>CM068345.1:28340674-29648174 GCA_034769755.1 Odontamblyopus lacepedii | reverse complement strand
TTTCCTACTACAAAATTATACAACTTTCTTCATTCCTATAATGTGGTCTTATATTAGTTCTGATATAGTTCAAGATCATTCTAAAACTATTCAGGAAAGGTTCAACTTGGTCCTTTTTGTGTTAATTCTTCAGTATTGATACTTACTTTAGTTTCTTAGTAATATCTAATACTTCAAGCTTCACTTGCAGTCTACATGCTCCCCCGACAGAACTATATCCACGTTACAGTAAAAGCCATCTTGGAGCAACAAGTGTGTAAACTGAACACAAACTCACTTGTCGAACATGCGGAAGAGCTCGGCCAGTTCCTCCTCAGACTTGCCCTTGCTGTCGTCCTTCATGCATCTCACCATCATGACAAGGAATTCATCAAAGTCTACTGTGCCACTCCCTATAGGCACAACACAGGCCCAATTTAATGCATCAATAAGGTAATACAATACTGTAGAGCAGACACATATGTTTCATGTGAAAGAATATAATAAGAATATGTGAATTGTCGCCTTTTGTGGCAATTCCAACTCAAATAAAAGGGATTGGACAATGTAAATTTTCTAGTGGGGTGTCTGTCACCACTGGTATCCCTGTGTTACTGTTTTGAAAAACATTAATTCTTACTGTTCATGGGGTCACCTCTCCACAGATCTGACCTGCAATTTTGCATCACCTGCATGTTGCCATGGATATAGATAATTGATTGTGATACTGGGGAATATTCCAGGCAAAGCATTAACATCTCTATGGAGACAAGGAGGATACTATCCACCAAAAATGTCATAAGTTAGAACATTGCTTGGTGGTGCACTGGTTACAACTCTCGTCTCATAGCAAGATCATATTTTTTCATTCCTAGGTGAGTCTGATCGGACAGACTAGTTTTATTATATGGATAATGGCAAATAGAACCCACAGATGCAAATCACAGCATAATGAGTAAAAAATGATACTTCTTATACCATCTAATCTTGTTTCATATCTGATTTTTGCACCGAGAGAAGGGAACCTGTGTGATATCTGATATGGGACGTGACACTTGATATTCTGTACCATCTTCATCCACCTCGTCGATCATCTCCTGCAGCTCCTCTGGTGTGGGGTTCTGGCCCAACATCCTCATCACCTTCCCCAGCTCTTTGGTGCTGATGCAGCCGTCCTCCGCATCCTGAACGAAGATGTCAAAGGCTGCCTTGAACTCTGGGAAAAATACAGGAAAGATATGGAAGATTAGTAAAGATAGGTAAGCACAACTCAATAAAACATTACAATATAGAGATATTGTTTTACACACCATTTTTCTGTTCATCTGTCAGCTGCTCAACCTGTGAAAAGCAACAAAGAGCCAAATAAAATTTTTTATTTTATTGTTACCCATATACACTGCCATATATTATATCCATATTAATATCCATATATTGCCTTTAAATGATAAATAAAGTAATCTGCTTTTTTCTGAAAGTTCACACTTCATTGTGATTGGTTAATCACACCACAGAGAAACAGTCAATGAACGGTATGATGACATGA
The DNA here is from genome assembly GCA_034769755.1 of Odontamblyopus lacepedii. Taxonomy (NCBI): domain Eukaryota; kingdom Metazoa; phylum Chordata; class Actinopteri; order Gobiiformes; family Gobiidae; genus Odontamblyopus; species Odontamblyopus lacepedii. The sequence continues at coordinate 29,646,649 of CM068345.1, read as the reverse complement.
CCAAAATAGCAGATCGTCACAGGGATGAGATCACAATTCAGTTTCTAGTTTAAGAATATTTCGGTTGGGAATATTAATCGCTATGGCAACAGTGGTAGCATTTTATGACTATGAAACCTATTATAAGTTTGTACTGTGAATATTACAGCTTGGGTCCTGCAGGTTTTGTAAGAGGAAGTAGGAACTTTATGGATAAAAATTCAAAAGCTTGGATGAAAGATGCAAAGATCTCACATTTAAAACCCAGTCCAAACTCCTATAAGAAACATTATACTTACACTAACTTGTGAGCGTACTTTATAAATGATTTATTTATTGTGATCGCAAGAATGTATTTGTGAGAAATGTTTTTAGTAAATAGTTCTATATTATCTTTTTCCACTTAAGTTAAAACACTCTAGTAGCTTGCGTAAAGATTTAAAGTTAGAGGTGTCAGACACAACACAGACAAGACCAGTGCTCTGCTTCAACAGCCAATCAGAGAAGGAGTTAAAAATAAACGATAGCAGGATCAAGACCCACCGATAAAGCACACAATACACAGTGCTTTAAATTAGCATAGCAGCGGATAGGACCCAACAATGGAGCAGTAATCCTAGAAAAGCTACCACGAATGAGAGAGGGAGACAGCTGCTTATGTAAGAGTTATTGTCTGTCCACTACTATAAATTAAACATACACGCCCCTGTGGTGGTGATGATATATGAAAAGAACCATCTAAACAAACACATGTAATGCACATTCCTATTGCTTTTGAACTGCCCATCAGCCGTACTCTGCTTTGGCCATGTGAGCACAGTGGACAGCATCGCAGGCTCCCAGATAATACTGGCATCCAGCCTTTGGGGGGGTTATCTAAACCTGCAGCCCCTTCTTTGGCACCAGAAACACAGGACCACAGTGGCGTCTGAGCAATGGCGCCAAAATTAGCCAGGTCAGAGCCGGATGGGACCATTTGAAGTCGTGAATGAGACCTGTCCTGTTACTGACCTCCTGAGTGGCTCCTATTGGTCTTGATAGGGCTCAAGTGGGAGGCAGAGGAGAGACGTATATGGAGAGGCTTGTTTCACATTAGCTAGTGATGGAGGCAATGTGCTGGCCGCGTCAACAGGGATTTAGCAGCTATTCAAGTCATGGGAGAGCAACAAATGACAGCCAAGTCATAAACAAGTTGCCAAGCTTTGACACAATAAACTATATTAAGGTGAGTTAGAAGGTGAATAGTGTTATAATGGATCAAAAGGTTAAAGGTGATTATATTAAAGTCAGATAACTTCACAATTTAAATTAAAAAGTTAGGATGTCAAACACAACAAAAGCATATTTTTCTCTCAGATGACATACCGCAGCCTTGTAGATGTCATTCATGTTGGCGGCTCGTGGCTATCTGCACCGATGGAGTCCTGCACAGAGGGCGTGAAGGCACTGTCCGGCAAGGAGCAGAGCCCTGGCCTGGTCTTACCTAGCTTATATACTCCCAAACCCCCTACCAAGCACTCTCTAGTCCCTCCCTGGGTTGACCCCTCCACTAGAGCCTCAGCGTGTGTGCGTCTGTGTATGTGTGTCATTTGGCCAATCTGTCACAATCACCGGGCTCAGATAAAAATGCAGCAGCTCTTTGGGGGCATACTTGGGAATGGAATGGGGTGAGAGGGGCGTGCATAGGGAGGCCTAATCTCCAGGGAGAGGCTTGGAGAGACACTCAACATTCCTGCAGACCAGAGCTGGAGACGTGGACAGTGGGTGCGGTGGTGGAGGGTCTGTGATGTGATAAAGGCAGGACAGAGGCAGTGAAAGATGAGTGAGGTGTTAACACATGGTTCACGAGCTTTCAAATCCAGGCACAAAGTCAGAGCTCACACGTGGGCATTCATTAAAAAGCAGCTTGGTTCAACACAGCTACAGATGCCAAGAGTCAGGAGGCTGAATCAATACGAGAACATTTCAGTTTGAATAGTGAGCATTTTCCATTGAGGTAATATAGTAGAGTATTTCTCACCTTTTTGTTGTGATGGTGACACTTGAGAGCCGTGACCTAATTATTAGTAATAAAACATCTACATGCATTGTTGTTCATTCATTTTCATGGCATTATCAGACAAAAGTGTCGCTCTCTTATGACTATGAGAGTGAAATATACTGGGCCTTTAGTCATAATGGTACTAGTACTATTATATCTATAGTAAAATTTTGGCCAATTCAGCACATGGTAACTGATCATTGTTTGAAATTAGATGTACCTAGAAGTACCTAGTCTAAAAGAACTTAAATAGCCTACACAATAAGGGTAAGGTACAATAAGACATTAAGGGTTTTATAGTTTACCCTCATGTTCACCATCCTCATGACAGATTAAGAAAAACACACAAAGATAATATATGTAAGTGCTGTATGTGTTCTGAAAGCATACACTCATGCATGCAATGTAGCCATGTGATGCACAATTTTATCTCATATTATATAAAAATATTCTTGCTTACTTTGACATCCTCTTACAATTTTGAGCTAAACAGAAACTCAGTCAGCAGAGGGTGCTGTTTGCTGCATATACTAAATTAAATTGTTGCGCAAGACTGCCTCCAGAAAGCCAATTTATCAACAGTGGGGTAGGTGAGAAATCTGGGTCAAACAAACCAAACACTGGCAGACACATTTAAATTGAATTGTGCACAGTGCTAGATTCTGCCGCATTTTTAATTCACTTCTGAAACAAGGCCATCTCAATCAGTTGACAACAGGATTCACACACACACATGCACACACAGAGCGCACGGTGGCAGGCTTTCCAAGTGACGAGTGATCATGCTGCTTTATAATGGGATGCTAATGGGGACTGGCACAGCTTACAAGCTTCATACAAGCACCCAGCACAGGGCAGAGGGGGCGCACACTGTACAACATACATGTCCTGGGCTCTGACAAAAAGCCCCCAAAAGCAACTCTGTCATACACTGCACTAAGAAGGTGAGGAGGGGGCAGTGCAGGTTTGGTACTGCTTGCCCTTGTGTGCTTTCTCAGTAATTTGTCACAATTGTAGAGTCAAAAAAAAAAAAAAAACACACACATGGTGGCTCATTCTCGATGGTTGCTGGTATTCAAAAGGGAAATCATCATCAGATGAAAGCCAGTGCATACTGATGAGTTCATGGTCACCCAGACACAGAGGAGAGAGGCTGATACCAGGTGAGATGGGCAGCTCGGTAGGGGGGCAATATACATGACACACACACACACACAAACACACATGGGTTTCAATACTTTTTGTTTACATTATATTGACTTACACTCATTTGGAGACTGATCCTAACCTTAACAATAGTCACTACTTGTCAAACTTTATACCTATTTTAACCAATATCTGAACTTTAAACATGTTGTTGACCTAATAATAAAGCATTTACATCACATGACCCTAATTTTTGTCTCCCTAAGGAAGGCAGGTCCCCATGATTTGAGTGCGTATACAGATTTTTGTCCCCCCAGTGTGATAAATACCAAACCGCACACACAAATACACGCTGTAGCTGGCACTTGCATCAAAGAAGAGCATACGGAGTGCTGTTTCATTGGAGCTCTCCACCAATTTCCTTTTACACAGGAAGGCTGACGAAAGAGCCAGCCATCTCCTCCACACAGCGCAATCAGACAGCGCATCTCAAATCCACAATTCACCACACACCGCTTTTTGAGGGGTTGCCATAGAAACTCTGCTGGGTAGTAGCGGGCAGAAAATGAAAGAGATGAGCGGGGCTATTTCCCCCTCCACCTCCTGCACTGTTCCCTGCCACCACGTTTTGTCCTCAGAGCCTCTGGTAAATGTTGGCTTTTCTGTGTGATACGTTTGCATACAAAAAGAATGTGCAGCTCTGGAGCAACTATATCGGGGCTCAAGTCACATCAGGGTGCCCAAAAATAGAGGACCCTTCTCTTAATAGGTAATTATGCACTTATAATTTAGACAGGATTGACCAGTCTTTCTTTCCCAGAAATTGAAATAATGGTCAACTTAAATATACTGAGTGAGCAGTGGGTGAAAAAGCTGAAGGCAGAGTGTCATGGCGGTGGCGGTGAATCAGCTGGACTACATTGGTGAAGATCCACTACTATATGTGGCATACATCATGTCATGGTGAATAGTGCTGCAGATCAGTGACTGTCTTGACATGCAGCTGAGCTTGGAGCCAGGGTCTCAGCTCTGCTTCTCCTCCCCCCGTGTCCTTACCTCGCTGATTGCTGAGGAGAGGAGGGGAAGGAGGAGGAGTGGGGGTGCAGGCTGTCAGCCTCTTTCTGTCTCTATTCTCCTTCACCATCTATTTCTCTTCTCGTTCTGCCGTCTATTGATGACCAACCTGTCAGCAGCTCCTGTTGTGGCAGCCTGCGCAAGCTCTGCTCATGACTGATACACAATGTTTTTCACTGAAAGCCTCTATGCCCAGAGAGCTGTTGAGAGAGGCCCACTCTCTCAGTGGAGCCTAAACTCAGCACAAGCCAGGCTTGTCTTTGCAGCTCCATGCATTTGCTTGAGTGCATTTCATAGACTCTTTGACCAAATTCTAGCACTGAAGCATCACACAGTGTTCCTTACATCAGCGCTCTAATGAGCCAGTGTCCACATTAGCTCCAGCGCGGATAGGGCCCTGTGCTCCCTCCCTGCCACGGGGCAGCGTTTTCCAGTCCACTGGACCACCAAGTCACCGAGCACCCATCCTACCAACCCCCTCCATACCTCCTCCAACCTCCAGAACTATGCTTGATCCTCACACAGAGATTTCCCCACAGATATAAAGCAGATGAAGCCCCCGGAGCAGACAGGAAATATGTTTCATACATGTATCATGGGGAGCAGCAGCGTTTGACGCTTATCATGTTCATAGTGCATTTGTCATGAGAAAGAAGTTATATCTTCTGGTCCAGAGGTAATTCATATCCAATTGTTTTATATCATAACATTTGACTGTGATATATTGTCTCTCAAGGAGAAGAATGCAGTACAATGTGTCACAACCCCCAATACATTCTGTGGTTACATACGACAGAGAACTGTAAATCAAATCTGTTTTTTTTTTTTTAAATAGCATCTATATTACATTTATTTGTGTACAGTATAATTATTGTATAGTAAAACAAGAGCTCACAAAATTACACTTACCTCAGGCTTGCCTCTTCATCAAGTTGCTGCTCAAAGCATTTATTCACAAACAAGAATCCTGAAAATATGCAGCAGATAGTTAGCATTAATATTACTGAGACTGACATGGTAGAACAAAATTAGTGTAGTAAAACGGTGCCTTGTTTAACCTATTATCATTAACACATTACTGCATGACTGCAATGCACACAATCCATTATTAATAATATTTGGAGTGATAAAACATGATAATTATTATAATTTCACATCATGTAAACATGTGGTTTGTCAAATGCTGTGTTGGTTCCGACTAAAGAACATGTTTGGGCCTAAACTACCCATGCCCTTGGTGCTGTGGCTTGTTGTACAGTTGTATTTGTTATACATTGCATGGAAGTGTCTGGGGATGAATGCCCTCCAGAGACTCATTCAGAAGACAAATTGGTCTGAAATTCATTGGTCCTGCAGACAGTATGCGACTCCTTTTGAATGTCTCAGTCGCCCCCACCCAGCTACACCCATAGACAGAGACATACAGGCCCCTATTGCAGCGCACGTTGTATTTGTCCATGTTATTCTGGGCTAAAGTGAGCTCAGCTAAAAGCAGGGACAAAAACACCTTTGCATCAGTCTGATGTGCGGCCTAGGGCCTCCTGGCTCCACTGGAGTGTGTGTGATTTGACAGGCCACTGACGAGAGGCACTGTAAATATCCGCCTGTCATGTGACTCAGTGAACGGCCCGAGGATCCAACAAAAGGTCAATGTTTCCTGATGCCATTGCCAACAACCAAATGAAGTGACTTCATCTTTGCTCATGTCTCTACTCCAATTTCGGAGATGGACACATTTAAAAGTGTTGCATCACTCTCCCTATGCACATATGATGATTCCCATTAGCGGCAGGACACACATTCATATGTGCAGATTACACAAGGTCTATGCAAACCAGTGAGACTCACAGCACAACCTCTGGGTTTGTCTTCTGCATGTCGTGTATGACACTGACAGGGTGCATTAACACGTCTGCTCTCCTCTGTGCACTCCCAGCTCGCCTCTTTAGCCTGAAATGGTGCAAAAGGTTAAACAGCATTAGCTTCACTTATTATATATATCGGTATTATCTGTGTACACCAACAAGGACTTGTACAAGAGTTACTCAAATTAGCCTAAACAATATAAAATAGAATTTGGTTAAAAAATTAAATTATTTTAGGTTGTACTGATTCTCTTTCCCCATTTCTTGCCATCCTGACATAACATAACAATTATTAATGATTTTTTATTTAATTTTATTTAATTTGATACATTTTTTGTAAAATGTATTATAGATAGATAGATATTCTTAGAAAATTCAGTTAATAATATCTGTCATTGTTAATAACATTTTGAATCCCTGCTGTAGGTAATTGCTATAGATTTACCCTTTTTCTTTTCAATAACCAAGAACACCTCCGACTATGTGAATTATCTGCTATATGTTAACCATTTTCAAACATCTCACTTATGTATGAATCTTGTAATAATAATTATGCCTATTCAGTCTAGGATTCAGTGGATTGAAAACTGTTACCGTATGGGCAGTAGAAATGCTTGCACTGAGCCAAGTGCAGATGGACACCTAATTAACCCCTGTGTCATGTTAGGAAGCAGCAAAGGGTCACAGGGCCAATGCGACAGAGTCATCCAGGCAGGTAATTCAAGTCCGGGCATCGCTTTTGGCACTTCTGTGAAAAAATGCGAGATGACAGCAATAAGCAAAGCAAATGCATTATTCAGTTGTTTCATGGATTTTATGTCAAAAGGCTTAGAGTACTCCATGACATATGTGGTACAATTACAGGCGGTCTGCGGACACAGTTTACCCGTGGCTCTCTAAATGATCCAGTACTATCAGTGGATGCGCTGACTAGGCTGATTACACTACTGATCAGAGCCTCATTTTTACTGTAATTAGCAATTAGCAAGGCTCTCCTCTAACTTGATGAGGGGGCTGAAGTGGTTTGGTGGATTATGGCTGACGTCAAAGGCAAATGCAAATGTGCTCAGCTAGCTTTATGTAGCTGCTCTGAAATGGAAGCTTAGCTGGGAAATTTGTCCACTTGCTCTAACCCATTCTTGTGAGTGCTGGAAGGATTGCGTGGTCCCACTGATGGCTTTGGACGACCAGCTCCCTTCGCTTTGAAGCTGATAAACCTTTTAAAACCATGACAAATATTCTCCTGCAATTTTGCCAGAGGACAGGCAGGGAAATGAAATAGGTAGTAGGGAGCAGGAATATGAAAATTTGCCGCTCCATCAACCTTCAACTTTCAGCCAAGCAGCAACTAAGTTTCCCTCACAGCCCGCTTACTCTTGTACATCCTTCATATCAGGTTATAGGATTGTCTTGAGCAAAGCTATCGCTAACCATTTAAAACACATTATCCATATGATTAATGTGGCAGTTGTTATTAGGGATGGGAGATATATCTGGTCAAATATTGGCATCAGCTGATATCGCAGGGTTTTGATAGATATCGTGCAGTATAAAAAATGTCAAATGTCCTCAGTGCATCAGATGTGTCTTTTTGAACAGACAAAAGAGTAAAAATAGAAATAGAAGAGAGAGAAGAGAAATTCTTAATTAACTAAACAAAATATTGGTATCAGCAAATATTGGTTATTGGCAAGCCAAATATTTGAATATACAAATACAAAAAATCAGAGCATATGTATTTTCTACAACCGAGCCACAGAGGTATACAGGTGTAATGTGCACAGCCTCCTCCATGTCAGAGGCAGATGTGGCTGCATGGCACAAGTTGGGTGAGGGTGAGACATGAGTCAGTTTCCATAGTGATGTGGTTGAATGGAGGGGATTAGCAGGGGCAGCGTGGTAAGAAAGGACTGCAGACTTCAGTTGAAGCATGAATTTAAACAGCTCCATGTTTGTACCTCTGACACCAAAACCATCATCTCCTCCATTTCTCCAAGTTTAATGATACAAAGCTCTATTATGTGCTTGGCTTCCTTCCATTATACTGTATTTCCCTGCATATAAACACAGGTGTAGTTTAGTAGGCGTAGTTTGAAAATGAGAGATTATTAAAGAAATGTTCAAAAACGCAACAAAATATATTTTTTCAACTTAATATGGCTGTAAAGAAAGATGCAGAAGAAAATACTTTCACTGCAAATTACAGACGGCTTTATTCAATTTGCTAAAGCATATTTTGTTCTATTAAACAAAAGGGCAGTTTTACCATTAATCTATATTGGATTGTTGTTGTGTTGTTTTTTTCATTCAGGCGCATTTGTAATATTTAGTTAATGCTGAACCCCACAGTTTAGAGCACAGTGACATTTCTTACGCGGCATATTATGCATATGGTATTTTGTGAATCAATCACAGCACATTATCTATGTAAATGAAGTGAACACATAGGCATTCTGTCCATAACCTTTTCACATTGACAGTGTGGCAGTTATTATTGCAGTATAGCTGTATGCATGTGTACTGTGTAGAGTAATCCACTTATGAAGCTCTTTGACATGAGTATATGGCGGCGTATATTTCTGAGCAGCCTAGATGTGCTTTTAACCCTCAGAAGCCTAATCTGTTCCATTAATGGACTTTTTGTAAAAGTTAATTAACCATTTTTCAATGATAGAAGCGCAGCAGTCCCAATAGAGAGCCATGATGGAGAGTCAGAGAGCGATTATGCTGTTGCCTAGCAACACATGTACAAAATTTGAAGCGATTTAGTGCCCCCATACTGGTTATCATGGAGGTCATATGTTTACTAAATCTACACAGTGTGCAGCACCTCACCCTGCAGTGTCAACAAAGCACCTGTCCCGGGGCCCGTTGGTGCCAAAACATCCCACTGGCTCTAAATCTAATACTGGATTTGGAGGAGCATATAGGCTTATTTTTCTTTGCAAACGATCGCGATTTTGAGGGCCTGAACATCGACGAAAAGTCTCACATGGGGGTATCAGATCAACCGGCCCGGCGAAAAATTTGATAAAATGGGCATCGCAACAATGCCCAAAGTGCCCCCACTCAACAGCGCCCCCTGGAAAAGACAAAAATTTAAAGTCTATGGGGAGCTGAAAAGCATATTTTGGTGTAGGCCGACAAAATTCGGGACAGTGATAGAAAACAAGGAGAAACCGCGTAAGAAACCGACGAAGAACAATACCCCTCGCCACTTCGTTAGGCAAGGGCCAATGAAGCAGGTTAGGCCAGCCCACCTCAATGATTGTACTTTGTTCTACAGTGCTCTGCCGCACAGGCGAATGGTGCAGTGTACTGTCCTCAGCTGGTTGGCCTTATTTGCAAAGAACGTGTCTTCATGAGATACAGTAAAAGAGAAAAGGATGCACACAGACAGTGTGGTCAAGGCAAGAGTCGAGACAGAGCTGCTGAAGCATTCACTTCACAGCAATTTAGGTCATGCTAAACAAATGCTATACTACACAGCAGACAAACTAACGCATGTATCCTTGAAGTCGATTCAGCTTCTGGAGGCTGCAAGAGTCGACCATTGCAACAGGGAAATGAAAAGAGCCACAAACCTATGATGTTACTGGGACAATTATAGATATATATTTTAGTGTGTGTTGTAGTTGTTGCCAGTGCAGACAATATACAATGCAGAAAAATGGACAAGAGGTTCCACAAATAGGTTTATGAAAAAAGGTTGATCAGGGTTTGCAATTGTAAAATAAAGTGGGGCATGTACACAGATAAAGCAGAGAGAAAAAAACTAATTGGTGACAATATGAATAAAATATGTGAATTGCTTCTGATTAGCATACTAATGACTAATCATCATGCTAATCAGTTTGGTTTGTGGACTATGCAGCAGACACAGGAGCTGGGGAATCAAGAGAGCAGAGAAATCTAATACAGCTCTAGGAACTCAACCACAATTATGAGGCAGGTAAAGCACTCACTGCAAAGAGCTGCAAGAAATAGAGAGACTAGGCAGCCACAGAAGCTTATATGAATCCTGAAATACTGAAAAACACTTACCCTCTATGTAGAAGGCATGTTACAACATAGCAGGATTTTTTTTAAATGGAACTGATTTTAACACAATCCATTCAAACCATTCCTCATCCAATCATTCCTCTAAAATGAGCACTGCACTTTATATTATAAAGCTGCTGTTTTTGAAATTCTGGTTAGAGAACAAACAAAATTGTGTCCCGTGTACTTTCACATTAATATTACATTTTACATTTGTATAGGTGAATTGTATTGTTTACCCACAGTCTCCAAAATGCCTCAGATACAATTCCCTTACATTCCTCACCACATTATCATGATTTTACACCCAGTGGGCCAGGAAAGAGGGGTTGACCTCAGTCTCAATTTTACTCACACAATCTAAAAGCCATTACAGGAAGGGACAAGTAATTCCGGCCTAATGGAGCAGGCACATAAAGCATTTCGCAAGGAGCCCAGTGCACTTGAAAGAGCGCAAGCGGGCTTTGCGCTTGTGAAAAGGCGCTGAGCTGAATCAAAGGCTGCGGGTTATGGGGTCAGGTGGCGGGGCACTCCTGTCACCAGCCGATTGGACATGGCCGCGTGTACATCAGCAGGTGTATAAATATGTGTCATGTTTCACACACTGCTATGTCCGCGGGGATGCCAACCCAGATGGGACTTTTAAATGCAGCATTTCGTGTGGTATCAGTTAATAGGTTAGTTCACCCCTCATTGGCTCGCCATCTGGTGCCCTCACAGCTTGTACGTCTGGGGATGAGATGAGGAAACATTCACACCGCTCACTGTATCGTTAAAGCGAATCCGCAGTTGACAACATGTTTTACGCACTCGGTCAACGCCAACACTGAACGCGCCTTTCGGGGAAAAAAGCACGTGCAACGATTTGGAAAATGTGTTGGCATAAACATTAAGGGAGAAGGTTAAGATTCAAATGGTGAAAGAAACATGTGTCCAAATAGTCAAAGTCAAACAAGTGGGCACGTTCAAAGCGCGTCAATTAACTTACCTTAAAACTTCTTACAAAAAGTTGCATTACTTTCTGGTTGGTGGAGCTGGTAAAAAAGAATCCGTGTTTTGAATTCATTTGGCGTTGTAGATATCCATGTTATTGTTCTCCTCACATGAAGACGACAAACCCGTGGATGGTGACAGCCAGGACTTAAGACAAGCGTGGCCAGTCCCTCCCTTTATTGACGGCTTCTCTTTATCACAATTTGCCAGTTTGGCGCACAGACACGGGCAGCGCCATGTGGCCTCACCTTCAAATCCATCAGGGGCATAATGAGGCTTACCTGCCATATGTTTTCATTATAGATTCAGGGGAGGCTGGGTTAGGATGGGGCTGCTACATTTTTAAGCAGCTCATTACTCCAGTGTTCACTACTACAGACAAACTTTGCAAATCCAATGCTAATTAGAGGCGTGCATAGGCCTACATTCACTTGTGTGCTAAAATGTGTGTGAAAAATAACGCAATTAAATGTAACTAATGAAAATATGAATGGTAACAAACAAGGGTGCGAGCGCGCGGTGAGAGCAGCCTATGAGTTAGGCAGAAAAAGAGAAGGAGGTGGAGAGGAGGAAAGGGAGGGCGACTTTGAGATGACATTGAGGCTGTAGATGGTAGTTGAGTCTCTGCTTGTTGATGTTAGACAGTCGCGCGAGGAGAAGCGGCTGCTGCTGCCCGCGCTGAATCCATCCTCCTCCTCCAGTCGTTCTTCATCATTTCTACTTCTTCTGCTCGTTCCTCCCTCCTCTTCCTCATCCCTGGTCTTTTCAGCACTGTTTCCCGTTGGACAGCTCCTGGCCAAGGAACAAACCCCCAAAAAGCTCCAAGTGTTGTCGCTGTTGATGCATGGTCACTTTAAGGCTTTTAATGGAAGTAATATCTCTTTATGTTCCAAGACAAATCGGGAGTTTACAACTTCTTCACCCACGAGCGGGATCTACGGATACCTCGTTCGGCTTTTGTGGCAGGCGGCACATTTGCAACGCGGATCAACCATTGAATGTGAGTACAAGCCAGTTTCCCTAATCTCTTATTTTATAATTGCTTGTGTTTCAAATGTGCATTTTGATACCGCAGAAAATCTATTTTAGTATTGATTAGAGACTAAAGGCAATGCTCAGGTGTATTGTATGGGATGGGTGTAATGTAGAGCCACGTACCTACACGCCACAGCCAATTAAACGCAGAATTGATTGCTGTTCTCCAGTCTGATGAACGGTGCGGACGTGGCGCGCGTTGGTTGCCAATGAATTTGGACAAAACGAGCTTTTACGCATTTGGACTGCCTTTGTCTCTATAGTGCGTTCGGTGCTCTGAAATTACCTTTGAGACCTCATGTTTGGATTTCTGCATGTGTCTAAGTGTTACAAGAATCTGCAGGTGGTAATTGGTCCAATTCGTTGTGCTTATCTCTCATAGGCAGATAGCAGCGCTGCGTACTCGCTAGGCTTGTATGTTCTATATCTGCTGTCTTGTTGTGTGTCTCAAAGTTTATTTTCTTGTTCATATTTTTTAACGTTTGATCTATGTCCATGTGTGTGCTGATCTGTTTTCACTGCTGTTAATTACGCGCAATATGTCGCTCTTAGTTGTGGGAGCAAGTCCAGCATGACTTTGCCATCGATGGTTTTTGATGTTTGCTGAGTCTGATATGAATGAAAATGTTGCCTGGAGATAAATGTGCCCGAGACGCGGTTATTTGTTGATTAATTAAACAAAATGTGCTTACTTTTTCGCACATGACAGTAGAATCATGTTTTATTAACACTTTCAGGTTGAGGGCATCTGACTGAGCCAGGCTTCCATCTAACAGTCCCAAAGGTTAGGTCTAAAACACCGCGAAGCTGCTGTCTACGTGGACAGGTGCTGAAGCCTCACGTCCGACTGCCAGGACCTTTGCCAAAGCCAGAGACATGGCGACGAACGGCACCAAAACGGATGGACAGGTGACAGAGCTCAACGAGGTGGCGACAAATAACGACAAACCCAAGACATTGGACGTGAAAGGGGGCGAAAAGAAAAAGGAGTTGCCTGCTAGAGAAACATGGGCGGGAAAATTTGATTTCCTCCTGTCGTGTGTGGGTTACGCAATTGGACTGGGCAACGTGTGGAGATTTCCATATCTCTGTGGAAAAAACGGTGGAGGTAAACAGTTTATTTCTCCCTCAGAGATAAATTATATTTATCTAGACCTTTTTAGCCATTCAAGAACGTGCAATCAATGCAGATTGCATTGTGTGTGTTATGCACTGAACAGAATCTCGTCTAAATCACTTTACTTTTATCCATTCAGGAGCCTTCTTGATTCCATATTTTTTGACTCTCATTTTTGCTGGAATGCCCTTGTTTCTGCTGGAATGCTCACTTGGTCAATACACCTCCATTGGAGGGCTGGGTGTGTGGAAACTGGCGCCTATGTTCAAAGGTACTGCTTCCATGGCTATAGTTGTAATGTGAAAGATTACAATAGCCCTTCATGGGGGAGATCATTTGTATTTATAGAGGACATGTGTGGAGTTTTACTATGGTACATAAAATGTATTTCTGTGTGATAGGTGTGGGCCTTGCAGCTGCTGTCTTGTCCTTCTGGCTCAATATTTACTACATTGTAATCATTGCCTGGGCCATTTACTACCTGTACAACTCCTTTACCACTGTGAGTATTCAATGCTACATAAAATCCAATGGGCCACAGGGTCAAGGTTGTAATATCAGGCCATGCTGCCTCTACAGCTATGATACACACCAATTCATGTGTTTTACAGGAACTTCCTTGGAGCTCATGTAACAATGCATGGAACACAGAAAAATGTTACACAAACTACAGCATTGCAGACACCACCAATCTGACCAGTGCTGTGCTGGAGTTCTGGGAGTAAGATATCTACATTTTTGTTGCATCTTCTGCTTTAAAGCATCTTGCATGCAATCCTACACTGATGCATAAAAGACTGCCTCCTCTGCTGCATGCCCATGTCCGTGAGTGGATAATAGTCTTATTGTTGCTCGCTCTGACTCTTAGGCGCAACATGCACGAAATGACCGCTGGCTTGGAAAAACCAGGCCAAATCCGAGTGCCACTGGCAATAACACTGGCCATTGCTTGGGTCCTTGTGTACTTCTGTATCTGGAAAGGGGTTAGCTGGACAGGGAAGGTAAGACTTTGGGTGCCCAAAGGCAGCTCCCAATGAGGTTTGTGAGAAATCAAATATTTAGCAGTGTAATATCACTCTCATCAATCATTCAGACCACAGCTAGCATTGTCCAGATTGATTTATAAGACAAGCCATCAAACACTGATGTTTCCTGATCTTGTCCTGCCTGTGGTGGCTCCTGACACAAGTTGTGTGAGCATTAAGAGGAGCAACAAGCAGCCTTAAACTCTATTCTCATTTTGTCCACTATCTCATATGAAGCACTTCACCTCCCCTGTGGTGCAGCATTTCTTTAGTCCAACACATTGCCATGGCAAACTCAATTTGGAGTGGTCACAAAAACACTCAATAACCCTACACATTCACTCACAAACTGCATGGGTTTTCTCATCAGAGTGCACATATTATGAAAACTTAATTTAAAAAGCTTCAGTTAACCCACTTTTTTTGCATTTCTGAAAGAACCCATTTACATTTTGAATATTTGACAATTCTAAACTCATCGAGTATCCATTTCTGACAGTGTCTGTCTTGTAGGTGGTGTACTTCTCTGCAACATATCCTTACTTCATGCTGTTCATTCTCTTCTGTCGTGGGGTCACTCTGCCTGGAGCTTTTGACGGCATTAAGTTCTACGTGACCCCTGACTTTGAGAAACTTAAAGAATCAGAGGTTTGACAAATAATAACACATCTCTTCACAGCATTGGCCCTCATTCATCACATTAATAGTAGTGTTTCTGTTACAGGTCTGGCTAGATGCAGCCACACAAATCTTTTTCTCTTATGGTCTAGGCCTGGGCTCACTTATAGCTCTGGGCAGCTATAACCCTTTCAACAACAATGTTTACAGGTAAGCTGGAGAAGATGTGAAAATGTGTTTGGGAAAAATCAGAAAAATCAGTTTCTGCCCTGCTAGTTATAATTGCTAGTAATTAAATTGGTCCATTAGAGCACATTATATTTCCTTTTAAGGCTCATGTTCAAGGGCATTGAGTAACCATCTCTATTAATATCACTTGGCATGAATATAATAGGTCCATGGACAAATAGGTTTTGTACTGTGGCTGTGTGAACTTAGGGGGACAGAGAAAGCACTGCATGGTATTTCTTCTTCTATAGCCTCATGGTTCTAGGTCACATAAAAATGATAATAATAATAATAATATTAATATTATATTTTCTACGTATTGCTTGTATTTAAAAATCACATAAATCTCATAAAAGATTGAATACAAAATATTAACCAAAATGAGGTAGAACTGTAAAGGATGTACTGGCTGTTCAGCACTCTAGAGAGATTGCAGACTGTAGTGTTTTGGGCAATCTCAGCACAGTGGAAAAATCTAACAACACAATCTGATATCTCCTGTCCTCAGAGACTCTATCATTGTGTGCTGTATCAACTCATGTACCAGCATGTTCGCTGGCTTTGTCATCTTCTCTATTGTTGGTTTCATGGCACATGTGACAAAGAGACCCATTGCAGATGTAGCAGCGTCAGGTAAAACACCCATTATGCTATTTATAATTTACTATTTGATACATTCAAAAGAAAACTAATAAACCTGCATGAGACAAAGCTCTCGAAACTGAAACTCCTGTGCTCAGGTCCTGGTCTGGCGTTCTTGGCGTACCCTGAGGCAGTCACCCAGCTGCCTGTGTCTCCTCTCTGGGCCATTCTGTTCTTCTCCATGCTGCTCATGCTGGGGATTGACAGCCAGGTAAGAGCTTTGGTCCAACCTGCTCCTGGCTGATTTAAACACTCAAATAGAGGGGCATATCATCCCGGGGCCTGCTCTCTGCATGATAAGCATGCCATTTTTCTGTAGTCAAAGGACACAGCTCTGCTTTGACTTTAGCTTTCCAGTCCAGATAACTGGAAACCTAACCCCCCCCCCCATCTTATGTCTTTATATTAAGTAAAGTAAAAGGGGTCAGATAAGGCCACAGAGAGCTACAACAAAGCAAGAGAGCAAAATCAAATAAACAAAAAGACAAAACCAAAACCACTATTTTACATTTACCAGAACTGGGAAATTTGTTTTTGTAGAATATTTCTTGCATAATGTGTTTGCTGATATTTCACTCACAACATGCCTAGAAGACAGCTATTAACAAGAAATTAGGCTCAGACTGATGTATTAGTTGGTCATAAGCCAAAGACATTCCATAATATAATCACTGAATTCATTTCGAGACAAAATGAGCATATAACCATGATTACTAAATATTGTCTTGCACCATAAAGCAGATAGTCATAATATGTGTCAACAACTACAGCCTTCTACTTTTCTAATTACAGTGTGCATAATATAATGGGATGTCCAGTCTTTGGGAAATCTAAAAATGGTCAAATAGCCTAACCTTTAACATTTCAATAAATGTTTAACTATTGTTTATTTAATAAATCAAAAGCTGATATGCATATTTATATATAAGCATTTACAATATTGATGTGGCCAAAAATATGTTTTTAACCAGGAATGCCAATTGAGAACAGATTCTTAATTACAATAACGTCCTGGGCATTGCTCCCCAAAATGTAATATTGGTGAAGCCTAATCAAAATGAACTGCATAAATTTTTTCTTACAAAGTATTGGTGCAAATGTTTACAATGTAAGTCTCTATGCTCTCCTCAGTTCTGCACGGTTGAAGGCTTCATCACTGCTCTAGTGGATGAATTTCCCAGAGTTCTTAGAGGCAGGCGAGAGATATTCATTGCAGTCGTCTGCATCGTGTCCTATGTGATCGGACTGTCAAACATCACACAGGTAAGGCACTGACAATTCCAAGACACTAACTTGTTTATTCCCTGTGTTAGCAATGTCCCATATTTTTTACAACGTTATCCATTTTTATGTAACCAGGGTGGGATCTATGTGTTCAAACTGTTTGACTACTACTCTGCCAGTGGAATGTGTCTGCTGTTCTTGGTCTTCTTTGAATGCATCTCCATATCCTGGTGCTACGGTGTGTATCACCATTGTTCTGTTACATGTTTAAACAAACCCATTTTATCCAATGAAGTCTTAGATCTATGTTACAAAACACAGACTTGCTAGCTACTAGCTACAGCCTCAAGGTTGCTGAGCCCTCATGTGTTCCACTTCACCCTCCTCATCATCATGTAGGCCAAGTCGGCAGCAAATTAAAATAAATTGAATCTGAATTTTGATTCATTTCTCGCAGGTGTGAACAAGTTCTATGACAACATCCAGGAAATGATCGGCTACAAGCCCTGTCTATGGTGGAAGTTGTGCTGGGTTGTGTTCACGCCTCTCATCGTTGCTGTGAGTTCTAATATTAATAGTCATAAAATAAAATAAGAATATATGATCAATAGAGTCGATATTACCAGCCTGCGGTCATGTTGGAATGAGACTGTGGTGCCTGTAGTCAGGGGTGTCTGGATGAATAAATATCTTGTATCTCCCACAGGGGGTGTTCCTGTTCAGTGCCGTACAAATGGTTCCTCTCACAATGGGAGACTACGTGTTCCCGGGCTGGGGTCAGGGAGTGGGCTGGCTCATGGCACTGTCCTCCATGGTCCTCATCCCAGGATACATGATCTACATGTATATGGGCCTCAAGGGGACCTACAAAGAGGTGAGAGTGCACAGTTGTTGTGCCTGTGACAATAACTACAATATTGACTTTAATTTTTTGCATATTTTCAAACAAAACTCTATTGTATAACTACCTAGGGATAGATCTAGAGGTTCTTGCTGCCAATGTCATCCCTGTTAAACATGATTTTCAACCGTGACGGCCCATTATTGTTTCAGATGTAAATTTGATTTATTATTCACACAAATGTTTTAAGTTATGACAAAAATTTGAAAGTTTTTTTTGGAAATGAATAATCTCTGTGATAACTAAACACTACAAGACCTACAATTTTATTGAAAAACTGAAACTTAATAAAAAAATTTAAACGTGTCTAAAACAAGCATGTTATGGACATCAGTTGCCACATAGCAACTAAGCCTCTGCCATAGTTTTAAACTCTTATTTGAATTGTTTAAAAAGTAAAATCAAGGTGAAATTTACTTCTGGAATCTCTCTGGGCTTTGACTTTTGAGCAGCATTGCATTTGTTGGTGCTGTGGTTTGGCTGAACTTGCAAAGGCTTTATTTTTAGGTACTCATATTCTAGGACTTTTATCATTGACGTTGAGTGGCCCTTGCAAGATATTTTCTATAGCAATATATTGTGTAACGATGATACAGCTCTACTTGTTATATAAGCACTGTCTATATGTGATTTCCAGCGTATTCGGATAATGCTCCAGCCACCCGCAGTGACCAGGAGACCTCAAGAGAATGGCCCAGAGCAGCAGGTGGAGACCAATACTGCAAACCTGTCGAGTCCAACCAACGCAGCCAGCCCCTCTACTCAGGCCCCCCTGAATGCAGCCAGCCCGGTCAACCCGCCCCCTACTGCGACCAGTCCCAACCCGGTGACTAGTGCCAGCGTGGCCCCTCCCCCTACCAACCCACCCACTGTGTCCAGTCCAACAAACCCAGCAACAAGCCCTACCACAACCGTAATTACCACAACGTCTACTGTTAGTGCCAGTGCAGCTAGTGTCGCTGCAACCACCAAAAGTAGCCCGACCAGCGCTGTGCCCACTGTAGGGAGCCCAGTGGAGACGGTGAACCCACCAAGCACAACGAGCCCCACCTCCAACCTGACCAATGCAGAGGCCAACGTGTAGACAACAAACAAACCCTCATGGAGCATGTAGATAAAAGAGAACATTACAAAGAACTTCCAAGATTTCAATTGATTCACCTACCTCCGAGGGCAATATGTGATCTAAACAGATTTTCAAAAATCATCTATTATTTATTTTCTGCATTTGTTAAGCCAAGCCAATGATGTCTAATTGTTGGTTTGCTTTATGGAAAACAATATCAAAGACTGTTAGTGTTCACGACTACAACGTCAATCTGAAAATGTAAACATACTGTGTAATACTGTGAGAAAAGAAGAAAAAATACCTACCTAGAGATATAGATTAGAGATTTGTTGAATATCTTCATGAATCAAGTAAATACAGTGTGAATATAGTAGATGAAGTAGTGAACTAAACTGAAGAGTGCAATGGGTTTCTTGTGGATGTTTACAACGCCTCACACAACTGTCTCTGGTGTTAGCGTTGCACTCTGTGAGGTACAGGCCACAAGGTGAGCACAAGCTCAGAGTAAGCACAATGCCAATAAGAAGTTCATGATTACGAGTCCTGGAGAAATCCAGTCTTTGTTGCAAAAGATATGTGTGTGTGAGAGAGACTGTTATTTTTTCCTTCCTTTTACAGTGGAAAAAGAGAAAAAATACTTTTATGTGATTGAAACATTTTTAGAATTATTTTTAGGATGTTTTATACTATATGTGTTGTGAAGGAGGACCAAAATCAATAGGCAGACAAAAGCAAAAACTATGCCATTTAGTGTCGGGTTGGCAAAGCACAGGGTACAAAGAAGTACAAAAAGCACAGGGTTAGAAAAGTGATTTACAAACATTGATTATCCCTTAATGCTGACAGTCAGTTCTGTTTACTTTTTGCATGCTTTCCTCAGGAACATCAGTAAAATATCTGAATATCTCCTGACAAACAAAAAAGAATAAGAACAGAGAAGGCCTTAAGCCAACAAATCCATTCTGTCCGAGCCATAGTCTATTTACACGACTGGGCACAAAGACAAAACACAGCTCTGTAAGCTAGCACAAACCTGGACCAACTCTGTCTCTGTAGTCATTCCTTTCTCCATTTGTACTGATCAAGCATAGTTTGATCTATATGTATTGAGCAATACATATGTAGATGTGCGTATGTGTGCAGGCCAGTAAGCAAGTGGTCTGTTTCTCTTTTTGTTCCCGTTGTCTTTGCTTCAATATTGAAAAGCACAAAGCTTTAATTTCCCCAGATTTTTGCCATGGCGCGTAAGGACAATGTTAGTTTGCTTCTATGGCAGCTACTGTGAGAGGCATCTGGATGAACAGAACATGTTTACTTTGAAAAGCAAAACAACTGAGCGAAAATGTGAAATGGCTACAGTTCATGTCCTGTGAATTTTGTATAAAGTTACTCTGCCACAGTTTTCTCTGGAACTTTGTTGTAAAACTGTACCGTGTAAACATGTAACTGTGAATGTCTGTATTACATTGAAAGTTATTGTCTAAATGTTGAAAAAATGGAGTTGCTGTTTTCTGCAATAATATTTTGATCACAGAAGCTAAAGCACATACCTTACAGAAATATATGAGAAAGATGATGACAATGAAGATGCTGAGGATTATATTAAAAATAGAAACTATGTCTAGTAAAACAATATTGTTTTGTATATTTTTAACTGTCTCACTGCCTAATGTAAAACAAAATATAAACATGATATGTATCTAAATGGTGTCACATGATAAAGCACGATTGTTATGTTACAAATCGAAAAAGACTGAAAAAATAAAGAGTTATAGAAGTTATAAATACCATATACGTTTGGCATATGTCGCTTATAGCATGTGTGTTTTAAGTAGCAGCCCCTCGCCTACAACCATCTTATTAGGAAATTGGGTCAGCTCAAGTATCCTGTGCTCTGAGCTGAATCCTTTAGCATTAATTGGCTATTGTTCACATCCTTGTATATAAATCTTCACAGATAATAAACCATAGAATTACCATGTTAAAATGTAAGGAAGAAAAATGTAGTTTTATTGAGCTCATCTGGGACGGTTCAAATTAAACAAAAGCTGTCTTTTTGTAGACAATGACATTCCACCACGAGGGTAAAACGCAACTGGGGAATAGCAAAAACATCAAACGCACGCAGGGAAAACAGTTTGAAGCCCTTCCTTGTGGTTTATAGAGTGTCAGAAAACCCAAGCTGATAGAGGCAACGGCAAGCTAGAAAAACAGCACAAAACAGCTACTGCCCTGGGGACTGGCGTGCCCACCCGCCCCATCTCCACAACCTCTTATAGCTCAGTGTGCGTTTGTGCGTTTGTGTGTGTATGTGTGTGTGTACGTCCTATCCCCCACCTCCTCCTTGCTTCCATTAGCTTCCAGTGTGTGATAAAAGAGACGGCACCAGCTGACACCACCACAATGACTCGTCGTGGATAAAAGAATGAGATGTCCTCTCTTGTAGCTTGTGGCAAATTCTGTCTGTCTGTGTTTGTAAGGGAGAGACAGAGAATAAGAGAAGGAGGCTAGTGACGCTGGCTACTAGGCTTTGAATAATGCCCCTAATGGCCGCTCAAACAAACTAGCCCCTGATGGATGATTTCACTGGTCTCCCTTTATTCCCACATGTGCAATTTAGCATCATTACCTATGAAAACCAGTCACCACCAAGACGGAGTAAACTGATGTGTAGCTTCCACCACAGCCATAGATCATCATTTTGAGCAGGGGTGGACAGGAGAAGGAAGCTCTTGATTAGTTGGTGCAATCTGGCAGAAACAGAATTAGTCACAGGTTAAGGTCAGCAGTTTCAAGAGCCTAAGAATTATTTACTGCCATTCTAGTGCAATACTGTTTTTATTGTAGCTGGTAATAGGACGGCTTTATCAGGATTGGATGCCTATAAACAGCATAGGATTTTGTAGCAATGAAAAGGATAATTTTAGGAGCAGGGTTTGGAACCAGCAAAGATGGATAAGGAGTCATATCATTTGAAAACTGAAATAACTATTCCATTGGTATAAATGCATTACTGACCTTAAAAGACCTACATTTTCAATGGGCTTGTCCTACATAACTAGTCTGTATTTTAATGATTTGACCTACCCTTTTCAAAATGACCCAATATTACAGATACGATTCTCCTTCTGGTTTCAATGTGCTTGAACTGTGTAATTTATAGTCATATTTTAACTAGTTTATGTAAGTTTTATCTTCCATAAACACTATCTCAGCTATCGTAATTTACACGGTCAGATTATAGTAGATAGTTGCAACTTTAAAAGTTTCAAACAATGAAAGAAATAATTTTCGAGTAGTAAACTTGTTTTTTGTTGATAAGTTGACTGCGGGAGCGTGTCTATGTTCCCTCAGCTCTATGTTCCCTCAGCCCTATGTTCCCTCAGCCCTATGTTCCCTGACCTCTATGTTCCCTCAGCCCTATGTTCTCAGCTCTATGTTCCCTCAGCCTCATCTTCCCTCAGCTCTATGCTACTTCAGCCCTATGCTACCTCAGCCCTATGTTCCCTCAGCCCTATGTTCCCTCAGCCCTATGCTACCTCAGCCCTATGTTCCCTCAGCCCTATGCTACCTCAGCCCTATGCTACCTCAGCCCTATGTTCCCTCAGCCTCATGTTCCCTCAGCTCTATGCTACCTCAGCCCTATGCTACCTCAGCCCTATGTTCCCTCAGCCCTATGCTACCTCAGCTCTATGCTACCTCAGCCCTATGCTACCTCAGCCCTATGTTCCCTCAGCCTCATGTTCCCTCATGCTACCTCGGCCCTATGTTCCCTCGGCCTCATGTTCCCTCGGCCCTATGTTCCCTCGGCCCTATGTTCCCTCGGCCCTATGCTACCTCGGCCCTATGCTCCCTCGGCCCTATGCTACCTCGGCCCTATGTTCCCTCGGCCCTATGCTACCTCGGCCCTATGTTCCCTCGGCCCTATGTTCCCTCGGCCCTATGCTACCTCGGCCCTATGTTCCCTCGGCCCTATGTTCCCTCGGCCCTATGCTCCCTCGGCCCTATGCTACCTCGGCCCTATGCTACCTCGGCCCTATGCTACCTCGGCCCTATGTTCCCTCGGCCCTATGTTCCTTCAGCCCAGCTCGAGGACCCTAGATTGAGATTACTTTGAATCATCTCTTTAAATGCTGTATAAAAATAAAAATGACTTAAGAGTTTAATTTTGAGAAAAATCTTAGAAATGAGAAAAATCTTAGAAATGAGGGAACATAGGGCCTAATTTTCTAAATTTTCAGAGAAAAACAAATTCTTAGAAACGAGTTAACATATCACGATGAGTGCTAGCATTAGCATTTACTCAGTAAGCATGCATACACAATCTTATCCAGACCACGTGTGAACTTTTGGCAAGTAAGTCTTTTGTTTTTGTCTTTTAAATGCAATATTAAAGCTCTATGCTACTTTTCCCAAAATATTTTCACCTACCTTGCAAATCATCCACACTTCCCAGGTTTTAGCGTCCAAATTTAGAAACTCGAGGTCCAATTAATGGACAAAGACATCAGGCTATGTCCACTCACAGTGCCTTGTACACACAGCACACTTGTCATGAAGAAAAGTTTACTGTAACATCATATAACATGAATACGTTTATATATATACATACAAAAAGTAATAATGTGCACCTTATTAAAAGTAAGATTCATTTAACTCACTAGTGTTATAGCTAAGAATAATAAAACCAGAGCAATTTCAGTATTTCAAGGCCATTTTTTTTTACAAAAAAAAAAAAAAAACTTATGAAAAGCTTTTCAGTGTTTTTTAATGTGACCTATATTTCAGACTATAAGCTTTTTTGCTAACCTCTTTGAATTCTGTGAGGTGTTCCTGTACAATCTGTATGCATGTGATAAGTGTGGAACTATTCTTTCCTTTGCAGAGGTGTCCCTTCTGACACGCTCCAGTTTTTTGGCCAGGTCTGGGCAAAAGGACATTGTTTGGTGTTTAGCTATTCCACTGGAGCTTTTGTGAGCCTATTTTTAAAGCTAAAAAGTGCTCCCAGTGAAACTGCAATAGGGGACACAAACTGTTGATCCATAATGCTTTTGTGGAGAGTTGACAGAGACTGCTAGAAGCCTAAAAAATTACAAAAAATGTAGTCTATTTAAAGCTAGAAAATGAAAGGTGCATTATGTAACTTTTCTTATGAGGGGTTCAGTATCTGCCTGTCTTCATGAATAGGCCTATGCTTTTGCTCTGCCTTGAACAGTATGGCATTAAACATAACTTTCTTGTCTTTTTTTTTTTTTCAAATACAGGTCCATTGTTGCTCAAAAATTACCTTGAATAACATGCATTCTCACTATGAGCTTGTAACTTGGCCTTTCATGTGATTACATGCTTACATGCTGTGCAACTTGCCAGGCAAGGCAGTATCACCAGAGACTGTCCTCCTGAAAAGATACATATGCACCTTTATGTCAGTTAAGATTTCCACAGTGCGTACGGTAGGTGTTGTTTCATCTGACCAATGGCGTGTTTTATGTCAATCTGACATGACAATAGTTCCTGTGATCCATTTGGTGTGACCCAGGCTAAGGTTCGCTCACCCTTGAATTCACCAAATACACAATGAATAACTAATCTTTGCAGATGCATGAATCTACATATCAATGTAATCAGAGGGTGTTGTGTGCATGGCTATTTCTAGTAGATTGGCTGAGAGGTTTTCAAGTATGCAAAGCCTCTCTCTGCATTTATGCTAATAGAGCTTCTTTCTCCAATGTGAATATGAGCCCAGCTTAAAATGCACTTGTTTTCTGGTTCACCTTTAGGAGAGCAGGCAGCCTTTTCAATCTGTACACAAACTGTACAAGTCTGTTTATATGCAGAGGATTTGTGCTCTACAGCAATGCAAGATAACAACTTAAAATTGCACACGTGGGCATGCTCATGGAGGCAATATTTTTTCTTAATTATTTTCTGTGACACAGCAAATGTAGTGTTTATACTGTAACTAGGGATGCACCAATTCAGCTTTATCAGTTCCAATACCTATTCCAATATTATGGCTTCAAGTATTTGCTGATACCCAATATTAACCGATATCAGTGTAGGAAAATGGCATTAATTTCTTAATAACAAGAACTTGAGACAAAACTGATCCAAATGTGTGATATAGCTGTTATACATCTTTCAAATAACTACAAAACAACTTTGTATGCATAAAAATTCAAACATGCAGCCAGTTTTATTACATACATTTTTATGTTCAAACAGGATACAGACTGAATCGATATTTGGAAGCAATACCTGATCCTGAAAATTTTACATTATCGGGACAGATACACAGTACCAGTATTGGATCAGTGCATCCCTAACAGGCACACAACCGCATACATTTTTCCAATACACACTTTCAAAAATAGAAAAAATTGACTCAAAATGGAGTGGCACATTGTATTACAATCAAAAATGTGATTTGAATTGTAATCATCAAATTGCACAATATGTACTATGTACTTCTTAGTTTAGCAGTTATTCTTCTCTCAAATGTTGAATTTCGAGTTGAAAATGTGCACAGTTAACTGAATCTTTAAAACAAAAATGCAACACTTTGTATCACAATTACATTCAGTTTTTTTCCCCATAATTGTGCTACCCTATTCAGACGCCAAAATTATATTGTAGCTAAGAGCATATTTACAGCTATAGCTAATCATACATTCAGTTTGCTTTAGCACCTCTTGTCTTTGGTCACGGTTTGTAACATCTCCCCAAAGTGCCAGAGGCTTATGAGAGAGTCATTGTAGATTACAGCTTGGGTCAAACACTGAATGCAAATTAGGCTGAGGAGCAGATCAAGTGAATCACTGAAAATAAAATCATTTGGATGCAGAATGTGTCTGCAAAAGAGATAACAATGCATATCTTGTTCTTGAAATAGTAAAATGTTTTTGATTGCATAAGCCAATGAATTCTGGATTTAACAGTTATAAGAAATTACTTTTAGATTTAGCGAGGGAAGAAACGGCTTGCAGTGGCGCTTGGTGAAGTGACCTAATGAACAGCTATAGTCAATAAACTCATCTTATACTCATATACCACTGGTTATTGGATACTGAGATGGTTTAGAAATTGGGAAACTCTACACTCAGGAAAATAAAATATGTTTATTGATACTCAAGGGAATACATAATTTGCACAACATATGAAAATAATTACCCAATTACACCACACAATTTGCCTGTAAAAGCACCAGTGTATAAAAGAATTGACACATTTGACTTCTCTGAGCTTTTATGCAATCCCTCCATGTCCTTGATTGTACAGGATGTGATAGTGCACTATTGTAGCATTTAGTGTACAGACGGGACAAGGCTTCAGCTGGAGGCACATTTACAAAGACCTAAATAAATAAATTCCTAAATAAATTCTGTCAGATTAGGCTGCACACACTTAACAGCTGGCTCCTCAGGACGTTAGCTCAGTCTACACTGTTTATTACCGCCACAGAATGATAGCAAAGTGAAGGTGAGAAGCAGACGAGGGAGGAAGATTAAAGGAGAGTTTTACTGTGAAATTATACTCTTAACAGTCTGTGTGCTAGAATGGTGCAAGTATAATCATTTAACTTTAGAGTACAAGGTAAAGGGAACAGATATTATAAGTCTATACTTCTTTCTGCTCAATGACACTGCTTCTTTCTTTTTCAATCACACTGATGTATGAAACATAATTATTTTATTTTCATCTTACATAAATGAAATAAATAATCAAATGAAAGGTAGGTAAAATATTAAATCTACTTTACTCCTTTCTAGTTAGAGTAATATGTCAGGAAAGGCATTTGCCAATTCACCAAAACAACTGCTTTTCCTCCTTACAATGAGGATATTTTCTCATCTCAGTAACCCCTTTTTTGTCTTTTTGTCTGGCAACAGACTTTGTAGCCTGGAAAGGTCCATAGTTTGACTTCAGACATTATCTATCTCCAAATGTCATACTAAGGCCTGTAATTAAATAGATGCAAACTTATGGTTTTACTGCGGATCAATAACATCTCTTTGGAAACAAGCAGGTGGTGGATCCTCCACTAGAAGTTTTACATAGTGTGTCTTTATGGATCCAGTCCATCTCCATTTACATTTCTTGAAGTTTTATTGACAGAAATGTTATCAAAGATTATCAGAGTACTATTTTACATTCTAACACTGTTAGTTCTAATGTGCCTTTTTTGCACCCTTTCAGACACCCTTTCAGCACTTAAGTCTCTGCAGCCGGATAAGGTTACACATGAAGGAGAATGTAATTTCTGTTAACGCAATAGTGATGCTAACTTTTAAAAGTGTTATAAAACTATCCCAGTAGCTCTAGTGTCTGAGGTAGTGCACCCACCAATGTTGATGTGAGTATTTATGACATATTGTTTTATGCATATGTGACCAAGTGACCTCCACACGTGCCTTGCATACATTATCCTCACCACATTTTCACTCAAGTTGTTCTGCCCTTGACTGCACTTTATGACTATGGAGAACAAAACTCCAACAAATTTAAAATACATCTTAAATTTATAAATGCCATTCCTACCCTCTAACTGAGATACACCAAAAGCCTGCTAACATTCACTGAAATGTACAGTGTGTAACTTTCTGGTGGCACGTCACTTGCAGGATTGCATTGAAATTGCAAGTTAAAACCATACTTGGAAACATTCTCCATGGAGATAGATAAGTTTTATAACATACTGAGGAACATTCAAACAAGCACATGGAGGACCCTCCTTCTGGCCAAAAAAGAGTCAGGTTTGTAGAGATGCAAGCCTGCTCATAGAAACCATGTTTTTTTGTTTTTTGTTTTCACTGCAATAAAAGCAACCGAAATTGATGGGAAAATATGCCTTTATTTTAGTCTGGTTTTGGCTATAAGTTACATACTCTGGCTTTAACTTCTGGCTCATCAAAAACACAACTGTTTTAGGAGAACTGTTATTGCCAAACAAGTTCATTCATTCCCTCGCTCTCTTGCTCTTACACAACCAGCATGAGCAATGATTAAGAGGGCCAGAACCTTGCAAACATGCTCTTTCTTGGGGAAGAGGTGAAGCATTGCATTGATGTTTTGCATGCTTTCTATTCAGATGTGTCACCCTGGTTTTGGGAGGGTGCTTGGTGATGGGTAAACTGGACCAGGGCCATCTCAGTTGCATCCTGATGTGTCCGGGCCCCTCTGCACTGTCCCCTCCCTGACCTGCTCACTCATAGGTAAGACATCAGTGCGTCAGCCTCCGAACTATACACAAGCGTACAGGCAGAGGGAGAGGCCAGGCAAGAATAGAGGTGAAAAGTAGCCTTTTTTTTTTTTTTTACTCAATTGCATTTACTTGAATAACTGGGTAACATTTGTGTTTCTTGTGTCTTTCAGATATGATTTAGCTGTTGGCATTTTTGCTTTTTGGTTTATCCTTTGAAATTTTTTGGGCATTATTTAAAGTTTTGTCCTTACAATTAGACTAACATCAAATTACAAATCAGATGTTAAGTCCAGGCAGTTACTCTTACAGTTGCTCTGAATCTCTTTGACTACTACTTTGTACTTTTACTTAAGGAATATTTTGAAATAACACTACTCTTTCTTGACTAATAAGAGTGAGAGTAGCTAATGCACTGTATAATGAAGAGATCAGTGGTCAAAGTCTTTTTAGTGGTGTTAGCGCTATTGTCTTGCCTTTTTCAACTTTGTCATGTTTTTGTCTCTTGTCTCTTTTTGAAGGTTATCTCAAATCTTACATCCACAGCAGCAGGAAATAGCAACATGCCCTGCAGTAGAAACAGATACAGTAGATTCTGTACCTATCCTCCATCAACAGTGCATTGGGGTTATTTGCAAAAGCTGAATCTGCCACCAGTGAAAATGCTTTAAGGATTTAGGGGTGTGTTTGTCATTGTCTTCTTGAGACCAAATTAATTTGATTCATTCTGTCTAATCACATTCCCTGACCAAAATCAAGCAGCAAATTAAAATGGATGTTCTCTAAATGAAGGCCCTGTTGTGAACTTAAAGACTGCAGTGGTCTGACATGGTGCAGAAGCCAGGTTCCTGTGCTCTGTCAAACACATCCTCTGGCAGGGTCTAATGTGGCGTGTGACACGTCGCAGCCGATCACTCAGCCTCACAGATGACCGGCTGGTTACGTATGCGCCGTGCACCGGCAAAGCCACAGCCGAGCCACAGCAGACACTGTCAGGTGTGATCACGGTTTGAGCACCAAACTTGCACTGAAGCCCTGCCCTCTCCCATAGTCCTCCACACTGCACTGAGTCTGAGCCTTGTGTTTCTGGTTCACCTGCTCACTCCCCCGAGTTGAGCCCTGATAACCCGGCTCTGCTCCAGTCCAGTGCTCCCCCTGTATCTCTAGGGGGTTCACTGTGATAAAGCCTCATCTACTCATACTCTGCTACATCTGCTCTGTGTGAGACTTGGATAGTTCAGGACAAAGATGTACGCTTTACGCCTGCATACACTACTCTTACCTATACAGCCTTTTGTACTGTAGCCATCTGAGACCATAATGTGATTCCTGCTCTTGTATTGAACCTCTAAATTGTGCTGATAGAATGAGGAGTCTGTATTTTTTTGTCAAATATTCTAATCTGTCTCTTGGTTTTACAAAGGTCTGGCTGGCTGCATGATGAAGGTGAGTGTTCCCGCACAGCCTCACACTCATTATTTCAATGTGGACAGGCCGGTGGATGACCACTGTTGCTCTGACAGCACCGATGCTCTCTGCTCCCTCTGTGTCATTATATAAAGACCTTTGTCATTTAACAGAAAAATATATTTTGTTCCTTGTTTTTTCCAGAGAAATGTATTTTCTGGTTGTATTTCAGTTCTTTAATTCGGAAATTTCTTACCATAAACTCAAGCAGTTACATAGCAGTGAATAAGTTTAAATTATCTCCATATAATTTCAAAGTATTTAAAGAAAAGGGGATTATAGGAAGAGGGCAATTTACTCCTAACCTGGCTCACGCCAAATTGATATCTGTCACTCTGAACTGAATTATACACATTATCAATCCGGGATGGGTCTCGCTGAAAAAGGTCGGAAAATGTGATTGGTCAAAGCGGAAACAAGTTGAAAAATTTAACTTTTATTACATCCAGCTAAGAGAAAGGCACAAACATGCAAGCAATATGTGCCCACTGTAGAGATAATTGGGCGGGTGGACCAGTCACAGAGCAGCATTGTGCTGAAGCCAAAGGCCAAGTGCCCAAACAAACCACAACAAACATAGCGGCACCGACAGACGTACTTCAGCCTATTTTAACGTCAATACAGATGTACGTCAGCCTATTTTAGGGCTATACAGACTATTTTATTTGTGAAAAATGTGCAGAAGCATTTGTGGTTTGTGCTTTTCTCTCAACTACATGTAAGAAAAGTTCTATTTTTAACTGTTTTCACTGTGACGTTTTGACCAATCATTCAAATAATCCCCATGACCATGTTCCGCGCTTTCTTTCCAAGTTGATAATATGTAGAACTCATGATATTCATATCAATCTGGTGTGAGACAGCCATCTTCCCTGTCCACAAATGTACTAAGCGCTTACCTTCTGCACATTGTTCACAAACAAAATAGTCAGTATAATGCTAAAATAGGCTGATGTACATGTGTCCGCACAAACTTCAATTCTGTTCTGTGATTGGTGCACCAAGAACCTGTCAGGCCCTATCACAGGCGTGGGGGTGCACACCAAGATCGATTCTTGAGTTTGTGAATTCACAAATATCATGAGAATCCATCTAGTTGTGCAAGGTTAGAACTCCTTGGGTTTGATTTAAATCAGTTAAAATTATACCTGCTCTTTAGTGGCAAAGTGATTTTTTATTGTATGTGCACCAGTCAGGAGGTACTAGAGCACTGTGCAAAACTGGTGACTAGTATTCCATCATAAGGCCTATGTAAATGTCACCGTGCATACCTATTATTTTTGACATCTCCCTCTTTGCTCTTTGCTTTTCAACATAAAGACTAGCGCTGGAGTAGATAACGAGTCTGCCCTCTGTAAACGTGCATCTGATGAAACAATTCTGATGGCAAAAAGAGAACAAAAATCAGCAAGGAGCAGTTTTTCTGTGCCGGATTGTTCTCTTTGATCTGGAGTGCAGTGAAAGGAGGGCATTATGTAACGTCTTGAGCAAACACATGGCAGACTGTGTGACTGCCAAACACATGGGGGGAGCTGCAGCGCTGTGGTGGTGGTGGTGAAGGGGCGATGTGGCAAAGCAGAGAGCAGGCGAGAGGAGCACATCAGGAACAAACAGCAGTGAGGAGCATGGACATGTTGGCAGATGCTCAGATTCAGGGCAGTTGTATAGAAATTGCAATTTGAATAGTTGTAATGGGCAATTTACTAAGGTTGCCATTATTTATGTAATGGAATGTCATCAGCAGAGAACTAAATAGCCTGTTTACACAAGGTCTTATTGCATATGTAACCTATTAGATATACAAGTGTGTTGTTGATATTTTTAACTCTGTAGAACATTTCATTGTATTGTGGCAAGTGGTTAAATAATTGAATATCAAGTTTGAAATTTTCATATTAGGACAAACCAAGCTTGCCTTCTACAAACATGTTCAAATGCGTGTGTTTTAAACACACGCAAATCTATTAAATCTATTTAATTAGTTTTTTTCCTAAAATCCAATACCCCTACTAAGACTAGTGTCATATGTCACTTGACTTTATGTAATGTAGCTTGGCCATTCAGTTGTAAAGTAGGCCTTAACAAGCACTATAATGAGAAGTGGCCTTTATATCAGTAATGGTTAAAACATCCAGCTGCCCCAAAACCTTGCTGTCTAAATTAATCCTTTTCTCCACATTGTTGCAGATTAAAATAATTAGTACATTGTGAGCCGTACATCTGACAAACATATTAGCTAACATTTGTATGACCTAATTGGATACCCTTCATTATCTTGTAGAGAAACAGGCATGGCATTGAGCAGCAGATGGTCTTTTAAATCAATCATTTACCAACAAGTCATAAATATGGAACAATGCGAAAGGGGAGCCAAAAGTTCCCATCAAAAATCACACTGACATTTAAATTGAGGGCAAATTTGGTTAAATTGTGCATTAGAGATGAAGCCACAGAGACACTTAAGAAATAGTCCATGCAATATGTCTTTCCAAAGCGTTTCAGACTATTAAACCAAAAAGCATTTTACATATCCCACCTCAAAATTCATTAAAAAACTATAGTGGAATAATAAAGACCTACAACAAATTACACTTATTGCTTCTTATCTGATAATATCACATTAAACTAAACCAAAGTACTACACTTTTCAAAGTCTTTACTGGTTATATTTATGCATCCCTTGGCACCCATGAATAGAATAATAAGTGATACGTCTATTACAATTATGATTAATAAGGATTGTCAATGTCATACTGATTAGCCTTCACACTAGAGGAGGGTAATTGTCTGCAAGGTAATATTGAAATAGTTGTTTTTAAGCAATGCTAAATTAGAATATCTAGTACATGATATATTTTAAAAGATTCTTCCAGGGTTATCTTTAGATGGTATAAGGTAATAGTTTTACAGTCCTCTCATTTCTGCTGTTATACTTACACTCAACCAAGACTCTTACATTTTTGGCACATCTTAGCACATTTCAGATGAATATCATTATCGTAACCAGGATACAATTTTTTTCTCAGTTTTTCCATCCCTACTACACACCACGTCAATGCACAGGCCCATATCACAAAAGCTATCATAACCAAAGCAAGGAGAGAGTGCAGATAGACAAACGATTGGTGTGCGGCTGACGCTGAGGTGGCCTGACAGTCTGTTTCTGTGCCTGGGAAGACTGTGATCTGGAGTGACCATGTTGTCTTCCCTTCCCTTCACAAAGGTTATGCCATTGCCAGCAGTCCAAGTGACACAATGAATGAGCTATGACTGGTTGAGCTGGAGAGTGGCTCATCAGGCTAGTCTTTGGAGAGAAACGCGAGACTTATGCCACAAGAGATGTCAAGATTATTCGGTTATAGATAATTGAGATTCTCCAAGTAACAATACAGTGGTAATGGCTGCTTTTTTAAACTTCATCCTTTACTCAGGTTTATTGAGTGCCAATTGTCATTTACAAAGACGACCTGGTCAACAGGGCATAACACAACAGCAAGCAGAACAGTGAATACATTGCAAACACAAATAAAACATCGAATCTTTCACACACTAGACTATGAGTGTGAAAGAGTCACTTAAAAGCAGGAGCACTCATCAGAAACTACATTGTAGTACAAAGTTTTGACCATTTTAGAAGCAAAATTAAGTAATTTCAATACACTCTAGGGCTATATATTGTGCCAGACATATTGTCAACATCATATTGATATGAATACAGGGATGATGTGTATCCTAACACTTTTAAATCATGTTAATATATTTTTTCATGGCTGAGTTAGACATACCTGTTAGCTACTGCCTTAAGCCTGAACTGTTGAACTGAAAAAGTGACTTTTTAGTTCTGATGTTAAGGCCATTATGGACATGAAATTCCAATGCATTTTGCTATTCAACAGACCCAGTTTTAGGGCTCTATCTATATCAGGATTTGGTATTGTGAGCTTCTTGGTAATAGATAGTAAAAAAAGTTATCCTAAATGTAAAAGTGTTTCTGCTCACAGTGACACCAAAATTTGATATTGCGACATGCCTTTATGTAATATAGTCCACATATTCAACTGTGTCTGGCCAATTTGGTGCTCCATGTGAACATGTATTGTTGTTGGCTACCTAACGTGAGGTGCAGATGTATTCTTCCCCAAATGACATGCTTGGTAATCGGGTGTGTTGTGCTGTCAGCTCTGGGTGCATGATCTTGCCAGCATGACTCAAGTCTGCCCCTGAGCTCCGTCCTGTGCTTGTATGATCTATTTTAGATTCTTTTGCCCAAGGATGTGTGCGCATCCTCACAGCAAAACCACAGAAATAAAAGAAAAGAAAGGAAAAAATAGGGGCAAATTAGTGGAGGGGAGGCTAATGTTCAAATAATCTGCAGGCAATCATGCAAATTCCCCAGACACTACACCGGGGGATGTTGTGGACATAAGGGCCATACATAGCCTTTATTCAGGCAAAACAAATTAGGATTTATGCAACGCTGAGATTTTCATCTGACTAACATGTAGGAAATATGAGAGCCAATATGTGTGATTCTGTATCAGACTCTTTTTCACTTAGCCAGTAGTAAAATTAGGTGTATACATTCATGCTATTGGATTATCATATCATTGAGTAACTATTCATATTGAGGAGACAATAACAAACTAGACAGGTCTAAAAGTAAAAAAACAAAACAAAAAACATCCTGCCTCCATGGGCTCTTGTTGCATTTTAAACTTTCTCACTGTGTTAAGTCCTGGTTAACTCCTGATTAAGTCCTGGTTAACTCCTGATTAAGTCCTGGTTAAGTCAGGTTTAGTCCTGTTGTTGGTTCAGTCCTGGTTCAGTCCCTGTTTTCAAACCTAGAAACATGTTCTCAGCCGCATGTGATGTTGTATTTGTTTAGCAGTTCATCACTCTTTTTTAATATGGTAATACTCCTGGATGTGTTCATAATTTGTACAATTAACTGAATCTTGATTTTGAAATTTGTTCAGCCATTGAAGACAGTGGGTACATTCACATGGTAAGTAATAACCCAATGGCAATATTTAGATTTGATTGTTGGTGTGCGCTGTCATGCACGAAAGAAATGTGATCAACAAATACACCTGGTAATATATGTCAGTTAATCAATGGATTTTTCTTTTAATAATATAATTTTTGTCTTTGTCCATTAGTTTTTCATAATTTCTCTTGTCAAATCTAGACTTGTGCGAACAATCAGAAAGAAATCAGATCACTCACATCTGAAGCACCTGTTTGAATTTCACAAATCTGATAACTCCAGAAATCGTATAATGATCAGATTTTTGGTGTGCATGTAAACACAGCCGCTGATTCTGCATATGTGTGTTTTGTCTGAAGCTGTAGCCCTCTGTAATACAGCTATAACAGGAGGCAGCAGTAGAGGGAGCGGTCGCCATTGCCAACGCAGATGTCATGCTCCTCGTGGCCTTCACACACTGAAAGGGGCAAGTCAAATTTGGCGTGACCCTGATGTGTCTTCTTGATTTAGCTAGTATTTACACAATCGACCCACAATGCTTCTTGATATGTGTGTATGTGTGTGCATGTTTGTGTGTGTATTAGCCTGAGCTGGAGACGTGGATCTCTTCTCTATAATCCCACCAGTGGAGAGCTCCTTGGAAGGCATGGAGCAGCAGAAACAGGGTATTGCTGCTTGTAAACGTTGGGGTCTAATCTTGCAGAGGCAGAATGAGAGCGAAAAACCTTAATCTTGCCATAATATTCCAATTGAGTTTAATTTGGGTTATTTTTAACTAATATGAATGTATGAGCGGGTGTGTGTGTTTGCTAAAAGGAAAATAATAATAACAATAATAAGAATAATAATCTGGCCTACATGCCATTCAACCACTGCTGAGATGCCATGTGACCTGAAACAAATCAATGCTACAGTAATGTGTTTACATATTGAATAATACAGTTATAATTGATAATAGCTAATTATGCAAAATTAAAGCAGCAGATCAACCTGATGATGCTGGTGTCTTTGTTTGATCTCCAGGGACAGAGGATTTTACACTAGCCACAATAAAGAGCAACACTGCCATCTGTTGGACGATTAAAGCCTATGTTTACCGTACAATGGAGTCATTAATTTCGAGTCTACAATTTAATTTTGTCATTGTCAAACTAACTACAAACTAACTATCGATGTGTGTGCATAACAGAAGCTGTGTCATTTAGGAAAAGTATACAGCAAATAGTATATTTTGTGTTTCTGTGAGCATTAACAGCCTGATTATTTGTTTCCTGAAGTGGTCATGAAATCACAGCAAACTTATTACATCTGCTGTCTGGGCAATAAATACATTTAATCAAAATTAGATAAACCAATATTCTGCAAAACATATAAAACACGACAGCTGTATTCTACAATTCTTAAAAATATCAAACTCTAATTAGTTACAAATTTGTATCTTTATTTAAAAGAAAATTATAGAAAGTATAAAACAGTGGCATTTTCTTCCAGAGAATTAACAATTCTTTTCTTTTCTAAATGATATGAAACGTATATTTGTCTGAACAGTCTCTGACATCCAGGTAGTCTAAAAATAAAGAATTTAAATAAAAATGGTCTAAAGCCCATACTTCTACCACTCTACTTGTGTCAAACAAGCAGATGAAGATAATCCCTTAACTATGGTACACACAGAAAACTACAAACTCTAAACTGTCCAGGAATCTCTCCGAAAGATGTGGTCCTGCACTTTTAACTAATGGTGGAAATGAATCACATAGTAAAAGTCAATACAAAAACATGGTTAGAAATTCATCCATGATACATGAGTACACTATTCTTAACAAAACTAAGTGTTGATAATCATTCCGCTCGGCGCAATGATAGTCTCACAAGAGTAAATAAAATAGAAGCACTTGTATAATCATTTCAGACCAGTACAGTAAAATACAAATGTATTTCACAGACAGGACATCTGGAGTTAAAATACTATAAACAGTGTTGACCTACAGGTGGCACTAGATATACAAATTATTTTATGTCTTAGCAAAATTGCAATTCTGATTTAAAGCTAGAAGTGGAAAAGTAACAGTTTTGGCATAAAGATGAGGCACAAAAAGTGGTGGACAGTGGAATGTTTCACAATTTTTTTTAAAAATGAAACTGTCAACAGAGGAGCAGTACGTGGTTACTTTTCCTCAGCACATTTGTCCGAGTTAATATGATCCTTCCCGTTGAGAATAAATAAAGTCTGCTACAAAGGTCACTGTTGCTCAGTCGTGTATTAAGCCCTGTCCAACTCCATAGAGTCCAACACATGCAGTCCCACACTGTGCACTCAGACAACCTGGCCAGAGGCTGTAAATGGTACATGGATGCCAACACACCCACATATAGTCATGAAAACCAGATACAAAAAATATATTGATTACAACTGTTCCAGCAGTGAGTAATTCTACAACATTGTTACAGATAAAAAATAAAATCTGAGTTAAGATACTGAATAGAATAAAGACTGTAATAGAAACCTGCAAACAAGTTTCATTGTTTTAGTCATCTACTGGTGTCTGGTTTAGTTGATCAAAATCCGCATGAATATTCTACTGATTTTAAGTTAATAGTGGATAAGTCCAGTTATTATGTTATCAGATAGATAGTGTTTTAAGAAGACTTGATTGCAAAATCACACTTTTTAAAAATACTAGTTCCAAATCACGGAGTAACCTGCCATCTGAGATCTTTAATGCAGTGTTGCATATCAGACCTGGTAAGTTGTTCAAGTAATATAATATTAAAAGTAACTGCAGTGAAAATGATGAATAGGAAAGTCTGGGTCAATCTATGGCTTTTAAGTTGCAAAATGCTGAGAATTTCTTTGGCTATAAAAGTATGTTAGGTCATCAAATGTACACCCCAAATACATCATGTTGATATTAATGTGAATGTAACTTATTCAACACTGCTACGTTTCTCTTACTTTTATGAATTATAAATTCAATATCACAATAAGAATTTGTGTTTCACAAGTTAAATGGGACATTTGAGCCCAACAAAAGTCTGTATATGTGAGCACCTTTATGTTGTTCTTAGGTTTGTAAAATATGTGTGCTTGGCAAAAACCAAGAGTGTGATCTGCACTCACAGTATTCACTTTAAAATTATTGAACAGTTTAGCCCTGTGGGTCACGGGTCTGCCTCTGGGGCACGTGGACCCCCACCCTTGGCCTTGATCTGGAGCCAGGTGGCACCAAGCGCTTTGGTGAAGTGGTCATCCACTGACCCTGTGATGGACACAGAGTTGGACTCTGGCTCTGAGTAGTTTTTCCCGAGGCTGCGGCGGAAATGCTCCTCAATCACTGGGTCACACTCAGTTTGAGCTGGAAGAACAAAAGAAAATCATAAAGTTTAAAAAGGTTAGATCTTTGCAGTACATGGACATGAATATTTAACTCACCATTGGCCTTTTTCTGGTCAGGCTCTTGGCTTGAAAAGCCATTCATGTGGCAGTGAGATAGGTTACAGTTGCGGTTGCTTGCAGGAGCACAGATAATTACTGAGGGGCGATTCTGTAGATATGGATATTGTTAGTGATATCTCCATTAGGCCTACACAGGCAGCACATAGCTCACATACCTGCTGTCGCTCTGCATTGCCCACAGTAATAGGCCTGTCCCTTCCTCCAGCAGCAGGGTCCAGAGTGCTTTTGGTCAGAGCCAGAGGCTGATCCACAGTGAAGCCTGGGATGGAAGCAAACAGGTGGTTTCCATGGAGACCATTAGAGGCAGAGAGGTGCTCTACAGGAATGGGGTTGTAGCTCCAGTGCTCGTTACGATTATTCCCAGCAGCAGGTCTGACCCTGAATGAGAAAATAAAGTACAACAAAATTCAATCAAATATAGGCATATTATGTGCACATTATAAAATATACTCACATTTGGGATGCAAAAAGTCTCATTTTGGCCATGTGGTCATCATCTGAGTTCATTTGATCTTCCATTTGTTCTCCATATTTTCGTTTACTGGGACAGTGTGAGGGAGGACCAGTGATACCTGTCACTGACGTGGACAAGGTGGCTGTCCTGGACTCATCTGAATGGATGGTCATAAAAATAACATACATTTGTAACAACTGCTTTGCACAACTATAACTTAATTAAAATTTCCTTTCAGTCATCTTTCAGCATATGCTATAGTGGATTCAACCATAGAATGCCATTTTGTTTTTTATTAAGGTAAACAGCATCTATGTAATTGTTAGATAAAGCTGTTATAATGACAATGTAATGTAATAACCTTCAAAGTAGAGTCTGCCGAGGTTGTTGTTCATCTTGTCCAGGAGCTGAGAGTTCAACAGGTCCATTATAGAGACGGGCATCACACGGACAGCCTGGAGGCTAACATTGATGTTAGCGATGTGTCTGTCGAATAAATTCACGGCGTTTACTTTGATATAACAAATGTTTAGTGCCAAAAAGTTTAACCAGTGCAGACAGTGGTGGTAAAAAGTCAGATCAATGTTCAGTGGGTGATTTTTCACGGCTCCTGGCCTATACAAGTTAGCGTTAGCCTAAAATACAAACTTAGATGCGTGGCTTCATTATACTAAACATGATGAACATGAAAGTTGTCCTGTTTATTATTACAGTGTCACAGCTACTTCAGTTAATGTTACACGGCGTTGTGCACAAAGTGCAGGTTTAGCTAACTTTGGCTAACGCCACTTTGTCGTTTACGCGAGTTGTACATCAAGCTAACATACATAAAAAAGTAAACGTATTTTCACTTAAAGTGGGCAACAGTTAGACTTACAGTTATGGTAAGACACGCGGCTGGTGATCAAATAATAAATAAGATCGCTAACAAGCGTTAACAAGGCCACTGAATCGTGTAGGGGACTATAGCTCGTCGACAAATCTTGCCTCCATCCACAATAACATTAGCGTTAGCATTAGCATCGGAGCTTACCGCTGCCTGCGTAAACCAAAGCCTCCCTGCCCCTCTCCAGAGCAGAGAGGCGGGCCCGCGGGTGTCCCAGGATTATGCCCAGGACATAGTCCCCCATCCAATGGTCCCAGAGGCAGACAAAAGCCTCTGAATCTACTGATCTTAACAAGACTGCTCTTACACAAGGTGCACTTGTAATATGTTTATTTATTTATTTGCATTATTAGATGTGAAAACTTTCCTTTAGTTTTTTACACACGCGTATACTACGCGTGAAATGCATATAGCCCACTGAAAAGACTAATGTTTTGGTACGTTTTGCAAAAGTTGAACGTGAGGTTGGCTTCAGCGTAGGATTCGGTCTTTGGCGGACATGAGCTGATACTGCCAGCTGGTGGCACTAGAGACCTACAACAGATAACACTATATTATTATTATGTTATTATAAACACAAATAATGTTAATTTAAATACTGTCTTAATCGTCTTTACATTAGACTTAAAGTGAATTAAAATTATGTGTTGGTTAATTTATCTCTTTCTCTCAGAGACATTCATTTTTCTTGTTTGGAGCTGTGGAAACATGTGGGAACAGCCTCCATAATGGCTCCTGTCCTTTTACTAATTGATCACATGAATACATTTGCATGTTGACAAGCCACACCATTTGTGATCACCAATGGTCCAGTTAATTGTTTGAGTGATAATCCAAGAAAATGACAAAAATGAAGAAAAAAAAGTTTTTAGGCTAATATAGAAGTGTGCAATAGAATGTTTTATTGATGTTGTTTTTTTGTTTGTTTTTTTGTTTCATGGCTTGTAAAACACAGTAAAACAAAAACATATGCACTTCTCCACAAGTAGGTTACCATTTCAAATTCTTTACATATGCCTATATTAAGGTCTTATCTCAGTATTTGTTCTGACCTCTCTGACCACTATACAGTTTATATACTGATTTGTTTTGACCCACTTTAAGATTTTAATCTAGGCCTATTAGGCCTTACTGTGGTTAGTAACCAACTGTTTTACCTTATAGTGACGTGTGCAACCTTATATAGTTGTACCTGTATGTTGCTCTGAAAAAAGTGACTTTTTTTTATTTATTTATTTTATAAAGATTTGCATCACAGGACTGCTGTTGGTGATGCCTCTCATTCTGTCCACATTGCCCATTGGTTCTCACAGCCATTTTAGATTTTACACAACGCACAAAAAATACTGTGCAATCCAGGAAAGAACACTATCAAGAGCATGGAAATCTTGTAATTATATAGGACTCATAAACAAATGCTCCTCCAATGGAAACCACTGTATTTTCTGTGTTGTAGCTCCTAAAAGCATGACGCCTGTGAGGCAGCTGAGGATGGGGGAGGGGTGGAGATGAGAGGACAGGGAAGGAGAGGCTGTGGAGCAAAGCGAGGGGAGAAAGAGGGGATTGGCTGAGGGGGGCTGCAGCGTCACTGCCAGTGAGTGGGAGCTCTGAGGATGCTCTGCTGATTGCATTCGCTGTGAGTTTGCCTTCAGAGCTCAGCCATTATCAGCCACTATACACAAGGCAGCATCGGGAATCCTCCTCACCTTTTTCCACCTAATTTGTTTTGCTCTTCCAACCTGCAGGCATGAATTACTTGCGTCGGCGCCTCTCAGACAGCACTTTCATTTCTAATCTTCCCAATGGCTACATCTCGGACCTCCAGAGGCCTGACCCGGCGCAACCACCTCCTCCTCAGGCTCCATCCGCCAAGTCCCCCACCTCAGCCGGGCCAACAGCACCAGCCACGTCCCCCGGTCTAGAGAGGAAAGTCCAGCCAACGCAGTCCACGGGAACCAGCTTCTTCAGCTCCATCACCAATGTTGTGAAGCAGACAGCCGCCTCAGCAGGTTTAGTGGAGCAAACCCAAGTCACGACACCCAAGAAGTTCAAGATACTTCTGGTCATTGATGAGCCCTCACAAGAGTGGTAAGACAATGTTTTAAACATGCTAATTTACATGCTCATTAAATTTTATGGGGATGCGGTAAACAGCATTAAATTCTGATTTGTAAAGCTATATTAGATTACATAATTTTTTTCAAACACAAACCGCAACATGAAAAGTATTATAAGATGCAACAACATCCATACTGGATTCAAATTATAAGACACAGAAGACTCCAAAATGGAGGTTTCCTGGTCTTCCTTCCTGCCTTTATAATGAGGTAATATATTCATTTAGACAAGCAAGATCAATGCATTTGTTTGTATGATTGAATATTACATACACTCACAGTGACATGATAGTCTGGCATTGTAGGTTTTCCTGACTACATTATGAATACATCTCACCCTCTGCATGTTATGCTGCAGTGCTCCTCTTTATCAATGGGGTTTCCCAGTGCTGCCATATACCTGGTCACATGACATGCCCTGGACATATGAGGGGAAGGATGCCTGTGTAATACATGTTAGGTCCGAGCAGGAAGCAGAGAAGCTCAAATAAATCTTTTCTATTTGATGGGCAGAAAGATCCACCGCATCATTAACTGCGGTTTACTGTAATCGATACAAAGACACATTTTAGGCGATTTGGACTGACTTTAAAAAGGATATATGTCTTTTATGTCAGGCCATACATTTTAACTGACTGTATGTTCATGCATATAACGTTTATTACTGTTATAATGAAAAACATGTTGCTGGTTATCTTCAACTTACAACTCAGTCTTTTTGCCTCTGCTGACTTTAATGGCCAATTATCAGCTCCCACCCAGAGATAGAAAGTCAAACAGCTAAAGATGTGACAAGGCACAGCAGAGGAGTAGAGCAATTACGCTTTAGGGCTCTGCATTAGGCTGAACATATCTAAAAGTAAAAAACAAGCATAATTTGGTTGCACGCAAAGGGTACTGTCTTGTTTACATGCAAGAGATTTGTCATTGGGTTTGTATAAATGTTGATCAGTATTAATTGGATCAGATCCTACAGTGGCAGATAGCCTCATGCAACTCTTAACACCCACACATAATTTGTTCTAATACTACTGCTGTTAATATTTCTAAGGAAACATAATACACGTTTTCTAAAGTCATCTGAGGTCATGTAAACTTAATATGCCGATGCACTGCCACTGAGAGTGTGGTTTACAATTGATGTATCGGACTTGGCTTGTGTTAACCCTGTATAGAAGTTTCCAGATTTTGAGACGTGAATAATATTTGTCTGTTACTGATGTGTTTAGTTTATTCTGGCATATTCTGCAATGCTCAGTTACAAATTCTCCTGGGTGGGTGGGTGCCGCATCTATTTTTTCTGGTTCAGTGGCGTTTGTACTTGCTTTTTCTCAGTTCTTTTGCCGTTGTTGACATTTCAATTTTACACCACACACAAGTAACATTTTTATCTAATATTTACTAGGCACACATCTCAGGCACACATCTTTACTTCAGATATTTGTATTGATACTTTTTTCTGTAGCAATGCACCACAGTGCCAATGAAATGAAATGAAATGAACTATACCCATATTACATTTACTGAATGTGTATTAGATGTGACTTCATACTTGCGAAATGAACAGATGCACAGCTTTAGAGCATAAACCAAAGCTGTTTTTGGGTAATTCAATATTTACATTGTATTGGTGATGCAGACAAGTGAGGACATACATGTTTTGTTCTATCAGAGATTGTGCTATAAATTACTCATGACAGGAAGAGCAGATGGCACTGTCTTCCTCAGGCACCACAAGAATAATATTAACTGCTTCTGTATTAGAGTTGTCGAAAATCAGATACTAATCAATACTAAAACTAGTACTCATTTGAGTAAGTACCCAAAAAATTCACATTCACTTTAACAGGAGCGCAATAGATGTTTCCTGAAAAGCTTTAAAATGATCATGAGCTGTTTCAGAAGAAGTATAAGACTACATATAGTAGGCACATGGAGCACTGTGGAACCTACCTGGACCACTGAGGGATTACACAGATATACACATGGAAATATAATAATAATAATAATAATAATAATAATAATAATAATAATAATAATAATAATAATAATGATGCATTAGTCACTTAGACTCAAAGTCACTTGACCAAGCCCAGCATTGTTTAGCTTCTGAGATCTGACAACATCAGGCTTTTGACAAGGAGGTTGGCCAAAAGAAATGAAGGTATCGTCATTTAATATTGAAAATGTTATATTATTGTCTAAAGAAAGTGTGGTTTTTATTGTCATTGTGGTATTGGAATCAGTACTTAGTATCGCAACAACACTATTCTATATGAGTTAAATAAAGTTTTTTAATGTCAAAATTAGTTTCATGCTACTTACAATACCTTGTGATACCATTGTGTTGTTGTGGAGGCTCAGAGGATTGTAAAATGATCTTCTTGTAATTTTCTTCAAATGTCCTTACTAGATTGTAGTTTGAAAATTATTGTCATATTTCAAATAGTGTAGTAATGAAGTAAAAATTTGTTTAGTTGTAATTAACCACAGTTCTTCCATTCACTTAGCTGAAACAGAGTAAAGAGATCCATGGAGTAATTCCGTCTGCTTTTTTCCATTCCATATTTCAAACACCTTAATAATATGAAAACAATAATAAACATTTACTTTTAACTTTTGAGATTTCTTAAGGCTTTTTTGAGTTGCCCATGGTAGATGGCTTCAGTGGTCATCATCTGGACAATGTTTTCTTGAAATTAATGCAATAGTCCTTACATTTTGGCTGTTTAAATCTGTATTTTGGGTGCATATGGAAGTGACTGTCAAAGCTGCCTTGTTACCGTCTTTAATATTCAGTTGGAGTGTTTGCCGCTCACACTCTCAGAGTCACTGACAGAACTATGCCGCTGTACATATTTATATATTCCCATGTCTTATAAATCATATTTAATTAGATAGATGTATTTTCATAATTATGTAA
This sequence comes from Odontamblyopus lacepedii, assembly GCA_034769755.1. Classification (NCBI taxonomy): domain Eukaryota; kingdom Metazoa; phylum Chordata; class Actinopteri; order Gobiiformes; family Gobiidae; genus Odontamblyopus; species Odontamblyopus lacepedii. Next base: position 29,602,161 of record CM068345.1, on the reverse strand, counting down.
TTGGTCAAAATTAACCCTGTTTAGCTTCATCCCATTGGTAATTCATGACAGAGAATATTGATTGGAAACAAATAAATGATCCAAGTAAAACGTCCTGCCATACCCGACCATGTTCTTCTGTTTTTAAGATGTCTTCCCCAGAGAGGAGGTTGTCTTTTTAAGCTTGTTTTCCTAGGTTGGGGGTTCAATTCCCACTGGTAAATGTAACTGAGATATAAACCAAGACCCACTCAATAAAGTCAAGCTGTTTAATGCAGGTGATAGCTGTGGTTCTGTGGAGATGTACTTAAATTGAACTGGTCTTCTATTGCCCCCTGCGCTTCTCTGAATGACAAAGCAGATTCTAGACTACATGCTCGACTACAAAGTATGAAATGTAAATAAGTTGTTAAATAAAATTCTTCCACTGTTGGTTTATTGGGCTGTGATGAAAAAAACTGTTTACACATCTCGTTATTGCCTTATAATTTAGGGGAGAAGTCTTGAAGGAGGAGCCCTGAGTCATATTTTAATCTTGTTTAAGAGCTGCAATCCCAAATTAGATTGAGAAAATAAATAATTCAGGTTTGCTTCCTCACTAATTATGCTGCAACACGTCCACAGAATAACAGAGAGAGGAGCAGGAACATGAAAATGCCATCTCTGTTGAAGCTGTTTTGTGAATATCAAAAATAATGTATTCATTTAATATAGTGCCGGCGGCTTTCTGGCACTTTTAAATTGCATAAATAGTGTTAGCATAACAGAGTTTTGCCCTTGTTTGTTTCTTTTTGGTTTATTAGTCTAAGACTAAACTAAAAGTCCAAGTCTAAACTAAAAGTCTTTTTCCTTTTTTTACTGGCAGCTAATCATCTGACACCATCCTAATTCTGTTTATCCTCTTCGCTCACAGCTAACTTCACATGACTTTTCCCTTTCCAAATATAGATCCTATCATTTCTGATCAATGATCAGATAGAGCTATTTTTATTGCCATGTCCATTGTCATTAACAGCAGCAGAAGCTTTGTCAGTGAAACAAGAAATAGTTTCATCCTCCAAACTGTGTTTTATTTATTAAGAAAATATTATATAAATTCAGTGACCCGTGTATTTGTATCAAGTCTGGAAATGGCTGACATCTCTCCAAACATTCTAGTATATGGTTCTTTTTAACATAATTTTGGGCTGTAGAAAAATCAGTAACACACTATAGTATTTATATACTTTAATCGTTGTCTACAAAGGAATACAAAACATTTCATACTGAAGCAGTACACCTGGTTTGACTTGAGATGTAGGCTTCATTTTTCTTTCTTTTTGTGAGTTTTTGGTATGGAAACTTTTATACCTGTAGTTCAGTGTGGCTGTTTAAAGCTAAAACAAGGCCACTACACTTATACTGTGGCTTTTGTGCATCTGAACTATTATGCATTTAGTATAAACCACTTGCTAGGGTGGCCAAAGCAAAACTTAACAATTTATGGGAAATTTAGTTGTATTTTAGTTGTAATTTTTTGCAGCGAAACTGTCTCCACCAGAGCACATCTTTTTCATTCTCCCTCTTGTGTGGTTTTACTGTACGTGAACTAGCAATTGTCCTTTTCAACCGAGCTCTGTTGAGCCCTGCATTTAGAGACGCTACAGCGTTCACAGGGCCGTGGGCGTCATTGTTTGTCTCTGTCACTGCTGACACTTTTCTGAAAGAGAAAATTCAGCCTGAAAAATGATTCTTGCCTGAGTTGGAGTCTTTTGTTCGCTGTGTTTTACAAACCGCATATATGTTGCTATATGCCTCTGTTAGGTAAAGTTAGTTGAGAAAAACAAATTACATAAAGTAATCATAGTACATACTACCTCAGAAAATGTACCTGCTTGAATGAACAAGGCATTAAAAGTGCACAATTTCACTTATCTTTTTGGAGATGTTATTGCTTTGCCTGAAAGCTTTATTTTTACTGTGAGTTTACCTAGTCTCCACAGATCTTACCTCTAACTTGACTTAATGGCGTCAATTGCTGGTATTTATCAAAAAATGTAACACCGTACAGCGGCATACGTAATTCCAAGCAAAGCAATACAATCTCCATGGGGACAAGCAAGTGATGGACTCTCCTTCAGAAAAGTTACATAGTGCACCTTTATTGTTATATAAAATCAATACAAAACCAGATGACATAAACAAAACAGGACAAAATGGAAGAACTAACCAGGATGAAACCACATCTAAAATGGATCAAATCAGGTCTAAAGCAAAAGTATTGAAACTGTTACACACAACATAAAGAAGCATTCCACCATTAAAACAATAATTACAAAATGCGCTTTATTTTTACAGGGCCAAGTTACTCCGAGGAAAAAAAGTGTATGGAGATTATGACCTCAAAGTAGAGCAGGTATGTATAATAGATCATGTAATATATTAAAGAAGCACATTATTGCATCTCTAATGTCCTCCTTTCCCATTTTAAGGCTGAATTTAAGGAGATCAATGTTGTGGCGAATGCAAATGGGACATGCACTGTTAACATGCAAGTACTGAGGAATGGCACTAAAGTTGTCAGGTAGGATAACAGCACAGGAATAAATCTTACTATGAACTTTGAATCAACTGTAATCTTACTAATATAATGTACTGTATATATATATAATATGTTTTTCTAGGTCATTTAAGCCTGACTTTGTCCTCATACGCCAGCACGCCTTCAGCATGACCCACAATGAGGACTTCCGAAACCTGATTATTGGCCTGCAGTACGGAGGAGTCCCAAGCATCAACTCCTTGGAGTCCATCTATAATCTTTGTGACAAGCCATGGGCGGTAGGCACTTAGCTATTCAATGTTTTTCTAGTGTCTCCAATAAATACAAAATGTGACAGTGAGCTCCTATTCATTGGTTCATGGATCCTGTTAATAGGCGCTATTTTAAGCACTTCACACCATTTAAGATATATTATTTTGTGATGATCTGTTAATTTCTTCATCACTCTGAAAACCATAGATCAAAGCCAGCAGGACAATAAATTGGTATAACAAGAAATAAGGCAATAATAAAAAGAGTAACAATAGCAACAGTGCTAATTTTTCATCATTCTGAAACACATGGATAGATTATAACAAAAATGTATCTATTCCCTGCCCCATGGGTTTAATTACTGTCTTTCTTTTCTGTCTAGTTTGCCCAACTAATTAACACTCACAGGAAACTGGGGGCTGAGAAGTTCCCTTTGATTGAGCAGACATTTTATCCAAACTATAAAGAAATGGTGAGGAATTTCATTTACGCAATATGATGATACAAATAATGTTTCAGATTAGTTTACTATTCTTTTGTTTGTTTTCAGGTCAGCATGCCAACATTCCCAGTAGTTGTGAAGATTGGACATGCTCACTCTGGCATGGGAAAGGTATGATGGAAAATTCTGTGCACATCAAGTTCATAAAATGCCACTGATTGCTTTTAGATTCAAAACCATTTGTGTGTGTTACGGAAATATGATATTTTTAACTATTTTGAGATAATTTGCATTAGTGACAAGGTCCCTAATGTCAATCCACAGCACAAATAAAAGTGGATAAATGAATATCTTGATTCTCATGTATTATTTCAGTGATGATATAATGTTATTATGACCATCCATTTTGATAAAATATGCTTTGAAATGTCTTGGTAGAGGTCCAAGTATTGCACAACACATGAATGAACTGTCATATTAACCATGTAGAAGCAGAAACATTTCACTGCAAGTTTGTGCAGTTCTTTTTGCAGCCTTTTTATATTATAGACAGTATACTCCATATTTCAATTTAGCATACCTCCCAATTAAGTCTGATGGGTTTGTGGTCTATGGGATCTTGAGACACCACCCTAAATTTAGCTTTTGGCTATTTTTTTTACTGTGTTTAGGTGAAAGTAGACAATCACACTAAATTCCAGGATATTGCAAGTGTCGTGGCTCTAACCCAAACATACACAACTACAGAGCCGCTCATCGATTCCAAGTACGACATCAGAATCCAGAAGATCGGCAACGACTATAAAGCCTACATGTATGTATTATGTGTAAATACATTTTTACCATTACTTAGCCTATGCTATTATAAACTGTGTTACCAAGTTGTGCTAACATGTTGTGCGTTTCAGGAGGACCTCTATATCTGGAAACTGGAAGACCAACACGGGGTCAGCCATGCTTGAACAGGTGGCTATGACAGACCGGTAAGTTAAAGTACATCTACTGGAGCCCTGAAGAACTGTATCGCTTATTATAAATGCAATTCTCATATGCGTGTTCACTATTTAGGTACAAGCTTTGGGTTGACACCTGCTCAGAGATTTTTGGGGGGCTGGACATCTGTGCGGTCAAAGCCATACACGGAAAAGATGGCAAAGATTACATCACAGAGGTAAGAGAATGGAATATTTGGTATAAGTTACCATCAGATCAAAACCAATAAGTCTTAACTAGGGCTGAACCATAATCTAAAATCTGAATACTCCTTCTCTTAGAGACACAGTTTTAGAGATGCTACAATTAATTAATTTAAACATCACAATTTCACAACACATTTCACTTTTAACAAGTGACTAATCATATTTAATTACCCATTAGCTATTGGTTGTAATGTTTTACTTGATGCTACCTGATGTACCTTGTGGATCATGTACCTATTTATTCTGGCTATTAGAATGGTTGTTACATGAGTAGGGTGACCAGACGTCCCTATTTACCCAGGGCAGTCCCAGTTTTGAGCCCTGTGTTCTCTGTCCCAGCAGATTTATCCAAAACCAGTGATTTGTCCCAGTTTTATACAAAACATGTCCCAGGTGTCCCTATTTTTAACCAGTTTGATACCTACCAACAGTATAGAGAAGCATAAATTGTCATTTATCAATCTATCCAGGGACTTCCAGACTTCCTTCACCCCAGACACTTCCTCTAGCTCCCCAGGGAGGCGTCCAGCAGGCATCCGGAACAGATGCCTGAGCCACCTCAGCTGGCTCCTCTCGACGTGGAGGCACAGCGGCTCTTCCCATGTGACTGAGCTCCTCACCCAATTTCTAAGGGAGCGCCTGGCCAGTTTGCGGAGATCTGTGATCTCGTCTTTTCGGTCATTACCTAAAGCTTATGACCATAGGTGAGGGTAGAACGTAGATTGATCGGTGAATTGGGAGCTTTGCCTTTCAGCTCAGCTTCCTCTTCACCACAACGGTTTAATACAGCGACTGCATCATTACGCATTCCAAACCGACCCAATGCACGCTGCAGGTCCTGGTTCAATGAAGTCAACAGGACAACATCATCTGCAAATAGTAGAGTTGAGATCCTGTGGTCCCAAAATTGGACCCTCTCTGGCCCCTGACTGTGCCTAGAAATTCTGTCCATAAATATAATGAACAGAACCGGTGACAAAGAGCAGCCCTGGCAGAATCCAACATGCAGTGGGAACAGGTCTGACTTACTGCCAGCAATGCGAACACAGCTCCTGCTCCAGTCATACAGGGACCGAACAGCCATTAGCAAGAGGCCCTGGACCCCATACTCCTGGAGCACCCCCCACAGGACACCACGAGGGTCGAATGCCTTCTCCAAGTCTGCAAAGCAGTGCATTGACAGTAGAGGGCGAGAACAAAGCTCTCTCTCCTGGAGGTGTGACTTGAAGGCCGCACTGGCAGAACGTTTCCAACAGACCCTCATGATACGCTTTGGCCTGCCAGGTCTTTCTCTTCACCTGAGTGTCCAAGACACGCGGCCGGAGGTCTGATGACATGGCAACAAAGTCAATCATCGATCTCCTGCCTAGGGAGTCCTGGTGCCATGTGCACTGATGGACCCCCTTGTGCTCGAACATGGTGTTCATTATGGACAAACTGTGACTAACACAGAAGTCCAATAACAAAACACCGCTCGAGTGCAGATCAGGGAGGCCGTCCTTCCCAATCACCCCTCTCCAAGTGTCACTGTCATGGCCCACGTGGGCGTTGAAGTCACCCAGTAGAACAACAGAGTCCCCATTCAGTGCCACATCCAGTACCCCTCCCAGGGACTCCAAGAAGGCCGGGTACTCTGCACTGCTGTTCTGCTCATAGGCCGCCACAACAGTAAGAGACCTGTCCCCGACTCGAAGGCGCAGGGACGCGACCCTCTCGTTCAGCGACTGAGCTGCTGGTCCAAACCAGCTCACTGCCACTCCCTGTGGTCAATGCTAGAGAAATGGAGAGTCCAGTCCCTCTGAATTAGCTGGGTTCCAGAGCCCAAGCTGTGCGTAGAGGTGAGGCCGACTATATCTAGTCAATAGGGCTCAACCTCATGCACAAGCTCAGGATCCTTCCTCCCCAGCAAGGTGACATTCCATGTCCCCAGAGCTAGTCTCCATGTCCGGAGATCTGGTCACCGTGGCCCCCGCCTTCGGCTGCCGCCCAGATCTCCATGCACCGGCCCCTTATGGTCCTCTCTTGGGTGGTGGGCTCATGGGAGGGCGGACCCACGTCGCTTCTTCGGGTTGTACCAGAGAAGGCCCGGCCGCCAAGCCACCAGGTGCTCGCCTTGGAGCACCCACCCCAGGCCTGACACCGGGGCCCCACCCTGGAGGCCTTGATCTTGTTGTCATCATAAGGGCTTTTGAACCGTTCTTAGTCTGACCCATCCCCCTGGACCTGTTTGCTTTGGGAGCCCCCGACAATATAGCTCCTAGGATCATTTGGGCACTCAAACCCGATAATAAATTGTCATTTATTTAGGTATAATACAGAAAAGCTGCTTAAAAATGACCAAAAACACAAAGAAAATGTGACTATACTGACTGACTTACTTTTTTTTTTTTTTACCTTTATTTACCCAGGAAAGTCCCATTGAGATTACTAATCTCTTTTTCAAGGGAGTCCTGCCATGCACACAGCACTTTCATTCTAGGCAATGTGGGTGAAGTGTCTTGCCTAAGGACACAACAACAGTTTTTGTGACTGGCGCCCCCCTGTGGCACCTGGAATTCCCAGAGATCTCCCATCAAAGTACTAACCAGGCCCGGCCCTGCTTAGCTTCTGAGATCTGACGGGATCAGGCTTTGACAAGCCAGTATGGCCATAATGTTAGTCAGATGATAAATGGGCCAAGTATGGAACAATTTGCTTATTATTACCAACCACCCCAAACTGTGGGTGCCAGTTTTTTATTTTGAAAATCTGGTCACCCTATACATGAGTGACATTGTTGCTGTTATGTGATTCACAGTTTGTTGGCTCGTCCATGCCTCTGGTTGGAGAGCACCAGGCTGAAGACAGACAGCTGATCGCGGACATGGTGCTGGACAAAATGAACTCATTAGCAGAAAAACAAGCTAACGCGCCGCCAAGACCCACCACTATCCAGCCATCACAGGTATGACATTTATCAGCTGCATGCTCTGCCTGTGACTATGTATGGCTGCATTATCCCTGTCAAATAAATAAATAAACAAATAGACACTATAAGGGCAGTATATAAGGACATGTAATATAATAAAAATTTCTTTACATTTTTATCGGATATATAGTTTGACCTTTTTTTTCCCCAGAATCAATTTCTTTTAACTAATAGTGTGTGTGATTTTGTACTTTTTATGTACATTTGTGTTAATCCACTGGTTTCAACTAGTCAACTTTAAATTTAGGAAGCATTCTGTGTATTCAATTGTACTTACTACAGTTATCTTCAAAAATAGATTACAGGTTTTTATGTTTTTGTAATAATTACTTAGTTTGGCAGGATAATCCCTGTGGTCAATATTTATATGCACTGTATGTACAAATGTGATTAATTAATGTTTCTGTTGTCCCAGGGCACTGGTCTGAAAGGAGAGACCACTGGCGAGCCTCTTAAAGATGGCCGCCCTCCTAACAGCTGTCTGCAGTATATTCTCGATTGTAACGGCGTTGCAGTGGGACCAAAACCAGTGCAGGCCAACTGAACTGCCAAGGAACAGAAGAAGTTATATAATTCTAGAGGTACACTAGCCACTAATGTACGGAAGAAGGTGCGGAGTGCGTATTGGATCAGGTGACTTTGGCTTGGTACAGCTAACTGCCGGACTGTGTTTTGAACTCTATGCAGTGACAAAACGTACTGTCTACCTGTAGGTTTGTGTGCTTGTAGCGGTCCTTTCTGTTCAGTAGCTGTGGTTTTTCGTTCAGGTTTCTTGATGATGTAAAAAGCAAGATTGTGCCTACACTAAGTTCAGTGCTGCTGTGTGCTACAAAGGGTTCAGCCTAGCTATTTCATTTTTCATTTACCCTTTGATCCCTATTTTAGTTTGATATTGTTAAAACTGTGGAAAATGGTGCACTTTGAAGTATATTGTGTACAGTATGTGAGTGTGTATGGATTTACTAGATGTTTATTTTTACACAGTAGTGATTTATTTCTGTTTTGCATGATTGGTATGATGGAAGGTTAATTGTTAAGTGTCCAGATCAAGTGGGTTGTCGCTGTTGTTTTCGCCTATATGTGCTCCTCGTGGTTCATGCCTTGTGAATGTGATGTTGCTAAATGCTATCCACTAACATAAAGCCCTGTGTATTTTATAAAGAAATACAGTACTTAACATTCACATGTCTATCTAGACTAACAGAAACCTATAGAGATTACTAATATTTAATCCTACAATAAAGGTTATATATTTAAAACAGTTGAAGATTTATTATATATGACGCTATGTCTGCAGTGTGTCTTAAATGTATTGTATCATTTTGAACCAAAGATTTTGTTTTTACATTACAATCTCTGCACTTCTACTGTACAGTATATTAATATAAATACTATTGAGTTGAACACAGATAGGTTTAAAAAATATATTAAACTGGCTTATTTTTTAGTAATAACAGGTAGGGCAGGAGGTAGGACTTGAATGGTAGAATTTGCTTCTGAAGTCAAAATTCTGATGACTTATTTATCAAGGCTATTCATATCAAACAAAAACTGACATTTTTCTGTCAGCATGAATTATCTAAATGAAAATGTGCCAATCAAAAGTTTTTTAATCAATCAGACTTTTGAGATTGTCAATAATAATTGGCATGAAGCTATGAGATAATTATATGAGTTTGTGAGTCAAATAGCTTACAAGGAATAAGGTTCAGCATTTGAAATCAAGTCCTACATTTGTGAATTTTATGTGGAGCTATTTCCTTTCAAAATAGTATGCCTGTTTTAACCCGCAGAATAACACTGGCCCTGTGAAATGTTGACAGGATCAAATTGAACATAATAGATTGGAGCTTGTTGATTCACATGGTCTCATCTGATTATGTGGGAGGGCACAGTGCAGCCTGAAATGAAGGGGTCGAGCTTGTGTCCTAATTGGCATGGAAAAAACACAATGTAAAAGTCTCCTCGCTCACCCCTTGCAGCAGACCTTGGCCATCATTGTGGTGTTGCCATGACAACAGGTGCTCAGAGAATCTCTGTGTGGACTAGATCTTAAATATTGCTCTGCTCATGCTACTGCCGTTGAAAGATTTTAATCATTTTGGCTTCCTCTGTGTCTGTGAGCTGATAAAAAGTGCAATATAGTATGTGTTTTTTTATAAATCAGATCTTCCTCGTAGTCACATCAAAAAGCTCTTGCAAATAAAGGTACACTATTTAACTTTTCTGGGGGAAAGTCTGCCACCTGCTTATATCCATGGGGATGTTATGTCTTTGCTTGGCATGTTCCAGAGTATGGCATGAAACTTATCAATCTTGCACTAATTAAATTACAGGCGTTTTTACTGATAAAAAATACCTTGAAAAAATGGGTTGTTACAGTGAGCATTGCCACTCCACAGATCTGACAGATGTCCTGGAGATGGGCATGTTTAATCCCATAGTTTGGAACATTAGATGCAAAGAAATAACAACTCCATGGGCAAAAGCAGGATGATGGACTCTCCTCCAGAAAAGTTACATAGTGAACTTTAAACAGAATATAATTCAAACCAAATCACCTGCTAAATGCTACCAAATTAGTTGTGAAAAAGATGATGTGCTGTCATCGAACAAACACTAGTTTAAGCCTGTGTGGTTTTCTTTCAGCTGTATTAAGTGCCACTGTGTCAGTGAGTGTATCCATGTTAAAGCCATGCACGAGTGTGTTGTTCTGTTTATGCCATGACATTGTTATCCAACTGTGCTGTGGATCTCCTATCAGTAATAATTGCATGATTTGGCCCTGATTCGGTGAACCATTTGTGGATTTTAAATAAATAAATATTAATGTCTGGCAATTGTGTGAAATTGTCCTTGTCAGATGATTGTGTGTAACAATGAGGGCCATAGAACATGCTAAATACAATAATGCTGTTGGACTGTTCAAGATCTGAATACAATAAAAAGGAGAACATTCCATTGTCATTGGCAATAAAGCTTACTTTGCAATATCTAAGTGCTTTCATTTGTATTTTATTTCTTTCTGTAAGGGTTTGCTGGTGAGATTTCTTAAGATCATCACTGCAACTATGGGCCTTAGGTGAGCTACCTCTAATTACTTATATATAGTATTGCTCTTAGATCAGAACTTGTTCTGTTTGGTTTACACATATTACATACTTATTAAGACTTAGTCTAGGTATAAAGCAGTGGTTCAGTGCTGGTCTAGTCCTGGTGGTACAATAGGAAAGCCAAATACCAGCTGTCATTTATTCACATGGGTTTACTCAAACATCCATTCAAAAATTAAAGTCAGGTGGTTTCTACCTCCTAAACTATTCTGTCACTGTCTGATGGCATTTAAAATGTGACCATCTAAAGTGCTTTGTTTGGAGTAGGAACATGTACAAATGTAAAAATTAACTAGAGCAGTGCCCAGTCTCCTCCCCGTCTACCAAGCTGCTGCACAAGTCATGTATACTCTATGGGACCAGACCATCTGTTGAAAACAACATGTACAACAAGGAGACAAAGCGAAGTATGAATAAAAAGCAGACACAATAAAGGAAAAATGAATGCCTTCAGTGGTTTGATAAAACACTATTTTCCATGTGTCCTTCAGTGCTCTTTTTTGGATAATAGTGAGGAGGAATTGCAAATACAAGAACACTGTTGCCATCTGGTGGAGACAACACTATATCTACACTGAATTTGTGCCATCACTTACATAATAGCAGCACATACAATATTGCACGTGCTTGTGAACCAGATAAGTAGCTGCTAATGTGGAACAGTATAGTGACTGGTGATACTGTTGTCATCTTGTCAGAAAGCTGATGTCACAATTACTCATATCAGATATTCAATTATTGCATGTGCCAGCCTTTATAATGAACTGTAAATCATATACACATCATGTTGGAATCATGACAATTCTCAAGGGGTCTTTGTTGCCACCCAGCTAAGTGCAAGGCTTATGTAAGAGTATAAATACACTATACAACTATATTTAAAATATTCCAGTATCACATGTATGTTTACAATGTTTCAGTGTTTAATATAATTTTAATTACTCATTGTTTACCCTAAACCCAGCATAACACTCTTTCCACCATGCGCCTCCCATGCCTCTTGCCTGCACCTCTGAGGGCTGGGGCCAGTGCGGGCCCCTAGTGACGTGTCTGCACAGTCCCCTGTGCAGTTGCACTGCGTTGTTGCTGCTAAAGTCAACATTACACATCACCACCAACTCTGCAGATCTGTGGCACTTCATTGTGAGAGAACAAGAACAATTCCAAGACCAGACTGTAATACAGTGTCAGCAAACCACATCAAGGACTTCCAATACTGAATGGCAGAATAACCACAATCAACTTTGGCACAAAAATTTAACTTAAATTTATTAAAATAGTGAATAGAGAACATTCGCGCCCAGTTATACAATATGTTTAACCTCTTGAAAGAGACATGATAGACAGTACATGTTAGTCTCCATGTGATTTAAATATTTAAGACAACAGCAACAGTCCAGCTCGTGAAAAAGCAGAGGAAGGACCAAAAGTGTGTGGTATCTACACCTCCATTTACTACAGAGAAACTGCTGATTTAAAACCATTGCTTTTGCAAAAATGTGCAAATTCAAAGTTTTCCATTCCATACTCGTACTGCTCCAGTAGGACCCAACGAGACAATGGACAGTCTATATCGAAGACAAAAAAAAAACAAAAATAACTTTCCACCATTTAAGATTTTCTCATTTAAGACAAATAATCAACAACTACGGAGCTACTAAATGGACTAAATCCATACTTTGTGCAGGATTCCTTCGCTGGACGGACTGACCCATCTTCCTTTAAAGTCCATTTGTGCTGTCTTTAGGTAGATGTACAGTACGTGAATGTATTTACAATGTTGTAACTGTGAACGGGGAAGACAACAGTAAGGCACCTTCTTAACCATGATCCTGCCCATCTTCATGTGTGGGTCCAGTTTGCCTTCATAGATAATCTCTGACGCATTGTCCCTGCAGGTCCATATCCATAAGGACATTTGACAGTATCTGCATTGATAAGCTACAGTCTGCGGTAGTTTCGTGTATCGCTTTGGGTGTATTGCCTTTGGGTCATCAAAAGGGCGGAGGTGATGGGGTTAGTGCAGCCTTTAGAACACAGGCAGTCTGGTGGAGGTCAGGGTGCAGGTGTTCATGTCCTCCGCGTGGGCCGCTCGGTGCAGGGACGGTTCCGAGGCACTGCGGTTTATCTTAGGAAGAGCGTGCTGGAGGAGCTCGATGGATGACAAGATCTGAACAAAACAGATCAGCATCAACAGAGAGGTTCAAGCTGATCAAAAATGCAAGAAAAGCACTGCATTGTCTGATAGCAGTAATGTCAAATCAAATCAGCCATTGTGCATTTCTTGTAGATGGATTCTGGATGCTCAAAGGCTCATAAAACTAATGTGCAACAATAAGTGCTTACGATATATTTTATGGTGCTATGAAAGAGTATTATGTACCTGTGGAAAAAGAGGTCTCTCATCTTTGGATTTTTTGATGCAGTCGGCGACCAGTCTTTTCATGGCTTTGGGACAACTTTTGAAGAGCTTACTAAGGTCTGGAGATAGGTAGCCTCTGCCCACCATAAAGATGATCTGACAGAGGAGAAAGTTATTATTAATCAACAATGAACAGAGACAAATGCATGTTGTGGGGGGGGAAATAGGGGGGAATAAAGGTGCAGAGTTCTCTATGTGCTGCCAGAACCGTAAAGTCCTGGGCTACAGAGCAGAAACTGAAGGCACATTTTGTCCTGTTTGAGGGCAGACAGCATGAACCGAATTAAACAAGGACTGAGAGCCAGGCCAGGTCCTGAGGTACGTGTAACCACAGCGCACACACTGTGCCCCTTTTCTCACACACCTCCAGGATTGTGTTACTAAAGCTAAAATTAGGCCTATGGCTCCAGGGCAGCCGTCTCAGTGGGCCTCAGGCCAGCTCAACAAACCCTTTGGAAAGCCACAGTGTATTTCCACTGCCTACAGGCCTCCTCTGTGTCACTATGTGCAGCTGAAGAACAATGGAGGCACATGAGGCCTTTCCGATGGAGCTTTTTACATACAAGTTGGGCATTACACACTTTCTGTCAGGTTTCATTTAAAATGGAACCTCTTGCATTATTTTCAATGCTATTGTTTACAATTATGAATCAAAGATAATAGCACCAAAGGGCTATAATTAAGTCAGCACAGCCTGACACTAATAAATCTTCAGTGCAAAATACATGTGATGACAGCAATGGGGATATCAATGTACCTGATCCCTGTTTGCGATTTGAGAATATGGGAGTTCTCCAGTCATGAGTTCAAAGAGCACAATTCCATAGGAATAGACGTCAGACTGGAAGCTGTAGGGATTGTTGTCCTGCATACGAATCACTTCAGGGGCCTGAAACAAACAGTTTGTGTTTTGTTTTAGGTACAATATGCACACATGTCCTCTGCTAGAGCACAGAAACTCACCATCCAGAGGATAGATCCTGAGGGCTGCTCCACTTGATGTGAACCACTCCATCTTGTTTTTACAGTTGCAAGACCAAAGTCCCCTATTTTAACTGTTAATCCATCATGCAAAAAGATGTCTGCAATACCATTAAGGAATCACAACCAAAGTGGTAATGGTCCTATATTTTAGCAATGTATTCCTGTACTCATACAAGGATACTGTTGGACTTCATATCACGATGGATAATGTTCTTTGCATGCAAATAACTACAAGGGAAAAAAAAAATCAAAGTTGACATATTAATAATGTCATTTTTGCATTTTTTCAATTTACAAACTCAGACATACTCCATGCCCTGTGCCGTTTGTCTGGCGATGTCTATTCGTTGGATCATCTTGAAATTGGTCTCCAGAACATGAATGTGCTTGTAAAGGCTGCTCCCTTCACACCACTGCGTCACTATGGCTAGGTTGTCTTTTGTCATATAGCCCATAAACAACAGGATATTGACGTGTCGCGTTTTCCTGTGGGCAGAGGCACCAGCGAAACACAGATAAGATAATGGTTTGCAATGAAAATGTTCTAAAATTCAGAAGAAGTTTAGAAAGCTCACCGCAAAACGGCCACCTCATTTCTGAACGCTTGAAACTGTTCAGGGGTAGGATCTTTGACCTTTAAAATTTTCACTGCTACATCGCCTGAATTGATATGAAGAGACATCCATAATGTTTTATGTGTTGCCAAATTTTATAGGCTTCTTCTATCAAGACACAACCATTCATACCATGCCATTTCCCTTTGTATACAGTTCCAAAAGAGCCTGATCCAATACAGGAGTGCAGATACACCTCACTGGCCTCAATCTCCCAGTAGTAACTGGAATCCCGCTTATCTCGAGGTCTCTGCATGGGTATAGGAAAGTGGTAAGTGCATATACAAAAAGCTAAATTGCCATTTTCATAAGACTTACAATTTTATTTTTTTCCTGAGTGTTGAGAGAAGGAGCCCTCTCACGCTGTGCAGGAGCAGGGGTTTTGGACTGGGCCCAGCCAGTGGGGCTCTGGTTGGGAGAGCTACCTGCTACAAAGGCAGAAATGGAGAAAGAGATAATGAGATAATTGTATATAGCACATCAACACGCAGAGAGCGACTGAATATGACTTGGAGCAGTACAGTGTCTTTAATATCTTTAGGCTTTTTTTGGCCTTTCATTCAAAACATGTAATTTATGATGTTTTGGGAGTGTTATCTCTTACTTGCTAAAATTGTTATGGTAGTGGAATAGTACTCACTCATATCACTGCCATATAGGTGTCATGACAGGATAGACACTTACCCGAGTTGTGATCACACATGGCATCCTGCAAAAAAAGGAAATATTTACTATTTTAATTAAAAGGACATATTGAATGTTGTCATATGCTTTGACTTCTCTATTGTGTGTATTGAGTGTATGACATGCTACCCAGACAGGCTGTTTTTCTAACCTTGTCGGAAATCTCGGGTGTGGCCTCAGCAAATGACTGGGAGAAGTGCACTATACCTACTTTCCTCTTGAGCCAGAATCTATGACACCAGGAGCTGGAGGAGGCATTCAGGCCGTCTAGCTACTCTCCACCAGGGCAAGAAGGAAGGAGAAAGGGAAAGGTATAGGAAAAGATGAGGAAAACTGGCAAGAGCAGTGCCAAAGAGTGCCATGCAAAACTGGTGAAATAATTATGGAACAACAGAGTGGTTAGAAAGAGGAAAGTGGGCAGCAAAACAGTAAATCACCTAAATGAGCTGCAAGAGAGATTAAAAACAGGCTAGAACCTGTTAAGGCACATAACTTAACAGAATGTAGATGAGTTGATAAAAGGGAGAAAGTTGAAATTCTTGAAATGCACATTGAGATTCTACAGTGTTTAATGACTCACTCTAACATGGGAGCAAGAGCCAAAAAACTCGAATCCACAGATGGTAAACCTGATCGTATATGTAAGAGAAAAGGGCTGTGTATGCTAAATAGTATTTAAGTGTCCTGTGTGTGGGGTAGATACCTCCATCATGCTGCTGTCGATGGGCAGGGTGGTGCTGACCATGTGGACATTGGGTGTAGAGGTGGAGCGTTGCCTCTGAGAGAGAGCGCCCCCCGGAGAAGCATAAGATGTGTTGTAGTTGAAGGCGTGAGGTGTAGAGTATCTGTGAGCGGAGCTGTCAAGAATAAACAAAGACCCAATACAATGTTTATACTAAGCGACTTCTGTGTGTTTTCATCCAAATGGTGCTTTAGGATGACACAGCCTATATTTAGTGTATGTGGGTGGGGAGTTATTTTCTAATTATTTTGATACGGGTAACTGAACGATCACAACATTTTCATCAATAAAAAATGACTAATACCTCTACTAATAAATACAAATATTAGGTTGTGTTACTGTGTCATTACAGATAATAAAATTGGGACACTTTTGTTTACTAGTATGCACATGTCATGCAGAAGATAAGTTGCACAACAAAACCCACAAATGTAGAACTCTTGACAACAAATCAAATCCACTATTGGCAATGCAAAAGTAAATTCCAAAACTACTTGCACTGCTCGATACGTGCTATTACAGCAGCCCAAAGTGCTTTTTAAACCATTTTAAAGTGCGTCTGAAACAACAGAGCCTATTCACTGCACCGATTACATCAGCCTTGGAAATGTAAACTCCCATAAAGTGCAGTAGGCAATTAAGAATCAGGATTTGCTTCAATAAACATTAAAGTTACTCCAATATTTGACTGAAATTGGGCATGTCATAGGCTGGAAAAAAGTAGCTGGAAGATGTATACTGAAAATGTAAACAAAAAATAAAGACTGAAATTTGGCCAACCTTGGAATCCTGGTTAAAGATTCCCTCATTCTTCGAAACGTCATTGGAGGAAGAGATGGAGCACTGCCCTCTCCAGGTGTTGGACATAATCTGAAAAACAAAATATTCAAATTACTGTTACTAATAGGCTATTATCACAACAGCAGGAAGTGCCACGATGTTGAGTCGTGGCACTTCTGGTCAATGCTTTTCCATGGCAAAATACCAATGGAAAAGTGTAGCATATTTTTGACCAGCTTGATAAATCTGCCCCAACACCAAATCTTCATCGAACAAGGTCGACAAAGAACATATTGATTTTGTGATGTCGATATTAGCATAGGCAGAGAGATTTGTGCAGTTTAAATGGTCGACATTTAATCTGTGAACATCAATAGCATTTAAACTGCACAAATCTCCGTCTATGCTAATATCGACGTCACAAAACCGATTTTTAATTTTAATTGTAGAATCAGTCTGAGTGAACAAGTTATTTATGTTTTATTCATGACCATAACATTAGTTTTGCTCAGAAATAGTTCACTATTGCTGGTCATTGTTAGCTTGTGGATAAATTCTTCATGGACAGAATATGTTCTTTGTCGACCTTGTTGGATGAAGATTTGGTGATAGGGTAGGCAGATTTATGAAGCTGGTCAAGAATATGTGACACTTTCCCACAGGTATTTTGCGATAGAAAAGCATCAACCGAAAGTTGCGCGACTCAACATCGCGGCACTTCCTGCCGTTGTGATAATAGCCTATTCTGGAAATCAATGCTAATATAACATCCAAAATAATTTTCCAAGATTTCAAGGCTGTGCTGGAGTCCACTTTTATTGCTCTATTACTGAACTAGGACAAAGCTGCAATGACTGGAAAAGCTTTATTTACAGTGAGTGACAAGACAAAAGCTTAGAAGTATAATGAGGAGACACTCACAGAAGCTGTCTTATGTTGCTCCAGTCGACACACATCGTTGGGACTTTGGTGCTGCAATGTTCATGAAATTTATAGCCACAGGTTTGGCAACGAAAGCCATTAATGAGGAACTTCTGGCAAATATCACAAAAGGCTAACTTCAAATATGTCTTACGAACCTGCAAAAAGATACACGGGAGAATTAAAACTGCAATAAGTAACTTTTCTGTGGATGGGTCTACCACAGGGTTGTCTCCATAGACATGTTATTGCTTTGCTTGGAATGTACCACAGTATGTTATTAAACTTATCTATGTTGATGGAGACAAGAAGGTAACAATACAGGGCCAAGCTACAGGTCAGATCTGTAGAGAGGCAAGCCCACTGACTATAAAAATGCATGTTGTTCAAGGCATTTTTGAGCAATAAATCAGCTGTACTCAAATAAATGCTAGATAAATATGTTAAATGCCATTTTGAGGAACATTTTAGGTAAAAGCAACAACATCTCCACAGAGACAAGTAGGTGATGGACCCCCCAGCCAAAAGGTTACATAGTGCACTTTTAAGTGCTTTGATTTTGTAGCTTTGATTTGTTGTGAATCATGATTTGGTTACTTACAAAATTATGAGTTGTCAAGGGCACATGATCTAAAACTTCCACAAGGAGCTCTTCACCAATTAAAGAAGTGGAGTCAGTGTTCCAATCCATTCTGAGCTTTTTACTGAATAAGAGGTGGTTAATACAAACAAAGTGACTATAATTTACATACAAACACATAGACCATTTCAGGTTTCACACTTGACTGTTCCCGCTTACCTTCCCTGTGCCGGATGCAATTTAAACACAGCACAGCATTGGGGCTGCAGACCTCTGACCTTTAAGGCTTTAATCAGGCAACTGTGCAAAGTCATACCCGGGCGCACATTTACCTGTGGAAACAAATCACTCACTTCAGGGGCTCACAATACAGCAAACATCTCTATAATAAACCAATGGAGAAGACAAAGGCCTAAAATGTTGTTTTATTTTTTATTTTTTTGATTAGGAGGTTGGGGATGTGATGCCAAGAGCTACAATTACTGTGAGAAATATTATTGATTTAACTGCATCTGTCAACTCAAGATCATTATTGAGACCTAGCCAAGATGTGAAAATGATTGTCGATTACTGCACATAGTACAGCACATTCAACATATCACAAGCCATAATGTTTAACAGAGAAAGGCACTAGACAAAAATTATTTTGCTTGAGATTTAGAATGGAAATTCTGTGCAATCAAGAAAACAACAAGGAAACTGTCTCTAGCCTCATTTTAGAATCATAAAACACAGATACAACAACAGATCATATAAAAGATCATGGCACCAAGATATATTTTTAAAGACTTTTCTTTATAACTACATGACATAGTATAATTTACTTATTGGTATGAAAAAATATTCACAGTTGCTTTCCTTGTATTGATCAATCATAATTATGAGAAGACAAAAACATTTCTTTCAATTTTAATGCTATGAACATAAACCAGACAGACTGAATTGGTGTCGTTTAACATGAAATCTATTCCTCCTAAGTCGGAACTCTGCTCCAAATCATATGCTTTTACAACAGAGTAATGGCTGTAGACTTAGAGTATTAAATACGTTTACTGACTCACCACAGTGCGCTGTTGGTTTGGGAGGTAGACACGGATTGTGCTGCTTGTCTTGGAATCAGGCATTTTGCTGTCATCAGAAGAGCGGCGCTGGCAGGGGAAGCCTTGGACCATGGTGGGTGACAGACAAGGGTTCTCAAACACAGGGTCCTTCATACTGAACCCGTTACTCAGGGACTTCCACGCTCCCTGAAGGTGCTCCATTAGAACAGCCAAGTGCGCTCAACGGTCTGAAATAGAAACAAAATATTACATTATTGCTATTTGTCTTAACAAGAAAATAAACTTAAACCATAAAACTTTAGGAAATCTAAAATATTTTGAAATATATTGCCAATTAATGGTGGACTATCTACAAAGTTTTCTGGTGGAGTGTCTGCCACCTGCTTGTATCCTTGAAGATGTTAAGGCTTAGCCAGGAATAATCCTCAGTATGGAATACACATGTCCATCTCACATTTATTTATTGTATTTTTATTGCTCAAAAATGCATTCTTACATGATCACCTCCACAGATCTAACCTGTAATTTGGACTGGTGGAGTCACATGCTTGTCTTCATGGGGATAGATTGTTTTGTGCCATACTGAGGTAAATTCCAGGCTATTAACATCTCCATGGAGACAAGCAGGTGGATCCTGAACTTACATCATGCACTTTTAACTATTTTTTGTGGTATTACCAAATGCAGAACTATCAAGTAAATATACACTGATCATTATGCATGTGATCCTTATGCAATAAGAGCCATATTCTATGATGAAAGTCAGTGGTTTGCAACAAATAGGCTGAATCATTGACTTGTTAGGTGTAAATTAAGGGTCTTTATTATTATTATTATTACATTTTACTTTTTCACTGATGATAAAGCTACATGTATATTAAAATACAATATCCCGGACTGTACAGTCCCTGACAAAAGTCTTGTCGCTTATCCATTTTGTAGAAACAAAAGCTTATAACCTGACTTTAAATTAATCGATTGGTTTTAGAAATGTCTCATATGAAAGCTAAAACCCTCCCAAATTATGCTCAATATACTAAAATAAATTTGCTTCACTGAAGAAAGATTGATCATTTAATGAACACAGAAAGGTCAGATTTTGGCAAGACAAAAGTTTTGTCGCCAACAGAAAATTGAACAAATAATTTACTTCAAATACAAAAATATGTTGCATAACATCAGTGAATTAAGTAGTGGTGCTGTGAGATCCATATTTAATATCTTGTATGACTTCCATGAGCTTGAAGGACTGCATCCATGCGGTTCGACAATGATTCATACAATTTGTTGATGAAGTCATCAGGAATAGCAAAGAAAGCGTCTTCATTCTACCCCAGACATGCTCAATGATGTTCATGGTGACTGGGCTGGCCAGTCCTGGAGCACCTTGATCTTCTTCGCCTTGAGGAACTTTGATGTAGAGATAGAAGTATGCGATGGGGCACCATCCTGCTGCAAAATTTGACCCCTTTTATGGTTGGGAATGTAAGAGGTGCTAATACTTCTTGATATTTTAGGCTATTGATATTGCCTTCCACCCTGCAAATGTCTCGCACACCCCCATACTGGATGTAACCCCAGACCATGATTTTTCCGCCACCAAACTTAACTGTTTTCTGGGTGAATCTTGGATCCATGCGGGCTCCAGTAGGTCTCCTGCAATATTTGCGGCGGCTGTGATGTAATTCAACCGAGGATTCATCTGAGAAATCCACCTTCTGCCACTTTTCCAGTGTCCATCCTTTTAGCAGGCTGTGGGCCTTGGCAAATGCCACACGGTTTTTTAATTGCCTTTTGTTTAGTGCTGGTTTCTGTGCACTGATTTGACCATGAAGGTCATTTCGAGACAGAATTCTACAAACT
The DNA here is from genome assembly GCA_034769755.1 of Odontamblyopus lacepedii. Taxonomy (NCBI): domain Eukaryota; kingdom Metazoa; phylum Chordata; class Actinopteri; order Gobiiformes; family Gobiidae; genus Odontamblyopus; species Odontamblyopus lacepedii. The sequence continues at coordinate 29,581,015 of CM068345.1, read as the reverse complement.
GTTCTGGTTGACACAGGGACTTGAGGTGACCAGGCCTGGTGGAGCTCTGCTGCAGTGGAAAAGGGGCTGGCCTTGGATTTTCCAATCAACAAACAATCCTCCCGAGCAGTTGTCTTGCAGGGTCTGCCGGACCTGGGCTTGTCAAAAACATCTCCAGTCTTTTCAGATCTTTTTCTTATTCTTTGTACTTGACGCTGAGACACATTGAAGGTGTCAGCCACCTCAGCAGTGGATCTGGTCTTCAGCCTCTTGATAATTAACGCTTTGGTCTCAGGGTGGATCTTAGGCATGTTGTCAGAGGTCAAGTTGCAGTTGATGTGAAGGTCTGGTGTGCTGGGGTTCTTTTTATACACACCCACTAAGTGATTGATCAGTACCTGATCACAGGTGAGGCTGTAATCTAGGACTGGGTGCATCATATGACAAGGCGACAAGACTTTTGTCTTGCCAAAATCTGACCTTTCTGTGTTCATTAAATGATCAATCTTTCTTCAGTAAAGCAAATTTATTTTCGTATATTGAGCATAATTTGGGAGGGTTTTAGCTTTCATATGAGACATTTCTAAAACCAATCAAGTAATTTAAAGTCAGGTTATAAGCTTTTGTTGCTACAAAATGGATAAGCAACAAGACTTTTGTCAGGGACTGTATTAAAACACAGTTATTCAATGCATAATCATGTTTTATTATGCCATTCAAGCCATGCATATAGATACACAAATTATACAGGGGCTGAATAATATTAAATAGTGTTCCGTGACTGCATCCACTTATCACACTTAAATTATCTCTCCTTCTCGTGGTAAAGCGCGTGAGGTTTCTTGTTTTCGTGCAAGGAAGTCCAAAAAAAAAAGAATCAGTATTTCACTTTAGGTGAACACTTAAAGATTTGAAGATGAGACTATCACAACTTAATCCATTTTGACAACAAGGAGTATCTGAGGCCACTACAAGAGTCAGGTCAGAGCTACTATTTAGAGTGCACACTTTCCCACAACAAACAAAACAAAAGGATAACTGTCATTATAGGATGGATTTATAAGGCAATACTGTAAGCTGCAACTTTCACTAATGCACTTAACTTTAACAAGACAGACAGGTTAGACCAAACAATCATGCCCTCTCCTGTGGTTTGTTTCCAATACAAACTGCTAGGCTAGGAGTTCCAGTTATTTTCAGTACACTCTCACTACAAAAGAGCACGACCTCCACAGACCTATCACTAGACCAGAGTGAACTATACAATAAGACGCCAACTCAACCCATTATGACATATTTTGCGGTTGCCATTTTGGACTATCCCTGGAAAAATGTCGAAATGCTTGAAGTTGCAAAGTACAATACAAAGGCAGCAGCAAGCGTGGACTGGGAACTGTTGATGTGCAGATCGCAAAAGCTATTGTTTGATTATTTTGCAAAAGGTCACGTTCACTGCATTCAAACTACGTAAACCAAGCGTGCAATGTTAGCATATCGGTATTGTAGGAAATCGTGGAAAAACATAAAGTGTACAAGACTTTACCTTAGAGATATCTGCAAAGCAAAACAACGACTTTTACGAAGACACCGATTGCAGAAATATATAAAGCGAACTGCCACTACGAGTGTTTTGACGGCCTGGCTGTGGTGCACTGTATTACTATGAAATTGCCTCGGCCCTCTCAAAAGACAACGACATAACAAAGTTTACACAATCGGCTCAAACTGGATTTCTTCATACTACCTCAGCGAGTTAACCACACATTTGAAGCGAATATGAAGTACAGTTTGAGTTAAGACATAGATCAAGGTTAACAAGCTGTAGCGTATTGCTTACCAAGAGAAGTAAGAAAGTTGTGCTCCGCCATAACTTCAGGAAAAAGTGGCGTCGGTGACATCATATTTGCAACGCATTCAAAGCGAGGAGGAAAAAGTCACAAGTCTAAATAAAGCGTGCAAGTGCAACAAAAATGAACTCCAGACTGAAACTGCTTTAAGGTACAACAATAATACTGTATTAGAAAAACATCTCAAAAAACTATAAGGCAAATGTATACTTTACTATTCACGGTAGACCACAAAAAATCCTCCTGACCTCAAAGTAACACGCACAGGAGGTCTTAAAAGTCCCGTGAAGCGCTTTTCACAGTAAAACTACCCAAAGTTACTCAGGCGCACTTCGGTTTTCTGTCAATATCCACTGTAAAATAGAAGGTGGAGAGAGGTAAGAGTCCTTCTGACGCCAGTGACTGAAACTGGACCTAGAGTCATAACAAAACTGCTGCCCCTGCAAGCATCACCCACTCCGCGCAGTACAGAGCAAAAATGAGCCCACCCACTAATGGTTTGTCACCTATAGCCATTTAAATGTAAGTATCACTTTTGGAGTATTTTGTTTTAATATATAGGCATAGTTTGCGATATTTTGTGTTCGAAATCTAAGGAAAACCAATTCACTTTGCACGAATAACAGGCCATATGGTCAACTATAAAAATGAGGTTGTAAAAACCAAAAGCAAACAAAAAATGTTGTAAAAAGTACCACTTAAAGGTATGAATTGAATCTATAATAGCCACCCAAGAGCGCCATCGTCTGGTTCATTAAAACCAGTACAACTTTGAGAGCTAAAACAACGTAAAGTCAATGTTTAACTTTATGGGTGTGGTACTAAAGATGATTTAAAGACTGCTGTGAAGTTAAAAATAAAAGTAAAGAAAATCAAATTGCATTGGCCTAACGTTTGATCACTTTCACTGTAGACCTACAATAAAAAAGATGCTTACCTCAAGTTTTCATCCTTCAAGATTGCTGTGGTCATAGGTCCTCAAATGAAGATTGTAATAGCCTATATTAAACTTAAGCGAGAAACAACATCAACATCCCAGGGAAAATGTCTGACTAGGTCCAGCCTCCACATTTTCCACAAAGCAGCAAAATGAATTCTATGCAGATCCATGCTTTTGGTAAATGCTCCTTTTTTAAGTGATAGTCCGTCTATAAAGTTGAGTTTACATTGCTTGAGATATTTGAGATAACTAATGGCAAAAATCACCACATACTGTTGGACTATCTGTGAGGATGAGGGAAGGGCTTTGTCATTGTTGAAATTTAAGGTCTCCCTGCTTATATTTTTAGCAGAAGGCTGTATTTTACTTTAACAAATATTATTTAATATGTATAATTCCTATAACATTTTGATATATTTATTTGCTCAATTTCATTCCGCCAATTGGTCTGGTTTAAGACTAAGTGTACAGACAACATTAATAGACTTCCAAATGTGACTAACAAATCCACCTTAAGTCTAGGATGAAAGCTATTGATCTCACTGAGCATTTAGTGAGATGGGATACTACTGCATGCACTACACTGACATAGCTGTAACACTGGTTGGTACAAAGAGGACACTGATGTGAGGACTGAAAACTTTAGGGATTATAAATTATAAATAGGTGTATTTGTTTTATAAATGATTCACGCTTAAGGAATGTGTTATTCACTGGCTATTTTTATCTTGAATAGGCATTTTACACTGTTAATAAATGTATAACTTTGGACCAGAATTTTACTGTAATCCCTCATAAAACTAATGCTGAATGAAACAAAATTTACAAAAGTTGCCTATATTTTCAACATATTTATTTTATTACTTATTTCTTATTTAGCTACGTGTTTATTGTTTTTTATAACGTGCTTTTGCAAATATAATATACAATATTGTCAAATATCAACATCATTTTGCCATAAATTTATAAATACTTTGTATATGGCCATCTTCTACTGAATAATATTCACCATTTTGTCTAATCAGTTATCTTGCCTGCATTTCATCTATTTCCTGCACTTTATTGTGAGGAGCAACCTTCGCAAAGGATTTTGGATTTTTCACAATTTGCATACCCCATTCTTGTATACTGTTTTTTTTTTTTTTTTTTTTATACAAATGTATGCAGGCTATGAGCAGGCTATTTGACTCATAAGTATATTTATGAATATCACTTTTTTCTTCTCAACGCAATATACTTCTTGTGTATTGTTGTTCAAATATAAAAATAGGTTAATAAATAAATAAATAAATAAATAAATATAAAAAAGACAACAAAACTTGACGTTTGACGTCAGAGAGGCTGGGAAAGGGGGGCCAGTCCAATGTATGTGATTGGTTGAAACGCAGAGGCGGTGTCCAGTCTTTCTCTGCTCTGATTGGCGGTCTGTGGAGTATGGGCCCAATGACCACGCTGCTTTCCAATGGTTACTGTGAATGACAATCGAGCAACTCCTGCTCTCACCGCATGCAGCGCAAAGAAGAAGGCGTAAACACTGACATAGCTAGGTAGCCACTGAGGTAAGCACCAACAAAGCAGCATTAAAAGTGCTTTAGCTATGCATCTTGTTAAGTTTTAGATTAATCAGGGGTATTGCGATACACACCAAGTCTTAGTAACATTTTTGGACCTGATGCAGTCGATTTCGTGTGCGACGATAGTTTAGTGTGGGGCTTCGTAATGGAGTAACGGGATCACACTGGGGCCCGCTATCCTTTAGCTTAGCTTTAGTAGCAGCTCTGGTGAAATGTGCGTGGTGCGCGGGAAATTTGTTTGGCTCGCTAAGAGACTGAAATCCACATTCATGTATACAGTTAACGATTATTTTTAATTCTGTCGACGATGAAAAGTATATTAGGAAGTATAAAGTTGTAATCGTCGACCGTGTGGCGCTTGTTGGCCGTGTTCATATGCTGGTGTTAGCATGGTGGCTAATGCGCTCATGCCAGTGCGTCTCGAGAGCACGCAATAGAATCAACGTGACTAGGCCAGCGCTCTATCGCAAATTCAACAACACAGCTTGTAGGATTTTCACGAGCAGTTTAAAATAACCGAGTATGTTGAAAGCATATTTCTAGAGTCCTAACATGTCGAGCAGTTAGATATAAGCAATTACTTTATCATAATGATTGTTAACACGTGCAGATGTGATTTTAACACGACGTGAAATGAGTGCCTTGTGGTACTAGCCCCTAAAGTTAGCTCACGATCCACGGCATGTTTTCGCCTTGGTCAGCAGCATGCATCTACAATATGTCGTAGTTTCCGATAGCTGAAAACACGTTTTTTTTAAAAATGTATCCGTATGTTAACTTTCAAACACGAATATTATTGGACGTGTTTTCTTCCTTTGTGTGCACTTTAGATATCTTAAAGAGATATAAACACATCAAAACGAAAGACCATGCATTAATCATTAACCCTATTTTACTGACCTAACGTCTTTAGCCCTGTCAGCAAACACTTGAAGAGAAGTTTGACCTATGGCGATCACATCATGATGCAATTGAGGAATTCTTGTAAGTTAGCAAAGTAGTAGATTCTGTAGTTAAAAACCTTTATTAATAGATTAGACTAGTCCCGAGTATTAGTATATTTTTGACCCTTCTGAACTATGAGTTCACGTGTTCTAAAAACCTAATTATTTAATTGAGGTCCTAATAGGTTTCTGTCTGTATACCAGTGGTCTGGAAGAAGCCATAATTGTAAAAGTGATGGGATCAAATTAAACCCAAGTGTATAACCAAAGTTATCATCTTTAGGTAATGGAGATGAGCAGCAACGGTGAATGCTATGGATGTGGCCGCACAGGGCATTGGATCAAGAACTGCCCGAATGCTGGACCTGGACGTGGACGCGGCAGGGGCCGAACACGGGGTAAAGGTACTGTCCTGTTAAAAGCAATGTGTTATGGATATGTAAAAATAACTTAGAAATCTGTCCCTTTGTAGAAATGTTCTGTTATCGGTGTGGAGACCAAGGACACATGGCCCGTGATTGTGAACAAGTTGAAGATTGTATGTATAACAGTCTACTTGTTGGTACAATCTGTTTGGGTTGTTGAGGAGTAAGTCGTTTCCTTTTCTATATTTTTAGCTTGCTACAACTGTCGCAGGAGTGGTCACATTTCTCGGGACTGCAAGGAGCCCAAGAAGGAACGAGAGCAGGTTTGTTACAGCTGTGGCAAGGCTGGCCACATGGCTCGGGACTGTGACCATGCAGAGCAGAAGTGCTACTCCTGCGGTGGTTTTGGTCACATCCAGAAAATTTGTAAACAGGTGAAATGTTACAGGTGAGTCTTCATGCCACTCCCACTTTAGGGTCCGTAATATTCACTGGTCTCTTGCTATGACAACTTGACAACATTCCTTTATTTTTTATACAGATGTGGAGAGATCGGTCATGTCGCCGTGCATTGCAGTAAAACCAGCGACACTAACTGCTACAATTGCGGGAAGGCTGGGCACTTGGCAAAGGACTGCAGCAGCATTGAAGCCACCGCATAATCAGTGCCCTCTGTTGCCCCTCCTTTTTCAGATTGATGGTTGGTTGTATTATTTTCTCTGAATCCTCTTCACTGGCCAAAGGTTGGCTAACAGAGGCTAGTCCCAGGCCAGTGAGTCTCTCGACATGTAATACAAAGAAAGGGGTGAAAAAATATCTTTCTGCATTCAATACAAAATGTTTTAGTTTGGTAGCGGTGTTATGTATAATGCTTTGTTAAAGAATCCCCCTTTCCAAGCCACTGGTGATCAGAGATGAATAAATGGGACTAAACATATGGGAACCTATAGGACATCTGAGCTTATGGAAGTGAGTCTCAGTCAAATGAGATGGAAGGGAGAAAATGGAAATTGAACTTCCATGTATGGTTATTTTGGTTTGTTTTAGTGGGGTATGAGTTGGCCAAGGGAGTATGACATGGAAATAGTTCATAACATGCATTTCAGCCCAACATGCAGCTAAATGGGCGATAACAAACAACATGTTATATTGCTAAGATATACAATTATGGAGGTATTAAAAGAATCAAGTTCTTTTATAGAAAAAAAATCTGTTTACAATTTAAATATGACTTGGTCCAAGGTAGACTTTCATTTAAAATGGATTTCAATTATCATTTTTTTTTACCTTGGTAAAATGTAACAAGCGGTTGTCAGAACAGCAGACTTAGGAGTTATTTGGGGATGAAAAAAAAGTTTTCACAGAAATCAAAAAATGTTATTTTTGTACAATATCACTTAGACTACTGTATAAATACCATTTGCTTGTACTCAGTTTTTAAGTCGGAAGGAAAGTGCAACTGAAGTCCTAGAAAATAGAAATGTAATTTTAAACTCATCAATAAAGCTGGAGGAGCACGGGGAAGACAATTGTTTTGTGTTTATTGTGAATTGAGAAATATATCGAGACATAACCACAGCTTTTGTTAATGCATGCATTTGTTTATTGGCCACGTTCAAATCAACCCTCATTTTGTTACGAAACCTTATAAACTTATAACAGTTTAGTAGTTGCTAAAAGTATCTTTTCCTAGACTTTGAACATTTTTTTCATTTTCATCATTGTGCACGAGTGCTAAGAAGTCTCAATTCAAAATGGAGACTTGCACGTGAAGTGGTCTTGCAACTCATAAGAGTACGCAGGGAAATATATAATTTTTTTTATTGCACAATTTGTACAATTACGTTAGAGAAATCTTGTGTGTTGTCATTTCGTGTTATTTCCACCGTGTTGCCTTGAAAGAGTGCTTTGTGCGTTTGAGTTTGAAAGTGAAAGCTCCACCTCGCAGCAGTCTAAAATGGCAGCGCACTGCAGAGGAGCAGCACTTCCGGCTGAGGGAGTCCCTCCTCCGCACATACGTCAAGGCTCCAATCAGGCGGTGGATCCCTGAGCAAAAACATGAGCCGAGGAAGCATCTGAAGAAACACTTAAGTAGTGTAACCATACAAGCGCCGAGGCTGGAGCTAGCCGGCTTAACCCCGGTGTGTTTCCTGGGGCTCTCGCCTTTTTCTTTTAACCCACCCGGTGACCATCGTAGGAGATGCGGGGACTCCTGCCTTTGTACCGGGGTCTGAACCCCCTCATGACCAGCCAAGCCGCACGAACAGCGAGGGCTCTCGGCTTTGGGTGCAGGTTTTACGGGACTCCGTCTATAAAAAAGGTACGGTGCTGGCTTGGCTGAGTCAACAATACATTTAACGTTATACGGTGTTTTCACTTGATACCGATCTGTAGAAAACGTAGCGATAACTTTCTTGGATGGATGCACTGAGATCTGGAAACGGTGACATCAGTTAAAAAAAAATGTAGCGTGATGCCCCTTGAGAGAAAAAAAACATGTTTACAAGGATTCTTACTGGCTTCTCGGGAAACACACCCTTGTCTGTATGTTAAACTACTGCTGTGTCACCTTCCATTGTACTGTTTATCTGTTTAGGTTTCTGTTGGAGGTCAGTCACAGTCCCCAATCACTGCCCTGTGTAAAAATAATAAGTGTTGTCCAATATATTATATTATTATAAACTAAGCGTATCCACAAGATTGTCTTAAGCCAAGAGCAGAATTAAGTGTAAGGGCCTAAGCAGTTTAACATAAATCTCATGGTTCTTAGAATAATGCAGTATATGCAGCTCCTCTGCAAAGGCTGTTTCATATGAGAAAGTACACATGAACGACTGTGCAATTACACAATTCCCCATCAAAATGGGTTAAACTATGGGCTGTTTACATGTTTTTATTCTCTTTACAGGCACAGCCAAGCTTTGGGCTGTTGTTTGACATAGATGGTGTTCTTGTACGTGGAAGAATGCCAATCCCTGCTGCCAAAAAGGCCTTTTCAAAGTTGGTAAACTCACAAGGACAGTTTGTGGTGCCTGTTGTTTTTGTCACAAATGCAGGGAACTGCCTCCGACAAACAAAAGCGGCCCAGCTCTCACATATTTTGGGGGTACAGGTGAGACACACTCATGTATTTTTGTAAACTAAAGAAATATACTGTAAATTATTTTAATAATATTAGATCACTTTTCTGTTTCCAGATAGCACCAGATCAGGTTATCATGTCACACAGTCCACTGAGAATGTTCAAAAAGTACCACAACAAATGTGTCCTGGTTTCAGGACAAGGGCCGGTCCTCGAAATAGCAAAAAAGTATCCTTAAATAAATACAATTTTAATGGTTATTTAATGTTGCACTCCATCCAAACAATGTGTATGTCCTTAATTGACTTCTTCAGTTTAGGTTTTAATAATGTGATCAGTATTGATATGCTACGGGAGTCCTTCCCATTATTAGACATGGTGGACCACAATAGAAGACCCAAACTTCCGGTGAGATTTTTGAAGATTTGTTTTGTTCTGATTCAGTTATAGAAAAATGTTATATAGTAATTATCCATTCATTTTTTAGTCTAGTCCCATCAGCAATCTCCCTAAGGTTGAGGGTAAGAAAATAACTTTTAATTCAGTATTTCCTGTTAATACATTGTGTAATCACGAATACATTTGCACCACAGCTGTGGTCCTGTTTGGAGAGCCAGTTCGATGGGAGACCAACCTGCAGCTCATCATTGATGTTTTGTTGACTGATGGAAACCTCAGCAGTGTTCACCAGACTCATAAGCTGCCTCACCTGCCATTGTTGGCCTGCAACATGGACCTCATGTGGATGGCTGAGGCCCATTCACCACGGTATGAAGCTTTTTTGTATTTCTTATTATGCTTTCATAATTGATAGTTGAATGGTTATTATTGCCTTTTGTTCAGGTTTGGCCATGGGACATTCCTTGTTTGCCTTGAAAATATTTATAAGAAGATCACAGGTGAAGAGCTGAAGTATGAGGCTCTTATGGGGAAACCTAGTGAGCTCACCTACCACTTTGCTGAGTACCTCATCAGGTGTCAGGCCATGGAGAGAGAGTGGAAGAATCCTGTCACCTCACTGTATGCCATAGGGTAAGATAAAGTTACATCTTATCAAAATGTGCCTCACTCCAAAAGATGATTAAGGCAGTAAATACCGATATAATCACCTTGATCTAGACAGTTATATCAAGGTTATTTCTAAATCTTATTTCTTATCTTATCTAAATCTCTTAATGTTATGATGTTGTTACATCTTCCCTGGACTTGTCGTTTCTGGTGGAGTCTCTGCCCACTGTTTGTTTCCATTCAAATGTTAATGATTTTTGGAGAGTAATCCTCAGTGAAGCATTACAATTATTTATCTCTGTGGAGACCAACAGAATTTGGCACCAGACTAAGTTACAGGTCAGATTTGTTGAAGGACTCACAGTACACAGTGTATTCACTGTATGAATTCATGTTTCTCAATAACTATAAAACACCTAATTGAATTATGCATGCTAGACATGTGGAATGGTCCAGGCAAAGCAATAAATTCTTCATAGAGACAAACAGGTGGTGAATCCCCATCAGAAAAAGTTATATAGTGCTCCTTTAACATGATTAGCATCCATGACAAATCCTATAATTGTGCTTTCTAATGCCAGGGATAACCTCATGACCGACATATATGGTGCTAACCTCTACAACCGCTACCTGGAGGAGAGAATAGCCAGAAAGAACCCAAAAGCTATTGCAAAGATTGCTACGGCAACTGGATCTACCGCTGCCGTTCCTGAAGTGGATGAGGGGGAAAACATGTGGGAGAGTGAATTCGCTTTGCCCTCTGCCACGTCCTGCAAGTCCATCCTGGTTTGTACTGGCGTCTACAACCCTAAAGCGAAGCTACCAACTGATGCAAACCAGTGCATTAAGGAAACAGTTTTTCACGGGCACCGGGACTTTAGATTTGACCCTGCGCTAGTCGAGCCAGGGCACATCGTAAAAGATGTTTTCGAGGCAGTTGAGCTAGTTTTTGCACAAGAAAAGTTTTCACCTCAGTAGGTATTGTTGCTAAGGTTACTGAGGTTATGTTAGCAATAGTGATTGAGTGCCATTTAATGCAAAAAGTGCTGGAGAAACACTGTGTTTAACTATGTAATGGGAGGATGGACTGAATATCATTGCTAACACTAAGAAAAGTTTAGAAAATATTTTATTGGATCTGTTACTGTCAGTTTTATTTTGTATAGTTTTTGTGATGTATGACTTCTCCAAAACTGCCTTATTTTCTCCAAGTATTTTTAGAATTTGATAATGTTTTAGATTGTTACAGATCCTTTATGACCTTATATTTATTTCAATGTTACAAAGCACATCCAAATTGTCTTTTAAACCTTTAAGATGACTTATGCTAACCTTTGCAGTCAGTTGTTTACCCATTTGTCCTAAAACGTCTATGCATGAGTTAATATGTGCACTGTATGTCAGTCGTTAAATGTGCAATATTGGTCTGGTACTGTCTGCATTTTGTCTTCTTGTTGTGAGAACCCATAACATCTTAGTTTCACCATTTATGCTGATAAAATACAATGCAATGGAAACTCTTGTTTTTTTTTTATCAGTTTGTTGTATTTTTTTTTATTTCACTTCACTTTAAAGGTGTACCATGTAACATTTTTTAGTATGGAGTCTGCCACCTGCTTGTCTCCATGCAGCTGCTTTGCCTGGAATGTTATAGAAATCAGATAAATTAAGATGTACAAGATAAGCAATGTTGGGAAGTAACTAAATGTACTGAAAATTTGTATTTTGAACACTAATTTTAGTAACTACTGTACAATACAGTACAGTTCCTCTGGCATTTGGTCATATTGATAATACAGTTACTTTTCTCTAATCAAATGAATATTTCACAGTACTTGATCACACAATTTTAGCTTTGAACTGCACATTCAATAAGAAATAAAACAGCTCTTGCAATGCCTCTGAATGCAGTTTGTCCTTATCTGTTTAGACAAATTAATGTATAAACAGATCTGAAATGAAACTTTGCCTGATGGTGTCACCTGCTAAGTTTAATGCCATGCTGTAGTATATCCCTGTTAATTTAGCAATAACATGATGACCAGTAAGGGGCAATCAGAAAAGTTACATATGTTACATATGTTGACAGTTGACAGTGTCCAAAAATGACATCACAAAATCTACACCTGTCTTCTTGGTGGTTATAATCTTACATGTAACAGCAATTCACATTTTATTCTGGATCCCTTTTATCATGAGTCTATCTATTTGAGCTGAGAGACAATGTTCAACAGCAAACCACAAAATATGAACATTTGCCACAATAATCTATTTTGTGATCATAATGTTTTTCTCTTTCAACAATGGTATAGTCTCAAAAGCAACATACAATCCTTTATACTGTAACATGTCCGAATGTTATAGTCATTGTTAAAAATAATCCTCATCCTTAGCATACATTGTTAAATCTGTTTGCTATTACACATCTAGAAGAGAGCGTATCTTACTTTAAAGGAAGTTAGTCCCCAAATGGGGGTTTGCATTGTAAAATATGATATGTCATAATTTCAGATGTAGGCAAGATTTATATAACTGGGAGATTTACTGTTTTCAGAAGAAATATCCACACATATGATCCGCAAATGTAGGCCTTTATCATTATTTGTTAAATACTTGTTCTACAAATTGACATACTAATCTTGCAGTTTAAAATTCTTTCAACTGACAACTGCCAAATTTTTGTGGGTAGATAATGACACCACTTTCAGAAGCTATTGTGAAAAGAAAAACAATGCTTTTATTTATTTCTGTTGACAGTTAATTGAATTTTGAGTTGAGAATTTTTAATTTTGAGTTTTTGCTTCACATGGCTAGACCCAGCCATTACAGAGATATTAACCATAAATTAGGTCAAGAAATCTACAATATTTTTATGCAGGTATTTCAAGATAAGCAGGACTAAACCAGATGTACAAGACTTGGCCTGCAACTGAACTCTGACCCGAGTAGTAGTAAGTAACCTTGTAGTACTAGAAATGTGGCATAGTTTGAGAGCTAGTCTAATCAAAGTATTTATCAAGTGTCTTTGAGCTTAATGTTGTGCTTCTTATGTAGTGTGTCCAGGACTTGGGGCACCAACTCCATGTTCAAAAGTGGCCTCTCAAGTGGCTCCTGCTTATTCAGAAAACTCCACTTCCTTCTGTGTTTGGGCTTTTGAGAGCGGAGAGAATGAGCTTCGAATAGCGCGTGCTTCTGATCTATGTAATATGTTATAGTGGATTCTTTAGCCAGTCTCAGTGTGTAAACCATTAAGGCAATCACACACAAAAGAATCACCCAGGTCATAACAAGATATATTCCATTTGTGCAGCTTGGTTTTGAACAGGACAAGAAGAAATCATCACTCAATTCACAGATGTTTTTCTGGGTCACGACATCTGGACTAGCACAGGTAGGCTCCTTTGAAACTATATCTCGGTTTTTCAACAACCAGTTTCTCAAGTATTGAATCCTGCAGTCGCAATGAAAAGGATTCCCAGTTATGGAGAGTTTTTTCAGTCCAACAAGTTTGTCAAAGAGGCCAGGAGGCACCGTGGACAGGCCAGTGTTGGACAGGTGAAGTTCTGTGATGTCCCTGGGCAGGTAAGGGAGGGATGGGAGTTCAGTGAAGTTGCAGTTTACAATGACACCTTCTGTTGGATGGCCAGTACAGCGACATGGATGAGCTGCTAAGGTAAGTCCAGTCATGGTGATCGGATGAAAGATGCTAAATATCAAACTGAAAATCATCCTAGAAGGGTAAATAAAATAATTTTTACAAAGTCAGAATAGAAAATTCATGAAAAATATAAATAATAAATAAATAATACTTACTTTTCAGAGGTGATCAAGCTTTACTCTCTACCAAAACATTTTTGACCTTCCACATTTGGAAAAAAAGGAGTTTTAAAAATGCTTCTAGCTTGGAGGCCAATGAGATTATAACACTATCATTTGGTCACCACAAATGCTCCAGTGACAAGCCACAGTTGTTTGTGTGTGTAATTCTTCTGCATGGACAGATAACAGTTATCTTATAAAGCAGTGACAGGGGCCCTCTCATTTACACCCAATGGCACACCACTTGGAGCCCCTCTAGCTTCACTGGAGAAGATTTTGTTGTCGTTATTTCCAATGTATTTTAATTGTAGTGTGGCTTATTGAGGTTTTATCATTTTGATTAAGTGTATGTTTTTATTCTGATCAAGTCATATTTACATAAGCATGTTTATGTAGTATTTACCGCTCACTTTTTCTTTCAATTAAAAAAAAATAAACAAATATAGCAAAACTACCGGAAAAAGTGCATTTCTGACCAAAGTTTGAACAAATGTTTCTTTATTGGAAATAGCCTTGTTAGTGTGCAAGGCATACCTAGTCAGAGGGAAACATAAAGGCAGCCTGCGTCAAACGTCAACATGCGCAATATGCAATATTGCGTAAACGCACATGAACCAGGCTATACTCTTCCAGTGGGGCGGTGGGGTGACCTTCTGAGGAAAAAAGTAATATGCATTTTTAGTCATACACTTAACGTTTGGAGCGATGCTGAAATATATAAGTCAACTCATACAACATTAAATCGCTTTAGGCCAGCCCTGCTCTTCAAAGGGACATTAGTTTTCAATAGCAAAGTGTTTTTCTATAGCCTAATCTACGCCCTCTAGTGGCATTACCAGGTGCTTGCATGCAGAATCATGTGGAATGAATTGAACTGGAAACAGCATTAACCATAAGTCATATATTTGTTTATTTTTGCGTTCAACATTGTCACAGTTGAAGTTTTACAATAACTGGGGTCTTAACTGACTCACTACTCACTGTACAAACAGAATGCACAATTAATGACGCCATTCTCATGTCTTTTCCCTTATTTTTTCTCTCTCCAACGTATTTTTGACGCTAGACTGAACAGCTTGCAGCAGCGTTCTGTATGTCCCTTGTGTGTTTGTGCAATGAGCGGTAATGACACGTGTGAGCCGAGCTTGGATATAAATGGCAACTTTCTATAACAGTCTGTTTTTTCATTTTCATCTACAGCAAATGTGAGTCCCAGGAGAGGCAAAGACAGTCGATATGTTTCACCCTTTTGATCCTTCCTTGAGGTGATGCGTCCTCCTTATATCTTCTGCATATGTCAGAATAGAGGATTGTATACACAGAGTATGTACAGCTCCTTTATAGTTTAACTCATATTTGTATTGGTCCCTTTACACTCTTTACTCTAATCCAAACCCATATTTACAAGATGAAAGCCCTCAGCAAACAGAAGTGCAATGTTCATTAATGTTTAGAATTTACACAATGGCTTTGTTGATAAAATGCATGCCGAGCATCAATAAATATCACTCCAACATGGAATAGCAAGGACATGTCAACATTTTGTTAATTTCTGGAAAAAACAAAACAAAACAAAAATATATAGGCTGATTAGTTTTCTTCTTCTATCAGCTCACAGTGACGTGTTGCTCTGATCAGATCCATGCAGTGCATTGTTGGGGTCATTTCAAACATTTATGACAGAAAACACTGAATCCATGAACACACATCAAACATATTTTCTTTGTTTTGTATTGTGTGGAGGTTTAGCAAAAATAACTAGAAAGACATTCAACTGATCTTACAGTCCTATATGATATGTCCGTTATGCTTATGCCTGACTAATGGCAAGAATGAAATGTTCAAATACATTTACAACCTGAATATTGGGACAAACAGTTTACTGTCACTAGTTTATACACTATAATAGACTCTTATTTGTAGACTGTAGAAAGTTAATCTTTACATTTTACCAGTTCCTTGCTTTATATTACAACTGTAGTTCCTTAAAAAATGAAATTGTTCTTTCATATGTGCTTATCCAGCAAAATATTTCTGTTCAGCTCAAGGAGAAGCATATTCCTATATTAAAATATATACACACATTCCTCTTTCCACATCTGAGTATTTCTATTTTTTAAATGTCAAAATGTATTTTTTATTTTACCTGAATCTCTTCCTGGACACTCTCAGACTTTAGCTCAAGTCTCCATTTTTAAACATGATTGCACTTAACCTTGCTAACATGGTAACACTGATTTTGTTTACAATGTGCAGAGGACAGTCTCACGTCAAGAACAGTACATGCAAAGAAATCACTAATTAGACATTCCACTGAACTTCAAAGTCTCGCTCTCAAAAGACCAAAAGGACTGCCACATGTAAAATTTAGTTCAAGACATTAACGGGGGTTGGAACAAAAATAAATAAATAACAAAACATGAAAGCGCACAAATCGGGGCTTTTTCTTAATGTACAAAATCATTACAAAGATATTGCACGTTTGATAAAAAACTAAACAAATACGAAGTTTGAACTAATTTTAAACACTCACTTAATCTTTTTGGTGAGTTAAAGAACAAGGCAAAATAAGACTTCAAAAGTGTTTCTAGTTTGATTTGGGATGCCTAGAAAGTAGCTGTTCCACTCACACAGCAGACAATTTTTCAATTTTGTGGAAATAAATAAGTGATAAATAAACCTTGTGTTTTATCTATTGAGACCCATGTTGTGTAACTAGTGTGAGTTATGTTTAGATTTTGAACCATTTTACACTGTTGTTGTGAACGCCAGATGAAATAGCTGCATTTGAGGGCATCCCTGTGTTACATTTTAAAGACACTAAAGATTTTTAGCTTCAGTTCATCCTTTCATAACCCTTCAACCTGTTACCATATAGTCAGTATAATACTGATAAAAATTCATTTTTGCTGATAATAATTGTAAGTATAATCTTACAAATTACTTTTACGCACAATATACTGTACATGAAGTCTCGACTAAATAGAAGATGCATTAATAATTGGCACATTTAATTATGAAAGACAACACTAATAGCTGTCACCTACAGTAATTACAGCACTAAAACTACTATGACTGAGATGGTCCGCTCAGTAAACTGTCCTTGAAATGTGAAATCCACTACATGTGACAGGGAGGAGGCTACAATAATATAGCATTCATATGTTGTTGGAAAAGAAGTGCTAAAAGTTATGCCATCAATGTGACAGATAAACTGGATGAGTTATTGTGTTGCGTTCCTCCATTTTTTGTGAAGCTTATTCAGGTCAGGAAGCAGCAGCAGCAGCAAAGTGGAGTGGCCACAACACCCAAATCTCACAAAGGCCCCGAGTGGAAGAGTAGAGTCCCGTCCTGCATATACTGTAGAAGTCGGAGGTGTGACGAGTTGTACCGCGGGTGATTTTGGTTAGCATCACCGCAGCACTAAAACACAGTGGACAGGCCATAGAGTCATGCTATCAATCAGTCCCTTTGGTGTATAAGCTAATTCTTCATCCAACCAACTAAGTCCTTTCATTTTCTACTATTTATTTCTAATGAGAACATCACACTACGGTGCTGATACCACTGTGTTTGGGTTTGGGCGCGCTTGAACTGGACTGCTGGTTGTGGTGATGTGAATGGGAGCTGTGATGTGAATGCTCCCTATAGTGGGGGTGCGGAGGGGGGTGCGCCGAAGAGGAGGAAGAGCCATAGCCGGGGTGCTGTGACTGGTGGTGGAACTGTGTATGGGGCGGCGGGTGGTAGTGGTGGTGATGGTGGTAGGGCGGTGGGTTTTGGGGCACTTGGCAGAACTGCGAGTGGTGGCCGTGGTGCTGCACTTGAGCTGTGTGGTGCAGGTTGGTGGGGTGAGGCTTGTGGGAGATGAGGGTAGGATGTCCCGGGGGAGGTATCGAAGCGGGTGGTGGGTGGTGACTCTGGGATGACGAGGATGGCGTCTTTCCGCGTTTGCTGCCGAAGAGGGATCCCAAAATGGAAGTGGAGTTGGGCATCGGCGGAGGGGGCGGGCCTCGTGGTCCACCCTCGCGCGGGGTCGCTGCTCTCCGTCGCGTGTGCGGGCTGCTAATGATGGACCCCTGCAACAGTAAAAAGAAGTAAAATCCATGGCTATCAGTTAGACCGCAGTACTAAATCTTACGAGCAGGGGGAAATCACTTTTGATAAATAAGTAGCAAAATGTTATAGTGCATGCAAATGAGAAAGTAAAAAAAAAAAAGTCTTCATGGGAAATTGCAGCGACACTACGTCATGGTATAGGGAGCCTTACAATGGAATGGCTTCATCTGTCAAATAGAATGTGTTATTGTTTGTAGCGGTCAGTGCGCCAGACCTCCAAAGACTCACACATGCAGCTGGTTAAAATCAATAAGAGCATCCGCATGCACAGGTCGTGACAGGCTTCATCCACAGAGAGGCATCCAACTAGAGGTCAAAGGGCAAGAGGAGGCTCCTGTGTGCAGAATTCACAACAGCTCTAAAACTCAGTTCTGCACTGTGTTCGTCCCAGAAAGTTGCTGTTAACACATGCTTTAAACTAGAGAGAGATCGAAAGACACTTTGACATGAAGACTGCCCGGGTCCCAGCCTCCAACTCAACAAATGATTGACACATGGAATGGTGAAAGGATGAATGAATGAAATCCACATCTTTATAGGTCTGTGTGAACTCCAGCAGTTTGGCTATAAAACCTCCCTAATCTTTGAAGTGTTTGAATAGAGGATAAAAAGAGAGAAAAGGCCAGGCAGGAAGGAGGGGGAGAGGTCTGAGGCTGTGGGAGTACAGTTTTGGACTTCCTTGATGAGATAGCAGCCTAATACAGAGGGAGAACCAAAGGCCAAATGAACATCACATGGATGACAGACAGAGACAGGTGATGAGGGGAGGGTCATAGAAGGATTAGTAGAGTCATGCTTGTCTGAAGATAATGTGTGTATAGGTCATATCTACCATGACCACGCAGGGAAGTCCTGGTGTCCAAAAAAAGTGGGCAGGTTCAGAGGCAAGCAACCCATGCATGCACACTAACTGAGGCAAGCAGGTCATAAGGCATCCCAGGAAGGAAAATAAATCATCCAAACAAATGAGCTGAGTCTATGAAGCAAAGAAGACTAAAAACAAGAAAATGGTGTGTTTTCACAGTGCACATAATCACATAGAGAGGAGCTTGGATACCAGCTGCTTCCAACTTACTTCCATATTGCTGTCTAGTGATCCTGCACTGCTGCGACGCCCCCGCTTGCCTGCCCGAGACATGCAATACCACAGATTAGAGATGGACAGCACTCTTGGATCAGCTACAAACGTGTGCGGCGCCCACTGCTCCCATAGGGGGCAGTGCAGTGGATTGTGTGACTGTGAGTAAGGTCCAAAAGTGGGCGGGACAAGAACAGGGGGAGACGCTCAGGTTTGGGAGGGGTGGTGGGTGACTAGTCCTACTACGGCGGTCTTTTTTCTAAAGATGTTTAAAATGCACAAAAATGTATCACTTAATCTAAATAAATGAACAACAAAGCAATACTATATCATCTATGGATTAATTCAAAGGCTTCTAAAGGTTTAGGTTGAGTCACGGTGGAGGAGGAACATCAAAAGCAGTACTGTGGCCATTCCACATGGGATGTTCAGGCATACATAGATCTGTTAGGCACATTCAGCCAATGGACATGAGCATCATCACACATAAACAGGATAAGACCTGATGTGTTTGGACAGAACAGTAAAAACACATGGGATGGAAATGACTGAAAAGAAAAACAAAACACACAACAAAATGACTTCACTAACATGCCACATCCTGTGTCAGAGACCAGGAGACAGGAGGCCGAGTCCTTCCCCGCTGAGTCAGTGCAGCACAGATCAGATCCCCGACAGCTACAAAGACCCTCATGTACTCAGTGTTGTTATTGGCTTTATAAAGATACATATACTACATTTATAGAAATATGTCATGAATGTGATGTGCTCCAGAACCAGAGACAGTGGTGTAACACTAACACACGAACATGTGGACTAAATGAGGCCCTGCAATTTTGGTTTCTTCTCTACACAAATAAATGATACAAATGTGGAAATGGACTCAAACATTTGAAAATCAAAAACAAAAATTGAAAGAGGGACCCTTTGAGTAAAACCAATTAAAATGACAAAACAATCTGAAGAAAATTTATAAATAAATGTGAAGATGGGCATGACCAATATCTGTCAGTTTTACTGAGAGTTAAAAGCTAAATCCTCGCCTCACATCTCAACCTAAAAATAAAAGGTTTTATTTCCGAAAATCAGATGGTGCCCACTGTTCAATCATGAGTGTGAAAATGTGGATTTAATTTTGGTTAAGTAATGCATTCATGATAAAGTGAACCAACATTTTGCTATTTTTATCATTTTGCTCAGAAAAGTAAGGCCTTAGTTTCAGTAGGAGTTCTTTGTGTGTACCTGCTTCAGACAGGTCTCGGAGGGAGCTGCTCAGAGCGCTCCTCTTTAGCCCCTCTCCCATGGCGTAGGTGTCATCCAAGCTGGCCCGGTTCATGTTGCCGTTCCCGGTCTCCTTCTTCAGCCCCGAGCTTTGGGACATGCTGGGCCTCACCACACCCTTCTGCTTCTCCAGCTCCGCTGTGGAGAGCAGCCAATACAGAGGGACGTAAGCGCCAGTGGTCAGAGGGAGCTGTCTAATAACATTAACGACTCTACCTACTGCCAATGCCTCTAGTTAACTATATGAGCTCAATACAATTCTTAAAATGAATAAAATGAACTGCCAGCCCATTTGTGGAGATGGTGACTTATTTGTGTGTCCTATAATATTATGAGAACATGTTGAAGCAATCGTAGTTGTTTGGAGTAGTAGAAGTAGTAGTATTAGAGGTATATTTTTTATTATTTGTACATAATGCCTAAATAAACTGAATTCTTACTTTTATAAGTATAAATAAGTTATGTTAAGTTATAAGGACTGTAAAGACATTTGAGTTTTGATAAAACTATATATTTATATGTTGATAAATATTTAGTTTGTTTGCTGTTATCTATAATATCATAAATTATAAATTAGCCAATTCATATTATTAATTATCAGAAGTAATGCTTTTGTAGCAATTTTCAAATAGTAATTTTCTTTTGATTGCCTTGACTTAAAGTTATACTCCAAGTTACTCTTAGTGAAACAATATTCTTCTTTCACTTTGTGTCAGATACTGCAAAAAGATAATTTTATTTGACAACTACACCTACAACCAATGCTACTACTAGTACAAAGACTGCTAGTAACCATTATAGACAGAGGAAAACACCAACTTACACTCTATCCTGTACTTCTCCATCTCCTGCACCTCAGCGATGGACTCTCTCAGATCGTCAGTGAACTTTTTCCGATCCTGGGGGTTGGGCGCGTTAAAGTTGATGAGGACTTTGGTGTCTGCCCCAGGTATTGCTGATGTAAGCCTGATTCCATTTGGGTAATCTAGCAAGGGACAAGGGGAGACATATTTCACATTAGGATCATTGCTCAAAACATAAGATAAACATGGCGTCTGGAGTTTTAGATGAAATAAACAGTGTCACAGCTCATTGGCTCAAATTCCCATTTTAGATTTGTGGTTGTGCTATATCAAATCTGCCCTTGTCTCATGTAAACATTGTCAGCTAGCATGGAACACAGTACAAAAGAAATAATTTATGGCGTGGGATCTAAAGCGTTGGTAGACAAACTTAAATTGCTTCTCAGGAATGTTGTACAAGTTCTAGTTAATTCGGGTGCAGTCTTGGTTCAGTCCTTATTTATGATTTGATTAAGTTCTATATGTTAAGGTATGTTCAACGTTTCTGATTTGGTCCTTATTCTGTATATTTTTAAGTACAGTTTTGGTTTAGTCATGTTTCCACATACATCACATTAAAACTGGATTACAGTGGGACTAAACCAGGATTAAACTAATACTAAACCAGGACTAAACTAGGCCTACACCAAGACAACAGGAGGATCAACCCAGATCTGCAATGCATCATGACTTAACTAGTACCAAAAAGAACCAAACCGAGATGAGTGTGAACACAATAAAATTATACACTCTTTTTAGTCCATTAAGCCTCTGCTGCTATTAAGCAAAATATAACTTTACATTATTAACTAACGTTACTTTGTATGACTTAATGCTGGTACTACTTACACTGATTCTCAAACAGCATGACCTGCATCCCATACAGAGAGAAGGACTGTCTGAAGCTGTATGTGACTGAATTCTTCTTTTTCTGGAAGATTTTTGTTACCTAATATAACCAACACAAAATGAAAGGATTTAGTGAAACAATGAGACATATATATTTAAAAAAAGATGAAGCAAAGAGGAGAGGGGTCGTACCACTAACAGGTCATTGAACAGGAAGATCTCCCGCTGATGTAAGCCCAGTTTCTGCAGTTTGTTGGGGTCTGGCACTTCAAACAGACGGCAGTAACAGACCAGACGCCGATGAGGCAGGGACAGCACCTATGAGACAGAGCAAAAATCTACTATTTATAACACTGAAGTCAACTAAACTGTCAATTGGGTCTTGTTGGATTTATATGGACATCAGTAGCAGATTTGCTTGAGTTTAGGAAGTGCCTTTTGTACATATGAAAACACAGTTGACCAGTACTTCTCAGTATTGTGAGAATCAGAAATCAATCAAGTATACAGCTACTGTAAGTGAATGAAATACACAAACTAAGAATTTGTCTCAGCAATGTGGTGCAACATAAAACAATGAATAATATATATAAAAAAAAAAAATACAATTTAAGATATACTAAATAAACAAAATAAAGGCATGCTTAAATAAGGTGTTAAAATAAATAACATTTGTAAGCAAGTGAATGAGTGAGTTTGCGGCTGACCACAATATTCTTCTCCATTGCCTGGAATATCGACTTTCAGAACAAGCACACAACTGGTTCACCTCGTACCTGACCAACCATACTGAGCAAGTCTTCTGCTTTTAAACGAAATCTTAAAACGTATCTTTTTTTACCAAACCCTTTTGTTAATTGTATTTCATTGGTTCTATCTTCTGCACTGTAATAGGTTTAGCTTGACACACTTTTATGCTGATGCACTTTTATTCACTGTTTTTTACCTGTAGCACTCTGAGATTATTTAATGTAAAGTGCAATATAAATAAAATGTATTATTATTTGTTCTTTGAGAAGAGTGAGAATGAATAAGAGTTTGAGGTGCATTGAATATGTTTATCTACTCTGCTGTATTTTTATATTATATTTTTATACTACAACTGTGTTTTAGGGCCTTTCCCCAGACTTTTTTTCATCAGATAGATTGTATTTAGATAGTAGTCAGTAGTAGTTTGTGTGTAGTGAACAGAATTTTACACTTGTTTAAAGGATCGATGTTAATATTTGTGTTGTACATTAATTTACTGTAAAACTGTACATTTTATCTTGTATTCATTCATTCTACATTTGGCATAACACAGCTACTGCACATTCCTATTACCCAAACAGATGTTGAAACTGTGTGATAAGCTTTGCCAGCACATTTCCATTATTTCTATAAATCATAACATTGCATGATTCTGAGCACTATCTGTTCCCCCACTCAGCCCTGATATATGTTCATTGTACTGACTACAATACCCCGGTATCAGTAAATTTATGCCTTTTGCTTTCCTCTGGAGTGATTTCTCTTCACAGATGTGACGCTTTAGGGGGCCAAAAGTTCTCGTGCCTGGAGGTAATCCAACACTCAAACTACCTGCATGACGCTCACAAAGAACCACTATGGGGCACTGAGGAGGGGTACAAGAGAAAGTGCTGCTTATTCTGTGATTTATAGAGACTAGTGAACAGTACTTACACATCCAAGGCCATGATGGAGGGAACCAATCTGGAAAGAGACAGTAAGTTTATGAGTAAGGTTATACACGTGTTTTAGATCTGTTAAATTACATAATGGAATATGAATGTTTTTGCCAGACAAAGAAAAAACAATAGTGTATTTTTAAAATTTATTCATACTATAGGACATAGTTAAATGGTCCATATTACTATTTTCTGATATATCTTGTTTCCTCATCAAAATATACCTTGAATTGTGTTTTGTTTCATTTACACACGTTTAAACGCACCAACGCTGCATATTTAGTTCTTTTCACAAACTTAAAACATTGTCATGTGGTAATACAGGATGGCCACTGTGTTTTTAAACTCCATACACCTTCACTAGACTCATTTGGATGATTTCAGCCTTGGAATTGTACATCTCTTGGAAACAAACTTGAAAACTACAACTTCATGGCATCACAAGATTTCAAATTTCTGTCAACTGAACAAAGAGGATGTAGAACTAGATAATTCCTTTGTTGAAACTATCAAAGCTAATAAAAGAAGAGTTGTTTAAAAATATTTATTCTTGTAAAAATGATTTTGGTTAAGCAGATCAAGTTGAATCCTCATGTGTGTAGTTTTAGTATTTTCATTTGAGAAAAGGGTTTTGAATTTGGGAAATGATGGAGCAAATGATTACTTTTTGGTATGTTTCTGAATCACAGTCTAGACTCTTGCTCCAGGGTTGATTCATCATACTTTGGCAAAGTCTTTTCTCTTCAAGTACCTTCAATACAATTAAGTGCTTTTCCAAGAACTATTTCTATATCGAGACTGATATCTTTTCAATGTGTCTAACTATTACTAGAAGAACCTAAACTAAATTAAAATTCTTATTCACAGGACAGTGGGCTTATAACTTTGACACTACCACTGTGATGATGCAGTCATGTGTTTTTAATAGGAGAAAATATTGTTGTATTGTTTATTATTGTCCAATCAAAAAGGTTAAATCAAAACAGCCACAAGCCCAAGTTGAATGGTGTGTTCTAACTAAATCAGCGGACCAGAGCCTGTAATCTGTACAAGATGGCAGACCATTTTTCTTGAGGCTGCAGAAAACATTGCAAGAGCTCTGGGTGTGTAAAGATCATGAGCATGAAGGTCTCCGGCAGAAGTCAATTTTCACACAACAACACCCAAAGGTGCAAAGCTTCATTTCTAATACTGTGCACTTTTTCGTCGTATTGTTGATTGCTGCAGGGTTTCAGACAACATCCCATTATATGGACCTGTGATTTAATGTTTATACATCAACTACCACCAGGATTAGATCAAAGTTCATTTCAGACTAAACCAAGTACGCACAAAATAACAAAGGACGCTGAGTAACACCAGACTCTAGATTACAAGAATTTGTGGGTTTCAAATGGCATCACAATGTTAGACCAATTAGCTGCAATAGAGATTAGGGTCATATACTATTGTTCACAAGCACTGTTAATAAAATTAACATTTTCAAGAGGGACATAATATAAGGGCGTTCTCACTCTCTTTCCCCCCCACCTGAAAGTATGACATAATTGTGCATACTTCAATTTCTAATATACTAAAAAAAATACACTATTTTTGACCACTACTCACCGGTTTCTTGCCCACAATGAGTTTTTCTACTTTCTGCACCTGGGACACGTGGTCTTCATTGGTTTTGAGTTCTCTCTTTCGGATCCTTTCGTAAATGCCCACAAGTGTCTCTCTGGGGATGTCCTCTCCATCATCCACACCTAAATCACAATGATGTAATTGTAATGCAATTGTTTATGCTTCTTATCTGTAAACTGTAGATCTGTGTAACTCATTTTGTGCACCAAAACACCAAGGCAAATTACTAATAAAATTATACCTTTTTATTTTCACCATAATCAGATTTTTCTGATAAGGAGATTGTTCAAATGCATTTGCAGACTATTCAGTATTATTTAACAACCTGTAGAAAATGTGATACTCTTATCTATGAGTAATAGTTTTAATTTTTATTTGAGATGGCAAAATATGGCAGATAACCTACTTGTCTACTGACATTATAAGAGCTTTACTGCAGCTGTCTTCCTGATACTAATATTGCCTTTATAAGTCTTTAAATTAGCTTTGGTTGCCCCAGTATAATTAACTTTATTTGTCAGTGATTAGTTTTAAGTCTGATAAATTACCTCTCAAATTCTTAATGAAATCCTCCAGCTTCATCTTCCTCTCAGGTTTGACGTTGGGGCTGTACATGTCTGTGTTGAGGAGGATGATGGCGAAGGCCAGGATGAAGATGGTGTCGGGGTTTCTGAACTGCCGCACCACAGTGGGGTTACAGATGCAGTACCGCTGACTGGACACAAAACAGAGAGGGAATTGGTGATGGTTACAATATAGCCTACAACAAAAGGTACATCCTGTATATAGTTGAGCTATAGAAAGCAGAAGAATAGAAACTTCTCTCACTGAGCCAATAATCAAGTAATGGCAATATTGTGAAGTAACCAAGTTCTGCAACAAGGCTGACATATATTATGTAATGTATTATGTAATTCAAATGGTTAAAGACACAATACAGATTCAGCATTGTATAGCATGTCACATAACCATATAAATTCTGGTATAACTCTATGAATTTTGTTTCATAAAAACAAGCTTCTAAAATAATAAAATCATTGTTCAATCAATTGTAGATTAGATTTGAACTGAATTAGTTAGATCACATGTATGGCTTAATCTTAATTCTCAATATTACAATACATACTAATATTTCAAAAGGCCTATCACAATTACTATATCTACATATCATTCAATATAGAACAGATTACCGTAACAATATTTGTGTTTTGTTATATAGTTGTGATGTTTTCTCATTTTTATGACATTTAAGTTGTAGATGGTTCAATAATTAACATCTATGACACATTACAATTACAAGAACTAACTACTATTTCATTTCCCTTTTTATTTACAAAAGGGTTAACTTGGGAATATTTTTAAATTTTCTTCCAAAGGGTTATTGTGACAATGAGATAAGGTAGTTTCAATACTATAATTTTGTGATTTTTTTATGACAGGCCTATATATTTCAACTTTATTTAAATGAATGCATTTCTCTTCAGACCTGAAGGCTTCGATGAGGCGCTCCACCTTCTGGGCCTCTCCCTGGACTCTGATGTGGTTCTGGAACTTTCTGAGGGCCTCATCCAGCTCCATGCCCTGGAAGTCCATCTCATCCACCACACAGCTGCAACACACACGCACCACCAGTTAGAATGGTAATGTGGACATTGTTGGCATGTGCAAAATACAGCAGTATATCAGAATAAACACTGTTATAAACCCTTCATATGTGTTAAGGGCTCAACATCAATTAATCAATCAATCAAACTTTAAAATGAATAAGATTATATTTAACTGCCCTTACAGAAGTAGTACCACTAGAAACTCACTCTAGGACATCTCTGTTGAACTGTTTCTGACGGTTGCCGAGGAACTCTCCGATCATCTGTCGACTCAGGCCTTTCCTCTGCAGCAGAAAGTGAGCCACGCCCACAGGTGTGTCTGGGATGAAGCCCCTCTCCGTCAGGTACTGGATGCCCTTCTCTGGCTTCCTGAAATAGCACAGGTCCAAATACAAAATAAGTTTGGTTCAAGAAAACACATACAATGTAAATAATGGGTATTTTAATTAGGCTGTAGAGCTCAGGATTCTGTTGTTATACCTCAGAGAAAGTTCACTTAGCATAATGTTAAACCAAATGAGATTTTAAGATGCTAATATATGATAATTTACATCATTTACATTTTCATCAGTGACCCAACATCATAACCAATTTGTCCAACGCTAATTTGTTTAGTTTTCAACATGGTTTTGGATAATGCATCTCAACTTAACATCTACTTTTTTATGTTTGTTCCCAAGCTCTATATTATAAAGTTGATTCACTTTGATGATGGTGCTTAATGTAAACCTTAAAGTGTTCATTTTTTTTCAACAGTATGACCAAACGTCTGACACTGTGGCTCTGTGAAAAATGAACTGAAAAGAAATTGAATACAGTAAACAAACATGTATCAACCGTTCATCCTTAGCTGTGTGTTTTTCTATACCACGAAAGACCTAAGAGCAAGCAATGTCCTGGAATAATCTTTTTGCCTGTTTGTTTGTATGGCTATTCCTGTAAGCCTTTTGAGAGATCTGATGTTGTGGTCAAAGGTTACATAAATAAACTGCACAGAAAATAATGAAATACATTGGTGAGCCACAAATCAAATTATTTCCCCATAGAATTAAATTATCCATACGGTGCAGCGTTAGGCATGAAGATTAAGTTAAAGTTACAATTGACATTAGTTACAATTTGATCTATAGGTTAAGTACATTGTATATCTTCATTATAATTACTTATTGGATGATCCTATCATTCAAACGAATTACCATTTTTACTGGAAGACATTTTTTTTTCGAATCTAATGCATTTCCATACAACCGTGTATGATTGATTGAGTATTTTATGATTTGGTTTTCTGTTGGTCATCTATTTATGAAGCCTGTTGAGGTGACTTCTGCTGTGATGTTGGACTACGAAAATTAATGGAACTGAATTACATTCAACTAACAGCAAAATAGAGCTGCGCAATGCAATCAAATCAAAATTGCAATGGAAGTTGATGCAATTATCAAATCGTAAGGTCGTAAGGTTGCAATGACTTGGGTATTAGAATGCCCTCTGCAAAATCTTTTTTAGAAAAATCTTGCTGTACCTGTAGCTTAGAAATATTTTTTTAAATTCTTGTGACTTGTATTAGTTTATTAGCTGTCATATAACAGTCTTCTTTGTTTAGAATGTGCACTCTGAAAAGAATCCAACTTTTTCTTTTCAAATCTAATTCCAATCAAAATTCCCACCCCAAAATTCTGCAACTTTACACTGAAAGATAATTCAAGATATCCTTTCTAACACTTAGCATGTTCACACAAAGTCAAGCCCCATTGAGCACCCACTTGTTGAAGAGGTTGAGCCCGATGCGATAGTGCCTCTTTCGGATGACGTCATTGCTGAAGATGGGCGAATCCCAGCTGTTTCGCGTCTCTTTGTGGTACGTCTGTTTGCTCAGGGTCTGCTCTCTGAGACTGTCCCGTGACGAGGACTCCGAGCTACAGTTAATAGTATCATTTGAATTGGATGTGCTGTTGATACTGTCATTGTCCCCATCAGAAAAGTCAGATTCTGACTTGCTCTGCCGATTCGCTGACCCGTTGATGGCTAAGTGACTCTCCAGTTGCCGGTGGCGATGGCGTAGCGGTGCGTCATCGTCCCGTGGCGGAGCTCGTGGAGGGGGTCCGTGGGAAATGTGTTTGGGGCTCGCCTGTGAGGAGGTAACAATATGTCCATGTGGTTCGTACACAGGCGGCCTTTTCACAGACCTTTCGGAGCGGTCACTCAGTTCTGCAGAGCTATCGCTGGGAGGTTCAATTGTCAGGAGGGGCAGATGGTCCATTCTTAAACGCTGCTCCTGGCACTCCAAAGAGGGGGTGCTCCGGCAGCTTGTGTCTGTGTCTCTCCCCTCGTCTTTGGGATCGATCGGCCAGTACTCTTGAGATGAGTTGACCGATCGCAGCCTCAAGTCCGACTCTGTACTGGACTGCTGCTCTCCTGACCTCAATGCTATAGGACGGGACATATCCTCTTCATCAATAAACAGAGTAACGTCACTGTATGCCATTGCTTCGTCATGCATGCGCCCCCCTGTCCTGCGATGGGACTGGTATGGGACTTCACGCTGTACCTCGGGACATCCCATAGACTCAGGGTCCGGGCCTTCGTCACCTTGTAGACTACGACAGTTCAGTGCATCATCTATAGATTCAGCTAAAGATTTGACCTGTCTGGAAAAGGCATCTTCTAGCTCCGTAATGGCATCCGTAAGATCCGCTTGTTGCACTGGGTGAGCTGCCATGTTGGGCTGGTGTTGCCGGTGGTCTATGTCCCCACACTCTTGCATGGTGAGGGGATTGCCGTCCTCGGTCATGGAAACCTGCCGACCCTCAAAGTAGGAACTATGAACTTTCTCGGGTCCCTCGAAAGATAGCTGCATCCTCATGTTGGACAGTACGATGCGGCGTGACATTCGGTTTTCCGACATAGAGCTTCGCAGGCGTTCAAAGTTCTTGTTCATCTGATACTGTCGGAACGCCGTCTGGATGGTGCGGGCGGCATGTCGTGTTATGAAGCGGCCGCCATATTTACGCTCCAGCATCTCCACCTGGGCACAGAAAATATGTACAAGTTTTAGAATTATGTAAATCTTGAATTGAATGAGAAAGAAAACTATGAATTTTCTGGAAAAGGTTTCCCACTCTTCATCACAGTATGTTTAATGCAATTCTAATTTTCAATAGGCAGTATTTTGTTTTTTGTGTCTTATAATAATACATCGATTTATATTGCACTTTACAATTCAAAGAAATCTCACACAATAAATCTAGACAATCATAGACCATTATATTAGTTCAAATGTAAGGTAAATTGTAATGCTTATGTAATTGCTAATTTAGAGTTTGACTTGTTATAACTTGTTAAAAAAACTTCTTGAATGTTAAATCCACTTGATGTTTGCTAATATTACTCATACACATTACTGAAACCGAAATTCAAGGTACTCTAAGACCTAAATCAATATAAGCTAATAAGTGACAATTGTACTAGACAAAAAATGACTAATCTAACAAGAAATACAGCTAAATGAAATAAACATAGCCTTGCCAAATACACAGTTCATAATATATTAGAAACCCTGTCTGTTTGTCTGTTTCTGTTTACCTGTTTATCCTGTAGGTCTGAGGACAGCTCATAGCTCTCGGACAGTGATCGGGAGCGTTTGATGGCCTCCTCCTCTGCTTGTTTTCGAAGAATGGACTGTGAATGCTGGAGCTTGGGTCGGCGGGGTCTTTGTGGGCCCGGCTGCACCCCTCCGTGGCTGTAGAGGGGGCTGTCAAAGCGGTCCGGGCTGATGGCTGAACCGTGTGTCACCGGACCCTGGCTGTACCCCGCGCCACCGTCCAGGGAAGGGCCACTGTCATTGGGCCTCCCATCCCCCTCCACACTGTAAACAGAAAGAAAAAAAAGAGTTTTTTTATGAAAATGTTCAGCTATTTAAACTATGGAAATTTAAGCATTTCATCATAGTGTGTTCAAGAGATTATCAACTAAATCATGGTTGTCTGTCTAATCCTTCTCATACAACTACAGTACTTAGGGAGCCACTTCAAAGGCAGCAGTGAGTACAAAGCCACCAAAACCACATATTAACTTTAAACTAAGCATCTATACAAGAGAGTCAGGTTTCACACAAACCAAATGGCTTTCCCAGACTAACTTTTTAGTAAAACACTATGAAATACAATTTTGGTTGTGCATTTTATAGTTGGTTACTGCAATTGATAGAAAATCAGTTTATGGTATTACTGTAGTGTATTGGTCAAATTGAATGTAAAGTGAAAGGCTAGTATTTGACCACGGGATATTTCTGGATGTATACCATCTATACTAACACTGTTGTAGAATTGCAAAACTGGACCAAAGGTACAAATGGCCACAAGGAATCAGTATAGGAACACTTAAATAGAGTATTAAATTAGTATACAGAACATTAATAGAAATGTCATTCAATCTTCAAAACAGATTTGTGGGTATTGAATTTGCATAAGACGCTATACACAACAGATTGCATACTGAGCTCTAATAAACCATGCATCATACCTATTTCAATATGACTTAAGTTTAAACCAGGGGTGAAAGTTTTGTAATTTCAGTGTAGATGCAACAACCAAGCAATACTTGATAACACAACATTATTACTACAGGGCAAAACTGACACATTCCCTCGTGCAGTTACAACAACACAGCACCAGTGCAATATCCACATCTCTTTAAACACCTCTTACCCAAACAAGCCCAATAAAAGTAATAACGTTACTCACTCACTCTTACATTCAGTTGCACTACATGAGGCAGTGCGCTTACTGCGAATAGAACGCCGATTTTCAATAAATTGCCAACTTTTTCTCCAAAGCTTGTCCACCATTCTGTCTGTCTTTCTGTCAGGTTCAGTCCAGAGTACACAGGGCTCCACCAGGAAACCACTGTTTATGCCACTTTTGAGGACCAATCAGGGAGCAGGGAGAGTTGCATCATGGGACCTGCTGCCAACTTGCTTTCAATAGCCGTTACAAAGTCCAGTAGAATGACAAGGCAAATACCGCTCGTAAAGAATGTAGGAATTTAGCTGAGACGTTAATACATGTGGGGGCTGAATTTTCAGTTTTTTTTATTATGTGCTCGCTGTCTGAAATAAAAATGTAGCTGACACACCCATGCAGTGTACACAGTCCACTTCCTTTATTACTCAAGCTCAATATCAACATACAGCCAAAGTTTGACAGAGAACAGAGTGGCACTACCAATGGAAATCCGCTACAGAGGGTGGTCAAAAGTTCACGAAGCAGATGTAACTGTATAAAGTAAAATTGTGTCCAAGAGAACAGTGGTACAGCAGTATTCACTGAACTCAAACCTTAAAGTGACATAGGGCTTGTCTTAACAGTTCATAAAAATATTAACTGAATTTAATATCTCAAATCTCAGTTAATTTAATTCTGCCCCTTTTTAACCCCAAATCCTGAAGTTAAATGCTGACTTCACAGAATGTTGCCCCAAATATTGAACCCACAACCACTGAATGAGAGGCATGTGCACATAGACATCATATAACCATGTGTTTTCAAATTTTAGCACTGGCACCAAAGTATTAAAATCACCAACTTAAATGCAACACACAGCCACACTACCATTAAGGCTTAAGTAATATTGTAATAGCTGACCGGTCCAGTGGTTTCTCAAACGGGTACGCAAGCTGTCATTTGTGGTACTTAGGGTCCCTGCAGTTGTTTTTTTTGCTAAACTTAATCATATATTTGTCATAATTTTGGCTATTCCTTATTTAGAGCTACTTTAGAGTTAAGTATTTTAGACCTTTTTTAGGCCTAGTATACTTGCTGTCTTAGAGGTTCTTGGTGTAAGTTTTCAAATGTTTGTATTTTTTCAATTGTGCACAACATTATTATGCAGTTTTAAGATGTAAAAATTCTTAATAGAGAATACTTGGAGACAATACATCTATGAGTTGTTGCAGCCCTAACTACTTGGTCAGATATTACTTTGGGACAGCAGGGCTCTTGCCATGTGTCATTGTGCAAACTACTTCCTCAGGAGTCTGACTCACACTTTAATGTTTGTCGGGGCACCAGAATGTGGCTTCTATTAGTTCAAACATGATCATTTCCTTATTAGAGAGCTTACAATAGTTCAGTGTTAGATTAATAGAGAAAAGGAAGTTTCTAAGTGTTAAAGACACAATTGGCCTAAACTGAGGAACTAACTCACAAGACACTTCCTATGTGCAATCTACGCCTGCATTTAGCAACAACACAAGCTGCACTGTACTTTTAATAGTAGCAGATCTGTCCTCTGGGGTTAACATAGAGCCAGAACTGAAGTGCTTTTAACCGGTTCCCTTGTGTGTAGTTCATTCCCCTGCAAAACATTGAATCTGTTTGTGATTGTGGCTTCATCAGAGAACTGGGAAACAAAGGACTGCAGTGCTTTTAGCTGTGAGGTCATGTGGCACGCTATGAGTCAGGAAAAGGGGGATAGAAAGAAGGAAAAAAAAGAATGGCTGGTGTTTGGGCTGTTATGGATTCGAAGGGAAAAGGCGGGAAGCAGCACAGGAAGTAGCATGCCACGCTCCACTGAAAATAACGATTATGTAATGTTTTGTTTACAGATTGTTTCATGATGGTTGTGTAGAGGAAAGAAAGAATGCAGAAGTGATCTTACTGAGACCTATTTAACCTCAAAAGCTCACAGTTATAGACTTTAGAAGAGCAGACTTATGGAGCTGTGGTGCGAGTGAGTGGTTTGTGGCACCAGAACCTCCACAGAGTATGGGGAGTGAACAGATAATGACAAGCTTATAAAGTGAAACATAATAAATTAATAACTATACAGTAATATTAGTTTGTTTTTTACTTTCCAGAATAATTTCCCCTCTGCTGCAATTTGCTTGGTGATTATGTATGCCTGCTAATGGCCCAGCTAAGTACAATGACCTGTGAAACACTATATTCTACACTAATTCTGATATTAACCATTTTGCTATGCAGCTTTTAAGCTTTTTAAGGTCCTATGTCACACAAAATTGACATGTGAGCTTTGAGCCATGTTGTTGTTAAGTCTTCAAAAACATATTGGAGTTGTGTTTTGTTTCATTCATACATGTGTAAGTAACCCTTAGTATTAGTCTGCCTCTATTTCCAAAGCTCAAAATGCTCTGTACCACTTTGTGATGTCATGAAGTGGTAGATTTTAACTTGACAGCTACCTTTTACCTTTTGTTCAGTACATATTTACAATTCCATGGCTGAAATCATCCAAATGATTTTAGTGAATGACTTCATGTACTGCCACATGGCATCACAAGTTGAAACATAGTGTTTTCTGTTTGAGAGAAGAACACAGTCTAAACATACGGTTTATATATAAGGTTATATATAAGGTTTATGTGTTTATATAAGGTTTATGTGTTAAACATGTATGAATGAAACAAAACAAAATGTATGTTTTTGATGACGAACCATCATTATAAACTTCAGAAAACAGCATAATATGGGCCCTTTAAAAAAAATCCTACTTCCTCCTGTACGAGTACACAGAATTTACTTCTCCAAGTATGAATTTGCCCTTGTATCTCTTCCATCCACAAACAGTGCCTTGCAGCCAGTCTGATCCATGGATAAGCCCACCACTCAGCTGGCAGTGATTTCCAGCCAGGGTTCCAGAGGAGATATTGGGGGTACGTCTGCAGTAAAGGGGGTCAACCACGCACTTCTCTCCTCCTCCCTCACCCCGTCCCGCTCGCCCCATCCTGAACAAACAGAGACCCCCTCGTCCAGGCCTCAGCCCAGTCCACCGGTGGGACCTGAGGGAGAAACATTCCTCCATCCCGGAAAAGAGGAGTCACATCAGGCGCAGTTCTGGGAATAGGAGCGGGATAATGAAGTACAGGCTGGAGCTCCATGCACGGCCCAGAGACAGAGGCACAAAGTGGAACGAGTCAGTGAGCAAATGAAGTCATGGTGAAGACAGCTAAGTCCACAAACATCGCGCTGTTTGTGTGCTTAAGCAACAGGCTGAAAAAATGTGAATTCCATTAAGCTTCAAAACTAAATCATTCACCAACACTGATATGATAAAATACTACAAATTCTTACTGTTCTGAATGTAATTTGAGATTAATGACTTCATAGCTCAGATTAAATTCATCTCAAATTTCATTAAAGTTTATATTTTGTGATAAAAAAGTAAAATGTCTGAACTGAAGCTCCAAAGAAAGCCCTTTTTGCCTTTAAAGACAGGGGGATAGCTGTAGGCCTCTCAATAAAAAGCAGACCTTAAACAAATTTAAACAACTGAATCTGATTTGATTTAATGCACAGATCTGTCACTCAGATTAAATGACTTAAAAGTAGAAATAAAAAGCACCACTGGCAACATGTTAAAATAATATGGCTGCATTCAATACTCAATAGGACTAACTGACATAAAAATTTCCACATATACAGTTATCTTATCTGTTAAATCTATTTCACGTTCCATGCAGATTGTTTAACTTTTTTTCTGTTTGATTGACATAACAGCCTCATCATTATTCGGCCTAGTTTATCCGTGATCCCAATGATGTCACTTCCTGTCAGATGAAACAGAAGAAACCTGATGCCTCGTCAGTCTATGGGCTTTAGTACAACATCATCTCAACACTAATGCTACTCAGGTACATACATTATTAGATATCCTGTCGCTATGTACTTCCACACACTCATTTCTATTATGTAAACAATGTAAATCGGCCGCCTATGGACCACAGACTTACCTTACATGACCTGACAATTGAAATATAAACATGCGTTCTATTCCCACTTTATGTGTTATGGATTTCTCAGGTGAAAAGTTATGCTGATGAACCCGTAGCAATAAAAACACTGCCACATACTGCGTTTTTACGGCTTGGGGTCTGCAGATAGCCATAAAATGAGCACAAGCAGGTTGTGATTTACAGCGGGAGTGAGGAGAGATGCCCCGGCCAACAGACTGACTGTCACTGTGGGAGTTAGGAGTCATCCCGAGTCTCGTAACACAAGAAATCGTAACATGTAGCTGGAAACGTTTAGTTCAGTGTGTGCAAAAATAAATGCAGAACTGGAAAGAAAATGTATGTTCTTGTTCACAATGAGGAACAGTTAATTCCCATCTGATTTTAGATGCAGTATTTTTATATTTTGCTTCTTGTCCCAATTAGAAAATAAAATCGAAAATAAGTCTACATTCAAGTAAGTATAATTTGAAAGCGAGTAGTAAAGGTGTACTACGTAACTTCTCTGGTGACTTCACTTTGTGTTTTATTGCAGAAAATACCTTGAAAATCAATTCTGTGTCATTCTAGTCTAGACAAAGCCAGGCTATGTAATACTTTTGGCTAAGCAGTAACTTTTCCATTGATGGACCCCTCCATTAGAGAAACTTCATAATTCAGCTTTAATACTTAATATAACATACATTACATAAGTAAACTGGGTTTTGTGGTATATCATTTAACAGCTTTAATTTCTTCAGCTATTAGCAAGAAGTCATACTGAGGTCATTTTCAAATGTCACGAAATGTATATGGATTTTTAAAATAAATTCTAAAATGTAAATCTTAACAGTGAAAACAATCAGACAATACCTTTTATATAATCTGACAACATAATCCTATTCAAAACAAAAGTGATGATGTAATGAATTTGAAAATGCCTGTCTAAATCGTCATATTATGTCACAAATGTCTCATCTCATTCAAAAACATCAGATTGGACTTTGTGTTCCAAGCCTGTTCACATCTGTAAAAACAAAGATGGAGTTCACTCAAGTACACTTTTGATTGTATGTAAACACAGCTGAAATTACCACATTTTACTGGCACCAACCAATTAGATGCCTCTTGTAAACTGCTCAGTCTAATTCTGTCAGCATCTCTGTGCCTCCTTCACTGCCTCGTCACTCCCTCAAGTAACAACAAACATGTCACTCTCATTATCTTCTCTAATGAATAATTTAAAGTTGCTTCTCGGCACCTGCCCTTGAAAAGTAGTGAATTTAAAAGCCCTGTCAGATCTATAGAGCGGTAAAGACAGGCCAGAGATACACCACAGGAATGCCCTTCAGACCAGCAGCCAATGAGGGGCGGGGAGCTCACAGCCCGACTCCTACCGCTGTACAGTAAGACTAAACACGCCATAATCGCACTTGGCTGACATACAGTGACTCAGAATGGGGGACGGGTTTCCATTGAAATGAATTAAAATTGATGAGTTAGCCTGGTTTTGGGTTACTGAACAGCCGCCCGCTATCATTGTCTAGGCTTGGATCAGGAGGTGTTAGCTTTCCATAAACATGCTGAGCCAGTCTCACCTCTGTTTAATAAACATTTTAAGCTCCAGGAAAAGACGATTGAGGTGTGTTGCCAGGTAGAAACAAAAAAGTAAACATGTAAATAAGTGTAAGTAGATGTATGCCATTTTTGAATTCACTTACAAGACTATACTTTGGATGGGCATTTGGCAACTAAATTAGAATGACTATATTTTACATGTATGTTGTATTTCATATAAGCCTAGCT
Organism: Odontamblyopus lacepedii; assembly: GCA_034769755.1. Classification (NCBI taxonomy): domain Eukaryota; kingdom Metazoa; phylum Chordata; class Actinopteri; order Gobiiformes; family Gobiidae; genus Odontamblyopus; species Odontamblyopus lacepedii. Next base: position 29,543,836 of record CM068345.1, on the reverse strand, counting down.
AAAAATACTCTTATTTTTTGACACATTAGACATGTTTTCTATAGTTTGCAATTATGATGTGACTCATTTTATTGTAGGTTAGAGTTTAAAACTACTGTGTTGTCCAGCAAAAAATCTGCCCCTTGAATTTGACCCATCCTTCAATGAAAAGTTAGTAGCATGGGTTATAGCAACTTTGAATTGCAAACCTTTTATCCAAATACTGTATATGGCAGAGACTACTGGTCAAGTGATTAGCTCACCAAATCCAGAAATTCCCATTGATTCCCATCTAAATGTAATTTCACTATGATCTTCTTGATTGTTCTTACCATCCATTCAGTGATAGCCCAAGTTCCAGCAGCGAATGGGTCTTCTCAGAGTTGCACTGCAAACACCACATGCTGGACACCGCTGACAGGACCACGAACTTCCAAACATTAGAGCAACTCCGTCTCCCAAACTTTCATTCCGTTCTAAATCAGACAAAATTCCCAAATTCCCAAACACCATCTGCTATTCTTCTCCCGGTCTCCGTGTTTCGCCTGCCTACAGTACAAACCATTTTGGGACATAGTCTAAAGAGGGAAAGAATCTGTAATTTCTGACAAGTATATGAGCACTTTTCTTCCTCTGTCTGCAGTCTCAGCCGGGCTCCGAAGCAGGAAGGGAGGGGGAGGAGGCTGGGTAAGAGAAGAGAGAGAGGGCTGCTTTTGCTATAAGACATGGGGGGAAACTATGGAAAAGGGGCGGGGTGCAAAGGAGAGAAGGACTGCGAGAGTATGGGCGAGCTGGAGGGCTGCAAGACATCAGGAATTATGAGGAGGAAAAATTGTAGGAAAAAAGGAAATGTACTTTACTTAGATCCTATAGAACCCTAGAAATGCACCAAATCTGACTTGACAAGAAGATTGAATTGAAGAAATTATAGTTTTCAAAAAAAGAAGTTTGGAAATCATGACAGACGGGCACTGGCTGTTTTCAAATGAAAGATGCCCTGGACTAGGATTTCTTGCCCATTCTATTCATGGGTTTCGGCTTCTGTTATATGATGCCATTTTGAGCACTTTTCACATTTCAAAAGATATAATATATTGTCTTAATTGCCATGGCAACAATCGTAACTTTTCATCTTTCTGAAACCCATACATTGAATTGCAACTGATTTGAAAAGTCGTTTACTCTACTTAGGGTGCAGTAATTTAGCATATATATGTTTTATTATTATTTATTTATTTATTAATTATATATTATATACTGGGTCAAAATAAAGTTGATACCGTAAGTAAGAACTTGTAATCAATACCATAATTTTTACTCCCTCATGTGTCTACCATATATAATATCAATGCATAAGAAAAACAATCAGGTCTGCCAGAAACCCAATATGGTTTGAACTACTACTACATCTGCTATCTATTTTTAAACGGAAGAAAAGCTTTTAGACAATGATGCTCAAATGCACCTCTATTAATAGTACCTTTCATGGCCAAAAAGTCACTATAGCGAGATGCACTTTGAGACAAAGGGGGATTTTCACTGTCTTACTGAAGCCTTGGTTATTTACTATACCAGGAACACCCTTTAATCAAGCCCAGTTCAAATCAGCATTGTTGAAAACCAAAAATTCCCATAGCCAACACTGGCCCGGCCTTGTGGACTTCAAAAGTTGTTGTTGGGACGTTCAGCAGACTAATCACCCCTCGGAGAGAAGGGGGTTGGGGTAAAGTGCCCAGGAGTCCAAGGTATTTTCTATAATGACAACAGGCCCCGGAAACACAGGCCAATGACTCCCACATGAACGGCTGCAAGGGACACCATTCATTTACACAGTCACGTCTAATTACAGGAGGTTAGTTAAGAAATGATCACCCACAATTGAGCTGTTTTGATCCCAAGACTTCAAATAAGGGAAAAGTCACTATATTCACTACACTGTAAAAAAAGAACAGCTGAGAATACTCAAAATTTCAAGGCAACATTATGCACTAAGAATTTTAAATTTTGCCAATTATTTGCCATCGATAATCCCAACTACAATAACACTGTTGTTCCAATTAAGAATTCTTAGTTAGGTGAATGAGTGTTACTTGCAATTCCTCATCTGGCCAGTGTAGATTTGTTTGTTCACTGAACAGTGGTGTTCACAGAAATACAAAAAGGTGACTTCAGGTTATCTGAATTTGTCATTACACTATACATACTTTTTTTCATTGTTCTATAAAACTTAAATCAAGAAATATGCAATGAACCTGATGCACATCTTTGTAACTTTATATTTCTAATAACATGGCCCTTCTGACCCTTAATACACAGACTCAGTTTTTTGTCTTAGAACATGGCCCTTCCACAGGTTCACTTAGAACAGCCTGCACAGCCTACATACACAGAAGTCTAACATGACTAAGGCAACCAGTATAAAAATAACAATGGCCCTCTACGGCCCAGTCAAGCTTGCAGTGTCGAGTGATGAGATGGATCCAAGGGATTGACTATCATCTTCAGGAAGGCATGCCCCTTTCCACTTAATGTGTAGAACCGCACGGTCAGGTGGAAGTTCTGATATAGCCGACAAATTGCAACGAGCATTTTGGAAATCAGGGTCCTCAAACTGTAACTCAAAATCCCCCTGAAGCTGTAGTTTCTCTTTTATCAAATCAACAAGGGCATCTACTGTCTCTGGCACTTGTGAAAGTTGAACACGCCGTGCTTCATCAGCAGATATCACTACTCAAGCAACAACGCCTAGGAAACAGAAAATGTTCAGATTAATAGAAAATAATGACATTCATGGAATTGGAATAACAGTCGAAAGAACACTCACCATTATCCTTTTAACTTGAATGTGTTCTCAGTGTCACCCAGAGCTTTCCTCCAACAAGGTAAGCTGCCAAAGGATAGTAATGATTCAAATCATTGACAGCAAGAACAATGACTTCACTATAGATGCTGTCCTCAACTTGAAAAGACCTATAATGCTCAAAGTACCAGGCTACAAGCTTCTTTGACAGGAATAATACTTTGTCACCATTGACAATGATACTCTAAATTTTGAAAAACTCTGGCTGGCCATGCCCAGCTGTGATGATCATGCCTTGAGTGTATTCTGTTCCAAAAAGTCAGAGTTTACGAGCAATAGAGACTGTGTTAATATGTGGTAATTTTCTTAACACAGCAGAGCTCTGTGCACTATCCAAAGCTGCCACCTGAACAGCTGTAACTTTGTCAATGTACAAGTCAGACTTAAAGAGACTTTGCCCATCCAAATGGTATGCCATTAACTGCTGATGCTTTGTGGCTAAGGAAAGCAGCACATTCTTCATATTATGTATATCACGTGCAACTAAAGTTTATTAACAGTGGTATTACTTACCTTTCCAAACTTTCGCCATCCACCATGAGGCAAGAATAGCAAATGAAAAGAAGTTTGCCCTTGCATTTGGAAAGGAAACCCCGTGTCTTGGTCATTATGCGCATGCGCTGCTGTCGTTCCAAATAAACAGTTGTGCAAATTAGACATTTTAAATTCAGTTTATTAACAATTGTATGTTTGTACATCATTAGTGTGCACCTTATCAGTCTGACTTACATTTTGGCGTTCATTAATAATAATGCACATTTTCTTGTTCAAGTGATTCTGAATATTAACTTTACTGAATAAACCATAGTTTTCTTTTTTACAGTGTATATACAATGATAGTACAGTAGGGGAGCACAGCTGTTTAAATGCAGAAACATGTGATTCATTCATAGCTGATGGTACAACTTGCCTCATGATTTTCCAACAAAGCTACTTCTGTCTTCAAATTGTTTTGCACTAAATTTAAATCTGTGGTTAAGTCTGCAATAGTTTCATAGTGGGTATGACTTTTATATAATATAGCTTTTTTTTTTTTTCCAAAACATGGGCCTTGAGCAATGTATATTCTGTGAAGAACACAGTTCATTTTGTTTATTTTAACTTTATTGTGGCTAGACCTCGTTCCTTAGACATGCAGCTATGTACATACCATTTTGGAATAGGTTTTTATCCATACATTTGGGAGTGTGACACAGGAAACACTGAATATATGAATACTTTTTTGCTAGGGACAATCTTAAAAGTAAATCATTGAAGTTACAAAGTTCAGACGTACCCATTGTGCCAGTCCAACGCCTGCATAAACTGAAATGGTTGCAGTAGGAAGGGCATATGATTATAAAATGCATGCATGGTAACTTTAATCAATATCCACACAATGCTCAGTATCGGCAGATGATGATTTGCTGTCAATCCTAAAGCAAAAGCTAAAAGTTAAGAGGGCCGGTGCTCTATTTTAAAAGCTACTGATGGATTCATTATGAGGCATAGGGGCTGCATTATTTTACTATTAGCCCTGGTGGAACAATGTGATGAACTCCAGATAAAGCAGTAAAAGTGTGCACGATCACGGGAGGGTCATTGTAATTCCCCGTGCTTGTCTGCTGTGCGTTACTGTAGTCGGTTTGGAGTGATGTCATTGAGAATTCCAAGCAGAGGCCCACTTCTCCTCCATTCTCATAAAACGGCATTTTTCAACTCAATACATATGGTCTCAGGGATCCTTCACCCCTCCCCCTCCTCCTCCCCTCCCTCTCTCCTCTTCTCTCCTTCTGTTCTGGAGTGAAAAAAAGAAAAAAGTCAAGATACTTCCAACTTGGAGAGAGGCCAAAGAGGCATCCGCAGGTCAGATACGTGTGCTTATCCAATGCATTCCCACACATTTGGATACAATTGGAAATCTGAACTTTCAAGTTGCAATTCCCAATGAAACAAGACAGTGGCGGATCTGAAGGAGGAAAGTGATACCTTCCCAAAGCCACACTGACTTTGGGAAGGTTTTGGGAAGAAGATACACCTCGGTATGACATCATTGTGATTTTTTTGTTTCACTATCTGCTTGGTTTGGATGCTCAACAAACCAAGGACCCAAACTCTGGCATGAAAAGTCGAATGAGAAAAAGAGTGGGGTCTGGAAACAATTACAAAAGAGTGATGTCATAGTTTTATACCAAATTAGATGGAGAGGCTGGAGGTAGCTTTGCGAACACTGCCGACATTGTGAAGGAGAAATAAAAGAAGGGCGTTTTTGGCGGTAAAATGTCAGGAACAACGGATTTAGCACACACAGCAGCTAGCGTACAGTTTGGGAGAAAAAGTCTGCACTGTGTAAAATGTATCTAAAATGATCAAAAACTAATGAAAAACTTCTTAAATTCAAATAATTTAGGTATTGAATTTAAAAGCATACTTTTCTATTTTACACAAATATTTAAAAAGTTGCCAAAAGCTGTAACAATGCACAACTTTTTGCCCTTTATTGCCCTTCCCTTACTTTTTTTAAGCTGTAACTCTAACGGAATTGAAAATTGTGCTTTTTCATAACGTCTCTGTGTCACCAAATGTAAATTTTTGTTTTGTTTTTAATGTTATTGTTTTTTTTTGCAAACATATCATCCTTATTTTTCTGAATTAATCTTCCAGCATGCATACTGACAGCAGATGTAAAAGTACTAAAATGAGTATAATTAAAGGATTCACAGCCTACCATCATCACTTCCTGAAGAAATTAAAATGTTGGAAGTGATTTGCTGCCTGTGGTTGACAAGGTGGTCTTTCAGGATCCATCAAAGATCATCAGAGAAGTTCATACATACATCCCTTTCTAGTCAGAAACATCTGATACGAGTTTGAGAGACCAAACATTATGGAACAAAGAGTTTTTTTTGTTTTGTTTCGAGACTGGGTGGCTACAGAGCATCACATATGAAAATCCTCTGCGTATTTACTGTGCATTATACAAAGTGGCACCTGTCTCCGTCCAGGCTACAAACCATTACATTTGGCCTTTAGACTTATTTTTGGGTGGAGTTTGCTCGGCTTGTTCTCTCCAGTGTTTGCATGGTTTTTCCTTTGGTTTCTTTAGCACATTCCTGGCACATATGTTAGTCAGGTGGAGAGTGGATGAAATTATGAGTGAAAAAAATTTAATGCGGGATGTGTTGACTGGTTTTATGCATTCTTCATCTAGAACTAAAAAGCGTGGGAGGACATGACAAAAACACCACTCTTTTTAGCCTGTAACCACATGTTTGGGCTTTCTGCTGTGCACAACAGAAATCTTGCTTTATATAAACAAGGAATTATCTTATGCCACTGGTTCTCAAACAGCTGTACGAGGACCAAAAGACCAAAAGAATCCACAGTATGGCTGAGGGTTGGACCTGGTTCGGACAGTTTAGTCCTTATGTAACTTTTCTGATGGAGGAGTGGCTGAGATGTTATCGCTTTGCCAGGATTATTCCACAGTATGGACTTATAGCCATGGAAACAAGCAAGTTACAAGTTACAAGTCTGATCTGTGGAGAGGCAACCATTAAGAATGCATGTTTTTCAAGGTTTAGCAATTAAGGTGTAACCCTGTTGAATAAATGAAAAGTGGATAAGTTTACTGCCATTCTGTGGAATCTTCCAGGCAAATCTCCGTGGAGACAAGCATGCACTTTTAAGATGAACAGTTATAGATTATGTTATTGATCTACATGATGATTAGTTGCCTCTGGTTTGGATCTGGTTTAGTTCTGACTTAGTCATAGTTGAGTCCTGGGTACTGCACTTGTCCCAGGATATTTAGAATGGTTTTGGTTGGTTCACATGAAAAAAATCATCTAATGTTTGACTGCATCCTTGTTATTCTTTTATATAATTCATTTTACACCAGTTCTTGCCTTACACCTCTTTCCCATCTCTCCGAAGCCCCTCTCCTCACAGTTACACAGTCCAACACCATTTTCTGCAGCTAAAAATAGCCCCATGTGTGATGACACTGTGGTAAACACTATGGAGGGGGAAGACAGTGCACAATAATGCTCCTTATTATGGGAGAATGGGCAGTGAATGCACTGCTGATCTCATCTTATTATCTTTTGGTGACATTACTGAAATTTAAGGTCGCAAATGGGTGGGGGCCTTGGCAGCATAATTCTGGTGGTTGGGCTTTGGGGCAATATACAAATGACATTATAAAAATACCCAAAGTGGTCAGTATGGTCGGGGAAGCGTGAGAGTGCTGCCAGATGGACAAAACAGATTGTCAACGCAGCTATGGTGACTATGGTTAGAGAGAGAGCGCCACCTGTTGGTTGGAAGTGCTAGTGCAGCTTGGTGCTGGTAAAGGTCATATATGTGGCACTGGCGTCATTCAAAAGGGCAGAAATGTTTGTAGATGGCTGTGATTGATGTTGAAGAAAGAACAGTGCCTTCTGGGTGGGTGCTGGCTGGCCAAAGGGGTGGGAGTTGGTGGTGTCAGGGTCTATTTGAAGGAGCAGTGGTGATTTTGCACCTGTCTAAAGCAGTGCAGGGGAAGTCCTATGCACAAGTCGAGGAAGTTTTAAAATAGAAAAGAGTGTTTGGTGTGGCTGACTCATGGTGGGTTATGTTTTGACATTTAGTGCAGTCAGTGTAGCAAAAGTCCTGACTGGTCTTCAAAATGGCACTGAATACAAAGTGACCTAACAATGACTTTAAATACAATACTTAAAAAAAAGTACTACTACTGCTCCAACTAATACCACTACTGCTAATACTAACACTACTATGCTATTTCGGTGCAAAACTGAAACTGCTACCAAGACCTAGGAAAACATCTAACATTACAAACATGTGATTTTCTGGATTGGCCTTTGTTGTCACCAAAATTGTCACCATAAATCTATCTGGATCTGAAATAATACTTTTCATTTTCACAATAAGAAAAACAATCCTCCTGGTCTCTGAAGCAAAACATGCCATCTGCTTCACTACACCATAGCAACCATCATTCCCATATGAACCATATAGGGAAAAATGAAATTAGTCGTGCAATCCAACATAACATAAGGGTAATAAATTGAACACACAAAAAAAGCACCTATATTAATTCCCTTATTCCACTTTCTCTGTTTGCCTGTGCTGCCTTGCAAAGTAATCAATTTGTGCCACAGGCTCAATGACATCAGTGAACTATAGGAAAATTGACTGCAAGAGCTGCCATGATAATAATTGCGGTTTCAATCAAATGCATTCAGAGCATCAGATAAACAGCCCATCTCCGACTCAGTCATTCCAATCACACACAAGATTTAATTAGCACTCGGGCATGAAGTCGTGTGATGGTGTATAAACAAGTTTGTATGTCACGTGATCGATCTGTGTTTCGACGATAAGGAACATATGGAAATCACGTACTACGTATTTAATAAGATTCTTGCCGTGTACTTTATCATTATTTATTTGATATTAAATAGTGATAGTGAGTGAACCTGTAGCTATGTGACTGTATTTGTGTCATCATTTACAGCAGCGGACATTTGTGGTGTAGGAGGCACAAGCCACTGTACCATTTGCAATGACATTTCATCACACAAAAGAAACAGATAAACTGCAAACAAAATTAAGTCAGAACTAATATTAAAGTTGAGTATCCATCACAAAAACTTAAAAATACTTAGTAAAAGTAGTTGAAATTTGACGCTAAAAAGTATTAATGCACTTTTTTCCATTTGTTTTCATTGCTCAAAATACATTGAAAAACATGCGTTCTTACTGTGAGCAGACTTGCCTCTCCACAGATTTGACCTGTTTGTCTGCTTTAATATAGTTAAAGCCATAACGCAAAACATTCCTGGCTAATCATTAACATTTCCAAGGAGACAAGTGGGTGGCAGACCCTCCATCAGAAAAGTTACATAGTGCACTATAGAGCAATCATGGTAAATTTCCACATTTCAAACCTTTCACTTTGCGGTGATGGAAGCTTTTCTATCCCCTGGCTATATGAATGTGACCCTTATATCTACTAAAACTCTACAGACGACAGCATTGAGGAAGACCAGTTGGTTGAAGTCCACACTGGCACAGTCATTGTTTGCATTGGCAGGCCATATAAGGCTAGTATTCTGTGTATTTCAGTCCACTAAGCCAGTTTAGCACTATGGAAACCTCTTTAGTGACAACCATAAGGCTCCTGAATTATTTGTCACTGGCAAAGACAATCTACAGATCTATTGAGGCTGTCATCTGTGATTTCTGAACAGTAAAGATCATTTAGTTTCACTGCAGCTGGAAGTAACAGTGTGAGATGTGTTTCTTTTTAATGGGCCTCATTAGGGTGACAGTGATAGAGACATCCAGGAACTTAATGTCAGGGATTTCAAGAGCCTGAACACAGAGGAGTATATTTACATCAGGACACAAGGAGCGCTGTCAGGAAAAATTACAACATCATCACTGCATAGCTCTCACTCCAGCTCATTTCATTTTTATTTTCCAAAAATTACATGAATTAAATCCTACTACTCTTGAGGAACAGTGACGCAGGTGGTAGTAAAGGTGAGCAATTTCTAAATTCTAGAAATTAATAGAAACATGCAAACTTCACACAGAAAGTCCCAAGTGACCTAATAGTTGAACCCAGAATCTTCTTGCTATGAGGTGTGACTGAGCCACTCAGCCACTGTGCTGCCAGAAGGGTAGAACTGGGCCTTCTTGTACTAGTACTTCAAAGTCTTCTTCCCTAAAACACTAGGGCACTAAAGTGACAACAGCTACAAAAAACAAATTCACTCCGGATTAGTAATACAATCCTGCATTTAAATATTAATAGAACCACATCTTGAAAGCCCCTCAACAATGATGCGTGTAATTAAAACATAAATTATTGACATCTTGCTTATCCCTTCTCACAAACTGCACTGCTGCCTCTGGATCACAGCCGCAATGACACACAAAATCACTAGTATTTCCCGAAAAAGACTTTTGACGGGGAAGTTATCAGTCACACGCACAAAAGCAGGAGGAGATAAGGCGGCCATCTTGGTGTCCCTTCCTTCCACTCTCAAAGACAGCAGGGGAAGTTTTTGTATGGTGAGGGTCAGGGCAGTGCTGAGGGCTGGATTTGTGTTGACATATTCCGATGGAACAGCATATCCTGAGTGTGCAAGTTCCATTCATACCACGTTTCCACAGACCTACAGAGGTGCAAGTCAGCAGATCGGGCATAGTAAGCAGAATACAGGGAGGCTGAAAGATTGATTGATACATTTATGGAATAACAACATAGAAGCAGACACAATATAGCCACCTTAGAATGTATTGCTTTTAATGGGGTTTTAGCTCTTTTAGCTTGCACTATACACTGGTGTCACTTTTCCGCATGCAGATGTGTATATACAGTATGTGAATTGATGAATAAGCCGACTCACTGCCAAACTAAATTTACCTATTGGTACCAATAAAGTAACCTTGGCCTAGAAAAGAGTCATAGGCTAACCAAGCAGACAGCACAAAGCAATACATTTACTATTGTGAAATTGACTCGGTCTGGAAATATGAGCAGCACTAAATAGTTTATAGTTCAGTTGTATTAACTAGCTTACATATAACCAGAAAGTGTCATTGACATTGTAACTCAAGACGGGCCTGATAAAGACATAAGCCAATGATGAGTAAAGGCGTATTGTGTAACTTTTCTGGTGGAAGGTACACCCCCTTGTTTCTATGTTCGTCCTTTGTACATATCTTGAATTTATTGTATTACAGGTGTTTTTATTGCGCAAAAAAAACAAACAAAATAAATTCTTATTGAGAGCATTGTGGCCTTTCAACAGATCTGACCTGATGACTACATGCTTATCTCCATGGAGACCAGGCCAAGTTACAGGTCAGATACCCTTGAACAGAACGCTTACGCAGAGCTGCCTAAATTTATATTGAACAAATAAAACATAGGTTTTATATGCTATAGAACTGCTAGATAATTTTCTCTAACATAGGTGTAGTTTTGGCCCATGGAGCTCGAATTCAGACAGTATATAATATGAAAGTATTTCAGTAAAATAACACAATCTATGTTGCTTTCAGTTTAACATCTAAAATGAGTCTGGCCATACGAATCGAACTAGAAGTGTAGAAGTCTCTATAAGACCTACTCTTGAGACAATGCCAGGTCTTACAGGGTTATGGGGTAATGTATGGATTCATTACATCATTTGACAAACTACCTGACTGGGGCGAATGCTGTTTGGTCTCCATTTAATTTACACAAAACACAAGCTTATTGGACGATTTGGAAGACGCATTGGAACTCAATACATGCACAATCCCTTTAGTGCCTGGAGGCAGCCGTACATCAGCGATACAGGAAGAAGCTCGCAAAACCAGATGACCTGATTGGATGGAGCGTGAAATAAAACAAAAGGAGATGAATTCCTGTCACCTCTGAAGAATGGCTCTCAAATGTGTCGTAAATTTTGACTATAGCTCCGACACATCCTCTGAAGTTAATGCACACTCCATACAGCTTACTGCTTTATTGAGTTAGAGGAAATCCAGGCTGCAAGACATCGATTTAATATTAGAAGTGGGACAATGGCTCTTTGTGTAAGCTAAAGGTTCTGTTTAGCTGTGCATATGACTGAAAGGTTTTCGTTTTTCATTCCGCACTCTTAATTTTATGATTATTTATGTGCTGATTTGTTTGTATTGTCATTTTAATGTGTTTCTTATTCTGTAAAACACTTTGAATTACTTTGTGTACGAATTGTGCTATACAAATAAACTCACCTTGCCTAACACATTGTTTAAAAAATAAAATGGAAGTACAAGAAGCATTTAAGGGCAGCTTCTCACTCACAAGAAAACATATTCCAAATTAACCTTTACTTCCCCCATATGAGCCGTGCTGCAGAACAAAACTGATGAAATTTATACTGCAAATGTTAGTAATTTAAAGCAGTAACGCTGTATTGGTTGAAGTAAATATTTTTAAGGGTAGCATAGAGAGAGTTCAGGTTCCATGACTAGTAAAATATAGGTGTGCTGTACAGGTGATTATGCTGAAGCAAATTATTTGGCATAGGCATGTACTGTGAAATTTGATCACATTGCCATAATAATTATATAAAAAGGTGAAATAGTACAACCTTTTATTTACTTCATATACTAATCTATACGGGTTTTCACTACACCTGCAGAATAAAAGCATTCCCAGTTTGATCTTTGAGTGATGTCTAAATAAACTAGGACACATGAGAGTGTATTTTCTTCAGCTGGAGTCTGTTTTTTTTTTTGCACACTTTGGCAGGTATCTGTGATTTACTTGGCCATAATTATTCTCCTCACTCATTCTCAGAGCTTTTAATGTGAGCTGCAACACTGTAGAAGGGCTGAGGTCCGTAAATGTCAGGAAGGCAGAATTTTTCATCCGTGTGAATCTAATTTATAGGCAGAACATTTGAAATTAAATCCCACTTGTGGTGAAGAGAATAAAATGCGGTAAAGGTGTGTCCCCTTGAATTATTTCTCATAAAGCTACACACTCAATATTTACAATTTAATCAACACACTGCAGTGTTCTCTTGACAGTTATTTAACTTCTATTTGACCCATGTTTAATTGGGCACTATGTACGTTTTTAGGTGGAGCCTTCAAACCTTCTTTTCTTCAGAGCTATTGCTTTGCCCATGTTCCACAAAATGGAATAAAACCTAACAGTTTTCATGGAAAGAAGCAAGCAACACCACCAAACCAAGTGTTTTGGTCAATAAAAATGCCTGTAATGAAATAAATTAATAAATTAATTAAATTATATTATTTAAGTTTAATTATATTATTTAATTTGTTTAATTAAATACTGTGAAACATTCCAGGCAAATAACATGCAGGCGATCACAACCAATAAAGAAGATACGCAATTAATATAAGAAAAAAAGGTCAGAACTGGAAAAAAATGCAATACTGTACAAATAATTCAACTACTGAGAAAAAACTCTCAAATTGAAAGTTTTTATGGACTTATACTGACTATGATTTGAAGTCCATTAATACCATCAGAGCAATAGAATCTTAGTTTGCTCTACCATGAAACTAATCTAACAACAGCCTGTCTCGGGACACCACACAGCCAAACATGTGACCTGTTCCAATGTATGGATAGGGAATGTTCTATAGTACAGTGCACTCTTTCTTCTCTGTATTCTCGTAGCTAGTGTAGTCTTTGCTTAGCTCTGTGCATCCACCAGGCCCTAATGATGGCCCACATGCACAGCCCATCCATTCTCCAAAGGTCTAATTAGAGCCGCACACTGCAAACAACAATTACAGCCTCTGCCGTAGGTTACAATGAGAAGACGTCAATGTGAAGTTTGACACAAAAGAGGCAGGATACAGACGACACGTGAGAGGTAACGCTTGGTAGATGTAGCGATCGAACTGTGAAGAGAGGGGAACAGACAATCCAGCAGTTCTTTGTTGAGCTGCAGATGACACTGTGAATCAACGTGACTGTGATGTCAGGCCAGAGACAGCATGCATTGGCACACAATAAGGTTTACACAATAATCGGCCTCACTAGAGCTGTAAAAAAAATCTATACCCATAATAATAAATACAAAACATGTATTGGAAAAAATACATCACATAAAACAGGACAAAATTGGACATTTCCTGAATGGTCTTGATCAGAAAAGACCGTGTTAGAAGAAATCTAAAGTCTAAAAAATATTGTTTTTATTAACACTGTGGCATCAAATATGGTATTGAAATTTTAGTAGAGAGATATTAGCCTACCAAATTTGCTCAAAAACTCTTCAATGCACAAATATAAGATTTGTATTAACAGATTAGACTCTTGAATTCAGTAAAGTCAGATTGTAATATTGTACTTTTAACATTATTTAAATCCAAAGCAAGGAAACAAATGATATGTTTTTCAACTACTGCTATCAATCAACCAAAACAAGCTTTATTTTTTACAGTGCCTCAAACCTGTCTTGGAGCAAATTAGCCACACCAAAACATGCCAAATCCCGCTGTGCCTCTCCACATCAGCTCTTGCTCTTCACATCATCTTTTCCAGTGCACCACATAGAGAAACATGTCCCCTACCTTTACATAGACTTCCATAGTGATGATGGCTACTACTGTTTACACACAGGCCACCAGCCGCTCTCCTGACTGCTCTCCTCATCAGCACATTCTCGCTAAACGTCAATGGGAAATGAGCCCCTCCCATTTCACATCAGCTGTCCCACCCCTCTCCCACTCCTCCCTCAACCCTCTCCCCCCATTCCCATCTCTGGCCCTGCTCCCTTCACCACTGCAGCCATTTATTCAGCTGCTCTGTTGATCTATGTGCTGCACTGGGGACGGATACACAGCCTAGCATGGAGAGGGTTTGCAAGGTCATCCATTTTTTTTTTAAAACACTTTTTTTCCACCAAGAGGGAGTGTGAGCCCTCAACCAGAACTATTGTATTTGGAGAGGATACTACATCATGTTATTGAATAGAAGGTTACATGTTTTTTTCTGTTTTGAGTGAAATAAGGGATTCAGAAATGTGAAGTTTAGGATTGTGTATATTATGAAAAAAAAAACTTTAAAAAGTGGAAACTGCAGGTGGCAGAATCGTTATCTCTACTATTCTTCTGCTCAAGAAATGGTGCAATAACTACACCATTTGCTCAAATACAGAGCATGGTTTATTCACAATATGGCCACAAACAAAATGGAGCAAAATCTCAGAAAGCCTTCACCCACCTTCATTTGTCGTCCCATTTCCCACCATAGACCTCCTGCTCATTTCTTTCAATCCAGACACATCATTTTGTCCAAATCCTTCCTCCTCTGCCCTCGGCTTAAATTCACAGTGGTCTGCCTAAATCAATTGGGTGGGCAGCCATTTTCCAAAGCACACAACTTTGATGCTGGAAGTTTCTTTTTGTGCCAAACTCTAGACTATCCCCACAGTAGGAGGCAGATTAACATAAGACCTCTATCAAAGTGAGCCAGGAGAGTTGTGCAGGGCTCTAGGCTCAACTCTGCTGCTGTGAGAGGAATCTGCCAACAGAGGGCGCTGGTGTACAGCACTGTGGACACTGAGGCAGGGTATAAGGAAAGTGTGATTAAAACGCATTTCCACTGCTCTTGGTCTGTCCTGGTTTATATAACTCACTGAGTCAGGGTTTGTTTCATTCAAGTTTTGCCTTGATATTTTGTGTGTGGTTTCAGATTCAACTTGGTTTAGATTGTATTTAGTCCTGGTTTGTACCTGGTTTAGACCTCGTTTGACTTGAATAACTAGACTTCTTAGCAGTTTTTTGATTTACACAGTTAAATCCTGATTAGATCTTGGTTATGTCATGGTTTATTCCTGGTCTCGTTGTTGACATAGTGGATTTATTATAGATTTAATCCAGGGTTATCTTAACTTTTGTACTTCCCATCCTCTATGGCTCATTTGAATAAATTAAGAATTAATTAAGTCATGGGGTGATTCTGATTCATAAAAATGTCCATTATTGATACCTGACGTGGTGTAAATTGCTGTCACAAAGACCTAGCAGCACTCGCATAAAGCAGTGAAGAGTTATTGTTTTAAAAGGGAGGATGTCAAGGCTGCAAAGAATCGCCATCTGAGGCAAATTGACGTAGTCTGTGTGTTCTCTTGGGAGCTCATTTAAACTTGCAGGAGACAGGTTAGATCACATCACTGCTGGCTAGCCCTTATATCTGTCATATTCCATTGTATTTCCTATATCTCTGCTACTTCAGTGAGAAAAAATACTGCTACCTTTGCGCAGTCTTGTCATGTCCACTCCCACTAGATGTGAACATTGTAAAGAGAATCCATGCAATGAATGGAGAAAGGTGTCAAGATTAAAAAAAAAAAAAGAAAAAAAAAAGAGAGAGAGATAGAGACAATAGGTTAGTGTCACGATGTTGGAGACAGGAGAAAAGGATGTACTATCACAATTTTATGCACATTTCCAAGGCCAGTTGTCACGGCAACAGTCAAGGCTAAGGGGAGAGAAGATTCACTGGACACTGGTGCTAGCTACAAGGAAGGTCTGTGCTACATTTGCACACAGCCTGGAGTCATTAGGGGCAGGGTAAACATGTGATTTAATGACTGTTTACAAGGCAGGCTCTAGGCCCACTCCCAGCATGCATTGTGCCACACTTGTACACTAGCTTGGCACATGCTAATTTCACAATAAATTACCGCAATTACAAAACCAAACAGGAACTTTGTATGCTTATCTGGTTGACCACTTTAATGTTAAAACAGACTGCAGCCAGATAAATGCATGATGTAAATCCCTAAAGGAGCACTGTGACACTTTTTTCTTGAGGAGTCGGGTACCTGCTTGTTCCCATGGAGATGTTACCATACCCTACGCCTGGAATGTTGCACAGTGTGGAACATTGCTAAAACACCCTGAAAGTCATGGATTCTTATTGTGAGTGCTTGTCTCCATGGAGATAGATAAGTTTAATGTCAAACCTAAGCAGATGCAGGCAATGCAAAATATCTCCATGGACACAGGAAGATAGTGCATCAGAAAATACAAAATGGCATTTGAGTTTTAGAACCCACTAACAGTAATCCAAGTTATAATGTGGTTACTTAATCAAAAACATACATCATACATGTTCCACCTTGTGATGTCATGTAGAGATAAGGTAGTGTAGTTTTCAAGTTAACAGCTACTTTTTACCTTTTGTTCACAGAGATTGGCCATTCTAGATCTGAAATTATCCAAATTATTAAAAAGTTCAAAAACATAGTGACACACTTCCTGTATTACCACATGACATCACAAGGTGGGACAGAGTGTTTTCGGTTTGAGGGCGTTTGTGTGTAATATGGTCCCCTTAATTTATCTAAGCTTGAAGGGTAACAATCCAAATAAATTACAGCATATTACTGTTAATTCTGAAAAAATACCGCAGTGAGGACATTTTTTAACTGTTAAAACTAATTTCCCCAATAATACAGGTAAATTGTATCATATGGACAAACTAGATTTGTCAATAGCCTCATTTGTCAATAGTAATGGTCTGTCTAGTGCAGCAGTTATATGTTACCCACTTACTGTCTTGTTCATCGCAGGTTGAGACAGAACTAAAAGCCCCCAAAGCGCCCACTTGGTTTTATGGACTGTGTTGTCGTGCCATTAACTACCCCCCATAGTCCGCCCCACTGTCCCCTCCCCTCTTACCACAGGACCCTCGCCCAGCTCACTCAGGCCTTGCATCAATCAAAAAACACACAGTGGATAATGATGCTTGCTGCACTGTTGGTGATTTATAGCAATTACGGATACAAGCAGGAGAAATGGTTTGCTCAAAACTCTCACTGTCCTTGTACCCATGATGCAGGTAAAGCGCAGTACACCCACATAGTAATTACAACAATACAGAACATGTGAATGGGACAAAGGATGAGGGACAATAGGGCTGAGATGAAGCTAATTACAAAGTAGTCATGAGCTCACAGCTTCAAAAACATTTATGAAAAAGGTTCTCAACTGAAGATGTGTTTGTGAGTGAAAAATGAACACTACTTGCTGTGAATGTGCGTCAATAGAACTTTTTGTCTATATTAAAATACAACTGATCAAAATATTAGCAGGTATGTTGTCTGCCTCTTTTTAGCAAGAGGTGATTTGAATACTTGTTTTTGTTTATCTCAATAGCTTATGTGTAGCCAAATTATATAAATTACTAAATTATGTACGGTACAACAAAAGACAAATGCTTTAGATTACGTAACACATTAAGACACGTGTACAAACTTATGTTCCATCTCGTTACCTTTGCTGTAGCCAGTAACTAAAATGGACAGTAAACCCCACAGTGATTAACCTTTTTAAATGTATTTTCTAGCATTATTTCACATTAATTTCCTTTAGATCTACAGCTTTTGCCTTGGTTCTTGATGTATCACAGGGCTGGTTGCATTGACTGAAGGATCCCTTGCGCTCATCAAACACATGAAAGTGTATAGATGTGTACATAGAGGTCCGGGGGGAGTGTGCACCACATGATGCAGCGTATTTGAGCTCTGCAGTGCAGCAGCATGAGCTCATCACTCTCTCTCCCCTCCTCTCCTCTTTTGCTCATCCTCACTTTCTCTCCCCTCCTCCTCCCTTCTGTCATGGCTACACTCTCTCCCCTCCTCCTCCCACCTTCCCTTTTACATATGCCCTCCCTCCCTCTCTCTCCTTTCTCTCCCCCTCTCAGCCTCTTCCCTCACTCACTCTCTCACCCTCAGCCTCTCCTCACTCTTTCTCCCCTCACTCTGCCCCCTTCTCTCTCGCTCGCCCTCAGACGCTCCCCTCTTTCACTTGCCCTCAACCTCTCCCCTCACTCTCTCTTTCATCCTCACCCTAACCCCCCTCCACCTCTTTCCCCCTCTCTCACCATTACATAAGTTAATGCAGCACATGCTCATAACTGTCCACTCACTGAAGCACAGCTCAGAGCGTAGAAGAATATGTCAACATGAGCCAATAATGAAGTGTGGACCAGGTTTTATCACTTATTTTATTTTTTACAGAGCATATGTGTAAAGGATTGATGGTTTGGTAGCTCATTGCACCTGGCTTAATCTTTGTTTAGATCCTGGTAGTCCAGGTTTAATCCTATTTTAGTGTTGGATATGGATATCCAGCTGATGATGGGCAATGTGTGCGAAATGTCTTGCTGCTGCTCCACTGTGGCACCTTGTATTCTTAGCGGTTTTCCATCCAAGTATTCACCAGGCCCAGGGTTGCATACCTTGCTTTACTCTAATAGACTCATTTCAAGATATTAAATCAGTACTCTGAATGCTAAATATATTTAATTTGTAATTGGTGTAAAAATAAATAAATAAAATAAAATAAATCAACAGCAAACAGACATGCAGGTATTGAACAGAAAACTAAGAAAAAAACGTCAAATCACATTCAAAAAACACAGCAATATCTTCATAAGCATTTATTGTGTGTTTTGCCTCAGACATACACATTTAATATTCTCTCTCTCACACTCCTGAAGGTGGCATTCCTTAGCATCACAGTAAACAAACTGCCTCCCCTTACATCATTACCATTTCAAACTGATAGGACTTAACATGAGACACTGCTGCCAGACACTGCAGCAGCGGCAAGAATCCAAAAAAGACAGAATCCACCACAAAGTTCCTCCCTGCAGCACTGTATAACCAGGCTGCAAGAAACCTTAAATAACAGTCAAATCATCAGACAATTTATCACACGGCTTTAAAGTCAAGCTGACTAGTAATGCTAACAGCTTGTATCTAAAAATATTGTACAGATGAATATTCAAAAGATGTCCCCCCAGGAGAGTTAAGAGAGTGAATTATGCATGGGGTTTGGACACTGCAACTTAAGCCTGCTGTAAGGCGATAATAGATTTTTGTACTGGGTAAAAGTGTGTGCATACAAGAATTGATATTAAAGAAATTTTTATAGTATTTGTGATATAAGTAAATATATTTGTGTTTATCTTATGCAAATTACCATTAAAAGTAAGGCTGCATGATTTGGCAAAAATACTGTTTCTGAGCATTGCAATTGTAATTACATTTGAGATTTTGAGATTCAGAGTTTTAAAAATAGCATTCTTTTCAAAGTTCACAGTTTGACAAAAAGGCTAAAAGATGAACTGACAAAGTAATAACAGAATCCTATGCATTTTAAAACATGTCTTGCAGCCCCTTGTGTTGAGTTTCTAGTACTACACAAAAAAGCTAAATTTTCTTAATCAGTTCCGGTAGTGGACTGTGATGACTTGACCTGTATATGAAATTTATATGCTGCATTTTGTGCCATAGAATAAGGATTATCAGTAACTGAAAATAACATAACAACTTTTAACAACTAAAAAGCAGCAGAGCGTATATTGTTCAATAGTAAATAGCCTGGGGACAGAGAATATTGCAGCGTAATCCTGTTTGCTACAGAACAAGCTTATCTCCTGAAAATAAAATGCTAAACGCAAGCTAGTGAAATATGCTGATTCAAAGCTTTGAGCAAAGAAACATCAGGGGAAAAAAGCTATGTAAAATCACCCTCTTAACATTTTGAACACAACTTGGGCCTCAGACATGTCTAAGGTTTTCCATATTGGGGCGTATTTTGCTTTACCACATCGGAAAGCAAGTCTACTTTGGCACATAATGACTATTCCATAACAAAACCTCACCTCAAAACCCCCAAAATCTCCCATATCCTAGTATTAAGTCTTGCTGCGGCCTTTACCTTATATGTAGTTGCAGTGGTGTCCCAGTTATTTCCTGTTAAGTCGTCTAGTGCGTACATCCACAATGCCCAGAGCAGAGTGGTGACAGGCAGTTCTCCATGTGCACGTATGAATAAGTCATGATGGAGAGGCTGCTTTCTGACACATAACCGCAGCAGATCAGGTGTGCTCTGACTCGTGTGTCACTGCCATAGGATCATTAGGACGACACGCAGTTACCAACTATTTACATTAAAATTTAAAGATGTGCTATGTAACTGTTTCAGTTGAGGGTCTGCTATTTGTTTGTCTCCATGGAGATTTAATTTCACCATGAGCAGGGCGGCACTTTGGAAACGGCTTTGTTTGTAAAATACAACATAGAAACTATAGTAGATTGGACTAAGCGTTACTGTCTAGGGTTGTGATTGTAAAGAATATAACCACATACATTTGCATACAAGTTTCTGTATTAGAAGATACTTGTGCTATATTAATATTATAGTACAGGTATAAATGGTGTGACACATGCAATAGTTCTGAACATCTAATTTAAAACTAAAACCTTTCCTGGTGCTGCTACTGCAAGTAATAACCTATACATTTAAAGGTCAACTGTAATTCCACTGCCATTACAAGGGGCAAGAAAAACATACACAACAGAAATCTAACAGTGATTAAATAGATGACTTATAGTAATCTGTCAGTAGAGCAATAATATATATAGTTTAATGCAACTTTTTACAACTATAATAACAGAGTTATGAGTGAATAGTTCACCCTAATGGGGAATAAGGGCTGTCTTTAACGTATAACAATTCCCACCATGTACATAAGATCTAAGTAAGTTTTTCAGCTACATACAAGTCAAACTCAAGCCTTTAATAAAATGAAAGATTATAACATGCTTTAAAAGACCTTGAAACCTCTCCACTCAGTGCTACTGATAATACACTTCCAAGGCTGTGGGGAAAAAGCCACTGGGCTCTCTTCCTCATGAACACATTGTTTTTTGATTACTCAGTTGTCAGAAATAACTACAGTGGTCTGAATACAAACCAAAAAGCACCACTTGGAAACCAGCGCTGTCTCTCATACTGTCCTACCTTATGGTGCGGCTGGATATGCAATACTTCCACATGGCATTCCACAAGGCACTGACATCACCGACAACATCAGACATTCCCCAAAAAAAAGACACTCGGAGAAAAAAAGTTACTGCTCTATCCAGTCTTGACCACAAATTATAGAGTCCGTACTTTCCGAAGACAGATTCATACTTTTGCCGTTCTCAAGTTGTAGCCTGTTCTTAGCTGCTGCCTTGCCCCAATGACCAAGTAAGGTAAAAGTGTCTACAATGTATACCAGCAAGATTATTCTTCTTTTCCTATAACAAAAGCTCTCCACCCACATTGGACAGCACGCATGCTTTTTTTTCCTCCCAAAGATGAGGGCAGGGTCTGTTTATGTGAAGGAGAGAGATGGATGGAAGGATACAAACTACATGAGGTCAGAATGGGTGGGTATTTATCACATTTCAGGGACAAAAAATCGGTATACTCACATTGTGAGGACCTGCATTTCTTATGGAGACAAAAACTATGTCCCACTAAAGCCTTAGACCAATGTCATGATGCAAAGTTAAAGATTTGGAGGAAAATAAGTTAAAGTTAGGCAAGTGGGCAGGGCAAGAAGTAGGAGTAGTGTCATGAGCGATATTGTTATGTCCCCAAGAAGGATGGAAGCCCAGCATGGTGTGTTAGTATGTGTGTGTGATGTTAACAGGCTCTGGTCCAACAAACACAGTCAGCTGAACGGGAGACCAGGCAGACATTGGTGGGCAAGATAATATTGAAATATATGAAATTGTTGTATGTTAAATGTATTAGTTGAGGTTACTGTGGTTAAATTATCCACACACATGCAGAAATGTCACTGTTGTTTGAAAGATTAGGTTACAGCAGAAGTTTGGTTTGGCTTTATTTTTAAAGCAGACCTATTATTGACTTTTTGGAGCTTTTAACCAAGTCATCGTCGTTTCTCTTCACCATATACTCACCTGAAGGTGTTTTTTGAGTGATTTGTGCATGTTTGCGTAATCTTTAATCACTTATTTTCAAGGCGCCATATTGCTGATCAACTCCTGTTTTCACCACCATCAGCATACGCCCACTGCTCTGTACTTCTTTCAATGTACTTCTTCAACTTTATTTTCATAACTGATGATACGCACAGAATTTGGCTTCGTTGTGTTGTCATTTTGGTACAAATGAAAAAAATATCTCCTGCTCAGTAGCATGAATCACAGGTCTGCATAGGACGTGCTGATTCTTTGTGGTGATTATGTTTAGGGTGATGTCAGCTCCCTGGGCACCGCATTTTTCTAATGTGGAAGTCAGTGGATCTGTTTCTTTTATCGTTTTAGATCAATATTGTGATTTAAAATTTGCAAATAATAACATCATGATCCACGAGTGCCACAGACACAGAATCACAGTAGTCTTCTTTAAATATTAGCAACAATCTAAGATTTAAAAAAAAAATCATCTTTAAATGTTGCATTTTTAAAACAATTTCATGCTATTTGCACTAATTCAATATGTCTACCACTATTTTGAAGTTATGAAAAACTGAGCTTCTGAACCAACACATTTACATATTTTTGAAGGACTGCACTACATTTGATTATTATTGTCATGAGAATCTGAAGAGTGTACATTTGTGTTACCATCTTCCAGCCCTATGTCGGTGTGTATGTGATGTTAATATATAAGCATTGGTCCAAGAAACACAGCATCCTGAATGGGAGGGCCCGGCATGAGGCAGCAGGGAGGAGGGAGAGCCCATGGTTCAGCAGCTGTAAAGGGAGAGGTCCTCTGAAATCACACTGACCTCGCTTTGAAAAACATGAGTGTATACATCTGGGACAGGCACCGAGCAAAGTCAAATGTTACACCCAGTGACGATAGTGTTACGAGAAGCGCAAGTTAAATTACAGAACATTCAGTTTCTATTAAAAGCAGAGGTTTAACGGACATTGTGTCTGACATTTTGAAAATGTGGTATAAAGATAATTCTGGTTCCGCTTGAAATCGCAGACTAGTGCTTTTTGGCTAATGGCAATGTTGCGTTTTGCTATTTGGTTGCTTTGTTACTGTAACATGATAGCTTAAGTGGCTTAACGTCATATTTTGAGACATTTGAAGAGTTCAACGAAGAGTCAAGTAAGAAATAACTGAATTTCAATTGTTCATATAGGCAAGATAGGTGAAGTATCTTGCCTAAGGACACAATAGCACTAGAGCACACTTTGGCAGGAGACCAAATGAGCTTGGGCATGGACATGGTGATACTGGTGGCAGAGTCAACACAATTTGAGAATTTGAGAAGGTCCCAAATGACTCAAGTAGTTTCAATAGGATATAGAATCTTAGGCGTACATTTTACTTAATCCAAGTACAATTACACTTATTTCATAATTTTTGCTTCAAAATATGGCATTCCAAATAGCGCAGAGTTTTAAAATAGCTCACAAAGATGATTTTTACCTAAACAATAAGCTTTCTATCCAGGTCATGAATTCCTTGCAGCGTGCAGTGAGTTTGCAGAGCTCCATCTTTAATAATGCATGTGCACAGATATAGTATATTTATTCCAATCTGCAGTTTGAATATTCAAGTACCTCACAATGAATACAGGCTTTAAAGTGCTCATTAATTTGGTTATGATTTTAGAGTAGCGCCACTGCAAAAGATTCCCCAAAGCTTCGGCTAAATCACTGATGTATTATTAATGAATCATGGACACACTTTCACCTTCAGAATACCAATGACAATCTCTATTTATTTACGTATACTAGTATTTGTGTTACGACATGAGCATATAGAGGGTGCGCCTGCCTTTCACACGGTCTAGTTCACTACTTCACACATCTGCAAAGTGAGATTGTCAGAACGGAACAGGTTTCTTCTGCAGGAAAAAAAGCTGTCAAACCAAGGGCTTTTTGGAAGAATATCAATTTCAGTCACTACAAAACCTGCAGAATACAGGTTGCAGCAGTGAAGGTCATGAAAATTTATGTTTTCTTCTGTAATTTAATCAGGATTTTTAATTTAACTTTATTTTTCTCTAAAAACTTTCAACCTTCACGAACAAGACCCACGCCATTTAACACAATAGTCTGATTTATTCCTCCAAAGTGTGAAATCTAAAGTACAATGTGGCAATAAAAATAATAATGCAATAAAATATGGCCTCAAGGCAGTAAAGATTCTTGCCTGGTCTGTGGAGGGTAGTATTGCACTCCTAAGCAATTTGTTTGCCAAAAACTGTCCCAGAAGTACAGGTAACTTTCAACTTTGCATTCCCATCAGCCACACAGTAATAATAGCCACAACAGTAATATTTTGTAACGTGACCCGGAATCCCATTTTCTGCTCAAGTTCTCGCCAATCCACATCCCTAAAGACCATTTAATTTTAATTATTGATCATGGCTGTTTGGTGCAAAGCATTTAAATGGATAATGCATCTACAATGGCCTTTGCTCACATATTAATAGTCCATAAATGACAAGAAGATTTGTAAGGCCTTGACACAGCAGCGGGGAAGGGATGGGGCAAGAGGATGGGGAGTGTATTTTAAACCAAATGGAGTGTGCACCTTGTTAGCATACTTGAAACAAAGCTTCAAAAATAGACTGCGTTTGTAGCTTAAGCACCAAGTTCTGATAAGAAACACTTAATCCTACAATAGCATCAAGACAGATTTAGAAGTTATTTTCGTACGTGGCATTTGAGGACATTACATCATCTAACACAGGTGACATTGAGAAAATAGACTGCATCTCTCAATCTGGTAAAGCATTTAAATCACTATGTTCTGCTCCAGGCTCTAGTAGGTGAAAGGTGAATGGCAAGAGCTCCCATTGGGACCTAGATGAATACATTTAGTCAATGCTGGTTTATCTCATGCGTTGCCACCACTTTCAAAGCAAAGCAGACAACCGGGATGAACCAGGATCGTAGTAAGTGCCAAGTTATTTAACCAAGTGCTTCAAAATACCCTCTAGTTCACTCACCATGGAGGATCGATAATGGTTTAGCCCACGCACACAAAGTACTTAGTAACGTCTACCCCGGCAGCCAGTCTCAAAACATATCGATTTAAGCTTAACAACTAGAAGGAAGACAGACATACCTTTTGTAAAAGTTGTTATGTGGATGCAGACACAAGACATGCCAGTAGTCCAGGCAAAAAGCTTTAAACTTCCACATCCTCCAGTATTCAATAGGAAAACGGCACCATTGTATCGTAGGGAATGTCTGATGATAAAATGCGATGATGATGATGATGACTATCCATAAGAGTGTATTAAATCTGATATGTCCTCTTTCCCAATCGTTTGTGTAATGGAGCTAATTTTCCAAAGTAAAGCAGAATCTAGGAACATGCCGTAGATGCATCCAGGAAAAACTTGGACTACTGGGAGTTGGCAAAAGCGTGTATGACCAGACAGGACGTTAGCAGTACTTTTCCGACTAGCAGTGATCCAAAACTAGCTTCGTCTTGGCTGCTCGGGATAAGTTCCGTTCAAAACCAGGTCAGCTAGCATGTCCCGTGTGCACGTTGGCTACTCTGCTCCACAGTGCGTCACTCCTGGATCCTCTAGTAGACAGGTAAATCATAAACGTAGCAGCAAGAATGACAAGACTCTTGACTCAAAATTCCAGCAGTCAAACTTTCCAATCCTGGTTTTCCATCAATGAACCAAGCAAGCGATGTCCAAAATTTTCATTCTCATCTCCCTCTCACCTCTCCTCCTCTCTCTTACAGCTGCCTGCTTCTGCTACTGCTGCTGCTCCTGCCATACGCTCGGACCTCCCAGAAATGTGCCGATGCCGGTTACCAGGGAAACACTAGCGTACTACTGAAGCTTCAAATGGAGACCCAGCAGCGAGGCTCGTGATTGGCCGTCGCACTCTGAGGAGGGAGGGGCTGCCTGCATGCTGCACTGAGGTCCCAGAGTTTCATATGCACATGAGATATTAAAATAAATATGAGATGCAGATTACAGGCGTGTGCATCGGCAGACGAGGCACCAAATGTGAAATTATCTAGTTAATGAAATTCAATTGAGTTACCAGGCGGAATTAATTGGATGAGCACTGCACTATTACATTTTAATTAAGGCTGAATATATATTTGGAATAGAATAAATCATGTTTACAAGTATCCACCAGTTTACACAGATTAACAAATATCAAAATATTTGTCCAACAATAATTCAACTCATTGGCGTCCGGTGGTAGCACAGTGCTTTCTAACCAATTTGCACTTCTGATTTGTATGCAGATGATGACTTACAGAACAGAATTGCAGAAAAAATGTTTAGTATGAATCTGTTTATGAAAGGCATATTAACTGCAAATAATAATATATTCCTCTCTTTTTAGTCATTCAAACAGTGAACTACTAGAGCTGTACTAAGCCTTTGGTGATCTTTTGTAAGTGCAATTTGAGCTAAATACTTGGCGAAGTCATATAAATACTTCAGAGTGTTTGCCAGCACGATGCCACCCCCCTTAGTCGATGATTTGATGCAAAAGACATGTCTGTGGTGACCAAGAATTTCAACCACAGCGCTCATAGTTTGATGGATTTTAACAGTTTTGGGAGTTATAATATAAGGGTATATTAAAATGACATGTAAACAGCTAAATTATCTGGTTTCTTTAAAATCACGGCCCCACTGATTACTCACATCAGATTTCACGGTTTGCATGTCATTTAATGGGCCCATATTACGCTATTATCTAATCTATTTTCTAATGTTGTTTCTTCATCAAAAACATATCTGGTGTTGTGTTCTGTTTCATTTGCATGTTTAACACACAAACCCTGCGTATTTAAACTGAGTTCTTTAGTCAAACAGAATACAGGAAGTGCTCCACTGTGTTTTTTGAATTCCATACACCTTTACTAGATTCGTTTGGATGATTTCATGAACAAAAGATAAAAGCTTGTCATTAACTTGAAAACTACTGCTACATGACATCACAAAGTGGAACAGAGCATTTTGAGCTGTGGAGACAGACTAAACAAAAAGTTACTCAAACATGTGTTAATGATTCAGAACACAACTCCTGGTATGTTTTTGAGAAGGTAACAACATATCTTAAAGTTCACAAGAGTCAATTTTGTGTAATATAGGCCCTTTAAATAATCTTAAAGGTGAGCTGTTTAGGGCAGGGACCTAAAAACAGTGTGGTCCTTATGGTAAGCACTATCTGAAGAACAATTACCAACAAGCACCATTATGGCTTCAATATGGCCATTATTTTTGCCACTAAATGACCTCACTGCATAACACAGTTGCACCCTGCTCTTGTGAATGGGCTCTCATTTGAATACAAGCACTCTGCTGTTCTTTGGGCCGGATGGAGAGCAATGCCACACTGCTGCTGTGCCACTCGGTCCCATAGTTCAGAACCAGGGGCCTCTCATCAATATGCAGCCAATGTTTACTGAGCGCAGACTACATATCAATCACTCCAGCCTAAAAACAACTTGTTATACACAAATCTGCACATTTTATTAATTCAGAGAGATAATCACATTGAAAATGGGATTTTTAAGCTCTCCTGATTAACACAAATTCTTTTTTTTTTTTTTTTTTTTTTTTTAAATCTAATGCGTGTGAACATTCAGACATCACAGAATTAATTAGCCTAATCCACCCACTGTTTGTCAGCCCTTTGTTGTAAGTTTATTCACAAATTCTGATTTATATACATCAAATGACTGACCACTGACAAAGAGCTGTTTACCATGAACTTAATCTTAGTCTGATTGAGATAAAAACAACTTTGAATTCAAGGGTTGTTCTTTCTTATCCTGGTTTGGTCCAGGTTTGAGCAGTGTTAAATTCTGACTTGGTGTGACTCTGTTCTAGTTTTATGTAGTTCTGGTCTAGTTCAGGTTTAGTCTAATTTACTTTGAACCTATCCTGACTTACATAACAAGTACAGATCAACAGATATTATAGGAAGTCTACAACATGATTGATCGACAAGGGAAATTACTTGGACACCTTAGAAAGTAGCATCAGTTACACCATAAATTTCCCAGTTTCTAAAATCCAGTCCTGTAGCAATCTTTAGTGGTGAGAGTGGGCGGACACCCCACTGTCTGTGTGATGTCTGTCAAAGGAAAACCACAAACCATTACTGCAGAACTGCCTGGCACAAAAGGCAGATGGCACTGATTCAAACATGTGACAGCTCGTATTTGTTTTTGTCAGATAAACTGCATGGAGCACAGAAGAAGAAAGAGATTTATGAAGATGCCACGGCCATTAGCAAGGGTCAAAAAGTGGCTACAACAACACAAACAAAAGATTTCTCACAATTATACAATATGTTTTCAGGGCATCAATAGCAGTTATTCATCTTGGTAAATAGCTCCTGCCATTGGGGGCTGTAAGGGCTTTAAACTAAGAACTATGTGTTTAAAGCAAGAGGCACCAACACATGCAAACTTAATTTACAAACACAAATCATGAGCCCATTTTAGAGTCAGAGATTCATCTAACACAGGGGTTTCCAACCGCTTTCCACCTTTACAAAACGAAAATGAAGGAGAGCCACTAATTGTAACGATTGCAAAAAAAATCTGTATATACAGGAGCCATGGCACGTCTTAGAAGATGTACACTTAGATGCCCATAAAACATAAACCATTATCTATTCATTAGGAACCAAAATGATTTACAACGCTAATAGGCATTTAATTAATCAGATATGAGTTATTCAGCACAACACTTATAATTCAGAAATCCCTTGGCAAGCTACGAGTTGGAAACCTCTGTCAACAGTTGTGCATAAATATAGAAGCAGATCTCAAAAACATGAGACTTCCTTCTGGAATTTAACCCACAGCTTTATAGTTATGCAGGAATAACCACACATTATTATTAATATTCCATTAATATTGAAAGCTGCAATGGCATTTTTTTAGAACTTGAAACTGCAAAGTCGCTGTATATGAAGAGAGGTCTGCAACCAACATATACGTATTTAATTACAAAATTAAATTACTGTAACTTTACTTCTTCAACTTAACTTCTTTCGATTTACATTATTCAAATATTAATATAGCTTCAGGATTAATTGGATACTGCAAATTAAATGTAATTTTGAAAGCTAATGTAGGATTTTGTGAGTTTCACTTTTTTAATGAGGCTCTTCTCCAGCCTGTAAGTACATATAAGGCACTTCACTAAACTTTAAAAGGGATACTAATTACTAAAAAAATCGTGACTAGTGACTACCAGGAAGGCAATTATAGTTAAGTGACAAACAATACAAACATAATTACCAATAGTTCCTTTTGCGATGTCAATAATGGTGAATAGTGACCTTCTGTATTCTACCATTATTCACATCTGATATAAACATACACATATGTAACTTGTGACGTGCTGTAAGTGTGTGATGTACTTTGCCCGTATCACATTGTGAAAATAAACAGCAGAAGGCCGGTGTGCTCCAGCCGTGGCCCTGGTCAATCTCTGATAAGCTGCCTGCTGGACTGGTCTGTGCCCTTGTCTAAGCAGGAGGGGCGCTCAATACACTCTTCAATGGGGGTTAGCCTGCTGTTAAAAAAACCTCTGTCATCAGTATTGAGACGAAAGGTGAACTCAAAGGAAAGAGGGATCAAATACATCAGGAAGAAAACGGCAAGAAGACAAAACATGGCGGGGCTGCCTTGTCTGAACAGAATAGGATGAATGAAAAGTCACTTTAAAGCATCCAGTGTGTTTATAATAGTGATATGACATTTTAGGTGTAACCAAGGAGAGGAACTAAGATCAGTATCGTGACAGCACTAAAAGGAACTGACCAAGAAGCAGAAGTGTTATTCTGTGGGCTAAAATATTTTGGTTATAGTTCTTGTCAGTGTAATTTTTTGCGAATACCACATAAATACAAATGTAACTCTAATAACTACAACAGTTACAAAAATTAAATCTATTTTTGCCAGCTAAAACAAAAGTATTATATTTTTGTCAAATGTATATATCCTTGTTTTTGTTTTTAGTTTTTTGCCAAGACTAAATTAAAATTTCATGTCAAATTAACACTGGGGGGAAGAATTAAAATGCCTAAGAGAAGTTCTCCCTCTAGTGGATAGTTGGGGTAGGGTGGAGAGTGCAGTCAGGCCCAGAAACCACAAGCTTTCATGTGTATATTATTCATGCCACATCAGGGGGTATTCAATAATTGACATGCCTTTGCTTTTGGTCACTGTGCCGTGACAAAGAAAGTATTGTTAGATCTTTGAGAGGCACGACTTGGAGATTGTAACTATTAGGAACAGCAGCCTTCTGATTGGCTAGATCTTCTGGCCTAAGTGGAGTAGAAATAATTGCTAATAGTGAAAATGACCATGCTTGTAGTATAAAAACTTACTGTGACAAAGAATAAAAAGCGCTCACTCCCCAGTCCTTAGCACTAGGTCAGTAAAGGTAAAAGTCCTTTAGTGCTTACATGGGATGAGAAAATGGAGTAGAAATAATATTTAAAAAAAATCAAGCTATCACAAATATATATGTTGCTTTATAATAAGTGATCACGCCATTTTGTCTTACTTACCATGATTAAATAACATGCGCTTTTAAATCGGACATAATCAGTCCAAATTTGACCATTTTTATAAACCATTGGATTAAACAGACGTACCCAATAAGTGGCCAGTCAGCAAAAATGAATTCACAGTTCACACAACCCACAGTATCCGATATTGTTGAGTACAGCTGTATGGCCTAAAGGAAAGTGCGCAAAGAAAAAGGTACAGCAGGAATGTTCAAAAAGATGAACAACGAAGCGGGAGACATATGAAAGCATAGAGACAACAACACAAGAGACCAAAGGAACAAAGAAGAGGAAAATCCTATCTGACTCGGAGAGGCGGTTGATCCCCAACTGACTGCATGTGCCAAAAACATTTAGGGCTTTTTATATCCTCGAGCTGAATAACAGAACTACTGCAGAGTAATGGGACCACCTCTATCATATCATACCAGCATATTCAATTCTATTTCTTACCATCCAAAGACATGTGTGTGAGGGCTGTACAATTTGGGAAAAAAATATCACATTTTCTGACAAGTATTGTGATTAGATTTGTCATGTATTTTTTAGCTACAGAACCACCTGTAATTGAATAAATGTAAGGTAGAGCTGTTTAAAGCATATTGTGGAACATTCTAGGCAGAGCAGTGACACAGCCATAGAAGCAAGCAGGTGATGGACCTCCAGCCAAACAATGACATACGACACCTTAAATAATAAGATTCTGTTCAAAGGTCACATTTAAACATGTCTGAAAAAAGTGACAAAAATATAATTCACAAGCAAATACAAGAATCACATTTCGGAGAAGAAGAATCAGGGTATTTTGTTGTTTGTGGAGGAAATTGTGGTACTAAAAAACTGCAGCTTTTGCGATTTGCTAATTGTATCCATTCAAATTGCAGTTTCTATTCAATTGCGATTAATCTTGCATCCCTAGTGTATGTGTTTTAAGAATTGGTAACTTCTCATATCTCTCATATCAGTCTCATATCAGTATCAGTCTCATATCAAGTCTACTGAAATTTCCACTTTAAAGAGTGAATGCGTGTGAGAGGAAGCGGTCTGTCTATTTGACAACTGTACTCATCCTCGACTAAGTTAGTGGGTTAAAGTTCAGTTATTTCCAACCCCAAAAAGGAAACAAGTGAAGCATAAGATTAATTAAATAACTGAAGTAGTACTAGTAAAAATAAAAATAAGTATATCAAGCGTTTGCTGGTTCATACATAACAAGGCACAATAATGACTCGACAGTTTTATGCTCCCCAGAATAAGTGTAGCCTTTGCGTTTTGCCATTTGCGACCATACATCTTGAAATTTTTATTAGATTTGGATTAATCTTGCAGCCCAAAGGAAAACAATATGAGCTTTTCCTCATTAACCAACCACATTTATACACATGCATTTACACCACTATCATACAAATACTGCATAAATCAAACATTCTGTCCCACTCTTTGTGCAAACCAATCATTCATCTTGCAGATAAAGCATGTACTGTCTTTATGTTCTGGTACCTGAGATTGTCTGGGCACATGTCTGCTGCTGATTCATGCTTTGGTTTTCAGATAGGATTATCAGCCTGATATAAATTATAGCGTATTCACAATCCCAGTCATGCAATGTAAACATCAGCGCATACAAAATACATGAGCCTGAGTCATGCCTCTGGAGAGCATGTGATGTCTGCATGGTGGTCATTACATAAGCATATTGTTGCCATAGCCTACATGTTTTTTACCCTTGTATCAGGGGAACAAAATGTACAACTGAGTTATCTGCCTTTCTCCCAGCGCTCGGTGGCTTGTATCGCCGCCATTGGCAAAGACAGGGGATTATTATGGGCTGTTTGAAATCACGGATGCATCAGCAGCTACGGCAACTCCCTGTAGGAAACTTTAACTGAGCGAGAAGTGCCCCAGAGATCTATACACACATGTGCCAAAGTCCTCCTCACACTGGTACAGCTGGGAAGAACAGCCCTGCTTCACAAATGCCCAGATGCTGACATTTCCGTGCACAAATCACAGTCTTTTGAGCCAAAGCCTGCTCTGGTTTGGCAAAAGAAAATTGTGTTACAGTAGCAGAGAGAGAGAGAGAGAGAGAGAGAGGAGAGTCATAGAAACGAAGGCAGAAGACATTTGCGCATTTGTGCTGACCAAACACTAAAGCAGCTATTTCGGAGCAATCATTTGAATCTAATCGTCTTTTAACAAGCTCTATCCCTCCTCCGAGTGACCTCAAGGGCGTTTCCTGTCAGCACAATATGAAAAAGAGATGAATGAAAGAGCATCGCTGATCAATACAAGTATCAACACCCTGACATAAGGTCTGGTCTCACAATAAGTGGGATTAATGGTGACATGTTTTCATCTACAAGAGCTCAGTCAAAATTGTGTTTCATGTTCCACTGTTTTTGTATGTTTTATTATAGCTTGTTTTTCAGTGTTTTTATTTTTACTGCATGAGGTGTTATTTCTTTGTGGACCGTAGGCGATCTAAAATTGTACTAGTCAAACAATGTATATATATTATGTAATGCTTTACTAACCCATTAGCCCCAATCATCTGAAAGTATAGCCTTAAAGATGCACTGTGTTTTTTGATTGGAGAACTGCTTATCTACATGGAGATGTCACTGTGTGGCCTCAGAAATGTCACTGTTAGGCATATCTATCATGGATGTATTCTTAAATCATTACCGTTTTTTTTTTTCTTTTTTTCTTAAAATAGTGTGGGAAAATGCATTGTTAATATGAGCATGGTCACTTCTCCACATGTCTAACCTGTAAGCTGCCCTGGTAGAAATACCTGCTTGTCTCTTTGGTATGTTGTGGAACATCCCAGGCAATGCAATATCTCCATTCAGACAAGCTAATACCTTGAAAAGTGATCAGAAAAGGTTGCATAGTAGATCATTAATCTTGAAGTGTAGTTATTCACTTTTTGCATTATACAACTACTATGGAAATATGCATTATTCCAAGACTAGAGGCTATAATAATGCGTCTGTACATCCCTATGGTGACTCACCTCCCCTTGTGCAGCAGTTTGTCTGATACTCTGATGCCAAGTGACAGCACGCTCTGTCAGCTTGTGCCCTGGCAAAGGCACAATTGTTTTATATGGAGTTCTGTCCAATTCATGGCTGTGAGCCTCTGCCTCTTTAAATCCAGCCTATAGTAGAGTCTGCAGAGCCAGCACACATCGCTGTCACAGCACAGAGGCAGCGCTGCCGATGACGCACACGTTTTTCATCAGCACTGTATGGCGTCATTTCAGTGGGGCATTACATTAAGCAACTCGCAGCCCGTAATGTTAAGTAGGCATCCCTACTGCCCAGGCTTTACGAAACAAACGCCCTCCAAGGAAGCTTGACATTATCCACATGAAGGGCAAACTGTATTGATGTATAGAGAAGTGAGCCAGTACAAGATGCACACAGTAAAAACAAGATATGTTTATTATCATGTTTGATTACGGTATTTATATTTTACAGTTACACAGATTATTTATCTGACCCTGAATGTGAAGGAGTCTTGTCATTAGACTTTTCAAAAGAATATTAAATTCAGTGTCTAGGAGTATAAAGCTTTGTGAGAAAACTGAAATTAGAACTATTGAATAATTACAAGAATAACATATATAATTATAACAATCTGAACAGGTCTAAAACTACCAAATTAAAAAATTATAAAAGGGGGCATTTTGGTGTTTACAGGGGAAGTTATGTTAATTGAATAATTGTAATCTGAGATTTGCTTCTATATACATATATGCAATTATAATTTGTATGAGACCTTGCATCCTTATTCTAATCTGAAAATCATCATCACCATCGCTGTTAAATATGCTACTGATTCCCTAGTTTGTGAATTGAACTAAATCCATTACAGCCAAATTGTGCTAACAGCTAAAAAGGAGCTTCCCTTTTATTAGAAGCACAACCCTTCAGGCGACAGCAGCTATCTGTAAAGGCCAAGACACCCTTTGGTCCGTTCCTGGTATCTGGCTTTAGCACAGTTCCAGGCACTTGTTTACCAAAGGGACAAAAGCAGTGAGTGATTATGCCGTGACATTTACAGCATCACAAGTCCTTATTAAAGAACAACAAACCTGACTGAGGACAATGCATTGTGTTTGGCAGAGCAACACAATTTAGTCACAACATAGCAACTGTTAACAAACAAGGGGTGGAGTCAACTAGAGTTGGGGGTCATGAAAAAGCATATGTGGGAGATGTAGTTTTTGAATACAGTGTCCAAATAGAAAATCCCACAAATGTTGAAACTTATTATGATTTGTCATGAATTAGCTCCTCAAACTTCTCATATTAATCTTATGGAAAAAAAGTACTTCTGAAAAAAATCATGTCTTTGGGGCTGAATAATACCACCAATTTTGAGGCTAGTTTGACAGAAATCAGAAATCAAATTTTGTCCATTTATGCTGTCAGAGAAGACCTTGAACTTGTGCCAGTTTTATAACAAGATTTCTACTCCTTGTAGTACATTTTATAGTCCATTCAATTTTTGTGTCATGCACCTCAACCACAACATTTACAAGTATGTTTTAATGCATTGCAGATAGATTGTTTAAATATCAGATGATTCTTATTGGAGTCTATCGTTTGGATATTTTCCCAAATATTTCAGTATATTCATTTTTGTAAATATTGCCCAGCCCTAGAGTCAGCATGAATCTACTGGCTCACATCACATCCTATGGCATTTGGAGATGAAGAGAAAACCGCCATATCTGCTGCTTAAAGAAGACAGATGGATGTGTGCACAAAACTGTTATGCAACGCGCCAAGATATTTTGATTTTAAGCATTTAGGGATTGGTATAGTTGGTGGAACTTCATATTTTAGGATTGAAAACAGTATATCTTTTGTAAACAAAAGCATATCTAAACTAATTCCACTTTTAAAACAGTTGCCAAAATTCAAAATCATGTCATATGTTACATCTCAACAATTATGTGTAGTACAAGAAGAATTTTGGAAAATAAACCCTAATTTGGTCATCTAGCTCCCTAGTGAGATACAAGGGCTCTGGAGTTCAATGGAAAAAAAACATTTAATCCCAAACCAACATCTTTTAACTATGACATATCAGAGCACTTGGGATCACTGCGAAATAGGACCAGTGCCTTGGCAGAGGTCTACACCATCTCTAATAATAACTGTATATGTTTGTACATTATGCATTCTTGGAACACATTCCTTTGCACAGCACTGTACACAATTTTTATCATCCATGTTTGTATTCATGTACACAAAGCAGAGATTTAAACCAGCCTTTGCCTGTGAAGGACTCCCGCATGAAGGTCTCATATTCATTAATATGACAGATCCTTGTGTCTGGTATTAGATCATCGCACGACAGGGGTAATTCAACTCAATGTTATCCAGTAGGCACCAGCTGTTATGAACATGCTGTCTACCTAAACTGCGAGCATTCACACGAGATTACGCTAGAAAGATGTTGACAGGATTAAACCACAATAAGGGACAACAAAGTGAGCTACTGCAGAAAAAACAGGGCATGCTTATTCAGCGAGAAGATGCACAAGGCAAAGTGGAGATTGGGCACACTGTCCAAATTGCTTGAAAGATTTATAAGTGTAGAGCCACCCAAAATAAGAATAAATGCCTCACAGTAGTACATAAAATTTTAAGATCCTGAAAGCATTTTTGCAAGATAATTTTAAAAAAATTGTCATTCATCTGTTATCCCCATTCACATGCTACTGTTTTGATTGTGCACATAATCGTAGCATCGCATTAGAAGAATACGGTGAACAGTCTCAATATGACACTTACTGTAAGGGATGAAAGCAAAAACATGCACCTAACACTATATAAATAGATATAAACAGAATATAAGGAGATATGTTTACAAAAGACAGAATACATGGGTGACTCAGCACAGCCTTGGATCATTGCTTCTCCCTGCTTTCTCCATCAATGAACCTCCAGCCAGCAGCAGCACCGCCCTTCCGTAGAAACACACAGGACAAATTACTCACATGTCATAGAGGCGATACCCCATTGCCGACCCGGGTCTGTTTGCATGGGAGGCATTGGGGTCCCGTGCCCGCCTGGTATCCGAGGTGCTCGCCACGGCACGCCACACGCTGGGCTTGTCCATCCTGGGTGTTAGGCTGGGAAGTCAACAGCGGGACAGGGTGCGGGGATGGATTCAGGCTGCCACACGGAGCTGCGCGCGTGATGTAAAGAGGAGGGCCGGCACGAGGGGAGGGGTGGTGGTTATGGAGAGGTGAGATAGGGAGATGTGGAAGGAGAAGATGCAAGGAAGCAAGACGTGTGTTTTGCAAGACAGTTGTAGTTACAATATACGGCTGCAAATTTCAATTTCTAACCGCCAAAATGCATTTAAGCTTTTAGTTGACGACATTACTGCTCAAAGTCATCGAGAGCATCCATGTCCTTTGCTCTCCACCCTGCTCGTGTGCTAGTAGTAGTACAGTCCTCAGTCGGGCCACATGATTGGCTCCTTGGTCTCCATAGAAACAGGAGGATGTGTCAGAGGTAGGGCTCATTAACATGCCATCTCTCCTTCTCTCTTTCCTCGCCCCTCCCTTCACATTTTGTTTTCACTCTACCTCCTTTTTTCATTTCTCTACTCCTCACGTACTAAAAGCCAGCACTACTCGCTCCCACCCCCCCTTAAGGAATCAATGTACTGGTCTGAGTGGCTTTCAAAACACATGAGGGACATTTAAGCAGTCTTGTGAACAGCAGAGGGAGATATAGAATGGCTTTTGTTAATTATGCTGGAAGATAAGGAGAGTCAATGGAGCAATAATATACCAGCCAATAAATGCAGTAAAACCTCATTCAGTCATTTTCAATTGCTTTTGGTGTGATTTTCCCATTAGGGACCCACACCCCACGTGCTTACCTATAAGCATTGCCCCTGTTGGGTTTCCAGTGAGCAGTAATGTTTTAATACAACAATAGTAAAAGCTTACTACCTAATTAGATGCAAGTGATTGATTGTTGCAATTGTTAAAAGGTAAGAGATTGAATTTTATTTTTGTTTGTTTGTTTTTTTCCATCGCCAGTGCCGATACTGACTGTTTAGAAGTCAGAGAATCCGATACTTTGTGGCTGACTTGAAGAGCCTATTTTGTATTACTTTGTCATTTAAATAATTTATATAATAAGACTAGCAGTGTAGCCATGTTTTGTGGACTTATTTCTTCGCATTAAAGTGTTCAAATAAAGCTTTGTGTACATTTTTAAGCAGCAAATCAACCAAAGCAAAAAAATATTTGAGATTTAAGGAAGAAAGCTGATGCACTAAAAAGCTTGCTTGTTTCCATGGAGATATTAAAATTATGATAAAATATGGCTTTAAACTCATCTTTCTTGCCATTATTTAATTATAGGCATTTATTTAGACAAAAACAGAAAAAAAAACATTCTTCGCCTCTCCACAGATCTGACCTGTATCTTGGAGCCAAAGCAATATCTCCCATGCAGACAGACCACCAAAAAAGCTCCATACTGCACCATTAAATGCATTGTCTAGCATTATAAAAAGAATAGCACCAAGATTTCACCTGAGACTGGATTATTGAACATTATAATGGCAGAAAATATATTCATAAGACAGAAAGTACAGATGTTGCAGAGAAGTTGCATCACGTACAAGTAGCCAGGCAGGCGGAATAACAAATTAAGAAAAAAAAGTGACATTTTAGAATTTCTAACACCCAAATGAATCTTGCGTTTCCAGTGACCAACTTGATAACTATTGTAATGACATGATTGTTATTGTTGACACATTTACACCCCCTAATCAAGGCTGTTGGCAGTTCTGCTCTATGTAAAGTCCCAATTACATAGCACACAGTGAGACAGGCAGAAAAGGCTGGCCGCTGGCTCTGAGTCCCAAGGGAAAGATAGATTTCGACCAGGGCAGACTCCACACTCAACCG
The DNA here is from genome assembly GCA_034769755.1 of Odontamblyopus lacepedii. Classification (NCBI taxonomy): domain Eukaryota; kingdom Metazoa; phylum Chordata; class Actinopteri; order Gobiiformes; family Gobiidae; genus Odontamblyopus; species Odontamblyopus lacepedii. Next base: position 29,505,162 of record CM068345.1, on the reverse strand, counting down.
TCAATGTATCGAGTGTTAACCCCAAGGTGACTGCTGTACTAGGAACTCTGTCTTCCTTTAATAAACCCGTGTGTGGGTAATTGTAAATCTGCACTGGCCTTTGGTCCAATTAACAGCCATGTAAACTCTAATTATTACAGGCAAGTGATGATCTCCACAGCTTAAGGTCCAGTGTAGATGGTTTCACACCAGAATGCATTTTCTTCACACAATAATTAGAGAATAATAGCCAACTCTGACACTTAGAAAGGAGATGACAGCCTGACTTTTAACAATGTGATGTTTGTTTTGAGAGTTGATCATTAAGATTTGAGGAACATTTGAGAAAAAAGTGACAGTGCAGTGTTTTAATTTGTGTAGAAAAAACTATGTAGGGTTTCATGTCATTTTTAAAGGTGCACTGTGTAACATTCGTAGTGGAGGGTCTGCCACCTGATGTCTCCATGGAAATGTTATTGCTTTGTCTACAAATCAGTATAGATTAAACCTGTCTATCACAAGGTAGACAAGCAGCACATTACAATTCAGATCTGTGGAGAGTCGCCCCTCTTTATTATTGAATTTTAGAGCAATAGAAACACCCATAATGAATAAATGCTCCATGGAGATAAGCAGGTGGTGGACCTCCACCAGAATTTGTGCAGTGCCCGACCTTAAAGTAAAACCAGTTATCTTATAGTTTATGGGTAAATTAGCCGTTTGTAGTACAGAAATAATCCTTCAGAATTATTTATAAATCATTATAATGAACAATCACACAGCAAAAAAGCAAAATCATAAATTTAACTCAAATTGAATAATTTCTTGTCATCTTGTTTTTTCATTCATTTATTCTGCTTATTTTGGTAAATTTAAGGACATAGTTTCATGTGCATGATGTACAGCACACAAAGAAAAGATGCCATTAAAAATATTTTCTAACTCCTTAACTCGCTGGTGGTAGTACTAGTATTGACAGGCTATAGCAGGGTCAAAATGAACTAAAAGACCCATATATCTACTGGGTTGCACTGTACAGCTGCCTGGTCACTCCAAGACACCAGTAGTGACCCGATGACAAAGTTCTCTTCACTTAATTGCCAATTACATTTATGTTTTGTCCAATAACCTATAGTATATGTCTCCACTCCCCAATGTCCTACATATATCCCCATTTCTGACATTTTGTAATTGTTGAAACCTCTCTCCAGCTCTGTTAGCTGCTCATCTTGGGAGGACCTTGTTGAGTCACCTTCAACACAAAAGCCTGATAATTGGCCTGGACTTTCTGCTGTAACTCACAATTATAGGGAAGCATGACACTTAATTTAACCTTGTCCTAACTGTTGCCCATTGGATTTTTGAGGAGGAGATCTATATGTACTGTAGATGAGGGGAGGAGAGAGGTAGGTGTGTGGTGGGGGGTGTTAGTAGTCTGGGCACACACGCTGATGGAAAGAGGAGCCAAATGGTGAATACAGTGCCCTTTAACACTGACAAATGCACTCAAATTTATGCTATCAGCTATGGAGCTTTTACCACATGCTGCATATCAAGACCTATAGAAAATATCTGCTGAAAAAGATACTGGCACTATGAGGTTGCTTTGAGTAACATGGCATCAGGGGAGTCAGATTTTTTTTACAGTTTTGAAACAAAAACTGTATAAAATCTGACAAATTTGTCTATAAACAGAGTGTGAGAGAGAATAAAATTAGACCACTTAACATACAAAATTACAATACATTTTAATTTCTGACGGTTACCATGGCTTTACTTTTGGACCGAATGGCACGGGGGCCTTCCTTCACACCCATAAAAAAGTGGACTGAGGTAGTATGATGTCGCCCGTAGCGAATTTAAAGTCCCGTTCCATAGTTGGAATTCTGACAGCGAGTATCGTAGCAATCAAAGAACCAATACGGAGCGAGGGTGTTGAAGGTAACGCTCCTTTCCACCAGCACTGCAGGTTTAGCCAGGAGGGGGAGATTAGCAACACTGTCAATCAAACCTGTTGCTAATGCTAGAGGATGTGATCTTGGAGAAAGAAGACACCTAATTTGTTATTAATATTCATATCTTGATTTATAAATGAAATAAAAACCCTAGAATCATGTAGAGTGGATTAATATGAACATTTTAAGACCAAAATGAGGATCGTGACAGAAGCAGTCATAGAGAGAGCGGCAACGTTTTTTCAATACAAAGTGAATTGGACACAAACAAAACAAACGAGTTGCTGGAGCCGGACGCGCACCCGTGCTCTTGTTCTATGTAGAAAAGGGTGGCAGGTTATTCACACCCCATGAGCACCACCTATCACCATTTTCTTTTCTTTTTTTCCTTGGGCCTTTTGACAGACACTAACTGTCACTCGCTGTGCTGCTGTGCAGATGTTGTGATCACCTCTAGACAAACTGAGGGGAGTTTGAAATCCCCTGAAACAGACCTCACAAAATGTGTCACTAAACTCCCCATCAACTCCTTGCACTTGCCTATTTGGCCAACGCTAACGGGGCTGAGCATTTAGTTGAATCTTTTTACAGCATAGAAGCAAACCAAAACCTCTGAAGAAGAAAAAAATCACTCTGCTAAATATACCCCACTCAGGAATAGCTCCCCTAATGAGTTATAATCTGTTATCACTGCTAGTGGTCCCAGAATTATGCTTAATTTGCATTATATAGGTCATGTTGTATTGTGGCCTTCTTGCTGCCCTGACTTTTGCATACGTAGCCTTGCACTGAAAACGCCCTCTCTACTCTCTTGGACATATGGTGCCTCTGAATGCAGCTGGCCCGTGCCTCTGATGTGGGCTGAGGCAGCAGGATTCTGTGGCAGTCGGTCTAGTAAAAGCTCCAATAAAAATGTGTAGCTAAAAGACACAGGAAACGCATACAAATCAGCGCTAAGCTAATTAAATGCCTTGCTTCTCCAGTTTCTCATTTTGGTGCATTCTCCAATATAGGCAAAATGGACAAACAGCAGACGGCTAGTGTGGGAGGAGGTGGAGTGGGCATTTGGATTTTATTGACAGTCAAAGAAAAAAAAAACTCATAGAAGAGATTATAGAGGGATCTTGGAAAACTTATTTTCCCACAAAGTTTCACAAAGACAATGTGCATGACTTTGGTGTTGCTTTGTGCACTTTCCTGACATGGCTGCTTTTCTAGCTGAATTGGCTGTCAGTTCCTGCTGAGTTAGCTGCACTGATACAAAGACAGATACAAGCAATGAGGGTCACAAAAACAGCAAGTTCTTCTTTTAAGTTTCACAAATTGACACTTTAACACCATCCAAAATGTGTTGTTTTAATCCCATAATGTATCTTACTACAGTTAGCACTATCTGTAAACACATCAGTGCGTGAAAGACAGCTGTGGCGCAGTTGTCGATGCGCTCTATAGGGGGCCTTGTTGGGGCCCTTGAGACTTCACACACATGACAGAACCAGTGGCAGACAGAGAAAAGAAGATGTAAACAGTGCTGTCTCTCAAAGCTACATTATCCCTCTAATCCACTAGATGGCAGTGCACTCCCTCTTCTGCATATGGCACTGTATAATCAATAGTTGGTAAGGGAACATATCCCTCAGGCGACTATTTGGAAGAAGCAGCAAGTGAACGTAGTTTAAATGAGAAACATTAGTCAAATGTTAACCTTTGAGATACTTAATTAGACAAGAAACAGGCTGAATAAATAAGAGTGATGAAAAAAAGATGGTGCTGCTCATGAGAACTTTAACAAGCCAATATAGGACAATTTAGTAAGATTCTGATTTTGAATTGCTGACAGTTAAAATAAAACATGAAAATTAGTAAAATATTATGAAAAAGTGCCATATTTCAGAATCCAGTGCACTGGTATCACTTCATATATCAGGTACTGGATGAGACTTAAAGCCACAGAATCAAAAACGGTAAAGGAACTGAAAAGCTGAATCGGTGCTTCCCCATTTCAGATTGTTTATTGTCTCATCTCAAATTATCAGTAGATCGGAGACTCCTTCTGTACACATCTTTTTCCTGTCCACAGTTTTGAATTCAGGAGGGGTAAAGCTTAGCTCCTCTCTCTCATATTGGAGCTGAGGGCGACAGTAGCAGCAGCTCATGTGCGTGTGTGGATCTGAGTGTGCATGTGCTTGAGAGTGAGTGCATGTGTGTGTGTGTCCGTGTGTGTGTGTGTTGTTGTATCCCTGTGTGTTTTAGTGGCAGAGGGCACAGTGCGCTCCAAAGGCTCCTTCTGTCAGCGACTTGGCCTGAAGCCTCAACAACATCACAGCCACAAGACAGACGAGCTCCTCATCACAGACAAACAATACACTGTACTGGGGTCAGCCATGCCATTTCTGCAACTCCACACACCAGAGAAGACATGAGGAGGGACCGACAGTTTGAAATAACATAATGACAGCAGTAATAATAAGAAAGAAAGAAATTCATATTGCTATTTTTGTTGTTAACCTTTTTGGAATCAGGAGATAAATACAAATTATCTTCTGTTTTATTGCACTCAGAGCATTTCAAATAGCATTATTCACTGATGTACTAGTCTATTATCTGGTAGTGTGGCTCCTTCTGGCCTGCATGGAGTTCACTGATGGGCGGTGTGTTCACGAGGCAACCAATCTCTCACTCAAACTCAACATTCATAGGAAAGTTTGATGTCTTGCATATGGATATGAAAGTATGCACTAGTCACCTATGGAATTGAACTGCCAACCTTCCTGTTACAAGGCACCATGCTTAACCACCTAGGAAATGTCATCTTCTAATGGTAAAGAATAATACAAAAAAATAAAAAATAAAGAATGATACAAAATAGTTTAACTCCACACCGCAACGTTAAAAATTTGTAAAATATTTGCTTCATCTACTGACAAATTGTAACAGCCAACTTTAAAGTCTATTCTCTGATCTATGTTATAATGTTGTTTCCACATCATCAACCATACCTGGAGTTGTGCACATTTAGGCTATACAGAAAACACTCTAGTCCACCTTGTGATGTCATGTGGTAATACAGTTGTCTATTTATACTGAACTAATGCTAAAAGGAGCTGTAACGTCAAAACTACCACTTCATGACATAAGAGAATTTTGAGTTTTGTTGATGTGGACAGACTAATAATAAAGGATTACTCAAACCTGTGTGAATGAAACAAAACACAATTCTAGGTATGTTTTTGAGGAAGTAACAGCATGATAACACAGTTTAAAGCTCACAAGAGTCAGTTTTGCATAACTTTTAAGATTAAGATTTAAGATTTCCCATTGTTCATATATCACATAACTTTAAAATGTAGCTTGGCCTCATTTATCTACACCATATGATGCTAGATACAGCTACTTTTGTCATCTAATTGCTTTATTTCACACTCCATCTACGAATGTTGTCCCTTAATCCCAGTCATCCTGTAATCTTCCCTTTCTTCATCCCTTGCTCCGGTCACAGCCCTACGCACACCCCCATATCTACCATATGAGCCACCCAGCCTCCTTTTTAATATTTCACAGCTTCATACCCACATACAAATCCCCCTCGTTGAGTAGTGGGGCAAATCACTTCTTCTCCAAGTCCTATTTCCTGTGTAGAAGTGCACTAGCCTCCCCTCCTTGCTCCTTCCTTCTCTCCTCTATTCTCTTATTTGAGCGGCGATACAAAGCGATGGAATTGCAAATGCAGTATCGGAGCAGGGGATAGATCTGAGGCACTCACAACACGCCTGATATTACCAAGGCCCAGAGCAGATGAAAAGATAAGAAAACGACACAATATTACTAATCTGCCACTAGATCTAATTTTCCAGAGAGTGCTGCCTGGCTATTGGAGTCAGGGAAACAGCGCTTGCTCCCTGGATAGAAAAATAAACAAGATGCTATAAGACATGTTAACTATCCGAAGGTATTATTAGATCATATTTCAAGGCAGCGCTTTTCTACAGGAGTTCATTTCAGTTTTCTCTTATGAGGTCAGCCTATCATCTGGTCCTTAGCGAATAGGAACAGTATTGTTGATGGTGGAACCTGGTATATTGTTTCTGATATAATGTCATTTATTCAGGCTGAGGTCTCACACAAATAAAGGACTACATTGTGACTCCCATGTCACTTGTTTAAATAATACATTGAATAATACATTTGGAACCAGAGTCAAAGGCAGGAAGTGAACACTTTCTATTTGGAACACGGCAGCTAGCGGGTTACTTAGTTATGTCCATTTCTATATGCAGTCTATGCTGGGCACAAGTTCATGTCAGTTGAAGTATGATGCCTTGTTGGAGGTTTGTGGCACAGGGGAGATTATAACAATTAATATGAGCTTTTTTGGTCTACAATTTTAAAACCATTCAGGAAAAAAAAGTGGAACTATTTGGTTATAATATATAATAAATTTGTCCACAGACAGAATTTAAGGTGGTAGACGGGCCTGTCACAGTAATTCCATTAAAATGAGTACTTTTTCATTGCATATAGGACATTTTTGTTATTCAGCCTTCTACAGCTGAAATATTAGTGTATTCCAACAAAAATAAATGACTTCTACAGCTAGTTATTGCTTAATTTGTGTTTTTATTTGTGAATTTATTTTCTATTTATTTGTTGCAGTTCATGTCCTTTTAATGATATTGTATATTTAAAAATGTTTTATTGGGATTATCTTGCTTCATTTTAATTGTAGTGGCATAAAATACTTTCAATATTATTGTTTATCGCAATATATCTCTAAGGCAATATATCATGCTTGAAAATTTGGTATCGTGACAGGCCTAGTGGTAGATTTACACAAGAGAAAAACAGGATGCTGAGGCATGTTTAGTCTTTTTCCTTGCTGTGTTGAGGCTAAAATGTCACATACTCTGGTCTTAACACCTGGGCTCTGTCTGCGCACATCTGTGAGGCTTCCCATTACGGCTGATGGGAGCTTTTACCACCACTGCACTCACTCAGTATCGCTCCAGCTGCCTTTCCTAAAACACACATCCACTGGTATAATTGTGCTGCTTTTTCATACACACAGCCAGTTGCACAGCGAGAGATAACTAAATTGGTATTCTGGACAGATCATGGAGGCATGACCATTTTATAGATTATGTCACTGATAGGGCTGTGTGCGGGTTTGAGGTTACAGTGGTGAGGGCCTGGTTTATTACAATGATAATAGGGTGTCATGGGACATTGTGGTGGATATGACATAAGGATGTGATAGGGTATAAACTGGGGCTCTCACATGTGCACGTCAAAAACAGTATCTAAGGTAAACAGTACAGCGTGGCTAGTAAACACAAGAGCAGACTTTGAACTACACATTTGACATTGGGGTTAAGGTGAGATTTCCTTAACAGAATAACAGTGCAAATCCATGTAATTTGTTGAGGAACATACTTACATACATACAATACATGTAAAAGTACTTCAAAAATGAATACTTTAATTAATACAGGGTAAAAAGTATAAGTGACTTGAATTTTAATTTCAGTTACTGCAACAATTACTGCTCTATGTTCGATCTTAAGTAATTCTTATGTTTCTGCCAGAAAATTCTTTCACTCTGAATGAAAGGTTAAGAATGGTTTGATGTTAAGGTGCAATTTATTTAACCGGGACTGAGACCAAGAACACATTTTTAAGGGATTCCTCGCCAAATGATAGCAACAAGGACAACACTTGCTGGCCAGCCAAGAAAACAAGCTTTTACAATGTACTTTATAAAGATGTATGGTCTGGAGCTGATGGGTATGATTGGCAGATGGATTAACCAATCAGAGAAAAGCACAACAACAAACATGGTGCCTTAGAAGTACAGAAGATGTAAAAAAGAAAGAAAAACATAACATAGTATAAACAGTGCTGATTTGTGCAGAATCATCTAACAAGGCTTTAAAGTGTTAATGTGATGTAAAATAAATTATAGGCTATATTTCATCCTGCTGTGATTGGATCGTTCCAAATTTGTACAGTTGTCTAACGCAGTCTATGCTCTTTCTCCAGACCCTCCAGCATTCACAAAGTAAGGGACTGGAGATCCAAGTACAACACATAATTTCAAGATAAACACAATCATAATCACTCTGGTACATTCACTGAACTATTTCTAAATAAAACTATTTTACCTTCTAGTGAATATATTAATCATCATTTATCCTGAGTAAACTCACATTGTCACCATGGATACATCAGCATTAGCAGCAACAAAACCCAAGGCCAAAAGTCTCATCATGTGGTTTGCTAATGTCATTATAAAAAATGATGAAAATGGAAAGCAGAGAGGGAGATGTTTTTGGAGAGAGTTCAGTTTGACAAAATGTCCTTGTCCGCACAAATCTATTAGCACCAGAACAGAGAATTAATGATGCACAGGTGCCAATGGGAAATATTCACTAAACATCACACACCCACTGACTTACAAGTTTGGGACATCAGGTCTTTTGTTCTCATTTCTCTAGAATTGATTACAAAGATTTAAATGTCTGATAATAGCCCGAAACTGTGTATGCTGAGTCAAACTTTTAAGACTTTTCAGATTAACACCGCAGCTCATCAGAATTAGAGCACTTGAAGAGTTTAGAAAAAAAGACAATTTTACTAGTGGATTCCTCTTCAGATTGTTTTATTTAATGTCATGATTAGTCCTTACCTCACATAAGGGCCACAAATGTGATATTTTTACTAAATTTGAAGCTGAAGTGATGCCTCTTGGGGACATCTTCATAGGGAACACTTGACACTTGACTGGGATTTCATCAAAAACATTTGACTCTCTGCCTGTGTCATTTTGCTGTGTCTGTCTGAGTTATGAACCCCCTTCTCACAGCACTGCATGTTCTGGAGTCTGTAGAGTCCAGATAAAAATTTGATAACAACATTACTGATGAGCATAATCATTTATTAGTGGTGACTAAATACAATATGGGCAGCGACTTTCAAAAACAAACCAAAACAAATCAAGCCTGATACAATCATGTTAATTATGTTAAACAATATTTACCAAGAATTAAGTGAAGGCTTCTTCAGACTGACCCACCTCTTACTATTCAAACAAGACAAATCTCCCATGAGATGAGACACAGTTATAATCTATGACCCCCGTACATTATTGGACATTTTAAATCACAATATTGATCTAAAACAACTTAATAAAAGAAACAATCCACAATTTCTGCATTAGAAAACTGCAATGAAGTTGTCGGCACCGTGATAGCTGCTAGTGAGTAGCAGATTTTTTTTTTTTTCGTACCAAAATGACTATGTGGTGCTGCCGAATCCTACATGCATCACCATTTAAGAAAATAAACAAGATTATAGATTGCTCAAACATGCATGAATCACTACAAATACAATTTTGGGTGAATAAATGATGAGGAGCAAAAATACAACAAAAGTTGATTTTGCATAATAAGTCTGTTTTAATATAGATAGATATTTTTCATAATGTTATTTATTTTTCATGAACGATTTTCAGTGAAAGCAGTGGTCGGTTAGGGTTCATAACATTTTGCAGATAAGAAAAACATTTTTTTGACACAATTGTACATAAGCTGTGTGCAGCCTATCTGAAAGTGCCGTGACAGTAACCACTGCATTTGTCATGTACTAGTGGTTAGATAATGCGATCGCACAATTGCACATTCACTGCTGGGTAAAGAGATTATGCAAAAAGAACTTTGGGACTGGGACAAAATGCAAATACAAACAACCATATTTCTTCTAATGCCCTAAAGGAAACATTATAAATTTAGTAACAGGCACCAAAAGGCCATGCTAGATTTAAAACAACTTATCATTTACCGTCAAGGCACAGGGCCCTTATTCTTAACCGTGTATTCAAGCTTTTCTGGCTCAGCACAGAGCCTGTAATTAACTCTTAGAAAATGTGATGACGAAACAGCCTCAGTCAACATCAAAGAAGAATGGGCAATTTCCCAAGAGCGCCAAAACATTACGGAAGTGTGCCCCCTGCCTCACAGCCCTGTTAAATCATTGTGTATTTGAGAATTCCCATCTGGCTGAATACAACATTTATAATGTTAACAACTGAAAATAAATAGGTCAATAAAGAAACAAAATCAACAAGTGTATGGATTAAGAAGACAGTTTTAGTGTGTGTTTTTAATCCTAGTTTGATAACTGCTTCCTCCATGTTTGAACCAGGACTGTTGCTGCCACATGCAATAAACGTTTACTGTGTCGTAAAGCCTCTCTCTTCATGACCTCAGATGGTGCCAAGGCTGTGCACAAATGAAAGAGCTGCGGAGGAAAAACTAGAGAAACTTCAAGACCAGTTTTGTTGATATCTTTTGATAGAAAGTAAAAGTGAAAAGGAGGAGAAGCAAGGATTTTCATGTATCCGGGGTAGTACCAAACAGTTCCTTTAAAGGTGCATTGCGCAAATTTTCTGGTGGTGGGTTAGTTTTATGGTTTGTAACTTAGCAACAATTCCTGGAGCAATTTGCACCACATACCAAAAAAATCCTTGGCAGTTTAATGATTTGACCGCAATGTTAGAAAAGAGCAAACAACAGACGTCAAACTAGTCACTGGCCTTTCACAGTGTTAAAGTGCAGACACAGAGTTGTCAAAGTTGTTTTTTTCCACTAAACTTTGAACTAAAATCTATTAGGGCTGCACATAACCGTTTTTTTTTAAGTGCATTGTGTAATTTTTCGGTGGAGGGTCCATCAAATACTTTTCACCATGGACATGTTATTGCTTTGTCTGGAATGTTTCACAATATAGTATTAAACTTTTTTTTTAAATTATTTTCCTTGTTTATTCAGGTGTAATTATTACATTTGTAACTAAATAACAATACATATGCAGCAACTGAGATAGAGAATTATTGTTCAAAATAATATAATCATAAAAGGGAGGAGGAGGAGCAAGGAAAATATGGATGGGTTTAATTGAAAACCTATTCCTTTTATCCTTTATCTTGTCATTATGGCTTTCTTGATAAATTTGTGCTACATACCAAAACAAAACACACACAAAAAAAAGTTATTTATCTTCGCAATATGTTAAGTGAATGTCAAACTAGTTGCTGGTCTTTCACAATGATAATGTTAAAAGGCTTTTTTACTGCTAAAATGTCCGTCATACTGGTTAAGAATATGTTTGGACTGAAACTAGCAATTATTTTAGTAATTAAGTAGTCTGTGATTATTTTTTCCATTAGTACACTGGTCCAACATTTTCTTGTTCACTGTGATGTTTCATTACATGTTTAACCAAACAATGGTTAAATTATGCTAACTGAGTTTAGTATTGATGGAAAAAGTTTTTTTGCAGCTTGGTATGTTTAAGAGTCTGCACAGTCCACATAAATAGTCAAACATTATTTTACTGCTATAGTCAATAGTCAATTCATCAATTGCCGTAAAATGCTTTAAAACAAACTATTTCTTTTGTCTAAAACCGCATGACTAGGAACTGGAGTAGTTTTGATTTTAAATACAAATTGCATAAAACAAGCATCTCAGTGTGTCAATATGTGTCTCATACAAACAAAACAAGACAAAACATTTCCTCCTTCATTAATGTAATCAGGGAATCAAATCAATTATTTCAGGAAATAAAGATTGTTGTTGACTTAATCACAATAATTCATAATTTCTATTTGCACTCAGTCCTCTGTATTAACCTTCGCCACTGTGAGGGTCAAGTCATTTACACAAATCAATAAAATGTGCCGTGTTATTACAGCAGTGATAGTGCACTCGCAGATAATCACAGAAGAGGAAACCGAGAAACGCTAAATGGAAGTTATGATTCAAATCTCTTTTACTGGACATGAATAAATAGGACAGCGAAGGCTAAGCAGCTTTAAAACACTTCAGTAATACCACTCTTCAGAGAGATTTACATTTATAAGATTTTATTTACGGCTACACTGAAACACCAAACATTCTGCTTTTACATAAGAGAAAGAGAAAACTGGTTGCCTGATGTTTAAAGACCCTGTATTAAGCAAAACTAACTAATGTGAGTTTTAGTCATGTAACAATGTTGTCACCTTCTCACAAAAGTTTTGTTTCATTTACATGTTTGCGTTACAGTACCTTTTCCTTTAATTCAGTCAAGATGAGCAAGCTGAAAGCATCCAAAAAATTCTAGTGACTGTGTGTGGAGTTTAAAAGCACAGTGGAGCACTTCCTGTATTACCACATGACATCACAAGGTGGAAGAGTGTTTTCTTATTGAGAGAAAAACACCTGCCTAAATATGCAGGGTTTGTGTGTGAAATATGTATGAATGAAACAAAACAAAACTCTCAACAAAGTACAATAAAAGGACTACAGCCAACTGAACCTGGATTGCCAATGTCTTAACCTGCATTTAGACGTACACACATGTTTTCTTCATTGTTTAGTTTAGACAGGCTATGCCTCATGTAAAAGCTCAGAACCTCCAGAATTCATTCACTGAGCTGCAGAGGCTGCACTAGCTCTCTTTAATAAATGGCTGGAGGTGCTGGGGTTTTGAAGAATGTGAACACGTTAACCATGGTGACACGAAGAGGTTATGTTTATCAAATTTGAAATAAAAATTCTACATACCTGCCCTTGAAATATCCTCCTGCTTATTTTATTTTAATATATATGTTGATGCTGCTTGCCTACCTTATTAGCACTGGACTGTCTGAAATTAAAACGAAATGAATTTGCAGAAGTTAGGAGGAAAGAGAGGAGGAGGTACAACCCTAACAGTGTATGCACGTAGGCACTAATGGAATTTGACTTTTCCTTCAGACTGACAACATCGGTTTAACAATTGAAAACAGACGGAGCATTTGTAGTAACAACATTGTCCTGATCAAAATACAAAACACGTTTCTGATGCTGCATTTCGGTAATTAGGTCCGGAGCTACCTGCCTTCAAAATATTTCCGCTGTTTTTATAGAAAACTGTGCGGTGAAACTATTCAATCTTCCATTAAGATGCAATAAACTGTTTATCGACTTAGGCCCTCTTCCACTTTTAATAAATTAAACATGTCCTCATGAAACACCCACAGTCACATGCTGAAATGCTAAATGTTTTCTGCTTGTTATTTACTTTCTGATTGGTGGCTCATTACAGGATATAGTCTCTTTTTGTCGTGTTGCCTGAAAGTCATACAATAAGCAAAAATAACATTTGAGAGAAGAATTTGATTACCAAACTGCAGAGGTACAAAATCTATATCTACTATCATAATTAGAATAAGTACCAGTACTGAAAAAGTCACATAAATGGGGCAACGCTGAGTCTTTCCAGAAGACATTGTACCTGATTTTTACGGTCTTCAAACTATGAAAATCAGAACTAATTAATTTTAAACTGTTTGCAGTGGTCCTAAGCTATTGCATACTTTCCTAATGCGTTCCCAGCATCCTAATTATCCACCATGATGAGTAACAGAACTTCAGACAGAGCAGAGCCTACAGTTGGCACCCCACCCCCAGGCAATGCTGATGGCATCAGCTGCAAAGTATCAATAAAACCCTACAGCCCTGCTGCAGATCAATGTACCATTTTGAACATGTTTGGCATACATAAACTGGATTCTGGGTCTACTCTGCAGCCTGCTTCTTCAGTTCACTTGTTTGGGCTTAAGGCTATAGTAATATAAGGAACAGGTCCTGACCAAAACAAGCAAAGGACAAACAAGAAAATGAGAAGTAAAGAAAGAAAAAAATTATCAAACACTGACACAATTCAAGTTCATCCCTGGCGTGTGTTTCTTCTATTACGCTGTAGCAGCAGCATCCAGGCTCAGCTCGCAATGTGACTGGCTGTCCCCCCAGAGACCCCCCCCTTTATCAAGGCAAAACATGTGATTACATTGTTTTGAATCGTTACATTTCCTTGTTTGTTCTATCCCTAGTGCTACCAAGCTACCTTTACAACTTCAAATTTCAGTCTCCATTGTTGTTTTTTTGTTGATTACCAGGTGGCCCTGGGACATTTTGTTAGCTTATTTTTGACCTACAAAGCACTGTAAGAGACCATCACAATAGTTCTAGTCCTGAAAGTACACCACATTCATCTAAAAAGATAGTTTACATCATTGTGCTATCAAAATTGAATATCATAAGAATTGTCCTTTGTATTGAAATCAAGTTTTAATTTTTAATATTGTGGCAACAGTAATACCACAAATCTATCCAAGCAAATACAATGCAAAATAAATAGCTTCATTCATATTCTGACCTTATAAAACCTAGAACACATCATTTCAAATACATTATTTTGCTGTAGAATAAATATCCAAAAAGTGTACTGTAAACACCTATAGAGACGTATAGAAGGCCATTGCCTTGTTCTTACTCATCACAACCACTTTACTGCCAGAGTGCATCTTTAAATATAGCCCCCATCCCCTCGACACCTTCTATTTTAGCCTGCACATGAGTCAAAAGTAGGCTACGGTTACGGCTGACATTGCTGTTTAATGATGTTACAATAAGCATCTTTAAAGAACTTGGTGGCACTGTACAAAGTATGTGTCCCACTGCCTTCTAACTCCATGTACCACAGCACCAGCTAATAGTGGATTCACATTCTCTGCCATCATAGTTAATTATCCATAATGAGCTCTTCTTGCAATATATTCACAAATTTTACTCCAGAAAAACACCATTAAGAGACCAGCTGCAGAGAACTGACTGGTCCAAACTTTGGATCTCTCCAGCTGTCATGACCCATCTGCTATAGAAAAGCTAACTGTCAACATTGCAATGACGAGATGTAGAAGTTCAAGTAATACAGTGTCACCCAAGGGAGACAACAGACAAATAATATTTAACTGAGATCTGACCTTGTGATGATCTACCAACTTGGAGCGATTGTTGGTATAAAATGATTCAGTGCTTTTCTGTTTATTGCAGCCTTATGCTCAAAACTGACAAATACAGACTGTCTAAATGTTTAAAATTACATGTATCATTACTGTATTTAAATTATTATTGAGCCTTTTAGGTAGTATTGAAACATTTGACAACACTGACATTCTAAAATATGAATTGTAATAAAAATAAAAATTTGAAATCTGATGTAACATCTAAGAAACTCATCACATGAATGTATAATCTTATCCACCACTGACCCAATATATAATCTAAAAAATGAGGAGTTACTTACCCAAAAGATGCAGATTTCCACTGATGACATGGTGTGGCCCTCCTGCAGCCCACCGAGGAGGAGGACAGGCGCCCAGGGTTTTCTGTGACCTCCAGAGGTAAAGAGGCATGTCTCCTATAACAGAAATAAGGACAGACCATATTAGGGCAGCATGCATTTCATGTGGTGCTGACATGAAAGGGTAAAAGGAAAAAGAGGTGAGCAGGAGAAGAGAGGAGCTGCATTGTAATCATTCTAGCTCCTGTGAGGTGTTCCTGTGGGGCCTGCCTGACTTTTGGGTGACTTTTTTCACACACTGTCAGCGTAATATTTCAAAAGAGGAATATTTTAGTGGCACCAAAAGGAGAGGTTCCTATATCAAGGAGCTACAACACTGCAGAGAAGCATATTTGTGTAATAAAAAAAAAAATAAATAAATAAATCACCAAGACCAAATGTGAAAGATTACACATTTTTTGAGTCATGACTCATGTTTGATGCAGGTATGTTTTTGAAGTGTGAATGTGCCATATGCCTTCACACACCAGGATTGCACCAGGAGTGCCCCTGGGCTCAAAACATCTGGTGAACCAGCATCCATTTGTTTGATGCATACATTGACATTTTACCTGCCTTGCCTATATGAATGCAGTGTGTGAGTCAGTCTAATAGTAGTAGCTTACTACCACTGAGTTTACATTGAATGAATAATGCATGACAATAAATTGTAAAGCGACTTTGAGCTTCGGCGCTAAAAGCAGCATTATTTTTGATATTTATGCTATTATTTCAGAGTGCACTGATGTTTAAAAAGCCCTGACCAGCACGCATTAAATCATATCAATTCTAAACTGTATTAGCTAACACTCCCTTCGTTTACAGTACAAAGGAAAACTGCTGCCTCCCATTGCATTTTTGAAGACTTTTGCATGTCAGTACTTTGTTCCCTTGTCCTATAAATAATCATTTAAAAAAGTCCATTTATAATTTTTAGACCATGTCTGATATGGGTCATATTATAGTTACAGTATATAGGCAGACACAAGAATGACAGGTGTGATAGGAGATTTTTCTCAATCTGTCTTTGTGTAAATTAATGTGATTTCTACCATGTAAGTTAAGTTGATTAGCACAAGTCTGGGAAAGTCACTCTGCTTTGATTTGTAGGTAACTTGTATTTCTGTAGAAATACTCAGAGCTCAGCTGCTCTGGGGGAGATGGAGAAAAGGGGTGACTGGAGAGAGGAGACTCGGAGAGGCTGTTGGTCTGTGGCCAGGGCAGGCCTAGGCCCTGTCCATATCTGCTGTAAGAAGAGTACCACACTGTATTCCAAAAACTCACCAGGCTTTGCAAATAGATTTTTTTTTCTTCAAGATCTATATAATTTTCTCTACAACATGAGTCTTTAAATATCACAATGGTGATAATCAGAAGATAGACAAACAGAAATGCAGTAAAATGTATCTTTAAATGAAGTTGAGTTCAAGTATCAGACAAATGTGAAAAGTGCAGAAAGATTACATCTCAAGTTTTGTTATTTTTTATGTCCGCTTCTGAGCAGCATTTTGATATGAGATGCACTTGATAATTAAATTTGCATATCTTCAAAACAACATTTACAATAATTTGTTGTAGTTTGTTTGAACTGTTGTTCTGAGTATGATTTTATTACAGATTCTTCAATCAAGTGTATTCATATCTACACAAACAAACCATTCTTTCCCAGTATAAGAACACAACGGTGCTTAAAGTCGACTAAAAGAAGAAAAGTGAGAATAAATGCTCACAGTTGACTTCCACCTCCCGAGACACTTCCTCCATCTCCTGCAGGGTCATGAGCTACAGCTCATAATGAAGGAAAGAATGAGGGTCGAAGGTAAATCACCATCTTTGCTTTTCAGCTCAGCTCCTTCCAGAGTGACGGAGTGGTACATTACTGCTGCTGAGGCGCTAATTTGTCTGTCAATCTCCCATCAGCTTTCCTGCTTTCATGAATGACTCAAGATGGCCAAAGTCCTCCGCAAAAGACTGACCTGAACTGGACTTAGAGGTGCTGATTTTCATTTAGGTTTTCCAATCCACCCACAGAAAATATTGTCTTGACTGCAAGATTAAAGCTGCACTATGTAACATTTCAGATGGATGTCTGCTACCTACTTGACTACACAGAGATGGTATTTCCAGAATGTGCCTCAATACTGCATTAAACTTGCAAAAATGAACTTAAAACATGGATTCTTACTGTGAATGGAGTAGGCCATCCAAAGATTTGACTTTTAACTTGCCCTGGTGGCATCAATGTCTTGTCTCCATGAAGATATATATTTAATGCCCAGACAGTGGAACATTTCAGTCAAAGAATGAACATCTCCATGGGGACAAGCAGGTGGCGGATCTTCTACTAGAAAAGTCGCGCCTTTAATAATAATGCAAATTATGTGATTATGCAACTTCATTTTACCACCTACTTCAGAAACACTCTTGTATTTTTTACCTATAAGCAGCACAACAGCAGAAACTAAATTTAAAATGCTTAGTATGTTGTACATTCTTATTTTGTCCTTGCCCCAGATCTTTACAGGAAGCTGTGGTTACATCATAGTACAATACAGATGGTACAGTATATACAGTGCAATTGTAGTATGCAATCACTAACATGGATATCAAGGCTTTTTTCTTGACAAAATGGTAACCTAAAAACTCTTTGACTTTATACTAATGAACACTCCATTGGCCGTATCTTGCCCCCAATCTTAGCAGTAGCGCAAGTGTGTGGGGTGGAGCTCTAAACCAGAAGTGTGCCGTGCCCGAATATCAGGTGGAGCGGAGCAGACGGAGGGCGTGGTGTCGTGCCCGTCAGAGAATTGAATCGTAAAAATAAATATTAAAAAAACATCGTCTAACATGCTCAAGATTTATTTTATTTGGAAATACTGTATATTAGGATGATAAATGCTTAACATTCATAACAGGTTCGTGTGCCGTACGGGATGTTCGTGCGCCGTCCAGATGCCCTCCCGCAGCAGAGCACAGCCCCTCGGCCTCTTCCTGTATCGGCTCAGCACTGCTCTATAGTTTGGTTTGATCTGGAGCTGTAAAAATGCTGATCATTCAGATGAGGCCGTTTACAGCGCTGTCCTAAAGTGTGTTTTCTCACTCTGTCTGTGGTTCTGATGCTGCGATGTCAGATTTCCTCACATCCTCGTACCCTTTCTGTCATCAGCTCCATTTGATCAAATTATTCTTTGGTTAAGTTACAGTCACAGTTAAAGTCACCAGTAGGTATAGGCTACCATCAGAACAGT
The DNA here is from genome assembly GCA_034769755.1 of Odontamblyopus lacepedii. Classification (NCBI taxonomy): domain Eukaryota; kingdom Metazoa; phylum Chordata; class Actinopteri; order Gobiiformes; family Gobiidae; genus Odontamblyopus; species Odontamblyopus lacepedii. The sequence continues at coordinate 29,486,777 of CM068345.1, read as the reverse complement.
AGATAATGCCGCTTTCTTAGCAGCGGTCAGTAGAGTTTTGTTCATAGTAGACGTATAGTAGACATATAGTGCACATAGAGACGTAGGCTATAGTGCACATGAGCAGTGGACAGACACCTGCACATCCTGCTCTGTGAGCACATGGCGTCACTTGTGCGGGGCAAATGCTGGTCATGCAGTCACCATCCCCTTGCGTCAATTGTTTAATCCAAGTCTGTGCGCAAAGCGGTGACATCAGAAACATTTAACATTAACAACAATAAACAATTCCATAATCTGTGAGACATCCACCTGTGTGGGACCAAATGCAGTGGACACCTGTGAGAGGAAACTGTGAGCAGTCAGCAGTAGCAGCGGTGGACACTCGTACCTCAGGTGAGAGACGCGGCAGCAGAACCGGGACAGGCAGGAGCGGGAGCGGCTGCTGTGGGATGGAGAGTGTTTGAGACAGACACTGATCTGCTGCATAATGGGAGGCAAACAAAATGCGGAACGCAGAGAAAACTAAAAAAGGTGACAGGGTCGGGTCGGACTTCTCTCTCGCTGACTTTTTAAAAATAAATAAACAGTTAAATTCGTGCGCAGAGCATGAGCCAGAGCCAGAGCCAGAGCATGCTCTGCGCACGTGAACGACGGCCTCTTAATAATCTTCCCCTCCGCAGGTCCGCATGAAATTTCAGGTTTGCTTCGGGCTCGGGCCTGCAAATCAAGTTAATTGGTCGGGCTCGGGTCGGGTCGGGCTTTAATACCCGCGGGTCGGGTCGGGTCGGGCTGGATTTTTTAGGCCCGATCTTACCTCTAGTGCACATGAGAGGGGCGCATGTGCGTGCAGAGTGCCAGTTCTGTCACGCCCCATCTAAAATTCTGCACTCTTGCACCTCTACTGGTGCATACTTGCATCCTGGGGCTCCTAACCTTTATTTATACCCATATATAATTTTTCCCCACATCCCTCTGTGCTGCCTGTAATGATGCAGAGACATTACAGACATTACCCACGTTGGCAGTGCTTTTAAATGCCATAGTGGTCACCGATTGTTCAGACGCCCTCACCATATATGTACTTGTACTGTTCCACTCCAGCTTCCAACATCGAAGTATAGGCCGACCTGGATACGCCCCCTCCTTAGCGCTTGCGCACTGCTAAGATTGGGGGCAAGATACGGCCCTCTATCTTAATCCAAGACTCTTGAAATCAACAAGTTCAAATGCTGGATCAGGAAGGCCACTGAAATCAGAAAACAGGGCACAGACCCAATCAACTGTGATTACAAAGCGTTCCTCCATTCACGTCCAAATAATTTCCCTTATGAATCAATAAAGTGGGTCTAAGTCGAAGTTTACATCTATCTGGGACTCCCTCCAGAGACCACCAGGAGCCAGAAGACGTGAGCAGTCCAAGCAACCTGCCAGGTCCGTCAGGCTGACCACACCCACAGGAAGTAACAACAGCTGATATAAAACATGTCACCGCCAACACCGAGGACAGTTCTAGAGATCCAAGAAGTTAATGACAAAATTCCTTGTTGAGGCTTAACAAATATTAGATGGTCAAATCTAGAGAAGATAGAAACAGGAATAAAATAAAGACAGAAACACTTCAATTTATCGGCTAGAATAGACCACAAAATTACTAATCTATGGTCAGATCCAAATATACATTTTACATTACAAAAACTAAAATCTCAATATTTGTTTTGATTATCGAATGACAATACTCAAACAAATCCTCTAAACATATGTGACATTGTAAATGCCCTGGATGACATTTAAGTACCAGGCAAAAAAAACAATGTACTGTAATAATGAAGAGAGTAAGTGATTTTCCAAATACATCTCTCACCTCTAATTGCGATTTTACTAACAGGCTGGTGTATCATTGGCGTGGTCCCTTTGCAGTGACTTGATATGCAATTCCTCTCAGTTGCCTCCACTTAGAGTGCTTTTGTCCTCCACTCATCATTGCTCAGACGTATCCCATCTCCGTTTCCACAGAGACGCTCTCCACTCATCTAGTGTTTGTTAAGATTTTCATCAAGTCACACCACCTCGGAGAATCTCACCTCAAAACGTCCCGCTCGCATTTCTCCACCTGTCAACCCCGAGTCAAACCCCAGCAGCCCTCATTTCTCTGAGGGATGAGATCTTTATCCCAAATCCACAGACACATCTGGCCTACCGCAATTGCTGTTAACGCCATAATGGCCATTTCACACTGTATAAATATGAGCGTATTCTAACAGAGGGTACATTATAGGAGCATGGTAGCTTACATTGGGGGTTAGTTTTTGCTTTTCAGTACTCAGTACTTCAGTAATAAAGAAGTAAAACATGATGCAAAATAGACAATGAGTGGTCAATCCACATCTTAATAATATATCTGAAATGAATTTGCATGTAACACAAGTTGTTAGAAAACATTTCAACTAGTGAAACTATAATGCTCACATCAAAAGAAGGTTGAATTCATGTTGTACAGTGAGATGTACCTGTTATTAGTTAAGTCCATTGAACTACCCTACGTGTGAACTGTCAGCCGAGTTATACAAAATATGACTCAAGCATGGCCATACCGGCTTGTCAAAGCCTGATCCCGTCAGATCTCAGAAGCTAAGCAAGGCCGGGCCTGGTTAGTACTTGGATGGGAGACCACTGGTAATTCCAGGTGCCACAGTGAGGCGCCAATCACAAAAACTGTTGTTGTGTCCTTAGGCAAGACACTTTATCCACATTGCCTAGTATGAAAGTGGTGTATGCATGAGTGATGGTGGTGGTCGGAGGGGCCAATGGTGCAGATTGGAGCCTCGCTTTCGTCAGTCTGTCCCAGGGCAACTATGGCTACATTAGTAGTTTACCACCACCAAGTGCAGAGTGAATGAATAATGAACTGTAAAGCGCTTTGGGTGTCATGAAAGGCGCTATATAAATGCAATGAATAATAAGCATGTCAAAACATGAGTGAGTGAAAAACATAATTATTCACTCTAAAAGGTTCAAGTTCAACCTTTTCTTCTGCTGTGGACCCCACTTGGATGAGTCAGGGGTTGCACAGATGTAAATGCCCAAAGTAAATGTGAAAAATGGTTTGATTTGGTTAAGCCCCAAGACTCACTTGTGCAAACGGCCCATACAGATCATAGTTCTATACTTGCTCTCAACCACTCAAACCACTGTTTCATCAAGATATTAGAGGCTAGATTTTTTTTTATCCAGATCACAAGCAGGGTAAAAAATTGGTACAGTTTCACCTTGTATCATAAAAAATATGTACTGTTCAGCTAAACTACTGCAAAAATATAGGCAATAAGTGATATTTATTCAAAAATACTTAAAAATATTCAAAATAAAAGATAATCTTGATAGACAAACTGACAAACAGTGATTGATTTGACTGGATGAAATGAATGAAAACTGGTACATGGTGGCAGAGTGGTTAGCAATTCTGCCTTGAATCTTGGTGGTTGCTAGTTTGATTCTGCCTGCTATATTTGCTACGATATCCTCCAGTCAGCCAAATGAGTCTAAGCAGAAAGAAATGAATGAATTCTCCTTGTGAATTGAAAAGCTTGAATATGTAACCATCTCTTTCCTCCATTACTGAAAGCACAGCCTTGTTTTGTATCTGTCTGTACAATAACAAATGATTCACCAAACACTATTCTTTCCCACTGGGGACAGCAGTTCATCTATCGCCTCAATACTTTGTTTATGTCACGAAGCCTGGTTAAAAAACTAGAATCTCGAGAAAGAGAAATGTGCACAAGGACGAAAGCGACAGGCTCCTAGTGGTACTCAAGCATCCTTCACCATGGCAACGGGAGACAAGGGGAAAAGCGATGGCAGCGATGCAGGACAGGGGTGAGAGACAGAACTGAGGAGGTCCACTGTCACCTCAGGTCTCGGCAGGCAGATATCACCCTACAGTTCTGACTCACAATGACACAGCAGCAGAAAGGACAGTCTAAAATGCAACACAACACAGAGGCTGATGGGAAAAATGTTAGAAAAGACTATGAAATATCTGAATGGCAATGTATTCCAATTCTCCGTAATCACAAGGGCCACAACTAGTAATTAGAATAATTGTGCCTAGTCGCCCAGCAAAATAATCACTGCCATATTTTGGTAATCGTTTCTACAGCCTCAAAAACACATGACAAAAGAACAAAGACAGCAGCCTTATTAAATCAAGTTTTCACAAAACAACCCATTTCTGATTTGTATCAATTATAATAATACATTACTAGAAGCTCTGAGTCATATTTAAACATGTATTTGATTAAAATGTCAATGCACAAGAGAGTACCAATAATAAAAAAAATAGCAGACTAATCAATTAATAAAATAATTGTTAGTTGCAGCTCTACAGTAATCACAATATTGTACTTTAAGTTTTAACAGTAGGAGTTGGTTGTCAAAGTTTATTGACGCTAATGTGGGTGTGAAGCTGTACACGATGCATAATGGAGCTTGGTTGTATGTCTCACAAAGTTTTACTAACAATAAGCAATACACAATTATCTGACGCTTGTTGTGCATTTGGTTTCATGAGTACTGCTGTAACACTTTGCAATGGTGATTATACAAAACATATGGCTGGTTCAGTGAAATCACACAAATGCCATGGAAATCTATAGCACCAATTAGGAACAAATCGAGGAATTACTATCAAGATACATTTTAAGATGAATTATGAGGGTCCAACATCTGCTTGTCTCCATGTAGGTGTTATTGCTTTCCACAATAAGGCATTAAAACTTATCTATCTTAAATTAATTCAACTATGTGTATTTTATTGCTAAAATAAATTGAAACTGAGCCTCTCCACAGATCTGACCTTTAATTTGAACTGGTGGTGTTCCCTGCTTTTCTCCATGAAGATGCTAAATGCCATAAAGTGAAACACTCCAGGCATTGCAATAACATTTCTATGTTAGCGGACTAACCACCAGAAAAGTTAGAGCACCTTTAAAGTCAAATAATAATCTTCAGTTTCACTCTATTTTACTACATCAGATGATCACATTTTAAGACAATGACCTACAGCACCAATACTGACAGACAACTGTGCTTCTGAGTGCTTCGATCACCCAGTCTTTGGTTTATTCATCATCAAATTGGTTTGCACATTGAGCATATCACACTAAATACAATTGAATCATTGTTTTGTACATTCATTGATTAGGTCTACTTTGTTTCCTGGCTGTCCTTGGAGAAACTATTTAAAAGGTTTTGACCCTTGCAACAATCAAAGCCTGCACAGCTTCATTCTTTTCATTGTCCCAGCTTTAATAACAGAGGAGGCGCCATAATCCCCTCCACTCAGTTTCCCCCAACTCTCTGGAGGGAATTACTGGCAAATAAAAAGGCACTGGCAGAGCTGTGCAAAACGCCCATAGAGATGCAGTTACTAACCATCCTCTTCTGTGTTCTGCAAAGATGATCATTCCAAGCAGCACTTCAGATTCACTCTCCTGAACAATATGAAATTTCAATTAACCTATCACTCCTGTACAACTCTAACCAGACATGTGCCATCCATCACAGGGCCAGGTGTAAACAGGGACAAAATATGGCAGCACAAATGAGGGGTTCAATACAAGAGACAAGGTTTCTGAGCTCGTTTGAAATGGTTTCAATCTGATGGAGGGGGAGGGGATTTCAGGTGGCTTGAATTCTACTTCTGCTGCAGAAAAATGCAAAGAAAAATACTTGACAATATTAAACAATAGAATGTGATTTTCAACACAAACACTGAACAATGAAATATCTACTATTAATATAGGATAGACTGAGACCATTCCCCAACTGTACAGGAAAGAGAAATATGTATTTCTATTTAAGCAGCACAGTGGTTGAGTAGCAGTTGAGTAGCTAGACCTCTCACCTCACAGCAAGAAGGTTCTGAGCTCGACTCCGGGACCGTTCAGGTCTTTCTAAAATTCTCTGCTCCTGACAGCTGCCCCAGCGGCATTGAATGACGGGTGAAATGCAGGTTAGCCAGAAAATAAAACCTTGAAAACTGATACTTAGATACAATTTATATTATTAATTCGCATCTTTTTTAGTGTGTGCATGAGTGATGGTGGTGGTCGGAGGGGCCGATGGTGCAGATTGGAGACTCGCTTACGTCAGTCTGTCCCAGGGCAACTATGGCTACATTAGTAGCTTACCACCACCGAGTGCGGAGTGAAGGAACAATGAACTTTGGGTGTCATGAAAGGCACTATATAAATGCAATGAATAATAAGCATGTCAAAACTGAAGAAATATAATATATATATATGTCAAAAATATAGGCTTTTTTTTTTGAGAAAAACACAAAAATGTTTATGCAACTTTGTCTAAAGCTAAACACTGTCATTCAAGCACAAATTTGGGTTTTTTATCACATTTCAACAGAGCAACCAACCGTGCAACCTCTGAAGTTCCTCATCATGGTCTCACTGACAGAAGAACAATCCAATAGGGTCAGGGGTGGCTGCTGAGAAGGTGTCAGCCCCTTCTCCTCGGGCTCCTAATCACATCTGAATCAAGCCATCCATTCTGATTACACAACAGAACACCAATTAAAAGCTGCCATGTTGTTATTCCTCTCTCATTAAGCAGCGCATACACACTTGCCCCTGAAACCGCAACAGGGCCATCACTTGCACTCCCCAACTTCTATGAAACCCAATGCAATCCTTGTGGGATGGAGGAGAACTTATTTATTTATAGCGCCTCTGCCAAGATCACTGCTTCTTTTATTATTAATGATAATGAAATCTACCAAGGCATGTAACACAAGGAAATCTTAAGGCCTGTGTCACAGATTGGAATATTAGTGATGGGAAAGATGTAAGTGAATGCATAGTGGGGTTGACAGGAGCAGCCAGTGTGGGGGTGCTGGAGGGATATGAAAGAAAATATTTGAAACGTGGTGACAGTAACAGTAGCAGATATATAGGATGAGATGGATTTTATACTGACAAATTTTATACTTGCAATATACTTCTAAAACCACATCTGTCATTTCATTGGCAGCAAATGGTGAAAAATAGTAAGCGGTTTTGTGATGTCGTTTATTTATACAACACAGACAAAAATGTAGTTTAGTAGATTATACCTTGAACATTTTCTTTTAAGATTGCTCGTAAATCTTTTCAAAACGAGCTATCATTTAAGCGAAAGTTGACTCTATTAAAATGTCTACTGTTTATTGAACACATTTGTCATGTTTTTACTTTGAGAAAAAGAGACTGTGGGAGACGTTTAGACTAAAAAAACATAGCACATTAAAACTGAGAAAGAACTGGGACTAAATGTGGAATTAAACCACGATCAGATCCATCTCAACAGGGCTTAGTTGGGCTCAAACCAGTACAGAACCTTAAAACAAATCTATTGTGCAAAATCAAGTTTACAGAGCTTTTAATCAGGTTATAGTTGTTTCCCCTCACCATTTACTTACCCAAAGTTGTAGTTGGAGTGATTCGTACATGTTTGAGCGATCTTTAATTACTTATTTTCAAGACACCATTTTGCCAATCAATCCCAGTTTTCACCACAACCCGCATACGTCCACTGCTTTGTACTTAATTTGGTCTCCAATTTTATTTTCTTAATCTGTGATACACATAGGATTTGGCAGCATTGTGTTTCATGTAGTCAGAAGTATATAGCAGACATAAGCACAAAAGGTGCTCTTTAAATATATGCCAATTCTGATGTTGTGCTCAATATTTGGCCTGTAAGGACTGATTGATTTACTCCTTACTGACATTTAGGGATGCTTACCAGTCTAAATCTTGATGAATCATAGTGAATAAATGAATTAGTGGACTGCTTGTGTCTTTAAATTTTGCTAGTACCCCATCAACAAGACCATAATTACTGATATTAGTGCTGCTGTGTGTTACTCAAACAAGATTACAAAATAAAAGGTTTTAATTCTTTCCAATTGCATGTTATGTACAACCCTAAATTTTATGTTCACTTTTCTCTTTTTAATTTTTTTTTATATTGGTCTGGAAATTTAATTTACACTGGCGAATTCTGGCTAGCCTATCAACCTAGCCTGTACAGTTACTATATCACTATAAAGCACATATTAGCTTCTCTTGTTAGATGCCTTAACCCTTTTTGCTGATGTGCAGAATCAGTCCCATTAGCTCACATCGGCTCAAAGCTAAACAAGTGAAAAGCCATGGTTTGTGCTTTCAAGGAACACCGCTCATCCGCTGAAAGGGTGCGCAGGTGAGGACAGAAACTTGGCCTGTCTATGCGCATAATAATTAAAACAGAGCGCGTCGGATTAATGAATGGAGAGGCACTGAGGACCGTGGCCAAACGCCCAGCCTCAAGAAGCACGAGGAAGAAACCATGCCATTTGGGAGCGCTCCAATCACATCAAAGTGTCAGTTTGGTCAGAGGGCGATTGTGCATCGGCTGAGTGTTTCAACATCTCAACAGTGTAGCAGCAGTAGCAGTAGTAGTACTTGTAGTGGTAGTAATAGTAGAAGCAGAAGGGTAGTAATCAATCAGCCCCAGCACTTGCAGTAGAAGTTGGAGATGGGAGATATTAACTATACACAACAGGGTCAAACTTAGGAGTAAAGGATTACTTTAATTAATTTATTTGTTTTTTAATTAATCAGTGGATGTTTATAGAGCCTTTCAAGACACCCAAAGTGCTTTACAGAGCATTACATACCATCATCACTCATACACACACAACTTTCATAGTAGTCAATGTGGGTGAAGTGTCTTGTATTAAGTAGGAAATGGCAAGCACCCATCTACTCCATTTTCTTTCATCCCAGTACCTTGGTGTAAAATCACTGAACATTTCACTGTTAGTACCTGGACAGGTCTGTTTTAGGACAGGCTATGTGAATCGCCAGATATATTTAATCACTTAAATTTGGCAGCATAAAGGCCCAGACTGACACATCGGCTGCAGTCTGTGCAGAGTTCATCGGCGCAGTGGGACGTTTAGAGCAGAAGGAATGAGGCCTGAGGAGATGGGAGCACCTAGAGAAAAATGACTTGGCCTGAAAATACTTCACCAAAACACAAGAAATGTTCCCTGACTGCTTGTCCAGACACTACAGGGAGTCACACAGCAGCCTAAAGCCATGAGGGAAGAAGTGGCACAAGATTAGAAAACTTTGTTATATGTTGTATGAGTTAAGCGGTGATATTTGTGTATCCTATTGGCATATTCAACTCATTGAAAGGTCAAAAACTGATTTGTCAAAAACCTTGTGTCCAAATAAGAAAATATAAACTTCAGAATTTTGAATAGTCAGAATAGGTGGTGAGTTCAGATACGGTACTTGAGAAAGCTAATGGAGGCGCCCAAATGCAAATGTAAACTACTGATTTTACCTAGCCAGTATACTTTTTCTGTAAAAAATTTAAAAAAAAGATTAAATTAAAACATTAAAAAAAAAGTATATTTCAGGATTCCTGTATAAACCAGGTTTGTTTCTAGTGCTACAATCAAAAACTTTGAACACATGCCCTCACACAAATCTGGGGTCTAATCATTGTGCTTTTCCTCAAACATCACATAAAACACTGGAATGAACCAGGACTGCACAGTGTAAGAAACCAGGACAAAACCATATCAAATATCAATTCAATATTTGACCATCAAAGCTTCTATAAAGAGCAAAATAAGACTTTTCATGGTAAATCGGGCCAGAAAAGGCACCATAACTTGCCATATGGATGCTGTTATTGCTTATATCACAACAATAAATCTGCAAATACATGATACAGACCTAGTATCAACCACCAGTGAAGACTAACATTTACTCTGCGCCATATTTCTTCACTACATTTGACTGCAATGATAGATTCATACAGCAGTTTTAAATCACCTTTGGTCTCTATTGTGTCAGTCAGGACAGTCCCACAAATCACCCTTCAACCTATACAGTTGCAGCCTATGACCTTGTATTGCTCTACACACAATATTTCCTATGTCCCGTAACAGTGACAAACAACAATTACATTCTCCACATCACCAAGTATGTCATGTAATAGCCAGGAACAAGCAGTTATAGTTTATGTGAATACAAGAAAGTAATTGAAGTACATACCTGACTATTCGGTGTGTATCTTCCTCAGACCTGGAAGACAGAAAAATTGTGGTTCAGTGGTTTTTATTGTGCACTGATAAGAATGAGGGGGCAGCTAAAGACATGCACACTGACAGATTGTAAAATGCTCGGATGCTACTATCACTTGATTCAGCAAGTCTATTAAAGGAGAGGTCCAGTGTATGCTATCAGGCAGATTGCTCTTTGACTCAACGTGACAATGTACATAAAATAATGCATCTATCATGCAGTGCGTGTATTAAAGGGATGGGATGCTGGGATGACTTTATGTTTGGTGGTGTAGAGAACTTACTCAAGCAGCACATAATTAAACTGTCCAGATCTGAAGTCTTATACAAGTAAAGGAAAAGTTTCATTTAAAGCTGCACTGTCTAATTTTTCTGTCTGTTTCTGTTCAGAAAAGTTACATTATTTTACCTACAGTCTGAATACTTGAGTCTCCATTAAGCAAAAAATCACTATGAAAGAAACATTTAATAGAGTAATTATTTGTCAAAACTAGTAGTAATAATACAATATTCTAATTACATTTCAATCACAGCAGTGTGCACTTTTAAAACAAGTCTATCTAGTATGTACTATCTAAAAATGTCAAACTTCACAGTGCTGGTCCAGTGTTACATAATTCAGGATTTCGGAGTGTCAGAGAGAGGGCAAAAAATATCATGTGACAACCACATGCTGAGAAACTGTCTATCGTCGCTTTCAAAATGTTTTTCAGTTTATTTATTTATTTGTGGAGGCACACATTTTAGGCCAGCTTACAGTGGACAGGAGTTCACACACAAAGACAGTCGATTTGAAAAATACTGAAAGTTTTAAGCTCATGTTCTCAAACTGTGGTACTTTTACACACTGCTGACAGGTGGGACAAGGTTTCTTCTGCAGTTGAAATATTTTACTGTATTTGTCTATTTGATTCACATTTTTCCCTCCTTTGGGTTAGTCCTCATTTTGAAATAGTATAACAACTGTGTAGTTCCATTTGGATCTGTTTTTATACCTGGTCTTACTCTAGTTCTGATCTGGTAGTAGCAAAGCATTTTCTTAAATGGTATTTGGTGTAAAAAGGTACAGAAAAACTACTGTAGAGTATGTTGAGTTGATCTGACACTTGTTTATTAGTTGCTTGTTTGGTATAATTTTTGTGGCCATGAATTCTCCCATAGACCATACTCTGCATTGTGCTTTGGTTCCTGGGCACAATTATTTTTGGAAAAGGTGTTAAGAAAAACTTAATACATTTTGTTCTAGAAATGTCCAAAAAAAATTAAATAACATTTTTCAGTAGCCAGAACAGTGCCAAGCCCTACCTGGAAGCATGGTTTGTTACAATTACGTATAATCATGTTTTATAACAGCACAATAGTAAGCATAGTGCCCCACTGATTCATTTGGCAGTGCATTTTCTAACATTAGAACCATGAATGACCTCACGACACTGTCAAAGATATAGAAGCACTGCAGACACACTCAGCCCTCAGGACCAAAACACATGTGATACTATGTTATTATACCATAACTTTGTACTTAAGATACCCATTCCCCATTCGAAACTCCACTCCTCATCCATAAAGGTGCTTAGATAGCCGCAAATAAAAAATGTGGTTTGTTCTGTGCACGCTAGCACTGAGAGGCAATAAAGAGGCCGAAGCAACGCAAATTTATGAGACCCCTTGTCGCCTCTTTTCACTTCCCACCAGGAGAAAACAATGAAGTATTCATGGAGAAAGACAAGCCTATGAGTGACTGTACCATTAGCCACAGTAGCTCGCAAAGGTAATTGTAACACTGCAAAGGATTCAGCAGAGTTCGCTTGAGGGAAATCTGAAATGCGCTTCGTGCTCCTTAATTAGTTGTTCTTTCTGTTGGCGCATGGGCCCATAACTACCCAAGAGAGCCCCGTAAAATCCGTTCCTGTTTGTTATATCACCATTTGTTTACTTGGAATACACAGTGCTATGAAAAGTCTTTAAGAAGATATGCAACAAAGTGAAGCATCAGTGAGGAAGTATCAGGTGTCTGGCAAGGAAATGAACTAAATGAGTAAGCGTGAAGATATATGAACCAGAACACAATGCAAACCAAGATTATATGTCAAACAAAAGTATCACAATTTTCTACCCCATGTTCAACTATCATAATTTTTTTTTTTTTGGATTTTATATTGTATGTATAAACAAATAAAAATTGCTTTCAATATTAATTTCATGACCATAAACAATTCATAGTTTCATTGCTATTTAATACAAAAAAGTCCAATTTAATACTCTGATGTAGACCTCTCAGTTAAAAAGACCCAAGATGATCACTGATGATTCGACATGACTTCATCTCATCTTAAATCAGATTAATTCTAAAAATGCAACTCAGCTGTTTTTCAAATACCTTTCCTTTTGCAAACATGGTAGAAACTAAATGCCACAACAGAGTCAGCACACTACAAAATACTGGGTCAATCATATTGATGATTTAGGCTTAAGCATAATTAGTTGTTAACTGATGCTTCTACAACTGAGGTACGAAAGCAATCACCAAAAGCCTCATAATACAAACGGATAGGGCTGTATAATTAATCACATTTTAATCAAATCCAGATTTAATTATTTCAAATGGTCAATTATATGCTTAGGTTTCTTTAATCAAGATCTAGGGGATCATCTGTCAGCGAAAGCATGTGGTCTGGAGTGAAGTTAAGACTTGAGGGATTAATTTGAGTAGTTTTTGTATAAAATTGCATATTCCCCTTAAAGGATCTCCAACTAGACTTGAATGCACATTTGATTATTAACATTTAAATGTAAAAAGCACAGTAATTTTATAGCTCATCTTTTGCACAGATGTAGTGCATTTTGTAGTATCTTTAGCAGACCTTTAGTGAGTGGACCAAGAATGAGCTGAAGCTGGGCCTGGGTCAATACGACGCAGTGGTTTAGTGTGAGATTCATTGACACACATACAGCACTGCAGATCCAATGGCAATTACCACAGCCATCGATCCCTGTGTACACAATGCATCACAGGAAAAATGATCAGGTCAAAACTATATTTCAGAAATCTTTTTGCTGAGTGATGAGTCCATCATTTAGCGCAGCCCACCCAAATATGAAACTTTCTATAGAAATGGACGTGGTCAGCAAGACTCCAGTCAGTACCCTGGACAGCTCTCCCCACAACTTCCACCAGACAAAATGGCTCCTAAAAGGGATCAAGGGATGTAGCTAGAGCAAAATAGTGATATTGAAGAATCAGAAGTCTCATAGTGTATCAATTTGTAAGATCCTGGAGCTAAAATACATGATTTTGTTGCAGCAGCATGGAAAAAGTCAGAGGCCCATATTGATGTTTCTTTTATATTTATTTCAGTGCAACCAGCACGAAGACATCACTTCTAAAGTGTTATTTAGTCTTAATATTTTGAAATATGACAATAATGACTGCACTAAAGTCTGGTCAGGGCATTTTAAAGGCAATACCTCTAGGCAGCAGGACAATGCGCTGCTACTGATTTAAAAACATTTTTACACTCAATTTCAGCTGCTAATGAAGCCATAAAGAAAAGATGAATGTTTGTAATTGTACTTGAGAGGGAGACAACAATGTGTGAGAGCAAACAACACCTTATCCTCTCTCCAAAGCTGCACAATGGGGGTGCCACAGGGCTTGATCCTCAGGCCTCTGCTTTTTAGTCTATACATAAATTAAATGTAAATACAGTTGCCGTGCAAAACAGCCTTGAAACCTGTTGAATCATTGTATGCAATTAAGATTTATGTTAAGAAACCCTGATAGTATCACCATTGTCCTATTCTTGCAAAATACAATTATTACATTTCAAAAATCTAATGATATTTGCTACTATTTGTTTGCTTTTGAAAATTCTTCACAGTGCTGCTCCTCCTCTGAAGGGTTTCATCTCATTGAGCTCAGGAAAAAACATCTCAAGTAACACATTCATTCTCCAGAGGAGAGTGCACTGTCCCCAAGTGTAAGACCAAATCCTGTTTTTCCTCTGTTGCTGTGAGTCATTGGAATAATCTGCCAACAGAGATTCTAACCTGCAGGTTTTCAAATGTTTGCACATCTGACAACGAAGTGGCTGATCTCTAAACAAGTTTGTACACATTAGGGATGAGTGTGATTTGAATGATTAGTAGAATATAGAATATATGTGTGTGTGTGTGTGTGTGTGTGTGTGTGTGTGTGTGTGTGTATATATGCATATGTTGGGCCTTGATACAGGGTGGAAGGGACTAAGTGCATGTGCTTGTGCGTCTGGTGGATGTTGTTTTTAGAATAGTATTTCAACACTGTAACCCTATGTGATATCTGTTTTCATTTATTTTTGGTCTATATACACTGAATCTGTACGTTCAGTATTTCTACCAACCTGCTCAGGGACTCCAGGTGTAAATTAGCCAATATGACACCTTATTTTTCCTTATATTACACATATTCTGTTTTATTTTGTCTTATTAAAACAAATAAAAAGGCTTTCAATATTAATTCCCTGAACCTAAACAAGACAAAGATTTAATAAGTGCAATGTATTCCTTCAGTCTGAACTCTGCTCTAAACCACACTTTGAATAAAATTATCCAAGCTGATCAATCACAGAAAAAAAAAAAAAATCTTGATTAAAATTCAATGCATTGCACTGGTCTAGTTAGTCTGTAAATTGTAAAAGTAGTAAAGACAGCAGCTGTCACTGTCACTGGCAGGATCAAAATTTGAAGAGGTGTAATTTTGAATACAAATCCAGCATACAGCTTTAATAAAATAAATACAGTGTATACAATAATGTCAACCTTTCCACAATATAAACTTAATTTATACCTTGAAGTAAATGGAATGGCAATACCAAAAGACCTGGATACTGTTACATTTCTTTGAGAACTACAGTAAAAACATTAATTACACAACTATTTTTAGCTCATTCCTGTCAACGCCTCATACTTGTGCAGAAGACAGATGGAGAGTGTCAGCCACATCTTCTCTGACTAAGGCCTCATCAGTCACTGTTAGTCAAGTGGAACTTCATTTCTTCATGTCCTCATTTCACAGCGTTAGGTGAACTGCCAACTGACAAAAGATCCCTACGTTAATGCCATCAGCTGTCTGCTTATAATGAGTCCAGTCCAGTAATAGTGGCAGTGCTTTTGAGTGACACCGTTACTGTAGAAATATCAAAATCATTACATTTGTTGAACTAAAAAGTGAGACGGATGCACGAGAATATTTGTACCATTTGATGACCTCCTGTGAATCTGGGAATTATTTAATTTATTATTTAATTAATTATCTGGGACAACTAGGTATACATTTCCTCATTTAGATTTAATTTGCTAAAATGCATATTCTTTACAGCTGCAATCCCTACTGAATAGAAAATCACAAAAGCCACAATCATTTCAGTAGCATGATTTGTTTTACTCTGCAAACAACAAAACATCATGTCTTCTTAGGTTCAAAATCAGCCAACCCTGTAGTTTAGACTTCTGTAAATATGTTTTTAAATACCGTACATAAGATTCTTATATTATGAATCACAATAGCAATGCTCTCCAGAAAACTCTCAATTTGATTCAAGCACATTCTGTTATATACGGTGATTTCTAATTCCCCAAGATGCTAAACTTCATTTTGAAAATTCATAACTTATACAAATAATTTAATGTATTGCAATGTGTAACAAACCTAGTATTTAGTATAAGCATTCCACTGGGATTAATTGGACTGGAATAGAGGAATACTATCATTGTCTTTACATCAGCAAACTTGTTTTTAAAATGTACTTAACACAACACTGTAAATTATGGATGAGAGTCAGTATTTATTTTTACCATACCTATACCATATTACATCAAAGCCTATTGTGTGTTGTGACCCTTTTAGAAGTAGGCTAGCGGTATTGCTGGAAAAATGGGTCATATTTCTGTTTATTAGCTCTTACACACTTTAGTCAGGCTTTAGATACAACATGCTATAGTTTTAGTCTTAAATGCAGTCACTACATTCACTACAGCATTATTCAAAGGCTTACAGAGTCCAGCTTGTAGACAAACAGTTCTTGTCCTATTCCCCTTTCAGAAAACGCAGGGCAAAAGTTCATTTAGGTCCATTCTGAGGCCTTTTCAATAATGTATGAGGTGCCAAATCCCAGTGAAGCTATCATTCAACAGGACGGCTTCCACCAGCCGAATTACAGCCGCTCCATCTACAACAGATGCTAAGATTAGAGCACAGCCTGTGGACTTTCACAAGGCGCTCCAGTGTTAACCAAATGCTACACAGTATACATCTGTGCATGCTACCACGCTCAGTATCTACAGTTCATGGATTTCATATTGACATTTATTAAGATGTTTTGTAGACTTTTTCCCATTCAAAAGATATAATATCATATAATATAGAAATCTAAATCAAATACTTTACTTACTTTACTTTAATCTTTATTTGAGGGACAATGCACAGAAACATTAAATCGAAAGACAGAGATGCACTGTACCAGATTATAGCTGAATAGCTAGTTTCCATCTGTAGTCCCTTTTTACATAAATAAACAGTGTACATTCCCCTATAAGTCTCTAAATGTATCTAAAACTTCCCCAACATTCAAACGTCAGTTATACAGTCACAGTCAAACACCATCAGACAATAATAGAACCACTGTATCATTCACTGCATTTCACTCTGTATCCGTCCATTTATCAGTCAGATTACTTCATATTTACACATGTTTAAATTCCACTGCATTCCAAATCAATATTTTGTGTGACCTTTGCCTTCAAAAGAGCATCAATTCTTCTGGGTATATGTGCATACAGGTTTTGAAGGAACTTGTCTGGTAGTTATTCCAGACCATCACTTCCACAACTTCTTGTTCTTCTTTACGCTGAAGATAGTTCTTAATGACTTTGGCTTTTTCTTATGTTCACTCACTTTGCATTTTGTAAATTGATAAAAACAAACAATAGTTACTTAAATTTTTGAAAGCATTCATTGTTTACAGCATTTTTCAGACCTGTCTAAAACTTTTGTACAGTACTGTATATCACCAAAAAGATATATTGTGTTTTCAATTGTTTATTACTAGTAACAGTCCTAACTTTATCATCTAAAACCTATGGCTAGCTTTTATTTTCCTCCTCAACACAGTTCTACCATGATCCTATAGCTAAGCCTGTCCCAAAGCCCCAACCTGAACAAAAACATCTGTTCCTAAACCTAACCCTACTCCTTCCTTAACCTGACTATGATTTATTAGTTTAAAAAAAAAATGCTAGTACAGCACTAATGCAAACTGACTGCTTTGTGGCATAAATGTTTTGGAGAAACACATTTGGGGTTTTGATTGATCTATCCACTTGTTTCAACAGTTTCTGAGGACATTTTCCTACTGCTAGAGTTTGTTATTATTGGTTATTACAAGCGCTGTGGCAGAATATTTTTGCTTTAAAGAGAAGAATTCAGAAAAGGGATTTCACATTTCAACTCATTTCTGAAGTGGATAAATATTTTGTCAGTGAGTGTACCATCATTTTGGAAAAACCTGTCACAGAATCCAGAGTCTGTTTCCTGTTGTGCAGAGGAAGGGGACAGGGGCAACACCCAGCTCAGTGAAAAACGCTGAATCAGACTTTATCAATCTGCCATTGCGAGCAGCCGGACACAAGTGCTGTGAATTATAGCTCTGATCCTCGCCTCAAATGAACCAGAACATCATCCAGTGCTGCTGCAGTCATTCACATGGCACTCTGACTCATACATACAGTAGTACATGCACTGTAAAAAGGAAATATACACAAATTAAACTAATTTACTCAACAGATACGTAGACCACTTTTGTTGATAATGCAACAAAACTCTGACATTTAACAGTCCTATATTATGCAAATTTTACTCATGTGAGATTTAAGCCATGTTATAATGTTGGTACCTCTTCAAAACATACCTGGAGTTGTGTTTTGTTTGATTCGCACATGTTTAAGTAAATCAGCATTATTAGTCTGTCTACATGTCCAAAGTTCAAAATGCTCCGTTCTACCTTGTGATATCACTTATACTTTAAAGAAGTAATTTATTTGCTCTTTAATCTTTAATCTGTCTGTAGTAGAGCCAATAAGTAATATATTTACTCCAAAAATGTGTCACATAAATCTATTCAATAAAAGATGGTGCCATCATAGCTTTGTATAAACCTGTAGGAAACAGCCTGTAGGAGTAAGCATATAACTGAAGTAAGCATATAAATGACGTTAATAGACCTACTGTAGCACAGTTTACAGTGTTACAATACATACATTATTGTCTATAAAATGCCAGCTGATTTCTGTTTTCAAAATCCAAAAACCAAAAAGGACACATCTTATTTCAGGTGCAATTTTCTTTCAAGACGGTATAGAAAATGTATCTTGAAATAACTGAAATAATCTGAGTCTAATAATTTTTAATGGTTTGAGGCAGTTTAACTCCCACAGATTTTTGTTTTGCCTTTTTGTGGATTTTAATTTCAAGCTCTTTCAAATACAGTGGTTTATACAGTAAAGGTTGTAGTGCTTTTCTCCCCCGGGGATGTTTACTTGGCTCTCTTTTTCTGATGAGAAACATTTGGGAAAGTAATTATGAATCTGTTATTTGTGTTTTTTCCCCTCGGTGAAGTATTGAGTGGAGCTCAGCCTTGAAGAAAACGCTGTTGGGACTTGATCAAATTTGCACGCATTATGGTGAGAAAGCAGAGAGGAGAAATCAAGAGAAGAAAAGAATAAGCACATCCTTTTAGGAATACGGCTTTATATCAGTCAGGTGTAACATTAGATCCAGTTGCTCTTTATATTAGGGCTGAAGGATTTGGGAAAAATCTCAAATTGGACATTTTATACAGACATAAAGAAGTGGACTAAGGGAGTGTGACCACACACGTAGTGTTTGACTCCAGTCAAATGAAGCTCACGAGGCTAGCACTTACAAATAAAAAATAAAAACACAAGGATCATGTAGAACGGGTTAATATGAACATTTTAAAACCAAAATGACAAGGCTCACTGCAGCAGATAAGATAAACTATTAGGGCTGCAGCTATCGATTATTACAGTAATCGATTATTCTGTCGATTATTTTGTTCGAATAATCGAGTAATCGTTTGTTATTGTCGCGTCTACTTTGCACATGCTAAGTACACACCACGTGCATTGACAGATACATGTGTTTTGGACATGAAAAACTTAATTATCGCTGGGCTAAGGTTGACTTACCTCGCGGTTTCTTTTCCACTTGATGTAATGTACGGTTCTGTTTAGATGTAGCATCAGTGTTGAGAAGGTGACTTTTAAAATGTAATCCCCTACAAATTACAGATTACATTCCCCAAAATGTAGTTTGTGACATAATCAATTAAATTACTTAAAGTGAATAACGTAACCTGAATACTTTGGATTACTTGATACTGTCATGATTTTTAAAACTACATAAATGTAGCAACCAACTCCTGCAAATTCTTGTTTAGTTTTAGACCTGGATTAGTTCTGGTTTTAGATCTGTTTTAGTCCTGGTTTTGGATCTGGTTTAGACCTGCTTTAGACCTGGTTTAGTCCTGGTGTGAGTTCTGGCGCGGTCCACGGAGTGTACGCGACAAGACACAATCCATGCGCAGAGTGCGCGGCATACGGGGGATGCGGAGCGCGCGGAGTACCGAAAATGCGGGGTGCGCGGCAAACCGGACCGTACCGCGCACGAGGAGGTTATGCTCTTATTATACATCCATGGGCGCCGCGCTATTGTGTGTACAGTGAAGTGCAGTGGTCGTGCGGAAACTTTACCTCTACCACAAAAGGTTCCGGCCATCGCAGAGCGTATGAAAATAAAACGAAGCATTGAGGCAAAAAAAATAATCGATGCATTTTTCTAATCGATTAACTCGATGAATCGTTTCAGCCCTATAAACTATAATACTGAAACTACTTTATGCCACTGACACAATAAAGCAAGAGAATTCCAGTTAGGGCTGGGTATCTTTAAGAAGTTGCCAATACGATACATACCTCGATACATAGGCCACGATACAATGCATATCTCGATATAGTGCACTTTTGGTTCGATACAATATATTTCAAATCAATTCGATACGGTTCAATAAAAAACAATGGCTAAATTGTGGCAGATACTAAAACTCTTTGTCAAACAACTTCTTGTGCAAAGTTAATATGAAACACACCCATGTTAATCATCAAAACAGTGAAAATGTCAAATGTGTTACATAAATGAGTTTCCTTCTTCTAAACAAGCAACAAAACTGTAGTGCTGTAACAAAATAATTTAGTAAAATATACAAAAAAATACTGCAATATACAAAAAAATACTGCGATATATCGATACAGCAGTCTCTGGATACTGTATCATCATATTAAACAATACGATATATCAATATTTCGATATTTTTGTATACCCCTAATTTCAGTACACCATTACTTAAAGAGACAGCATCATTAAAAGGAATAAGCTGCAACAAATACATTGATTTATTCAAATAAAGAAGTTACTTATTCAACGCTACATAGCTCAAATTGTATTGTATTACAATGGTGGCAGAATGGCTAGCACTCATGCTTAACAGCAAGAAGGTTCCAGGTTTGAACCCCAGGTCGCCCTGGGCCTTTCTTTGTGGAGTTAGCAAGTTTCCCCTGTCTGGGAAGAACAAACCCTGCTAATTTTATCCATTCAAATTGTGATTTGCTGATTTTATCAATTCAAATTGCATTTTCACTAAGCAACAAATTGCTATTCCAACTACCGGTAACTATAAAGTCTCTGTTTGTTTCACTTCACTAGACTACAGAGATCAGTTTTCACTTCTCACATACACAACCTGCTGCCACTTCACCAGGCTCGTTCATTGCACTACTACAGTATTTGGCCTATAGGTGTTAAACACAGTTTCATGCATCAAATAGTGCAATATACAGTGAGGAAAATAAGTAGTTGAACACACTGCAATTTTGCAAGTTCTCCCACTTAGAAATCATGGAGGGGTCTAACATTTTCGTCATAGATGCATCTTCACTGTGAGAGACAGAATCTAAAAAAAATAATCCGGAAATCACATTGTATGATTTTTTAACAATTTATTTGTATATTACTGTGTCAAATAAGTATTTGATCACTTGAGTCAAACCATTTTAATATTTGGTACAGAAGCCTTTGTTGACAATTACAGAGATCAGACGGTTCCTGTAGTTCTTCACCAGGTTTCCACACACGGCAGCAGGATTCTGGTCCACTCCTCCATACAGTTCTTCTCTAGATCTGTCAGGTTTTGGGGCTGTGGCTGAGCAACAGGGAGTTTCAGCTCCCTCCAAAGATTTTCTCTTGGATTTAGGTCTGGAGAATGGCTAGGCCACTCTGGAACCTTGATATGCTTCTTACAGAGCCATTCCTTGGTTTTCCTGGCTGTGTGCTTCAGGGCATTGTCATGTTGGAAGACCCAGCCACAACCCATCCTCAGTGCTCTGACTGAGGGAAGGAGGTTTTTGCCCAATATCTCACAATACATGTCCCTGTTCATCCTCTCCTTAATACTGTACAGTCATCCTGGCCCCTGTGCAGAAAAACACCCCCAGAGCATAATGTTTCCACCCCCATGCTTCACTGTAGGTGTGGTATTACTGGGATGATACTCATCTTTCTTCCTCCTCCAAACACGGCAAATAGAGGTAAGACCAAAAAGTTCCAGTTTGGTCTCATCTGACCACATGACTTTCTCCCATGGCTCCTCTGGATCATCCAGATGGTCACTGGCAAACTTCAGACGGGCCTTGACATGGGCTGACTTAAGCAGGGGAACCTTAGGTGCACTGTATGATTTTAAACCATGACGTCTTAGTGTATTACTGACAGTAGCTTTGGAAACAGTGGTTCCAGCTCCCTTCACGTCATTGACCAGCTCCTCCCGTGTAGTTCTGGGCTGATTCTTCACCTTTCTTAGCATCACTGATACCCCACAAGTTGAGATCTTACGTCCGAGGGAGATTGACAGTCATCTTTAGCCTCTTCCATTTTCTGACAATTGCTCCAACAGTTGTTCATTTTTCACCAAGCTGTTTGGTAATTGCCCCGTAGCTCTTTCCAGCTTTGTGAAGGTCTACAATTTTGTCTCTTGTGTCTTTTGACAGCTCTTTGGTTTTGCCCATGTTGGTAGTTCGACTGACTGTGGGGTGCACAGGTGTCTTTATGAAGGAATTTTTTTCTCACAGTGGAAATGCACCTATGATGAAAATTTTAGACCCCTCCATGATTTCTAAGTGGGAGAACTTGCAAAATCGCAGGGTGTTCAAATACTTATTTTCCTCACTGTACAGTGTAGCACCTGGCTGAAGTTGATACACGTTATTTAAGATGGTATTATAAGCTGAAAAACACAGAGCAAACATGTTCCCTTGACTATATAAAATAAACTTCTAATACATGTTTATTTGATGAAAAAAACACTTCTTTTTAAAAATTCCCTATTAAAATACTGTCACAAAATGATCAACAGCTCAAATGTGTGTCTGCTGTGAAGGGCTCACTCAGGCTGACAGGTTGGTTTAGAGGAACACTGAGAAGTCTGACGTATTTGAACACCATTTCATTCTTGTCAAGCTTTTCAGAAGCAGTGTACAGCACTCAGGTTAAAGCGATCCAACACTGCACCCCTATGAGTGATGTATTCTTAAGTCCCAACTACAGTTTGGAGACAAGGTAGACTTATACGAGCACATGAAATTTAACATTTTAAAACATTACATACTTTAACATATACATATACAACACATTATCCCATAGTCAAAGTTAGAGATGCATCAAACCCTGTCATACACTTAAATATCCACCAATACTTGATATTCACTGGTACCTAAAAATCATATCTGAGGCTAAAATCATATCTGATCATTCTTTGGTTAAAACTCCCATAATCCATCACAAAATTGTTAAAAATAGCCTATGTTATGTAAAACCATTTAAAACATAACATAAAAACTTAAAATATTATTAGACTTTATATAGTAAATTGTTGTCTACATTATTTACCTCTGACCTGAACCAGTATCAGTATTTAGGCCTCACAACAACAACAAAAAAAAGAAATATATATATATATATATATATATATATATATATATATATATATATATATATATATATATATATATATATATAAAAATGGACTTGATTCACTGAAGACAGATGGAACAAATATTTTGGAAGGTCAGTGTTTCTGGTAGGTACTTTTTCTTTGTACTAGCAGAAATATTTGATTCAACAATACATCACACATTCATTTTTTTAACAGAATTTGTTATTGTTCGAGGCTTCATTGCATCTCAAAAGGACCACATCTTTATTAAATGCAATCAGGTTTCTCAGCCACATGCATAAGTGATTTACTATACAGTTATATGTGCAATGGGGAGAACATATACTGCAGCCTGTATTAGTTAATGATCTGTTCTCATCAGTTTGTAATTACAGAGCTGAATGTGTCTAGCTAAGTATGTCTAATAGTCCAGCCTATATCTCTAAAGGAGTAGTGGTGCGAGACCCCCATTGCTTTTCACACACACACAAATCACCGCTTTAAGTCTTTCCTTTGGCTTAGCTGCTGCATTCATTTCTCATCTACATTGATCTTGAGTGGGGCAGTTTATTTAGACAAATGCCAGACTGGCGGACTTGAGATATGATGGACTGCACCCTGTCACTCATCAGTATTGTTGTCAAGTCATGAGCCATTCAAATACCCCAAGGAAATGTTTTCCTCTTTATCAGTCCAAGCTTCAGGCAGCATGCGTGCCAAGGTGAAATTCGAAATCCAACGCACTCTGGTTGCTAAATGTGTTATTAAGAGTTTGGGCAGATGGAACAGGGTCTTTCTGGGGTGTTATAGTGGGATTTCCAAAGGTAACTTAAGTTGGTTTTATTAATGAGTCTAAAAGGCCGCAAGCTGTGATGTCATAGTTGTTTATTTGCATAGTTCGACTGGTGTTTTGCATATATCCTGCTCCACTCCCACTCAGTGTCAGTGAGAGAAACAAATAGAGCTCCAAGCGGTAGTATAACCATACTACTTGACAAATAACAACATGTGTTTTGAAGACATTTTAGCAGAAATGACTGACAATCAGAGCTGATGTGTCTGGTGTAGGTCATGTTCAATAAAATCCCGGTGTGGGGGATTTTTTATGCAGTGTCAAGGAGATAATGTGTATAGTATATTTGGTTTGCTAGTCTGCTGGAAGACATACAAAGAAAATATGTTAAATATTTAGCTTCAAAAAGAGACAAAGATCAGCTCTTTTCTTCTGAACCAGCCATTTAAATATATCAAAACTGACTTGAAAATGCAGTTTTTTTTAAATAAAATTGCTAACCCTGCAATTACTTTGATAGAACAATGTCCTCTGCAAATTTTTTATAGAAAAAAAATGTCGCACCTACAGTTTAAACCTCTGCAAACATGTTTCAGTCTTCACGCAAACATTAATGCTTCTGGATGTGTTTACAATAAGTGCTCTTAACAGTCATACATATTCACAAGTTTTACAACTAAACTCAACCCAAAACATGCACCGTAGGTATGAAAGTGGTGTGTGCGTGAGTGTTGGCCGTAGTTTACTACCATCGGGTATGGAGTGAATGAACAATGCGAAACATGTGTCTATAGCTGTTGTTATAAGGCAACCTTGGGTGTCCAGAAAGGCGCCAAATAAATAAAATGCATTATTAAATTGCCCTACCCTGATGACATGTTTGACTCTGGTCTGGGTGTGATTGCTGACATTGAAAGATTGCTTCTTTGACTTGCAAAATACTAACTTGCACAACTCTTGCAATGGAAAGAGGAGTGACCTAAAGTATTTATGTCTTCAGAAGTTAAAGCTGGGTCCTCCCTCTTGTGTAACAGGTCAACCATGAAGCAGTAAACTTATATCAATATCAATATCAATAGATCCAGGGCCTTGTGTCCAAGTTGAACAATATCACACAGTTAATTTCTGTCTCCACTTCATGTACACGGCTGAATACCTGAGAGGTCATTCCAACTGCATTCCTGAACATATTGGCTGGATTTAGCTCAGCTTCTGGGATTTCTAATAAACTCCTGGTTTAGACAGAACACATAAAGCAGCATGGACAGCAGCAGAGCAGAACAACGTGCTACAACAAACGCCTGTGAGGCACTTCAGATACAGAAAGGTCACACTTATGCACACGGGACTGTTCAGCATGTGATACAGAATGGACACGACATTGCAGTTAAAACACACTTAAGTCTATGTTTTCTCTGTTGTGGGATCAACACAGTCAATCAGGAGCCATTGTGGGAGTAGCACAAGGACCACTGCATAGTCAGCAGGAATACAATGATTAATTGTAAAGCATTTTGCAGCGAGCAAGATGATTAAAAGGTTAGCATCATTTTTTATCTGGTCTTAATCCATGGACATTTACGCTGGAGTAACAAATTCTTGAAGCAGTTAGTATCCTTGTGTTGTAACATTGCACAATTATTTTAATGTAACTAGGCCAAATGGTTTATTTGATTAACTTTCATTCAAATCATTGGCATATACTGTTTTTTTTTTGTTTTGATAGGACAGCACAGCAAGAAATGCATAAGAAAATATCGTATGCAAAGTGTCAGAGGCAAAAAAACTGTCAGAAGGCAGGTGGACAGATATGTGCTGAATCTATAACCACTGAGGCAGCCATTGTCATGTGCTACCAATTACCTCCCATTGAAAACTCTGGGTGTGTGTGGTGAAGAAAACTGGAAGTGGAACTCACTTGGAAACACATCTGAACAAATTTAAGTCTGAAAATTCTTTTATTTCTTGGGAAAAATGTCCATGGTATTACCTTAAAAATAGACCATTATAGTTTCGATACTCAACATCAAACAGCAGGTAACATATGCTTCTTTGTGTGCTCATATGTGGTCCTGTCAGATCTGGCAGCTGCAGCTCTGTTTAGACCAGCTCAGATGAATGGACCACTGGAGCCTCTCATGTGGATGTGTTGAGTCAGCCTCAGAAAGAGCCACAGAAGCCCCTCCCACTTGGCACAGAACCGAGCAGGCTTTCAAACGTACTCTGCAGGTACACAGCCACACTGCTACAAATTGCTTTCGATTCAACTGCTGCATCAGCTGCTTTTGACAGCTGCGAGCCGGATAATTGGTTCAACTGTGAAAAAACAAATATAACAAATATGAAATGAGTGGCTGGCCACGCTGTGCCTTGTGGACCTCTGCGCTGGACTGCTTCTGTGATGATTACAGTAGTGATGAGAGTGGTTAAGGGAGTCTTTAAGAATGTGTATGGTATAATGACTAAGAATATACAGTACAACTTAAACAGATATGATGTTTTCCATGTGTTACACAGTGTAGACTACTAACAATGGCTTAAACTCAACAATTCCGTTAACTTGAGATGTGAAGGGAAAAATAACTGAACTTTATCCAGCCTGCACTCTTGACACTTTAAAAAAGGTATAAATGACATCTGAACCTAGGTTGCCAGACCCTTAAACTTATACTAGACATCTATATGCAGGTCTTCTCATTCTGCAGCATAAACTCCAGGTGCTGGGCTTTTGGTAGTGAGGATTCAGATCAGAGAGAGTCCTTTTATATTTAAACCAAATGGAGTTCAACATTGACACCAAATGGCAAACCAAATGAGAGAGTCGTGTGAGGCTCATTCTGCTTTCTGATTGGATAATCAGAACTTCAGAACCAAAACACCAAATTATAACATAAACATGCAGGCCACCTTTTTGTAATTGTCTAATGTCTAACCCATGTCTGGGGACTGTTAGGTCATATTTACGGTAGTCAAAATCTTACATATGGTTCCTTGAAATAATTTGCTGATAGTAATTTACTTGTGTACTTTTTTATACATCTTTGGTAGTGATGTGCCATTATGTATTATTTATTGTAGCTGCACTCAGATTATTTTTTTGTTAATTTGTGATGATAAGATTTTCTATTCAAGCGCTAATGGAGAACTTAAAGAGCAAAACACGACTACACTCTTGTCTATCTATGATAACAGTATAATGCCCAATCAGCTGGGGGCAAATTTCAGTATGATGTTGACTAATTGTTTTATTACCTTTCCTCGATAAGACAGAACACTCCTAACCACCCGCATATTGCTATACATGCTACACATTAGCGAACGCTGATAAAATGCAAATAGGACCCAGCACGTTGTCATGGAAATCCACATGGAGTAGATTCAACCTTGAAGCTAATTCACCAGCACTGAGCCCTGAGATGGAGCCGATATTCCACCTGTCACTCCACATGTGGATACAAATGAAAATGAGACATAACGCCAAGATTGAGAAAGGCCTGAAGGCTTGGGCCCACGCAGAAACAAAGACTATAAGAGCTTAGAATCAACTCAGTATGGAAATCTAGTATCCAAATCTCTATAACCCAAGCGGCAGAGAGAGAGAGAAGAGAGCGCATGGAGGTATGAGACCACTTGTAGCAGTGCCATTATAGAATCACATACATATACACAGACTATTCAAATACAATATATCCATCTAGGCGGCACGGTGGCTGAGTGGTAACACTCAGGCCTCACAACAAGAAGGTTGCGGGTTCGATCCCCTGGGTTGCGGGTTCGATCTGTGTGGAGTTTGCATGTTCTCCCCGTGTCTGGATGGGTTTCCTCCGGGTACTCCGGTTTCCCCCATCAACCCAAAACATGCCCGCACCCCTATGAACTAACATCAAGGACCATAATGTCCACCCACCTGCAGAGGGGTTCATAGGGGGGTCAGGTGCTATGAGGATTGGGCAGCAAGCTGCCCCCGCGACCCAGCTGGATTAAGCGGGAGAAGATGGATGGAAGGATGGAATATATCCATCTACACAACAGCAATGGAAGTTTTTCAGAACTGGACATTTTCAGCACATTATTAGTTTGGAAGTATTTTGTTCAGTCAAACTGTCTGAAAAAGGTTACAAACAACAGACAATACAAACAGATAGGAGGAAGGAAAAGAGTTTCAGATAAATATAATGGTGCAAATTTATAAGTCAGATAGAACTGATAAAAAGAAAAAGAAAAAATGCATAATTTTTTTGGCTCCTTCCACTGTCTGATAATGTGCATTTGTTATGTGAATCTATTTTGCTCAAAGTGCTGTAGTGAGAGAAGTGACTCTCTACTAGAGGTGTATCAAAAATTTATAATATTACAATTATTGCCCAGAATGCAAAATACACATTTCAATACTCTACAAAGATTTGAGTCTGGTCACTGGTGAATCCCCCTGTTTTCAGGCGTGATTCAGATAGGAGTGATTTAGCCAATCAGGGACATGCATGGTTCATCTGAATCGGAAAAAATAAAGGAAAAAAAATTAAGATTCATTGACTCATTGAGTGAAGCACTAAATTCTATTAAATTTGATTAAATTCTATTAAATTTGATTTTCACATGCGTTACAAAAAAAAAAGACAAATCTGATGACACGATCACGTCTGGTCCCAGCGGAGGGCATGCGGACAAGACTGATATCAATCAGTCTAAAAATACAGGGATATAATTTTAGATTCACCAGCCAATCACAATTGTTGTTGTGGAGATAAGCAAAATGGAAACATAATTATATGAGTATCATGACTATTATTTTAATGCTTCAAATGTATAAGACGTATGCCATTTCTGAAATTTTATGTCTCTTGTCCAGTTTAGTTGCCATATTTAATACACATTTATGGGCATTTTCAGCACATTTCATCATATTTCATCATCAGGATAATATGAAATGTATCAAGTTTTTAATTTTATAACCATAACTTAAAATGGACAAAAAGAAATCAGACAAATGGCGTCAGAGACCAAGTAAGGTTTTATACTGAATTAAATAGATGGGGCATGACTAAACTGTAAAATCTAATATGATGGAACAAGGTTGTATCACAATTGAACAGCAAAGGATTTCAACTACATCACCAAAAGAGAAACTCAAAGCCTAACTACACAT
Organism: Odontamblyopus lacepedii; assembly: GCA_034769755.1. Classification (NCBI taxonomy): domain Eukaryota; kingdom Metazoa; phylum Chordata; class Actinopteri; order Gobiiformes; family Gobiidae; genus Odontamblyopus; species Odontamblyopus lacepedii. Next base: position 29,457,615 of record CM068345.1, on the reverse strand, counting down.
TTAGATGAGAGCCTTAGTAGGGTTGGCCGGATCCAGATTTGATACCGTTAACAGCTACAGTTTTACCTTGACTAATTAAGAATTATTTTGTAGCTTGCACCTATGCCATTCAGACAGCTCCGGCAGGACGTATGCGCGCGGCACTGGCTCTGCTTCTCAAGGGGAAAGCCGATCAACCTCGACTGGGTGCGTTTAGCCACTTGTATCAGGTCTACAATGAAACTAACCAGCAGAACAGGCCTGTATTTATCGTATTTACAGGCTGACCACGGTAAGCGAGAGGTTTTGAAAAGTAAATTTCAATTTAGTTGCGGCTCTGCAGCCGCGTCTTGTACCAATGGAGCCAGAAGATGCTGCAAGCTCCGCGCTCTCCACCACTTGCTCTATGGTCCGATCCTCCACAGACTTGTAACGTGCTGAGGGTAAACTGTTCGTACATTCGGAGTGTGGGTGGAATTCTCGTTGGTTTAGAGAACCACACCAGGGCAGCGAGCCACAAACACCAGAACAAAAAAATCTACGCTGTGTCATTAGCAGCGTATAAATATATACACGCTGCAAGTGTTGAGCAGATCACCATGACTAACCCAGGACTAAACCAGGACTGAACCAGCACATAGCATCAAATTGAAAATATAACCACACATTCATTTGTGCTGAGCAAACAAATTTAGGTAACCATCAATTATAATATTATATTAGGTCCTTATGCGCTGCAGATTTTTTTAAGTGACGGTAATGAAAATAATACCATTTCTACTTTTTGATACCTCGGGATACCTTAATACCCTATGAATGCCCAACCCTAACCCTTAGTCGATAAACTCTGTATCTCACTCTGTAAAGGAGAGGAATAAATGACCAAAATGCCATACATTCTGATTCTGAAATGTATCCAAGAACAATTTTCAGTCTCTACCAAAAACATTCCCCTTCTCATTAAAACTCTACCCCAGACAGAAATTTGTAGCTTGGCAAATTGAACATTTTGGCATGTTCCACTGAGCTGTCTTGCCTTACCCCCAGCTGTGAGCCATTTCCCCGCTCCACCTGCACATCCTCATTACAGACATCATTATGGTTTCTATTTAGAAGACACATCAAAAGGACACTAACTTCTGTCCACACCGCTCTAATGGGAGTCAACGGGGGTCAGGACACAGCTTCGGACATAAGATGAAAGATGAAGAGAAGGTATTTTGTCAGTAGGGCTGAACAATTTGGGAAAAATATCTATAGCAATTTTTCAGTGTGTTGTTATAGATGTGCAATTTATGTTTGAAAGGCACTGTACCTGATACAGTCTTAAAACAACAGAACTACCTCATTTTAAATGGTTTGAAGTGGTGCAAACTTATTCCTTACGCATTCCTAACATCCTAATTTGTCAACAAGATGAGTTTTCAAACACTTTTCACAATTCTTAGAGACCAGTGCAGAGTTTTGTTGTGACAGCTAACGACACAAACATGCACTTCCTGATTATCGGACAATAATATGCTTTCTAATTAGATGCAGACAGCGTGCAGCACTTATTTTAAAAGGTGCACTGTGTAACGTTTCTCGTGGAGAGTTTACTTCCTCATCTCCATGGATATGTTGTTGCTTTGTCCAGAATACTCCATAGTATTGCATTAAATGTATCTATCTCCATAGAGACAAAATACTAACACCACCAAGCCAAGTTACACTCCAGATCTGTGGAGAGGCAAACCTACTCATGTGTTTCTAAACAATAAAAACACATATAAGTGAATAGATACAAGACAGATAAGTTCAATGCTACTGTGGAACATTTCAGGCAAAGCAATAACATCTTTATGGAAAAAATCAAATGGCAGAAAAGTTACACAATGCACCTTTAACCTCAAGAGCTGTTTTGACAATATATCTGTATTGGAACAATTTTGCTCAAGTACATGAGGGAAAAAAATCATACAGGGCTTTTAATAATGATTCTGTTTAGTTCACATTTTAAATACACCCAGGGCTGGGAAAAATCAGTTGTTTGTGGAGGAAATGATGGCACTTCAAAGCCTTTACAATTTGCTCCATTCAAACTGTGATTTCGATTCGATCTCGATTCATCTTGCAGCCCTATTGGTCAGTGTAGTAAAATGTCTCCGAACATTTGTGGAGATTTATGACTGTACTCGAATGCAAATCATCCCAGCGTGGACATTAATCCGGCGGGGGTATTTCATTAGAGGGGTGTGTGGAGGAGAGAGGGACTAGTGAGTGCTCGTAAATTTTGTTTGGCACTCTGATTGTTCAGCAGATCGGACTGGACAGTTACAACAGTGGCCTACATCATGATTATTTTGTGCCCACTGATTCCCAAAACACATGCTGCAGTGAAAGCTACAGTGGGCCATTTATGAAGGTGTCAGTCAACCCGAGAGCCAAGGTGTAAGCATAACATGGATTTAAAGTGTTTACAAAAAGCTATTATACTTGTATTGTTGAAGTAGTTGTAAGAATGTTGAGCGAGTTTCAGATGAAAACATATTGGCATATGAGTTACAAAGGGTTAGAATACTACACTTTATATATAGTCAATTATTTATACCCTCCTGCTGTTACATTAAAGGTGGTAAAATATATTTTTCTAGCCACCAACATTTCAAACTCAATTTTCAGTAAAACATTTGACACTCGATACCAATTTCAGTACCACAATGACTGAACACACTTTTTTTAAGCAACTCAAAGTAATTTTCAACCAATAAGACTTTCTCTAAAGTTGCAGTGTTGTCTTATATAATATAGTTTTGATATTAGTCAAGACTATTCCAAAACTATTCAGGAAAAGGTCCAATTCTGTAATACTGATTTAAGAACTTTTCTGTATCATTCACTGTTCAAGTAAGGATCACATTTCAATATTAGTTCTAGGATTAAATAGTATCTGGGGACCTATTTTTGACAACTCAAAGCCACAACTGCTCTGATAACCTAAAACCTCTCCAGTCACTCAGTCACATTCATGCAGGCAAGGTGCAGTGTCTTGCCCAAGGACAAAATGCTCTTCACGAGGTTTGAACCCGCATATCTGCAGGTCTCTGCAATCTTAGCTGCAGCCCCTTTGACATCCCTAAAGACATGAATATATAAACATGATGTGAATGAGAGGGTATTATTTTTATAATGTAATGATAATACTTCTTTCTACCATCCAACAAATTTACCACTTGATTGCCAGCCCATATTACAATATACTGAGCCATTTAAAGTCTTCACTCCCAAAGTTATGCATGTGGCCTTATCCACTGGCTTCCTTCCAAACCAGCACAGAGGTGGGGTTTGACTTCAGCAATAAATCCAGGCCATGGATGTCAAGCAGATCAAAGTCAGACCAGGGACCGTCCATTTAAGTGCCATTACTAGAGTCATAGGTGCAGAAGACAAGTGCCTCTCCAGTGGCAGCAATATAAAAACCAACCTTTATAGGACAAAAAACTGAGCAGATGATGGAATAGTAAAATTTAATAGTGCATCATTTAATACAGTTTACATACTACATTATGGTTTTTAGTGTTACTGCTAATTGTATTACTTTATGAGAAGGTCAATATTGAAAACAAGTTGATCAGTTAGGTGCAGATTATTATTATGATAATTGTCATATAATTCAGCAAATGAATAATATTTTTTACTTGGACTACTCCAAAACAGGCCATGAGCTGAGAAAAGAGGTATTATTATTTAGAGAAGTAAAGTAGTAATTTCGTCAAAATGACTTTGTAAATATAAATCTCCATCAGGATGTCTTCATGTGGCATCAATAGCTTCATCAGGATAAAAATGGAATTTTCCTGAGCATTTCTAATTTAAGCAATTAAATAATCGTAAAAATAATCGCTATATTAACTGATTAGGAAAAAAGGTTAGTCGTACAATAATTCTACAACTCAAAATATGAGAGATGCTATAATGAATTACTCATACTTTTTTCTGTTATTATTCCTACTTCTATGGCAGCCATAAAAGGTTATACAGATTATTTACAAAATGTGAATAAACATGTGGTATATGCAATGAGAGGACACGTTCATCACATTTATATAAACAACCGGCAGCACTGCAGGTCTTGTTTGTTGATGATGATTACTCTGGAGAATGTAAACTACCACCAAATATGGATTTATAGGATGTGTGCTAGCGTTCTTCTGCTTTCACAGCTCTTTAGAGATGTTAACTTTGTGTAGCTCTGGCAAACTTCCTGGTTTGAGACTTGGCACAGGTTCAAGGAGAGCTGGGCCATATTAGCTCCATTAAAGCCTTAACGCAGAGACTGTCCTGGGGTTGTCACATCACTCTTCAGTATTTGAACACTTAAGAGCAGCCGTCTTTACTCGTGCTTTCGTGCATAATTTAAGGCTAATAAATAAACAAAGTGAACACTAAACTGTGCGGGATGTGAATCTAAGAGGTATTGTGACAGTCTAACTCAGGTGATGATTTGTATAGATATCAAAATATCATATTAACATAAATAGCTCATTTACTACAACAACTACAAGCAATTTGGGATTAAATTTATAAACTTGGAGAAGACAAAAAATTATTGACTATTTTAAAGGTGCTCAGTTTACTGCACAAACACTAGTGATTACTTATTTCACTTAGGCTTAATAAGCATTCACTTCACTCACTCTATAAGCCATTTCTAAAGCCACAGCTGCCCTGGTGATGTGGCTGCCATTCTGCACAGCTTCTCCGACCAACTCACACAACACAATGTTTTCACAAAGGACAAAAAGGCTAAAGCTGGATTAATTGTATTGGAAATGTAACTTAACTAAAGTTCACAAAGAATACCCTATAAATTCTTCTAAACCTCTGTTAAAACTACGATTAGTTGCTATAGTTTCTCACATGAAAAACTACATCTGCTCTTTTGTCACGTGTAGTTGAGGACATTATCTCCGTAACGATCACGTCAGCATCTCCAATATTGTTTACACTCAGTCGCCTATCCTGGGTCTAGCACGGGGTCTGAATACTAAATGTGGGGCTGCCAGATGCTTTCACTGACTTCAAGATAAGGACGGAAATCACACAGTTCTGCCTGCAACCCCAGTGGACGCCTTCATATCTCCTCCAATTAAAACAGTCACTCCAACTGCCCCAGCCATTTTACAAGCTTCTCAAATACCTGCAAATTGATGAGAATTTATTACAGAGGAGCAGATGTGAGCTGCGGTGTTGCATTTTGAACTAATTGACATAGAAGGGGTTATTTATCAGCAATGTGCTTCACAGCAACTTGAAAATGTCTCATCATCTCATTCAGGTAAGAGCGTGGGATAGAAGTAACCATGAATGTAGATCCGTCTCGATAATTACAAGATCGACTAACCGCTAACCTAATGCTAACCCTAACCTACCTTTAACTGTCTCCTAAACCCTAATAATTAGGGCTCAACCAATATATCGGTTGGTCGATATTATTAGCCGATATGGGCACTAAATCTTGCCGGTATGGGCCAATAGTCCAACTGGGGAAGTTATACCTTGTTATAAAACTTAGACTCTCTATATTATGTCCATTTAATCAAATTTACAGACTGATAAATGCCCTAATGTGGCTCTGCATCATTATTTATCTGCTGAGTAATTTGTCTGTGTCTGTGACGTCGTACTGCCCCTGAACGTACCCCCAGAGTTAAACATGCTCTTGTTTTTACCAGTGTACAACACTGAGGCACTGCTTCAAATGGTCTTGTGTCTGATCCATGATACTGACTAGAAATAAAAGTGAACTTCAGAGCAGTTTGGGCCAGAAACAAAACTACTGCATGTTTTTATAAAAGTGTGATTCGGAGAAGAGAGGACTGTCCCACAGACAGAGGACACACACTGCTGTCAACATACTGGATTATATTATTTTTAGGGATGGTCGTTTGAGTCAGGATTAAAAGGACATTTATTTGTGAAGACTTGTGATCTGAGAGGAGCGTGTATGAGCGGTGAGTGTTGCAAATGTGTCAGTTTTGGAGCTTGTTCTTTCTCACTGGTTAGCACTTAGCTGCTGTAAGCTACCACACATAAACAGCCTGTTTTCTCTTACAGTGGCCTACTGTAAAGTGACTATAGTGGCTGTATACACATCACGTACACAACACATCACATCATTGGACATACATCGATATGTACATCATACATACATCGATATGTATACATCGATATGTAAATGATCTGTGAATAGAGGTGTGAATGGTCCGCATTTATGCATATCATTAATTACCACGGCATGCACGCATTTACTGCTAAAGGCTGATAGCGGGAGTTTACTTATATTCTTTACTGGTTAGAATGTCGTGCTGACCTACTGTCTTTAAATATGGCCGTAAAGAGGCAGAATAACATTTTTACATCACTAAATATATTGGTAATTATATCAGCAGCTCCAACTCCCATTTTATCGGTATCATATCAGTCGCAAAAAAAATTTAAAAATCTATCGGTCACGCCCTACTAATAATCCTACCATAACAATAAATAAGAGATAGAACAATTATTTTGCAGGGATTAGGATGTATTGTAGGTAGAGGTGTGCAAAATATTGAAATATTGTATAGTTTAATTTGATGATACAGTATCGTGGACTGCTGTATTGATATATTGCCAAGATTATTTTTTGTATAGGACAACGCTACCATTTTCAATTACAATCCATTGTTTTGATTATTAAATAGATGCATTTGACATTAACTTTGCACAGGTAGTGTTTTAATAAAAACTTCTAGTATCACAGACATGATTTAGCCTTTATTGTTTACTTAACTGTATTGAATCCTTTTGAAATATATTGTATTAAATTCTACCAAATGAAAAGTGCACTGTATCAAGATTTGTATCGTATTTTAGCCTATGTATCGGGATCAGCAACTTCTTCATCATACTCAGCCCTAATTGTGGGTTTGTAGTAGTAGTTTTTGTTAGTTTTCTGTACTATAATAAGATTTGAACTGTAAAGGGGCTGTATTTAATAACTTATGTGACTCAATATAGATACACACTTGGTACCGCCATATTTCATTGTGCTATATATTTATTGCAGATCATATTTTTTTAACAGTGCACATTAGAACAGTTTTAAAATTACAATCCCATTTAAGGGTTGTTATGTTAGTAGCATTAATTAGTTTTGTTTACGCACTATATTTCCTTCAGCAATACCACACTTCAAAATTTGTCACTGGGACAAGCCTACGCCCAAGTCTACGTAACCATGAATGTGCCTTTAGAAACAAACACTATTAGAGGAGAGAGCTGTAAGGGAACTGCATTTGGTCAGCATAAATACTATGGGGTAAAGGGCTGACACTGCAGGCAGCTTTAGGAGCCATTAAACCTGCGAAACGTGATACGTACGCACGCAACTTGTAATTCACCATTAGAACAACTCAAGAAAGAAGAGGGGTTTTTATGTTTTGGGCGAAGATTGACTACAGTGCTGAGGTGGCTTTAGCGCTCCTTACGGGTAATCACCAGGAGGGTAGAAGTTTATGGATCCACATTAGGGTCAGTGAGCAGCCAGCCGATTTCCAATGGCTTTACATGAATGGGCTATAGCATGTCACCCTAAGAGAGAGAAAGAGAGGGGGGAGGAGAGATAGAGTGAGATGAGGAGGAAAGAGGAAGAACGGAGAGGAGAGGGGAGAGGAAACAACGAATCGGAAGCAGTGAGAGAGAGTAAGGGGGTTAAGAGAAGGGGGGATAAGAGAAAGACAGAGAAAGATAGAGATAGATAGGTAGAGAGAGAGACATAAACAGAGAACAAAAGAGAGATAAAGATAGTGAGAGAAACAGATAAAGAGAGACAGACAGACTGAGAGAAAGAGACAAAACAAAGAGAATGACAAACAGAAAAAGAGAAAGAAAGTGAAGAAGGGAATGTTGGAGAGGAGACAGGGAGGGAGAACAGAGGAGAGAGAGGAGAGAGGGTCCTTGGATATTATCAGAAAGTGTTGACTTGGCAGCATCAGTCGACTATCAGCTGAGCATCACATTTCCTGCACTTCCTCTGTTCTTTGTTGATGGGAAAAAACAGCCCAGGTTAAAAGTTTCCAACAACAACCAACTGTCATGCCATGCATCATTATGGGAGAGATGATTTAGTAGCTGTCAGTCGAACAGGCACCGTTAAAAGAGCATTTCCACGTCTACTGCAATTCAACAACAAGACCTAATTGTATCCGGTGGTGTCGTTAAATATGGGGCTTTTGTTATGTGTTGGACAGCTCAGTAAACTTTGCTTCAGGTGAGACTATGCCAAAATATTTCCAGTGATGCAGACAAGGGTAATTTGGTGGATTATTGGATTACTTAATAAAATTTCAAGACAAGCAAACTGAGTGTAAGAAAAAGATTATGTTAATGTAAAGACTTGCAATTTGAGTTGGTTGCAGTTTTCGCATAGTTTTATTATTCAAAAGCTCTTAATATAATGTCCTAAAATCCTCTCATTATTCTCAGGTTTCTGTTAGGCTTCAAATTACTCGGTGTCAGGAGAGGTCACCATATTCATAATATAAGACAAAAATATTTAATACAGATGGGAGGCAGCTGAAATGAAGATTGACGACAAAACATCTGCATTTGAGCATGCGGTACAGTAATTAATAGAAATTATCAGTTCAGCATTTCCACATTTACCATTATCCCCATCTGGGATATGACATAATCGCATTTTACAATCTAAAAACCACCAATGGCAAAAACTGTGATTTAAGGCTTTTTCAGTAAAAGTTAGTTCCATCTTTCATATATTGTAACTGTTGTTTTCCTAAATGTTATACAAGTTTTCCTTACAAATACTTGGGTCTCACTGCCAATCATATGGTTCAGATCTGTACTCTGATCTTCTGTTACCGTGTAATGTACGGCTTATGTGACCGGTGAACTTCTGCATTTGTGTTGTTTGTGAAGCTTGTAGTGCATTAAGGAGCTATGGGACACAGCGGAAACTTTTGGAGGCGCTCCCAGTTTAATCTGGTTCACAGTAATAGAAAATGAGATCAACATGTGCTGCTATTTATCGGTCCAGCTCAATCTACAGGGGGAAAGATAATGGTCAGAGTTGGCATCGTCCCTCACATTCTCACATGAATAAATTAAAACAATGGAGCAACATCAGAGCGTAATATGAACTTAAACACAAGTAAAATGCAATTATGGATGTAAATAAAAGCAAAAGAATACCAAACGGACACTTAAATCATGAGATTACAATAGATGGCTGACCCCTTGTCAACACTGAATTTACAAAGGAAAGAGGCAGCGGGCAAACCCTGAATTTATACCACAGAAGAAGTGGCTAGAGGAACAAAGCTGCACAGTAAATCAAATGCCACATATGAACAAAACTATAATAACAATTGTGTGTAATTATATAGTTATTGTATGAACCTACAAATACACTAATATGTTTAACTATATTCAAAATAAGTAATGCAATATAGCAATAGATACTTTTTCAAGAAGTCAAATAGACATGAACCTACAAATCAACACCTCTCACCTGAGGTTGTGATTAAATAAGTGGCAGAAAAAAATGTGCCATATTTTTCTATCCAATAAAACTCAGCGTGAACTCTACAGGTAACATTCTGCCCCAAAGCTATGAGTCTCTTGGTTCAGACCAGACTGGGGTTTTCTGACTATGCATTCCTGATGTTTTCCTCAATCTCAAAATACAGCCTTCATGTGTCTATGTGTGGTGTCTCTTTGTCTGGGTGCCTGGAGAGATAGTGATCAAAACGCGCATTACCTCCTCAGGAAATCCATAAACTTTACATTTATCTCACAAGTAAATCTGCATTATTTTGGGAGCCATTCTGTAGATTAAAGGCAAACACTAAGACCTTTTGTTGCCATGGAAACATCAAGTGGGCCCTATTGACAAGATGGAGAAAAACACGACTCAAAGCAAAGTATTTTGTTCGTGTTTTTGCTGGCTATAAAAGGCTGTTTCCATGGTAATGCTTGTTTGATGTTAGCTAAGAGATGGAGTTTGCATCTTTTGCTCATTAAATGGTCAAAGTCTCGTAAGAATTAAACTAAAACTTATTAAATGGGATGGGGAATTGTCCTGAAAAAGGTTATCCAAATGAAATGACCAAGTACAAAAAGAAAATGTACTGTGCCGTGGAAGGTTGCATCTGAACTATCTTTTTGTAGGCTGTTAATGTAATAAGGCCGGTTAAACATAATGCAATTGTAGGGCATACAGAAAGTTTTTGAACAATTTAGTATCATTACCAATTCACAAAAAACAATCAGAAAGTGTCAATTATTGCCTGTTAGCCTAATAGACAATTATACAATAGAGAAATGAGTTTTCAAGCCAATTCTGTGCAGTTTGGAGCATTAATTGTGAGATCAAGTACCATAATGTATTCTTCTGACTTATAGTATTATTAAGTATTCTAAATACCACCAAATGAAAGAGAAGAATGAAGATTTTTTTATTCTTAATACATATGTTGTAATAAGTTACTTTCTGACACTGCTTTTCCAAAATATAAAGCTTTTGAAAATCAAGAAGTTAACATTTGTAGACAATAAATACGTACCTCTTTGTAAATACTCTGTTTTCATCAAAGTACAAGGTTTATCCTGATAAAAATTCTCAAAAGTATAAATTAGTTCAAAATGTAACAAGTAACACAATGGAAGAACACATAAGTAAATAAGTGAAGTAAATAAAACAGAACAGACAGAAGCCATCTTTGAAAAGTGACCAGTCTAAACCGCCTCAACACTCTGCTCACTTCTCAAAACTTCTTCCTCACATAAGTAATAGTTCCTGATCACAGAGCTCATGGGTACAGCTGGCACCGGAGTTGTGTCAAAAACACAGAAAGTTGTTGGAACAGGATGCAGGTTATTGCTACTACACCCCTGGGATGGGAAAATATCAAAGTAGTACATTGGTGAAAAAAAACTTGTCTGCGATGTTTACAGATTTGGGGGATATGTGCCTGTTTATACTTGCACTGCTACTGTATGTCGAACCAATGATATTTTTGAACTTCAAGCTGTACAAAGGAAGCAAAGCAGTATTTTTGCAGCTTATGCAAGATAGGTTGTGGGTTAGATCACTAGACTCACCCATGTCTCTGGTTTTCTTTGGGCACTTAAGGTTCCTTCTGTTATCTATAGATGACATGTGAATTGGATCCTATGTAATTCAAAGTAAACGTTAAACTCTCAAACTTTTATACCAACTATCTTCAAACATAAGATTTGGCTTTTTGAGAAGACCTACCACCATCTAAACCAGGTCTAAACATGAATATTCCAGGTCAAATCTAGGGTCAAACTAGGTCTAAAAGTTGACTACATAATTTTCAACGGTAGTTTGACTGTAAACAGGACAAAATGTGAATAAAATAAACTCCCCTCATTGCACATGTAAAGATATTGAAAGTATATGGCTTGGAGTCACTGGTAATCTTTCAGTATTATCATTCCTAAAATAGTGAATCTCCAGTTTATTGCATCACAATTTCCATAGAAAGGCAAACTGCTTTGTGAAAGTATTTTGGTGACCCTAATTTATACTTTTAATGTAGTAGGGCTGCAAAATATTTCTCTAATTCATTGTTATAGCAAAAAGCAAGAATGCTAAACTATATATATGGGTTGGCATTCTGTATTATAATTAATTTGACCATGGAGTTGTAAAAATAACACATTTAACCATCATAATGAATGACCACATCAAATATTGGTTGTCTAATCCAGATTCACCCCACAGTTTAGAAATGAGAGTAGCAAAAGGTTACTGAGCGTTTCATTTTAATAATTAACGCTGACTAGTCCATCCAGGGTTTTCCAAATATTTTCATCCATGACAGATACTAGATACAGGGTGTTGGATCTATCAAAATTTCTGTTACTTTTATTTGAACTTCACACCATCATGTAAAACCTCTTCCCTTTAAGGACACTTGATAACACATAATCCATACAACTGTGCCGTAATCTCAAACATACAGTGATCAAACACAGATGTTGGTAACTTGCAGCTTTTATCCCATTCCTAGCAACATAGGATTTATTAAGGGTGCACTCAATAGGTTACGCTACATCCTAATCTCCTCTCCTCCAGTAAAGACATACTGTACGTGACTCATCTGTATTGATTTACTGCCCCTCGTATTCATGACTGTAACATGCCCCCTGGAGACAAAGGTCAAGAGCGTCCATGGGATTTTACCAATCTGTGAGTTAAGTGTCTACATCCCAGGACATTTTTTAGATTTAACCAGTGGAGTGTAAAGCTAGAGAGGTTAGCCGCTAATCCCCAGAGACTCCTATATCCCCGTATGAAGGTCTTTAAAGGTGCACTCCTGATGTACCAGTCTGTCCTATTCATGCACCCCTGCTAGAGGCTTAGGCAGTACATGCAACTCTTAAAATAAAACTGTCTATATCTAGTAAAGTCTCAGAGGTTATGGGGAGGATTGTTCAGTCCATATATCATAGATGAAGAGTCCCAAAGAAGTAAGAAAAAGTAGGGTTTAAAGTTACCAATGAGAGAAAGATGACAAAGCAAAATAGTTGAAAATCATTATGGCTAGTCTCATATCTCCACATACTTGATCTGCTTGTGTAATGATTCCTACGCAGATGCTCAATCTGAGGAAATTCATTAAACAAAACAATGAAAATAAAATGTCAAACTAAATAAGATAATCAGAACATCATGAAGTTGATGATGGTCATATTCCATACTTCCATATATTGTGCAAAACAAACAAAATGTTGTCATTTGGGGGGAGGTATGAGGAGTTTGTGTGTATCATCACACAGACTTAATGATTTCCGATGCAGACTGTGCAAAAAAACTACTGAATTAATAATACATAGGCCTAGATATTGCAGAATGAAGTAATTCCCCATGCAAATCTTGAAGTTTAAACTGAATGGAGGTAGACATTTATTTCAGATGTCAAAATGTTATTGAGAATTAGGAGTAGAGAAGTTGGAGAAAGAGCTGTAGGCTAATGATTATCATTCATCATTTAAAAGGAGATAATTATGTTTGAAGTGAAATAATTACCCTGCAAATTTTGGGTCAGGCCAGTTAAGCATGAATGTCTTAACAGCCTTTTGCACAAACAATGGCAAAGTGCAGTCACTTAAATGCATCACAACATGTCACATGAAAAAAGTAAGAGAATCCTTCACTCATACAGAGGTGTTCTCATGTGTGGATGGGGGTCTTACTTCTCGTGTGTGATGTGCTCCTTGATGGCTCCCAGCGCGCTCAGGCTGTTGCCCTGCTGCAGCCTGCAGGTTGCCAGGTGCCGCTGGTACTGTTCCTTCAGACACACGTTCTCCGTGCACAAGTCGGACACTTGCTGCTCCAGCTCCTCTATCCTGCTCCTCTGCCTCTCCAACAACTCCTGCTGCGTCTCTATGATCTTATTCAGCTCGCTTAGGTATTCCGAAGCCCGCGTTGGGTTCTCCGAGAGGCTCTCCATGTCCGCGTAGTACCCGCTCACGCCAACAGCAGCAGCGGTGGCGAACGGCGGCAGAGGCAGGTCGGCTCTGCTCGGTGTACTAACAATCCAAGTAGAGGTTGCGCCTTTTACGCCTCGCCATTGTTTTTACAAAGTGGACGATGTATCAAAAAATAAAACCCCAGTTCCTTTTGGTCAAAGTTCAAGTCAATAAAAAACACTACAAGCTCCTGATTTGGTTAAATGAATCCGTCATGGGAACTGGAGTGCTGTCAAGCGCGCCAGACCGACCACAGTGCGGGCTGTAGTTCCGTGGAGTGAGGCTCTTCCTTGTGCTCGTTGCCAGTACTTACGATGTGGCATTTTCTCGGAGGTGGAGGTGTCTCTCGCTCCTCCACGCCGCTCCCGTGACTTTTCGTAAACACTGGCAGGCTGGGTGTCTGTCAGGTGGGCGGGACTTCCAAGTTTTATGAATCTGCAGGTCGCATTAGGCGCATAATGGCTTTGCAGTCGCACACAGTGGGGCAGAGAACAAGTGCACACTTCTTCGTGCGGAGACTGCAAACAGACTGGGATTTTTCTAGCTCTCTCTGTTCTTATCTTAACATGAACTCAAGAACTTTCTTTCGACTGTATGCAAAGACGCGGTGGTGGTCCTGTGCGTAATATCCTCCTTATATTGTGCCGTTTGAGCTGTTTCATCCAAGAAACATCATATTATCAACATTACTGTGGGTTAGTATTTCAGTATCTTATCTAAATAACACAGTCTTCAGATTATTTCAAAATACACTATTTTTATTTCAAGACAAATTATCAATTAGTACCAATTAGTGTCCAGTTAAAATGGTCACATCCTGAACAAGCCTAAACATAATTAATATAGGCTTCTTAAATTAAATTAATATTCTGTATTCATGTAATTTTAAGCAAGGCTTTATTATTTTTTTGTCAGTATGACATTGTGGGGAATTGCTGAATCCACCAACCATATTTTCACCAATATTGCATTTATTATTATTAACACATCACTTTGACAAGCAGCTTACTGTTTTATTATCTGAGGGAAAAACAACTATGATCCATCTGAACAGGAATTTATTTCAAAATGTTCAAATTGTACCTCAGAGGGATGTACAAGCATAAAAGTTTTGGCTGCCGTCTATTCATATCTTTGGTGCTGCTAGCTATTAGAGTAAAGAAAGGTATCATCTGACTTTTATGGCTGCTATCTTTTTGCCATTTGCTCTGCTTGCCTGAGTCTTCAATATGGCCCCTTTAAAAGCAACAGTGAGCAGCTTGAGGTGTCTGCATCACTAGAAAGAAGACTAACTAAACGTTAAGCAAAATGCAAGGCAGTTGTTCTCAAACTATGGCACAGTGGTTTGTTCATTTGTCTTTCTAGATGAATCAAATCAGGCTTATTTAATTAAAACTGAAAAAGGTCATGGGTTGGTTAGTTCCAGTTAGTATTTAATGTTGTAATGGGCAAATATTATGTCAACACATTATACAATCATTTCCCAAATACCAGTACCCTACAGTGGAAGTTAAAACATCATTGACAGGAACAGAAGGGAAGTATACTTTACCGTACTATACAGTGGAGTGTTATCAGTTGTTCAGGGTCAAGATGTGTGTCAAAAAGAATTGTAAGGTTCCTACATTGCACAAAGGCCCTCTGCATTCCTTCCCGTACAGTCAGTTCAAGTGTAGGACATGCACAATGAGAATGACAGTAAGGTTTCCTCATATAACTTGTAAAACTGGAATAGGTGCATCAATCTGGTGACAATAAGTGAAAAGCCAGAGGGAACGGGAGCAAAGATGGGCTGTTATTTTCAGAGTGGATACCTAATCCCAAAGGCAAAAGGCCAATTGGACAACAAGCCTTGACAAGCCGCACACAAAGAAATACAGCCACACACATCCCAAATCCAAGGCTATCTATGGTTCCCAGTGGTGTGAATAGTGTAGGAAGTATGACAGCATTAGACACTGGCAACTGTAGTTGTTTTCAGAATGATACACAATTGGGACTCTTGGCAAAGCAGTTAACAATTTCAAATATATTATATCATTTGAATAGTAGAAATCTTTGGTAAAAAAACCAACAACTATTCTCTTGTTTCACAAATCCACATAAAATAAACACAAAAAGCAATCAAAGTACTGCAGATAGGGTTTATGCCTCATTTTGAAATTATCTGTTCTACCTTAGACTTCAATGCTTTGTATATTAAAATGCTTTTTTTAGAATCAGATTTGATCAGTATATATAAAAAACTGGGATATTTTGGAAACTTGGATATGCATTTTATATCTATTTGAGAAGGCCCAAGTGGATCCTGGCATAGATCTTTGGCCCCTCCAGAAGGCTATTAGCCCACTTAACACAGTGTCCACTTTTTATGTTCTATTTATTCATTATTCATACTGGAACAAGTAGTGACCTCTTGTGGCTACACATATTTCCAGTGTCCTAACTGAGCCCAGATCAATTTTCTGTAGTTAAATGCTTGGAACATCTTGCATTTTAAGAAAGTATCCCCATTAACATATGAAAGTGGAGTGGAATGGCTGTAATTTCGATCATAGCGTCACCTCACTCTCTCTCAGTGACTTGGTGTACTCTACAACTACTGCAGTGTGTGATTTGTGGATGTGCCTGCCATAACCACAGGATATTAAGCACTTGAAAACATACTGGTTGTCCTCACTACGCTCTGTTTCTCCTTCTCTTTCTTTTTGGCCAGATGGTCACATGTGGGTGCCAGTGTGGGTGCTGCTGCTGGCCACCGAGATTTATTTTGTGGAAACCACTCGTGTATTTGTACAAAACCACAGTTATTGGTTTCAGCTGAGGAGAAAAGGGGGCTAATCATTCAACTGGTATGTCCATGTTTTTATTTGGGAAACTCAAAGAGGGCTACTACACTTCAAGTATTCATGGTTAACACAAAGCATATTTAGATCACCATGTTGTTTTGAAAATGCTATATTTGCAAAAAACAAATATTATAATGTGAATAGTTTTGTTTCGCTTTTGATGCTGAGTCCCCCTCCCCTCACTCCCCCTTCAGAGTGCCAACACAACACAACTGGCTAGTGAAACTATTGCACTTCACATCAGATTTGTGAAGTATTATTTGTCACTTGCTTTTGCATATTTCTTAAAAAAAAAATGGCTGTAGGGTTGTGGGCTACTGAAACATATATGGATGACATATAAGACCCCTTAGGTACGTTTATGAAGAGAGAACAATATAATGTTATCCATTCTAATCAATATATCATGGACTGAGTATCAACAGTCAGAATATGCATGCACTCTTTGTAAATATGCAGAGTTCTGACTTCAAACACGTGGGCAGGCCCTCTCTTGCTCAAACCTCCACAGGGAAACATCCTTACCATTCTTGTCAGCTCTCATTCAAAACGGCCTCCTCGCTGATGGCCTGTGCTGACAGCAGTAAGCCATCTGGAACAGTGGTGCTTTGGCCTCACCAGGGACATGCAGCCCGATGCTTCTCCCACTGGATAGGCCTGACAGGTGGGGTTTACACTCCCCCTCTGCCTTAATCGAGAAAATAAATTGGGTGTCATTTTAGCTTATCACGGATGGCTGCCCTAATGAGCTATAGATATACTGGATGGTTTAAAAAGCCACTGGTCGCCCGCACTTGATAGAAGTAATTTTAAAATGGTCATTTCCACTTCTAAATCTCATCACGCTACATTTAAACTATTGAGGAGATGTGTTCAAAACTACAGGAGGCAATAATTTACACATTTGTATACAACACAGAATACACATATTAAAGGAACAGTGTGGGAAGCACATTCCTATAGTTTGTGAATTGTGTTTACTCATAATGGCAATAAAATTATTCTGATTCTGACCACTACTAAACCCAAATGTATTTTTTCTCTGGTGAATGGTCCACCACTTGCTTGTCTCCATGGAAAAGCTATTGGTTTTCATGTTCTGCAATACGGAATTTAACTTTTTTTTTTTTTTAATCTCGATATACAAAAGCAGTTGGCAAAGTTACAGGTCAGATCTGTGCAGAGGCAACCCTGCTCACTGTAAGTATGCATGTTCAAGGGATTTTTAAGATGTAAAACCCCATCACCATGGAGACAAAATCAGAAAAGTTATGTATCCTTTAATTATGAAGTACTACAACAAAATAACAAGCTTCCCATTTCCATAAGCAACAGTAAGAACTTCCTGGATGTTGATCATGTAATTTGTGTTTTTGGGGAGAGGTTAAAATGCAGTTAGGTCAATACACTGACATTCTTGTAAGCAGAATAGACATTTGCAAAATGCTTTACAGATATATTTCTTTCCCACTACCATTTACCGGGCTTTGCTTACTACCCAGTCTTCCTTACAGTCCCTGTTGTGATACACAGAACTACACAATTTGCATTTCCTCATAGACACCTGGAGGTTCTGCACTAAGGCTGCGTCTGCTGCCCCCCTCTGAGACATGGGGCGCTGCAGGAGAATAATGCACAGATTATAGCTTGTTCTGCGCACTTGTCCCATTTAGGATTATTCTTCATGCAGCGCAAAATGCTTGTGGGCTTTTGTGGGTTTGGTAAACAGAGTGTATGGGCCCCTGTGCGGACTAAGTGAACACAAACCAAACACATGGAATTACACAGCAAAAAAAGAATATGCATGGAAGTTAAAGGGACTTGAATTCAGAATATTTGCATTTTCTTTTGTACTTTTTAGGTTGTTGCTCTAGATTTGTCTTTCCAGTTAAATTTTTTTCATAATCTCAAGAAAAATATCTATCATCTTAAGTAAATGCATAATGTGACTTTTCAGGTGACTGCATTTCTCCATGGAGATTTTGTTTTGTCTAGACAATATGGCATTAAACCATTCAAAAATAGAACTATTGTCTGTTTTTGCAGTGTACTTTCTCAGTGGAGATTTGTGTTACAGTAAAGAGAATGTCTTAGACCCTGTGCTGTAAGTGTGTATGGTGTTACACATATACGCATGTACCTATAGTGAAGGCGGTGACAGCTGCATACAGATGAGGTGCCAGATGGGCCCCAGGTTTTTACACATCCTCGGGGAATCCAAGTTGTAGATCACTTTTACATTCATGCTATCCCTGCACACTGTAGCAATGTAGAAGGAGAATGAGGGGAGCTGTAATAAAAGGAGTTCAAACAGGGACAATCAAATGTCTTTAAAGCACATTGCAGTGCAGGTTAAGTGCACTTCATATATTATTACAAATGCATCACAGATTTATTAAATTACTTAAACCACTGTTGGATCACATAAAGACTTTCACATTATTTCTTTAGTCAATGGAAAGATGCCAGAAGCCACACTACAATACTTTTGCTTTGTAATAGCTTCCTTCACAATAACTTATGACACTAGTAGAGCAAAGAGCAGTCATTTGTAACTTATGGTTTTATAGGAACATAGCTCTTTAACCCTGTTCTCTGGGCATTGGACAAGACAATGTGGCCAAAGGGTAGCATTAAAACACGAATTTAGAAACAGTGCATTGATTTTACTATTGTAAGTGTGCATTACAATTGCTTCTGTAACAAGACAGAGCATTTTGTTTTAGTTTTTAGGGCAAGAATTGGCCTGTTGCATCCATAATATTGCAAAACCAAGACCAGTGAGAGACAGGAGATTGTAGCATTCATGGTTTATATATTCTTATAATCGTCTTTCTACAGGAATAATTTTAGTGAATATTTCTACATTAGATTTTAATATTTCAAAGACATGTTGTGCCTAACTGAGTAAATCAAAAATACATTATTTTTCTCGCTAATCTTCATAGGGTTCAAAATATTCAATTTCAGTCACAACATTAAAGAATAAAAACTTTTAATTAGCAAAATAAGAGTTTATACAAACAAGCAAACTGGTATAAGCTGTACACATAGTTGATTGTACAAACAAAATATCTTCACCATCATAAAATACACATAAATATATTTTTTCAACAAATTATAGCCTAAATGGCAATCACAAAATGCAGTTACTGAAAGTCAAGTCACACTCATGCCCCTGTGTTTCAGTGCTTCTATAATTCCCCCCCCCCTGGACGGCTTCACTTAATACAGAATAACACTGCACAAAATAGCTTTGAAAAGAAAAAAATGTCCAGGTAAATTCTAAAGGTTCACATGCCAACACATGGTTCACATTGTTTAATCAGTCAGTTTATTATTAAATTCAGTGATGTTTCAAATGCCCCAAAACAGAAAAATCTCAAACTTTTTTCTCATTTCTGCACATCTGTAGGATTTGTCACAATGCGTTTTGTTAATTGGACATTTTAGCCTCACGCATGGCCATTGTGTCCTAATAAATAAAGAGGTAAAGTATGCTTATTGTCACAGGAGAATATGGTTTTTCTCATTAAAGTTCACATCTGAAAACACAAATAAAAAGCAAAAGCAGCCACTTGAAGCAAAAATAGTGATCGTTTCTCAGCATTATGAAGCACAAAAAAATATATATATATAACCACGAAATTTGGTATTAAAGATGTTCAAGTCGTAAGCAAAATAGAGAAAAGTCAAAATAAGCATAAGTATTCAGTCCTATTATTTTAGCAAATGTGGTAATATCATAACAGATGAATACTCTATTTGCATATGTACCAAGCTTTGTTAGCATGACATTCACTTTATTCAGTCTCACACCACAAAGCACTTCTCCTGAGATTTCGAGGCACAAACAAAAGTATCAGAAGGCCAAAGGTGCTCCACAGTGAAGGCTACATCACGACTTGTAATCAGGAGAGAAGAGCCGTGACCTTGGACTCCTGGTCATATCCATCCTCGGGATTGAATTATTGAATGAGTTTGTTACAGGGGAGTTCAAACCTGAATAACAACAGTTTTAAATACAACTTTAGTGCACATTTAAGAAGGCTGGAAGACAATCTGAGCCAATATTGTACCTTAGCTGCTTAAAGTTAAAAGGGAACATATTGCTTCCTCATCAAAAACATACCTAGAGTTAACTATGTTTTGTGTCATTCACACTTAACATACAAACCCTGCATATTTAGGATGAGTTCTTCTCTTAAACAGAAAACACTCTTTTCTACTTTGTGATGTCATGTGGTAATACAGAAAGTGCTCCACTGTGTTTTTAAACTCTGTACACTTTCACAAGAATCATTTGGATGTTTTCAGCCTTAAACTGACAATCTCTACTGAACAAAAGGTCAAAGGTAGCTGATCATTTGAAAACCACCGCTTTTCACAATGCTCTGTTCACAAAGTGGAAGAAAGCATTCTGAGCTTTGGAGATGTAGACAGACTAATAATAAAGGATTATTCAAACATGTGTGAATGAAACAAAGTACTACTCCAAGTATGTTTTTGATGAAGTAACAACATTATAACATGGCTTAAAGCTCACAAGAATCAATTTTGTTTAATATCGGACCTTTAAGAAAATAAAAGGCCCGACTGTTTTTTGAATCATTGATTAATTACTTCTCAACATTTCCAAATTGTCACAAATGGCTCCAGTAAACGCTTCATGTAAAATCATTTGCAGTCTTATTTTTACTTATAATTAGAGTATGGGTTCAAGCATAACTAAATGCTTATGTGATTCATTGTGTAATTCCTGGCAGCATGATGGATCTCTTTTCTTATTAAAACCTATCAGCCTTAAGAGAAAAAGCACTTTATAGCATTTTCTGTTTTTTGAACTTTTTACTTATTGGTAAAGCGTTGAGAATTTCTTACCCATTACGGGTGGAGTTCTCTGGATAAAGGCTGGATGATATGGCGGTTCTCTTGGCGAAAACAAAGTGTGGAGCACTGCAAAACAATACAAGTGTTAAAGAAACCCGGCAATGACTTATTGGCTGAGATGCGGAGATAACTATACAAAAAAAAGCAAGTCTGAGTAAAAAGAATTTGGTGTAAACACTACTCAATTACACAGTCAAGTAACTCAAAACTTTTACCAAAATAATATACAAAACAACACTAAAACTTAACATGAAAATACTCTACATGTTGAATTTGTTCAAAAAAGTTACAATGAGAGTAAACACTTCAGTTTATACAGCATTGCTGCCTATTGGATCTACCATTATTTTATCACTTGGAAAACATGCAAAAAACACAATACCTCAAATTGAATCTATAAAAATGCAAATAAGTTCACTGAATGTCAAGAAAAGTGACCAACCAATGATGATGATAGCAGAACCAGCAAGTAGAGCGAATAGGGTGAAGAACATCGTCTGGTAGCTGTTGATGAAGCTGTGCAGAGACGAGCCCCCCTCCAAACTCCCGAGTGGAGCAGCAGCTGCTGAGGGTGCAGTGGATCAAACAACAGGCTGTCAGACACTGTACTGCTGCAGCAACACACTGACTAATATGAGACCTGCCACACTGTGATAACAAGGACCACAACAGCTAACGCTGTGCCATCCACTCACAATACTTCTCACTGTGAGAACTGGAAATTCACCATTTAAAAAAAGATAGATAATTGTTGAATTCTTTCCCACAGGCGTGAATAATATCTTTTGGTTGTTAGACCATTTGTTTGATCCAATTTAAATAATCATATATTTTGACATTCATAAAAAAATATGCTCAAATGTGTAATGGTTGATGTTCAGATACTGCAAAAAAGATGACATGGCAGACAAAGTACCCTTGTTTGGAGGATTACATTACATTATATGCTGCTCTTTTTTAATCAGCCCTTTTTTTAGACTATTTGCACAATAATCGAACTTTCCCATTGCAATATTATCTTGTAGACAATATACTGCCCATCTCTGCTGATTAATTCCTCTTTACTAAAATAGTAATATAGAAACTTTCTGGAGAAGAAAAAGTGTGTACCTTTTAACATACACGTTCATTTCTGACAAAGCTACATTTAATCATGACCTCTTGTCTTCAGGCAGTGACCTGTAATTGCACTTAAAGGATCCTGACCTTGTTTAGTAGCGCTGGGGTCAGTCACATGCATCACAGTGACAGGGATGAGCAGGTGTTGTCCAGAGGAGGAGCTGATGGAGACAGAGGCTGAGACTGTAGCTGTGGATTGTGCTGCAGAGACCAAGTACTTTATGAAACTGGGGAAGCCGTGGTGCACCTCTGACTCCTGCACGGAAATGTCTGGAGATGTAGATGCAGCCTATGGGGTGGAATCCAAGATAAAATAGTTAAAACATTAATTACCTTAACAACATGCAAATAAGATGTCATTTGGGTAGATACATGGGGTTAATAGTTTCAATTAAATAAATTCTATACTGTGTTTAAAATGTAAATAATCATTTTGGCCATGCAGCAAAAGAAAAAAAGTTAATAAAGTTGGTCATATTATATTGTTGGTCTTTCAAAAGGGATTAATAATATTTTGGCATTAATCTAAATGTTAATAATACTATTCTTCCAACTATATTTCAATTCAGTAAAACTCCAATTTAGTGTTTACAGTTTAAAATGACTTCATTTTAAATAATGAAAGATGCTCAATGAAATTTCAGTATAAATCATAAATAAACACACCATAGAGTCAATATAAGCTATAAACAAAGAAACATGGTGTCAATAAGAAAACACATTTTGAAATTGTTTTACCCAATAGAGCTTGAGATTATTAATGGAAAAATCCACTGTTTGTTGCAAAGCAAAAATAGAAAAGCATTATAGAAAGTAAACTAAGAATACTTCAGAATGCTTTTTAGATTAGGTAAACAAACAGAATTTTTAAATCTTCTTAAGTTTATTTTCAGGCTAACTGAAAACTCTATGAAGACACATTCTTCTCACACACATCTTTACACTGTGGCGCCCCTAAAACCAGACTGTTCCATGTATACATGCCTCCACACTGGACAGGGCAGTTGAGGGCCCGTAGACGATGAGCTCCGCAGATGGGTGGAGGTTGGACAGTAGCAGCTCGCTCTGGTCGGAGTAGAGGCCTGGCTCCACAGGTAACCGTGCGCTGACCTGCTCCTCGGAGAACGCACTGCCCTCCAGGCCCGCTCTGACCAGCACATTAGTCAGGGACATGCTGAGCACACGGCTCTGCTGCTCCGACAGAGACTGCAAGGTCAGGGAACAAGTGTACAGACCTACAAGCAACCAGACAAAGGAATACAGTGATGGTTAGATGTGATTATGTAACTTTTGAACAAAGAAGACTACAAATAGGTGATTATGGCTCCCCAAATATCGCTAAAAGTCTAATATTGAAAATTTAGCAGATATTTGGCACCGATATCATTTCTGTAATGCCTTAGTCTGTGTGTGCCCATGTGTCATTCACAGTTTGTCAGACTTGTCTTTTGTAACAGACCAATTAATACAAATGAAATTGAAGCAATTTAGCTAAAAATATGGCAGTATCTTATCTTCATACAAATGTGGCTGTATGTTTACACATCCATGTAGCAAATGATTTTACATCACAGATAGACACATTTTATTATTACACAATCAAATGTAACAAAATGTTAATTTGTGAACTTGACTATAACTTAACAAAAATGTTTGGTCCATGCTTTATTTTAAAATGTTGGTATAAGAAATATTGGTTATCGTCTCTATCAGCAAGTCAAATATTACTATTGTTTAAAAAGAAAAAAAAATCTATCAGACCACCTCAACTATTAAAAGAACATTTGGGAAGAAAACATTTCACAGTGCTCCTTAGAGGAAAACCAATAAGTGGGAGTCCCAAACCCCAAACACAGTTATAGGACCAGGCAACGAGGACCCTCTTCTGTTCAATACATCACCATGACACTTTTTATGGCACTGGATGAATTCATTCCACTGGCAAAACAGGTATTGATTACAGCCTTATAAATGGTACTTTCCTGGCCCTTTGAGCTTATGCATAAATTTGGTTCTTTCCTGTTTAAGACCAAAAGAAAACATAGGAAGAAAGGTGATCTCAACAAAACTAAACTCCAGGATCACAACTTTTAGAGATTATAGCCCTGTGCTGATTTGTAGCTGAATTGACATCAAGATATATCTGTTTGCCAAAGTCCCTTGAAACAATATATTTTTCACAGTTTAACTAAAAGTTTACAATCCAAAATAAAATTGCCAACAAAACATCCTAGTATTACCAAAATAAGGGGAAAGATATTGACAAAAGACTTTGCAATATTTGTTTAGATTATTCCAATGCCAAACCATCAGATATGTGTTAAAAGGTGCTTGAAATACCGTGGTCGAGGTTCAAGTATTGCAAAAATGTAAAAAAAATTATAAAAAAATAACTTAACTTAAAGCACAGAAAAGTCACTTTATATCCTAATTGGAACTGAAAGTATATTTTACAGTTTTGCATAACTTTATAACAATTGCAATATTATCATTTTTGATATATTGCCCACCTCTGTTACCAAATCAAATGTATTAAAATCAGATAAAGACAGAAGGGGTTAGGTTACCCATGTTACAGTCGAAGCCGGTTTGTGTTCTGAAGACATCGTTTGGAGAGAAGCTGACAGAGTCACTGGTGAAACTCAAGAGGCACCTCACAGAAGTCTCAGGGCGGAGCACGTGGATGGCTTCAGTTTGGGCAGATGAACAAGTACCTGCAGAAAAAAACACATAATATTTAACATCAATGAATCAGATGATAATAATTTTAAATATGTGAACTTTAAAGGGGCCTCATCATTACCTATAAGGTTGGTTCCTCTTTCCCTGATTGAAATGTAAACCTTTGTCTCCTCACCACTTCTCAAAGGTGTTGCCTGAGCCTGAACTGTGGTTCTAAATGAGGCTTCCACTACCACCTACATTAACAGTTCAGACAAAAAGCAATATTTTTTACATACACCCAAACAAAACATAACTTAAGCATGTATTAATGTCATCATTACAGCATTGATTGGTAAATGTTTTTTATAAAAGGTGTTTTTTTTAATCTTGCATTTATCTCAAAATAACAGCTAAACCCACCTCTCTGTATGTTTTCAATAATCCAGGTATCTCATAGTACACAGTCACTGTCCCAGTATCTCGGGCCACAGCTGCACCACTCTTAGGATCCACCTGAAGCACTCCATTAGAAGATGAGCTCCACATGCCCTGGACACCTGCAAATGTAATTCAAATGAATACACATTTTTACTAGGTGACTTTACAGCAAGGGTACCAAACTTTTAAAGCACAAGAGAAAGTATGCGTTTCAATCTATCCAACTTGTTTGTAGCTCTCACAAACCATATGGCACATTACTGATAATCTAATACCTTTTGTTGGCCACTAGCACAGCTTTAGAACAGCTTTTTCAGACAGAAAAGTGTTAAGCAGGGTGGACCACCCTTGGACAGCCAATCAGCTCTCACCCCAGAGCTTCATACAGTGACTCACACAGTAGCTCATCCTTACAAGATTGCACTAGATAAAATGTTTTCTAATTAGACAGAGTAATGGTCTGATATTTGTCACAAATTTGGGGGGGGGGCATAATTCATAATTTATGAGAATGAAAGTCGGGCAGCTTTAAATGCATTTTCGATAAAAACGAACCATCTGGGCTGAGAGGAGGGACACTGAAGCAGACCACATCTCCCACTATGAGTCTGGTGGCATCATCAGGGAGGATGACGTGTTCCACAGGCAGAGGGATGAAGTCTGCGACGCCCGGGTTCTCGCTGTCCCACACAGCGAGCAGCGTGAGCCCAACGTTCACTGTGCGCACGGTCACAGTGTGATTATCTGCGCCAGAGCCCATCTGCACCAGGTCCTCTCTGCAGAACACACAAACGGAGTAGATGTTGAAGATGTGTTCACACTTACACATAGACCACATCAAAATTGAGACTAAATTAAATTGGAACCAAGCCCAGACTAAAGTCACATGCCGAACAAGAGGGCAGACATTAAGGACCACAGAAAGCCCATGTTTTGCAGTTTTCTACTAGCACTGCAAAATATATTGCAGTCGGATTGAAATTTGATTTGGTGCAATCGCAAAGGCTGCATTTTTGTAGATAATAGAATGTTCTCTGCAAATAACTAAATATCCTGTCTTTTTAGGGAGAAAGCTACCTAACCCATGTTGTTTAGACCTATATAAAGATGTTTGTTTTAGTGTAGCAGTTCATATTTGAGTTTTCTCTCAAATGTTATTGCCCTTGGGTGTGTATAAAAAATGCACTATAAACCTAATTTGAAGATAAACTGTAAATATAATAGTTATCACAATACTTAAAAATACAATTTAAAAAATGCAATTTAACTTTTTTTCTCTTCTAAATGGTGTATATCTATTTGAAAACCCTTAGTATTGTTTTCATTCTGTACATACTGACTCACTCCCTCCAAAAATAATGTAATCACGGACTGGTCCATTTCAGTTTACTGCAGTGATTTGAATAGTTTCCTCTTAAAATCGTGTGTCAGCAGCACCTGGAGTACAAACTAATAGAATCATTTATTGTGTAGACTGATGAGAGTGTCCCTCATTGGGACCACTGTGCTCCTGCCCAACACTCCCATTAATTTAGCTCACTCACTGAGGTGGAAAGTGCTTCATCTGAAATGAGGCTGAAGGAAAGAACCGCCAAGTGAATTAATGGTGGAACTGGCAAAATGACCTCTCACTCAAAGTGGCATTTATACATCTTGTTCTACAGACATTAATACTCAATGTGTGATGTAGCAAAGATTGTGTTAAAAGAGAAGACGTTTAGTAATCAATTTCATAGATGAGTAAAATCTCAAAATAGATTGATTAACAATATGTAATGCCTTCTCTCATTCTATATTTAGCACAGTTATGGATACAGAGACGCTTTTATGCCTGAAGAAAATAATTGCAAAATGATGGTCAGTATTTTAAAATTATACAGCCTATTCTCTCAGATTGCGGCTCTGTTGTCAGGAAAGAGGCAGTGACAGACCACAGAGCCGCTGCAGTAATCACTTGGGGACTGAGCTGAGACCTGTTTGTGGTGAAGGTGAGGCGTGAGCTGGAGCTGTGCAGAGGGTCCCCGCTGCTGGAGTGAAACTGGACGGAGAAAGTGAGGACCATCCCCAAAGGAAATGCTCGCAGTTTGTCTCTGAGGGATACTGGCAGGACGGGGCTGCTAATGAACTGGACATAAGACACAGGGACCACCTATAGAACAAACAACAGACCAGTTCAATTAGACCCTCATTAACACACAAAATAACAAATAGATTTAAGGAGTGAATTACAATAATGAGAAAAAATAGACTGGTGCTTTAGATTATATACTGCTGCTTCAGATTAATTTGGTGCATAATTCCTTCTAACTATAGGTGGATAGGCAAATAATTGCATTTTCATCAAGATTCAGTCATGTCTAATCATCAATGATATGCAAGGAGTTGTTTTTTATGAAGTAGACAGTCAATCCTCTTTGTAAGAATGTGGTTTGAAGCAGAGTTCAGACTTTGGAGAATAAATTGGACTGTTATTGTGTTAATTACAATTTGACTTTGTTTTTCAAGAGTTGTGGCGACTGATCCACCACTTGGTTATTTGGAGCCATGGTACAGAATGGGGATGGGCATGATTAGTCGATTTATCGATAATTGATCAAGAATTTCGTTGATCACGTTCATTTTAATCGACAAACTGAATGTAGGTGTCTCTGCGTAATGTAGCATAAGGAGTCAAGGCTGCGTCACAGCACAAACACTGGAGTTGAGGCCCCACAGTCCCACATCTCGGCTCTGGCTCCTTGGAGATCACTATATCCCTGAGAGTGCATTTACCTGCACATCAGTATCCCGGTTATGATTTTTTTTTATTTTTTATATCCAGGTTTCGCATGTATACATCTCCACATCTCCAACACGACATACACACAGAACAGACTCACTTTCACTTTCTGTTTATACAAATGAGCCATGCGGTTTTAAGTTTCATTTCTGTAAGGCGTAAACAAATGTGTGCAACGCTGCATTAAACACATTCTAATGTCACACGGGCTGATGTGGCTCTATAGTGGTGATGGTTTATATGTTGTAAAGTTGAGTTTATTTATGCAGATTAGTAAGAGTAATAATTATGATAATTTTAATATAAAATGTTAATGATCGAAAATCGATCGTTAATTTTCCCGACGATCGATTAATTTAATCGAATGCCCATCCCTAGTACAGAATCAAAATGTATAGCAACGAAAACAACTATTTATCTTTGTTTTATTTAGCTCATAAAATTGTGCAACATTACCCAACATTACTCGAAACAACCTTTTAACGAGACATTGTGCAGTGGACAATTTATCTGTCAGTAATGATGATGGAGCTATAAGTATGAAATATCTTGAATACAGCAGATCACCGACTGACCTTGACAGCCAAAATGATTGTTTGATTGACACCAAAGGTCTCTTGTGAGGTGATCAGGAGAGAGGAGATGCCAGTAAGCGAGCTGGAGCAGAGGAAGCCTTTATCATCCACTTGTGCGATAACAACCTGGTCAGGGAAATCCAGCATCTGGTAGGAGAGCAGGCCCATCCCATCTCTGTTAAACAGCACACAATTGTTAAAAAATATCAAATATATATATTTCTACCCAAGATCAATAATAAAACTCCCCAAAACAAGTCAAAAACATAGCACTTTACCTGTTGGTTTGTAGCTTGAGGGCCGAGTTTGGTGCCATCAATATTTCTCCAGTCTCTACTTCAGGATTGAGCATCCGCAGCTTGTCATAGACCTTGTTCAAAGCAGAAAGAAGAAACTCTGATTATCGAAAGGCTTGAATCATTATTTGAAGTTTAGGCAGAAGCCACATGTCATACTTAGATGTCGTTTGAGGTTGGATGCATTCACCACCAACTGTAATCTAATAGTTTTACACTAAATTACTTTTGTCAGTCCATTTACTTCTATGATGTTTCATTTTAAAGAAAGCAACAGAGATCCTGTGATGGCATAAACATTAAGCAATCAAGGGCTACAATACTGACTGCAGACTGGCATACAAATACATCAATTTAAAAGTCATGTTTTTATGTTTATGGTAGGGTTGCAGAGAGGTATGTTGATTTGAGAAAGTATCAATAATGAAGAAACAACATTTTTAGGACAACTTTGGACCTTTTTCTTACTCATTTTAGAATATTTTAATAATATATCAAAAACAGTATAAGGCAATATACATGATATACTTTAAGAAACTATTATTTTGTATAATATAGTGTAAAAAGAGCATTTTCTTGAAATTCTTGTTTTGTTCCAACACTAGTTTATTCTGAGAGTTAATTTGAGTTTACCTGTATCTGAATCTCGTCTTTAAACTCATGTAAGACGTTCACGAGTTGTCCCGCCGCACGGTCCTTCACCCTCAGAATCACCTTAAGTCCAGTCCTTCCTCGGGTTTTTCCAGTCACTCTCATGCCAAAATTATTCTCTGCCTGGAGCTCCACATTAGTCTGAAGAACACAGCATTATGAGAATGTTTAAAAATAGCAACAGAAAATCAAATAAAGAGGAGATGAGGATGCAGGAACAGGGACAGCAACAAAGCAGACACACTCCCATCATACTATAAACCAAAAGATTCTTCTACCAGTACCAGCATGATGGATTCAATAACGTACTAAATATAATGCATGATCAAATGTGTAAAATTATAACTGGGCACCTCAGTGTGTCTTGTATGAACATCCAGGATGTCTCTCTTCGTGGTGGACCAATGAAAGGTGAGGCCTGGGATCGCATTAGCAAAGGTAAAAGGAGTCTGACTGCTGGTCAATCCAATCACATAAACAGGCATCTACAATGAGAAAATAAAACAGGTCAGGAGAGGATTTTCATTTATAGATTAGACGGTATGTTATATAGTTATATAGTATATACTGTATAGTATTTTATGTCAACTAGTAAACCTGTGCTCCTGTCTTCATCCTTGTAATAGGTGCTTTGATTCGAATGGCTGTGAGTTGTACAACCTCAACTTCTACTTGGTCCTGCAAACACAAGAATGATCATCCCATGTTAACCAACTATACATAGCATTGTATAGTATACTTAAAGTATACTAAATATACTAATTTATTTTATGTTGTTACCTGAGACACAACTACAAGCTTCCCGGTTTCAGCATCAACAGCTTGAACCAGTCCAGTTACTGTGACATTGCCAATAGTGGCCCCTTTGACATGACCAATAGCACCGACAGAAGCCACTTCCTCTTTTGAAACTGAGAAAATGATGTTGGACTGAGGCTGCGGACCACCCTCAGATGTGATCTGAAATATGAATACAAGAAATTCTAGTATGAAGTATAGTTCACATACATTTGGTAAAATAAAAGGCTGTACACAAGACCCCCATAACAAATACCTGCATCATTGCTCCAATTAGCAAAGTCATTCTTTTTGGGATGAGTTTGAATGGTGGAAAAACCTGATAAAATAAAAGAGATTAGACACATACTTTTATATAATACACATTAAATAAACAATATGCACCTCAATTGATTGTGGTGCAGATGTAATTTTTCTTTCATTTTTGTCCACAACTGCAGCAGTCAGTGTAGTTTGCCCAATAGCAACACCTTTCACAAGGAAAACTGCAGTGTCTTTTTCTGACGATTCAGCTAAATGCCTGTGGAGAATAAAGGGTTTTACTAAAACCATGTTCCGAAGCTGATGATGGTGTTATTAAAATTGAGAACTTACTTTAAAGAGACAACTTGTGAAGCAGCCTTGAGCTTCAGACCCATATATTTGAAATAACTAACAGGGAAGGGCATCTTATTCTCATCCAATACTCTCACATAGGCTCTAACAGATTTACCAATCTCCACCTGTAAATCAGACATCATTAATTACCTCCAGTGATTATAATGTCTATTCCCATTCTGTAGGTGTATGCATATAATGAGAAAGTCTGACCTTGTCCACTACTCTGATGTAAACTTCCAAAATGTCCGACACGTGAACTGTAGATTTTGCTGGAGCTGGAAATGCTAAACAAAGATCATGAATCATGACCTTCACTATTCCAGAGTTAAGTGGAGCTACCTGCAGAATCAAACATTGGGTTTAATATGTAGTTGATATATAGTTGGTATTGCACTACACATCTATGTATACATATTGAAATACAAAAATACCTCAGCACTTTTCTTAACTTCCTGAAATGTGACAGCTGCAATTCCTTTAATGCTAGTGTTCACAAAGAAGTGGCCAGATCCCTCCAGCAAGGCAAGATTCACCTAAAAGACAAATTAATGCAATTCAGTCATCAAATTGTATCAAAAATCAATATAAGAACAACTTTGCCAAATGTGTCCATCTTACCCGCACTTCAGGGTGGTTATAGATTGTTACAGCATTAGGAGTAACTTTGACATCTTCCACCAACAGCAGCTCCAGAGTTGCCGACACGGGGGTCAGGGGTTCATACTGTCAAGAAGAAAGAAAAATCAATACTTCTACCCAAGATAATATAACTAAATAAGTAAGGATGTAAAATGCACTTACAGGGCTAGAAACTTTAGCTGCTACAAGATGTGAATCTTGGTACCCCAACGCGGTCACAGTAATCGCAGCTAGTCCCGTCTGATGATGGACAAGGATGGTCTGATGTCCTAATTTAAATCAATATTTTTATCATTAGCGTATAGTAAAAAGATACGTAATAGGGCAATTAAAATAATAGGAATATTGTATACCATGAAGTTTCTTTTGATTGCTGTCATCCTCAATCAGCTGAAGCTCCATGGGCATAGTGGGCTCAATGCTGGCCAGTGAAACTTTTGTTGATTCCCAAAACAGGCTTAAAGAGCTAAAGTTATCAAACTTTCTTCCTTGATGATCAAAAGCAGCAAGCTCCAAAATTGGGTTTCGGTAGTTGGAAACAGGCACCTTCAAATAAATAATACATGAAATATAATTTAAGATGTACCACTGGCCCCTGGGTGTTCAGATATTAATTTAAAATGCAGCGGATGGGAGACAGACCACTTGTTTGTTCTGCTGCAGCAGTGGGCAGGTGAAGTCGAGCTGAGGACTGCCGTACACTGGTACCAGAGTGAGTCGAGATGGAGGAGCGCACACAAACTTTACTATGGCTGGCTCTACCGCAGGGAAGGGATTAGTCACACTAGCTTTGTTCCCCACCATCACCTGCAGCACCTGAAACAGACATCAGCAGATTATTACCTATTGTAGTTTTACAAGCCCTTTATGTTGAAAGCTGTCCTGCATCTGAAAAATGTGAAAAACAATACTTTTTTACCACTTTTTCCACACCTTCTTAAATCCTTCTTAGCATTCTAACTATTCATGAGTTTAGTTTATAAATGCATTTCACAACAAGAAGCCAGAGGAGGGTTTGCCGCTATGCCACTACTAACAGCAACTAGCATGCTAGCAGTGCACCAGCAATAGGTCCTGGATCACTGACAATAAAAACAACTTATAAATAGATGCAGACAGCACACCATGGTCTCATTTTGACCCTGCTTATACAATATTTAATGTATGGTCTAGGGCAAAAACTATTTTAAAAATCTTTTTATATGAATAAAATCTGGTACAGCCCCTTTCACTAAAGTATACATAATAAAAGAAAGACTACCTGTTCTCCAAGGGCTCTACATGTGGCTCTGACCCAGTGCTGTTTGGAGCTGGAGGATGGAGGGCTGATGTGAGTGAGGCTCACAGCAGCTTTATCTTCAGATGTCAAGTTACAGAAGAACTTTGAGGGCTCCAAAACCCAAGGCCACGGTCCCCCCTCAAACAGCATGTCCTTAGAGGAGCCCAGAGTCACCACTGCCACAAAGACGGGGTCTACAGCCTGTCAAGTATGGGGAAAATGTACATGGTTAATAATACATAAAAAATTAGAAGAAATCAAATGTAAAAATCCCAAATCATCACTAAAGACGATGTTCAGCAAAAGAATTACAATATGCTGATTATGAAAATTATTTTATTATTATTATTTCAACAGCAAAGCTGGACTGAAAAATACATTCGTCATCAACTTCCCATCCTGTTCAACTTCCTCAATGGTGAATGCTTAATCATTTTACACATTAAAAATGTCCTTCTCAAGAACAGTGAGAAAAGCAATGCACTCACTTTTAACGGGAGATATGCCGCGATGGTGATCTTGGCGCTCAGGTGTACGTTGCCATGAGTGTAGCTGACTGTGAGTGTGGTGTAACCCGCGGCAACAGCCTTCACCCTCACTCCACTGCAGTGGTCCTGACCCGGGGCCACCCTCCCTGAAACAAGAACCAGAGATAATGATGCAAGTTTTTACAAAACACATAGAAGTCAAACTTCAGTCAGTTTAAACAAAGTGCTTTACCATATATAAGTGAAGCTGCAGTATCTTAAGGTCTACACCAGGGGTGCTGCATCTCATCAATTTTAATAAAAATTTCATAAATCAAACTTTCTTTTTTCCCAAACTTTGGAATTGTGGTATCTTTAGTGGTGTATTGTTTTGTTCATTAAAATGTTTTTTTTTTTAAAACCGTAATAAGGTAATGAAGGTAATTCACAAAATCTCTAAATTGTAATTCAAAATATCCAGTTGATGTCAAACCAAATCTTACCATCTAGCAGCTGGAAGACTCCCTGATTTTCCTCCTCTACCTGCAGGTCAAAGTGGGAGCAGTCACTCAGCATCACTTGATATTGCTCCGTCTCCTCAAGTAGACCAAAGATCCTGAGGGGAAGCTCTAGGACCTGCTCAATTCTGGCCTCTACAGGACAGGGAGCAAAATCCATGGCAACCGGCTCCACCACATACACCTGCGGGAGAAAATTATAGATCTTTCACAAACGGTCACAAAACCACAATTATTACATGAATTGATTAAGTGTCAAAACAGTTAATGGGATGTCAGAATTTGGAAATAAGAATGAATTGCTGGCCTGTCTAACTAAAAAGTATGTGATTAATGTTCTATTATTAGTTTCACTCATTTAAAATAAACAAAATGTTATAGCAGATCTTGAATGATGACAGTATGTTTTCAACCATTAAAACACTCAGAGCCCCTGTGCTCGCTGTAGCACCATATGCACCCTACTATCTAAAAAGGCACCTAAACAAAACAATGAACATTATAGAATTTTTCATTTACTTTGTATAAAAAAATTACTTACATGATAATAAAAGCCATCAACAATGCAGAGAGATTAAGTTTGCTGTGCCAAAGGAACACTTGGGCCAATTAAATATTGGGTCACATTGTGTCAACATTTTACCTTCATCTGGCCAAAATGCAGCGGGTTCCGTAGATCATGAGCATAAACCACGCTCAGACCAATATCACTGACAGTTGTCATCAGCCCTTTCACAGTCACTGTAGCCACAGCCTTATTGGAGGAGGACCAGCTGAAATTGCCACTGCCTCCAGAGGCCTGCAACAAATAAAGACATTTTAAAATTATTTTAGCCCTGGTTGTGTTCGGTGCAAGTGCTTCTAAAATGTACAAGTCTCATTCAGGTCTAAGTATTTTATGATTTCAGTCATATTTGATTTTGGATTTGAATAGTCCATGCTTTTTGTTCCTCACCAAAATTAGCTTGGTGAGGTATTTGAGGTCAGTACATTAAATGCATGTTCATACAGACATTTTAGTAAAGTTTGGAAAAAAGTTTGATTACCACAAAGCAAAACAAATATAACAGGAACTTTTCTTATGAAAAGAAAGGACATCCACTTTTTACAGCATGAAGACAAAACACTTCTTGTAGTCTTTTAAAAAAACAGGAGGTAAACCCAAGACAATAAAGTTTCTTAATTACCTGTATGGTGTACTGATAAGCTCCAATCTTTGGCTGCCATGGAAACGTGAGAATGCTGGGACGCAACACTATAGGATTATAGATTTCTACATCTTGCTCATTGTGGACTGGATTAGAGAGGGTGAAAATTTTGCCATTCTGAAAAATAATAATAATAAAACATATATTAAAAGTGATTCATTCTAGAGAAACAGGAGAAAAACAAAACTCACTTCGCCGACAACAGATGTTAAAGTGGCATCAATTAGAGTTAAGCCTTCATTGAGTGCTTTGACTCTGTGGTATGATCCGTTCAGTGACGAGTCCATAGTTTCAAAGTACTCCGCAGGGAATACAGTGTCAATACGGACATTCTGCAAAATAACAAGAAAACATTTGGAATCAGAGAGAAAATGTGTTTGCTAAAATTAAACATCAAGTATAAACAAGTATACTTACATCTGAAAGGTGAATTTTGTTGCCAGTCTTATCAAAAACTTCAATTACAATATCATACACTCTGCCTGTTTCAAGGACCCAGGTATCTCCAGGCTGAATTTTAAAGCCTGAAAAACATAAATGAAAGTGATATTTCGAAATAAATTAATCAATGTTACTTATTGTATTTGATAGTGATGAATAATACAGACCTAAATAACCAGGTTCAACAACATACAAGGTGCTGTTGGGTAAGCGAGACACTCCTTGCATTCGAAGACCTAGATTCAATTTGTTTAGGAAGTATACAGCAGATTGGAGTATAATAGGAAATTGGTCAACTTTAAAACACGAAACTGTCAGTATTTTATCTGTATATCAATAAATTATTCAGCCCATCATGTGCTGTTTTACCTGTGTGTACCTGTCTCGGACCAAACTCACACAGCTGCAAAAATTCCTACTCCCCACTCTTAATCTTGCAAATCTTAAGAACAGGGCCATTGGACATGTACTGTTCATAAAATACAACTTCACTCATCCACTACAGGAACACCTCACCGTGCATGGAGACACAGGGTGCTTTGGAAGAATTCAGATCCCCTCAAACATCACAATTTTGAACAATACCACCCCCACTTCCCCTCCCCAAATTGCACTCTACTGTCTATGGTAATGTGTCTTTTGTTGCTTTGTCTGTTTGTGTATGTTATGCTTCTTGTTTCTGGAAACAAAAACGTCCTGGGTCTAAATCATTATTAGCAAATTAAATGATAGCTCCTAATGTTTCTATGTAATAAAGCATAGTTCAAAAATATGTAAATTTTTTATGAAATTCAAGAGGAAATTAGAAACCCACTGCAATATCAGGGTTAGTTTGTGAAAAAGATACTCTTATGATCGAGCACCACATTGATATGGCCAAGTTGAACTGCGGTAACTTTTGAACTGCTTTGATCCAGACTGGAAACTGCAAGGTCAAAATTTCCATTGGACCCAACTACACTGTT
This sequence comes from Odontamblyopus lacepedii, assembly GCA_034769755.1. Taxonomy (NCBI): domain Eukaryota; kingdom Metazoa; phylum Chordata; class Actinopteri; order Gobiiformes; family Gobiidae; genus Odontamblyopus; species Odontamblyopus lacepedii. The sequence continues at coordinate 29,420,918 of CM068345.1, read as the reverse complement.
CTCAAGGTGCAGTTCATATTGATCACAAGGCATTACCAGCTCTGAAAAAGATGAAAAGATATGGGTTCAGGAAGAGGAAAAGATCACACAAGGTAAGTGTGATAGCGTGATATTGGACATGAAGGTGATTTCAAAGTCAGAAAGTCCACCACACACCAGTAATTGTGCCCTGTCGTATCTTCAGTACTTTGTATCGGATGGAAGTCCCCACAAGCAGGTACACGTCATACGCCGGGCTAAGCATTATGTTCTCCAAAATCAACAATCTCACTTCAGCAGCACCCACATCCTGTAACACACATCACCATGGTTACAGACTAGGCAAACTAGTCAATTAGCTTCCTGCCACATCAAACCAAGAGTAACTGGTTGCATGATTAATATGTGTGAGAGCAGATTCAAGAAACCACATTTTATACAATTATAATATTAGATTTAATCTGACTATCAAACAGTGTGCATTTCACTTAATTTACCTTATACAATGATTCCTGTATTTTGGCCTTCAATTTAGCATGTCCCGTTTTCAGTCCTGAAACTAGAATTTTGTCACCCTGCTTTCCAACGCGCTCCATTTCCGATATGTATGCTGGGGGAGTGTAGGTGGACTCAGAGAACTTAAGCACCCTAAGATGACACATGAGATTTAAAGATTAGTTCTAACTTAAATATAGTGGTAGTGACATTTTTTCATTAAATTGACTGACTTAAATAATAAGGATTACTATAAAACCTCACCTCAGTGAATTATATGAATCTGAGAAACCATTTGTTGCAACATCCTTTACCAAAGTCCAGTCAAAAACTAAACCTTCCAGTGTACTGAAGGTGTTTCCTGTAATATGAAAGGTAGAGTGATTTAAAGTCACACTTAATTTAACATTAAATACACATTTTATTTGGCTAAACATATGGAACTATGCAGAGTAATAATGCTTTGGTATTCTAAAACAAAAAGGTGTCAACAGGTGCGCATCAAAGTAACGAAATACTGTTTACCTTCTGAATCCAGTGCATGAATCCTAAGAGCAAGTGGGGAGTCCTCCAGGTGCAGTTCTCTGGTTGTAGAGACAATCTGGATTTCGTTGATGACGTCCACAATGGCATCACAACGAAGCACCTGTCCTGTGACTATAATAAGGAAAACGTGTTTATACAATACTATAGTTACTGCAATCTTATTTGTCTGTACAGTCTCAAATTAAAAGTAAATCATTGTTACAAGAAGGCAGTCACTGGGGCATGTTTAAAATAATATAATTTTAAAAAAGAAATGTAAATTGACTATGGTCTTTGCATGATAGTGTAAGGACAAATATGGACATTATGCAGAAGTAAAGAAAAAACAGGAAGGAAAGGCCTGCAGATTATGTGTTTATTTACCAATGTCTTCAGCCAAAATTATGCTAGTCAGTCTGGAGGGCTGAGTGGACATGGCTTGAAGAAGAGCTTTCCTAGAACATCCTCTACTCGTGTCTTCTTCCAAAGCCCGAATACTGGCTACCTCTGGTCTAGTTGAAGTCCTAAAAAAATAGATTGGAAGTTTAAGTGTTTGAGCTATTTACAATTAATAGGCATTCACAATAAACACTGGGTACCATTTCTGTTCCAAGTTGGAATTAGTTATAAGATTCTGTATGAATTTATTGTATTGTATTTCCGTGACAATTTATTAAATATTTTTTTCTGATCACCTAAATTAGTGACAATACCCAATTCTAATTATCCAACAACACCACGATATCAGCAGATTAGCAATTATTTAAAGATTATAATGTGTTGAGAATGATGTGTATGTAAACGAATAGCTAGCGACATTGCAGTCAGTACATGTGTAAAACGCTAAACTGCAAATAACAGAGGCCTAGTAAAAGCTAGTAGCTTTACTACCAGACCTAGCTTGAATCAACAGTGTAATGACCATTTGTCCTGTAACGTAACATGACACGCCTGCTACTGTCCTCTGCGCATCTGCACGTTTCATGGTGATAAACTTCTATACTCACCATCTGTAGCAGCCCTCGGTCGTTTCAAGAGTAAAGTTAATCCTTGTACTTCTGGCTAATGGCAATAAGACTTTGGGGATATTTAATTTAGAGCTGCCTTGTACTTTTATACCATTGATCAATAATAGTAGTATTACTGATAGGGAATACTTTGAAGAAATCATTTCCGCTCAGCGCCTAGTTACTGAGATTCTGTATTTAACGATTTAAGCAATGTGCTCTGTTGGCTACTGTCCAAGTGTTGTAAAACTAAGTAAACCACATTAAAGCGTAATTAAACGACTAAAAATAAAGTTCACATTCAAACAAAAGCTGCCTTCCCATGTAGTTCAGTTACAGTAGTATAGAGAGCTGCCTCATGATGGTTACAGGAGCTTCAACTCGTATTACTTAGCTTCTGGCGTTATTTTCCCTCCGAAATCAATCTTAACACGCAAAGCGAATAATTTCTAATTTCCGATATATTAGTAGTGCAAATAATATAAGTGCAAAATCTTAAAACGCGCATGTTTCGTACAAAAACCCGCCATTAGCAATAACTTGAAGCGTGCATGCCGGGAGTAGAGGAGACGTCATGAACGTGGGCTGGCGTCGACCAGATGACGACATTTCTTAAAGCAACAGTACATCTTTGTTTACTTCAGACAACTCCTCAAAAAGTCTCTGACAAGGCTTTGATTGATGTGTTATTAAAATATGACTATATTAATATCTAAGTAGTCTGCATTCATCATGTTAATGTATGTCCTTAGGCTGAAAAAAGGACATGTTAAACTTGTGAAATGGTTTTCATTTTTATTTTGGACTTTAAAAGTTAAACTTTCTAAGACAGTCAAGAGATCCATAAAATAAAAATACTGTAGGCTACTATAACAACTTACTCACATTTCAGTTAAAGATAGAGATGAAGAATGAAATAGGCCTATCTATCACTTCAACTTGCCAGTCTCTCCCTAATGTCTTTTAGAATTATGTTTTGTTTTGCAATTAATATGTTCTAACATTTGAATATTTTACATTCCCAGAGCCCATACTTTGCAGATCTTCCATCCTCATGCAGCTGTCTGTCTTTATGAGTCTGTCTCCTCATCTGGCATGCATCAGCAGTCACATCCTTCCTGGTGTCAGCTCAGGAACGTCCATGGACCGTCACTTTATCCACTGTGCAAATAACTGGTGAGTGAATGAAATGCCATTGGAATTTTCCAGAACACTATTATTATAACCTGGGATTATGATTTACAATCTCAATTTAAAATTAAAATTAAAATTTCAGTGAATCACCTATACAGAGTATAATGTGTCAGTGGTCTGACCATCCTCAAGATAGGTTGAACCAGGACCTTTTTTTTTTTTTTTGAATATTTTACTGGTAGTATGTCTACTGTTTTACTGAAACTACTAATTATAAACTGCTTGTGGTGCCTTAGTTCAGTCTTCAGTTGTGGCATGTTCCTCTCTAACTCCCTTCATTAACAAGAGACTGGAAGGACTTTACAAGGTCCAGGTGGGAAGTCCCTTCGCCCTATTTACTTACTGCTCCTAATTTCTTTACTCCACAGCACACTGCAGTGCCACGACATTCGGCATTCACCTGGTAATGACTTCCGCTTTTTGTCTGTGAAGTTTTAGAGACCAAAACCAGTTCAAATATAACAAGAGACATTTTGCTTTTCTGCTAATTTTATTATTACTTTATTCCTTAAATTGAAAATATCTTTTACTTCAACTATTAGGCCAAGGCCAAGCCAAGCATAAGTTTTGATCCCATCTGCAACAACTAAATACAATGTGCTGATGTGTCCATGTTCACCAGATGGTAAAACATTGTCCAGAATTTGCATCTTCAAATTCTTGGACAAAAGTGAAGTAATGACAAATGTTGGCAAATAATGACAGTGACTGGATAAGTTTAAACAGTGATATCAAATGTTCTTTCACGGAGCTTTGATTATATTTTGTTTAGTTTTTTTCATAATGAGACATAATCTAAAACATAGCTCAACGTTGGAGAATACAATACATTTCAAACCAAATCACTGCTTCTATCTGGATGACTAAAATGCATTTGGCTACAAACGATATTAAAATTTGTAATTAAATTGCAATTGATAATCCAACTTGACAAATTTCGAAAGTTAGGTTAGGGAAACTCAAAGCACCTGTTTAAACAAGGAGTTAGACCATGCATCACACAATAGACTGAACAGAGGCCTGAGTAGACAATGATGTCACTATCACTGGCACCTCTTTTAATGCAAACCAAAGCAGTGATGCAACGATTACCTCAGCTTATCCAGGGGAACAAATAATAAACACCATCTCTTTTAGTTTACAATTCAATATCTACTCTATGAAATGCAGATACATGCCTATTAAGATACATTATGATGAACCAAGGTTAGACAGTTATCCGGAGGGGTCAATTAGTCCTGGCATAAGTCACTTTTTAGACATGCATGAATGAGGAATTACAAGAGAGAGGGGTGCGATTAGGTCTGCCCAATATATGCGTGTCAGCTGGCATTATCTTGCAACCTAAGAGACAGGTCACTGCAGAGGACATCCGTCAGGAGTGCCTCTGATGGTGTAACATACTAGGAATTTGCAACTTTAATTGAAATAGATTTGCATTAAGTGTTAAAGACCACCTTGGAGATACAGTCAAAACAATCCGCTATTGTTGCACATTTGTTCCAATAGGCTCTTGTTAAAAGTTATGTAACAACTTTTTTTTTTTTTTTTTTACAGTGGAGAGATGAATAGGTATTGTGTTTTAATATGTTTCACCAGCTAGTTACACATGGGTCAGTGTAATGAATGGGCAACGTGAAGGGTTTACAGGAGGGTCCCATAAGTCACAGGCAAAGTTCAAACAAGGATGCCAATCTTAGATGACTTCATTTTAATTATATTAGTATACCTATGTCCCATGTTTGTTGGAATAAAGGAAAACATCAGGTCTTTATTTTGAACAGGTAGACAATTTTTCACTTCTATTACTACTTTCGCATCAGCAATAAACTTGCTTATTTGAGCTCTAATCTTTTTTCTTTCTTTCTTTTTCCCGCAAAATCAATACTTGCTGAAACTCTTGTTGTTGAGATAGGAGAAGCTGAACTATGACTGCAGAATACCAAGCACAAACCCATTGAAATGCATGACGCAGCCGTGGGTAAATTTGATTATGCACACCAGAGAGAAGTAATAATGAGTGTCTAACTCCTGTCTGACATTGATTAGTCATAGCAGACCCCTTGAACACAGTGACCGGTGGCCTCGTCGGTCAGTCCTATGCCTCCAATGATCAGGCCATTCATCTGCGGCTATTGTCTCTATTTACGTGTGGAAATGACCAAATGGCCCTGAAGATCAAAGCAGAAAAGTGACAATTGCAAGATTGGCTATTTTGTTAACATGTTATAGCCTAAAGCAGTTTGCAACAATTCACCATTTTTAAAGAATATCTAATATACCAAGCAAGACTACTTTTGTGGAATATAGGCCTAATAACAATTCAAGTCAAAGCAACAATGATAAATACATTTTCTTAATTTTTTCATATTTAAAACATTCATTTAAAACAGTCATATTCTTGTAAGCCCTTTCTTCATTGGCTATTCAAATTTATTAGGCATGGCTTGGAGCTTTGATACTGTTGCAACGCACTGAGCACATATATTTTCCCACTAAAATATATATCATATTTTGTTTTAAACTGTCAATCACTGTGGCACTAGTCCTAATTTTTCAGCATTCTCTACCTATGGATAGCCTTTATGCAGCAAGGACCACTGAACGCCTAAACCCGTCATTCTGGGGGTCCCTATGTTTACGTAACTGCAGATAACTCATCATTCCCTCATTTCTTTAACCCTTACGTCAGTGCAGTTAGGTAATTTCTCTGGGGTTATTTCGTGAGTAACACGCGCCTAACACCACACGAAAAGAAAGCAAAAGCGGGATTAGAGAAAGTATTTTCACGAACATGTCGCCCCGCCCTCGTTCCTAAGAAGCGCTCCAGAGTTTGAGTCCGGGCACTGACTTTACGCACAAGTTTCCCGGTGGAGTTCAGCGGCACCGTGAGGCGAGAGACACGAGGTAAACGAGGTTTTTATGTATTCTATCTGTCTATGTCACTTAAGCTTAACACATTTAGATGGACTAAATAAAAATGATTTGCACGAGGTAATGGTCAGATCTCGCTATGGATACAAGACAATGAATAGCGCCTTTTGGCTAAATAATATAGCTTAGACTTTTGCCAGAAAATGTTTAGAATTTAAATTTACTTAAGAAGGAAGGACCACAATCTTAGTTCTATTAATCTTACCTATGAGTTATTATGAGCGATGTATTACAGTGTATTGTAATGCAGCGCACTGTTTGGGAGACTTTTGTAAAATGTCATTTGTCATTTGCACGTGTTTTTCGTATGCTTTTGAAGTTGCTGATACAATTATCCCCAGACCCCTGTGGTAGTCATAACATATACATTTTTCTTATTGCATCAGCCTTTTTGTGGGTTTAATACGCGTTAAGCACTTGCCTTCTCTGACAGCCCACATATAGGTTGAAACTCCAGGGCACTTGTTGGTATGTTTTCAGATCTGTTAAAATGATTTTGAGAGAGTACAAAGAGAGCATTGATTCTCTAATGGAGTCATAATACACTTTGGGGAGAGTGCACATGCTGTTGCATTTTATTCAAAACCCTTAGAACTTATTGGCTGTTAACTTTAATTTTCTTTATGTAGTCTGAAATTGATTTTTTTTTTTTTCAAGAGGGTTCATTTTACTTTTATACTGGCATACAGACTAATTTGTGATAGTCTAAAAATATAGTTAAATAGATTTCAAAGCACTTGAGTAAAAGACATGTTTTATTGCATGCCAGAATACAGTTTAGTGGGAGTCTGTTACAAGGACGTAGAAAGTGGGGCAAACAAGATAAGGGCAGAGACCAAAAACAGCAAAACATGTTAACCCTTTATTAAAAAACCCAGTTTGTTCTATACTAAAAAAAAGTGTTTTATTTCCAACTATATTCAAATGGTGAAGTGAGACAGGACAAAAATAGAAAACAGATGCTTGACTTGAACGCTAATCTAAATTCACATCACATAGTCACATGGTATGGGTGCTGTTTGCAGACATCTACAGATTTAATAGATACTAATACAAATATAAGCTTTTCCTTACAGGCATGGGTGATATTGACATAAAATTTGACATTTCTATTTTCAATTCAACAAACATGCATTAAACACATCTTTAAATGTATTAGTTGAGGTTTAAGATTCAGACAAACATGAAATGACTGAAATTATTATCCACAAAAGTCCAGAATTATTGATTTATATCCTTATTTGGAAGTTTAACGTTTTCAATGTAATTAGTTCTTTTGCATCATTTTTATAACTCAATATTCAAATGTTGCATATCTTCAAAAATAGTCACAACATTATTCATATTTTAATAATCAGCCCACCTTTGTCTATTTCATTACAAAAATGACACACGTTCTGATGATTTATAGTCTTTGCTTTGCTATACTTATGTAAATTCCATGTTTTATCTTTCAGGCAGCATGAGGCTTCAAAAGAGATTTCTATACATATTGTTTCTTTACTTGGATATGTCTTATGCTCAAAGAGACTGCACTGGTGTGGACTGTCCTGTATTACAACACTGTATTGAGACCACATTGCAGAAAGGAGCCTGCTGCCCCACCTGCTCACAGAGGGGCTGCACCTGTGAGGGCTATCAGTACTACGACTGTGTCCAGGCGGGCTTCCGACGTGGGAAAGTCCCAGAAGGAGAATCTTACTTTGTAGATTTCGGAAGTACAGAATGCTCCTGTCCCAGAGGTGGAGGGAACATCAGTTGCCACTTTATACCTTGTCCTGAAATCCCTCCAAACTGCGTAGACATTTTACAGCCCCAAGACGGGTGCCCTCGGTGTGGTAGGATTGGATGTGTGCATGGCAACAAAAAATATGATGCGGGGCATTCATTTCAGATTGAAAGCTGTCAAGTTTGCCACTGTCCAAATGAAGGAGGGAGTTTGATGTGCTCTATCGTCCCTGGTTGTGTCAAAGAAAACAATGGCCCTTTGAGAGGCGTTAGTCAGACAAATCTTGGTGAATCTGCATCCAATTTTGGAAACACACTACCTTTGTACAAGCCAGACCCACCCAATTCTGGCACCAGTGGTTCTGACTACACATTGGCACGGCCAGTGTCTTCCACTCAAAACCTGGAACAACCACTGGAATCTACTACATTACCACCAACTCACCAAGAGTCAACCTCCAATTCGCATGACGAGCGGAGACATGAACCCGAGCAGACACATGGCAGGCATAATCCAGAGCAAAGTGGCCAGGCTAAAGTATCACATAACACAAATCTAACAGTTAGCGAGGCCCAGAAAGAGTCACTTCAAACAGGCCAAACCTCAAAGATGAAGACTACAGCCAGCCACAGACCTCAGCAGCAAAGTGTAGATAGGATTATAAGACATAACAGTGAAAGAAGCAACTCTACACGTGCACATAAGGCTAGCAGGAATGCTGCCAGACACCAAAAACATAGCCAAAATGGACACCAGTCTGTCAAGAACCAAGAACAAGAGGAAAGGCCCTACCCTGCCATACAGTTTAGCCCCACCAGCAAACCTCCCATTCGGATGAGGGACTTTGGAGAGCAGCCAAGAAGACTGGCTCAGACAATTCTCACCCATCAGGATGCAGAAGGTAAGGTCTGATGTAAGTTAGCTAAAAACAAATCAAGTGATTTATAAACTGACAGATTTTGATACTCTTTAGTCATATCCTGTCTAAGCTGGAAAATTTCACTATTATGCATTTGGCACTGGTCCAGGAAAAACAATTGCCTGTTCTATTCTGTTTTCCCTAGACAGGATTTATCTACCTTATTCAAAAAAGGCGCTATATTTAGTATTAATTTTGAGTTTGTGTTTCCCTAATGGTTTATAAAATGTGGAAAGTTGTAACCTTGAAGCTCATATAGCCTACAAGAACAGTGGAATTAGCAATCATTTTTCTTTATGACAGCTCTGCTCAAACCTTTATTCTTTATAGTTAAATTAATCAGGTATAAAATAATATATTTCCATGACTGAATGGCTACTGTAGATGACAGAAATCTTAATTGGATCATAAATTCTTTATTTTTTATGGTACAGTGGTACAGTTGGAGTCTATAATTTAATTTTTTCATGATTGTCAGTCATTTGAACTACAAAATTATTTACTATTACTATTACTATTAGAGAAACTAGTATTCATTAAGGGTAAAAAAATGACATTTTCCTGTCATCATTGCGGTATCAAGTATCAAGTCTTTTCTTTAATATCAAAATGAATTTTGAAATTTAAGAATCATGACAACATTAGTGTCTTAGTGTCTAACTATTCAGAAACATTTTTGTGTGATTCTGTGATTTCTATCAAGGCCAATACTTGTTAGTACAGAAGACTAGTTTTACTCTTTTAAAATTAACCTTCATTTCCTCTAAGAAGATATAAAATGTTGATCTAATAAAATATGTCTTTTAAAAGCAACTGATTTCCACTTGCATTAGCTGCAGAAGTAACCAAAATCATTCTTTGACTTTGTATTTCTTTGCCTAATGGTGGTAGCATTTTGTCTGGCTCACAGTAGTCCAGAGGTGTGGCGTTAACCCACTTTACAGCTCTATATGACTGCTGTTGAAACGTGTCAGGAGTTCTCTGGCTTTCAGCACCTGGCCTCCATAGGTATGTAGTCTGTACTATTGAAAATAGGGAGCTGAGAGCTGCCTGTCAAAGCCATTACTACTACAAAGGGTGACTATAAAAAGGGCTGATGGACAAACTGTTTTCTTTTGCTGTTCGCACATTTAGAGATGGAATGTTACGGCTCTGGATCAGTCTGGAAAATGTGGGGAACAGATATTTTTTAAAGTAAAATCATTATCTGACACATGTTTTTGTTGACATTTGTTTTTATCTTTAAATCATTAAGGGGATTTGGAGAGGTTAATGCACCTGAATGGTTTATGATGCTTATGTCGTATTCGAGGCTTATTGTAGGAACTATGTCTGTCCTTGGTTATAGCAAAGTCATCCATTTCTCCCTGCAGTCCACTCTTAAGGCCGCCACACACTACAGGAGAATTTGCCTGATTTTGGCTGTGATTTCGTGACCCAACTTTTTGTCTCCGTGTGCGATATTGAAGCTGCTACTGTCCTCATGTGTGGTGTCACTGTCAGATCATAACCACCAAACATCAGCAACACTACGGTAACAGTCAATAAAACAGAGCATCGGGGCAAACGGAGTGACAGACACAGAGAGGCAAGGTACTTGGGATATAGAGGAAAAAATACTTTTTTACTCACCTCTCCTAAAGTGGTAAATTTAAAGTGCAGGATCTCATCCACATTATCCATAGAAATTGTCCTCCACAAATAATGACATCCAGTCCACAAAGCTGCACCATTAATCCCAATTGAGGCGTTCTTTGAAGGTAAGAAGGAGAGATAGTTCCTCATGTGTGTCTGTAAACATCCACACAGAACACGGATCTAGGTAAAGCTGCAGATTAATGATAGTGAGTCTACTGTCTGTGAACTTTATCGCCAATCTTTTAGGCTTTAAAAAAACATCTATCTGAAGTATTGCACCACATTTCACAATGATAACACATTTTTGACTTGTATCTAAAATAGAAGTGCAGAGCTCTGATCTTTTGAACACTTAAGAGTCTCAAAGCGAGTGGTTTTACTGTAGACCGGAAAAGCTGATATTATTACGCTCACAGCTTTATAGCCTGTGGTTAGCACACATATTCCGCTGCAGTCTTTGCAATTTTAAGTCTCATAAGTTTCTCCTTGTGTCTGTGGTGTGCACATTTTGTCACACGTTTAAAAATCACTTAAGACCGAAAAATTCTGTAGTGTGTAGCAGCCTTTAGATAGATGTATTATAGCTTTATTGTTTTCTGTTGCAATCCGTCACAAACCTGAGCTGGGAAGCATGACGATCTTGCTCAAGGACACAATGACAATGTTAACGTGGCTGGTGGAGGAATAGAACCACCTGCATTGTTTCACTAAGTTTCATGGCACCTGCTTGTTTCCATGGAGATGTTAGTGCTTTACCTGGAATGTTCCGCACTATGGTATTCAACTTATCTACCTCCATAGAAACAAGCAGGTGACACACCTACATCTACACCTACAGGTCAGATCTGCGTAGAGGCAACTCTGCTCACCATAACAATGCATGTTTTTCTTAATCAATAAATCTCCTATGAATAAATAAATGCAAGATGAATAGGTTTATTGCCATACAGTAAAATTGAAAATAAACCAATAAGATCTCCTTGGTGGCAAGCAGGTTGTGGACTCCCCATCACAATAATATATTATTGTATATATATACAATAGTATATTGTGCCACTTTAACTTAATTTGTTACAATGGTATCCTTTAACAGATTTTTTACTTAACTTTAGCCTGTAATAACTGTAATAAGGAAGGCTGTTTTTTTTCACCAAAAGGTTTTGTTCTGGTCTTTCTAGCTCTCTCAGAAGTCTTGACTCCAACTAACACTGGGTAATGGTTCAGTGGTGAAGGTCATTGCCCCAGGAAGAGCTCTGCAGACATTACACGTTACACAGAGGGAATAACAATCCCCTTTGAGTTTTTCATCAATGCACTTTGTTACTGGACTGAAAACATTAGAAGGTGCAACCACCAGAATGGCATATCCTTTTCACTAAACATAAACTTTATTTAAAGAGGAACACAACCTTAGATAAATGTTTTTTTTTTTTGCTCCAGTCTTAAACCAGATACACATGGAGGGGGAGGGGGTACTTTGGTTGGACTTGGGGGTTGGGTTTCGTGGGCTGTACCTGTTAGTGGTATAATGCTGCAGTGATGAATGAGAGCTCTGTTGCGGTGTGATTGCCAGACGCTGGTCACTGCACACTGATTACCCATACTCCCCTCTGCCTGCCCCAGTCTCAGTGTATTCACCTCGGCACAAGCTAAATGACATTAACCTCTGTGGCTCAAGTTTGTGAAAGAATGGACAGAACTCTTTAATGCAGTGGTTAATTTTGGTATTTTGGGTCAAATGGCACAAGTATGGAAACATATGCGCATTGAATTTAGCAGTTTTTAGTCTTTATGTAAAGTTATGTCTATTTATTTTATTTCTTTTGTTTTTTTTAAATTTTTTTTAGAAGGGACAGTGCATATTAATGAACACATGAAACATATGTAAATATGCCAGATTTTAGCCACAGGCTAGTTTCCATCTGTAGTCCCTGGACAGGTTGTTCGTACCTTTAAGGCCACACGTAACATAACATAAAGTACAATAAAAAACAAACAAAATACAAATAAATACAGAGCAAAACGGAAGCCAAGTCAAAAACATAAACTCAATGTCTAAACAGTCAACTTTTGTTTGTCCATCAAGTCGATATTTAATTACTGAATCCTTGATAACTGACACTTCTACTACTTCTCCTTCCAGTGTTGATGGCTGTTTTGTGCCTACAACTTGACAAATATCAGGCTACTATATGATGCTATTTTCTAACAAATTCAGCTGAAGATCCCAAGATTATAGTATATGCCAAGAAATAAATTAGGTCTAGCTAGAAAGCCTCATCTCCCCATTGTTGAAAAGACATTTGCATGCTACATCTAATATGCCACAAAATTAACCAGCATTTTTAAAAACTGGGCTCAGTGAAAAATCAGATTTAAATTCCAAATACAAAAATTGTAATTTATTGATTTTAGACATCACTGTCTGTATATTAGTTACACAGGCTATCCACCTGCAATGTCTGCATGGCCATAATATTTAAAAAATCTATGCATGAAGCACTTGTTTTTGTCAATAGCGCTGTCACAACACGCTCCATATGGCAGTAATCTTCACACATGTATAATTTTCCTGAGGATGAAAGGGAGGCTGAATTCCAGTGCATTTACTGTAGCACTACTGTGGAAGCCAGAGCAGGGCAGATAGTGAGTTAATCTGGGGTGTCTTCCACATCATTTCCTGGAATTTTTAGTCATCTGAAACATATCCTACAGGAGATAGATGACCTCAAAGCATTTTGCCAGTAATTACAAATAAATGAAAAAACATCTGCTCCCAAGATTTGCTAAACCACTCATTAAAGGGTTTTACGGAAAAGCTATTTGAGTGATGAATTTTAAGACAACTTGGACCCGCCTTATTTGTGCTCTATGATTTGAATATCATAAATACAACCATGAGAAGCCAGTAGTCTACTCTTTGTGTTGGTTCCAATCGTGGATAAAACTTTGTTGGTGCTACTTCTATTACCTTTACCCTAATAGGCAGATAATGATGCATTTTTAGTGTTATATGTGAAATTCCATCCATCCATCTTCTCCCGCTTAATCCGGCTGGGCCGCGGGGGCAGCGTGCTGCCCAATACTCATAGCACCTGACCCCCCTATGAACCCCTCTGCAGGTGGTGAGCCCACAGGAGGGTGGACAACATGGTCCTTGATGTTAGTTCATAGGGGTGCGGGCATGTTTTGGGTTGATGGGGGAAACCGGAGTACCCGGAGGAAACCCATCCAGACACGGGGAGGAACATGCAAACTCCACACAGAAAGGCCCGGGTGACCTGGGGATCGAACCCGCAACCTTCTTGCTGTGAGGCCTGAGTGTTGCCACTCAGCCACCGTGCCGCTATATTATATATATTCTACTATATTAGTATTGTTTTATTAGTAGTTAGTTGAATAAACAGTTAAACAGTGCTAATTATTTATCATTCTGTAAACCCATGGATAAATTTCGCCATGGAGATTACACATTCGATAGAAGGTAAAATGTGCCTATGTTCTGTTCTCAAGAGACATATTTTTGACTCATAACTTCTCATTACATGGATGAATACGCACACAACCATAGCTCGACCACTTTCTCAACAAAGCCTTGCTACCGCTATACATCAGAGGATGACGCCCACCTCTACGGTGAGGGCTTCGACCTGGAGTTTCTGTACTGCCCTACAACAACAGGGGGGCGTTCAGGAGCCAAAGGAGACCCAACTGGTGTCTCCCAACATCCAGGACTTCTCAAACCTTGAGAAAAGAAGTCTCAACTTACAGCCCTGGTGGACAGCACTCTGGTCAGGGAGCTGAACGAAGACTCGGAGCGGACAAGGGCCAAGCTTGCAGATCAGACTCAGGAGACAATTGGCAAAGAAAAGCGACTTGGAGTTGCAAAAGCTCACTAATACCCTTCAGAAGAAGGACAAGAAAGTACAAGACCAAGTTAAAGCACGTAAGGAGATCCAGTACCTGTATAATTCTACAGTACAGGAAAATGTGCAACTCGAACTTGTCAACTCCAAAAAAGACTAACAAAAAAGACTTGGGAGAGAAGAAAGACAAAGAATTAGAAAACCAAGTTAATGCGTACAAGGAGATAAGATCTTTATAACAATACAGTAAGAGACAATGTCCAGCTCAAGTAAGAGCTAGCACTAGTAAAGTCTATGAGAAGATGAAAGAAAAACTTCAAGCACCTATAATGGACACTCAAACCACTTGTATTGATGTTGGTGGAGATCTAACCAACAAAAAAATGAGAAGCTGTCCAGAAAGGTGCAGGAGCTGTCCTCTAAACTCTACTCAGCACAAGAGGAGCTATACCTCCTGAAGTTTTTGTTCAAAGAGCAAAGTGATCCAGCCGCCCAAAAGGAGCATCCGTAGTAAAGGAGGAATAGAGGAGCCCCAAGCATCAACAGCGCTAAAGCACCTCCAGCCTCCAGCTCTCTGATATCAAACCTTTAACACAGAACAATGTATTGCTTATTGGGTATATACTAGAGCAGTAGTTCCCAAAATCTGTAGAGCCGCAGCCCATCTATTTATCCAAAAACTGTACAGGGCCCCCCAATAATAATGCATACTCAATTCAAAACAATATGTAATGTTTTCCTCTAAATGTACATGTTAACAGTACATATCATGTCTATGGGCTTAATACTGATTTAAAGTAGTAATTGAAGCAAATAATTTATGTAAAGTTTATTTCAAACTCAATTTTCTTTTATGCTTGTTGTCTAGGCCCCCCGCTGTGCCTCTGAGGCCTCAAGGGTTCCCCACACCCCACTTTGGGAATCACTGCTGTATGACTCATGGGGTCTCATACTGGCAGTGATATTGATCCTGATCATTCTAAAACTATTCAGAAAAGGAAAACATTTGCGTGATTATGTTTTTCAAAGTTGATTCTTGTTCTTATAGTTTTAGTATCAATATTTATTTGTATAGTGATTGAGACTGAGTTAGTTTACATTGCTCTAGCACTCAGCAAATGTTAGACATCTAGCATAAAACCTACTGTTACCCACCTACATGCTATAAGAGGCAGTTGGGTGCAGAAAATGAAAGAACAAGACTACAGCAGCTTTGCTTGGTATACAAAATGTGCTTTGTCTGTGGAATCAGTTTGTTCCATTGAAAACAGTCAGTTCTAATGAACCAAATACTTTCTGCCAAATAAGAGGCTAGAGTGGATTCAATGCTATTTGTGTTCATCAAGTCCAAAATCTGGATTTGGAAAGATTTTTATCTCTGGCAGAAACTGGAGGTTTGTGACACTCAAAACCAAGTACAATATATTAGTGTAGATAATGAGGCGATGGAAACAGGTTCATATTAAAGGCTGTGGAAAGAGCTGGTCACAGGTGTGCAGGGGAATATAAGACTATTTATTATGTGAGAGTCCAATGAAGATTGACTTTTCTCCTCAGAGGGCACTTTGTATTGGACTCGTATTGTTTATTTTGTCACAACACCCGAATGTGCTTAATGTGTCTGTGATATTAGTGCATACAAGTATTTATTCTGCCATTGAAGGTCAAACATTTTTTATGCCAGTCTGAGTCTAGACAAGTACTACATTTAATTGTGTATTTAAAACAGTGCATCTATTAAAAATCTATAAATAGATTAGATCACTTATAATGTATAAATGAAATAGCCTACATCAATTTGGCCATCAAACTTGTATCTAAGGAATTTCAAGATTATGCTGTAGGGAAACGCTAAGCAGAATAAAACATAGCATAGACTGCTGGTTTTTATTGCTCCTGACAGGTTGCTTAAAAGGTTGGCTCAAATGCATTTGACAAATTTCCTTAATACTTGAAGTTCAAGCTTATCATAAGAACAATGTTGTAAAAAAGATCAGTATTTGTATGTGAATGATGGCACCTATGTAACCTCCAGGTACAAACCTACTAATCCAATACACATGTTTTTACAATTGTATATTGTGTTCCAACAACCACATTTAAGTAACCACAAAGAAACCCTTTATTTCAGATGTTACCACTAAACTATCAAAGGACTAAGCTGAAGTTCAAACTAGGCATGGATCACGTTTCTTGGCCCCAACAACTGACCAAAAATCTTTCTTTAATTAAAATGAATTACCGGTATCTTTGTTTTCACCCTGATGGTGTCATAGTTTTGATAGAGAATATCCCTTTCCCTGTTATGTCATGGCCAGCTGATTTTGGACCGTGATTGCAAAAGACATACTATCTGAGTAAGTTCATGGTGAAGGTGCGAGGAACATTGCTTAGATTTCTTTCACAGAGTGGCAAACAGACCAAAGCATGTATGCTATTTCTTTAAGCCTGTTGCATTAATCATCTGTCAACACTGGCTGCTTGAGTTTGTATGTGTAGTGACCCATAGTAGACCTATTGCCTCAAGACCCACCTGTATTGTAAATCACAGCCACAAAGGAGAAGATAGCACCAGCCTCCCTAACACCTCTGGACATGTTGAGAATTGCCCCTGTTTTTAAACATTGTTATTCTATATTTTTAAAGGATATGATGTCAGTGTTTTGCATTTGGACAAGAGAAAACCATCTGGTGTTAATGCCAGGCTAATAGACATATATGATTATGGGGGAGTGCTGAAAAAAATGTGTACCTTTTAAGCTCCTGTCGAGGAATTCATAGTGGTGAATGTAACTGGATATTGGAGGCAAATTACTCCATTTTGGTGGGAAATGCACCTCCTGGTAATACTTTGATTTAAGGAAATTTGTCTAGTCTAAGTCAGTTTAGTACTTTTGGCTGCAGAGGAAGTATTTGTCAACATATCATTAGTAAATGTAAAGTTCTTCTAAAAAATATACCAATATATTTCAGAAGTCTTTAAATGTATAAAAATGTTTTGATTGTAACAAATAACATGTATTTTGCTTTATTGAATAAAGCTGTATTTATTAATTACTTAATAAATTATTCAAATGCAAAAGTTCAGGGAATATGACCCAGGTGAAGTGATAAATAATATCAGCTTTTCATTTAAAGTATTTAGATTATGGTGTCATTTAGTCTACTCCACATACCATACTCCACTGTGTATATTGCAGATAATGATTATTCTGTTATTAGTTAACATTTTCAATAACTGATTAGTTGCATTAGTTGCATTTCTCCTATAGTTACTCTCCACTTGCCTTCAGAATATTTGTGTATGGTTACGGTTACTTGTGTATCCGCCCTTTTCTTTCTTCTTCCTAATTTTAAGGTAACTTGAGTGCTGTCTTTGAGAACCTTCTTCACCTGCCCAATTGCACAAGACTAAGAAAACTAAGAAATACTTCTGTGGTACGGCATTATTGAAAATATGAATCAAACCAACAAAGGGACAAAATGAATGTTTATTTAGACCAGTAGGCCTACATCTCTTTACATCTTTACACAGAACACATTTATGTTTTTATACAGAGGAAGATCGCAGATGTAGAAAATGACTAGGAGGAAGATATGATGAATAATTACTCTGCCTATCCTTTAATATAGTTCCTGGCAGTTCAAAGAGACTGGCAGATACTGTAGTTAGACATATCAAAGACCCATTGTGCTTGTCCGGGTTTTGCTTTTCTCTTGCCTTTAAATTATGGAGGCTGTGGCAGCTTGTTTTCTTTTGTTTAGGGAAGTTAGTAAGAGGTACTATCATGAACAATGAAGTACATGCAACAGTATAATTAGTTATCTGATCTGTAGGCATTTTTTTCCCTATATGTCATAATCACTGAAGAGACATGGGTGTCTGAGGCAGTGGACACAAAACAAAGCAAGAATGTACTGGCCTGTTATTGAAGGAAATATTTCCCTATAAACTAGATTAACAGTGTTTCATCTCACCCCTGTCTGACCTATTTTAAAATTTGGTTGCAAAAACTCTCTGATCTTTTGCCACCACTAATCAAACAGGAAAATTGGCTTTAATTAGTTGAACAATAACAAGAGAATTTGATGGAGGTGCTTGGCCACTAAAAGGTCGGTGGTTCTATCCCTGCTGCTGCTGTGCATAATGTTGTGTCCATGGGTAAAAACGTCATCTCCTTTGCTAAGAATAAATGTCCTTTTTGATTGAACAATTGGTGGTATTTGGATAAGCCATTGGTGCATAACAGTTGCCATGTTTCTGGTGTTTTTCCCAGTGCAGCTATGGCAACAAGAAAATATATTAATCATGCACAATATTAATCTTTCTTTGAATATGTTTCTGCTGATTTGCTTGAGGAAAGAATTAAATTGAGGGTATTATGTAATCCAAATGTACTGCAGTTGAGAATATTTTGCTTATGTGTAGGAGTTTTATCAGACTCTATACACAGATGCTAATCAGTACTAAAATTAGTATTGAAACTAGATAATACATTCTATTGTATTAAAGCAATAAAAATCCCTAGCATCCAAAATGGGTTTGAAATTTTTTATTTGTGCCAACAGTAATAGCGTGGCTTATTGACGTACCTTTGAGAAGTCCATTCACATAGTTGGCCTATCCACATAATTTGCTTTAAGAAAGTGTTGTGTCTTCCTCAGTGTCTTCTGAGGAGCTGCTGAGGAGCTGCTGTGAGACTGGAGAGAAATGGGCCTCAGTGAATGGACATTGTAACAGCATGGAGCTTCCCACTCTAGACCGCCACTCCATCTGCTGGTGAGCGCACATTAAGCGCCCATTGCATCATCATCATCATCATCATCATCATTACATCCAGTGCAGTCTCAACACTGTTTACATGTAGAGGTCTGTGTATATTTGGGTTGTCACGGTGTTACAATTTCAAACCCGATTTTGATACTAAAAAAGACTTGATACTCTCCAAACAATTAGACAATAGCATTTTGCACTCTTTAGCAGTCATTCTTTTATCTTATACATATATTCAAGGCAGCGACTTTTAGAATCATGTCTGAACTGAAGAAGCTAAATATATTTACTCATAAAAAACAAAAACTTTTGTCTAGTTGACATAATAAAATGTTCTTTGGTAATATAACCAACTAATTTATTTTATAGACAGATTATTTTATCTGCTGACTATTTTGTCAGGGTTACTAACATAACTTTTTGGCTTGTTATTCTGTATAGTTGACAAAATGTTGAACTATTTGCCTTGGAATCCAGATTACACACTTCTTACAATATTGTACAAAGATGTGAGCCTGGCCACTGAAAAAAAAAACAGATCTGGTTGCACGAACATGTCTGGTTCTGGCTCGAGACGCGATGGAGGGTGTGGTGACTAGACTGATATTCCTCTGAATAAAAAAATACAGAAAGTTATCATTCTGAATTCGCCAGACACTTAAACTATTCCAAGTTGACCTATTCTGTCCCAAATGTTTTAGACTTATTGCTGCTATAAAGTTTAAACTTTTGACAAGCAGCCTTAAAAAGCCACTCAGCACCACACAGCAGAGACACTGTCTGGAATGTATTTGGCTTATGCTGTATGGACACAAGCAGACAACATCTCACTTTATATATAACAGCTATGTGGTTGGTGGGGATCATCAGTCTTTAATTCTTTCTGTTTTTATTTGCATTTCAACGTTCTGTTCTCTATTTGAGTGCTGTTAATGACCACATGCTTTCTAATGGCTGTTCTGAAAGCCATGATTAATGATCCCATTTGTTGCTACAGTGCTGTGGTACCCGTCCAAATCATTTGTCCTCTGTATTGTTCCTCTGTCTCTTCTGTGCCAGGACATCCCAACAGCAGTGCTGCCTGGGCTCCCTCCGAGAGCAGCAGTGTCTGTCCGGACTGAAGGCAGCCACGGCTGGAGCCTCGTGTGAAAAGGACTCCACTGATAAATGTGCAATCAATTCTTTCAAGGCCAGTATCCACCACAGAAAGGCCACTCATAGTTCACCGGGGTTCACAGTCAAACTTAATGACCTTGTAAAATTTAAATTAAACTCTAATTCATCCCAAATTAACAATTTACAATCGCATCAGTCACAGTAGAATTTAAAACATGTGCATTGGTCCTCAGATGGCCTAACACAGGAGTAACTTGGTTTTCAAACGTCTAGAAAGAGACCTCTCGAAGCACCAATTCAGTCTTATTGGATTACTTAATTTTGTTAGGATAGAATAAGTGAAAGCCAGTTACTCCAACATTCCCAGTCTTGAAGGTATTGGACTTTCTTTACATATGAGTCAAGAACAAATGGTCATTTGCAGCTAATGATGTTTAATTAAAAATCTCCTCAATTCATTAGTATGCCAATAAAAAATCAGTACAATGTTACTTGTTTTAAGAGACTGCAGTGTTTATATTTGCTTAGGATTTAATTTATTATATCTTTATGTGATTTGACTTATCATAATATTTTGAGAACAACAGAACCATTTGTAATATTAACTTTGATTGTCATAATATTATCCTAATATTCAATATCCTATTATACCTGTTTTTCAAACATTCCTGTTTTTTGAGTGATATTAAATGGAAATTTATGATGTTTGTTTAAGGTACATTAAGAAGTATAGGCTACATATTTACATCTTACTGAAAAATATATTTTGCTTGTCAAAATTAGTTTCACTTTATTAATGTCACTGTGGATAGATGCACATTTAAAGGCAGATAACAAAGATAATATGGAGTGTACTATGAAGCCACCTGGTCAGGTTACATTGTCATATCTGTGGACGTATAAAAACACTTGCAATTTAGGAAATGCAAGATAGATAACTTTAATGCCATATTGTTGAATATTCTAAGCAAAGCAATAACATCTCCATGGAGACAGGCAGGTGGTTGCTGCATATATATTTATTATACTGTGTGTGTGGTTTACAGGAGTGCTGTGGCTGCTGCTCTCTGGGCCTGCATTTCCGTGCAGAGGGTCTGAACTGTGAAGCCCACCCCTCTCTGGGCTTCCACTGCAGACACATATTCATGACCTGCTGTGAGGGGGACGAGGGGGAGGGGGACGGGGGTCGTAACGCCTGGCACCCGGTCAGAGAAAGACCTGCTTTAGACCCCACTGCGCCGCCCAAAAGAGGTAAAACACTGCTTCACAAAGAGCACTGCAGACACCTGAGCAGAGCCAAGGGGAAGAGGAGATTTATACCCGAGCTTTACTGCCCACAGGGAGGATTGTATTAAGGTTTCACTGCCACGCTGAGAGGCTGCAGTCCTCATTTGCCACCCAGAAGCTTAAGCCACAACTATATTTTTTAAAGATATACTGCCTCTCTGCTGTGTCCTATTGTGTTACGTGGCCACTTAAACCCACTGCTTTTTGAACTGGTGCCATGTTGGGCGTATTATAGTAGGATAATTGCATTGACCTTTTGAACAAAAGTTCTCTTTCTCACTCAAGATGAGAAACTGAAGACGTGTACAAAATGTCGATGACGAATGGTTTCTCAGAAAATATATTACTTCCTCTTTGTATTTAAGTCCAGAAAATACTTTGTTGAAAATACTAGTGTTTCTACCAATACAGTACAATAGAACAAAGGTATTATTCCTTGTTATGGAATGTTATACTGCTGTGAAGATTTTGTTGGGTTAGTTCCTGCTGGGGTAAACTAGGGGGAATCTACATTTTTCCTTTGAATAAATTATTAATGAAAAAGTATTCAGTTCCTTATCTTGCTTACAAAAACTTACTGTGCATGCTATCACCTAATATAACCCCTTCCCTCGTGTTGTGATGTAGTGTCTGACAGTCCAGCGTTCCCCCATGAGGCTTTCTCTCTGGGGCAGGAGGGCGAGAACACAGTGGAGAGTCCTGTGGAGGTGGAGGACATGGACGAGTGCCTGATCTACGAAAGAAGCATCTGTCATCACAAATGTGTCAACACACCGGGCTCCTTTCGCTGCGAGTGTTTCCCCGGATACATGCTACGGGACGATGCCTTCACCTGCGCTCTAGGTAACAGCCAAAAACAACTAGATTCATATTGCTTGTTACAGATTATTACTATATTCTTTTGGGATGGAGTAAGTGTACCAGTTGCATAGGTACTGGCAGGTTTTTACAACAGATGACCTACAATTGCTCTTTCAACCTCTGACTCTCTGGATGGTGTGTGAATGCTTAACCCACTTTAAGCATCACATTAGTGACTAATGGCATGTCCTATAGGCAAAAGCTCATGTTATTTTGATCTTGCCCCAAAACAACTATATATTTAGACAGTTCTAGTAAAGAAGGTGAAAATGTATATAAATTAATATTAAGGGACCTATATTTGGCAATTTTCTGATCTATGGTATGTTTCCTCATCAAAAACATACCCGGAGTTGTGTTCACACAGTTCTTTGAGTTCTTTTCTCAAATGGAAAACACACTGTGTTTTTAAATCCCAGACACCTTCACTAGAATCATTTGACTAACTTCTGCTCTGGAATTGCCAATTTCTACTGAACAAAAGGTAAAAGGTGTTAACTTGAAAAATACCTCTTCATCCATCACAAGGTGGAACAGAGTATTTTGAGCTTTGGAAATGTAGACAGACGAATAATAAAGGTTTACTCAGACATGGGTGAATGAAACAAAACACAACTAGGTATGTTTTTGAGGAGGTAACTTGGCTTAAAGCTCACATGAGCTCCTTTTGTTTAATATAGGACCTTTAAACTTTTCAGTCACTCTCGAAACTGTTCTATGGTCCATATAAAGCCTTACAATCCAAAAGAAATTATTTGTCGACTAAGAGACCATCTATTAATTGACAAAATGTTTAACCTACAGCCTTATGCCACCACACATGCTTAAACACATCCATTACAAAAAATTGTCCCCTGCCCGCTTTGGCCACTTTGGCCACTTTGCACATTCACTCTCCATCACTGACAGGTTTTTCCATATTAGTTGTTATAGTGTAGGCCATAAATAAAAGTATATTATTTCAGTAGTTCTCCAAAGTGACTTCCTTCCTGCCTGCAAGCCCTGATACTGACTAAAAATAGTTTTTCTAATTGTACACTGACATCCCTTTCCTGCTGTGACAGAAAAGGTTAGGAGTTTAGGAGGTAAAAGTAGACACCCAACAAGAGTTGAGGGTTCAAATCAAAAGTTGTGTCATTGTGCAAAACACTTCACTTAATTCACTCCCCTGTAGTGTTTGGAAAAATACAAGAGAAATAATATTTAGTTTTGTAGTTGACTGCCATGTTTACATCAGTTTGTCCCAAGGCAGATGAGACCATTGACAATCAGTGTCCCATTTTATGCTATTTATTCTGATCTATGTTATAATGTTGTTTCCTCATGATCAAACGCATCATCAAACAAATCCTGCATATTTCGCCTGAGTTCTTCTCTCAAGCAGAAAACACTCGGTTTCACCTTGTGAATAATTTCGGACTTAGATTTGCCATTCTCTACTAAACAAAAGGTTAAAAAGTTGCTGTTAACTTGAAAACTATCACAAGGTGGAACAGACAATTTTGAAGTTTGGGGTTATAGACAGCCTAATAATCCAGAATTACTCAAACATGTGTGAATGAAACAAAACATAAATCCAGGTATGTTTTTGATGATGTAATATTCTAACATAGCTAAAGATCAAGAGTAAATTTTGTGTAATACAATGCATAAAATACAATAAAACCAAAGCATAGTTATGTTCAGTCTCCTCAGTTCATACTGTTGTGTCCCACTTAACCTGTATGAACTTGGTAGATTATTAAATTAGGTGGTGGTCTGCATGTTATAGCTGCTATTGAGACAAAGTATCCCAAAAGTGGTTGACATTCCTTTGCTAGTCTGCCCCAGGGCTTCTATGATTTTTCTCAACCAGTTTGTAAATTCTGTGAGTAAAAATAGCATACATTCAGCAAAAAAATTACAATTATTATTATTATTTTTTGTTATTATGCAATTTGAATGTCAAGTATGTACAAGTAAAGATTCATGGATTTTCTGCTTCTGTAGGCTTTCACCAACCTGCCTCAACAAGACCCAAATTGCAGTGGAGGATGAGATTCACTAATAAAACTGAATGTTTTGACTGCAGGCGACACATTTTCCTGTCTGTCTTACAGCTTTTATTTAATCTCAACCTCAAAAAACATGGAAATGTAGGAATTGCTCGTGCCTTCAAGTACAGTTTTGATTACAGTGTGATAACTGTATGCTTTTGCAGAGACCATAGAAGATCAGAACAGACTGAAGGAGCACGAGAGAGAGCCCACGTTACCTCCACCACCCACCGAGCCCTCTGTCCCAAACCCATGTGAAGGTTTGTGCCAATTAAATACTTTATATGACAATTTTACTAATGTCTTATTCACATATGTTCACTTTTGACACCCAAAATGATTTGCTATAATTAATGCAAAATTGCACCATTACACTTTCTGCTGGAATGTCCCCCATGGAAATGTTATTGCTTTGCCTGAAATGTTCCACAGTATGACATTAAACTTACCTATCATATATTTATTCAGTTAGGTGTTTTTGTTACTTTGAGCTGCGTTCCCTCTTCACAGATCTGCTGCTTCCACGAAGAACACCACAGCTGAAAGTTATACTGTGGAACTTTCTAGAAAATGCCTTAACATCTCAGTATAGACAAGCAGCCACGGACCCTCCACCACAAAGTTACACAGTGCACCAATTAGTCTGATGCTAATTTTACTGTCTTTCTTCTACGCACAATTTGCTTTGTATTGTCATAATTACAACTTGTTAATAATAGCTTTAGTTGCATTGTACTGACTACTGTTGCTAGATGCAAACAGGGGATTATTTTAAAGTTGTTAAACCGCTTAAATCACTTCTCGCATTAAGATGGTTCATGTTAACTATCTTTCCACATATTTTTGAGTTATTTATAGCTTAGAGACAGACATTCCCTATTAGCCAATATTGAGCAGCTAAGCAGGGCGATACAATAAACTATTAGATTGCTACACTGGTTTGCTCCTCTCCAAGTAAAACACATTGGGTGTTCTTGTTTAATTAAAAACATGGGAAGTCCAGTCACAGCAGCTAACAAAGAGCACTTTCATTCACACATGTCTCAATCATGAGCTGGGACATTTGTCTTTATGTTGTCAGTGTGTTTAGAAAAGGGCCGGGCCATAAACTGACATGTTACTATTTGAAATTTACCGTGAAATATAGCAGGGCTGCAAATGTCAGAGAAACATATGGTTAGATTGTATCAAAGGTTAGTCTGTTTTTAGCATAAAGCAGCCATTATTAGAAGTTATAGCTGAGCAGCATTGCATTCTGTTTATCTTGTTTGGTTGCCATGGCAATGGGTGGAGGTCCTGCAAAGAGCAGGATAAATGAAGGAAACACAATACTATGGGCTGGTGAAGGGAAGAAAGCAATATTATTAAAAGTGTAATTTCCACCACTGTAAATCACTCTATATAAGCAGTTTCAGTGATATGTGTGTTATTGTGTACTTTCAGAAAACAACCCCTGTGAACAACAGTGCACTCCGGTGGGCAGACGGCCTCAGTGCTCCTGTTTCACTGGTTTCGCTCTGGCAACCAATGGAATCGCCTGTGAAGGTTGTTTTGTATGCAATTTCAATAAGTTACAGCAATTTATATGACAACTTTCTAAGCGCTTCTCACACTTGCCACGGATATCGTTTCCATATAATATATATCACGGAGACAAGCAAGCAAAACCCTCCACTAAGTTTCATATTGTACCTTTAACATGCATATTAAATGTCGAACTTTGCATTGTAATCATCATTGTAGTTCAGTTGCATATCTGTATGTTGGCACATAGCCCATCCATCCAATAGCTTTCTTTCCCCTCTCATCACTGCTTTCAGATCCATAGAGCAGATACAGGCTTAATCCCCTTCACTCTCCATAACACACACTACCCAGACAAAATACTAAATCAGGGACATTCTTTTATCTCTTGGCTGAACTGAGTCTCTCCAAAAGGATTATCCCAACTATCCATGCATTATCACACTTTATCTTTCTGACTACATCCCATATACACCCTTTATTTCTAAGGCTATCAAAGCAGCAGTCTGTGGATGTGTTTTTCTCACCCACTGGTCTATATGTCTAAGCAGTCCCAATAGGGGAATAGCAATAGCCACTTTATCTGTTCCAAAGCTTACAATGACATTTTATCGTTATAGGTTTTTGGGAAATGTTAATGAAAAAGTTTAAATCAAAATAGAATTTAAGTATTTCGTTAGCATTAACCATGGGATGACAAAATTTGGTGGCACAGTGACTGAGTGGCTAGCACTCATGCTTGACAGCAAGAAGGTTCCGGGTCATCCATGCTTTTCTGTGTGAAGTTTGCATGTTCTCCCCCTGTCTAGGTGGGTTTCCTCCAGGCACTCTGGTTTCCCCCATCAACCCATGGCCCCTATGTGCTGCCTACAGCTCCTGAAAGGATGGGTGAAATGCAGAGGACAGTTTCCCTACAGGGGCAATAAAGTACTATAAAACAAAACTATAATAATAATAATAATAATAATAATAATAATAATAATAATAATAATAATAATAATAATAATAATAATAATAATAATAATAATAATAATAATAATAATAATAATAATAATACCAGGGATGTACCAGTCACATACTTGTATCAAATATAGGTGCCAATATTGAGCATTTCGGTATATCATATATCTACTATCAAGATACTGGGTCAGCCTATATCCCATTTTGGTCTATAAATTGGTGTAATAAGACAATTTACTAGCCAATGTTGGCCCTATAATCATAATCTCATAATATAGTCTCATAATATATTTTTTTTACAAAGCTGTTCAGTAGTCAAAAAACTCATTTGCATCATTTTACCATATTTTGTTTGTTTGAAGGAAAGGAATTATGTGTTTATATTTGCCTTGGACAAAAATCGATAAAACAAATCAAGCAAACTTTTCTGAGAAGCTGGAGTTCCAAAAAGTGGTACGGCATTCACAACAAAAATATGAAATAGAATGAACTGAAAATGTGCGGTCAAAATGGAACTGCATTTTTAATGATAACTTTTAATAATTAATAATGATAACATCTTGTCTCGTTCTCATGGATCCAAATATTGTCATGTCTTGTGTCATTGTGTCTCGTCACTTCCCTAATGCTCAAATTGTTTTTATAGCACATTTCTGAGCATTCTTTTCTTTGTCTTTGTCCTTGTTTGGCCCATAGACATAAATGAATGCCTGTCGGCGCAGGCCTGCCAGCTGAATGAGCGCTGTGTGAATACTGCAGGGAGTTACATCTGTCAGCAGCTCATCACGTGTCCCACAGGATACCACATCCACAACGACATGTGTGAGGGTAGGTCCACCTACAGCATCTGTAGCACTGCTACATTATAAACTTGTCAATCTTTATCTCAGTGTGCATGTCCTCCCTGGGTGAAGTTTTTTTTTTAAGGTGTGAATGATACTGTAGTATTGGAGACAAAACATATTTCAAAATGTAGGCTGACTGTAGCAAATATTACCTGGCATATCATTTTGTGACCAGTATATACATTATATAATGTTATCATTAGAAATGTGTGTTTTCATTATCAAGATCACTGACATTTTAAACTGAAGGTGCACTGAATAACTGTTTTGTTGGGGCGTCCACCACCTGCTTTGTCTCCAAGGAGATGTAATAATAGCTTGGCCTGGAATGTTCCACAGTATGGCATTAACGTGGCCATACCGGCTCGTCAAAGCCTGATCCCGTCAGATCTCAGAAGCTAAGCAGGGCCGGGCCTGGTTAGTACTTGGATGGGAGACCACAAGGAATTCCAGGTGCCACAGTGGGGCGCCAGGCGCAAAAACTGTCGTTGTATCCTTAGGCAAGGCACATCACCCACATTGCCTAGTATGAAAGTGGTGTGTGCGTGAGTGTTGGTGGTGGTCGGAGGGGCCGATGGCGCAGATTGACAGCCTCGCTTCCGTCAGTCTGCCCCAGGGCAGCTGTGGCTACAATAGTAGCTTACCACCACCGGGTCTGGAGTGAATGAATAATGCTCTGTAAAGCATCTTTGAGTGTCCAGAAAAGCGCTATATAAAACTGATGTATTATTATTATTAACATAGTTGTCTCTAATGAAACACACAGGTGATGCAATGGGGTCAAAGTACAGGTCAGACATCATCTCCATGGAGACAAATAGGTGACAGACTCTTCACCATTTAAATGTTACCTTCTTTTCTAAGTTTGATTAGTTTCTTCTAACTAAGGCATTAACTTATCTTTGCCCAATGGAATGTAGTCTTTACTATAGAAGAACAATAACTAAACTCATTCCAGATATGACAGCAGTAGTTTTGAATCAGTTATAGCCAGATTTTTTACCAGGAAGTGACATCTACTGCACACCTTTCACCACACGCTCCCCCATGCAAATTCCTAGTCTGATTTAGCACTAGTTTCAGACAATTCTCCTTTAAATTGTAGCCCAACTTTAAATCTCCCAGATACAGTTCCTTGTTTCTCTGCTCCATAGACTTGCTTGTGGCTTCGGCAGTGTTGAGGCTGATGGTCCACTTCAGATGTGGGTTCAATGTGTTCTTAGTACCATTGCCACTAGACACATTAAGCTCTTAAGGAGGATAGTCTTCTCTTGTGCTCATTCTGAACTGGAAGGATGTTTAATCAGGCAAAAGCACTTCACATCACAGTGTGGTTCAATGGTGAGTGTCCAAACAGCTCCCACTTCAGGCCAAGTGCACAAAAGAAGAAGAGTGGAAGAGAGAGACTATCAGTTTAGTTTTTACTTTACCATAATTGAAGAAGGCAAAGAAGGACTAATTAACCACTTTCCTCCATCCTCAAGTCTCCCTCTTTAACTTCCATTCAAGGAAAATCTGTAATTTTTTTATTTTGATTGAAAAATTAACAAGAAACCTTTGAAGCATGGAAATAGATGTGAACATGACAAATATTGCTAATGAAAAAATATTATTATCATTATTATTATTATTGTTATTATTATACAAAATCTACTCAACACAAACCACTGTTGTGTCCTTAGGGAAGACACTTCACCGACCTTTCCTTCAGTGAATGTGTGTGTGAGCAGGTGATAGGTGATGGTCTGAGGTGTCAGTGGTGTAGAAGGGCAGCCTCGCCTCGTCTAACCTAGTGCAGCTGTGGCTATAGAAGTATCTTACCACCACCAAGTATGGAGTGAATTAATCACGGCTACAGTGCAGCACACACTGTAAAGCGCATTAAAAGTTCAAGGCATTTTATTAAGATGAATGGATATTTGTTTTAAAGTAGCAGGAACTTTCTGCACTGATTCTTTGATTTTCCAGAGTAACAGAGGGAAAGAATGTATTAGGTTTAAGGGTGAATAGTTTCATTGAGCAGGTGAACTGTGTGACTCCTGAGTGAGTGAGAGAGGTCAGCTCCAGTCTCCTCTTTCCATCTCCTCTTCCCCTTCAGGCCGGCTGTGCCAAGGCTGTGTCAGGAGTCGGAGGCTAAATCACTGTGTACTTCCGAAACTGCTATACTTTGTCTTTAGGGCAACCTACCACTAAGAGTTGATGTTCTGTAATTAAAGATCTGAGAAGAGAAATCTGTCAAACTATATCTAGTATTTTAAAGTAAAGACAAAGTATTAGAGCGCATTTGAGCATATGTCCTACATGTAATCAAGTTTAGAATTTATTTGGCCTTAATTTCATTTCAAAATATAACTATGTATCTAACTACCGTATCTTCCACACTATAAGTCTCTCCGGAGTATAAGTCGAACCAGCCAAAAAAAGCATAATGAATATATAAGTCACTTTTTTTTTGGGGGGGGGGGAACAGATATTTGAACTCTTCAAACTGTCGACCTTGGTGTGGAAGTTGCGTTGCATGAAGCAGTAACAGCTTTTTTGTTTCCTTCATTGCAGCTGGAGTATCCTCCACTTTTCATCAGTCTCTTACAAGTTTCTCGCTCACTCCAAACTTTCTTTCTGCTGCTCAATTACCATTTTCAGCTGCATATTTCACCACTTGCAGCTTCTAATCTACAGAATAGGATTTTCTTTTGGGGGGCATTTGTGTTCAGTCTTTCTCAGTTGTCTTTGTAAGTTGATGTTTAAACTTTAAATTTTGGGTGCCTAGAGCGCCCTCTCATGGCTGTCAGTGTGAAAATAACAAACATGTGAATCTATATATTTTACTATACAAGTTGCAGCACCACCTAAACCATGAAAAAAATGCTGAAAAATACGGTATCTCTGATTTTGTAAAAAATAAAATAAAATCAGCAATAGGTCTCACATTTAATTGATTCATATCTAAATATCTGTAAATGGCTAGATAGAAGTAACAGCAGTGAATATTGAATGGAAGGTAAGCTGTTGAACCACAGTGCCATCCTGTGGTGGATTTGTGGTATTATGCACTTTGAATAATTTGACGTTTTCTTTCAGATTTAAATGAGTGTGTCCAGGGGAGCCATAACTGTGGTCCTGACTTTGACTGTGTGAACACAATGGGCTCATTCAGGTGCAACCCCAAACCTCGCTGTGCCACTGGCTTCAGCAGAGACCTGAATGGAAAATGTGCAGGTAACGTTGTACACACTGCATTAAAAGTTTTGTATTTCTTGTTTAATATATATTTTTTAAGTAGTCTTGCAAGCAAAAATAAGTTAATGAATACACAAATTATTCAGAATGACAGATGAGACCATTCCCTCTTTTAGTCAACTTTATGCATTTTGTTTTATTTTTATTGTTAAACAATGCCTTAAAAAAGTACTGTAGATCACTGACAAAAATCCCACGAGAAATTATAACAATAAGTTATTTAATTAGGGCAAATCAATACATGCCTAGTACAAAAAATAACCACAAAACTTCACTCTTGTACAATAAGGTGTGATTATAGCATTAGGGTTTAAATAAAACAAACAGACTGGCTTCCACTCGCTCCACTTTCACATGGAATTATTTATACTTTACTGTCCACATTGCACAAGAGATGATATTTGTATTTACATTTACTAAATCCATACACGTGAATATACTGGAGTTTATGCACACCATACCTTAGTTGTGTAGTTAGTTTGTAACAACTTAAACCTGAACTTGAGTTAAGTGTTTATAAATTATATGATTATTGAGATTTTTCTAGGTTTACTCTTGTACTTGGCCTTTTTTTGTGGAAAAACATAAATCAATATAAGAATTCATATGTGAAGTTTTGGTTCTTGAGTATTATCACCAATCTAACTTTAAGATTAAGACTACTATTGACGAAAAGTAAGAGCTCCATAATAATATAACATAAGCAGAAGTATAAGCAGTTTTTGAAGGAATTACTTGTTTTGTTCAAGGCATTTCATATGGTTAACATAAAGACATAAGTAAATGTTTTACTTCAGTAAGAATGATATTAGACTTTAATATGTTACTCAAATACAAATAAAAAGTAAGGTTTCTGAGGACTACTCTGACAAACAAATTCTTGAAATAAGTAAATGTACTCAAGTAAACATAACATAACTTCCTGTCTCTGCAGCCGTGTCAGTGGGGTTAAATGCCACACAGACAGTAGATCAGAGCAGGGCTGTCGGGGGCCGTGAGGGGTGGATGAAAGTCAATGCTCTGTCCTCCTTCAGTACAAACCTATGCACTGGAATTAGCCTCCAGGGGCAGGAACTGAGGCATGTCGAGGCAGCCTGAGCACTGTAAAGAGGAGAGAAAGAGAAGCGCTCGGAGAAATGAGAAAATGTCACACAACAAAGTCAACCGGGGGAACGTGTCTGCATGCTTTGATTTGTATTGAAGGAATTGCCCTGTAGTAGCTCATGCCGTGCTTTTAAACCACACCCTCTTCCTCTATTTTAATAAAGATTTTGATGTGCTCTTTTAAAGATGTTGATGAGTGTTCTTTGAGCCAGCCATGTGGTCCCAGCTTCAACTGCATCAACACAGTGGGGTCCTATGTGTGCAATAGAAAGATTATCTGCAGTCGTGGCTATCACTCCAGTCCAGATGGGTCGAGATGCATTGGTAAGATATATGCAATGAAACAAATACAAGATTGTGCAAACGATGTATTGTAAGAAGGGAGGAAGAAAGAAGAATTTGATGGGATCTTCAATTCCTAGACCTGTGCTTTCTCTTGGTTTTCCCATCAATCGTATATAATAGACTATTCCTTTTACTTGTGGGTTAGATTAGAAGTGATGGGTCCCTGCAAATTGTTCAAACACAATAAAATTTCAGTATTTATATTTTCATAAGATTATATGTATAGTAGATATTAGTTTACATGACTCCATAGTGAGAAACTACACTTAAAGACAGACTGAAATTGACGGATGCCTTATAAATAAATCTTAATGCATTCCTAGGTCTAGGCTTCACACCAAAATGCGTTTCCATGGCCCATTACTGACCTTTTCTGAATTATTCATGGCAAAATAAACACATGTGAATCTGTTTTTTCTAAAGCAGTCTTCGATATTTAATAAAGGAAATAACCTATATGCAAACAAGACTGACACTGGTTTCATTTTTCTCATTTCACACCTTGTGTTTGAGCCATTTGTATCAAAGCAAATCATTCTTTCACACATAACAGACCGGGACTATCACTGCATAGATCTTGTCCTTGTTTGTTTATCTAACCTCTGGCTTTCTTTTCTAGATGTGGATGAGTGTCAGAGTGGCCTGCACAGATGTGGGGAGGGTCAACTCTGTCACAATATGGCCGGCTCTTATCGCTGTGAATGCCAGACAGGCTACCAGTATGACTCATTCAGGAGGACATGTGTAGGTATGTGTACTATACAGGAGTAAGCTCATCCTTCTTTCATTTATTAAGATGAGAAATGGTTTTCATTGGGCTCAAAATAAAATACATGCAAAAAAATACCAAAAATTATACCATTTAAAGGCGTTACCAAGTTCCAAACAAGAAAAGAGGAAGTTGGTATTTAAATTTGTCTAACTAGTATCTAGCTTGCACACACCATTTGGCACAATTTCACATGAATTAATTTTTTGGCATGTGCAAAGCATTATAGCATTTTCTTCAGACAGAGAACTAAAGGAAGCCAGTACTGTCATTGCTCTTTTGGACTAGACTTTCTGTTTTTGATTGATGAATAAAATACTTAATTATTAGGCATAGACCATGTCCAGCAGTCTGATTTTATGCTGATTTTGACCACATATTGGCTATTTTCTGTTGGCTGAAACATCCCAATAAGGAGATTTTAAACATGACAAGTGAGATCATACGAACAGATCATAGATTTTTTCCAAAACTGTGATTCTTTGCTTTGACCTCTTCCATTATTCATATCACAATGTCTCTTGCTTAACTATATTCCCGCCCACACTCCTATTTACTATTCAGAGCAGGTGTTTTGAGCGTTGTACCTCTGTCTTGTGCTGCAGAATGATCACGCTGCCCCCTGCTGTTTAAGATGCAGTGTGCTGTGACTCTCTGTAATGGACTCCACTCAAGTGTTTACACAGCCACCAGCCGTCTATGCAATTTAGACTGTGAACATGCACACAAGGAACTTAGGAACTTATGAAGTTAGTGCACATACAAGCCATTAAGCAGGCAGAATATTCTGACGTTATAATATTACTTTAGACTTATTGTTCAAAGTATGAAAGATCTTTTAACTGTGCTATGAATCCAAATCCATTTTATTTATACAACAGAGTTTATTCTATTTTAAGATGTACTATGCAACTTTTTGGTTATGGGTCTGTCACCTGCTTGTTTCTGTGGATATGTCATTGCGCTGATTGGAATGTTCCACAGTATAACATTAAACAGTTCTGTCTTACATTTATTAAATTACTGTTGGTTTTATAGCCTAAAAATACCTAGAAAAACCGGCATTATGACTGTGAGCAGAGTTACATCTCCACAGATCTGACCTGTAACTTGGGCTGGCTTTGTCTCCCTGAAGATAGCAAGGTTTAATGCCACACTGTGAAACATTCCAAACAAAGCCATAACATCGCCAGAATGAAAAGCATTTGGCTCCACCAGTAAAGTTACACAATGCACCTTTAAAGATTTGTAGTGTCATGTGACATCATTACATCATTGAGATAATAAAAAAATGCAGTTCTTATATTTGAAACATTGCTTTAATTAAAAAGCCACTTTTAAATGCTCATCGTTACTGTAACAGTATTTTCACACTCAAAAAAGCGATCATGACAGAGCTAATATTACAATACAGAACATTTATCAATCATGGCAACAGCTGTATTTGGGTATATCCTCAGATGATGTTTAAAAGCAAGAAAAGCAGCCGTGCAATTTAACATGTGGAACAAAAGCCAATTTTGAAGGAATGAGAACTTGAGCACTTGATATTATGCTTATTGTGGAAGGAAAGTGTTGACACTGGCTCATATGGTATAGAGGTCATCTGATAACCATAAAAAATTTGGCGCTGCAGTCCTAAGTTTGTCCTATATATTGCGTACTGCTGTTGTGTCTCTGGGCAAGACACTTAACCCAACTTGTTACTCTGAATGTGGTGTGTGGGATTGAGTGATTGGTAGTTAAAGCTTATATCAGTACAATCTTCTATTCATTTTGAACCCATAAACATGATTTATTCTTGTTGGCTGCACTGAAATAAAGGAATTCATTATAATCTATGTCTGCTGAATTTTAAGACTCAAATTAATCTACTGGACAAGTTTTTATATATTTTGTGATGGAATGTACATTAAAAATGTACATTATAATGCCACGTGGAGTTGCC
This sequence comes from Odontamblyopus lacepedii, assembly GCA_034769755.1. Lineage (NCBI taxonomy): Eukaryota > Metazoa > Chordata > Actinopteri > Gobiiformes > Gobiidae > Odontamblyopus > Odontamblyopus lacepedii. The sequence continues at coordinate 29,385,823 of CM068345.1, read as the reverse complement.
CATGCTCTGATGATGTGCTTGTGCTTCCTGTCAGATATAAACGAGTGCTGGCGTTATCCGGGCCGCCTATGCGCTCAGACCTGTGAGAACACCCCGGGGTCCTACCACTGTTCCTGTGCTATGGGCTTCCGCTTATCCAGCGACGCCAAGAACTGCGAAGGTACAGTTCTACGCTCTTGTGTCGGAATATGTGGGTGTGAGAGCTGGAGTGCACCCATGTGTACCACTGCAAGTCTCTGCACGCTCTGGGAATAAGCACATGGAAATACACTTCACCATGAATCTATGTATGTGGGACTGGTAGGAGCAAGGTTTGACATCAACTGAGGTGAGGTGGAAGAAAAATCTGAAATATGCTACAATTGTTATTAGCCTTGGACAAAACAACTCATGCTTGCATCTGAGGGCTTTTTTAGGTAATCTATTATGTGGATAACAATATTTTCTCAATTTTTTTGTTGGAATACACAAGTTATGGCCACTTCAACTTGCTTACTACTTACTAATACTTTGTTGTATATTGTACAATGGATATTTCTTAACATAAATGTGCATCACACGAAATTGTTCACCCCAGTGTTATGAATGGGCCTATAATACAAAATTCAATGAGCATACTAATGCACTGTTGAAATAACTTTCAATTTCAGCTTAAACATGCTCACTTTTATTTAAATAGGACATATTGTTAAGTTTAATGGCTGAAAAACAAAATGAAACTGACATTTAAAATGTGCCAAATGAATATCAAGTGAATGTCTACAGTAAACTCTTTTCCTCAGATGTGAATGAGTGTCTGTCCAGCCCGTGTGGTCAGGAGTGCTCTAACTTGTACGGCTCATACCAGTGTTACTGCAACCAGGGCTACTTCCTCAGAGAAGATGGACACTCCTGTGATGGTATGTAACATTGTATGAATTCAGCCATATTTATACATAGTTTACAAGTTTTCATGATTTGCATTTTCTTTAGACATTGATGAGTGTTCGCAGAGCATTGGCCATCTGTGCACCTATAAGTGTGTGAATGTGGCGGGCAGTTACCAGTGTGCCTGTCCTGAATATGGATACACCATGTCTCCAAATGGACGCTCCTGCAGAGGTACACATTTCACAAGCTCACTGATTTTTCAGTCATATTGTTATGAACACAGAAAAGCAAATAGCATGTTATCTCATTATACCTGGCAGCAATTGAACATTTTTCCTAAAAGTTTGTGTTATTCATGGGTTTTAGGCAAATGATTTCTTCCTGATTTGAAAGATTTTATGAGGATCTCTCCCAATTTAAAATATATAATAATTTGATTTGAATTTCATTATTGCTACAACAACAGAGCCATGCCAAAACCTTCAAATAAGGAAGGAATAAGCAGGAAATTTGGACATAAGAATTTCAATGAGTTTCACAAGAGTTGGCAAGAAAACTAGGTCCAAACATTTCATAAAGTGCAAATTACTGTTCTAAAGTTCAAACTTAATTTTGATACCAAGGAATAGACTTGATACTCAATAACGATTCCAATACCACAATGATAATAAACACCTTTATTTTAACTATAGAGTCACATTTTTAACCTTAAATCATAGTAATTTCTTTTATATTACCATCTGGTCTTTGTAAACCCACAGGCATCCAGATAGTTTCCATAGTGGTCCATGGGTGTGTACTAGTCTATGTGGTCTCCTTGTTCTGGTACTGCTTAAGATCATTCATACTTCCTCAAATGAGTATCTGGTTTCAGTACAAATTTTAGTATCAATTAGTTTCTGATGTCTCCAGTCAGAACTATAGTCAGTCAGAACTATTAAAACTTGCCAAGATGGGGTCTAATTCAACCCAGATATTACAACTGAAATGGCAGAAGAAGCAGATAGAGTACTTTGCTCTTCATTAAGTACTGTAATTAGCTGCGTTTTAGGAAGGTGATGTAACAATATGGCCACTATAATGGCCTCTAGCAATAAGCAAATGGCAATAATTTTATAACTGATGGATTTTAAAAGTGTTTAAACTGTCAAGTTGCAATATTAAAGAATGCTTTTTAAAGTATTACAGCTTTTACTGCGCCTCTGGGATTACATTATAAAATTTTATGGGACAATATTATACTTCACTTTCACTTTTTCTTAATTTGTGCTCACTTGCAATAGAAAAGCTTTTACCACATAATTTTTCATCATTGTTTAGATATCGATGAGTGCACCACTGGAACCCACAACTGTTCTCTGTCTGAGACGTGCTACAATATTCAGGGGGGATACCGCTGCCTCTCCTTTGACTGTCCTCCAAACTACAGAAAAGTGTCTGACATGTAAGTTCAGCTAAGATTACATTTAAAGCTGTGGTGTTGTCACATCTTAGAGAATTTTCAGTTAGCCAATGGAGATTTTAAGTTGTCTAATATTAAACTTAGCATTCATTGGAAAGTATTCAATGACCCATCGGCATTTTTTTTTTTTGTATTTGTTTTTTGAGCTCAGTTTTTCACATCCTCTTCATGGGATTTTAAGAAGTGCAGAATGTGCAGTTCAGAGGACACAAATACGGGATTTTGTGCTGTTTCCTTTTCCCGTATCTATGGAGACCATGCAAGAGACTAGCTAGGGAGCTTGCGAAGGAGCTAGCTATGGATATTTGAGTTGCTACAGTTTTTTTGTGGCAGCAAATGTGCCAGAAGATCTTCTGAGGAAAAACTTTGAGGGAATAAACACAAGGGACTGTTGGATTGTGGATTGTTTGTTTTTCTCGTGACTATGGAAACTGTGCAAGAGGCTAGCTAAGTAGTAGCTAGCTATGGGCATTTGAGCTACTGGCTTTTTACACCATATGTGGCAACAAATGTGGCGGTAGATCTTCTAGAGGAAAAACTTTGAGGGAATGGACCATTTCATGACCAAATGAAACAGACTGGAATAATGGTGCGTTCGTTTATCCATCCGTCTCTCACTTGGATATCAGATATGACGTCACGTCCATGCTTCAACCGTTTTATTATGTTTCATGTGTCCAACTTGGAGAAAAATAAGTCTTTATAAATACTGGCCTCACCGCAACACTGACTACCATACCCATAGGCAGTAAGGTATTGCATTAATGCGAGTGCCTGAAATTGTCATTTAAACCACCAAATCAGTCCAAACACAATGAAAACAGTTCAGGCACATCCAACTTGGATTCTGTCTCGGAAACCTTGCTCAGTCTCCTCTGAGCTCTTCCGAGTTTCAAGTTCCGCCGTCCGAACAAAAGGGTTGCGTCTGTGCGTGTCGCTAGGCAACATCCTCGGACCTCCGAATCAGATGGATAATCGAACACACCATAAGAGCAAGGCCTTTCCTGTTGTGTTCATCTGGTTTCCCCTGGAAACTCCTGTGATGCTGCAGGACACAGAACACTTCCACTCTTCAAACTGCCACAGGGTACCTGACCAAGCCTGAGATCTTTGACTGAAATGTGCAGTGGAAATGTTGCGACAACATCACCTGCAACATTTGCAGCAATCCTCGGGATTAATAAAGTGTCTGTCTGTCTGTTGCTCTTTTGTTTTGCTTTTTAACATAGTTTTACTAATGTATCTCTCATAGTTGCATTATTCATCCTTTTATCTAAGATTATGTCAAAATCAAATATGAACCTAACCAATCTCTGTAATAATAATAATAATAATAATAATAATAATAATACATTTTATATTTTAGGCACCTTTCTGGACACCCAAGGTCGCCTATGTAAAAGCCCACCGTATTATTCAGGGACTGTAGGGAGCCATGTACAAAACATTTACCACAATTATACAAATAATACAGAATTATATGAAACAAATCTTTTAATGTAACTGATGTACCATCAATGTTAATATTTCTAACATATTAAGGTATGCGATTTTGGATGAAGGCCAGCTAGACTGCATCTGATTAACTTTTTACAAACTATTTACCCATTTCAGAGTGCTGTTCACTTTAATGACACAATTTCTTTCTCTGTTGCAGCCGTTGTGAGCGTATGAGTTGTCCCACCTACCTGGACTGCCAGACCTCTCCTCTACGCATCACCTACTACTACCTCAGCTTCCAGGCCAACATCATCATTCCGGCTCAGATTTTCCGAATCGGACCATCCCCTGCTTATTCTGGGGATAATGTCATTGTCAGCATCACACAGGGCAATGATGAGAACTACTTTAGCACCCGCAAACTCAACACCTACACAGGTGCAATCTACCTCCACAGACAGGTGGAGGGACCCAGGGACTTCCTTGTTACCGTGGAGATGAAATTGTGGCGTCAAGGGACATTCACCACGTTTCAGGCCCGCATCTACGTCTTTATCACAGGAACATTGCTCTAACAGCTCTGAAGATATAGACACTATGGACAATACAGTAATGCAGACTTTTCATTATATCCAAATTCTACCACCAATCAAAGCATATGGTTGGGATTGTATTTTTGTATGTACAATATGTCCTTACTACAGAAATGTAGACATTTTTCTTTTTAGAATACAAGTTTAGAACTAATAAAATGTAGTATGCTATAGGGCTGGGTGATATGGACAATAATATATATCCCAAATATCATTTTTCACACTTCGATATATGGAATGACTATGTATATATCTGTATCTTTTTTATACTAAAAGATTCCCCAAAGCTAGACTGCTTATTAGTGTGTACTGTAAAGCAGACTGCAGGTCCTCTACCCCAGAGTGAGTGACCGTAGACAGATAGATAGGGAGAGATGGGGAAACTAGGCAAAACATTAAAATATCTCAATATTTACAATATTAATATCTTGGAAGAAAATATTTTCAAGCAAATTAATTAAACTTAGAAATTAGACAAACTTAGAGCCTGTCATAAAATAGTTGCATGAACAATTAGGAAACCTTATTTTAGTATTTGACACACAGTTATGTCCCCTTTTTTCTGTTTATTTTCCATTTGTGTATATTGACCTGTGGTAAAAACCAAAAGCCACTGTATCCAACAAATATGCTTTTTATGTATTTAAGTGACATTATTGAAGTGTATTATGCCACCCACGTTTCTGTATTTTATGTCTGTCTTAACTTTATACTTGGATGTAATATATTTGTACAACCTATAAACTTGAACATATTTTATACACAGATTTAAATTCCTAAGTGTGTGCTTTATTATTGTCCTAAATCATACCATCTTAATGATGTTTGATGTGTACAGTGTATGAGGAACATCATTTTTCTTTCCTATATAGCAGTTAAAGTATATAATCCGTTCCTGTCTGGACATGTCCCACAGTAAATATCCATGCCTATTTACATACCTGTTCACACCTTTCCCTTGAACTCAACATGAGCTCCATCCTGCTCTCACACTATTGCAACACTCACAATTTATTACAGACAATAAACCAATAATCACACTGTCTTGATATGAAAAATGATTATAGTCTTTTGAAATTAATAGGAGGAACTGTCTACAAGCTATTTCAGCAGATTTACCGCTCTTTAGCACAGAAATTAAGGGTTACGCTGCCACCTACAGGAGCAAAACAGTAGTACAACTAGTTTTGTTTATGTGAATGAGTCAGGATTAGATAGACCAAAATGAACTTGGAATTAGTCAGTGGGAGATATGTCTTACAAAGAATGAAGCCCTCTTTTGGGTTATCTTGTGTCTCAGAAAACCCACCTGCCCTGCCCCAACCATCGGAAAAGCAGTATATGTCATTGTGACAGTTGTATTGATGAGGTATACACATCATGTATAAGGTTAAAGGCCCTTTGGACAAAACCGGTTTGCATGAATAGTTATTCTCCACTGATGTTAGCTTTTTGACCCTATTGTTATAAAAAGATGGAAAGCATAAACTATTTTGGCTCCCAAGAAATGTATTAATGAGGAGTAGGCTGTACACTTGTAAGTATATGATGATAAAGCATGATATCACTTGTGTATAATTAATAAATGATGTAATAATAGTAAAATGGCCCTTGATTTTTAAATGACCAGGACTGGAGCTATGATTGATATATCTTTCCTCTAATTAGCTTTATCTGTCACACAGGGAGATTATGTGGTCCGATGTCAAGAACAGTGAATCATGTTCTACACAAGGAAACTGCTCTCATCCATCACTGATTCAGGCAAATACTCAGGAAGTTTTGAAAAAAGAGAAAAGGACACTGAGGGAAAGTCAATTGCACCTTCGTATGAAAAATTTTATAACATAAACTGCTCATAAAAGGGGCAAAGAAATTACATAAAAAAGGAAACTCATGAATATGTTGAGGCTGAGAACTCATGTCATTATGAAGAAAGTGCTTTTGGGAAAACTAATGCATTTATTTAATGTGATTTTTACAAGAGCATTGATATACAGTAAATGAATATTCAAATTACAGGCTCTCAAGCCATGTCTTTCTTTGAGTCTTTACTTATTAGAAATAATGCAATGAACTACTACCTCCAGAACCTGTCATTTTACTTCCACAATTGAAGAATATCATTTAGGTCAATACAGCATATTTAGCTGACTGCATGATGAGTTTGGGGGTGGGGTCCAGACTGGTGGAGGTACAGGTGACGTGTTTTAGTTGGAGGCATTGGGTTGTCTACAGAGGGTTGGACAGAGGAGGGGAGAGGAGGAGTGGGGTGCTCCTCAGACTGCGCAGGTCTTTGATAGCTCAGGTGGTCATCACCCCAGGGCAAACTCAGCGTTAATGGGCATTCTGAGAGCAGACAAGCACAGGCTCGTGCTGCTCCTCTGCTCCTGCCATAAACACTGGAAGTATGCATCATTAGATCACACTCACCAAACTACCTGCAGGGACACTTCATGCAGTAGCCAGCAGGGAGCATTGACTTAAAGCTGTACTATGAACCTTTTGTGATGGAGGGTTCACTACCTGGTCTTTGAATATGTTATTGCTTTTCCACACTATGGCATTAAATATACCTATCTTGCATTTCTCTTATCACAGGTATTTTTATTGCTGAAAAATACCATAAAAATCTACATTTTTTATAGTGAGTGGGTTACCTCTCCACAGATCTGACCTGTAACTCAGTCTGGTTACGTCACCTGGTCTCTATGGATACAGACAAAATTTAGGCCCTACAGTGAAGCAGTCAAATCAATAACATCTCTGGAGACAATCGGATGGCGCCCGCAAAGTTACATGGTGCACCTTTAACTTGATCTATTTGTATGATGAGGCTACTGCCAATATGAACACAGAAATTATCTTGATAATTAAGCATCTGAACAGTGACTGTGTCTGATAGATTTTTTTTTTTTAATTTAGAGAAGACCTGCTATATAGTTATAATCTATGACACCCCTGGATCAAAGCGAGCTGTGATTTTTTTTTTTTTTTTGTACCAAAATGACTATACAAGGCTGCCAAATCCTACATGTGTCACCAATTAAGAAAAGAAAATTGGATAGAGCAGTGGGCATATGCCGGTGGCAGTTAAAGTGGGAGAATGGCATCTTGAAAATAAATGATTAAAGATTGCTCAAACATGTGCAAGTCACTCCAAATACAACTTCGGGTGAGTAAATAGTGAGGGGTAACATTGTTAAAATCTCTGAAAAGTTAATTTTGCATAATAAGTCTGTTTTTAAGTAAATTATAAAGCAGGCATATGCTATCCATCAAGTTGCACCATTGGCAAAAAATAATGTGTAAATGTGTTTGTTGATATACTTTAAGGGCAACCTCTGCTCTTTCCTAACAGCAAAGGATTATAGGACAGACAGGCCTTGGCTTAGGAGATGTGCTCTTAGAGGGATCAATGAATACCACTAGAGCAAAGATTGCTTCCTTGGATTAAATTGAAAAAAAAAATTTTTTTAAATAACACATTTATAACTGTAATTATACAATCAAAACTGTGCCCTATCTTAAATGTAGGCGTGGAACAGCTTGAACTATTATGTTGCAAAGAGTCATTACATTTCCCACAAAATATTAAAAGTACATGTAACTGAGGGGACCGCTACCATGGAGATTTTAATGTTTTGCCTGGAATGTTCCAGTATGGTATTAAACTTATTGAATATGCATTTATTCAATTGTGGATGTTTTTATAGCTCAAAAATACCATTAAAAACACATTCTGGTTTGTAGAGCGGTGACTCCTGCTCCTGGTGCAGACCTGTAACTTGTCTAGTGCCATCTCCTGCTGGTCTCTATGATGATCTTAAAACCACACTGTGGAACATTCCAGTAAAGTCTAAAGTCTAAGACAATAGAATCTCCATGAAGACAGGTGGAAGTCCCTCCACCAGTAAAGTTACATATAGTCCAGCTTTAAACTATATTAGACTACTGCATTTGACTCCATAGTTAACATACATCAGGTTTGAAGATGACACACATGGTGATCACTGATACACAGAGCAGAGAAAAGATGGAGAAGAATTTGCCTCAGAGGTGAATACAGGAGAGGTATGTAACACTGACTGTCACTGCATGCTGCCTGTGGGCCTAAATGACGCGTCATCTTATCACACTCCTGCAGATAGGACCCCGAGTGAGCACTATTGATTTTTTTCAGCATATTTATAACATATTTCTTTTCCCTTCATTCCGCACCCTAAGGAGCAGACTGGAGTGCAGAATCACACCTGAGGAGGTGATAGGAGCGCCTGTGCATTGGGCCAGTGACCCAGGGCCTTCTCCAGTCTAAAACTCCTTGGGTGGGAAGATTTACAGGAGGCCTAATCACAGGTGACACCCGACAACAGACTGGACCAATGGGAGGGGAGACAGATTATGCTGCGCTTGTTAACTGCCATTTTGGCACTTTGTAACAGCAGACATTTTTGGCATTTGACTCCTGACACCATAAATTGTGTTTTCTACTGTGTACTGTACTAACTATTTTCATGGTGTTCACATGACCATATAGCAAATGTTTATCTATTTGGAACAGAATGAGATCTGCAAAGAAACAGCACATCTATGTGAGTGGAACAAGGACAGACTGGGAAACAAATCCAATCCAATCTCTGTTTTATTTGCAATTCAAAGTGATAGAAAAGACCTTCCAAATATACATAAGTGACTGAATTTCACAATATTCAGCAAATGAATTTGCAAGATGCAACAGGCAGTGCAGTGCTTTCATGACTGTCTGCATACCAATGTGACCGCAGTCTAACTATTACTCTCTTTATCTGGGCCCCCGCGGCAGCTCAGTTCAAACCCTGTGTTCTGTTTCCAGGAGAGGTCTCCTCTAAACCCATGGATCTGTGTACAACTGTTTATGTTGTTCTCCACAGCAAAGACACTTTATCACCAGCCCACTTGTCTCCATAGTCAATCAATAGGGCAGTTCCAGGAAGATTCTGAATGTGTTTGGCTCATTGGGTTTATCTTTTCTGGCCGATGTTATTTTGTTATGCAAAACACTGAGGTTCACCTGGCCGGTGAGCAGTTTTATTTATACTGACTGTGTTTTTTGTTTTTTTTACTCAATTGAAAGTCTTCCAGTGGAGTCACTCAGCCTACATCATGTCATCCACAGCCTTTCATACACTTTATATTGTATTTATATTTATTATTTGAATGTCAGATTGATTTGTTGTTAACAGTTTGTAAAACAATTATTACTATCTAATAGTCTAACTCATTGATGCACACATGTATAACTCATATCACACATATATGTAATGGGGTCATAGAGGGAAAGTTCCCTTTAGGAACTCACCAGAACCTTATTTGCAGGATCTTTTTAACAGTGCTGGAGATTCCAGACTTCCACAGACATAGTTTGAGAGACATCACAAAAATATATGGACCTTTCTGGCTGACAGAAGAAAGACAGAGACTCATTGGAAATTCTGATCATGTTGAAACAGCCCTTCAAAGCCATGGCAGAGTGTTGGATCATATGAACCAAATACAAAGATGAATGAAGCTCTGTCAATTTATCCACACTGTGTAAACTTTATCTAAGAACAATTGGATTACACACTGGAAGTCTGAAAGAATTAGTTAAAATATATTTTATGACATTGTTATAACAATCGTAAAAATTTTTTTTAACTTTATAAGGCATTTGAACTCTGTTTAGCATCACCAGAACAAGACCAGTCCACTGTGAAGTTGAGGCCTGGACACTGATTCTTTACCATTCAAAGAGCCTTTGCCTTTACAGGGGTCTACTCTTACCAAATAAAAAATCTGAATGCATGGTGCTGAAAAGACTGCCCACAAAATGTCCCATGCTGATACTCATCTGTAATTTCAGAGCACTAACCCTCACATAGTCATCAAAGGAAAATTAAAGGCACCAGCGCAAAGACTTTATATTATGTCAGTGATATCACCTGTCATCTACCGACCGCCAATGCTGTAATATCAATGAGTCACTGCGGTCGGCCCTGTTCACCTCCTCTGATCCACAGGTGCACCATTTCTCTTATATGTGGCACAGTCAGCAAATGCTCTGCTTGTTTTTAATTCAAGGTTTGTATGTTGCATTGTGTTCTAACACTTAGACAGGATATTGGCCTAGATATTGACCTATTCTAGTATGTTTAAATGGAGCCAAAGTGTAATTTATTTTAATAATTGTATATTCAGTAATGGTTTTGTAGATATACCTAAGAAGGCAGTTATTATTATTATAATTTTTTTTTGATAAACAAGTTAAAGAATTAAAGGTCCTATTACACTATTTTCTGAGCTATATGTTATAATGTTGTATAAACATACAAGTTGTGTTTTGTTTCATTCACACATGTTTAACACAAACCCTGCATATTTAGGCTGAATTCTTCTCTCCAGCAGAAAACACTTTGTTCCACCTTGTGATGTCATATGGTAATACAGGTGATATTATTATATTAATATAATTAATTTTAATATTTTTAAACTCCATACACCTCATGAACTAACATCAAGGACCATGACGTCCACCTTCCTGTGGGCTCACCACTCACAGAGGGGTTCATGGGGGGGTCAGTGGACTGGGCGGCGAACAGTTGCCCCCGCGAGCCAGTCGGATTAAGCAGGAGAAGATGGATGGTTGGATGTAACTCCATACACCTTCACTAGAATCTTTCGGATAATTTCAGCCCTGAATTACCAATCTCTACTGAAATAAAGGTAAATAGTTGTTAAATTGAAAATGAACACTTCATGACATCACAAGGTGGAACAAAGCATTTGAAAATGTAGACAGAGTAAAACTAACGGATTTCTCATGTAATTAACATGTGTGAATGAACCGAAACACAACTGGGTATATTTTTGATGAAGTAACAACATTACAACATGGTTAAAAGCTCACAAGAGTCTATTTTGTGTAATATAGGACCTTTAATAATCGATACAAATTGGATGATGCTCCAGAACTTACAATCTGCAAAAAACAGGAGTGCCATACATTTTACCTTGCACCAAGAAGAGAGAAAATTTTATTTCATACATATGTTATTATTTTGTTACTGCCAATCACCGAATCATCTTTGTAATATTCATTTGTCATTTGCAAATTGATTTGATCTTTCTTTCAACTGTTCCTGCCCCAACTTTATTCAAGGTTGGAACTGGCAAGACAAGTATCACCCCATGTGACTATATAAAAGGGAAATGTTTCAGAGGTGCTCTATATGCTCTATATAAATGCTGCGATGGAGAGTCCGCCACATGGATTAGTAAAGAGGTGATGGTCAGGGCAATAAAAACACCTGTAAATTAAACAAATGCACGCTAGATATGTTGAATTGATACTTTGCAGTGACATCAGCCAGGGGGTATTCTACATGCAATCTACAGTAGAATGTTCAGCAGTTATCATGGTGACACAATGCATATATTACACTGTCACACTGTCACAAAAGTTTTAAGATAGCCTGAAACTCAAGAATACAAAAAAAGCTCCTTTTCAGGAGCCTACAAGCATTCATGGTCCAGTTTAGGAGTATGATTTTCAACAAAACGGTGAGGACCTAGGCTATTGCTAGCTATCTTATGACTATAATTTTATGTGTGACAGACATTCAAAAGCACAACTCAGCTCACCTGTTTTAGTTCCAACTAAACCAGCTCTTTCTGGTTAGATTATGTTAAATAAAGCTCAGATTAAAGTCTGCCAAGTCTCACATAGAGCAGTGCTTACAGTTAGCATCACACCCCCAGTTACAAAGTATCACTTCAAAGTAGCAACAAGTATATCAATACCTTAATGTACAACATTACAACCAATAACATTACATGATAAGATAAGCATAGCAAACCAGATCTGATCAAAAGTCCTGTTCACATGATTTGAAACCCTAAAACTGTATCTTATGAATGTGATCATTGTGTCGTTCCTTTGGTGTTTCACTTCATAAAGCTCGTGGTATGCTGTTGCATCAGTTTGACCCAATCTCTTCAGTTTCTTTGTTGTGCACTCATTCACATCACCACAGCCACATGCAAACAAATACTTACACTGACAAAAGAGCACACCTCGGCTATCACATATCTTTGACTGTGATAAACATTCACTCACAGTCTGGCCTCCGCTCTATGGGAATTGTAAGATTTCCATTGACCATACTTTCCTAAACTGCTATACTTCTGAGTTTCTTAATCAAACAATTCACTCTTTTGCCAAACTATTTTTAAAATGGCTTTCCTATAAAGTTTAGCTTATTTATATTGCTATTGCTATTGGTATGGGAAGTTAAAAAAAAAAAAAAAAACATCCATCCATCCCCGCTTAATCCGGCTGGGTCGAGGGGGCAGTTTGCTGCCCAATCCTCATAGCACCTGACCCCCCCTATGAACCCCTCTGCGGGTGGTGAGCCCACAGGAGGGTGGACATTATGGTCCTTGATGTTAGTTCACAGGGGTGCTGCATGTTTTAGGTTGATGGGGGAAACCGGAGCACCTGGAGGAAACCCATCCAGACATGGGGAGAACATGCAAACTCCACACAGAAAAGCTCGAACCCGCAACCTTCTTGCTGTGAGGCGTGAGTGTTGCCACTCAGCCACCATGCCGCCAAGGTGATATTGTATTGTATTGATATTGTAGGTGATATTGAATGAAGCAAACCTTTGGGGATATGGGAGTACACTGGGCATCCTAAAGGGTGCTGTATCCCCCAAGCCCCCCACCTGTGCCACCCCTGCTTTTAAGCAATGGCAAAAATGAGGACTTGTATAAACTGAAATGGACCTAAAGCTAAACTGGGCTGAGTGTATGGAAAGTGCTTGGGGTGTGCGACACGCTGTCTCCCTTGAATCTGATGAGGTAGTTTTGATGGTACCTGTAGCGATGCTATACTCAGCTAAAGAGCTCTGATCAAACAACTGCCAATATGAAAAGGCCTGGTGTATTCTGCAGCACCTCAGGCTGTGAAATGAATAACGCTTCTCTGGTTTCTCTCCTTCTCACTGGGGTTGGAAACATTTTTCTATAATTGTGTTTAATTCTATGTTAGGTGTCCCTTCAGTGCCACTATTAAGGTTAGGGCTAAGCTGCAGAAGTCTTTCAACTTTTGTCATCAAGGATTTAGCTCATTTAGCGGCAGCATCAGTTTCAAGCAGCATACAAAGCGTCCTCTTATAATCTCGCTATAACAAATGGTGCTTTTATGTTTTTAATTGGATGTTTGTGTGATATGCTAAAATCCCCCTCTGGATCATTTAGGCGTCATTTAGGAGTCAAGCGGCAATTGGGAGCCAAGACAGGCTTTAGAGAAATATGCCAAAACTTCAACAACAAAAATCATTGATCAATTATGTTGGAACAATTCTGTCTCTGTCAGCATTGGTTTATTGGCCTGTACTGTCTCCTATAAAATGACGCTTTTAGAGTGATTTCAAGGTCTACAGTGATTAAAAAGAAATTATACAATTTAGGGGTGGAAGATGGATTTGATTTGAGAACTTTGAAAAGCGAGGTTTCCTCTCCACAGATTTGACCTGGAATCACTTGCTTGTCTTCATGAAGAACACTTTTCATAACAAACAGGTGAATGAAACAGGTGGTGGACTCTCTACTAGAAAATTTACATACTGCATCTTTGGGTTTCCTTTGGGTTAGTCGGTTTTCCCAGCGATTTGAATTAATACACTGATCATCGAAAGGATAAAAAAAGCCATGGAAATTAACAATTGATTATGAATATTTTTAATGGTCAAAAGTACTCAAAATGGCACCTATGAACAGGAAGCTAAAACCCATGAAAACTATTCCACGATCTTTCCAGGTACCAATAGCCTCTGCCACATGTGTTCTGTTTGGAGGACTAATATAAAATAGCCAAACCATTTCATGTTCAGACTTTTATGGAAGTGATGCTTTATATTCTGACTCGGCTGCATACTTTGGCATTGTTTGGAAATCATATCAAGATCAATTTAAGTTTAGAGATTGTACAATAGCTAAGAAGACCCGCTGATCAGATGTATTTAGTTTTGCGTGTTTCCATCCATATTACGTATGATATGAGCAAAATACCGGAGCCACCTCCTGTGTCTCACTTACAGCTCCGTCATGAAGAACTATTGAACTGTAAATTGTTTTGGTAAGGGTTGAGTTCACATGAAAGGCTTGTTTAAACTCTCACTCACAGAATTAGTGGGCACTTTGCCTTAGAGCCAAGTTAAAACATCTCTGGGTACATAGAATTTTGGGGGAGAAAAAATGGCTAGCATACAGTATAATCATGCCTGTACATGCTAGCATTACACAAAACAACTTCCTTTTGCTTCCAAATTAAAGGATAGGATCAAAAAGCAGTTTCTCTGAGCATGGACATTTTGTGGGATTACTATTAAATCCTTGTTGAAGAAATCTAATTGTGGGGTAATTAGTGGAAATGGCATTACTCTTACAAAGCTAATAGATTTATGGTATCCTCTATAATTATTAGTTCAGTCTGAGCAATGTTACATGGAACGGCAGGTAAAGCTTGTCGCCATAACAGCATGTACAGTTCTGAGCATTGAGCTATTAGTGGCTGCTATTAGGCTTCTCCTTGTGCTCCGAAAACATGTAGGGTGCAGGCTAAGGCCCCTGGGCGAAAGAACAGTAAATGTGCATTCCTTTCTGCCTGATTTAAAAGAGTTGTCTCATCTTTTTTATGCACTGACTCAATCACACATGAACAAGAGGCATTCCTTGATCAAAACTGTAGCTTTAAATAGATACCGGCCCTGTAATTTTAACTGGGCCATTATGATACTCATTGGATAATGCATTTCATAAAAGGGCACTTTAAGCAAAAATGCCACAGGTTGAATAGTCCCTGAAATGCCACTGCCAATGACCACTATAGCCATTATTTTAACAAGATCAAATGTTCAAATGAATAATATCATGGTGCTATATTGCCGCCATAAATTTCAACGATATGATCAGTACAATATAGTAGTAATCTGTAACTTCAACTCTTTAGCTTCAAAATGTTTGAAAATGGATCGCCAATGCTCATTATGAAAAAAGGTCTTATCAAAACACTCTCTGAATTATTTTAAATCTGTGCCTTATACCTCCTTGCCCATAGGGGGCGCATGTTCACTGTGTTCTGAATCAGATGGATCAATTACAGGCTGGACTGCTGTTTTGTAGCTTTGTATGTTTGGTAAGTTTCTTAGCTCCCAGCCTCACTAGCAATAACAAAAAACTCTACAAACAGTAGAAAGTGGTGATGCAATCTAAACTTTGGCTGTGTGCCTATCACGGTAGATGCCATCACACAGATGTCATAGTTGTGGGTGGTCTTTAAAGGTCATTGAATACACAAAAGCATGTGTCAGTTTTGAGATTGTGGTTTTGTTATCTGTACTATATGTATGCAGTTCCTGAATGTCTGCTTCAACAAGCACTTCTTAATGCAGAAATAGAGTTTGAAATTATGCTTTGTAAACTTTAAAAGGATGCTATATTCAGCTCTTTCTTGCCCTATTATTTATTTTAATTCTTGCCATTTCTGCTACAGTTTCTTGGGTCATTTTCCAAGACACATTCAGATGAGTCAGAGTGTTCACTTCACTTCATTCTCACAGGCTGCTGCACTGGTATCATTTCATTTACAAGACTCCCATTGGTAAAACCCCTCATTACCTTCGTTCTCTTCTTAATATTTCTGCCGGTATTCGCAACTTGCACTCCAATGACTTCATCACCTTGGTTATACCAAGAGTCCGCACTTCTCTGGGTCACTCCTCTTTCTACTTTTCTGCCCCTAATGATTAGAACGAGCTGCAGAAAACTTTGAAGCTTTGTACTATGATCTCCTTAGCTGCCTTTAAGACCTCCCTCATGTCATGTCATTTCTGATGTGTGTAACTGTTTTTAAGTGACTTTTTCAGACTCTTATTGTAAACAGTCCAACGTGTGAAAGAATGTTTTATCTGTGTGTTTTTGTATTGTTGCTTATTTCTGTTATTTATGCTGCCTGTGGATCAGGTCGTCGTTGTAAATGAGAATTGGTTCTCAATTGACTTACCTGGATAAATAAAGGTCAAATAAATAAAATAAATAAAAGTGTTAGGATATGAATGACTTTAAGCGAAATGACTTTTGATTCAGCTCTAACAGGCAGTCATGGATGATTAAGGAATGTGTGGAAGAACATGCACATAGGGGATGAAGGCTGAGACTGAGAAAACTGTCCAACAGATGAGCTTCAGGATGATGGTGGTTCTAGATGACTGTGCATGGCAGTGTGTTGCACATTGATCTGTATGATGCAGGACCAAAACCCAAACAAGCAGGCGACTATCCTTGATCAATGATTAATTTATCTGAGCCTGGTCTGAAGCATGTCAAAGCTTAGCTAGAACATTTAGTCAACCAGAGCACTTAAATCACATGTTACATAGAAAAGAGCTCCTTTTACAACTGTTTTTCTTAGATCTTATCAGATTAATGAACTTTGCTGACAACTGCTCCAAGGAAATATGGAGTAGTCTTGACTTTAGCCTTATTTCACTTGCTTATGCTAACAGGAGCTAGCTTTTCCATCCACTAATGTGGTTTTTAGATGATTTGATATGTAGTATTTCTACAAAAACAATTAACATGGTTTGCAACGTTTTCTGTCTTCGCCTCATTGACTTTAATATTGTCTGGGTATTTCTGACATGTCACCACAGGAGCTGATGAGTAATGATTTTGATGCCATGGATTATTTTAGCTTCAAACTATAACATACAAACTTCAAAAAGTATTCATCCAACCTTGCTTTAGCTTCATTCTTATAACATACTGTGTTATAAGACTTGAAAGTTGATTTTGTTGGTCCATAGTCAGATGTCATAGTAGGTGACGTGTCCTCACTAGGGCATTCCTCTATAACGCCTCACTCTCTCCACTACCCGGCAGTGGAATGATCGCTGTCTGCTCTAAGTGGATACCAGTGAGATTAATACATGTTCAGTGGGTGAGCAATGGGCAGAGTTGTATAATAATGAAAAGTCAGGGCTTGTCTCGGAAGAAACAATGTCACAGAATGTAATGAGCTGCCTTCAAGTGTTTGTTTTTTCAATCCAACATTTTTCCCTCTTCAGGTGCGATCGTCATATGGTCAGGGACTGTGCTGCAGCATGTTGCTCTGCAGGCCAAATGTAGAACACGATTCATAATCTAAAAATACCATTGTATAAGATTCATGCTCGAGAAAGGAGGGAGTGTTGAATTAAAGGGACGTTGAGGTGAACTTCACTCACGCAGTCGTATGTTTATGTTTCCAGCTAATGTTTGTTTGCTAGTTGTTTTTAGTCAGACATAAATACATAAATATCTTTATTGTGTACAAAATATCAGATATATTTTTCCTGCTACTGGATTTTACTGATTCAAGGTTAAACATGACCATGACATAGACTTACATAGCTAAAGCAGATTATCTGAAATGTAATTTGACTGCTATCGAAATGGTATAGGTGCATAACGAAGACATTCATGCCTAAACATGAATCTCTGGTCAAGTTTTTTGCAGAAAGGAGAGGACTTACCGTACTTACAGGTAACATTTCACCATAACCTCAGTTACAAACATGTGACTCATCATTAAAACTTTGAATAAGGGTGAGATGGCAGAACTGTCTTCTGTGAAACCAATAGTAAAACAAGTTGTCTGTAACAAGAATATCCCTGTGAAAAAAGTTTGGGCATCACTAACTGAGGAATATATTGCCGTTTGATTAAAAGGCCCATATGCTATTTTCTGATCTATATTACAATATTGTTTCCTCATCACAAACAAACCTGGAGTTGCATTTGTTTCATATTTAGGCTTCTAAATAGGAAAAATATATCTAAATATTCTTCTCTCAGTCTGAAAACACTCATTTGGATAATTTCAGCCCCAGGACTGCCATTTTTTTACTGAGTAAAAGGTCAAATGTAGTTGTTAACTTGAAAACTACAGCTTCATGACATCACAAGGTGGAACAGAGCATTTTGTGCTTTGCTGATATAGATAGACTAATACTAAAGGATTCCTAAAACATTTGCGAATTAAACAAAACACAACCCTAGGTATGTTTTTGAGGAGGCACCAGTATTCTAACATGACTCAAAGCTCACGAGAGTCAATTTCGCATAATATAGGACATTCAATGTTTAATTTCTTCAGTTTATTACCAACTTTCAGGCCTATGGTATAAATTATCATACTATAAATTGGTTCCTCAAAAGTAATTCATCCACTTTGATAATCATCTACAATTGCACATTTTGAACATTTCTTTTCTTTCATCTTATGTTTTATTGTGTTCATTATGCATGTCCCATTTTTTTCCTAATTCGAAAGTTGAGACTCACAAGAACAGGCAGGATCCTTGCAAGACGTTATGACATGCTTATGACATCAGGTATGCTTAAACAAATCTGCTAGCTTTGCCACATACAAAAGCTCCACTCGCAGATAAACAATAGTAAATAAACATAATAAGTGCCTTTATCATGTTTTAAGTGAGACTTTTAAATTTAATAATCATACTTAAGCATATTATAAAATTGAGAACATAGGTCGAGGTAGCGCCTGAGGCTGTTTGGAGCGCACCTCTGCATATTTGGCACATTCCCTTTCCATTCGCTGTTATCCTGAAGGAGCCACTTGATTAGTTGATTATGGCATTGAGTTTGTTTGTACAATCAGACAAGTGTAAAACAACATGTTATTTTTTCAGATCATGTTTATCTAAGCACAATATTGACTGCTTTTATTTTTGGCACTCACCAATGGAAAGCATCAAGGACTTTAGTATTGCTATTTTATGTTTTGCAAAATAATCTTTATAGAAGCTGTAGGACATTGTGTGTTGAGAGTCTGATGTATCTGTCATTTTGTGTGTTCATTTTAATATTATTGCATTACTGTGTTCCCCTCTGCAAACAAATTTACCTTAACATACTAGTATAAGCTTTTTCTTTCACTTTCCACACTTTTTAGGTGTGCGCCGCCCTCTGTTGGCAACTGTGGATATGAAACCACTGTTTGAAAATCAAAGTTAGCAGCATGGCTATCGTCAGCATGCATGGTTTATTCTTGAGGAGAAAAAACACCTTGGTGAAAAGCTCAGAAATGGTTATTTAGCATCCTCATTCTTAAAGGCACCTGATTTGTCTTAAAAATGTGACAAACAGTATTTTAAACAGTTTCCAGTGGTCCAAAGTTATTCCTCACTTACCTTATGCATTCCGCGCATTCGGATATTCACAGTGTTAGTTTATAAGCACTTTTCACAAATTTCAGAGTCCAGAACAGAGTTTTGCTGTCACAGTAAAGCAACTGGAGGCTTTGCTCTATTAAAAAAACCAACAACATGCTAATATGCACTTCCTGACTATCTCACACTATAACGCTTTATAATTTGAACATGCATCTGACATATTATGAGGTGCTTATCTGCACTGGGACAAATTTTGCTCAAATACATGGGAAAAAATCTAGTACAGGGCCTTTAAATCATTGTGTTGTAGGGTGTTAATGTATTGGGATTATGTTGCCATGATTGCGGCTCATTTACTGGCTCTCCCCCTCACGGCGCAGGGTCTGGGTGTGCAAACACAGTGATGCAGGTTGGCACAGAACTCGGCAGGAATGCACCGCTTGTCTTTTTATTGAATGCATAAATTTGAGGAAGTCCAAACATTGGCCGACAGTGCTAACTATTTGGGTGGATTCTTCAAAAGGCCAGAGGAGGTAAGCAACTGGATATTTTGTATTAAGGAGGTGACTTAAGTGTATTTATTACACCAGAATGTGTATTTTGGGAAACTGGTTTTATAGAAAGATTATATGAATTCTCTATTAAGATTACCTTGAAAAACATGCCTGCTGTGAGGATACGTCACTTGTATAGAGATGTTATTACTTGTCATGAAATAGTCTGATGCCAAGCTAATGTATCTCCGTGGACACAACCCTCCACCAGAAAAAGTTACGCAATACACCTTTAAGTTGTGATCCACCCAGAATGCATGGTAGCTGAAGGTTCCGGGTTCAATCGCTGGGTTGCCCGGGTCTTTCTGTGTGGAGTTTGCATATTTCTCCCCATCTCTGGGTGGGTTTTCACTGGGCACTCCAGTTTCCCCCATCACCCAAAACATCTACCATAGAAGACAAGCCTAGCACCAAGATTACAGAGATGGGTCACTGCTCACTGCCCCAACGGCACTGAAGGATGGGTCAAATGCAGAGGTCAAATTTCCCTATGGGGGCAATAAAGTGTATCTTAACCTTAACTTGTACCAATTCCAAGCTAAGGTAAAAAGGAAGCCAAACAGTACAATGAAGACACGTGAGTAATATTATTTCAATTAGGTAGTTTTACAGTATATCTGTTTCTATAAGTTACTGTATATGAGTCCTGTCTCTCCTCTGCAGAAGTCTCTAATGGTTGCCAGTGATTGGTCTGTCAGTGCAGCCCTCTCAGCTGGAATTACTGTCATAGTTGTGAGGATGGCTCTCTTCAGTGATAAAAGAGGTGTTGATACTCAAGCATTTGGCTCTCGACACAATCTGCTCGCACTCAAATCTATCACAACTCTCACAACATCTGTTCAGCTGCAGATTAGCCCTTGTTAGTGCGCATTGTCGCCCTCCACAAGCTTGTGCGATCTCGCTATTGTTGTTCTTGATACAATTAGATTAATCACTTAGTATGCCTCAGGTTTGCTTCACAGTAGCTAGCTCAAAACATCTCCTCCACTGATCTGGGTTTTTCCTGAATCTGCCTCTGCCCAAGGCTTGTTTTCCAAAAGGTGTTTGATTGACTATGAGGATTTAGGGAGGAATCTGTAACAATTTAACACAAATCATGAAAGAGCTGGAAAGTAAACCACAGAGGGGCCTGATGCCAGTGGCACAGGGAGTTTTACAGTGGTTCAAACAGACTTAACAGTTAAACAGGGCCTTTCATGATGTTGACAGATGTGTTAATTGGGAGAGCACAGATGTCTGTTTACTGCATTGTAAAATATATCATTGCTTTTCTTCTATTTTGACTGGCCTTTTAGTTTGAATGATGCTGTTGTTTGATGACCAAAAATTCCCTTTTCAATGAATTTACTTGAGTGAACAATAAGGTGGATATCATACATTTATGGTTTAATAAATATATGGAGTTTTTGTCTTTCAAAATTACAAGTGCTTAAGTTGTCATAATGGAATTTGTGATGACTATTGTGGTGCACTATGGAACTTTCTGGTGGAGTGGGTGTCACCTGCGTGCCTCCATGGAGCTCATTCATTTGCTTAATGGCACAAATCTAATGTATCTCAGTGGAAACAAGCAGGAGATGCCACCAGGCCAGATTAAAGGTTTGTGGATGGGAAACCTCCTCACAGTAATATTGTACTTTTCAAGTTTTTTTTTTTTTTTAAGTTAGAAAAACATCTGCAGATGGATAAATACAAGACAGATCAGTTTAAGACTGTAGAATGTTCCAGCCAAAACAATGATACGACACTCCAGAAAACTTTCATAAACATAATGTTAATAATTATTGGCACATTCATTTAACCTCTGAGGCTTTATAAAGAGACATGCTATTAACTGCTATTAACTGGATCAAACAACATGTAGGCCAGACAATAGACTGCCAAACCGATTATAATTTATATTTTCTTTGCATGTTTCTCCCCGTGTCTGGATGTGTGTGAGTGATGGTGGTGGTCGGAGGGACTGTTGGTGCTGGTTGGCCTGGCAACCGTGCTTCTGTCAGTCTGCCCCAGGGCAGCTGTGGCTACATCAGCAGTTTACCACCACCGGGTATGGAGTGAATGAAGAATGCTCTGTTAATCATGCTCTGTAAAGCGTCTTTGGGGACATATGTCTGTGAAAAGCGCTATATACAGTAAATAAAGTTATCTTACCTTACCTGGTTTTGTAATTAGTTACAAATTACTTTTCAAAGTTTTAATTTGTCACATATTTTCAGCTTTTATCATTGCCCCAAATTGCTAAATACTAAATACAAATTCAAAAAATCTATTATGTTTATGCTTTAGTGTGTACTAAATGTGGATCATGTAAGTGAATAGTTACTATGCCGTTTTATTTAAAATTTTGAGTGTTGTTTTTTTACTGTTTTATCCAGTTGCATTCATTAGCCTTACATGACATTTTAGATTGCATGATGATTCCTGCATACTTGTTATTGTTACTTCTTTATTACTAATCCGTTCTTAATGACACAATCGCTCGCAAGCACTCATATGCAGTACAGAAGCACGCACATTTCTGCTGTTATTAGATGGCCAAAGCACCCTAGGGACTAAAGTCATTTTTCATGTAATTACTGAAACCTGCCTGACTGGCTCTGCGCAGCTTTAGAAAGAAAGGAGCTTATCTTTCTCTGATTGTACAGTGTGTATAACCTCTAACTATATTGGCAAAACACAATTTTACTTGTTTCATTTTCAGGCATTACTTCAGTGGTTGAATGGGTGTGTCACAGTGAACCTGATCAGCTAAGCATAAATCTTCTTGTGTAAATCCACAAACAAATACAAGTGTCATTGATGAATGGAAATGCTACAAGTTTAAAGAAGGCATATTAAGCACAATTTTATGAGTTTTAAACCATGTTATAATAATGTTCCCCTGTATTCAGAGTTGTATTTTGATTGATCCTTGCACTGCATTTGAGGGTTGAGTGTTCCGAAAATGTGTTTCCATTTACCCCTATCCCTGCCCACTTCCCTATAATAACTTGCATTTATTCAGAAATAAATAACCACTAAGTGCAAGAAACAAAGCATAATATATAATCTTTAACCAAGTTCTTGTAGCGCAAGTTCATGTAGCACATTATCGAGGTATTTTCCATTATTCACATGTACACAAATGTATCTTCATTTGACAGTGCCCTGACAGTTCCAGTCTGCTCTGAGAGGGACAGTAGTGAAAGGAATTGGCCTGGGGAAAGATCAGAGAGGCTGCAGGAGCTGTATACAGTCTGTGGAACATTCACCAGGATACATGTAATGGTGTTCCTGTCTTCAGGTTGATGACGAATCACATTCAGCACTGTATTTGAATTATATAAAATAAAAAGTTTGAAATGAGCAGCTATCCACAATAACACAGTTTTGTTATTGGGCCATTCGTGGAATAAAGGCTAAGGACACATTCTATTGGGGAATTTATGAATTACAATTCATAAACGTGAAACCACCTTAATCAAAGCTAGCTGGGTAAAGTCTCTTGCCCAAGGGCACAATGGCCATTAGTAGAAGCTAATATCTGGGACCAAACCACAATCTTTTAGCTGCTCTGAAACTGTGTGAAGGATGATAGTGTATGATTGGTGAGTTTCAGATTACATCACACCATCATGTAGGCCAACAATATGTAGATACGGAGCAGGTAAAATTACAATTCTCATAAAGCAGATTTTTGTTGTGATGCAGCGAGTTCAAAGGACTAGTATATAAATAACCATATTCAACACTGATTTTTCCAATTCAATTTAATGACATTTTGAAAAACTGACCCCGTGACAAAGCAATTTGAAACTTTTCATCCTGAAAAACTTCCCAACAATATTTGATTACTTTTGATTTTGTGATACTGGTACACATGAGTAGTACAGGTGAGTGCTTGTGTGTGTGTGTTGGAGGCCTCATGTTCCCATAGGCCTTACAGAGCACAGCCTCCAGGCCTGAGCCCTGTCACAGTAGACTGGGTTATTGTCAGGCTGCTCTCCTGTCACAGACGCCCATTCTTCTCCACTACAGTGATTTATGACAAGCTTTATACTGCGGTACCACAATGCGCCGCTCTCTTTTGTCCTCTTTGTTTCATCCAGCATTAGATGAGCAGATGATACTTCAGATCAGATTCAAGGGCTGACATTGTTTTGTAGCAGGTATCATACATTTTCGGCTTTGATCTGAAACGGTATTCAAGCAAGAGGAAGTAAGATGTTTTCTTATTTTACTTTTGTAAAAAAAAAAAAAAAAAAAAAGTAGAATACTGACCCAAAATTTTCTAAATTATTGATACAGAAGAAATTTACTTATCATCAGTAAAGGACCCAGCATCTGGAGACATGAACTCTTAGGACATTGTGATAATGTTGTACATTCTAATCTAGTGCAGTTCAGTCGGGCTATGCTTCCAATGTAGGGAATATTATACCTCTGATGACATAGGCCAAGATAGCAAGGACTGAGCTGGCAGTGAGTGCCCTTACAACACAGCAGTCCAATTTACAATGACAAGAAATAATTTAAGAACAGCCTTAGCACTTCTAAAACAAACTTGTCTAGTAGTTTACTGCCAATAATTATTTGAACCAATTCACCAACAAGTCTTTGGTCAATAAAAGTGTCTTTATTAAAATGTATTAACCCTGACTTATTTCATTTAGATTTGATAGTAACAGTAAATTTAATTGCTTAGTGGTAATAGCAAAATAAAGCTTGTTACTTAAAATAGCCTTTTTCACTTTCACTAACAATAGACTAACAACTGACTCATTTTGGACAAAGTACATTTTCCCCTTTCTGCCTCTTGTATATTGAGAAAGCCTTCCTCTTTATCAGTATTGCCTTTGGAGAACAGCAGGGACATTTGTGACTGTTGAGAAAGTCAAAGGACCTAAAGACTTCACAATGAGCCCGGGGAAAGTTTGTCACTGTCTATTCTGGCATCACAGTGTCATTAGCCTTTCTTCTGTTTAACTGGGCCAAGAGGAGACACTCACTAATGAATAGCCCGTCCTGAGAAAAGACTCATTTATATTGTTGGGGTCACTATTGTTAGAACAACAACATCGTATTGCAATAGAATCACCATAAATCACTGTACTGTAGGCATAAAGGCTGTGTAAAATCATTAAGGCCAGTCAAAGTGAGATGTTCTTTGTGGTATTCTCTATCTCATTACCATTTGTGAAGCTGACCTCGGAGTGGGGAGTCCAGCTGTGCCGCCCTGCCCCGCTCTCAAACCTTTGGCCTTGTGTTGAACCACATCGTCATCTAGCACTGTTCATCCAGGCTCCATGCAGCCCCTATGACACAGGAGCCACTCAGATAGTCAACATGAGAGGGAGAAAATGCACTTGTTCTATATATGGGAGACATTTCTCAATGTACTATTACTGAAATGGACCTGTAATTCCATACAATAAGAAATAAATGAATAAAATTGTATCTGCAATGTAAAGTATGCTAAAGATCAAGAATGCACAAACATCAGCTTTGTACAGAGCGTGTGCCTTGCGCTCAGCAGTAGTAGCAGCAGTGGTATTGTCAGATTTTTAAAGGTGAACTACACAACTTTTCTGGCCAACTGCTTATATCATGGAGGCATTAATATTTTGTATAGAATGGTATTAAACATTAAATATCTATCTTCATGGAATCAAGCAGGTGACACCACCAGGCAGGTCTGAACTGTGAAGAGACTTTGCACTCTGTTTCTGAAGGTATTTTTATTTTATGTTATTTATAAGATAAAATAAACTTCAATGTAAATGTATAAATATATAAAGATAGAATAAAAAGTGGATACCTTTAATTGTATACACTAATAAGGGTAATTTTATCCCTACAAGTTTAATGTCCAATCATGCAAATTTTCTATCAAATGAATACTTTGTTTCTCATTTTGCAATGTTACATGTGTACTTGCTGCCTGTGAAGCATGCTATATAAATAAAGTTTACTTATATTATTGTATTGTATTCTAGTTTTTCTTATATATATTGATTTTGCATAACCCATGATACCAATTACTGTCAGGAGGAAGGAGCATGTGTACTCTGGGTGTCACCCGTAGCTTGATTAAATATTTGATATCTAATTATGTTAATCAGAAGTTATCAGTGCATTTCCTATTATTTATTTGACTTTGTGCAATGATCAAAGGTGCAGCACGACATGGTAAGACGTCACTTGGCACACACATTGTTTACAGCCAACAGTGAAGGCGGCATTCAATGGTTATGAAAGTTCAAGACATCAGGAGTGCACAGATATGACCTCAGCTTTACCTGGGGTTAGAAATATACTTCACCTTTCTAGAAATGCCCCAGCAGTGTGTTTCAATTGTGCGTTGATCAGCAGATAACATGATTGAAAGCCTCTTTGGACTTCAAAACACTTTTTCCACCAGCATTATGGAATACATATCAAAGCACAGCAGTACATTTGTGAAATCTTTGTACTACTTGACTCCAGGTAAAGGTGAGGGTGTTTCCACGTCTTTCTTGGCAAAGCCTGAGTGAAGAGAGACGTAAAGAAGATTAATGATATAATAGGTCTGACCATGCGCCTTAGCTATTTCCAAAACTGGCAGCATTAGTTCAAATTGTTTCATGGTTTTCTGCAACGATACATTTAAGCAACATGTCCAGACAGGTTAGTAAAAGTGTGTGTGAGAGCCAAAGAGAGAGAGAGCGAGAAAGAGAGTGCATTGCAACTGCTTTCTGAACTGAAAAATGTTTGGAAGCTATGACACCATCACTCACAAGTACAGAAAGATTGTTTACTTCAAGTCTCTGCTAATAAAAAAAAATAGCTATTTTTTTTGGTTCATGCTTGTGTGCATGAATTAGAACATGCTATGTGCCTCTGCAAGGTCATGGAGAAGACAAGACAAAATATGGAGGGGTGTTTTAGTGAATTATTTCTGAAATCCAATGGTTATAAATAAATAAAAAAAAACTTTGATGGTTTTAAGAATGTATGTATGTATATATTATGATAATATTGTACTGACAGATTCCAATCAATATAGGTGTGAGTTGAAGGAGACTGAAGAGGTTAAGTGATGCAAGTGAACGGGTTTCTGAACTGCAAAAATGTCTGGAAGCCATGACACCATCAGTCAAGAACATGGAAGTTGTTTACCTCTTAAAAGCCCCTGAGCTAATGTCTGTTAATAGAAAACAAGTTTCAGTTTTGTTCAGTCTTGTGAGCAAAGACTTAGAAGGAAGAGCTATGCTAGTAATTACTTGAACTTTTCGTACTACCTATTGTTAAAAACATATTATTAATGCATTATTGTGATATTAGGGCACATTTCTTACAAACACATTACAAGCCCCAGTTGAACACAATCTGCAAGATATAAGAGAAAAACGGCAGTGCTTTCTGTACTGAAAAATATCTGAGCCACTGTACTTCTAAAAAGCCTCTAGTACGGGAAAGGTAAAGGGTTGTTGCATGATTGTGGTTTTGTATTTGATGATAATATGCACTGATGGGAAATTGCAATGTGCATCTTGGTTATGGCAAAGCTATTTTTAGAACCTGAGCTCAACATTGTCCTTTGTGTTTAGTATTGTCATGTTAACTGAGTTATTGAGTTACTTATGAGTAGCAGTTCATGATACATATTAATTGTTTTGCTCTCATTGGAATGTTCTGGCATTAAATGTATCTATCATGAATTTAGAAAATAACTACAAGCAATACCTTAAAAAAACATAGGCCTACTGTTACTGTTAGGGGACTCACCTCTCCACGGATCTGGCCTGTAACTTGGCCTGCTAATGCCACCTGCCATATTGTGGAACATTCCACAAACATCTAAATGGAAACTTGTATGTACACGATTATTACCGGAGACGGACAGCTGTCTGTTGTGTGGTGGATGGTATCAGTGATATTTCCACAGCGTCTCTTGGTCTCACACTGGACTGTAGTGAGGAGAGTGTTTGGGTTGAAAACATCCCGTGGACTCAGGATTACTGTAAGCTGGAGCTCAGGTGACATCTACGGCTTGAGGTGTGAAGCCATGAGGGCCCTTCATCAACCTGCACCAAGGTAAAAGTATCATATATGGGGCACTTAGACTGTTTTAAGAGACTTCAAAGCAGCTATTCAACCTCCTAAAATATGTTTCTTATTCATCTCTTCAGTACTTGGATGACTTACATTCATGTTCAAGCAATACTTTTTAAATGAACAATATACATATTTCATATGCCATTACTGTTTTAATTAAACTGGAATTACACACCAGTAAATTTATTTGTTTCTATTTTTGTTCATTCATTTATCATTATTCCTTTAGTTATAACCTGAATATAAATAGTAAAAATCACCACCATTTAAAAAAAAAAAAAAAGAGAAATAATCTCTTAAAGAATTGTCAAGTTCTAGAAATATGGTGACTCAGTGAAAGCAGACTGGTATGTTCAAAAAGTCCCTCTTCGGAGATGATTGTGTTTTGGGCGATTAGCTCAAAGCTCCTGACAATGCAAGACACTGCTTTTGGCCCATGTGTTTACCTGTGAAATCAGATGGGAAGTCCGATATGGCTCTCTTGTTGCAGGGAGTGGATTTTGTCAGCTCCTCTATCTCCACTTCTCATCACTCACTTCCCCAAACGCACACGGCTGGCTCTTTTAACAGAGCCTGAATGAACTCCCCGCTGCAGTATCTCAGGAATCACATAAAGACAACCTTGTGCTCTGCAATTTCAGTGTGCAGCCTGGGCTCATAGGTGCTTGTGCATGTCTGAACCAGGAGGAAGAAACACAAGTATGGCTGACATAATCATGTGTGAGGAGATTTATGGTCCGAGAGATTGGGAAAAGAAGGAAAGGAAAACTAGAGAGCCCATTCGGAATCTCCTCCCTCCATGTCCAAATTATTGTGTTTAGTTATGTCCACTTGTTTGGGAGAATTGTCGGAGAATGAAGGGACTTGGGTAATGAGAGCTTTGTGGATGTATGCTTTAACAACTCTTTTAAAGCAGATTTTCCCACCCGAATGCACTACCAGTCTGTCATTCCAAAAACAAGCTGCTATTGGCGGCATACTATTTATGCTATTATTGGCTGTATCCTAATAATCACATACAAAACCACCAAGACATAAAGGTGCACTATGTAACTTTTTGGTTGGGAGTCCTTCACGGGCTTGTTTCGAATGGCATTGGTCTGCCTGGAATGTTCCACAATATGACATTAAACAGCCACAGATCTAACCTGAAACATTCCAGACAAAGCAGTAACATCTCCATGAAGAAAAGCATTTGACGAACCCTCCACCAGAAATGTTACACAGTGCACCTTTAAATATTGCAAAACACAATATTAACATGTATAAAACAACGTGTACTCTGCCAATTCATTGCTGAGTGACTGTTAACATTGCAAGCAAACTTGAAAACTTCTCTACTTTTCTCCATTACGTGATAATTAGGCTGCAGTCTGCACAGTTCCTCAGTGACAGTAACAATCACACAATAAACCTAACTTTTTATAGACTAAGAAGAGTTAGTCAGTTGGCCTATCAAGCGTGAAAATATTTTTACATCTCATCATAATAAAATCTAAGATAAAATGTGTCTTGTGTAATATGTTCTTAAAAGTCTGTCCAATTTTGATGTTAAATACTATGACATGGACTTGGGCAGACCTGATGTACGGGGTCACCAAAATGGATTAAAGGTGAACTATGCACCCTTTCTGGAGGAGGATCTACGTCTGCCAACTACGTGTCTCAATAGTGGTGTCTTTGCTTCTCTTGGAAGGTACCTGAGTATGACAAAGTTATGTGTATATGTACATAAGTGTGTATATTTATCCAATTACAGGTGTCTTTATTGCTCAAATATTATGTGAAAAAGAAGCAGCGGGCTAAGTTCTCCTGGCCTGTAAATTGGGTTGGTAGCATCCCCTGTTTGTCTCTATGGGAATAAATAAGTTTAATACCATACTATACATATGTACATATACATTTATATAATTATGCCTTATTTGAAATCAGTTTCTATGTCTGCTACTTATTTAAAATGTATTATCCCATTACTCTTTGTTATTATAAAATGCTGTGATCTACTGTGTCCAAATAATTTCCCTGGTGGACCAATAAAGTTGTCTAAGTCCAAGTCTAAGCCTAAGTCCTGAAAAACATTTCAGCCAAAGCAACCACATCTCCACGGAGACAAGCAGTCCTCCAGAAAAGTTACTTGATGCACCTTTACGCTTCAGCATTAAACAGCCAGCTACTCCCATAAATCCATTCTTCCCACAGTTGACAGCCCCAATCCCTGTGTATCTGTGCATATACCTGTGTTTCTTATCAACACAACTCTAAAGGCTACGGTAACCCCACTTCAGAGCGACATGCATATTACAGCCCTGCACACCTTGGCACTGCCCCGTTGGTGTTTATGGGCAAATAGGAGTAAGAGTATAATTATTGTCCCCTTGATCCTGGGGGTGTCTGAGTTAGGCTGAACTATCAAAGAGGGGGGTGTTTGAGGCATGGAGTAACTGCACATGAGCCTGCTGTGGTCCAGGGTCCGTGAGCTGCACCTGCCTATAAGCACACTGCAGGTGGATTCACAGGATCATATGCTACATGTTCAAAGCAACAAGGATATTAGTTATTAAAATGTGACACCAAAACCTGGTTCAAAACACATATAGTATAATTAGGGCACGGTGGTTCAGTGTGCATGTCCAGTTATTATTCCAACAAGGAACATTATGTAAATCATCTACCTATCTGCACTGCAACTCAAGATGAACAAACTCAAAATCTGGAAAAAAGAGTAGCATTGTGGTCTCTCATAGACTTAGGCTGCCAAACATTAACTGATAGGTCAAATGCAGAGGATGTATTTCCCAATAATGAAAAGAAAATGTGCCTATGACATAAAACACAGTTAAGACCTTTGTATTAGAGATTTTTGTCAAAACATAAGTATCATCGTGTAAATTGTGGCAAACTTTTGGATAGAATTTGCCCTAGTGTGGTGTCATCAATTTGTTTCAGAGCTCTCTACTTCCTGTAATTTTCAACATGTTTTTCAACTTTTCTTTGCTATTTGCTTCTTAATTTGTGATAGCTGATTGTTATAATTCCACAAAATTGAGTCAAAATTAGAGAATCAATTTGTCAAATGCATTTTAACTCTAGCATCTGGCAGAATGTGTTATTTCTACATGTCGCAAACATTCAAATTAACAAAATGGACCAGTTGACCATGACTAACTCTTCAGCCGTTGAGATGGTTAAACAATATTGGCTGAGATTATTATATGTGCTGGGATATTGCATTTCAGATTTAACACACACAATAGCTTCTCAAGTCTAGTGTGTCGACTGTGGGCGAATATGACAAAAGATGAAAGGCGATACCAAGGCTAACTTGTTCTTTGCACTACAGTGACATGTAACACTGCTCATCTACTGTAAATTAACCCTGAATTATTCTCTGCTTTGAACTGTGTCCGCTTTGAGAAAGATGATGATACTACTTCCACTGTAAAAACAAAACATGAGGTAGTCTGAAGCCAGGTGAAACTTTTTACAGTCCACACATTTGTCACTCGGAGATTACTGGGAGCAGATTTCCGTCAGCACTCAGCTCTCGTCTCTTCCCAGTTCCCTGAGAGTGGAATCCTTAACGACTGTGGGCTTTGGCGTCGTTAACATTTGCCTGACACGCTGGACCGGCCCATCCGAGACTCTGGCCTGCATTTTCTGGTCCTGCGCTGGAGTTGTTGTAGCAACGGGCTGCACAGAAGCTGAATACGGCAGATGTGCGGGTCATCTATCCCCCTGACAGCTCCCCACTCCCCCGACTGAGCAAGCCATCAGCGGTGACAGTCTGCCCGAGCGGCCTCATCAATTACACTGGGAGCCTAGTATTAAGGCACCACCACATTCACAGCTACTTCCAGTCTGCAACCAGGGCCCTCAATTAAGCCTCAGGAACTTTCGCCCCTCTCTCAAAGAACATCTCTTTTATGCCACAGACTACGGCCATCAGTCATAGTTAATTTGTAGTTAAAGTTGATGCAAATCTCTCCAACAATGTGTTTTCTTTCCCATACGTTATAGGGTCCTTTAGTGTGTGGAACGGCAAACAGCCTGGTTTTAAATGCTATATAACATTTGTTTTTTTATGCACCTTAAGGCTTTACAATATAATGCAATCTAATCGAAATAACAATTTGAGTAGGTGCATCAAATCAGCAATTATTAAGGTAATCCTCTAGAACCAAATATCCTCCAAGCGTGTTGTGAAACATTCATTCATCAGTTCTTACTTCATTCTTCTGTCAAATGTTTATGCTCCTGGACATGTTTGAAATGAGAAATAAATCGTATCTACAGGCTTCACATTTTTCATATGTGCGTCACACTTCTTAGTGTCTACACAAAAATTTAGTAAACTGCAATAGTGTGACTACACACAACTGACAGTCACACTTAGTTGCTAATGCCTACATTAAAGGTGCATAGCGTGCCTTTTCTGGTGGAAAGTGTGCAACCTCTTTGTCTCCATGGAGATGGTGTTTCTCAGCCTAGAATGTTCTTCTCTGTAGCATTAAACTAATCGACAATGTATTTGTGTTTTTATTGCCTAAAAACCTCAATCCTGACATCATACATTCTTACTATGAGCGGGGTTTCCTCATATCCCAGATGAGGGCAGGTGACGAACCCTCCACCAGAAAGATTACACAGTGTAGCTTTAAAGTAAATATTCATAATTATAATGTGATGACCAGAAACACAATAATGAAATGAGATTGGGATTTCATTGCGTTAATTATTTTCTGTATTCAGTAGTCATGAAAGGCAGCACATGTTTGAACACAGTTTCACAATGTACATCTATGGCAAGACAACAGGGGCCAAAATACACAAATATTAGCTTTGTCACAAAGATTAACAACATTTGTACAGGGAATATGCAAAAAACATAAATAAAACTTTCATATAAAAATAGCATTTGACAAAATATACTCTATAAACTATTATTTACCAAAAGTGGTAAGTGTGCTGGTGTTTGATCAGTGAAGTCCAGTGTTAAGCTAAATCAGTTGTAAGTGAGCAATACCATTGAAGACAGTCAGCAGAGCGGACAGCCTCTGGGATCCTCTGGACTAGCAGCAAACAGTGGCAAGACAGACTCATGATGGGGTCAGAAGGCCAGTTTAAGACCGCCATCTTTATACAGCACAGAATTAATGCAGTGTGTGGAGTTTAAAACGTTTAAATAAGCTAGAAATCTCCCAGCATTTAGTAGTAGTCATCCAAGTTGGACGAAATCAGTAGTTCATTTACAGAATAAATTAACATTATTAATTTTCTAAATACAGTCTTGTTAAATATTCCAACTTGTGCCATTTGTGCATGGAAGTGACCACAGCATCACATCCAGTATTTGAAATGGCATAATAATATAAGGTATGTCCATATAGCTTTACATATGACACTTCAGTGACTTACATTGCGGTCAACAGTCACCCATTGTTCCACGTTAACTTTCCAACACAGTCCAGGGAATGTCCACGAAGATGTGCAAAAGATCCAAGTCAACCAACTGTCCGGTTAAGTTCAACAGTTCAGCATCATCCACAGACAAAACCATCGTCCGATCACTGTTGCAGCCTCCAAATGCCCACGTATCCATGTACTAATTTATTTTTCAATTATAAATATTCCTCACTTGCATGTGTACACCTCTGTCCTCTCGCTGCACGTGTTGCACTTGACATAGCAGCACCACAAAAACTTACAGTTACATTGCCAGACCCGTGAATACTGGTGCGTGTTATATCCCCGTCCACAGCACATCAAATCGCACCCACTAATGTGCTGCATCATAGTCTTGTTGCACACCCTCCCTTGCGTCCCCAAACTGCCTGTCACTGGGTCGGCTTCGCAGTAGTTTGGGGATTTGTCTATGTAAACCAGGTCCGTATCCATGGGTTTGCGGTACGAGTAGGGTTTTTTGATCTTGAGAAATTTGGGGCGCTTGTGTCGGCTGGCTTTGACGGGCTCCACATGCACAGCGTGGGCATACTTCTCCTTCAGAATGTAGCCGAGCTGGCGGAACTTGGGGAGGGTGGTCCAGCAGGTTTTGGTGGTGCACGAGCCCGAGACGCCATGACACTTGCATTCCAGACGCATGTTCTTCTCCAGGATCTGAGGACAAAGGGAATACAAGAGTTTACAAAGCAATTAAAACAAAATGATAATGTTTCAAAATGCTTCAGAATAGCTAATGAGGCTTACGTTTGAAGTTTTGTTTTCTTGACTGAACAACTGAGGAAGTTAATTTAGTAAAGCCACTTCTGAAGTCTTCATAATAGCCATGTGTGCCCAAATGTAAGTACCTTTTCAAACTTAAGTCTACAGAAGCAGTGGTGAGCAATGACTAATGTTGTGATCTTGACTTGTGATGTTGCCTTGTAATTATTCTCATTTGTAGTAAGTATGAACATATTATTATAAGATTTATCGGTTTTACCTGATTGACTGTAAGAATAGCAGCTTATAGCTAGACAGGAATATTGCCCCAAATCATGCACTGAGTAATGTTGTCTTCTTATGCTGGGATTTATAAACCCACGTAAAACAAAACAAAACTATCCATTTCCCTGATATGTTACTCAATATTTTATCATAACACTCTGAGTGACTCATAGTGATAATACTCAAAGAAAAATCACACACATTGAGCTAAATAAACAAACTAATAAAACAGCATTCTCCAAATATGTGGCTGGCTGCCGTGTACTGCACTTGAACTCCAAGTATCAAAAGTGCAACTTGAAAGCCTAAACGTGCCTGTCACACTAACCCCTGTATGGTTTAGGATTAAATGCAGCCACACCACATAGCAGTGCGATGGCGTCCGCACAGAAGCCAAAATAGTGTCTCAGATTTCAGGCTGTGTGTATGTAGTCACACACAACACACAAATGTCAGGAGTGACTGTACAAGGCGACGAGTGACTGGGATTACAGCTAAACCCTGCACTGATGACAATGAGAAGTACCAGGTTAAATGAACTCCGTCTTTTTGGAAATGCTGAGAATTTTGGTTGTCACATAATCTACCCAATACATGTTATATGTTAATGTATAGAAATTGTAAAGTATTTCCTTCATAAGTATATCTGTTATTATTATTTTATTGTACTAATTATAATTATCAAGTTGTTCTTATTCAATTTCTTTCTAGTTTTTGGCCACAGTGCATGTTTAAATAGTAGCTAGATTTAGGGTTTAGAACACTAATGTAAAAATTTAAACATTAGGAAATTAAGTTAATTATTTGTATAAGGAAATTTGTCTTGTGTCAAGTTCAAGATGCTACGCTGTGATTTTTCCACAATACATCAATCAAAACATGTTAAAACACAAACAACCTGCAATGAAGGGAATTCAAAAACAACTTGTTTTTCCCGGGAATGACCCAAAAAGATCCCATATCCATCAGCTGTTGTGTGACCAACTCTAGTGACAGCCTTTGTCTACTTTGAGCTGCTATGGACCTCTGTTTCTGAATTAGATTTGCACGAAAAATATTTATTCTACTAAAAACAAATATCCATTTATAAGTTCAAACACCAGGAAATAAGTAAAAATTGTAATTCTGTGTTACTTGATACATGCTATGAGCTGCTTGTATTGAAAAAATCTGCGAGAACAAGACCCCTAATACAAGCTGAAAAGGCCTTTAGAGCCATTGTGGACTGGGACGTGTGAGTGCTGAGAATCAGGCTTGTTTGGCACAGAGAGAAAAACAACAGAGAAAGGAAAACAAGTTAACTCTGCTCAAGCCAATTCTAAGGCTTCACTAAAACAGACATTTGTCCTGAACTTGAGGACTCTGTGAACTCTAAAGCAGTGGAGGAATAAAACTTCATGTTAAGTAAAAAGAATCGATAATTATAACATTATATATCAATGCTGCTTCTTGTGCAGAGTCTAAAAAAATAGGATAAACTGTCTGCTAAACTAAAAACTTAAGGGACACTGGGCAAGATAAACTAAATAAGTAATGAAATAACTAAGTAACTAACTAAATATTTGACAAATGCCTCTAATATGGAGTTGTCAATAAGAGCTGTGACCAGTGAATTGGTGATAATAGCAACACTTGTAATATCATTGCATTCAACAAAACTTAAACATTAAAAATGCATAAGCAAATTCACCTACTACTGTAAATAATGCCCAAATAGACATATTAAAGACAAAGAAACTACAGAATAGAAAAAATATTGCATGGTGCGGTTTGTGTATTTCTGAGCCATCTTAAACTGATCTGATACGCAACAGTGCCGGGAGTTTACAGGTGTTCGTCCCAAATGCTAAAAAGAATATTTTGTTTTATTAATCTTATTTAATCCTGAATTAGACATGGCTTTAATCTGGTTTAATTCTGGTTTTATGCTGTGTTCATACTTGTCCTGGTTTGGTTGTGGTTTGAGCCCAGTTTAATCCAGATGTTGAATAGATTTGATCCTGGTCTAGTCCAGGTTTAGTTCTAGATTGAATCCCAGTTAAATCCAAATTTTTATGTGGTATGTGCATAAATGCGAAAGCACTTTTACTCCTGGCTTTAACCTGGTTTAGTCCTGGTTTAGATATTTGAAGGTTCTGCATGAACAATATTTTAAGAAATAGACAGAAATAGTTTGAAAATCAGTGCTTTAATGCATGAAGACACTCACCTTTCTCCCAACCTCGTTATTGTGCAGGTTCATGAGCGTCCTGGCATTCTGCTTGACTTCGCGGGCGTCAATGAAGACTTTGGAGAAGCCCAGGCCGTAGCTGACGTCGGCAGAGCAGCCCCCCCACTTCCAGCCCTGGTCTTTACTGTAGAATCCCTGCTTCTCCTTATCACAGCTGCAGTCACTCAGATTGCCCTGTGTGCACGCCGCTGTGATGGCATGGGCCACTCCTGCTGCGATGATGGCATAGGTGAAGGCAGCCTCTTTACTACCTAGACAGAGGACAAAGGAGGGTAGTTAAATTCTTAAATATACACCAATACTTAATAGCATTATGATGGAGAGACAATATAGCAATACTATAGAGATATCAGCAATTTAAAAGGGTTATTAGTTCAAGTGCTTGTAACCACTACCCCTGTGATCTTAATATATGTCACTATTGATCAGACCACTTTAAAGAGGATACAAGATTTTATGTTTTGTCATTTTCACCAAACCCTTGATTAACTGGATGACTACTTTTTTCAACATGACTACAAACAAGACTTACTGGTAAAAGAAACTGTAAATTGTATCATTCTTACATGAGAATTTCCAAAGGGATGCAAAAATGGCAGAAAACTGAAAATGACTAATTATTAACTGTTCAGCGATCTCTGCTGTAGGCTTGCTCTTCGAAGTCTGACCTGGAAACGGTCCTGCCCGTGAACCAAAATGGCCGTTGCAGATGTAGTCAACAAAGCAGAATGAATAAGAGGGTTGTTGAGAAGGAAGAGCTATTGATCGGCTGGGTCCAACTCTGTGCGCTCATAAAGGTCTGACATCACAATATTCAATTTGCTGTTATCTCTAACAAATCATTTACGTGCCAGGAAATAAAGACGCAGATGTAAAGGTTAAACCAGACAGGGATTCGTGTACCTTGTCGCAGTTAGTGGAGGAGGACTAGTTTTTGGTAAAATGAATTCCAACTAGAATTCACTTTTCTGGACCAAAATTAATATGCAAAAACTTGATTGACTCAGGAGATATTTATGCAAAGTTTCTTCGTGTTCACATGCACATTACATGCTGCACAATTGAAAAAAAACTAAACCATGCACTATAGCTATTTGACTTTCCGATTCAGTTCACAGAACACATTTGAAGAATACAAATTTTGGAAAACTAAAATAAAAACTTCAATCGAGACCCACACAATATTCCCATGCATCTCAGAAGATGTTTATATGTTGTAGAGGAGTAAACTACAATACCCATAATGACACTTTATGATGATGAATGGATATTACATCTCCTTATAATTTCAGTTTTTGCCATTTGCTAATTGCAACCCTTTAAATTTTGATTGCATTCTTAAAGCCCTAAAATGGAGTAGGCAATTTGATTTGATGTTTTATCCAGGGAAACAAGAACAGTATGCACTCGACTTGACCCAAATGCAGTTACCACCAATGGTGCCTCTTAAACAATACACACATTTTGTTAAAAGCAAAACATTGTATAAGGAATATTTTGAAGAAATGTAAATGCTGTACAAGAAGTACATCTTGCATTGTCTTTTTTCCATCATCATGCAAACAGGAAAACTCATATGTCAGTATCATATAGAGTATAAATAAACTGCACCAGCCTCTGTCTGTTCAAAATAAACACCAGCGCCTCTTCCTTGTGGCACCAGGTTCACAATCAGACACTGCCAGGTTATTTGATAGACATCTTGGATATGTACTCTCTCGATTGAAAAAAATATCATATTGAGGCATCAATTATGTGGACATTTTTATAGGCTCACAGCGGGCCCCGGGCCAAAAGCGAAGGTGTGTCTGCAGTTTTGACTACGCTGTTGTTAATTTTTCCCCTGCAGATCTGAGTGCACGGGTTCACCACAAGAGACGGCAGGAATCCTTCAGAAGCGTGTAATGAGAGGTGGAAGCTATATAAAAGACAGAAGACTAAAAGATCAAGACTTAGCTAGGAGCGCCAGGTGATTAGACTACTGCCACTTTTGTTTTCGCCTTCATGTTTTAGCCCCTTAATATCAACTTAAGTTTAATGTCAATACACAACTCAAGGCCGGGGTTAAAAATACTAGACTCAATGGCTCTATACTGATACACCTTGCATTAACATGGTGCCATTCCATTGGTTATCTCCCTCTTTTCAGGGTTAAGAACAATTGCTCCTCTGCTCCATTTAGGCCTTAAGCATCAACAATGGCATTCATTTACGAACATCAGGCTTAATCTGATCAGTGAAACCAATCTATTAGGTATGGCTGTCCAAACCGTGCACTTCAACTTTTCACTTAAGAGGCACACCAATCGAAAGCCTGTAATGGGCTAAAGACACTTAAATAGACTGAATGTTAAACAATGCAGCTTTGTTTCAAAAGCAAGAAGAAATAATCCTTTTTCTGAAATGGCAAGATGATCCCTAAAAGCTGGCCAATAAGGTTTTGACCATTGTTAAAATCCCTACACAAACTGTGGCCTCCCAATGTACATTCAGAGAACTTCAACTTCAGAACTTCAGAGAACACAGCCACACAGCTTATATATAAATATTAGAACAATTATTAATGACTGGTGTCCATTTAAGTCAGTTATTGATTTTACAGAGTTATAAATCTGCACTGTTCAAAACTTTGCTCCTGTCTGCACTTTTTAATATCTACTTAAGAAAATTCAGTCATTTTTTTTACAAGCTGATATTGTATGTTACCTTCTATTTGAGTGAACATTTCTCAAACAGAAGCAGACATTTTTATTCAAATTAAGCATGTTCTCTTCTTGGTTTCCCTTGCTGCCCTTCCTGTATTGTAACTTATACCCGTGGTAAGATCTACATGGTTACAGTGGGACCGCGGCACCCATCACTAGACAGGATAAAGACCAGTGAAAATGTGTCTCCGGAGACTGGGGAGGCCTGAATGGAGGAGCTGCCAACATTCACGGGAGCTTTGTTATCGTTCTGGCTTCAAATGCCTTTATACAGAAAGACCCAGGAGAAAGGCACTCAATGAGGAACAGAACTAGGCCTGATGTAAGTGACACTGGCTTTTATAGGATGCACTTTATTTTGACGTTATGAGTTAGGTAGGCTGTAGATAATTCTAGTGCAAGTGAAGTGCATCTGTCTAGTATACATTTTAGTATATGTGTATATAATAATAATAATAATAATAATAATAATAATAATAATAATAATAATAATAATAATAATAATAATAATAATAATAGCCAGTGATTAGTTTGCTTGAACAGCTATGATTCTGGAGACAAAAAAGCAAAACATATTACACTACTGAGGCATACAATTTGCTGGAGAAATGGATGGTTAATGCCTTTCACGCATGCTTTATGCCTTAGATCTAGTACTGTTCCTATTGCTTAACATGCAGTCGGATGTTTGAATCACACAGAAAAAATGTCCAAAAACATTTGAAACGTTAACAGACAGGCAACATACCCACTTTCAACTCTTTTCCGAAGACAGTCCGCTCCCCGAGCGCAGAACAGTTCCAGCGGCCGTTTTTGAACTGAAACTGACACTCGTTGATGCCCATTTGGACTCCCTCTCCGATGACGATAATGGCATCGGGGCGACTTTGGCAGATTATCCGCTGTCTTGGGGCCAAACCGGGGATCTTGTTACAGATTATACTCGCACCTAGGGCCACCACCGACGAGAAACCACTGTGAATGGAAGATGGATGTGACTGAGAAACAAGTACCCTCTACTTGTGTCACCTGCTGGTTCGTGTTGTTCCTCTTATTGTACATTTATTTTAATAATTATAGCACTATGTAATTTGTAAAATCATTGTTAAGTTTCTCTGGAATTTCTCAGTGTCGTTGTGAGACTAAACATCCAGAAAGCAGGTGAGCGCTTAACTGCCGCAATACATGTTCCCATTTGAGCCAAACTAGTTTAGCCTATGTATACAGCTAAGTACGGGATTGTATTTACATAAACAGTATCTTAAATAGTAATCCGTTTTTATTACCTTGCGTTTCTTGTCAAGGTATATCTGATAGCCCAATTTAATCTCCAGTAAATAGCGCGTAAAACACGTCAAACTTACCCAATTTTCAAATAAACAATCCCCAGACACAGTAAAACTCTTAAAATCCAACGTCGCGTTTTCCGACTCATTGCGGCCCCGTTCTGTCGATCTGATGAGTAACTCGTTTATTCACAGATCGATTCCAGCTCAGGTAAATCCACGGAACAGGCAATCCAACTCACATAGGCGCGGTGAAAGTTTGCTTTTCACTGTACCGTCCAGACTGCGTGTCCCCGTATGAGCGGCCCCCGTCCTGAGGGCCTTCTTGTCATCGCGAGGGTGACACAGGTGATCCCCGGGGCTTGTGTCGGTCTCCTTGTTCCTCTGCTACCCGTAGCCCTCGCCTTATATCAGGCTCATCTATCTGGGGCGTGTTCACGGGAGACAGGCATGGGGCCCTGCTGAAGAATCCCGCCCGGGCTGAAGCTCAGTGCAAGGACTCATTATTCCACACGTTCACCTTGACTAATTGAGGTGACTTTTGTTTTCCACAGCGGCTATTATTTCCCATAGTGACTATTATCTACAAAGCCATAAGACATTTCCATCAATACAATGGGTGATTTCAAATAACTTGCTTTTTCATGGCAAATATAATGTAGCCTATAGTAACATTGTTTTGGCCATAGACAAAAATGGAATATTTAAACCTAGACCTGAGTATGCTATGAGCTCTTTGGTTTATATATAAAAACACACACTATTTGACTATTTGCTGCTTTTTTTCTTTAGTTGCTTTATCATCCATAATTTATATGGTCTAAAGATGCCCTGCCTGTATCTGTCACACTCTAATCACCCTTTATAATGTCGCCATCTAGTGGGGAGTAAAACAAGTAACATATTTAAAAGAAAAACACATTGTTATTGGCCCTCGCCAGTAACAAAGTTAATGGCGAGAGGTACTGTTCTTCGTCGGTTTCTTTTTCTCTATTATTATAGATTATAACATCGACGCAATGTCCCCATACTGGGTATCAGATCGATCGGTCCGGGGAAAAATTTGATTAAATGGGCATCGCGACAATCCCCAAAGCGACCCCACTCAACAGCGCCACCTAGAATTGGACCCCTATGGGAGGGGAGACAAGCAAAGTGTGCCGCAGGGAAACGAAATTCTGGACAGTGATAGAGAACCATGAGACAAGCCAAAAGATGAATTGGAGCACATCTCTATGACCAACAATAAGTCGGCCATATTGAATCAAAAAATTTGCCGCCGTTTTGACTTAGTGTCGCATCTAGTCCCTGGTGTTGGTCCAAATTAGCTCAGATTTGACATGTCACATCTACAGACAAAGCTTCACAAAAAAAATTATAGGTTTTTGCGAGCCGCCTCACGGGTTGTCCGTAGTACGCCGGAGAATAACACCTTCAATTTCTGTTTCTTTGATGACCTCTCACGGCCCCATGCATTGGCCTAGAGAACTCAAATTCAAATCACTATTGCGCGACCCTGGCTTGAATGATGAAATATGAAATCTAATAAACGTGAACTCCACCTACCATAGACATGTAATGTCAACATTACCGGATTTGTACCAAATGTGGGGATTAAAATTCTATGCCTGACTACGAGCAAAAAAACTATATCATGGATATGGACTATTTTGGTATCATGGCCTGCAGGGGCGCAAAAACTATTTCTATCATTTATACACTGTATGACCCCAATTCCATTGATATGTCAAGCACAATTATCAGAGCTACAGCTCCACCTATAGGAATGTACAAAGTTGGCTATGGGGAGAAAAAAAAATATTTTCACGTTAATTCAAGGCACTTTGCAGAACATTCACTGACGTACTCCTGATTTTCAAAGTCACTGTGACACCTTGCCTACTTAAGAAGTAATACCTGATTCTCTAGGAGGATGTCACTACAGCGCTGGGTCTTCTGTAACGTCGGACTGGGAGGAGATGGGGCTCAATCCTGGAAGCGATACTTCCTCCTCCGGTACCACCTGGAGAAGATGAGTGAAGAAAAAACCGGAGGCTACACATGCAAAAGTCAGTGCATCAACTGATGGGACAGTGAGAGTGTGGGGAGTCCAAAAAGTCAGTACAAATCAGTTATTATTATCACTGAGCTGAACTAAATTTAAACAGGCGGTTAATTGTTAGTTATGGTATTTTAATTGTAGCTTTAACTGTAGTAGTATTATATGTGAATAGCTTAGTATCTTAATTTTGTTTTCTTTGTGGCACTGTGGCATTCCTTGGAATGTAAAGTGCATTATGAGTAAAATAGTATTATTTCAGAGATACTGCAATACATTTACCAAAGAATTTAAAACAGTAACATGTTTTTAATGAAATAGTTAAGCAAATTGATCCACATATGGTGAACTCCTGTGGTCCAGTCCTGCCTCCCAGAATCCAATAATGGACATGATAACAGACCAACAGCACAACCTAGTGGTCACAGCCGACACTACAGGTCTCATCACCACTTGGCATGGACAAACTGGGCAGCAGATGGCGACGTTTCCTACAGGATTTTCACACGCCAAGTTACTCCAGTGTACTATCAACAACAACTGGTTTCTGACAGTAAATAATTTTTCATGTAGTGTTGTAACTTTATTGATTGCTGTCTATAATTGTAAAAGTTTGTTCTCCTCTTTCTAGGTGGGAAGACGTCTAGGATCTGTAATTACTTTATCTGGACTAGATTTGACTAAAAGATCTACTTTCATGGTTTGTGACTCTTTTCAAGTTACAACACTTCTAATTTCACCTGACAAAAAGTGGCTTACAGCTGGGACTAAGGACAATGATGATCTAAGTGCAAAGGTATTTTTCAATTTTCTTTTTTCTGCATTTCACAATAAAATTCAGATACAATAAAAATAAAATTCTAACAATATTACACTTATAATATTACACTACAAAGGTTGTGTACACGGAAAGTTTGACTTCAGAATCAGAGGAAGAGGAACATCTGTGCCAGTCTTTGCCAGTGGCTGGGTGTAGAGCTGCTGTTTTTATACCAACACAACCTTCCAGGCTTGCTATAGTTCACACAGAACCCCAGCACAACATCCTCACTGTGTTTGACATCAGTCTTAAAAAAATCCAAGTACAAAACCGAAATTCTAGGCAAGCACCAAATCATTACCTTCTGTATTTATGTTATTGCATTTTAGTGCTATGTTATCATAGCATTCATTATATGATTAGTTAATCAGGTGAAGTCCTTCAGTTTGAACCAAGTCCGGTCCCAGCAGTTCTTCCTAAAGGCCAAAGACAGCAACTGCATTGTGTTGGCAGCTGGTGATCAACTGTTTGTCTACACTCTCGATGGAGAACTGCTTCAAAGCTTTTCAGATCACACAATGCCAATCTCTGCAGTATGGGTGGTAAGACATTTTAATATCCCTAATAGTTATATTATGATTATTTCCTTTTAGAAAATAACATTGAAATACATCTTAAAAGGATAGTTTTCGTGTTGTGACGGCCTCCCTTGATCTCTCTATGCGAGTGTTAACATGGAAGAATAATCGAGAAGGTGGCCAGACTCTAGAGGGCCGCTATCACTTACTGGGAGGATCTCATTCAATGTCAAGGTTATTATCTGTTATATTGAAACAACCCAAAAATGTTATCAAATTATTAAAATGCCATTTTGTTTACAGAGGTTTCACCCATGTTGTATGCGACTACTCCAGTATTGTGGCATCAGTTGAGGCCAATGATGGATCAGATGTCTTGAAAGCATACTGTTTCACATCGTAAAGGACAGCTCATTTCCATTTCATCATTTTGTCCCCCATAAAACTTGAAGACTCAAGATACAAGGACAGTGACCACAATGATGTGGATTTAAATATAAGTTAGGGTCGCCACTAAAATCCACATTACATCCATGAATGTTACAGTTTTTCTTTTATTAAAGCTTGAAAATTTTGTAAAATGTTGAAATGGTATCTGAATGGTATCTGCCTTAGCTGTGCTCAAATAATAA
Organism: Odontamblyopus lacepedii; assembly: GCA_034769755.1. Classification (NCBI taxonomy): domain Eukaryota; kingdom Metazoa; phylum Chordata; class Actinopteri; order Gobiiformes; family Gobiidae; genus Odontamblyopus; species Odontamblyopus lacepedii. The sequence continues at coordinate 29,340,874 of CM068345.1, read as the reverse complement.
ACTAATAATTAACAGATCATCTGCTGCAGATGATCGTTATTTCTCACACTGGCAAGACATGAGGTAGGTTTAGGTTTGGCTAATTTAAACAAGGCTAAAGCTAAAACATGATAAATAAACTAGACATGAATTGAAGGAGATTTAGCTTTAGCTTATGTTATGGACAATAAATGTTTAAAACATGACAAAAAACTGCTGCCTGTAAAAAAAGAAAAAAGGTTATACGCCATCTTAAAACCAGAAAATGTATGTGTTAGTAACATAATGGAAAACATCATGTTTTCACTTTAGCTGTATTTAAATAAACTACAAATAAATGCAAGTAGATTTAGCTTATGTTATGAACAATAAATGCTTAAGACTACATGGGAATAATAAAACTGCTCCCTGTAAAAAAAAAAAAAAAGGTTAGACTCCATCCAAAACCTGAAAACTAAAGAGTTAGTAAATTAAATGTTACAGTAGCGTTTAGCAGTACACTACTAGTTACCAGGTTAAAAATTAAGCAGCTATTTGGGATGGGCATTCGATTAAATTTTCTTTATCGATTGTCGGGAAAATTAATGATTGATTTGATTAATCATTAACATTTTATATTAAGATTATCATCACTATCATTACTATTACTAATCTGTATAAATAAACTCAATTTTACAACATATAAACCATAATCACTATAGAGCCACATCAGCCATGTGAGATTAGAATGTGTTTAATGCAGCTTTGCGCACATTTGTTTACATCTTTCAGAAACAAAACTTAAAACCACCTGGCTCATTTGCACAAACAGAGGAAAAAAACAGCTCTTTCCTTGTGCGCTGATGCGGTCAGCTTCTGTCGGACTAAAGAACACGATTCAGTGGAATATGAGTGTTTTCTGTGACAGAGGGATGTGATGAGACTGGTGAATCTGTTCTGTGTGTGGGGGATATAGTGATCTCCAAGGAGCCATAGCTGAGATGTGGGACTGTGGGGCCACAACTCCAGTGTTTGCGCTGTGAGATGCAGCCTCAACTCCTTACGCTACGTTACGCACAGCAACCTACATTCAGTTTGTCGATTAAAATGAACATGATTGACGAAATTCTTAATGATCAATTATTGATTAGTCGACTAATCCTGCTCATCCCTAGTGGCTAACGCCTCACAGCAAGAAGGTTCCGGGTTCAATGTGTGAAGTTTGCATTTTCTCCGCGTGTCTGAATCTGGAGCCAGGCTCCATGTTATGAATAGGATTTTTTTGACGGACAAAATAGCAAAAAAATTAAAAATTCAGTATCATGTAGAGCGGGTTCATACGAACATTTTAAGACCAAAATGACGAGGCTCAGTGCAGCAGTTACAGAGAAAGGAGCGATAAGATGTAAGTCAATGGGGAAAAGGGAGAGAAGGAGCCGGAAGAGCCTCCTGGAGCACTTTCTGTTTGGCACGCGGCGGCTAACAGGTTAGCCATGTCCACTTATGTATACGGTCTATGTATGACAGACATGATGTCTTGAGTTATCTTAGCAGCACTCAGACTGGTATAGTTATCTTAGCAGACAGTAGTAACAGAAGTTAGCATGGTTTAGCAGTATTGGGCAAAGAGTATATTTTAGCTTAGCTCTTTCTTAAAGGCTAGTATATTTCAGCATAATGGGTTATTCACCTGTGGTCTTACTGTTGGTCTGGACCCGGAGATGGGTCCTGGTCCTGGAGCACCAGCAATAGTTGAAGAATGTGTCAAATGCAAAAAAATTCCATCATAAGAAATTAATCAAGTACGAAATTTGTCACTAAGAAATTCGTCACCTCACCGTTTACGGCATAATCATCATATAAAAATTGCAAAGGGTAGAGTTCAATTAGTCAACTGGACAAGAACTGAAGAAGCAGACTTACCTTTTCCCGGGTCCAGGGTTCTATTTCATTTCAGTGTACCGAGTGTAACTATTTTTTTTTTTCTCTTCTATCTATTCAAAGATGTCTCCTTGAGTGTGCGCTAACTTTACCAAAAAATTTCAGGACATGTTTGACCCCTGTTTTCCCTTTTATATTCCATTTCTTTAGTGAATAGTTTTAGACACATCTAGACTATGAAAAAACACAGTGTTTCCTCTCAACAAAAGCATTGCCACAAATGTCATATGAAAGCCCATCCATCCATCCATCCATCTTCTCCCGCTTAATCCGGCTGGGTCGTGGGGGCAGCTTGCTGCCCAATACTCATAGCACCTGACCCCCCCTATGAACCCCTCTGCAGGTGGTGAGCCCACAGGAGGGTGAACAACATGGTCCTTGATGTTAGTTCATAGGGGTGCGGGCATGTTTTAGGTTGATGGGGGAAACCGGAGTACCCGGAGGAAACCCATCCAGACACGGGGAGGAACATGCAAACTCCACACAGAAAGCCCAGCAAAGCATTATTCAAACCACATTGCATAAAAAAAACAAGCAGAGCGAGAAACAGCAGCAGCACAGACATTATTCACCAACACTGCGACAAAAAACAAAACATTGCGATAATCGTTCAAATTCACAAACTGGTAAAGTTGCGTGACCAGCCATGAGTCTATGTAAATCTCATCAAATGGATTACTGTACCGCAAAGAAATTCAATTCAGTTTATCCAGCTGACATAAGCCCAGTTGATTTTCTCCTTTGTTATGGATCCTACCCGTATGATTGAGGAATTTCACAAACATCCCCGTTCACTGTATTAGGCCTTATAAAGTAGTAAAGTTGTAAAAGTGTGTACGGTCTGGTCTTGGCTGGTCAGGCAACAGGTAAAACCATATTGGTAAATCTTATCTGGTGTTGGTTTCTTCGCCTGGTTCTACGTGCAGACTTGGTGATCTGGACGCCGCTGCACCTTCTCTGGAGTCCCGCTGCAGCTTCTCCTTAGTCCCGCTGCAGCTTCTCCTTAGTCCCGCTGCAGCTTCTCCGTAGTCCCGCTGCACCTTCTCCTCAGTCCCGTTGCACCTTCTCCGTAGTCCTGCATGTCCTGGAGCTCCATTTGCTTTGACCAACTGCGCGCCTTTTCCAGAGCTCAACTTGACCTGGTGCTTCGAACAGGCTAAATGCGTGTTAGAAGAGCGTAAAACTGATGCTGTCACATAGAAATACGTGTATCCACCTGCTCCCGGTGGCCGCTCTCCTGAGTAGTGATGTTCCCTCTGACACGGGGCTTCGAACCACGCCCCAAAACTCGCCATGATTTTTTTCTGAAGCACTGCTCCGGAGCTTGCTTCAAATCACGTGACTGATGACGTTTGAACCAATTCACTGCTTCATTCAGACTGAATCAGCTGTCTGGTTTGGTTCAGAGGGCGGGGCTTTGAACATCGGGCAGGTCTCAGTTGTGTTTAAAATGACTTAAACAACGCGATGCGTTGCCTGTCTGGTCAATACCATTTGGATTGATTCGATTAGCGTTCATTCTTCTGTCGGTTTAATTTCTTATTGCTTTGCAATGGAACCAACCAGGAAGAGATCTCAAGTCTGGGAGCATTTTGAAATGTTGCCGCCGAACAAGGTTATAAGTTAACATATTTGTCAACTCCTATTCACACACACAAAAGAAACCGGCTCAAACCCTCTACTGTGCAGAAACTGTTGTTTTTGAATAAAAATGCATAAGCACCCCAGTTCACCTAAGCACCTTAAGCCCATCCCCACCCCCATTCTTCATGTTTTTAATATGGGTGGATGACAATTAAGTAGACCATCTACATATTTGGTAGGATAGAGCAAGAAGGAAAAGCAGCACATGAACTGAAGTGTGCTTCAGTTTTATTTACAAATATATACTTTATTGATCCTCAAGAGGGGGAAATGATTGTCTTTATTGGCAAACATATATACAAAGACAAAGAGGAACAAAGAGGCATACAATACAGAGTAAAAGTGCACACTAGGGCCATCAACCTTTTGCATGGCTGCAGTACAACCAATGCGCCAGCAGATGACACCCACGTTCAAATCAGTGAAGCTTCGAGTAATGAACCAAATTCCAACACAATAGTCCCAAAAGGTTCAAAGCCCCATGAAGCCCCATTTGGACATTACTACTCCTGAGTCCTCATATCCATGTGAGCACCGGGGCGCGCCAAATTGATACACACCTGTTCGCTTGATCACGCTCACCTGGCGCTAATCACCAGGCCAAGTGTCCTAAAGCTATTGGTGGGTTTCACTCACGTGACCCCGGTGACGCGGGAAATTCAGATACGGGCAGGAAATGTTTTGTGCCCCTTCAAAACACAGCACAGTCATTATTATAGATCCATGAGCACAATGGGTGACAGCGAGTAAGCAAAAAGTTTGAATGGGCTGCACTAGGATAACCTAAAATAATAATTATGTATTGTAAGATATAGGCTGTTGCTGGGTTTCAGATGACATCACAACTTTCCATAGCCCATATATAGCTAAAAATATTAAAATGCAATTTTCTGTTGTAATACAGTGAGTTCTTGGGTGTAGTCACTAATAGAAATGCACAGGTTCCACATTTGTGCATTTACCTTTTAGATATTTTAGGGCAAAGTACAATCTGTGAGTATGACACCATTACTTTCTATAATCTGAAACAAACTGATTAATGAGTGTTTTAATGTTCAGTCCATTTTCCTCTGGGCAGCAACAGAAAACACTCACCTTTTGTGGAAATGAAGGTGGTGGAAAAATAAAGTTTTCTAATTCACTGCAAATGAGCAGTTTAAAAAAGTCAGCACAACTAACCAGTAAAGAGGGAGTAAAGGTGCTGAACATTCCAGGCAAAGTATTAACATCGCCATGGAGACAAGCAGGTGGCAGAACCTCCAGAAAAGTTACACAGCACACCATGATTAGTGCTATTAGTAACTTACTCCCAATAATATTCAGCTACAACCATATAAAAACTCCTGACACGTTTATATTTAGTTCTACACTGAGAAGATACAATAAATGAAGATCACATTTGCAAATATTGTGCGTTTTATTAACAAAAATATGAAATTACCGTCACAGAAAGTATAATTTGACAAAAAACACACTTAAATAAAGATGTAACAAACATTTACAGTGTGACAGACTTTAGCGCTTTTGAGTCCGAGTCTCAAACGTGAAATACAAAACTCTGGCAGCCATTTTGAGTTTGCGCAGAGGAGCGGTTCATTGTGTCTGGCACTGGACTCCTGACCGTGGGGCATCTTCATCCTCCTCATAGACCTCTGGTGCTTCCTTTGCTGGGCCTGGACATCCACCTCCTCCAGGTCCACCTCCTCCATGTTGTCCGTCAGCATCACATCTTCTCTGGGAGGTAGCAGTTTCTCCAGCTGGCACATGAGGTGTTCAGGGAGCCAGTCTCTCTCTGGGAATTCAATCTGTAAACAAAAGTATAATTAAGAACACTGCTACTCAGATGACAATAGCACATGTGATAGGCTTAAAGCACTGTCTGTTATTAAGAAGCTGGAGACAAAAATTACTGTCAATAATGTACTAGGTGTTGTAGCTTGGAAAGGTTAATTGGGCATAATTAAAGTCCTATATTTGAAAGTGACTCTTGTGAGCATTAAATCATATTAGAATGTTGTTACCTCCTCAAAAACAGACCTGGAGTTGTGTTTTGTTGCATTCACGTTTGAGTAACCCTTAATTATTATGTTATTATGTCTGTGTACAACTCCAAAGTTCAAAGTGCTCTGTTCCACCTTGTGATGTCATGAAGCGGTAGTTTTCAAGTTAACAGCCCCTTTTACCATTAAGTTCAAAAGAGATGGGCAATTCCAGGTTTGAAATCATACAAAAGATTGTCGTAAAAGTGTATGGAGTTTAAAAACACAGTGGAGCACTTCCTGCGTTACCACATAACACAAAGTGGAAAAGTGTGTTTTCGCCTAAATCTGCAGAGTTTGTGCTTTAAAGGTGTGAAAGAAATGAAACAAAACACAACTCCTGGTCAATTTCTTGCAATGATCTTAGGCTGAACTTCTCCCTTTGTCCTTGACAGTCTGAACACATGAAACTGCTGAATCATGCCAGGACCAACCTGCCTTTGACCTGCACATCTCTGCCTTTACTTGATGAGCACCTCTCCAGGGCGCCTTTCTTTCCTCCGTAACCTGTGGAAGAAGATACAGAAACAGATTAGATAAAGCAGGTAAATAACAAAAAAGTCATTATTGTCTTGACTGGCTTGAGTTCACTGTATTTATTGCTTTTCTATAATTATTAATCCCATTGTTTTTACTGAAATCTAAACACTCAAAGGCACTTCTAGAGACTGTTATTGCTTGTATCATATTACTAACAATTTTAACAACTTTAAGCAATGTTATAATGCTGTTACCACCTCAAAAACATACCTGGAGTTGTTTTGTTTCAGTAATCCTCTAATATTAGTCTGTGCACATTACTACAACTCAAAATGCTCTGTTCTTTCTTGTGATGTCTTGTGATGTCTTGTGATGTGCAACAGCTCCATTTACTTTTAGTTCAGCAGAGATTGGCAATATTGGGGCTGAAATTATCCATAGGAGTCTAGTTAAGTTGTAGGGAGCTTAAAAACACAGCAGTTCATGTATTACCACATGACATCACAAGGTGGAACAGTGTTTTCAGTTTGGGGCAAGAACTCCAGCCAATCGTGCAGGTTTGTGATGAGAAAACAACATCATAACATAGAACAGAAAATAGCATAATATGGGGCTTATAGGCTCACAGCAGGCCAAAAGCAAAGGTGTGTCTGCAGTTTTGACTACACTGTTGTTAATTTTTCCCCTGCAGATCTGAGTGCACGGGTTCACCACAAGAGACGGCAGGAATCCTTCAGAAGCATGTAATGAGAGGTGGAAGCTAAATAAAAGACAGAAGACTAAAAGATCAAGACTTAGCTAGGAGCGCCAGGTGATTAGACTACTGCCACTTTTGTTTTCGCCTTCATGTTTTAGCCCCTTAATATCAACTTAAGTTTAATGTCAATACACAACTCAAGGCCGGGGTTAAAAATACTAGACTCAATGGCTCTATACTGATACACCTTGCATTAACATGGTGCCATTCCATTGGTTATCTCCCTCTTTTCAGGGTTAAGAACAATTGCTCCTCTGCTCCATTTAGGCCTTAAGCATCAACAATGGCATTCATTTACGAACATCAGGCTTAATCTGATCAGTGAAACCAATCTATTAGGTATGGCTGTCCAAACTGTGCACTTCAACTTTTCACTTAAGAGGCACACCAATCGAAAGCCTCTAATGGGCTGAAGACACTTAAATAGACTGAATGTTAAACAATGCAGCTTTGTTTCAAAAGCAAGAAGAAATAATCCTTTTTCTGAAATGGCAAGATGATCCCTAAAAGCTGGCCAATAAGGTTTTGACCATTGTTAAAATCCCTACACAAACTGTGGCCTCCCAATGTACATTCAGAGAACTTCAACTTCAGAACTTCAGAGAACACAGCCACACAGCTTATATATAAATATTAGAACAATTATTAATGACTGGTGTCCATTTAAGTCAGTTATTGATTTTACAGAGTTATAAATCTGCACTGTTCAAAACTTTGCTCCTGTCTGCACTTTTTAATATCTACTTAAGAAAATTCAGTCATTTTTTTACAAGCTGATATTGTATGTTACCTTCTATTTGAGTGAACATTTCTCAAACAGAAGCAGACATTTTATTCAAATTAAGCATGTTCTCTTCTTGGTTTCCCTTGCTGCCCTCCCTGTATTGTAACTTATACCCGTGGTAAGATCTACATGGTTACAGTGGGACCGCGGCACCCATCACTAGACAGGATAAAGACCAGTGAAAATGTGTCTCCGGAGACTGGGGAGGCCTGAATGGAGGAGCTGCCAACATTCACGGGAGGTTTGTTATCGTTCTGGCTTCAAATGCCTTTATACAGAAAGACCCAGGAGAAAGGCACTCAATGAGGAACAGAACTAGGCCTGATGTAAGTGACACTGGCTTTTATAGGATGCACTTTATTTTGACGTTATGAGTTAGGTAGGCTGTAGATAATTCTAGTGCAAGTGAAGCAAGTATACATTGTGGGAAAAAATTGGGTATAATAATAATAATAATAATAATAATAATAATAATTATTATTATTATTATTATAATTATAATAATGCATGTTCCCGATTGAGCAAAACTACTTTAGCCTATGTATACAGGGTAGTACGGAATTACATAAACAATTTCCTAAATAGTTATCCGTTTTTATTATTATTATTACCTTGCGTTTCTTGTCAAGGTATAATTTATAGCCCACTGTAAATGTAATGTCCAGTAGGCCTAAATAGCGCGTAAAACACGTCAAACTTACCCAATTTTCAAATAAACAATCCCCAGACACAGTAAAACTCTTAAAATCCAACGTCGCGTTTTCCGACTCATTGCGGCCCCGTTCTGTCGATCTGATGAGTAACTCGTTTATTCACAGATCGATTCCAGCTCAGGTAAATCCACGGAACAGGCAATCCAAATCACATAGGCGCGGTGAAAGTTTGCTTTTCACTGTACCGTCCAGACTGCGTGTCCCCGTATGAGCGGCCCCCGTCCTGAGGGCCTTCTTGTCATCGCGAGGGTGACACAGGTGATCCCCGGGGCTTGTGTCGGTCTCCTTGTTCCTCTTGTTAACTTTTTTCCTGTTCAAGCCCCCCTAACCGTGGTTGGGGAGCACAGGGGAGATCTTCTTCTCCTAGGGACCGGAGTTAACTCCCTTTGAGGACCTCGTGCGCTTGCGGTGTATAAAGAAAAACGTAAATAAAAGGAGGCAGTTCGCTGAAGAGTCGGCTTTATTTCACTCACTACACTCTCTTAGTGGCACCCTTTCCTTCCTCTACCTGCCCGGTCGCCGTCTCTCCTCTCTCTCAGAGCACAAGCGGACACACACCCAGAGCGAGACCTGTCCCCTGGTCCGCGCAGACATACTTTTCGCGCTCCCGGCGCGCGCACACAACCACCCACTCTCTCTCTTGCACTGAGCCACAGACACAACACAGACACATCTCACAACACTACCCCACCATGGACTGGCAATTAGCAGAAATTCCATTCCATCTATATCTCTATATACAACTGGTACACAATCTCCATATCTGTAGGCCTAAAATTTTGAAGAGACAGCTGTGTCCAATACATTACAAATAATTAAAACATTTTAGTAGGTAGGTTAACTATAACAAGTGTCTATTACGTGATAACAGTAGCTCATTTAGCAGTAAATGTATGAGTGACAAATGCATTGCAACGCAATTAACTCTATCTTAGCAAAAGAGTATATTACACTTAAAACACCTGTTCTTTTGGCGACTGGCTGTAATACTTAACTAACTAGTTAGGAATACATACATTGTAAAAGGGTACATGTAAAAGTATTGTCTCTTCAGCTTTTCTCTTTTTTTTTTTTTAACATTGAACAAATGTGCTGAACATTGCAGACTCAAAAAAAAAATATATATATATAAAATATAAACTGTAGAGCCTCTAGTGCAAATAGGAACAGACAGTTTACTCTAGGTGACCCAGTCTCCGTACCGGTCCGGTCCTCTGCGCTGACGTTTGGGTCAGGCCATGCTGCGCGGTTGGTGTGGCTCTCCCACCGCACCCCCACCATAGTCAGAGATCACATGGGAAGGAGTGGATGGAAGAGACCCAGGCATATTAGAGTCAGGAGCAGGTGGAGTCAACAGCTGGGAGTTAGTGGGGTCGTCACTGGAGGCAGTAGAGAAGATGCAGGCTGAAGTTCTGGTCGGCTGGGTCTCCGTCCACAGCTGGTGGTGGAATCTCGGACGGTGTCCACTTCTGGGCGTGGTCCAGGACCCAGGAGTCGTCGAGAGGCTCACGGCTACGGTAGTGTTTCAGCTGGTCGTGGTGGACGACTTTTACTTTGGCTCTGGGGCTCTTCTGAATGCGGTAAACAAGATCGTCCAGCTGTCCCGTGACGAAGAAGGGTCCTTCGTAGGAGGGGAGGAACTTTTTCACTTTGTTTTTGACATGACGTGTTCCTTTAATAAGATACCAGACTGCGTCTCCAACTTTGTACTGCGTGTGGCAAGCATTTTTGTCGTATTGCCTTTTTGCACGTGTGACTGACTCACCAAGAGCTTCTCGAGTGATGCTGTGAGCTAATTCCAGCCGCTCACGCATTTGTTGCACATACTCTGGAGCTGAAGGCACAGGGTCAGAGTCTGGGGCAGGCTAGCTACAAGGTCCACTGGCTCACTTATTTCGTGGTCCGAACATCATGTAGTTGGGAGTGAAGCCAGTAGCGCTGTGCTTGGTCGCTCTGTAGGCCATAAGTGCATATGGAATCATCAAGTCCCAATCCCAGTGACAGCGTCTATCATGGTAGAAGCGAGTATTTTCTGGAGTGTGGCATTGAACGCTCAACTTGGCCGCCGGACTGTGGTCGGAATGGCGTAGTGTGAGTTTTCTCGATGCCAAATAGGCGGCACATTTCTTGAAACACCCCTGATTCAAATTGCGCCTGATCAGAGTGCAGAGAGTGAGGCATCCCAAAGCGGCACACCCATTCCGTTGCAACGACATGAGCCACTGTCACAGCCTTTTCGTCTGGAATTGGAAATGCTTCAGTCCATTTGGTGAAGTACTCCTGTCTTACGAGCACGTAGCGGTTTTTACGATCTGTTTCGTTGAGTGGGCCCATGATGTCTAGTGCAATGCGCTCCATGGGGGCTCCAACCCTGACAGTTCCCATGGGTGCCTGCGGAGCTTTGTGGGGTCTGGCTCTGCATGCACAGTTAGTACAAGTGCGGCACCAGAGGGCAACATCTTCCCTCATGTGGTACCAGTAGTATCGGGTTTGAAGTCGGGCCACAGTCCGCTCAATACCAAAATGTCCACCTACTGGCCCTCGTGCATTTGGCGCATAACGCTGGCTGCATTTTGCGTGGCAGGACAATTTGGGGATAAAACTGTGTGTCATCCAAACAGTAAAAGCGACGGAGTAGAACTCCATCTCGGAAGTACAGTCTTTTCCATTGACTCCAGTACGTTTTGGTGACTGGGCTGCATGGGGAGACTGTGGTCCATGGGGGGCGCCATTGCTGGACTCTAACTAAGCTTTTACTGGTGCAATGTCCGCGTCAGCGGCTTGGGCCTGGCGCAGCTCCTCCATAGTCCAGCCAGGAAACAGTGTGGTCTCGTTCACATTAGTCACATAGATTGTCTCTGTTTGTTTTAAAGTGTCTGAATCGGTCAAGTTTTCTGCGCTACTCCCCACCGGACTCACAACTGCAGTTGACAGGCACGCCTCAACCCCACCGGACTCAGCAGCAGGGATGTGGTGTCGGGAGTCCAATTCACACTGAACCGCTTTGGTGAGATGTGGTTCTCGGCCTGTGAGGAGGGGCCATGCAGTTTACAAGGACAAGACTGGGGGCAGGGCCTGCATGGAGAGACTATCGGCGTTAGTATGTAAGTGACCTGGGCGATGAATGATTTCAAACTCGTATTTCTGCCAATTTCTCAAGCCACCGGGCTAACTGACCTTCTGGCTCTTTCATCCGCGTGTTAGCGCAGGCTGCTGTGGTCAGTACGCACCTTGAAAGGCCGCCAAGCAGATATTGACGGAAATGTGACGTGAAATCAACAATGGCTAACAGCTCCGCCTTGTAGTGCAATAGTTTTGTTCAGTCTTGGCTTACGCTCCCTATGACAGCACACGCTCTGCACCGCCCTGCATCTGCGACAGGACGGCACCAATGCTCTGTGTCACTAGCATCTGTGTTTCGAGGATCATTTCACCATAGTCCAGTGGGTAGCCTAAGACGGGGCAGTGGTGAGGCGTGTGTTTGAGCGTCAAAGGCGGCCTGGTGTTCAGCGACCACTGGAAGTGTGCATTTTTCTTAGTCAGGTTGTGTAAAGGTTCGCCGATGGAGGCAAAGTCTTTCACAAATCTCCGGTAGTAGGACGTAAGGCCAATAAAACGCCTGACCTCTTGGACCGATGTGGGAGGCCAAGTTTGACTTTATGCATTTTATTAGGTCAGTGGCCACACCGTGTTCAGACACAATGTGGCCTAAGTAGGACACTTGACGGCGAAAACAGACAGCATTTGGCAGGTTTTAGTTTAAGATTTGCCTGTTTGAGCCTCTGGAACACTTGGCTCAGTCGCTGCAGCATCTCCGACGTCCTGGCTAGCACAATGATGTCGCCCAGGTAGACGAGGCAGGTCTCCACTGCATGCCAGCCAAGACGCGATCCATAAGACGTTGAAACGCCGCTGGCGCTGCTGTACATAGGCCGAACGGCATGACGCTCCATCTCGGCCAGTCCATTTCGGTGCAAAAGGCGGCGCCGGGCGTGCTCTTGGGGTTAGTTCGACTTGCCAGTAACCTGAGGCGCAGATCCAGAGTGCTGAACCATTTGGCAGTGGCGAGAGTGTCCAGGGTGTCTTGATCCGGGGCAGCGGATAGCGCGCCGGTGATAGTGCGGTCGCTGAGTGTTCTGTAATCGATACAAAGGCGGTAAGTGCCATCCTTTTACGCACTATGACGATCGGTGAGGCCCAGCTGCTGTGGCTGCTGGTGGCAAGACCGACTGGAGGCTCTCACGGATCTGCTGGTCGGCATTTTGCTGCTTTTCCCAGCCATCCGACGAGGAGGTTGCTTCACGGGAGCTCCAGGCCTGGTTATGATATCGTGCTGCACCAGGCTGGTCCGGCCCAAGTCACCGGGTCCCCTGGAAAAGACACTTTCATATGTACACAACAGGTTAGACAGTTCAAGTTTTTCATTGTCATTAAGGTCAGTGGAACTTCTGTGCGTAGAGCTCCTGGAGGTGCTCTGGGACTGCGGGAAGCTGGCTGGAAAGTCTGCAGCTGAAGGGGCACTGGACGAGGGCAGAGTCTCAGCTGACTGGAGGAGTCCAGCGATTGCACCTTCTTTAATGGTGACAGCTTTGTTTCCAGGGTTAAAGAGGCGCAGTGGACGCTTGTCGGCCGAACGTGGACGGCAGAACTCTGGCAATGAGTACTTTGTGCTTTTCAACTAAGCCTTTGGTGGGGCTGAGCAGCATGTCTCTCTGAGTTGCTTTGCTACAGTGCACTGTGCCCCTGACTAGGTACTCTTGTCCAGGCTCAACTACTATAGTTCTAGCGACTCACTGCATGTGACTTTGAGACAGTCTCTGGGTGGAAATAGGGCACTTCTTCTCCAAACAAAACAATGCGGTGCTTACCGAAATCAAGGCGAGCTTCAGCTTGAGGAGGAAAGGGTGTCCAAGCAGCACTTCATTGCCTGCTATGTCCGCCACCAGAAAGTCCACTTCAACTTCAAGGGGTTGCTGATAGTGACAGGTATTTTGGCCTCCCCAAGCACCGCACGCCTCCTGGTCCCACCCCGAGCAACGCCTCTACGATGGATGACTGGAGTGCAGGTCTCATGTCTTGGTTAATAGCATTGTAATGGTGAAGGGTAGCACGCCTCCGCGCCTCCACTGTCCAAGACAGCGCACACCTCCAGCTCGTATATGCGCAGGTGGATGCTCATCTCACGGTTTTGGCCTTTAAGGTGGAGCACGGTGGTCTGTGGCGGTTCACGGGCAGTCCTGGGAACAAAAGTCTTTGCATTTCTTTGAGGGACGAGCACTGACTTTGCTTGTGACCCCAGCCTTTACAGTTATGGCAGCGTAGGGCCACCCTTATTAAAATTCTTGTGCTGCCTTGGCGCTTTCTGCAGGGGTGTGTTGGAACAGAGTAGCTGGATGAAGGGCTAGTGGCAGGTGTATTAATAGACACAGTCTTATTTTTGTCGATTTCTCGGACAACAGCAGCCCGGGTCGGCGCTCGTGAGGCTGCTAGACCCTGACTGCATGAGGCTTGTGACATAGGATGCAGCCTCTTTGTGGTCTCATGGCGATGGGCTATCTCATAGGCCCTGGCTAGTGTGGCTGGACGTTCTTCTAACAGTCTTTGGACTAGCTCTGCATCACCCAAACCATTTGTGAAAACTTCAACAGCTATAGCATCCTGCTCAGCCTCTGACCAATCTCCATAAGCTACAGCTACTTTTCCATAGATGTCATCTCTGAATACATGAAGGGCCTCGCCAGATTTGCGGACTCGTTGCCTCAACTCCACTGCCACAGCCGCAGCATGATCTGGAAGAAGGGCCGATGCAGTTTCGAGTTCCTCCAGCAGGCGGTGGTAGTCCCATTTAGATGAACGAGGTTTCTGTGAACAATGGCACCTGCAGCTCCAACAAGGCAGAATTTCAGCTGGATAGCCTTTGTCTTTACTGACCAGCGATTTGCCTCTGCGCAGCTCTCAAACTTATGCAGAAACTCTCTCCATGGTGTGTTGCCGCTGCACTGACCAGGGCGCAGTGTGGGGACTCTCTCTTTGGGGTCATAGTCCTCATCACTATCCGATGGGGGGCTGGCGGGCGCAGGGCGACTCTTACGTGGAGATGAGTGACCGGGACGGCTCAGTGAGGAGTGCACAGGCTTAACAGTCTCATTTTCATTAACGCACGGAGCCAGGGGAAGTGTACTTGCTTCTGGTTTGGAAGTAGCTGGCGTGCTATGTACAAAACTTCCTATGTGAGCAGTGGCAAAGGGGTTAGTGTCTGCATAATGCACTTTAAATGACACAGGATACATGAATTGGTTTGGGCTTCCCACGGAGTCGCGACTTTGACTTTGACTTCTCCGCCCAAAGAAAGGATTCGTGGGAGAACTGAGTGGGACTGTGGACGGCGCGAACAAATCGCCTCCATTAGCAGGCGTGTTAGCATAACTTTCATCACAATCAAACGGGTTATAATGTTCACCTTTCCGCACAGCCCTGTTCTCACAAGCTCCATAATGTCCTGTATGTTTTCCTGAACATTGGTTAGAGACATGAACGGGTTCGAGTAGTTTGTTGCTTGTCCGTAATCATTGGGGAGATAGCGAGCGGTCGCCATGTTGTGCTAGCTTAGCTACTACAGTGGTATTACAGTCACTCAGCTTTACTTGCACAGTCCTTTATCTTCGTTTCTCACCACTTTTTAACGGGCGCGAGGGTCCCTTCGTGGGTCGCCAGTGTTAACTTTTTTTTCCTGTTCAAGCCCCCTAACCGTGGTTGGGGAGCACAGGGAGATCTTCTTCCTAGGGACCGGAGTTAACTCCCTTTGAGGACCTCGTGCGCTATGGTGTATAAAGAAAAACGTAAATAAAAGGAGGCAGTTCGCTGAAGAGTCGGCTTTATTTCACTCACTACACTCTCTTAGTGGCACCCTTTCCTTCCTCTACCTGCCCGGTCGCCGTCTCTCCTCTCTCTCAGAGCACAAGCGGACACACACCCAGAGCGAGACCCGGGTCCCCTGGTCCGCGCAGACATACTTCTCGCGCGCCCCCGGCGCGCGCACACAACCACCCACTCTCTCTCTCTCTCGCACTGAGCCACAGACACAACACAGACACATCTCACAACACTCTGCTACCCGTAGCCCTCGCCTTATATCAGGCTCATCTATCTGGGGCGTGTTCACGGGAGACAGGCATGGGGCCCTGCTGAAGAATCCCGCCCGGGCTGAAGCTCAGTGCAAGGACTCATTATTCCACACGTTCACCTTGACTAATTGAGGTGACTTTTGTTTTCCACAGCGGCTATTATTTCCCATAGTGACTATTATCTACAAAGCCATAAGACATTTCCATCAATACAATGGGTGATTTCAAATAACTTGCTTTTTCATGGCAAATATAATGTAGACTATAGTAACATTGTTTTGGCCATAGACAAAAATGGAATATTTAGACCTAGACCTGAGTATGCTATGAGCTCTTTGGTTTATATATAAAAACACACACTATTTGACTATTTGCTGCCTTTTTTCTTTTGTTGCTTTATAATCCATAATTTATATGGTCTAAACATAGACCGTATATGGGTCTAAAAGATGCCCTGCCTGTATCTGTCACACTCTAGTCACCCTTTATAATGTCGCCATCTAGTGGGAAAAAAAACAAGTAACACATTTAAAAGAAAAACGAATTGTCCTTGTATTATTTCCGTAGTTCGCCAAAGTACTGCGCGACGGTTTTACACTATTACGCTGCTGTAAATTGATATGACTATGGATACCTACCTAATAAAAGATTGTTTGATTCATATCTTCACGTTTCTGACAGAAAAAGACCTCTTTAATGCTTCCTGTGTGTGTAAGGTAAGGATCGAGCGTCTGGCTTGCGGAAGTAGTCTGATTGCGATATTACTACAACAAAATCCATTTTAGGCTACATTCCTTTATTTTTTAGGACTGGAATGACGCTGCAGAAACACCATGGTTGTGGAGGTAAACCTTTGTTATTGTTTCAGCTTTTCTATAAAGAGCTGAATTGTTTTGTTGGATAGTTAAGTAGTAATACCTGATTCTCCAGGAGGATGTCACTGCAGCGCTGGGTCTTCTGTAACGTTGGACCTGGAGGAGATGGGGCTCAATCCTGGAAGCGATACTTCCTCCGCCGGTACCACCTGGAGAAGAAGATGGGCGAAGGAAAAACTGGAGGCTACACATGCAAAAGTCTTAGGGGACACACAGGTAAAGTAAATAACATAATTTTAAATATTGAGAGCCATCCCATTTGGCGTCTGATCTATTTTTAAAGTTAAGTTCCAATTCAGACCTGTTTTAGTCATCTTTAAAAAGTGCCACCTGTTTATCTCTGTGAAGATGATATTGCCTTGCCTGAAATGTTCCGCAGTATGACATTAAATATGTCTGTCTCTGTGGAAACAAGCAGGTGACACCATCAAGGTAAGTTACAGGTCAGATCTAACCCATTCCAGTAATAATAGGCTCCTTTCTTATTGACGTCTAGGCAGGGTAATAGGGGTGGCTTACCTGAACTCATCAGATTCATCAGCTTCCTCTGACCTCTGGAGTGGCAGTGCCACTGTCTGCAGTGCATCAACTGATGGGACAGTGAGAGTGTGGGGAGTCCAAAAAGTGAGTACAAATCACAGTTATTATTATCACTGAGCTGAACTCAATTTAAACATGTTTAATTGTTAGTTATGGTATTTTCATTGTGGCTTTAACTTTAATCGTCTTATATCTTAATAGCTTAGTATCTTAATTTTGTTTTCTTTGTGGCACTGTGGCATTCCTTGGAATGTAAAATGCATTATGAGTAAAATAGTATTATTTCAGAGACACTGCAATACATTTACCAAAGTATTAAAAGAGTAGCATGTTTTTAATGAAATAGTTAAGCAAATTGATCCACATAGGGTGAACTCCTGTGGTCCAGTCCAGCATCCCAGAATCCAATAATGGACATGATAACAGACCAACAGCACAACCTAGTGGTCACAGCCGACACTACAGGTCTCATCACCACTTGGCATGGACAAACTGGGCAGCAGATGGCGACGTTTCCTACAGGATTTTCACACTCCAAGTTACTCCAGTATACTATCAACAACAACTGGTTTCTGACAGTAAATAATTTTTCATGTAGTGTTGTAACTTTATTGATTGCTGTCTATAATTGTAAAAGTTTGTTCTCCTCTTTCTAGGTGGGAGGACGTCTAGGATCTGTAATTACTTTATCTGGACCAGATTTGACTAAAAGATCTACTTTCATGGTTTGTGACTCTTTTCAAGTTACAACACTTCTAATTTCACCTGACAAAAAGTGGCTTACAGCTGGGACTAAGGACAATGATGATCTAAGTGCAAAGGTATTTTTCAATTTTCTTTTTTTGCATTTCACAGTAATAAAATTCAGATACAATAAAAATAAAATTCTAACAATATTACACTTTTGTCTTTAAAAAAGGTTGTGTACACAGAAAGTTTGACTTCAGAATCAGAGGAAGAGGAACATCTGTGCCAGTCTTTGCCAGTGGCTGGGTGTAGAGCTGCTGTTTTTATACCAACACAACCTTCCAGGCTTGCTATAGTTCACACAGAACCCCAGCACAACAACATCCTCACTGTGTTTGACATCGGTCTTAAAAAATCCAAGTACAAAACAGAAATTCTAGGCAAGCACCAAATCATTACCTTCTGTATTTATGTTATTGCATTTTAGTGCTATGTTATCATAGCATTCATTATATGATTAGTTAATCAGGTGAAGTCCTTCAGTTTGAACCAAGTCCGGTCCCAGCAGTTCTTCCTAAAGGCCAAAGACAGCAACTGCATTGTGTTGGCAGCTGGTGATCAACTGTTTGTCTACACTCTCGATGGAGAACTGCTTCAAAGCTTTTCAGATCACACAATGCCAATCTCTGCAGTGTGGGTGGTAAGACGTTTTAATATCCCTAATAGTTATATTATGATTATTTCCTTTTAGAAAATAACATTGAAATACATCTTAAAAGGATAGTTTTCGTGTTGTGACGGCCTCCCTTGATCTCTCTATGCGAGTGTTAACATGGAAGAATAATCGAGAAGGTGGCCAGAATCTAGAGGGCCGCTATCACTTACTGGGAGGATCTCATTCAATGTCAAGGTTATTATCTGTTATACTGAAACAACCCAAAAATGTTATCAAATTATTAAAATGCCATTTTGTTTACAGAGGTTTCACCCATGTTGTATGCGACTACTCCAGCATTGTGGCATCAGTTGAGGCCAATGATGGATCAGATGTCTTGAAAGCATACTGTTTCACATCGTAAAGGACAGCTCATTTCCATTTCATCATTTTGTCCCCCATAAAACTTGAAGACTCAAGATACAAGGACAGTGACCACAATGATGTGGATTTAAATATAAGTTAGGGTCGCCACTAAAATCCACATTACATCCATGAATGTTACAGTTTTTCTTTTATTAAAGCTTGAAAAATTGGTAAAATGTTGAAATGGTATCTGAAGGGAATGGATGGACGGAGATGTCCATAGGTCTATATTGCACATACTTGTACTTATGGTTTACAAAAATCTATTATGAACAAAGGCATACTTGATGCAATAAGATGACAATAAACACCAACCTAAGACTGTCTATACTTGTTTTCAGCTGAGGTAAGCAGTCTTCACAATAATCAGGAGTAAGGAGACATAGAGTTGTATCTGGTCAGTGGGTTCTACCTGAGAATGAGAATTATTGTACTTTTTATATTTACATCGATCATTTTTGCAACTTTGTGGACACAACTTGTATTGGCACAAACACACACTTCCTAGCACAATGAAACTTATTGTAACTTAAAGCACGAACGTGGAAACTCTGGTACAAGCAGTAGATTTCTCTTCTCATCCAGGAAACACATAAGGACCTTAGACAGACACTTGTACAGTTCACTTCCCTCCGGTGTGTTGTCTTGCACCTGTTGCAACAAATGAATGTATCAAAAAAAAAGTTGTATGCAAAAAATATACAAAAAGATACATACAGGATTTTTCAAATTAATTAAGAATGAGAATGCTGATCTTATTTTTTTTTATTTTTATTTCTTGTAGTGTCTATTTGCTAGACCCAGACTGAGGAAACATCTTAACCAACTGATTACTGATACTTATATCTGATTACAACTAACCTAATCAAAGTCTTAACAAATCCATGAATTTTAACGACTCAGGTACTCAAATTAAGTTGATCATTTTGAATTCAAGTAATTTCAGCTCTCATATACTTCAACTTAAGCTATGTAGGGGTTGTGCACTCACCCTAGTGAATGCCTTTATGGTCCGATTCAAGAAAGCATTCTCAACCTTCTCTGGTATGAACTGCATATGAGCCATACAGTCCAGAATACAAGTTAGCGTTTCTCTAGCGCCCTACAAAAGAGGACACAGAGGAAATACAATCAGGCGTTAATAATCATGAGGTCAATAAACATATAATTGTAATCTTAAAATCATACATCTGCTTGCAATAGGTTAACATTAGGGAAATTTGTCCTCTATATTCAAACTTTTCCTTCAGTGTCAACCTACAGATATTGTTCTAGGCCTGGGATGTAAAACCCAGCTGAAATAGTAGTCTATAGATGTTTTATGTTGGTTGAAGGACCAGAGTAGCTCCAAGAAGCCCCCCAAGACACAGGGAGAACATGCAAACTCCACACCAAAAGACCCAACACTACCTGAGGCCCCTCAGCACTGTGCCACATAACAGTAAATACTACTCTTTAAAAAAAAAATAAAAAAACATTAAAAAACACCTACATCTAGATGGACTGAAATAATTATGAATAAGAACAAAAATAAATAACTTGGTTCCTTCCAGACCTGATCCAGTGGGCTGAGGAGCGTTTTGGTGTCTGTGTTTTTTGGGTTCAAAGCTTGAGCGACTTCAGCAGAGATGACGGGTTCTCGGAGCTGCTCAAGCCACGCCCACATAAGTCCTGTGAGGATGAAAGGGTCACGCTCCAGGCACAGCCGCTCCCATGCGCCGCCTTGGTTTAGTTCAGCCTGTCAACACACATTAATGCATTTACTCTGCTCCCATCTCACCCATGGCTACTCAGGAAATAGGATAAGGAAGAGAGGGTCTAAACAACCTAATACTCTTTGCAACAGTTTTCTTGATATTGTAAATGTATCATAATGTGATTCTTACACTTTTTCCAAGCTTTCCCAAACTGACTTATTGGTTAGTCTGTGTAATTATCTGGGTGACTGGACTTTAAATACACTGAATCTGAGTTTCATTTCAAATTGAACAACAAAAATAAACTTTTTTTAACACAGGATGAGTATGGTAGTGTGCAAATATACTTTGAATCATAGAAATAATAATAAAGTCTTTTACAATGCTTTTACAGTCTCAACAAGTAAATAAATGTATACATATTTAATTTGCTAGGAATGTGAAGTAAATCACAAAATAATCAATATCACAATATTGGTTCATGCAAAAAAAAAACATTAAGACTTTTCATTTGAAAGATATTTGCTTTTTAATTAAAATGTGCTAGTTATAAATTTTTAGTACATAAGCTTGAGCTTTTTTTCTTGAATTAGTTAACGTTCTACTGCCTGTATGTTGAAATATTGCAGTAATATTGTTATTTCATAGTTATAAAACAGTTTTCATTCACACAGTCTAGGAACTTCTGTAGCAACATTATTTCGTCTTACCTCCCAGTCCAACACCTTCTTCTTGTGTCTCTCTTCTCCATCCAGGAACAGGTCAACGGCCAGAGCCTGAGCCACCAGCAGCCGGCGGGCGTCTAACGACAGCTCCGACTGCAGCGTGATAAAGGGCACCTCAGAATGTTCCTCTTCTTTACTCTCTGGCTTTCTCCCATTCGCCAACTCCTCTCTCTCCTCTGCTTTCAACCTGGTCAGCAGCATCCCCTTCTTTGCATCCTTGTTACTCCCTATGGATTCACTGCGCGGGATGCTAGATTTTTTGTGTCTCCTGATCAGAATTGAGCCATCTTTTTGGTGCTCTAAGTTTTTGATTTCCCATAGTGAAGTAGTAGAGCAGAATGAACTGAGAGAAGCATTGCTATTCCATATTTTTCTCTGTGCACTAGATGGCGGTTCGGACATTCCAACATTGTCTTGTGATAAAGATGTTACTGGTTGTGTTAGGAGATTGAGGTCCGATCTAAGTCTTATCAAATCTGACTCGCTATAGCTGAGACTTTTACGATGGTAGAAGATAGGTGGTTCATTGAAATGCCTTGGTAACATGGGTGAACCTGGCAATCGTGGTTGATTGATAAAAATCTCTGGGCCTAATTTCTCTATTATGCTTTGCTCCATCTCCAAGTCTTCACTATCAGGGGCTTCCAAAATCTCTTCTTCAATCACTTGTCGATTTTCTGCAATATCTATCAACAGTTTACACACCAGCTGGATGATCTTGGGCAGGTACCTCAGTTGTCTGCGTTCGTATCCATGCAGAATGTGTGTTTGGCGGTACAGGTACTGGGTCAATGTGACTGGGTAGGTGAGTGGTTTAGCACATGAAAACACACTCCTCAGGGGGACCAGAAACTGTACAAACTGCCTCACACAGCTCAGCTGGCTCCGGGTCTGGACGGAGTTTGGACGTTTGGAGCGGACGTACAGGATGGCCTGGTTGGCAGTCATTTGAGTTGTGTAAGTGATGAAACAGGCTATCAACACACCTAGAGCAAAAAGAAAATAAATTCATGAATAAGCCAAAATCTCAAAGAGAACTTGTACAATCAGGTTTCACATATAACAGGAAATAAGCAATGCAAAGAATATTATTCATCTCTTTTCAAAGATTCAAATAATAATGTGTAAACATCTGTTTAATTCCTCTCACATTAAAGATGAACTATTTAACTTTTCTCCATTGTCTCCGTTGTTGATTGTGATGTTCCACTTTATGGCATTAAATGTTTCTATCTTGCATTTACTCAATTATTGCTGCCCTTGCTACACCTTGAAAATGCATTAACACTGTGAGCAGAGTCGCCTCTCCACAGATGACCAGTAGCTTGGCCTGGTGACACTGCCTGCTTGTCTCCATGATGATAAGTAAGTTTAATGCCGTACTACTGTATGTAACTTTCCAGGCAAAACAGTACCATCTCCATGGAGACAAGCAGGTGGCAAATCCTCAAATTCAGTTTATAGACTTTATATGTGATATGTTACTGTACCTGTTCTCCCAAGTCCAGCATGACAGTGGACTGCTACCTTCCCCTCTTGCAGTGCAAACGCCATGACTTTCACCAAGTCTAGCACAGCAGTGAGGGACCCCACACCATAGTCGCTCCAGCCAAAATTATAAAAGTAAACTACCAAAACACAGAAAATAACAGTTCATTCTCTAAACTATATATACTGAATAAAAGTAAAAGTTGCATACTGTTGTTTTCCATAAATACTTCTGGACAGTATGAAAATCCACTTTTTGGCTCTAAAGGGTTTCCACAATATGCATGGTCACCAGGAATTTGTAGGTTGATCAAGGTTTTGATGCCATTCCTGAAAGAAAATTGTCCAGTAAACACTGTTACACTAGTTTTTTAGAGCTTGATATAAAATGTTTACCTTTTAAATTGATCAATTATGTCATATTTTTCAATGATTTCTGTTGAGGGTCTGGAGCATGCAAGGATGTGGTCAGTCACCCTAAAAGACAAATGCATACATTTAGTGAGTTTTTTTGTTGTGTTTAATGGACATTATTTGTGACATAATGTACCCCTTAACACCAAGTGTCACATATACGCGACAAACCGTTTGGATCAAGATATAAGCCAAGATAGCGGCTGCATTCCCCCAATGCCGGTTAGTGCAGATGCAGTGCCTTCCTAGGAACTTTAGGCAAGCACTTGTTTCTAGTTGTCACAAATTTGCAATATGCCCAAATTTCTATAAATCTTTTTGCTATAATCACATTAACAATCTCATCTATATAAATGCAATAATTCATTAATTAATCTTAATTTACCATCTACTTAAAGGCAAAAACACACAAAAAAAGATTTTTATATACATCTATATAAATTCAGGCGTTAAGGGCTTAACAAAGAAGGAACCTTACCATGAAGAGTAGAGGCCTTTTATAGCCTGTTGGTCTTCACTCCAGTACGTTGGGTTGTCATATTTGCATGCTTGTCCTCCACAACCATAAGAACATTGTACATCGGCAGGGACAACATAACGGATAGCCTCACCAAAAACTGTATACTTGGACCTAGGGGCTCTGACTGGAAAAAACAAAAAAAACATTGCATATTGTTTAGACTAATGGCTTCACACACAATTAAGAATTTAATTATGTCAGACGCTGGTTGGTAGGCTTTAATATTACACTTAAGGGTAGGCCACAGGTATTCGCACAGTAAATGTTTAACTTCATCATTGTTTTTTGTTTTTTTTTATAATTCACTCCATAATCTCTAAAACTTTGTGCTTGGATAGAGCCACCACTTTTAAATTTTGCAGACAAGAATAATGTCACCATATTTCATTTGTGCTGACAGAAGAGGATGTTAAAGTTTGCGTCTGTTTTTTGTTTCATGTTTCTTATTTAAAGAAAATTTAAATATGCCAAAACATCTGCCTACATGACATATTTTACCACAGAAACCCTATCGGTTGATCATAAACAGTGTTTTTTATAATGCTTAACACTTAACAAATGAATGAAGCCAATTCCTTAAAATAAACAAGTTATATATTAGTCTTTCTCTGCTGACTGTTCAGAACCTCTGAAATAACTAGATCCCCAGTGACTGTTCACTTAAGGTGACTAATCCCTTGTCTGGCAATGGCTAGACCTTAGCTCTAAAAGACAGTTAACTACTTTATAAAAAATAATTATATTTAACTCACTAACTATATAGTGTGTGTTCAAATTCTCCCATTATTACTTACAGAATTCCATCAGAGCCCCTCCTGCTGCCTGTGCCATTTGAAGTGTGATTCAGGAAATCAACCAAAGTCATAGCAGAATCTAGGGATACATTACACATCATCTGATTAAATAAACTAAATTGTTTCAAGTTCTATAGTATACATAACAATAAAAATGTAACTTACCTGAAACAATTTATCTAAACCATCTGTAACAAGCATGTTAGAAAAGTCTGCTCTTCTGGACGTTAGCATATCTGACTTCAGCCTTTTGACGCTGGCTTCTATGGAGAGTCAATCTTGTTGCTTCTCTTGATGTGATCCGTCACAGATTATCCCTGCGTCGCTGGGTGGGGCTACAGGGTGAACATGGCCTGTGTGCTCCTACATGGAAAGACATGCATTTACTGGTATAACTGATGCATTCTTGACAATATTTCCAAAGGAATGTGTAAAAAATGAAAACTGGTGAGGGTTTGTTACACCTGATTCCTAGCACAGTCAGTGCTGTGGCAGTGAAGGGAGAGCAGATTTATTTTTGACTCCTCCCAGATTAGACAACTATAATCTTATTACTCTGTAGGCATATCAACAGAGCACCTTATACTCACTTACAGCATTGGTCATTGAAAAACACAAACTATAATGCATTTCATTAATTCTGTCCTCGCATTTAGACTATTGTAATAGTTTGTTTTCTTGTCTAAACAAAAAGCAGCTGTCTCCTCTGCAGCTGGTCCAGAGCTCTTAACTCGCACCAATAGAAGGGCCCGTCTTCTCAAAACTTTTCAATAGCTACTGGTCTCCTACCGGATACAATAAAAAATGTTGGTGCTGACTTTCAGAGCCTTCCTACATCAGTGATCTGATATAGGAAGGAGCCTCTCGCACTTTGAGGTCTATAGATCAAAACCTGCTGATGGTTCCTTGCACTTGTTTTTGGAACAAAGGAGACCAATCCTTCCAGGGTGTTGCTCCCAGACTCTGGAACCATCTTCCATTCTCCTTGCGTTCCCTGGGGTCTGCTGACACCCTCAAAAGCCAACACAAAATGCTCATTTTAAGGTGCAGTAGTTGTTTTAGGGACTGATATGACTGCTATATTGTTGTATTAACTCTACTGTAATTGTGTGTTATTTTTTGATGTGTTTTAACTTCTTGTTGTTACTTTGTGACCTTGTCTGTGAAAGGTGCTATATAAATAAACTATGCTTGCTTGTTTGCTTATAATCAATAATTTCTGTTGATTTTTTACCTATGCTTGGTGACCAAACAGTGACAAAAGTAACTTATATGTAGTTTTGGCGCTTGTAAATATGCACACCACAATCTAGTTTGTTGGGGAGAGCAGCATTAGACTCAAACCTGTTCCACAAATAGAGGGACCTAATTGACATAACATACCAAGCAGATAAAATCTGATTGGCTTAGCTCTCACCTCACTAAAGCTGGTTAGTTTAAGGATAAGGAGTAGAAAGGAAAAGGGGCGTGTAGATGGAGATAACTGCATAATAAAACTGTAATGCTTTTTGAGAGAAATGGGCGATAAAAATAAAAACTACCAAACAAACCGCATAAAGTTACATAGACCCTCTCTTAGAGGATTTCAACAAATAAGTCACTTGCTAAAATTGTATATTTTCTATTTCACTCACCAGTGCCTGGCAGTTCAAATTTGCTTTTACCATGTTGCTCATATCTCCACAGTGAACCTAAAAACACGAAATAAGATTTTTGAAAGTGCCATAAGACCAACAATGTTCATCAGCAAATATTTTCACACTTATTCACACTCCAATATTCTCTAAGACAATTTACAAACAAAACATAATTCGAGTAACTTAATGTACAACTAAAATAAGGAGTAGAAAAGTTATTAATTTATTCATTGCAAATCTGTATTACAACCACACAGGCTATTCATAGTGGCCACCAGATGGCAGCAAACACAACTCAATATGCTATCCACACCAGGCTCAAGTGCTGAGCAAACCCAGGCTAAAATAGCAGTATAAATACATTTGGACATTTGGGGCTTTGGCTATACACCATGTAGGGTAAATGTTGATAGTAGGACCTACCTTGGAATGGATACAGGATTATTGTACGCCTACAGGCTGCGACTATAAAGTGCCGTAACAATGCGTTATCATAGTCCCATTCTGATTATATAAAGGGAAGCGGACCTTTCACATCCTCCTTCCCGCAGATTTAATTGGGTTGTGATAAAATTAGTTACATCTGCACGCTTTTAAAAGTGAACACAAGGGGGCCTTGGGTACCACTCGCGTCGCTGATTTCCGCGCTCCACATCGGCACCTTCGCCAGGCATAATGGGAGCATGAGTTTATTGTGGGGTGCTCGTAGATGTAGAACATTGCGACCAGATACTACAGAAAGACTACATTTCCCATCGGCCTTTGCAGCGCGCTTGGAGTTGCCCCCGCACGTCGCGTAGTGCATTTGGTATGAGCAAACCGTCCGTCAGCTGTTCCCTTAAAGCCGGCTGGTCTGAAGGATGAAAACACCGGAAAACGTGAGCTTGTACTTTCAGAACAAGACGAAATAATACTGATACATCATTGGGAAATGTAATTTAATCAGTAATGCGGGTATTATTTCATCGCTTCTTGCATATGTCTACTTCAATAAGGCGTTCCGACTGTGTGTAAGAAACTCAAAGCGCGCAGTTTGTCACATTGTGTTTCGCGTAAAAGGTTGAAACCGGAAGTCGTGTATTCCTTTCCACCGCCTTGGCTCTGGTAAATTTGCTGCGGAGCTGTCGACGGTATAAGCCGGGGGAGAGGCGAAGGAACAGGAGCGCCTCAGCGATGGAGCATTTCTAAAGGACCAAACTCCCCCGTAAAAGACCAGCGAGTTTGGAAAACTACATGACCAAAGACGCGCGGCCATCAACGAGAAACGCAACCATAACAATCATGCAATTCAAATACAGACGAATTTAAGCCGAGCGCTTCTTCTTCAAGGTTAACGCCGCATCCCTCTTGTCTCACGTCGGCTTGAACGTCATCTGATAGCCGGGGTACCGATCATGTCTGTGGAACAGCAGCAGCTGGGATATCCCGACAACATGCCCGGGTGGATGAGGGCTGAGATCGAGCGTCTCTCCCGGGAATTGACCGAGACCACGAACGAGAAGATCCAGGCGGCGGAGTACGGGCTCGCGGTGTTGGAGGAGAAGCAGCAACTCAAACAGCAATACGACGAGCTGGAGATGGAGTATGAGACCATGAGACAAGAGCTGGACCAGTTGAAAGAGGTAATATGTGGGCACAAATATACTTTAGCTTATTGACTATTTATATGGGTGTCATAGAGGTATTTCACTAACACATATTTAGTTTGGACTTTTGCTTTTTTCAATGTATCATTACTTACAAACTACACAATGAATATTATAATTGTACTCTACCTATTTATCCAAAGCTTCTATGCTGCAAGGTCAACTTCATGATGGAAGGATCGGCATAGGCTCCCCTGTGCTATGCTGCGCCCCCCTCCTCCTGCTGAGGGTATCCCCCACACTGCCACCTATTATTTATTTATGCAGCACCTCACCCTTTCCTTGCCTTTCAGTTTGTAGTCTACTTATCTTATGCATGTTACCACTTTGAAACGTGACTATTGTGTTACTGTGATTCCTAATACAACAGGCTGTATAAATACAGTTGATTTCACTCAGTGTGGTAATGTCATTTTCTGTTGGTGAATCATCTTCTCATGCATGAACTGGTTAACTTCACAGAGGCGGGAGCTTGTTTGAATTTTAAACGTTCCCGCTCGGCAGAGAAGTTGGAACGGAAACCAGATGAGCAACGACCCTTTGGGAATGGAAAGAATGTGTTGAGCAGTGAGTGGAGAGATAAAGGAAGTTTGTTAAAGACAGAAACAGTGGCCTGGCTTGTCCGGTCCCTGTCAGCTGATATTAATATAGTGCAGTGGAGCTTGTCACTATCTTGTGACTGGGATTGACATGAGGTTTTATTCACGAGTTTGCTATTATTATCTGTATATTGACGACTGTATTTAGTCATTCTTCTCTCACATCCTCCTCTGTGGTGGTTCTTCCTGCACGTTTCGGCTGTCTTACCATGAGGGCGATATATTTTTGGCAAGAGCCTTTTTTGCTTTGCCAGAATTCTGCTTGTCTTTCCTACTGTGATTTTTGTTAAGTCAAATACTTGAGGGCATTCAACTCTTGTGGTCTTGACTGCTTGTTTGTGCAGAGTTGATGGAGGCTTAGGCTGTGTTACCAGTTCTTGCACACTTTTCCCATGCATTTCTTTGCTAGAAAGACCCTCCCGGGCTTTCAATAGAATGAATACACAGGCTAGTAAAAGGGAAATAAACTTTGCAAGATATAACCCATGCTCACTAAATCAAAGATGTATTTTCTTTTTAATCAAAGTCTTCAATAGAGATACCCATGTGTGCTTTTTATTATAGTGCACAAACAAATCTGAATGGGCAGTAAACTCAGTTGGTTGCAGAGCTGTGGCAGAAGTTCATTCTTTTACCATGAGGTCAAGGAGTGGGTTATACTGGCTGTAGATCACCAGTGAGATGTCTTCTTTGAACAGCCATAGAAATGTGCCTTTATCACTTCTCTCAGCAACGCAGAAATCTGTTTGGGCCAGTCAGGAAAATGTGATCCTATCAGCTGGAATACACATTCTTCCCACATCCCCCATGGCTTCCTTTGTTATATCTAGAGGAAAACAGGAGATCATAGGGAGCAGATATACTACTAATGTGATGTGTAGGCTAAACTGAAATGCTGTTGAATTTTTAACAGATGTGCTTTTTACTGATATCTAAGACAATCGGTGAATTGGGCAAAGTTAGGGATATTCATTTCAATGGATTTGCTAGAGGATTATCTGGCAAATCTGATGAGTAAATTGTCTTCATTGCCTTTCCACGAGGGCAGCACAAAATGTGTGTTTAATTATTTTGAATGGTGATATTAGAGGTTTACTGATGCTTTGTTACAATGTTTTTATTGTCATAATACATTTTCTTTTACAGTTGTATTTTTCAGATATTATTTAAATTACTGTTTGAACTAATAGGTTATTTAACATTTAAATATCTTTTCTGACATCAGATTTAACTCTAAATCAGATGGAAACCTTTGATATTATATTACAATATATTTATTTTTCTTGGATATAACTGATGGTGCTGATAGTATCACAGTAATGGTTTGCAACTCTGCACCTCAAGACCCCATATGACATTCCTTACAGCAGGTAAGCCTTTGTGACTCACACTCAAGCCCTTTGGACCCCAGCGTAACCTCCTCTTTAATGATGATAATGACTAGCAGTCACAGGCTAGTCCATAGCAGTAATGGTGGAAAAGGCACTAATATTAACCTACACATACAGAAAGATGGAGGATTTCTGTGCACATTGTTGCTTGGTAACAGCACAGCTCAGTGAGCTGTGGTTATAGGCTACCTCTTCAACTATTGCTGCAAATTGCCATGTGCTTACTGATGAATGCAGATATTTTCATTGAAAAAACTAAATGTGCTGTAGTTGTTATATATAATAACATATGAAATTGCATTTTTCAACAGATTTTTTTCACATGGTTACAGTGCTAATCCAGGAGGGAAGTTTAAATCAGATTTTTAAAAAAAAATTTGTGTCATTTATTTAGAGCATAAACTAGATGTGTTGTGCCCTGTTATCAGGTTAACTGGCAGGTGACAAAGTCCAGGCTCAGTCACGAGCTAAGCAGCTAAAGACATTACAGTTCATGCATAAGAGTGGTTCTCTCTGAGCTAAGCCCCTCACAGGTGACATCACGCACCACACCTCCAGCTGTTCACACCACACCAGGTCGTGCTTCACATCCAGAGCACCTCAGGCTCTTACAGACTCAAGATTTATTTTTGGGCTGGTGCCAGGAACAGCACAGGAGCTGTTTACACTTGCATACCACCACGTTTCTAGCCTGTCCACATCCAGGCAGCTGCGTTCCTGGTTGTGGAATTCTAACAAACAATCACCTCCCTAAATATTGTTCAGTCAAACCTCCCATCTCTGTGCTCCGAGGGGAGGGTCATTGTTGGCCTGAGCCCAGCGGGGTTAACAGGTCTTGGGTGTCACCGTTGTAGCGGGTTAAACGCCATCAGTACATAGTGTTTGACAAAGCAGAGATTGAGAGAGGCGTCCCATTGTAGTACCATTTGAAAGGATTGGTCACTTTTGTGCTTGTTAAAACAGCAGATCACAAAAGGATATATGCCAGTGTACTTAACAAAGATATCTGGTGTAACTTTAAGCCCTTTATGTTTCATTCTGATTGAACTTTGATAGAACTACTGCTGACAAAGTGTAAAATATTCACCATCCGCCTGAAGTTAAATGGTAATCTTTTTCTAAATGCTAAATAAAGCCTCAAATCTCCTCCCTTCTGAGTATAAGAGGATGAATCTCAGTTGCAACATTCTGGCTTAGGAAGACATGGGAGCTCCTGGACCAGTCTTGCTCTGGTATGCCTCGTCAGGTAACCCAACGTGCATTCTGGGCAATCCTACACTCATGAACTGACCTAAAAGGCATGATTATTGTATATTGTCCTGGTTAGTTATTGTTAATAAGCAAAACTTTACTGTCTATTTGCCTTTTTAAAAAGACAATAGTAAGACTTTGAAATAATTAAGATGGAACTTTACTTGAAGTGATTTCAAAGCTAGCCTTAAATAAATGTTACAGATCCGACTGCTTAGCATTAGAGGAGATCAATACTTTTATAAATGGTAAATTATTTGGAAGTTTTAAGCTAGCTGTCTAGCCTTTAGTGACTGGAAGAGAAAACTATAATATAAACAATGCACTTCAATTGTATAACAAAACTGTTTGCATGAATAACTTTTGGAGGTGAACTATCTTTATTCATGATTTAGTTGAACTTTCATGACTTGAGATAAAAGCCCTCAGTAAGTTGCTCCAGCATCTCTTGCATATGGTCTTTACACCAGATGGAGCATTGTGCATTGCACAGCATTGTGCCTTCAGCCTGTTGATCTGACTGTTGTATAAACGTGTGTCGTTACTGCACAGTGAGTTACATCACAAAATATTACACAGTTTTATCTGGTACTTATTGGCGTGTCTGTCTATGTTGATGTTTGGTTGTGTAGTAGCAGTATGGAAGCCTAGAAGGGCCATGATTTAGAAAATGTAATCCAATTAGAAAAACCCTGGACCAGATCAGGCAGGAGTTGAGGCTATAAGCAGAGGCTGAGGTAATCACTACAGCAGAGGTCACTGCAGGGAACTGGGCGGTTGCAAATTCATGATATTGTTATGCTTACACGTTGTTTTCTTGCTAGTATGTGAAATTAAAAAGACACACCTAACATTGTTGTTACATTGTTGGCGGCACGGTGGCTGAGTGGCTAGCACTCATGCCTCACAGCAAGAAGGTTGCGGGTTCGATCCCCGGGTCGCCCGGGCCTTTCTGTGTGGAGTTTGCATGTTCTCCCCGTGTCTGGATGGGTTTCCTCCGGGCATTCCGGTTTCCCCCATCAACCCAAAAACATGCACTGTAGGTGTAAAAGTTGTGTGAGTGAGTGTTGGTGGTGGTCGGAGGGACCGTTGGCGCCTGTTGGCTTGGCAGCCGCGCCTCCGTCAGTCTGCCCCAGGGCAACTGTGGCTATAACAGTAGCTTACCACCACCGGGTATGGAGTGAATGAAGAATGCTCTGTAAAATGCTGTGTAAAGCACTTTGGGGACATGTGTCTGTGTAAAGCGCTATATAAATAAACCTTACCTTACATTACAAATAAGAAGTTGCCCTAATTTATATGCATGTCTGCAGCAGCAAATTATAAGAATTTTGTATTTAATATATTCAAGTGACGTCTTTTGACTATGAAGCCTTGTTTGTGTGGGCTCAGAGATCTTGTATAAACCAGTGAATCATCTCCCTTAGCTAAAACCTGGATTTAGGGTTGCTTGTTTAAAGTATCTTTCTCATTTCTATAATAAACCTCATAGCCTTTTTTAGGCTTCTATCATACTCCATGCATACCCTATATTTTCTCTGTAAATCACCATGTTATCTGCACAAACTGTTCATGCGCAAGACTAGCAAGCCCTGATATGATCCTTTCTTATGACTTGGGATAATTAATGTTTGTGTTTACAATGGCTGGAAAGAGAGAGACCTCCTCAGACTTCCTTCTATTGTGCTGGAGTCAGTTTTATACAGTTAGCATCCTGTTTACAGGTGAGGGCATTTATAGCAAATGGGAAGGATATGATGTACTGTCCGGAAAGCTTGCGATAAGCATGAGAAAGGAAGATTCAGCATTTATTCATCATTTAACTCAATAAATGAGGGGGAAAAAATAAGCTTTTCAAAATCATTTTCAAAAGATGTCAGTAATTTTATTTTGAAAATCATGTGACTTACAGAATACTAGTAAATGTATCAAACGAAGTTATTGCTCTGGGTAAAGGGTAATTCATTTGCTTAAGGCTATATAAGCATGCCTTAAAGAAGATACACTTATTAGCATATATGACAAAAGAGTTTCTTGTGGTAGTAATAAATGGACAGATGGTGGGTGCCGCGACCCCCTCTCCACACAGTCACGTGCACTCAATCAAAGCTGTTTGTTCATATATGACATTTCTTGCATCTGGTATCAGTTGAACTTCTGAGTAACATGTGTAAAATTACTTACTTCCTTGTAAAATCAACTTTTAGTATTACATTTTTTTTCTGAGACAAGCAACAAGCTCATGCCACAGCAACTATCACAATTAATCAAACCTTCATGGGGCCCTTTGCCCATTTTAATAGGTCAACTATTCAAACATGCTAAAGACCCTTTACCCTGGGGCTCATTCCATCTAACTGTACCACCACAATACAATAAGGAACATATCCAGTGTCTCTCACCATCCTCACACTGTGCCACCAAACTCCCCCTCCTCCCCCTCTGCAGGCTGCCATTGTGAGTCTAGACAGTCTGCTCTGAAACCCCCAGGCAGGCTTCAGAAATAGAGAAATGGTTAAATGGGAGCTGGGTATAGAAGAAGGCAGGCCCATGGTGTGACAACTAGGGGCATGAGGAGGGTATTTTAATTGGATACATGCCAGCCTCTCAGGGGTTCTTGAAAAATGACAGGAGGGGCAGTGCATTGGTTTTCTGTGGGAACTAACTCACTTCCTTTGAAAGAGAAGAATAACGAAGAATCAGCTGGTCCAATGGGTTTAAAGAGCTTGGAATTTAAATGAGCTCCAGCATGGAGAATGGGACTTCCTGTATTGTGCGTTTTGTGCTTTGGAAATCTTAGGTTGGTTGAGTAAGAAAATGGATAGAATTCTGGCCAATGGTAGCAACTCAATTATACTTTTCTGTCAAGGTCTCAGGTGTAAAAGCTGTCACACTGACCTTGAAATGTAACCTTGTTGATAGAAAAAAGTCCCTTATGGTCACAAAATGCCTTTAATTACTGGAAGTGGTGCAGGAGGCCATTAGAGTGTGTTTAGTTGGAGGAAGGGCCAGTCCAGACCAGGACCCCATCATTAGGGGCACACCGGAACAGCCCACTGGGAAACATTCAGGCCTAGTTTATGGTATGGCTGTTTGACACATGTGGAGCAGGAGTGATGAAGAATTGAGTTAAAGAAATGACACAAGACCCAAGATGTCAGCATAAATGATGTTTGCCTCCCATCCCCCATTCTCCGGTCAATGCCACGGCCTGATTGAATGGGCCTGAGTGTGGGGAGATGTGATATACACAACATTTATCTAGTAAGTCATTACAGCTGCTGGTTTAGCAGACCTCACAACAGACAAACAAATTGATTTTGCAAGCAGCAGGATCCCCAGCCCCCTTGTTCTTCCTGTGTTTCCACCTTGCTCTTTGTGAATATAATCTCATGCGCTCCGGGTTGGTGTGACTGAGGCAGGCCCCAGCTGTGGCCCAGCTGCTCCCCTCCTCTGTCATTTAAGCAATAACAGGGAGCTGTGTGTCTGTGCTATAGTCACATGTAACTTCACTGAGGGATGGTATTTATGAGAACAAGCGTGCAGGACCAAACTAGAGAGTTTAACATGGTCTAAACCTGGGTTAGATACAACAAAGTCCAAACAGTTCAAGTGCAGCTGAGTGCAGCTCAGTCTTTGTGCAAATAGATTGGATTTAAAGTGTCTACAGAGCTGTGTGGCAGAGGAGAGAGGAGGGCTACAATCTGTAGTGCCGATAGTGCCATCTGTGATAGTGGCATCCCCCTGTGTTACCTCTGCTGACCGTTGCTACTGTAATTGGCGATGTAATCATAATGACGTCTGCTCCCCTGGGGGCTGGCGCGTGGACCTGGCATAGCTCATCCAGACACAGGGCCTCTGTTCTGAGCTAAAGAGGAACTACAGGCAGCCTCTGATAAGGCTGTCTTTGCATTGCAAATGACTGAGGTTGTGAAAACCAAAGCTGGAGCAGCTTGGTGATATGAACGATAAAGAACTCAGACTTAAAGCCAGACACAGATATGGAGGTGTACTATATCAAAACCATTAAACATATGCAGTGCCTGGAGATTAGGTCTTTATCCCCCCAAAAAACAATGTGCCCGTCTTAAACATGTGCTTCCTCCTGATTATTAACCAGAGTCTCTATTGCAGAGAGCTGGAAGATTTAGGATACAAAGTTGCTTCTCTTCACAATTTTGTTACTATTCATCATTATAATATTATTCTTTTTCAGTCTCCTGTACCCCTCTTCCTTACAGCCTGAGCAGGCCTGCAGCTGTTTTTTCCTTTTAGAAAATGTTTGCCATGTGAACTTGGGATAGCCTCACATCGGGTGCATATTTGGTTTGTACGCTGCCCCTACCCTTTAGCATTGCCTTCATTCACTGCACTGCTTTTAAAGACCCACCAGGCTTTCAGCCGTCTTCCCTTAACCTGAGATAGCAGAGTCTCCACAGGGCCCACACACCAGGTGCACTCTGCAGAAATTGGGCGAGTGAGAGAGTGAAATTGCCCAAGAGCTGGAATAATAAAAAACCCTGCAGCTCGGTGCTGCACTGAAAATCAATATGGCTCCGTGCCAAGTGCCAGCTCTCAAATATCTCAGCCTCACTCAGAGACATTTTAGCGCCTTTTTCTGTGACTGTCTTTGTTTGCCAGATGACAGTCCAGT
The DNA here is from genome assembly GCA_034769755.1 of Odontamblyopus lacepedii. Classification (NCBI taxonomy): domain Eukaryota; kingdom Metazoa; phylum Chordata; class Actinopteri; order Gobiiformes; family Gobiidae; genus Odontamblyopus; species Odontamblyopus lacepedii. The sequence continues at coordinate 29,305,435 of CM068345.1, read as the reverse complement.
ATGAAATATTTCCCTATTCAAAACAAAGAAAAGCTAAAACAAGAAAACACAAAAGAAAACACAAAAGATAAAACAAGTAATCACAATTGTTTGTATTGATATTGATCAAAATACTGTTAAAATTAAAATGGCATCCCGTATTAATTTCATGATCATAAATATTCAGCAGTCAATTGTATGCCATAATTCTAAGGTCTATCTTAAAGAAATAATTATTTCTCTCTTTATCTTTAAAAAATTGTGAAGTTTGTAGGCCATTTGGATATTCATTTGGTAACACTATACACAACTACATTCAAATTGATTCAGTATATGTTAGGACTGTTGTAATTCTTTAATTTCTCTTGCTTCCAGGCTTTAAGATTTAACTTCTCATGAGGTTAGTTTAGTTCCGCATTTGATCATAATTTCCAGTGTTTTTATAGTTTACAGTCCAAATTCCTGGCAATCATAATACCCTATCTATATTACTCATTACAGCGAGTGGCATTGACTTGAATATAGCCGTGTCTAATCAGGAACAGCTCGGTGTGTAAACTGTGTTAACCAAAACAAGCAGAAATCCATGTGACGTACATTCCTCAGGACAATGTTAAACAGCAGGCCAGGGCAAAAACAACAGGGATTCTCAGACAGTCTCAGAAACAAGCACTGGGAAATATGGCAAAAAATAATACTTATACAGATTTTCACTTTTATTCTTTTCTTATTAAGATATTGACTTATTTATTAGTTTAATGAACATAAACAAGAAAGACAAAAAATAGCCCTGTTTATTGACTTGGCTGTATTTGGCTGCCGACCTGTCTATTAAAAAGTCCCCAGACCGTTCCTGACAATTTGACACAACTAGTTCTTGATTTTTGATTTAAATGTTTTTAGTTGCAAGAACAATGTCACTGGGTATTTTATCACAAATTCTATTGCAAGATTTTAATAATATTGATGCATTTCATTTAGGGATGCTTGAGATAGATTTTATTACACCAAACTATATGACATCCACAGTAGGAAGTGGCTGTTTACAGGATACTGTGTAACCTAATCCCCCGGGAGGTCTGTGACTCTGTGTGCTATGGTCAGATGATAATAGGCAGCTAAATATAGCAGTCCAGTGGTGTGTGAATAAAAATCTGAATCCAGGCTCAAGGAAGACATCTCATTTGTTTATTACAGCAAAGAATCAGCAGAGTTCTATCTACACGTGATCTTTGCTTCACGTGGACATAGATACTGTTTAGTGGATTGTTTAGTGCTTGTGTCCTCCTCTTGCTCCTCCTCTCCTCCTCTGCAGTCGCCTCCATGGCCTGTTCTAACACTGACCAGCCTTGTATGAGTAACTAACACAGCAGCACAGTGAAGGATGTGTCAGCAGCCCTCACTACATCATGGCACAAGTATGTACCACAGACCCTGATCACCTAAACATCAGCCCACACAACAGGGCAACATGGAGGCACTTCCTGTTTTCTCTGTTTGCTGGGTGTGAAGCAAGGGAAAAACTCAAAGAAATATACATTTTTTTATATCTTGGTTTCAATACACAAATTACATGTTTGGTGTCCAAACTTTTAATTGATGGGGAAACCTCATACAAACCTGCAATGATGTGATTGCAATGAATTTCACATTTATAGCATTGAAAATCCAAGCATTTATAAGTATTAAGTATTTATATTTTTTATGAAGAGACTAAATATAATCTATCCTGTCACATAAACCCCTAATAGATTTTATTAGAATTTATTGCCAATATTGCAATAACAGCAAGTTAATACTGTAAAGAAACCTTAATAATTGTCGTGTGATATGTTCCAAGCTTTCTGTATCTTTGATTTGGGAAAAAAAAGATTGTGTTTTTGAACCATTGCACGTCCTTATTTCCAACTAACCAGTGACTGATTTAGCCAATGTTCTGTTCTTTGGTTAGAAATCCCTAGCCAATTTATTGTGATGCAGTAGATCAGTTGTTTAGGTCTCACTCAGACATGTGGGACACTTTATTCTAAACTAAACTCTATAAATAGCTGGGTGTAGTCGAACCTTGAGTTGTGCTCTGCAATCAGTGGACTTTGAAACCTGTTGTCCTGTGAGATTAGATGACAAAGAGACAGTTAGTCCATGTTCAGACTTGTATTCAACCACAGAGGCTGTTGTTTAATGACAGACCCTGCTACCTGTGACAACGCTGCCATAGCAACATATAAAAACTAGTGAGATGTGAATGCAATGACAGCAAGCTGTGCATTTTAAAATGATCCCTGATCTCTAGAGAGACCAGGGCTTTTTGTTTGCCGCTAATATCATCCTTAGCAACCATGATGCAACAGGATGCATGATTTCCCATTATGGCAGCCTGTGGTGCTTTTAAAAGTATACCCTATGGTCTTAGGTACGCTTGTGGATATTTTATTTTGACAAATAATTATAATACTAATTATGGTTTGGCCATTGCCTGCTGTTATTGGGCATTTGCTAAAGATGAAGACAGTAAATTATTGACAAATGATTCAGTTGAAAGTGCACTATATCCACCATCACATGATGCTTTTGATCTGCTATGCTGTGCTTTGATGTGCTGCTTCAGGATAGCTGTGACTGTTTTTTTAAATACTGAAACACTAGAGAATCATTCGAACTAATGATTCCCCCAAACACTGCTTTGAACAGCCTACAACAGGGCAAAGGAGAGAATTCAATTTGTCAACTGGACTAAATCTATTTTTTTTTTTTTTTTTTTTTTTAAATAAATAAATAAATAAACAAACTTTTGTCCAGTTGACAAATTGGATTCTCTCCTTTCCCATGGATTCTACCTGGACGACTGAGGGATTTTACACACAGCTTTACAGCAGATTAATTAAGCATATTTGCATTTATATGAACAGAAACACAGTGCATAAAATGAATAAGAATATTGGTGGGAAGCTTGTGACGAGATTATAGAGTTGAATGCTTTTGTCCCCCATTTGACCACCAATGAAAAATATTTTAAGGCCTCTCTTAAGAAAAGCACTGTAGATTAGAGGCCTGAGGTCACAAGGTTTTGGCAAAGGGTGCAGGCTTGGACTGATTGCTCTGCCTTCAGTCCAGTAAGATTATTGCAATGGGATTTCCCTTTTTTGATTGTTTTAATCCTGTCTTTTATTCAAACAATACTTAATCAATACTCTATCTTTCTACTTTCACTTTTGGGGGGATAAACTTTGTATCTATCTGCAAAGTATATTGAGCAGAACTTTGGTCTGCTAGTTTTGTGAAGTCGTTGAGCCTTTAGCTTGATAGTCATCCATTCTTGACCCGCATTTTTATTTTTTACTTCATTTTATTTATATTTTGATTTTCTCTGCTGAAGTGGCACGAGACATGGCACCAGCCTGCCCTTCTCTAACCTGTCATGAATTGGTTTTACGCTTTCATGGTAAGTCCTTGCAACTAGGTCAGTTGGACTTGTTCGAATTTTCAGATTCCCTTCCTCTAAAGGAATTACTCGGATTATTACAATATGCAGTGAAACCGGAGAAAAATCCTGCAGCCACCAGTCACGTGCAGTAGAGGTTTAGCGGGTCAGAGAGGGAGAGAGGGGGGGGTGAGTAAAAGAAGAGAGAGAGAACATGAAAGAGAGAGAGGAGAATGTAGGTACAAACCAGGCCTGATTCAGAAGAGTCTTAGGTGATTTTGCCCACATAAGTATCAGTTTCCATCTCAACACATCACTGGTGTATTGGGTATTGGACACAGTTTGTAATCAAAGATATGATTATTTTGAGACTGGGAAACCTAGATTCTTATGTAGTCAAAATGGTCTTGCACTTAAATCTTAAATCTGTTTGTAAATCATGATTATTTAAACCTAAAAATATGACAAAATATGACCCAAAAAGACCAAAAAACTGTTGCTCACTGTGTCTGAGCACGTGAGGAATAAATCAAACTAGCAGGGAAAATCTGGAACGCATTTGGGAGTATGAGATGATTCTTTCCAGATGGAGGTTTTCTACAGTCTACCGTAATCGGAATGATTTTTCATCTTGCATCCTGAGATGAACTGCTATAGCAAAACCATACTTTGACATAAATATTAGAATGAATGTTCTTAAAGGCACACTATTTTGTTTTGTGCTGGAGGGTCCACCGCCTGCTTGTCTCTATATAGTTTGGTGTAGTCACACATTTTTTAGGACTTTTTAATGAACATGCTAAGCCAAACAGTATCTTAAAGAATGAAATGTTTCAGCCCCTTCACCTAAAAATCCACAGCTCCTATAAACCATGACTTGATAAACTTGGACAGTTTGCTTTGTGATTTACCTCCGTCTTCCTTTACCCCCAGGCTTTCGGACAAGCCCACTCCAACCACAGGAAGGTGGCTGCAGATGGGGAGAGCCGTGAGGAGTCCCTGATCCTGGAGTCTGCCTGTAAGGAGGCCTACTACGAGCAGAGGGTCCTGGAACTGCAGAACGAGCTCCGTCAAACCCGCAACCTTCTCACCAACACGCAGTCTGAGAACGAACGGCTCAATACCATCTCGCAGGACATCAGAGAGGTGAGGCAGAGAAAAGTACTATTTGTGCTCATGCAAAAAGTGTATTATATTGCATCAGATTGTATGTGAGAAAATACAAGTGAGAATATGTAATACATGTCCTTGCTCACCCAACATGGTTCATTCAAATTGTAGATTACTTTAATAATTACTTTGCTTTCTAAATAATTTTGTTTAGGATTTCCCTGTAACAATTATATTTATATCTGCCAACTTACCAAAACAATAACGGTTGTGGTTTGACATGTTTCACAACTTCTCATACAGACCTTAGTCTGGTTAGGAACATGTATTTGTTAGTCTGATTCAGTGAGTCAAATCTACACAAGTCCTCTTTTGGGTGTGCTATATTAAGTAGTTAAAAACAATTAAGCATGTGAGAACCTGAACTGACTGAAAATTAGCCTTGCCTTTTTGCATCTGACATCTCACACTTATTATAGCCCAAGTAAGTCCTCCATATATACAGTAAGAATAACTCATTAGAATCATAATGCACACTTTATCGCCTATGTCCTATTTTACACAATGCATGACCCCTTTAATTGCTGCCATTACTGTATGCTCTACACATAACCATTGACCTCATTATACAAGACAAGACCAAAAGCCCACTGCACACACATCCCATGGGGATATGGATCAAAAGAGACGAACAGTGAATGATAGATGGTTAGGAGCCAGTCTTTCACCTAAAAGTGCTTTGATCTAACCACCATCTTCTCAGCAGCCAAGTGCAGATCAGAATAATAATGAATAGGTTTGAAGTTGTGAACATTTTAAAAGATATTCCTCGAGGCATGTACCACTCAAATACAACTGTGCCATTGTAGTAACAGGGAAAGCAGCTCATAGTTGTTGCAATGTTAAAACCCATTGACGACATATGCGGCTGTCTGTCACATGACCCATTTAGTCTTTCCATAATGCTCTCACACAGCAGGAGATAAACCTGAGGGTCTTACATTCTTCACGTTTATGCATTGACGATTTACTTCAGCTGAGTCCACTGATTTGCTGTGGGTTATTTCAGCTTCATTATAGCAGCAGAAAATAGTCTGGATTAGTACATGAAGCATGTCTACAGGAATCTGTATTTCCTTTGCATGAGGCAGATGTCAACTGTGTGTATACTGAGATTAGGGCCAGAAATTAGGTCTTTTTAAAAGGTGGAAATATGGAATAACATGTTCTACATGCAGACCATGCGCAGTTTGCATGTTCTCCCCATGCCTCCTTCGGTTTCCTCTGGAAATCCAGTTTCCCCATCCATTGAAAAAATGTACAATAGGCAGGATTCCCCTGAAAATTGAGCTTCCAAATCTCAATGGGACTTTCCTATAGTCCTGGCAGGGCTCTACAGTGCGCCCATTTCACTCGCATTTGCGAGTAAATATTTCGTCGTGCGAACGAGGAAAATAAAACAGTCGCACCAGTGCGAGTGCTTCTGCAGCCACAGTAAGGAGAACTGCGCACAGACGTAACGTGACAAGTTAAACGTTCTAAATGTATCAAACATTAGGGGCAAACTCACACTAGGACTTTAGAATCGTGCCCAAGCCTGGATCGCTCCTAAAGCGCCGCACGCTTTCCCAGCGCGAGCGCTGACCCCAGCGTACGAGCTCCGCATGTGGCCGATATCACTCATACGAACAAACTCCGCTTCAAAACACACCCACGCCCAGCTTCAACGAGGAGCGCCCCGCAGCAGGACCCACACCTCTCCCACCACTCAGTAAACACCCCCACGCCGCTGGACTTCCTTCTCAGCTAAAGCCAGAGCTTTGTCTTGGTCTTGTCTCGAGCGCGTTTGGACTCGGTCTTATCACGGACTCAAGGTCTGAATACTGAGTGTGATCATATTTCATTACGGCCGCTACAATAAACTTGTACCGGTGTGCGTGACCACGCGGGACGTCTCTCTGCGGCCTGTGCACTGGAGCCCGCAGACACTGTGCGGCCCGTCAGCACAGACTCCGCAGCGCGCACCCTTGTGTACCAACGTGCGTCACAGGGCAGGTTAAGCATCCCACCTGTCCTTCCGCCTCACGTCAAATACGCCAATACTAATTTTCTGTCAGTGTCCGCACAGAGCAGACCCACAGCACAGAGCAGGCGATACGTGGGCTGAAGTTTGCCTAAGAAAATGCCAAATAACTCTGTCACAATGTGCGTTTAGTTTGGTAAATGTGCAGAGGCAAAAACCACTGTAAAACCAGTAAGAGAAAGTAACTTCACCTAGGAATTTGAAAATACAGGTTTAAAAATCTTACCTATGTTTTTCACTTTGAAGCAGTTTTGTGTAAAGTGCCAGTGGAAGTTCTCTTAAAGAAGAGGTTCTTAAACTGTGGGTGAAGGTCCAAAAAGGGCCACAGAGTGTTCAAGTGCAGTACAGTTTGTTTGGCTTATTTTAAGTCTAAATATTAATCAGATAAAATGAAGATATGTTTATAAAAACATTCCGATCATGCAGGAAAAGTACAGTCATAATAATTCTTTAGTTTTTTGTATTAAATTAATTCAAATAAGTTGGGGTGCGCAAGTTCTGCACTGTAATAATCGTTCGAAATGAAAACCTAGTTGTGCTCCCATTTTTTTTTCTGTGCTCCTGAAATTTTTAACTTAGGGGCACATGTGCTCCTGAAAAAAAAAGTTAGCGTAGAGCCCTGAGTCCTGGTTATATCCAATAATGAATCTGGCTTGGCCCTAGTATTGACTTTGACATAATACACACTACAAGGTATCACCATAAGCCTTATAGTATGTCCTATGTGTTAAATATAGCATGATTAGCTTGCATTGCACTGTCCTGTTGCTGTCCCTTATCTGTAAAAGTGCTGACATGGCTCCACCTCGGTGCTGCAGCTCTAATTGGCCTGATAGAGATGGCTGAGTGAGAATGGCCTCGTGTTTGACAATAATGATGCTGGCCTAATGGTCCTCTGGTGTAGGGAGGAGAGTGAACAGCCGCCAGAGGAGGGCACATGTCTGGGCACTAGGGTTGGGCACTGGGGCTGGGGTGGGCATTGTGACTGACCTGACATGCACTGAAAGAGTCCTTTGTCTTGTGGGTTTTCAAATTAGCCTCAGTGAAAGGCCACTGGGGAAGGAATGGGACGTGAGGATGCAAAGAATGGCACCATTGATAGAAATGCCTGAACTCTGTTAAGTGAAAAAGAATAGCCCCACCAACTATGCTTTGACTAGTCTTGTTTGTTACTAGTATATTTTCTGAGGTTTGAAGGATAAGCTTTTTTTATTAAATAGGAAAAAAATGAACCTGACAGCTTGTGCTTGCTGGTGGTGCAGTACTTAAGGCATTGCACAAATGTGGTTATTACCACCTCAGAGTCCTAGTCACTTCCAGCCTCAACTGTTTGCCAAATCTCTCCTTTTTCTCTGCATATTTCTCATTACAGCTATCCTGACAAAGATAATCCTAAACAAAATCTTTAAAAGGGCATAACTAAATAAATAAACTGACAGCTTTATGTTTGCTTTTTCCATAATTAAGTTCTACCACACAACAGACAATATAACATCATTTATTACAATTTATGATTAATTGGAATGTCAGCAAATTATCTGATACAGGAGAAATACAAAATCATTGTATTGGTTTGTTTAATACTATTGTCCAAAGAACTACCATGGCTATTTCTAAAGCCATCTTCTCACTCAATTACTATTTGTAGACTGTGCACCATCTCTCCTTTTTTCTCCGCTTTGGCCTCCAGCATTCAGTACTAATAACAGTACTGTCACATAGCTCCCAGCACATGTACCAGTATTCTCTGCCAAATACTCAGTGTTACCCCCTGGCGATGATAAGACCCTGCTCTGGCTCTGTCTACAGGATTAAACCTCCATAAGAGCCGGTTACACTGCGAGGAGGCGCGCACTAACAGCCATGACTTCATTAAATTAAATCTAGTGCCATGAGAGAAATGTGCTCATTAGATACAGAGTTATCAGCACTGTATGGGACCAGTGCTTGACTGTGTGAGGACTGATAAAATGCTGTGTTATGGGAGCAAAAGCATGTTCTATAAATGTATGAATGATATAATAATAGATAGAGATGCAGATATGCAGAAAAATAACACTTGCTTTGGATATATGCAAGTATATGGTCTATGATAAAAACTAATAAAACAGCGGATTAAAAAAAATCAATTAAGAAATTATTACAAACTGGAGCAGTGTAATCTTTCAAATAAGAGTATAAACTATATAATACAAAGTGATATTTCTGCCCTTTTGTGGATTTTTTTTGTATAGTCAATCATATTTTGTGTGCTATATTTGAATAATAAGAATATTGTGAGGATTATTTTCTATCTATTTTGATTTCATTTCAGGTCCATCTTTGATAAATAGCACACCACCTATTTTGTCTGCTTAGATGACAATTCTCTATTATTAAATTAGCAACCCAAATTAGTAATAAATAATTTCAACTTTTGATTAGTTGCACTATGAATTTTGATTAGTCGTGGCAACCCTAGAATTACAGATTTGTATCTCTGCTATGAATACATTTCTTAAAAGCATTTCATAAAAAGCATATTTGTAATTTATTGCATTCAATTACTGTATAATGGAGCCACCACACAGCTGCAGTAGTTGGTTAGTACACTGCATCCACACAGGCACATACATTATTATAGTAATGAGAGTGGGCTATTGAAATGTTAAACGTGATTGCTTTCCATGCCTCATTTGCACCAAGCGGCTTTTCCACACCACATGAGGCTCTATTAAAATCAGGGCATTTTCTGTCCGTCATTCATCAGCTTTGAGGATTACACACCTGCTCTGGAGGTGTGGAGGCTGCCTCGACGGGATTGGTTTTAAAGGTTAGTCGGGGACTAGGAAGGAGAAATTGAAGTTGACCAGATGGACAGTTGATTTACCATGATTATTAAAGGTCAATTTGAGAAGGTAGATGCTAGGCTAGCTGATCGGTAGTTACTGCTACTGCTTTTAACAGAGCTAATATAATAGGATACCAAGTGGGCTTAGGGGTGTCCATGTCAAGTCCTGTATTATTACTGGTGACACCAATGCTAAGACAAATCACCCCCAGACTGCTGTTGGGTGGGGCGTGGGGGATGGGGTATGATGTAGCTAGGAAGACAGCAAGGAAATCTAGCATTTAATAGTGAAAATCTAAAATCAAGGCTAGTTTTCAATGTTAATGTATTATGTTACTTGTCAGCAAAGCACAGTTTTAAGAAACAAATATGTATGTTAAAACTTTGTTGATAGACAAACTGTAAATTATAATATCAACTATATTAAATTTAATGCCCCGTCTATACAAAAATCAATCAATAAATAAAATAAAATTAAATGAATGACAAAGATTCAACTAAACCTAAAACTAAACCAAGACCATCTGTTAAATTAGATCAAACTCATAAAGGGACCAGACGGTTAATACATTTGAATAAAGACTCGTGATTGCCATTAGACTCAATCTATCTTTTGAAAAAACATTTCTAAAAAACAAATTCAGTTATTCACACAACGGCCTCCTTTTTCCACTGACTAATGGCACCAGTGAGTGTTTTCATACCAGATCAATATGGACATGGCGCACTGAAAAAAATCAATGCACGCCCCATTCACTTTGACTAATGGATGTAAACACACACGTTTCCTCACTTGTTCCAGTGACCTGAAAATCTCTAATTTGGCTTTATGCACAATCACAGTGAATCAGGCAGTGCCACACCACACTTTTAATTGTGTATTCAAACATGTGACCTTGAGTTGGCGTTCCCCTTGCTAATGGAGGCTGGGAGAGACAGAATAGAAGGACAATTGCTAGCAGCGAACGGATAGATAAAAGCAGATCCTCTTTCACCCACATTGGCGACTCTGACAGTAGTGAGAGGCCCTGAAGCATCATTATTCTCTGTTCTGTACTGTCTGCTGGTATATTAAAGAGGGGGTAGAGTTGCAGCACATCTGTGAGTCATTTTTCCTCAAGCTCATCCTGGGACAATTCTGATTTAACATGGGATGACGTGACCTTGAGATGTGCACAGTTGATAAAGTTTTGTCTTTGAAAGTATTTCAACCTGGCAAGACTGTTGGATCAAATTCATATAGTAAATTAAATACATTTCCAGACAGACACACCTTCTGTTGGCCATTATTTGGTTGGTAGTGTCAGGAAGAGCAAGAGTTTTTGTTGACCTTCATGATCACACAAAACAATATATACCAGCTGTAAGATAAAGTGCCTTGCTGAAGGACACAACCCTTTATAGTTGACGGAATACTGGGATTTAACACGTTTACAGTTCTGCTTTCAGTGTCAAGTGTATGTAACTTTGCCCTTGTAAAATGCATTACAATTGAAAAAAAATTGTGTTTATATTGGCGTTATTACACCATTGCGATGTACTGATATATGATGACCTCTTAGTTTCAGACCTGGTTTCTGAAGCAATATCCCAAGACATCGAGGGCAGTGGGGAACAAGGTTATTGCTGCTGTTTGCTTTCTGATGATGGATACTTGATGCTGTAGATGAGACAGGAACTCAAGAGGGACTGATGTGCAGCCTCTGATAGCAGTGGCACACGGAGCAGAGTGGGGTGGGGGAGGGAGGGACTGGACAGGAGAAGTGAAATGGTAAAATGGAGGTCAGTGATATTAGACTCAAGCCAGTAGAGAGGGGAAAGGTGATAGTATTGAGCTGCAATGCAATCTGTATAAGGCCATATGGGAGCCCCTTACCGAAACATGTGGTCTATGGCTTGTTTTAAGTGAACAGAATGCAGAATAAGACTGGGGTCAGTGGAGAAAAGTGCACATAGGATCATCTTCATTTGCAGATCCAGCCAGTTTTCTATAAATAATACATGCTTTTGCCATCAGGAAGTCTGGGGCACTTTCGAGGGATCCACCACAGCAAAGGAAAAAAACGATGCACGATACACAGAAGAAAGATGCACTTAGCTAAAGTTCAAAGCAGCTTTATTTGAAGTTAATGATATCATAGAGCTACTTTTTACTGAAATATAAAAGATAGTCTCTACAAACAGATTCTCTGAAAGAGCCCTTTCAATTGAGGACCAAGGTATTCACACATAGAAATTCTACTTCACAATGTTAGACAAAAAACCATTGCGATGGAGGACCAGGTGTATAGTTTATTCTACTACTATGCTAATCTAATTGTGATTTTAATTCGACTGCAAAACAGCCCATTTGGTTCAACATAACAACTGTGATGTATGCCACGCATTTGCTTGTGTGACCACCACCCACATTGCAACAGGGCCACACTTCTTAGCTACATGTGTGGCTGTGGCTCAGCTGTCCAGTCCAGTCTTCACCTGGCAGGGCAAAAGGCACAGGCACTGACCACTTTGCTGAAAGCCTGCACTGACAAGCTGTTGGAAAGGGGTCTCCTTTGACCTTTACACCATTACGCCCAACATGTCCGTTAATAGATTTTTTCTCTGACCCTCCCTACTGCTAAGTAGATGGCATTTTATTGCAAAAACACACACACAGTTACTTTAGCACCCCTGAATGAATGCACTTAAGCAACTTCTGTCACAGCCCCTCGTCTCTCAAGGAAATGGGGTACACTCGCATGCAAAGTTGAAAGGTCGGGGGCTCTAGCTTGCATTGTAATCTGATTGGAGGAGGATGTTAATCAGTTTCAGGGCTTGGCCTCTTTTCAACAGCACCAAATAGCACTGACCCTCCAGCTGAGACTCCTAACCCTGACCTGGACAAGCAGCTGGCATAGGTTTAATGCTTCAAAATAAGGCTTAGAGGTTAGATTACTGAGAATTAATAGTATATGTTGTTTGATACAGCCAAACAAGAAGCCAACCCCCTGATTGAGGATTTTTATTCTTCTTTGCTTTGATTTCACTCTTGTGTTAAGAAGAGATTTGTAATGTAAGCTCTTGCATTATTTAGTAATGCACCAACATCAGGGCTATTGCACAGAGAGCACCCACGCTCATTAAGTATGCGTAGAGCAAATGTGAATATTAATGCCTCTTTAAATGTCAGGCACTCCTCTGCTCTGCCTTCACTATTAATTATGACACAGAGCAAATAAGGAGCATGCACAACTTCCTCAAAAGGGATTCAGCAACATGTCAAGGGTTAGTACTACAGTTTTTCAGGTGCTATAAAAATGCCCTGCAGTTATTGAGCAAAACAAGTGTCAATTGGGGAAAAAAATGACAACAAATAAATTGCATTGTTATTAATAATATAGTAACAAAAGAACAGGTTTTGAATGTACATACTGCCATTTTTTGTGTTTTATTTTAATATGATGTGTGTTTGAATAATAATAATAATAATACAAAATAATAATTTTTAAAAAATCTAATGTTTCCTCAATTTGCTTTCCTATTGTTTACTGTCATAAAGGCAGTTTGCCCTTCCTATTATTCAAATATCCATATTCTGTCATCACTGGTCCAGTCTCATTTCCTCCAGTATTTGATTTAACAAAAATGCTGGTGTGAACACTAATAAAAAGGCCCTGGGATTGATTGATTTTGTATCATTGACAATATGCTCCAGTGCTGTAGATGATGAGGTGGACACATGGTGCTGGCGTGAGAGATAAAGGACCACCTGGACAGAGATTCAGAGGCTAATTGTCTTTTGGTGCTTTTGCATTAGGCACCCTCTGTGTACTTCCCCGAGAGACCGATATGGGCCACGCTATGCAAATACATATACAAGTTTACATGCTTGATTTAAATATTCAAACACAGTATTGTTGAGGAAAACAACCTTTTCCTCTGGTGTTCATTAGTTTCTGCTTAGATAAAGAATATACTTGAAACAGGAATAAAGTCCAGATAATTTGCTTAATCAAATATTAAAAAACAATACCTGTACAAAGAGTCTGTGTCGACATTCCCATGCAGAGACTCAATGTTTACACCTCTACAGGCAGTTTTATATACAACTATAGTTGGAGGCTACCTTTTTTGATACTTAGCACCTCTTCATTGGTGCACAGACCAGCCAGGCCTCTTGGCACATTGCACAGACTCTATCTGGGGTGTTGTCTGGATAACAGGTCATGACATCATCCCTATCAATAGTTTTTCCTATTCAGTTCGTTTGCTATTGGATAGATTGAAATATCATTTGTCTTGACATATATCTATGAGTCTCACAGCTGTGATCATAGCCCTTATTTTCACATAACCTTGGCACAATAATGAACTAGCAGTGGTGGTCATACAAAATAGACATACAAAAAAGATTGTAAAAACACTGCACAACTATACCTATGGAGAGCAAAAGTCAAGTCCACTTTTCTCACATTACAGTACCACATGCACAGCAGACGTCTCTTTGTCTTCTCAGAGACTGCGACCCACCTGCTCCTAAATGGGTGTCACCTTTCACCTGAGCTTTCATCTTTTCAATACAGGCACTGGTCAGGGTGGCCCCCTCTGCATGTCCCGCTGTGCTCCTCTGTTTTGCTGTAAGGGGGGGGGGGGGTCAGGGGCAAATGATAGGGAAGGCTGTGTGTGGCAGTGTCTTGGGGATTAAGGCATGTGTCTGGCCTGCTTCTTCTGTTTACACTTCCTTTTAAGATCCAAACAAGGGACAACTGGTCTGGCATAGCAATTACCAGTCCATACAATAACATTAAAGGTACTACTGTGTTCTGAAGGTATTAACGTATGTTATATCTACTTCCACTTGCTATAATGTATTTATGCATTTTTGGGGCAACCCCATGCCTCATTAAATAGAAAAGTGTTTGAAAATACAATAAAGGAAGCATGAAAAAGTACTATAGTTCAGTAGTTGTTGTTAGTCAGTAATGATTAAAAGTGGTTTTGTGTAATAGTATTAAAAGTAGTGGTCTAACCTCTTTGAACTATCCTCTTTAATGCTGTTTTTTTGTTGCACATCAATAGCATCTGTCCCTTTGTTTTACTTAAATGATCCTTATAAAAAAGATTAGACCATTAAAGCTTTCACTTGCAACTGTAGTGTTTTTTGTACTTACCAAGTTAGGACTAAATGGACCCTTATAACACATTACCATGATACTTCACCATTAAATGCGTGTTAAAAGCAGAGAGATAAGTGTGCTTCATTTTTTCTATTTCTTTCCAATTTGGCAGTCCTTGTTGCATGTGGCCCACAGCCCAGTGCGGCACCTGACTCCTTTTTCTCTCAAAGACTTAAGACAGATAAATATATGCAAAACTCTGCTTTGCCAGATGGAAGCCAGTTCTAATCCAAGTAAATTCAATGTGTTGAGGAGTCAAGCTGACACAAATGGACTGGACTGGACTGGTTACTGGTCACAATAAAATGCAATATATTGTTACAGAAAATATTGCAATAAATTATAGTATTGATGACTTTAAGCCACTGACACAAAAACCAAAAATCCAAGTCATTTTATATTTTTTACTACTGATAATTAACAAAACAACACACTTTAGAAGCTAGCTTGTGTAGAAGTTATTCATAATTCCATCCTCTATGGTTCAAATCTTATTGTAACGTAAAAAAATGACAAAAATGTCCCCACTAGTATAAAGAAAATGTTCTTAATGATAAATATTGAGGCCAAAAACAATTTGGTCAAAGCAGATATAATAATTACTGTTGTACCTTTAGTTACACTTGGCCAGTCCAACCTCTACTATATTCTATTCTATTAGCTGGTTACTGCTTTACTGACTGTTCCTTTCCTTTTTGGTGTTACAGAAAAACCAGATGGTGGAGCTGCAGAGGACTCAGTTGCGTGATGACATTAAGGAATACAAGTTTCGTGAGGCCCGTCTGCTGCAGGACTACTCTGAGCTGGAGGAGGAAAACATCTCACTGCAGAAGCAAGTCTCTATGCTCAAACAAAGCCAGGTAAGGAACTGTGACATAAAAACAAGTCAACAAAGAAGTAGCACTAATTGGTAAAATACTCAGAGGCTCACAATATTACTTTTTACAATACATCAATTCAGACAAAGACAAACTTTATCCAGAAGGAAAAATATCTCACTCATTACAATATAGTGACAAAGAGCTTGATACATGCTAATTCTTTTTTTGTTCAGGACAGAACCACTGAGAATAATTTCACAGCTATGGAGCTCTAAATTGCCTTTTGTTTGTTTTGATATAGATACATGTTGACCATGATGTTTTGTGCCATAAACACGAAGAGTGTGAAGTTTATTTATTCTTTATATTTTGTAAATTTGTATGATTGCACTAGGGGAATTTTAGTAATTCTGTATATTAAAACCCCATTACAATATTGCATTAAATATTGCACTTAATAAGACTTGACTTTGAATGTGGTTACATTCCCAGAAGCAGTATCACTGTTTATATTCATTATTCTATTCACTTGAGCTGATTGAAATAACACTTGTTCTGTAATCTTCAACAAAATGAAATTAGGGCGTTTCAGTCCCACATGACAAACCTCTGCCTCTGCTAATTACAAGATGAAACACAAGCATCCTGTGTTACAAATACTATGAGACGGATAACATGCACAAACCACTTTTCATATTACTGAAAATGTAAAATTATTCAACATGGTGCTTCTCATGAAAAAACAAAACACAGAATTAGCACCTTTAAAAGCATAAAAGCTCAAATAGGATTTAGCCATGTGATGTGGTTTTTCATGCTCTTGTGTTCTTGTCTGAGATTATGAGATTTACATTAGTCACAGGGCATTTTAAACAAAAGAATAAAATCCACTTTCACTTTTCTTAGGCAATATTAAAGGATTTTCACTCAAAATTAAGTAAAGCTAATTAGTGGTGGCAATTAAGTGGGTAGTTCTTGGATTAGTATTACGCAGAATAAGATGTACATACAGACCCCCAGAGAAGCGCGTAGAAGCCATAGCTAAAACCCATTTTTATTGGAGTCACATGTTTTGTTTCATGTCCTCATATCCCAGATTTATTAAAGAGTAAGTCCTTGTGTGATTATGTCCAGGTGGAGTTTGAGGGTCTGAAACATGAGATCCGGCGATTGGAGGAGGACACAGGTTTTCTGAACAGTCAGTTGGAGGATGCTATTCGTCTAAAGGAGATTGCAGAGAGGCAGCTGGCAGAGGCTCTAGAGACCATCAAGACTGAGAGGGAGCTGAAGGCTTCACTCAGGAAAGAGCTGTCCCACTACATGAACATCGGAGATACTCTCTACCACAGGTACAAGGCACAAAGGCACCAAGAATCAGACAAAATGTCCTCCAGCCATTAATAAGCTGTCAATATAGAGAGAAATCCTGATTTCTGGCAATAATCATAAAAAATGAATAGTTGTAATAGGCAAATTGGCAAATTTACAGCAATTATTGAAATTACCAATTCTCTCTAAACAACAACCCTGTGGTTTTACACTTCTACAGACATGTTCTGAGTATGAGTGTTGTATTTGTTTTGCAGCTCATATTTTAGTATTTTCTCAAATGTTGATGTTCATAGATGTGTTTAAAATTGGAACTTTGAAAACAATCCTGCTATTAAATCATACATGAAAAGCAATTGCAATGTTTGCCAGAAAATTTGTAATTTATTTCCAAATTAATCCTTCCCTAAATACCATTATATTTAAATAAGTGTCAAACATTAGCTACTGTATCCACAACTTGTTATACCTGTTTACTCTTCAGCCCTTTGAGCATCTCCCTGGACGGCCTTAAGTTCAGTGATGACGCCTCCACGGAGCCCAACAATGACGAGGCACTGCAGGGATTTGAAAATGGCTTCCTCAAACTGGCCAACACCATCGCAGAGGACAACCGTGCGTCCACTCCCACCAAGGACGAGCTATCCCGGCCTGCTCCCAGCCTGGTCGATGACCTGCTGAGCGAACTCAACATCTCTGAGATACAGAAGCTCAAGCAACAGCTAGTGCAGGTACGTTTTTACATATAATAAAATCTTTATAAGAGTATAAGAGTACAGTCACATTCGTTTTGATTTGGGGCTGGTATGAGCCCAGTTTAATACTGATGTAGACTTGACTTGGTTTTATTCTAATCTGGATTTAGTATTGGTCTAGTCCAGGTTTAGTCCTGGTCTAGTTCAAGTTCGAGTTTAGTCCAAATTGATGTGATGTTTGTGGAAATGTGTATGAACCCTAAGTCACATGGCCTTTTTGACCAAACTGTTTACATTTTTCTCCATCCCCACACAATTACTATAGTATTTATCGACACTTGTACACATTTAGAACTGAAAAGCAAAAAAAAAGCAGTATCAATTTGAACAAACAAATAGTAATGCTGAGCATAGTAAGTAATAGTTAGACTGGTGAAGCTGACAGGGATGAATCAGTGTTTGGGTTTTTTCTTGACCCGAATTGGTGCTGCATTCAATTCCCTTTAGAGGTAATCCTGGCAGACACACTCCCTCTGGCTCTGAAGCCTCTGAACACAGCGGGAGATGGCACCGAAGGACCCGCCATCTGCCTCCACTCTGCCCCTTGAGCTCTGTGCCACGCCCACTTGGAAACCTTGGCAACCACCAAGCACTCTGAGGCGGTGGTGGTGAATGGGTGTGTTTAAAGGGACAGTTCAGAATTTTGGATATAGGGCCAGAGTGTTGGAGACATATGGACACACTTTTTAAATAATTCCATCCAGTCCTTGTATTTGGAGAGGTTGCTGGTGCTAGTCTAGTGCATGTCAATGGCCATAGTTAGCCTGCCACTAAAAACAGCCCTTGACATGCACTAGCCTAGCACCAGCAACCTCTCAAAATACAAGGACTGGATGGAATATTTTTAAAAAGTGTCTCCACACATCTCCGAAACACTCTGGCTCACTACGAAATGAGGCCCCATCCATCTACCCATCCATTTTTTCCCGCTTTATCCGGCTGGGTCGCGGGGCAGCAGTTTGCCGCCCAGTCATCTGTGTACCTGATCTCTATGAACCACAAAATGCCGAACTGTCCATTTAAGATTCTTGTGGGATTAAGGTTTTTACCTCCTCCTATAAACTGTAGAGAGAATGGAAGCAGGACTTCAGCATAAAGTCAAGGTTATCCAATTAGTCTCTATTTAAATTATTTACATTGGTCTATATGATTCATATCCAGAAATATTATAACAGATTCCTTATGAACAAATTCAACAGCAGGATTTTTACAAGCCCCAAACACCAGAATAAGAAAATCTACCCTGTGCCATTAGTGGCGTATAAACATATACACGCCACAAGTGCCGAGCCGATTGCCAGGACTAAACCAGGACTAAACCAGGACTAAACCAGGACTAAACCAGGACTAAACCAGGACTGAACCAGGACATAGCATTAAATTGAAAATACAATCACACATTCATTTGTGCTGAGCAAACAAGTTAGGTATCAATAAATTATAATATTATATTAGGTCCTTATGCACTGCAGATTTTTTTAATGATGGTAATGAAACTGATACTGTTGCTATTTTTTGATACATCGGGATAATTTAATACCGTATTACCTCCCAACCCTAATCTGGAGCCCATTAAGTCATCTGCTGGAACCCACATGACCTTTAGAAGGCCAACACTAGACTGATATGTACTGCAACATGCTGTTTATTTGTCCGATGAACAGTGGACAGTAGAAGGAAGCAGTTTTCCTGTATTAATTAGGTTATATTCAAAAGAAAAACCATGTTGTATCTAACCTTATCATTTATATTCACAATTTCCTTTATCCTTATCAAATTATCAACATATTACCAGTTGTATTAATTGTGTCCATCTATAACTTGAAACTATATGCCTGTAAAATACCCAGTATATTATAAAACTTTGAGATATTTTTTCTGTCTCTTCAGATGGAGCGTGAGAAGGTGTCTCTGCTGTCCACGCTGCAGGATGCTCAGAAACAGCTGGAACAGGCCAATGGGGCTCTGTGTGAACACCAGGAGAAGGTCAGCCGCCTCACCGAAAACCTGAACACCATCCGCAAGCTACAGGCCAGCAAGGAGCGCCAGTCTGCCCTGGACAACGAGAAGGAGCGTGACAGTCACGAGGATGGAGACTACTATGAGGTGGACATCAACGGGCCCGAGATCCTGGAGTGCAAATATAAGGTGCGGTTTTAAGAAATTTGAATCAAGAAGTTTTTAATGGCTAATAAATAATGGCAAAGTAAATAATGAATGAATAAATACAAAAAACAATTAGGTCTGTATACAACTAGTATGTATTCAAAACAAAACCAAAAGGAAATCATATGGAAACTAGGACTAAACCAGGAGTAAACCAGGTCTAAAACAAGACTAAAGTAGGGCTAAATCAGGGCTAAACTAGGACTAAACTAGCAGCTAGTAGCACTATTCGTTTTCCTAACATTGGTTTTGCTTTCCCAGGTGGCTGTGTCTGAGGCAGGTGAGCTGAAGGAGGAGCTGAAGACCCTGAAAGCAGAATATCAAACGTGTCAATCACGCTACGAAGAAGAACGCACCCGACTGGAGAACGACGTCACCACGCTTGGAGAAAAACTGTCTGCTCTGGAGAAAATAAGTAATATAGAGAGAGATGAGAAGAACAGGCTCGAGAAAGAGTTGCGCAAGGTAACTAGTACTACTATTTAACAATTAATCATTATTATAGATATAGTTACAGTATAAACATTAAACAAGTATCTTAAAAGGATAATATGAAGCATTTTAGCAGCAACAATATCTGATTCTAATGTAAGCTGTACTATTAAAATGATAAATCTACATCAAATTTATTTATGTTTTCGTGTAGCAGGAGATGTGGTTTAAAGGTGGATAAAATGTGAAATAATAATTTAAAGGTGCACTATGTAACTTTCTAAATTACATTTATTCAATTACAGGTTTTATTGCTCAAAAATACCTAGAAAAACATGCATTTTGACTGTGAGCGGGGTTGCTTGTCCACAGATCTGAACTTTAACTTGGTCTGGTTTGGGCCACAAAGATAGAAAGTTTTAATGCCATTCTGTGAAACATTAAACGCAATAACATTTCTACAGAGAAAAAATTTTTATGGGCCCTTCACCAGTAATGCTACACAATCCACCTATAATTATGATGCCAGAAAATTTGGCAATCATGAAAAAACATATTATACACATGTTATAAATACACATGCTATAAATGAGTATATTATATCAAAAATGACCAACATTTTCCCTGTTTTTGTCTGTCTAGCTGAGCGATGTAGCTGGTGAGTCCCAGGGCAGCCTCAGCGTAGCCCAGGACGAGTTGGTCACTTTCAGCGAGGAATTGGCCACTCTGTACAACCACGTGTGCATGTGCAACAATGAGACGCCCAACCGGGTCATGCTCGACTTCTATAAGGAGGGCAAGGGCGGACGCAGCAGTCCGGAGGGACGTGGACGGCGCTCTCCCATCCTCCTCACCAAAGGCCTGTTCCCAGACCAAGGTTACCATAGCGACGGCTCTCCCTCTCCAGGCTCCTCTTTACCATCACCTGTGTCCGATCATCGCAGAGAGCCAATGAACATCTACAACCTGGTGGCAATTATTCGGGATCAGATCAAGCACCTCCAGTTGGCTGTGGATCGCACTACAGAGCTGTCCCGGCAGAGGGTGGCCACACTGGAGCTGGGCACAGTGGCAGACAAAGATAAGGAGGCATGCATGGAGGAGATCCTCAAACTGAAATCTCTGCTCAGCACCAAGAGGGAACAGATTGCAACGCTAAGAACCGTCCTTAAGGCCAACAAACAGGTCAGTTTATCCCCATTGACATCTGACTTTTGCACTATGAGGAAGTCTTTCATGCAGTCCAAAGCATTTGCTGTAGGCCTCCAATAACACATACAAAGGGATGGGGTTGTTAGCTATTTCAGGGCTATTCAGCTGCTATAGCAAATGTTTAACTAGACAAGACAGCAGCCTTCTAGTGTCAGCTGCCGACTTTCTTTATAGATAGAATGGCAAGATTGCATAGCATGAGTGCATTGCATAGATTCCATAAACCCAAACAAGTAATACCAAAATTTCAAACCCAATTTCAAACCTAAGGAAAAGGCTTGATACTGATTTTGACACCATATTTAAAACATAAAAAATATCTTGAATATTACCATTTGCTCTTAAATAAACTTGTAATCAGTTTACTGTCCAAAACTAATTCAGGAAATGTAAAAGTAGCTTGTCAGTTAGCTCAGATATAACCAGGCATATGGCTAAACGGCTGGTCTGATCATTTGTGCTTTCTGTCCACTAATAGACTGCTGAAGTTGCTCTGGCCAACCTTAAGAGCAAGTACGAGAATGAGAAGGCTATGGTGACTGAGACCATGATGAAGCTGAGGAATGAGCTCAAAGCACTAAAAGAAGATGCCGCCACCTTTTCTTCACTCCGGGCTATGTTCGCCACACGGTAAGAAAAGTATATGTGTAACTCATGCACACTAAATATTGAACAGAGAAAAACATTCGGCCAATTTCAGATTACAGTGTTATAGCAGGGTCTGCCATATGTTTTATTTGTTTTGTGACTCAAATAATTGTGTCACCATTTTAAGAACCAAACTAGATGACAGAAGGTGCAGGGGTATAAGACTTTATTAAAATATATTTGGGGGAGATTTTATCCCCAGTCTTGCAGTATGTTTTCTATGCCCACGTGGATTAGAAGAGATGACACACTTGCTAATCGTTTGTGATTCTCAGGAGAAGGCGGTCAAAGGTTCTGCTCATAATCCCACCTCAGATTTGGATTACACGTTCACTCTGTAGTAGAACAATGCTCACATGCTGCTGGTGAATTTAGAACACAAACAGATAGACACATAGTACACATAGAAGACGCTGACCAAATACATTTACTGTGTTTTTCAGATTATTTATTTCTTCATAAAAGATAAATAATAATTAATAAGAAATTATCATTAAATTTACATTGGCTAGCATTTGCATTATTATATATATGAAAAAAGGTTGCCTTGGTTGAGTATTTGTAATTTCCTTTTCAGTAAGACTTGTCCTCCAAATGCATTTAATCATTTCTTAATTTTAGTGAGTAGCTGAGGGCCGTCTTTTGTTAGCAAAATTAATCTTTAAAATTACAATAGTTCAAAGTGTTGCTTTGGATGAGTGGTTACTGTCTGTCAGATAACTTCACACCGATAAGGCCTTGCACATACAGTAACTGTTTAAACAGCGGGTAAATTCATTTTGCTGTCTTGTTTCCATATTATTACCAAGAATACTCCATGTTTATTAAATTTACAGTCTTCATATTGGGTTAGGGTTAGATTTGATTATATCAGTATTAAATAAAGTAGGATGTATTTTATTGTAGTAGTATATGATGGCAGTTAATTATTATTATTATGTCTGTTATTTGAAAGGTAACTCAATCCTTGTGTATTGTTCTTGCTGTTAATATGTTGTCTCTACACTAAACCAGGCCGCACATTGTAGGCAGATGATGCAAAACAAGTGCATTATTTTAAAAGGCTGCTGTAGGGGATGTGTGAGCCACTGAATGCCCCTCATACAAGTGTATTCTGAAATACAATTCCTCTCCGTAAATTGCTCTTATTCATTTCACCCCACATACCTCCAATTCTAATCAATTAGTAACAGTAGGAAAAGTCACCACTGAGATCTGAGCGCTCTGGCACAGTGCAGCAGAACCAGGTGCACAAACATACCAGTGTAATACTAAACTACTGCTAAAGCCAATGCAGTCCTTCGTCTTACTGAGATGTCAGAGAGTCACTGTAGCCTGTAGGCCCAACAGAACTTTTTTTCTTTGTGTACCATGGGAACAATGCACTGAAATGTATCCAAAGATATTACCTAGAGCAATGGTTCTCAAATGGCAATATGAATATTATTATTGGTAACATTGTATGGTGGATACTTTTATATCTCTTGGTTTTGTCCTGATTTATTTATTTTTATTTATTGTTTAGTTGTTATTTATGCATTATAAAAATGTATTTTTTCAGAAATAGTGCTTGGGTTATTTTAATAGAGAGATCCACAGCCAATCCAATATGGTTTGGAGTTCAAACTTGCAGAAATAGATTTCACTATTTTTGTGTTAAATGGGCCCGATTAAAAGTTTGTATTTATGTTAAAAAAACATATTGAAGGCAATTTTTTAAGTGTGCCTAAGTTGTGGTTTATTCCTGACGTAGTTGTGTTTTGATCTCCTTTGGAGTCAATTGTGTTATTCATGGATTGATTTCATGGTTGATTTGACATGAAAAAGCCTTTTTCAAACTTAGGTCTATATCAGCTCTTTAAAGATGATACTTGGACAGACACTTCTAATATTAATCCTATAATTATGGTGCAGCCCTGTGTAGTTGACTCTCCATAGATGAAGCTGTTGAACACTACTCAGCTGCCAGAGCCTATGCATAAATTGCACCAGTTTATAGTATTCTTGCATTGGTATGTAAATGCGTCCCATAAGCACTTTAAGGTCACGCAGTCTTAGAGGATAAGGGAACTCTCCAAACCAACGTTTTCCCACACTCCCTCTCTCCCCCATCCTGCTTTCCTTTTTACATTCTTTAGCTGCTTCTCGAAAAGGAGAGAAAGCTTAGTACAGAATCCTAATTTGACAAGCCTTTTATGGTAATCACCTCTCTTCCTAACTGTGGAAGAGTGGATTCAGCCTTTGAGGGCAAATGGATCTTTTTAGCTGAGAGTTTCCTTGAAATGCAGCAGAATGATCCTTGTGTATGAATTCTTGTGAGCACGTTTGCAGCTGCAGTCTCCAGAGGGTCATAAACCAGAGCTCTAGCCTCCAGCATTCCCAAGACAAGCCCAGGCATGTTCTCCACTTTTGTTTACACCCACCAAACCAATTACAGTGAAAGTCACGTTTATTCTTGGAGCTACACCGTTAATGAATACATACATGTTTTAAGAAAAAAGGGAGAATAGCACTCTGTACATTATTACAAGCAGTGTTATAAGATTTCTTCAGTTTATCTTGTAGTTTGTGTGATGCATGGTGTGTTTTTTGGATAAAGCTGTGGTTTACTATAGCCTTGCTTATTTTACTTCTTTTGTATCACTGTACCACCACATGCAACCAAAATTCCATTTTGGGATAATAGCCGCTGAGTTCATTTCAGGACCCAGATCTGCAAATTTGCTGATACAGAGATAACGTATAAAAATAGCATTGGCTTAATTTAAAACAGTTTTTCTTAACATACAAATAAGTAAGACTACTTAATCTGGCAATAGACAAATGATCCAATAATGTGCAGTATAACAAATTTCTCACGTGACCTAACTATTGTGAGATGTCTATATATGAAACAAATGAGCCCTTAAATGACAATGAACTGACTTTGATTCCTGTTTGGGCTACTTTTCTGTACATTGCAGGACCAGTAATTGGTTGGTCAAAATCTAAACTATCCATAAGTTCTAATATTTAAATATATTATATTTAAAATTACATGCATTTCTGTACTTTAAACCTTTAAACCTACCTGTCATTTCATTTGCCTTGATTTTTGCACAGTACACTCACATGTAGTCATTTCCTCGCATTGTTACTCAGTCTATTATTTAGAACCACCCCCTGCCTGCTCTGGTATCCTCCCCGCCATGACCAATCTGACAACAGACGTTGAACAGCTGCACCTTATGAACGCAATGTGAATCATGTCTTCATTTCTCTATCACTTCTCAAATGTCTGTAACAGCAAATCTGAAAGAGTCAAATGAATGATCTGAAGAAGATGATCTAAATAGTTAACAGCCGGTACCCGTATATAACTATTATGCCACCACTCGCCATCCACCAGCCAGAAAGCCTCCATTGTATCCCCTCCCAAGAATAGCCCCCCCTGTATTTTCCCGGGAAAACGCACAGCCTTCTTAGCTTGACAATGGCGGAGTGACTGTGCTGTCTGCTGTGGTGGTGTTGGTGGAGGCTGTCCTTATAGGACACCCCCCACATAGACTTAATGAAGCAGCGCTGATCTCCATTGTAAAGCTCTGTGTCTCACTGGGAATCTAACCCCAGACTTGAAAAGGGCCCTGTTATTGTTTGTAGGCGGGTTTGGTGAGGCCAGAGTTCACACGGTATCAGACCACGTGGAGTTCAAAAGACGGCAACAACCTGGGTTTTAACTGTCATGTGACGACTAGATATATTAGCTTCATTCTACAATCCTTAGTCTCTTGTTAGAACTACAAATAGCATAATGTGTTTGTTCTACTCCAATTGTAAGGATCAGATACATGTTTAGGTCCTGCATTATAATGAAATTAATGTTTTAATTCTCACAAAACACATAGTTTCCAATTATTAGAAGTCATTCTGATGCCTCCTTGGACTTTGAAATAGGCCTTATGTATTATTCTCTGCAGTCTGCACTGATCAAACAGGATATTTTGCAATTTTATGGAGAATCCATAATGAGCCTTCAAAAGTGTAGCAGAAACTGGGAATGACAGAGCAGTGACAGTAAAAAGGTAAAAAAGAGACAGCAGAGAATAGAGCGATGAAGCCGCAGGTGCCTGACCCAGTTATTCTACCTGTCCATCCTCTGATGTGTTTGGCATAAGGGCAGCAGGAGACAGGTGCAAGAGCCGCACTGCAGCACAGAGTCAGGCTGCTTTTACAGGCGTCACTCGTTTAAGCATGCATTAAGGCTAATGTGATGAATATGTCTCATTCCCTTTCACGACATAATGAAATCATCACAACGACAAGCTCCTGTGTCTCTGTGGGCTCTGGGAGAGAAACAAAGATTTTCTTCTGGACCTCAAAATGTGTGCTGCAAACTACAAGAGCTACAGACACAATGTGTCAAATTGTGTTTCATTTTAAACAAGTTTAGTACTGAAAGAAAGTACATAATATTTCTGATATAATAAAATTCCACTGTAGCAGTGAATTTTTAAGATGGAAATCAGAAATGTCAGCCCTACTGCATTATTTATCTATTTAATTATAGATTAGCTGAAGGTCTAGGCAACACAGGGTAAGTGTACAATGCCACCTGCTGGTGGTTAATGCACATAGTCAAAGTAGGCAAAAGGTCATGAGAGGATAAATCCTCTAGAAAGTATTTATGATGAGAATAGTTTGTAAATAGTTTGAAACAGTGTGAATTCTGAGTACATTCTAGTTCTATGTAAACAGAAAATATATTTAGTTAATTTCATATTCAGTTTAGACAGCGCAAGCACACCACGTCACTAAATAAAGATCAATGACGCCCTCTGTTGGCCAACTGCATAATAATATTTGTTTCTGTTGTATTTCTTTTCTATCTGATGCTTGGGCCTAACAGTTTTAATGCATGTTGCAGGTGTGATGAGTACGTGACTCAGCTGGATGAGATGCAGAGGCAGCTGGCTGCAGCAGAAGATGAGAAGAAGACCCTGAACTCTCTGCTGCGGATGGCTATCCAGCA
The DNA here is from genome assembly GCA_034769755.1 of Odontamblyopus lacepedii. Taxonomy (NCBI): domain Eukaryota; kingdom Metazoa; phylum Chordata; class Actinopteri; order Gobiiformes; family Gobiidae; genus Odontamblyopus; species Odontamblyopus lacepedii. Next base: position 29,278,482 of record CM068345.1, on the reverse strand, counting down.
GAAGCTGGCCCTGACACAGCGCCTGGAGGACCTGGAGTTTGACCACGAGCAGACGAGACGTGGGGGCCCCGGGGGTCGCTCTAAAGCCCGGAGCAAAGCCCCTGCTGCCTCCTCCACAGGCTCACACGTAAGTCAGAGTCTATCCTGCTCTGGCTCAGGGCGCCCTGAGCTCAACACCGCTCTGCCCAGTGGCATCATGGGAGGTCCCATGGTGTTCTGCAGTGAGAAGTACAAGATCTACTGCGACTGAGCGGCGCAGAGCCGCAGCGGACTGCTGTGTACAGCCTTAGTGTTACAGAGCCCCACATGCTCGCTTAGCTCCCTCTAGGGGCTGCTGTGTCTAACTAGCTGCTTGTGTGTGCTGTGTCAACCTTAGGGGAATGCCCATGTACAGTGTGCACTTGACGTCTGGACTGTAGTAGACATTTATGGCATGTGGATCGTAGGGCCCTGCTTGTACTGAGGGCATTGTGGATTTTCTGGAGTGTCTATTCTTTCCGCTGTCATAGTGCCGTACGTATAAGTTAAGGTGGCAGCTTTTGTGCTTGTCTGTTCTGATCCCCGGAGTGTACTGCCTGGTAATAGTCATGCATTACACTTGAATGGGGACTATAGAGGATGTCATAGAAGGGTTCTGTGTCTGCCCTTCAGCTCGCTGTTGGCATTGGTGCTCCTTTGAAACAAGCCCCTTCCTCCTCTTTCTCTGCTGCCTCCAGGACTGACCTGTCCAGCAGCTCTCTGACGAATCAGGTCACTCTACAATGAAATGTTTACAAGAAATAAACAAGCAAAATATGCAATCCTCCTCCAGCTTCATGCTCGAGGAAGACTAAATGATTATTTACATGATGTTCAAAACTTGGTAAGTGGGTGGATGGAATTGGTTTGTTGGAATTGTTTGGGCAGAAAGGAGCACCTGTGACCACAGGTGTGTATATCAGGATCATTGTAAGCTGTGATGCTAGCACACCAATACAACAAGATATGTTGAATCGCATGGCTTTGCTGCTCAAACACTAGCTTTTAACAAAACACTTTTCTGTTGCGTGTGGTATGAGAGACATGCTACGTGCTCTGCATGGTAAAGATACTAATGTGGTGTCTGGTAAAACACAGGAGGGCTATTCTGTATGACCCATCATGTTTGCAATGGATTTCATTCATAGCCATAAAGAGAAAGAAAAGTTTGACAAATCAAACTCCACTCCCAAACAAAGTGCACTTCAGCACAGGTGCCTCGGGTTCTACTCCGATCAAACATTGATTTACTGTGAACGTAGAAGCTCTGTAGTTGGGTTCAGAATAAGCTGTTTAATGTGGGATAACTCTTAAACGAGCACAAATCAGAAGGCACCTGGATATTTAAATTGGGACACTAAAATAACAGTCCGGCAAAGTGCCTGTAGTATAAATCTAACCCGCCTGCCCTTGTGTGTGAACTGAAGCATTTATCCACCTTCCTCCTTCTCCTCTCTATTTTTGGACCAGAGTCAATAATGTCTGTATGCTGTTGTGACTGGAAACCCTTTGCTTTTGTCAGTTGGCCACTTTTTAACCAACTTGGTTCTTTGTAGATGGTTAGCCGCTGGCTTCCTCCACATCACCACTCACCCTTTAACTAAAGTATATTTGTCAGGTAATATCCTCGCATCTGTGTTCTGCCTGTATGTACATGAATGAGTGGCCCTCTTGTGTATTATATTTTTTATCTTTATCACAAATAGAGGGCCATTCATGATTTATTTTAAATGTGTGTGACGTGTATGAAGACTAAATGACGTACTCTTTCTAGTTCTTACAATTTTTCATAAAAGCTTTAACCCTTTGCGAGCTAGCATTACGCAAATATGAAAATATGTGGGGCTTGTGTTTATTACCCTCTCTGTGGAAAATAGACATGCTAGCTTTATGATGCTAAAAGCAGGGTTGAAGAAAGTTACTCCTGCCAGATTTGTACCTACTAAAGAAAACGTGCTGTTATCTTATTGCACCCAGTTAAGAATCTTGCAGGATCTTGTATCGTCTTCTCTACAGTATAAATAGAGAAACTATCATCAGCCCTGCTTAAGTGTGCGTGTATATGTTTAGCACACAGCATGGAGACTAAGCAGTTATGGGAAAAATCTAAAAGGAGGTTAGTCACTCCTGCATTTAAGATATTGTGTTTCTATCAGTTTGCGCTGATTGAGAAGAGATTTGAAGAGTAGAGAAAGGAAAACTACTCATGTAGTTAAGAGGAGATGTGAGAAATAAGCTAGACATACTGGCAGTCTGCTCCAGATGTCTGAAATGGTGGAGAAATTGGTCCAATGTTTCCAAAGAAAGAAACTTCTGGACATTTTTTTTTTCTAAGGAGGAAAAATACTGGTCTGGTGATTGGCCAGAGGACATTGATTCAAATTAGTCCCTCCCTTTTTCCTTGTACAACCCTAAGGTTATAGGCAGTAGGTAGGTAGACCCTATAGATTTAATGTTAGAAATATACCTCTAACCCTTAAGCACAGGAGTTTGAATTGAGCTCCATCTAGTTTGTAATCAATGTCTGGATTTTTTCGGGTGTCAACAGAAAGGCTCCTCCTACCTCTGCATGCAGGCTCCGCCCATTCCGCATAATTTGCATATGTCATGTTTTTGTTTTTTGTTTTCAAAGCCTGCATGGTATATATGTGTCTATTGACTCGCATGACATTTGAGAAACCCCCATTACCACTAGCTTTACATTGGGTTGAAATACTACTGAGTTACTGGCTTCCTAACATAATGACTTGGACTAACACTAGCTGTTTATTTGTAGTGTCTTTGGAGTGATGAGTTAACAGCTAACCAAAAATACAAATGCTGATTTTTTTTTCTCCACTTTGCAGTAATTACATGGTAGCCCTGTGTGGATGATGAAGTACCAGCACAAGGTTCATTCTTCATTTGAAATTGGGCTCACCAAAAGACACTAAAGCCAGTTTGGACTTGAAAAATAAACAAAAAACTAAACCATTTTATTTACACTGATTGGAAAATGTATGCTGCTATTGGAAGTCAAAATGCCATGATTTTTTCAATTGGCCAATGATAACCACCAATGCGAAGCCAGAGGTCATGGGGTGATTTCTTAATGTCTAGACACTAACATGTTTTGTGTTATTTTTGTTTTTATTTTATTATTTTAATTTTTAATATGTGCACTTTCATCATAGAGGATTATAACTCTTATTAACCTATAGGAACGTGTGGTAGTACTACGGTTTGTGGATTACTCAATATAGCCTATATAAGAATAGGAAAATGAGTTGAATTCCTGAAATTTAAATCGTTACAGTTGTCACAAACCATGGTCAAACCACCAGATTTTATTCATTCAAAATTATGTTACATTAATGTTATGTCGTTCTTTTATGTTTGTTCTACTGCCATATTATATACAAAAATCCAGGGTGATCAAATTCTGGGGTTTTTCATGTATTTATTATTCCTAGAGGAATAGCTCAAACTAACGAAACTTGACAACGCTCTGTTTCCAAAAAGGTAAGTTGTGCTTTGGGAAATCTTCTGTGATGTGATACACTTTTCCTTTGCTTCTTACCAAAAGGGCGTTCCACTGAAAAAACAGGATCACTGACTTCTAGAATTCTCGGCAAATGCAAAATTTAAAGATTCCAAATTGGAATTGTTTCATTCTCTCTTTGTTTTTTATTGTGCCAAATCTTGGTACACCGTGAGTCGAGACTAACTCAGAAAGAAAACAAGCTGTCGGACGTAGTTATGAGTGGTTAAGAGTGCTGTTTTTGTTAAGATCTTCGTTTCTGACCAGTAGTGCCTTTCATTGTTTCAAGGGAGAATTTTAGACAAAGTATTTTATGTTTGTTTTTTATAGACTAAAGTGTTTCAAAATGACTGTGAGCAGCAATAAATGCAAAAGACGGGGAATTTCCACCCTTTTTCTGCATGTGCGAGATGATAGTTTTAAAATGAGCTCAATAAAAGTGACGTTGCATTGAATTCTGCAGGTCAGTGATCCACACATTTAAATCAGGGGTATTAAAGAAAAGGTTGTTTTTTATCAAACTGCGGGAAACATAAGAAGTCCCTTTGGCCTCCTGTGATGTTGAACAAAAGCCCCCAGCATCTATAACATGCTGGGGAATGATCAGTGTGTATTAATGGAAACATATCTAGCTTTGTTTGGTGAAGGTAATGTGATATCAATAGTATTGTTGAAAAATGTGCAGAAAGCGCATTTTAACTTTTTTTTTTTCATTTATTTTTTATTAAATCTTTTTACATCATCTTTTGAGCGTTTTCAGTAAACAGAAAACAGAATCCGCATCAACAAGCTTGATTAGTGCCATTCTAGCCAATGCTTGCTTGTTGACGCACACAAATAAAGTTACCAATATGGAAAAGAAGTGAAAAGTCAAAGTGCAATTTTTACTAATGTTTTACATGAAATAAGTTTTCTGTTTGCTGGAAGCTATAGCATTGTGATAATGAATTAGCTGTGCAAACTTTCATATTGTGTTCTCAGTATTGATCCATACAGAAACATCTTTATATGAAATTCACCTGTATGTTGGTATTTATTTGAATTTGTCATGCAGTACTGTATTATCTATTATGTGCATTATGATTAGTGGCATAATGTTCCAAGCTAAATGTCATATGCATGTGTCTCCAGTCATGGGACCTTTACACAGAAGAAGCAAAACAAACATGGCCGATGTTTAGGATACGTATAAGAAAAAAAAAAGTTTTGTATTGAAAAAAGAAAAAGTTTGATCTATTTGTATTACTGCTGAAGATATCCTGAGAAAGTGTTTGTTTTAGAGAGGTGATGCTGTGTAAGGGTAGTCATACTGGCTAAAATCAATAAAAGTAAGACAAAAAAAGACTATTTCTGTGTCCAAGTGTCTTTTCTTTATAGATTTATCCCAGGAAGCTGTAAAGGTCAACCAGGACAAGTGTGGTGGGCTGTTGTTGGATCGGGGAGACTTCCCATATAACCATATATGGCCCCAGGAAGTGATCAGGTTTCACACAATGCTTCACAGTCCAGCTATTTTTACAGACAGGATGAAATCAATGGCACTTTTCCCTCTCCTCCCATCTGTCTCTGCTATAGTCATCCCGAGGGAATGTAATGAGCTGAACGTACCTTGTTACTGTTGAGATACTCATTTAAACAGCAATGCATAAATATAATTCATCTGCACAATGATGGGCATTTTAGTTAGATAGTTCTGATAGATGTGGACAGGTGAAACTATTGAAAGACAGAAAAAGCACTACGTATCTGCAGAATTTTATGAGAAAAAAATATATATATGAAATTGATGTTTAATTTTCAGTCCCTAAGATTACATTCAGTTATTAAAATAAAATGCAGCACTAGAAGTGTGTTTTCTATTTATTTATTTTTTTTTTACACTTTTTAGTCAAGTACAAATTTTGATTAAAATCTTAAGTGCTATTTCCTCCACCCCTGCACTTTTCACTCTAGTGACTCTGGGTGTGTTTGTTTTGACCTCCTGAACAGCCCTGCTTCCTGTTGGGCCTCTGGAGATGAGGAGATCAAGCCTTTTACTCAATTAGCGGGTGAGCATTGTTTAGATGATTTACACTGTATTATGGACAAAACAACAGGCCTATCTTTAGAATCCACTGCAAATATGCCATTCTGAGATTCTCGATGGGTGTAAGTACATAAAACATGGTTTTGTGTGCCATTTGGGAGGAAACAAAAGATTTATAGCATCAATTCCAAAAGTGCAGGTTGTGATAACTGAAACTAAAAATATGATGTCATTGCTGACCATGCAGTTTTATATAAAATACATGGTAACATGTTTGAATAAGCTAACACTTGAATCATGAAGAAAAACTGCACTTAACAATTTGTACTGAAGTTCAATTTGTATTTAACTTATTCTCCATTGGGGTTCCAGGGTGACAGAGGCATACCTTGCAACTATAGGCCACGTATGGGTACACTGGGTTCATGTGCATTAAAATAAATATTTCCTGTGTAAATTGCTGCATGGTTTTGGAATTCACAAATGTGAAACTGTTAGTTACTGCATAATAACTTAAAGCAAAAATAAAGCAGATGTCTATCCTAATCTTTTTCTCTCTTTTGACCATAAAAATACAGTTATCATAGTCTGTTGTTGATCATCTTAGAAGTCACAGTTGAATTTCAAGGTCTTCTAAAATGTCATTCATATTTTATTCCAATTGAACCCCAAACTATCTAACATCTGTTCCTCCCTTTAAGCCTAAAATCAATCACATTAACGGCTGTGTAATGTGGCACTGATTCAGTACAGTGAAAAAGTCCTGCAGCCTCTCACCATATGGCAGCTGAGCCAGTGTGAATCATAGACAGTACACAGGAGTGGACATAGGTAACTCAGTTTATGGTGTGAATGGAAGTGTAGTAACAGGACTTACACTGTCCAAATATGGCCAAATCTGCTTTATTTATTTATTTTTATTTTTACCATCTAACCAAATTTGCCATCAATCAATGCTCATTGAAATAAGTCCTGTTTTAAAAGACAATAAGTGAATGTACATGATCAAACTGGCAATTATAATAGGCCTATAAATTCAGTGGTGGCAAGTAAATGTAGTAAAGTACTCTACTTAAGTATAAATTTTAGTTATCTGTATTTTGTGTGTGTGTGGATATTTTTAACTTTTACTTCACTATATTTGAAAGCAGGTATCTGTATTTGAAAAGCACGGTGGCTGAGTGGCAACACTCAGACCTCACAGAAAGAAGGTTGCGGGTTCGATCCCCGGGTCGCCCGGGCCTTTCTGTGTGGAGTTTGCATGTTCCTCCCCGTGTCTGGATGGGTTTCCTCTGGGTACTCCAGTTTCCCCCATCAACCTAAAACATGTTGGACACCCAACATCTGTCCTCGGACTACAGATGAAAAATTAATTCTAATAATGTGCACTGTCCCATAAATAAATAAATAAATAAAAGTATTTTAAGAATTCTCCGAGACCTTTGAGGGGTTTTTAACAAGTTTATAATTTGAGCAAACAAATATATACAAATAAAAACTCCTGGAAAAACGATCAATTCACTTTTTTATTGAATATTAAGCATAAATCTTTATCAGAATCAGTACATTTGAAACATTATGAGACCTCAAAATCTGCGTGAAATACTTTTACTTTTTTAGTATAAAAGATTTTTTTCATGTGACACCTTTACTTGAGTATTTTTTGCTCTGGTATCAGTACTTCTATTTAATTCACAATTGAGTACTTCTTTTTGAATCTTTTTTATGGCCTCCATCCCTTTCTAAACCACATTCATATATATGATTTGTATGTGAAAATACTAAATATAGCCCTATTGTCCAAACCAGGCAGCTACAGTAACCAGTGAATAAAAGAAATGAATGTCAAGCTCGAGTGAATAATGAGAGCTAACCACTGACAAATGGTGACATCAGCCCACAACAGTGGCTTTATTGTGGATGCCAGTCTTCTGTTACATCCTGCCCCCTCCGCTGTCCTGGCACGGGGTATATGGGTCAGTGGGCTCTGGTTTCTGGCTTTACTACACCGCTCTATTAATATGCAGGTGTTGAGATAATAGTCACAGTCAATGGGATTTCAGACAGTGCTACAGCTGCTTCACATTTAAGCTCTTGCAGTATCGTATTTCACCACTGGGGGTCTCCATAGCGCAGCTGTTGGTGAGATGTGGAGTCAGTCCTGACCTCAGAAGTCAGGCGAAGCTTAGTGCATTAACAAAGAGGTTTGTGTATGAGGAGGTGCCGACATGTGATGGATCCACAGGAGATATCTATTGGCCAGCTGCTTAAGGCACTCCATAAATGCCATCTGATTTAAAGGTTTTCAAGACAAAGCTAAAGTGGAATCTCTATAGGCAATAATACTAACAAATGTACTTAGACAAGCCTTATTGTTCCACAAGTTAAATTACAATATAAAAAATGCAAAAAGCAAAATATGAACAAGTTGAATAATAAGAAATAAAATAGCTAAAGTAAAAGTTAATACACATCCATCACATAAACAAATACAATGATATGATTGTACTGAAAGAAGATTTACTGTAGCTAACCTTCATGGACAAAGGAAAAACAAAGATACATACATTCATGTGCGGAGAGGACAATCATTAACTTGCTTATTTTTGAGCTTTTCTTACACAATCACTATAGACAATAAGAAATACAAGTTATAACAAATCAAATACCTTTATAGAAAGCTCAGATCATTCATTTAAAATTAGAAATCATTATTTATTTAGCCCTGGAATGTATGTAAAAAGTATATAATCAGAATGAGTATTACTATGGACCCTAGCACAAGAATATGCAAGAGGGCAGAAGATTTACTATGGCAATACTATTCAGAGAAAAAGTCAAACATTCTTTGCAGCAATTGAAAGACAAAAGAAAGTCTCTGAATTTACAGCATGTGAAGTGAGCTCAGGCTGAACTGAAGCATTCCACAGTCCTGACTCTGATGTGAGTGTCCTCCCTACTGGCCCAGGCCTCAAATCTGTTGAACTCCACTATTGTCCTAGCAGGCCTTGACTTTTACTACTTTTTTGTTAGCTTTATTGCCACTGTAGGGAATCATACTCCATAGCTGCCAGTCATTTGATATTTGAGACCTAACAACAATTTTCACAATGTCTTGTTCAAGTATTTGTTTAAAATAACTTGCTTTGATCAGGTAAGATGTAGAAGGTGAAATTGAATCATATTGGAATGTTCTTTGAAGTTAATGCTAAATCCTTAAGGATAAATAAATGTGATTTAAAAATATATTTAATAATACAATAGTTATAATTGACAATATTATAATGGTAATCTATGTTTTTATTTGTTAGGGGACAAAAAAGGTAAGAACCACAGTAGGATCATGACAATGCCAAATGCCATCCAAATTGCCATTACAAATATACAATATATCAGCCAACATTAAATATGATGTTATATATAAATATGAAAGACTCCATTGTTCTATATCCATCTTGATGTGGATTCAGGCGGTGCACATCTTTAATTTGCACTTGAAAACTCCAGACTGTGGTGTCATAAACAGACTGAGGCTTGGTTTAATGTGTGACTGATGAGCATATGATGGCCCATTCAAACTCACAAAGGCTTTCCCTATGTGTCACCACACCATCACTGCACATCACACCTCCACTGTCACACCTCCAGCAGCAGCACGTTATAATCGACTTAAGACTAGACAACAGAATTCTACCCCCATTTCACTAGTCAGTTGCAATCACTTTTCCCGACTGTGTTCTTTTGATGGAAATTTAAGCTTAATGATATATATTTAATTTATTAAAATTCATATTTAAAGAGAAAAAAAATGCTCTATGTAGCTCAACCACTTCCTTACCTCCATGAAGATGTTAATGTTTTTCCTGTAATGTCCCACAGTACAGTACTAAACATATCTCAAAGAAGACAAGAAGGTGACGCCACCAAGCCAAGATGATTTAAACAATAAAAAATGTAATTTAATTAATTCCATATTGTGGGGCATTTGAGGCAAAGCAATTACATTTCAATAGAGAACAAGTCCCCTACTCCCCAACAGAACTTCACAGTGTGCCTTTAAATAAATGCATTGCTTTATGCAGAATCTGGGAAACTATACTCCAGTGTAATGGCCAGTGTGTTGAATGCTGTTTGGCTGAGTGTGCGTCTGAAGCCCCAGGGAGCGGAGGGGAGGATGTATCCCAGGGCGCGGTGCGGTGGTCTGCTTTCTGTGGAGCAGCATGCCCCAGCCCAGCTGACAGGCTCTGTGCTCCAAGAGGCACTAAGAGGGGCTTTTCAAAACACAAGCTATGCTAAATATTTAGGTTTAATCTGTCTAGTCTCTATGGCTGTGTGTTGTGATGAGTGGACAAAAGTATGTAAAATAAATTCTCACACTGCTTTCTTTCTTGTTATTTATTATTGTATTCATCAATTTACATTTTTGGCTTTATTGGACAGGGCAGCATATGTGGAATGAGGGAATGGTGTGAAGAGCAGGGGGATACATTCAGAAAACTGATGGACCTGGAAAGCAGTCTCACAATACTTGACATGATGTGTGATATGAGCTGTGACCTGACCCCTGTGCCATTGTGCTCCACTGGAAAAGAATAAAAACGGAATATTTTAGTGATAGTATTTTTGTGTCTTTATATGGTTCTTAAAACATGGCGCCACCTTTGCCATAAGAACTTACTCATGAAGATATAAAAAAGCCCCACATAAACAGTATTACTGAGCAGTGCTTGCAATGTGTGCATTACCCATGCCCCTGTTGTATATATTATATATTCTTCTTCCTCTTAATTTTTGTTTTTTACCAAATTACCGAAACACTGTCTTTTATTGAACCAAATTAATTTTTTGTATTGAATTCGACTCTAAATAAGAAATGCACATAGGATTGTAAAATCTTCACTGACAGCAATAAATCTGTTCTAACATTCAGAATTTTGGGTGAAATATGTGATGTGGTGCTGACAGCTGAGTATATATGGCTACATATCAATGAGGTCTTGCAGTGTCTCATTTTCAGACAAGAACACATTAGAATTAAAGGGCCTGCTGTCGTCTGTGTCAGTGGGATACAAAGTGTGCAGCAGCCGCCACAATAAAAGACTTAATGACGCGTGGCAGAGCTGACACAAGAGTCTCTGAGGTGGAGGGGCGGACCTGTAAACAATGAGTAAAAAAAAGTCAAGTCCTTTTGCTCATTCACATGTAAAACAGTCCATTACTAAGCACCTCATCTAGACATGGTAGGTCTAATACACCATGCATTTACAATATACAATATAGTCTCCTTTGTGATTACTGAATGCTAATTTGATCTTTTGTTGTTAATTTGTTACACTTGCATTGCTAATAAAGTTGTGTTTTTCATCTATGCACCCCACCAAAAGCCCATAACTTCTGGGAGGGCCCCCACCAGCCATATAGAGGAAACAAACAGAAGAACAGAATGCATTTTGCCTGCACTTTGATGATCAGAGGCTTTATTTATGCACACCAAAAGATGATTATTAACTGTTTTTGGAGCTTTAAGATGATTTAAATGACGTACAAACCCCAAAATCTGATGTGAGTAATAAGAGGAATGTTCATAAAGAAATCATATTAATTTAGTAGTTTTATAAATCTGATAATGCTCACATTTTGTGTACATGTAGCCACAGCCACTGTAGAATCTATGTTATCCACAACAGTCATAGTAAAATACATATATTTAATAAACCTAATTTAAAACCTTGAATTTCCCTTCATATTTAACAAAACAAAATCCAACTATTCCTGCTGTATTTAGATCCACTTTTATTATGCCTTAACATCAGGAATTCAGTAAAGTTTCAAACCAAATGTCATATTTCTTACACAAAACATGAATGTGAAAACTAAAAATGTTGTAGCCAGGCATTTATTCTTTGCTATGGTAGCCTATTCAATGTTCCATATTGTTTTGGACTCCAGTACTGCCAGTAGGCCTACTCATTCAACTACAATTAAAATAGGCCTATGCGGAGAAAGCATGGGAGCAGTGACATGGAAATACTGGGCCAGATACTATAGCCACATCATGGACACTTTTTACGCACTAATGGGCAGCTGCGTAACACATTCTGCTCAAATAAGCCTCATCTTTTTCATGACTTCACATGATAGTTCGTGTGCCATGGCCCCTGCCTCCGGAGCGCATCACAGTGGAAAACGCAACACGGGATCTAAATCACTTAAACCGACACGCGACATGCAAAATAACTGTACTGTCACGATAATAGTCACGTACAAAGCCAAAAGGAGAGAGGCTTCCCTGACTCCACGCTGAATGAATGGGTCCACGTGAACGCGCATCTTTTCGGGTACGCGCGTTTTCTTTTTTTTTCCAGGGGCAGTGAGGAGAGTTTCAGTGGAGGGAGGCGAGTCTACAGTAGAGACATAGCCGGGAATCCTGTGCGTAAAAGCAAATGTATCGGCTGCGTTTTTACACGAGTTTTTGGGAAAACTATGGCGCGTCTTTAACGGAGAGGTTTCACTTTTAAAGACGGCGGTAGAAGAGGAGACGGAGTAAAAAAAAAGCGCTCCTCCGACTTTGAGCCATATACTCTTGGGCTCTGAGGACTGCCTTACCGAGAGATTTCAACGGCTTCAGTGGAAAAAGGAGCGGGGGAAGAAGTTTCTGCAGGATGCAAGGGGTTTCAGCTACCGGTAAGTGCGACATTTTACCTTTTAATCATTTTTTACTACTTTCTCTCAGTAAAAAAAAGTTGTTTCTAAATGGCCCCAGCTGCTCTCGCGCTTTGGATTCCTATGTTTTTGCCAGTTGTCAACAAGGCAGCTGCAGCAGACTGGGGCCCGTCGTTGTCAGTTCCAAAACAAGCCGTGTATCTCAGGTCAAACCAAGGGAAAGAGGCTCTGGTGAAATGATTGAGTGGGGAGGCGAGCTGACAATGCAAGAATAGGAGCAAAGCCGTGACTGCCCCGTTACAGAAGCGTCGTCTCTGCCTCTGTGTTGTGTGTTGTATATTATGATGGCGATGATAGACCCATTCATTCACTGTACTCCCATAGTATTCAGTGACTGTGGTATGTGGTTGTAACAGTAACAGTGAGGTACCCACAATGGTGTTGATGATGAATTGGGGATGTTTTATTCTTGGTTTAGGTGTTATTTGAATATAAGACCACTATGATATGTAATAATGATACTATCCTGCTCTTCAAACTACTGTTATACACTATGTAGTCTACGCTATAATCATCTATACTCCCACTACTTTATTCCTACTACTACCACTAATGCTAAAACTACTAATACTATGACAAATTATGGCCCTGCTATATGGTGACTAATGATGACTTTTACAATGCTATTCAACTGTTTCTACTCTATAATTTATACTGCCACTAATAAATGCCATGCTTAAGACGGGCACACAGGTTTCATGTGACTGGATAGCAAGTCTGGTCTTTGGTTATACTTAGATATTCCTTGAATTGTTTGGAAAGTACCTGCAACTCTTTCCTTTGTATTGGTTTATCAGGACAGTTTCCAGTTATATACAAAGTACCCCGGCATGTGTTAGACCCATGTGTTGTCCACCTGTCATAGGCTGTGATGACATCTTCCTTTTTACATTGGGCTCAGCCTTAAAAAGTGATACTGGGAATTTGTCCACTATTAAAAAAGTGTTTACTCTTGTCTTAAACCAACAGATCTGGAACAGTAGACATACAAGTAGGCCTATACCTAACCCTGAAGTAATAGATGTACTCTTACAATGCATGGCTGAGGAAAATATAGACAATAAATGATAAACTAAACTAATTTATCCTACTGACACAATAACCAAAAGGGATTTATCCCACAAACTATTCTAAATGTACAATATAATGAAAAATATTACAAAAAATACCATAATGAAATTCTTTAATAGTTAGTTAGTATACATGAGTCATAGGAGTTACTTATTCAGCTGAAATCTAAATCAGAAAAAGAACACAAAGTCCCCCGCTATTTCAAAGAAAAAGGACCCAGAATGCATTTTCAAACCAAAAGTAACTTCCTTCTTTCATATATTGAGCAATAAGTCAATTTAGTAATTATTGTGACAGGCTTAATACACTAACTACTAGTTTACTAAAACTACTTCATAGTAATTATTACAATATCAAATTGTAGTATCAAGATTGCAGTGATAAGAAATCACAATCACAATTTAATGATTCACAACTGTTTTACTTACTGTTTTAGTATTAAGTATGTGGCTTTTTGTTACTGCTTACTTCTACAACTTTACTCATTTACCTTTGTCATAACTATTACTGCAATTTAGCAGCCCCTTGACCAGCTTCTTGTGGCTGTTTTATAACTTTATTCTTCCCGCTTTTAAAATTAGAAAATGTAACACATTTTTGTGCATGAAACTAAATTTCTTCTCCCCTTGACAGATCTAGGACAGTTGGCGCCACACGACTAAAACTACAATCGCCACAATGAGTTGGTGTGAAAATGTGATTTGGATGGTTGCAAACAGTGCTCTGCTGTGAATGAAGTGCTACAGCTAAACAAAGAAAGGGGGAGGGGTCATACATAGAGATAGTGATAGAGACAAAGTACTTACTGCTGATACTATGGTATGGTTCTGCAGCAGAGGTGAGCTCTGCTGAGAGGGGAGAGTTTGCTTTGGGACTTGGGGGAGGGATCGATTGGACTTTTTCAGCCCTGTGTCCGTTCTCTCCCACACTCATTCCCAAGGTTCTTTTTTCCTTTTTAGTTTTATACTCTCTCCCACACTGTCCAGAATCAATCTCTGCTGCTTGAAACCCCCATCTTTCCTTTCGGCCGTTAAGAGAAATAGCATCTATTGCTGGTTTGCAAGTGGCTGCCTTATTTATGTTCCAAGTACAAATGAATAGGGCTGCAGTCCTTTAGAGTTTACTCGATTAATCAGTGTATGTGTATCTTAGTTAACCATGTTTCTTAGTTAACCAAAATGTGTTGGACATAGAGTTACTTTGAAATGAATTGATTCTGCTTTTTCCAGTTATGACAATTTGTATTATTTTTTTCTCAGTTCACGTCAGTCAAATATTTGCTATAATATATGGATCATAGTTGTGATACCTTTTGCTAATGCCACACCCCCATTTTAGTCAACTAATTGATGCGCAGGGCATGTCTCTATTCAACCAAACCAAGAATTTCTTTTATATATTATAGTGAAATTATAGTGATACTAATACAATGAGATGGTTGTGGAAGACATGTGTAGTAGACGCTATACCAAATCAAAATACTATTACAAAGGCCAGCACAAAGTCATACTTTCCTTAGACTTGGTTACTAGTGTCTGCAGTATCAATAGCTCAGATGGTAAAGCTGGTTTGGTCACTAATTTAAAGGTTCTAACATCTACTTATCCCATTGCTGCTAATCTGTGCATTATGGTAATAGTAGTAGATAGTAGTAGATAGTAGTAGTCGTGGTGGTAGTAATAGTAGTAATACCCTTATAACTTGACCACGGCTTCAGTAATGTTATATTGAAGCTATGTACAATACTCCTTTACTACTATCCCTGCTTTGTCCATTGTCTTTAGAGTCTCTTCCTCCACATGGGATTCTTCAGGGATGTGCTCTGTCATGGTTATTTGTGTGTTTACAATGGGAGGTGCCTTCTTCACCTCTTTCATCAAGTCAGCACAGAATCTATCAAAATAAAGCAGAGAAAACAGCCATGTACTTATTGTAATAGTTCTGAAGTTGAAGTGTCACTTGTGCTGTTGTGAGGGGGCGAGAGCTGTACCTCCTGTTTGCAGATACAGGGGAATCTTGCTGTGTGTGAAAGAAAGTCAACTTGAGCCAAAAGCATTGATGTCCGGAGGGACTGTTTAGATCATTAGTATGATTAACAAATACTATTGGGCCTGTCTGCACTGGACTGAGCCAAGTTAAACATTTGCCCTCCAAGTTAGATAAACAGTACAGTGACAATACTAAAGCCTCAATTTTGCAGCTCTTTTACTGCAGCCAATATAAAGCTGTTTGTTCCCACATTTATATAGTGATGATTATGTTGTATGAATAGCTGTAACAATAACAAGCTTCTATTCTTACTTTATTTTATTCCTGCATGTATGGTATATATTAGGGTAAACAACACACATTAATGTATATATAATCTGTATGGGATATTGGTAAATGGTCACATTTTTATATATATAGCGCTTTTCTACCTTTAATGCACTCAAACACTTTACATCAAGGAACCACTCATCCACTCACAGACCAGTGTACGCAGACACTGGGGGAAAGGTGGGTTAAGTGTCTTGCTCAAGGACACAATGACAGCATTCAACTGTGTGGGGCGGTCAGCCAAACTGTTGATCAGTGGAAGTGGCCGCTCAACCAATGATGTTTATGTTGACCGTGTATTCAAATATCTTGTTTAGCGGCAAATTATTGAACTGCACTAAGATGTGTTGTTTTAAAATGTGTCTTTGGTTTTTGGTTCTTGTTATGTAGCACTGCCTGGACTGCCCCTGAAGATAAACCATTTTAATATTCACTTTGACAATAGCAGGTCAAGCAAACAGCAAGACTTCTATTGGACCATTGTGAAAATTGTCAATTGTTTTTTTGGACCGACAGGAAGTAGAGTTCCTTTTCCTCACGAGAAGGAAATGTAGATACTGACTTCACTTGTTTTGTTGTTATTTTGCCCCAGTTATTTTGAATGCTATGAAACAGGAATAACTTGTCGTTAAAGCTTATTTTAACAGGGCTGTAAAGATGGTTTCCAAAATCACCATACTGCAGAGCCAAATAGATAAATGTCTGGCAATATGTGTGGTACTCATGATTGCCGCAACGAAACCTGTCGTAAGGTGATTTGGAAGGTTTTATGCCAGATGCCCTTACTTTGGCTGCATACGTTGACTGGAGTTTTAGGGTTTTTCTTGCACAGGCCCAGCTAAATTAATCCACAGAATTATTTGTTAATATTCTGTTTTATTGGTTGACTATATACTGTACTTACTATACACTTACTATATATACACACCATTATACTGTACCAGTGGTCCCCTTTGCCCTCTTTAATATCTATTGTTACTATTTCTAAAAGAGAATATCCTGTTTTATAAATCACATCCTTTATCACTATCCCTAACTTCCTTTTTCCTCACTAATCTGACCACATCATTTCCTAACCTTGTCACAGATTCACTGTTGACATAGATGACATATTGTGATGGTCATCTCTCCCTCACAGTTAAAGGAATCATGACCACTGCTTTAGTCACCTTTCGTCCCTTTTTTCCTCATGCCCTCTCCTCTCCTCTATGGTCTATAGGCTGTATAAGTCCTTGTGGTATGATTGTTAGTTATTGTGTGAGGGTGAGACAGCATGACTCAGGCTGGAGCCCTTCTCTCCTCCGGGCTGTCTCTGCTGCTGCTGAGCGTCACATTGATTCTCCTAACACTGGTCATGTGCATGTGCTACACAGGCTCAGAAAGAACTGCATTCAGATGGACAGCATGTGTGCAGCTTTTGTGCATAGGTGAAAAGTGACCAAAGAGTTAAAAAGAGGGCTGCTAAAATAGGTCCAAGCAGGATGCATATGCGTAAGTAAGTATGTCACGGTGAAGTAACTGACTCGAGTATGCAAGTCCTCAATAAAATAAAAGTACTATGAAACCCTGACCCTCACCATTTCTGCAATCACTACTACTAATACTATTAAAATAAGCTGTATTTGCTGTATTTGCCCCTGGACTTGCACAAAAAAATGGTGTAATGGAGCAACAAATACTACGACTTCTTCTACTGGTGCTGCTGCTACTACAACAACTACTACTACTACTACTGACACTATTACTACATCATGTGACTATCATCACCACAACTGCTTCAGATGCTATACTGTGACACTATACAAGATACAAAAACACAAAAAGAACTTACTGCTTACTTATGCACTTACTACTTCCCAAAAATCTATATTTATAGTGCAAAATTTCAGTTGCTCTTTCAGTTATTATAATGTGTGAGCTACTGAGTAATTTCCTTTATGGATCAGTAATATTGTTTGGCTAAGTAAGTCTAAGTAAACTGAATGACATATTGTAACATAAAACATTAACCTCACTTCACCCCTGTGAGCTTTAATGGGTGAATGTACAAACTGCGTAATCATCACTAGACTGGCCCTACTGGATCACATATTACTGCAGTGAATCCATGTGTTACCTCAAGGTATTTTTTAAATAGCTTTCTATACAAGTGTACAGAGAGGAGCAGTCTGTAGACTGAAGGACACTCTGGCTTGACTGGTTCTGACTCATTCCCAGGGATGTCTCTCTGAGGCGTGTTCTAATTTACAATAAGGCATCTGCAACTATTACCAATATATGACAAAAGTGTCACCAAAATATGCTTTCACTGCACTAAGTATTGACGTCAACCTAAGTGCTGAATTCTAGCCTTGAAACAAGCCATTTCTGTCTGCTTGTTGATATTGTAGAACCCAGAGCAGCTATGCGGATATTTTTGGGCTGATACGTAGGGGCATTTCCCCCAAATATATGATTTTTATTGTCCACAAACTGAATTACTGTCTATACAGACCGCTGCAATACATTTATAAGAAAAATAATCTAATCTGAACAGACATTTTTTGAAGTCCATAACCCTGTTACTACTAAACCGTAAGAGTGCAGTGTAGTCATATTTAGTTCCGTTTCATATTTACTTTTTCTTAATTACTGTAAACTGCCCCCTATTGTGCTAATGTGAGGATGTATTTGGTATTTGCCAGATGCTGAGCTGAAAACTGAGCTTACTTAGGAAGGCCTAAGTAAGCTCAGTTTTATTTGGGCTTGGGACTGGCAAAAACATGAAACTTATGGATGCCTCAAAATAAAAGCTTTACTTACTTTACCAAACTCGCTTTTGATTTCTTTTTCGAACTTCTGAAGATGTCATCTGGCTGTGACCCCTTTCTCTTTGGTTTAATGGCTTTTCCATGTCCTGCACTTACTGTAGAATTGACAGATTGGGGTGAACTCACACAATGTTTTTTTAGACCTCAACTCTGACTTCAACCCAGGAGAATATTTTAAACCCAAATAGCCCCTTGAGACATGTTTGACAGCTAAAGAATGAGACTCAAAGGCGTACACATTTTTGTTAAACTGTTACAGCGAAAGTATTATCAACAAAAACCAAATGCAGTGTAATATTCTTAGAGCCATTGTGTCCATATCGTTGTGGTGTGTTCTAATCTTTGCTTAAAGTACTGCCAGTTTGTTTGTAGACTTAATTGTTCATGGGGATTTTCTTGCATCTTCTTTGACCTAGTTCGGGGCAACCATATTTTAAACAATAAAATGGGGTTCACAATTACAGAAAAACACTGAAATGTAGCCCCCCATGGACTGAACTAACAAACCACATGCTTCTACTGTATTGGATGTAAACCGTTTGATTAAAGAGATCAAACCATATTATTGGCAATTAGAAATTATGCAATCTCGATTAAAATTTGACTAATTGCACAGACCTACCGATCCCCCAATTGCCATGGGTAACCTGTCAGGAGGAGCGGTGGACAACCAGGCACCAAGCTCCAGGCATTGCTTTTAAGATTTCTGCATTTTCACACCACAACCACCCTGCATTATGGTTCAGTACGTTAGTTTTTGGTATACTTTATTGCACCGTGTTTTTGTAGCCTATTACACGCAGATGACATCCTTATCTTGTCACTGGTGTTTGTATTCACACAGTCCCAAGGTTGTTGAACCGGAGCTGGAACAAACCAAAAAGTTTGTCATGAAATCAGAATAAAGAGATCAGATAGCAACTCAGTATCTCAGTGTGTCCGGATATCAACCATATGAGCATGTGGCATTGTGATTACAGCAAGTCAGATAAGGTTAGAAGTGTGAGGATATTTCTCTGCTCTCCAGCGCTAGCACACTAGTTTCTGTTGGAAGTGTGCTGGCTTATAGTCAGTGGATCAAGCCCTACGCTCTCTTAGAAGCATACACAGAAGGAGGAAGTGACCTAGTTTGACTAAATGGGACCAACTGTGGAGGTCTTGGTCTTGGAGAAGTGGATGACTTTAAAAAGGACATAACTGAACCAGATGACCTTCACAAGATCTGAGAAGAATGTTTTCTCTGCCGGGGTCTACATGGCAAATCAACGGCCTCATAGTTTCACATATTGCATGTTGATTTTGCATAGGTTTTACAATGAGCGCCATCAATGCTATTAATGTTAGGCTAGTTCTTTTCCTTACACTAGTACCTTGACTAGTACCACTAATTAATACAATATGATGATATAATATTACTATTCAAAACAGATCCGATTAAGATTGTGTCCAGAAGAGCTGTGGATAAAGTGATTAGTGAAGTGATTTGTCTTGTAGGGCAGTTGTTTCCTGCGGCTGTGTGCGCTAAGCATAACTTGAGACACTAGTGCTGTAAATGTACCTGTTTGGTTTTATATGGTTTAGTGCAATGCTTCTTAAATACGCTCTTCTTGGTGTGGCCCCAGTTTACTCTTATTTAGACTTGTTTTGACCCTCTTTTAGTCCTTGTTTAGTCTTAGTGTAGTCCACGATTAGTTCCAGGTTAGTCCTGGTTTTGATGCGATGTGTATGCAAGAGTGACTTCACTAATAGATTATGTTAGTTTAATGTAGGGATGCACCAGTCTGATACAGGTATCGGCGCCATTACTGAAAATTTTGCTGGATCGAATATCTGCTTCCCAACATTGGTTCTAGTGATATCCTGATTGGACCTATAAATTGATGAAATAAGGATATTTACTGGTCATAATCAGCCCAGAAAGTCTTATAAAGAATTTTTATTTATACAAAGTTGTTCTGTAGATACTTGAGAGATAACACTTCCAAACAAATTTGGGTCAGTTTTGTCTTATACATTTTTGTTTTATGGAAATGTGCTGTTTTCAGTCTCTGTGCTGTATCAGTTAATATCGGGTATTGTCAGATAGAAGCTATATGTTTATAATACTTTTAAACAGAAATCACACAGATTTACATTGGTTCTCAAATAGTGCATCCAAATTGAGTGACACGCTTTAAAATAGTTTTGCATAATTTGTGTAGTTTCTTTGAAGTCTAATTGTTGCTGTTATCAGATTAGATCAGATTAGACTAAACCAGAGCAACAGGCTGTGCTTGACCAGGCCAGAATCTTAAGCATTCACATAAGTCACAATGCATGCAAACGGTCTCATTTAGTTATTGCAAAAAAATATTTTGAGGCCCGGAAATGATGAGATCACTAATAAAAGTGGAAATAGTAATCTGCAATCTTCACTTCATTCAGACTCGAGGATCTGATATCAGTTCAAAGACATGGTGCAGTACAGTGGCCCCTCACACCCAAAAAGGTCTTTGTTTGTCTCCCCTGTCTGTGCTGTCTCTGCTCCTCCAGTGTCTGTCTGCCTGGATCCAACCTTCCCAGATGAGGGGGATTTTCCTGGGAAAGTCATATGGAAAGAAAAAAACTCAGCCTTAATAGTAAAAGCATGTTCAGTTCAGATGGCGTGTGCTTTATTACTCCAACTCTTTTTCTTGCACACAGAAAGCATTGTGTTTCCCTGCTCTGATCAGCTGCGGTCCCAAGACTTCCTGTCCACTGTGGGGTGAGGCAGGGGCATTAGGGGCGGGAGGGGCAGGGGGAGGAAGAGGAGGATGAAGGAAGAGAGAGAGAGAAAAAGAGGAAGGGTCTGGGGTATAAATATACTAAAGGAGGTGGAATGTGTGCAGATCTAGGCCAAAGTTTTGGGGTCAGGTTTCATATAATCTTTGAGCCAAAATCGTGCAGCTTTCCAGGGACTTCACGACTCACTTTTCAAAGCAATCTGGCAGAAGAAGTCAAGTAAAATCTGTTGTTCCTCTGTGATTAAATCAATGTCGACTTTTTTTGTAAATAATACACAAATAAGCAAGCGCAAAATGTAGACTGCACATATTTTTGTTTTCAATTTATTGCCATTGCCCACTCCAGTCAGTCAGATGTGGCCTATTGTAACAGGAGATGCTGAAGATTGGTTTTTTTTTGTTTGTTTTGTTTTGTTTTGTTTTTGCTTTCTGTATTCTCAATTGTGCATCAAGAACTACATTACCTGGCGAAATAATATAGTATATTATACAGTATTTTAATGGTAATAATACTTAGTAGCAGTAGTATCCGACAAAACACTAAAAAACTACATATCAAAGTGCAGAATTTTAGCTTTTGTATGAACTCCAGTTAAATAATACCTTGCATTAATCAATAGTTAGTAGTTTTGCTATTACAAATCTACTTTGACTAAAACAAAACAAACGTAATTTTTTAATATATAACATATATATTTAACAAATTACCCAGTTGAGCTCGAATTTATGCATCTTCTAAAGCTGTTAACTTACATTAACCTTGGTCGATTGAATATACTGACTGTGTAATACCTCATTGTTTTTAGTGGCTGTGATAAAAGTGAAATCCACCACTCCTTTGACAACACTAGCTGTGTGTTAGCGTTTCAGGAGCATTCTTGTGTTTTATGAGCTCTTGGGTGTTCAGCCTGATTCCATTATAGTGAGCAGATCCTGCACAAGAATGTCCACAGTCTGTGCTCCTGGTTCAGTTGGAAACAGTTTAGCACAATATCCTTCTGCTAAGGCTTTGAAAGGCACCCAGGCATAATATCAACAAGACAACCTGTAAAATACTTAGGTCTACTTTCACTTTTAGTCATGTGACAAAGTGCTGACTAACCAAAACGTTCAGTCTACAGTATATTGAGCTGAAAGTGCAATTTGTAATTTTGCTGTTGGATTATTCACTATCTGCCATCTCACGTGGAGATAGTATTACTTTGTCTGGTATGTTTCACAGTATGACATAAAATTTATTTATTCTATTACTTTTTTAAATCTCAAAAATAAGGCAGCAGTAGGTCCCTTACCATCTTGATTAGGAGTGGTAGCTGGATAAACAGACAATGGTGAATATGTTTAGATTAAGGTTAAAGTGCATTACAAGTCCATTTGAACCTGTAGAAACTTATAGTCCGAGGTGACTAATCACTATGTCACCTTTCTGTCAAACTGTATAATACCATTACGATACAGATTACGTTTTAGAGACAGGGCCAATCCCAGAAACTATGGGCTTTAGGCAGGGTGCACCCTGCATGGTCATTTATTAGTCACTACTGGCATTCAGACACAACTGCTCTCATACTCACAGCACGAATAATATTATATAACCTTTCCTCCTTATAATGTACAGAATACCTGAGTTTGAGGATCTTGTTGCATTTATCCTCTGACAACTCTCCATTCTCCAATATCCGCAAGAAACAAGTCATTTGATACTTACTGTTATCAGTCAATACAATTGTACATGGTAATGGTTAGAAAAATCTAGAAGTGTGGAAGTACAGGTATTGTAATTTTAGAATAATTTATTTTGCCAAATCCTCATAAATTACCACTTCCCCACTCAACTGGTTTAATTATTTAGTCTGGAATTAACAATATTCTTTACTGCATTAACTCACACTGGACTCATTCGTATCTGTTCTTGACTTAAATTTTCTTTCACTATGTAACTTGTGTAGAAATTCATTTTATATGAGTACCTTTTTGCTTCCTAATCTGTACTTTTACTTCCTTACTAAAATTTGAGCACTTCCTGCACCTCTGCTTGCCATTGCTTTTAAGATCTATGTTTAGCTTCTCCTAATGACCACCATTCACAGCCTCTCACCTGACACAGCCATAAAACACACTGCAAATGTCTGTGGGCCTCTCCTGATTAGCCAACAAAAGCAGCAGCCTGTGCGTATGTCTCCCATGGGTGCCCCCTCCACCCATTACCCATCCTAATTCTATCTTTGTATTGTCTTATAGCTCATTTTCCTTCCGGTGTATCTTTAAAAGCAGTGAAGGGGAATATTAAATCAGTTGGCGTGAAAGTACAGATTGCTGCTTAAAGAAACCAAGCAGATATTTGGCTGAGATGACTCCATAGTAAACAGAAGTCATCATTAACACATATTAAACCAGCCACAGCAACACTTTTTGGTCTTAAACATGGCACCCCGCTTCAAGTTTTTCACACTCTTTGACACTTCTTGGTGGGCTACAGGCACTGTACACTGCCTCGAGGGAACCTAAAGTATTTCCTTGGCCTTTCCTTGTCAGCCTTTTTACCCACCGCTAGTCTAACCTACAAGAATGTATCATGATAGGGCTTTTATAATCGTAGTGGAAGTTGTTTGTGCGTTATCATGTCCATATATGTTTTGTACACATTTTGTAGATAGGCTATTGATGATTAGTTTATCATATAGGACTAGTTTTTGTTTAAAATGTTCTGTATCTGTACTTTCATCAGATATCAAACTAAATCAATTATTTTAGCTTGGTCCAATGATTATATTTTATTTATTTTGTATAATTGTGTGTATTATTGCCCATATTATATCACAGTAGAAGTCATATCTACTTGGATAATATGTTTCATATTGTACCAATGCCTTTATCTTTGAGTAAAAAGAACAATCTGATTTGGTGTGATTCACAATACAGGATTTGATGTACAGCTCATGATTCACCACTAGATGGCGTTGAGTTCTTACTCGTAAGGAAGTGAATGCAGTGAGCCGGTCCACAGACTAGTTTATAGCCTATTCCTTTCAGTTATTGAAATGGGACTTTTTGAAATCTTTCAGAAAAATAAATATATTTCAAAACAAATAACAAGATGCCCAAAGATTATCCATAGATAATCTTGCAGCTGCTCCACTGTTGCATTCGTCCAGTGTTTTGTTGCGATGTCTGTTTCAGCTGATTCTGTAGAAACACAGTTGGTCTCCATGTGAAAGGTCACCATGACAACAGCAGCCCTTCTCCCCCCGGTCCCTTTGTGGTCCCCCTTTACCTGTCAGCCATTTGTCTTACTGACCATGTGCAGCCCGATACTGCTTTATGCAGACACTTATTTATAGTGCCTCACCACTATATTGCCCACAGGGATAAAATACAGCAGCATTTCAATTAGGGGATGCCACAATGTATAGTTATTGTAGACAGGAGCTGATCTAATCACTGTCTAAATTAGCGTTTATTTGCATTGTCAACCTTATTATATGCCAAGCTTTATTAATTTAGTCAAAACGGTATTAATATTATTTTAGCTGGGTATTTTGTCAATATAATCAAACACCCTGATACTAACTCATTTGAACAAGTATACTGAAAACAATCATTTAAACAGAACAACATTAGCATAGAACAAAAATTTCTTAAAGGTGCACTATGTAACTTTTGCCTACCTACTTGTCTCCATGGAGATGATATTGCTTTGCCTAGAATGTACCACACATCTTCAGACAACATTATATTATATTATATTATATTATATTATATTATGTTATGTTATGTTATGTTATGTTATGTTATGTTATGTTATGTTATGTTATGTTATGTTATGTTATGTTATGTTATGTTATATTATATTATATTATATTATATTATATTATATTATATTATATTATATTTAGTATTGTGTATTAAGCCTTTCTTTCGTATCAAAATAAAGTGTTTGTTTCGTGACAACTGTAGTGTACCATAGTGTATTATTAGTGAAGTGTTGTAGCATTGTAGCATTGTATTTAAATGAGATAATGTAGCATCTTAAATAACAGGCCTATAATTATTTTATGGTGACATCTATTATCATGATTCATTGTAAAATCAATCAATCTGACATTCATACTATTTTCAGCTGGTCCCTGCTGCTACCTCCACATATTGTTTTCAGATCAGTGGGGATTTGAACCTGTGCCCTGGCCCGCCCCACCTGCTCCACCTCTCAACACAGGAAGTCCATAGACACATAGGGCCCTCTGCTGAAAAGGTCCTGTCCACTCACGCCCCTGTCGTAATGAGGAGATGAGAGCTACTTCCACACAGATGGATCCTCTTCCTGCTCTGAAATATATATTATTTTTAGGCGTGTGTCAGGTGGGGTTGTCAAAAGTATCAAAAATGAGATAATACGGTAATTGATATTGAAGCTAGCAATGAAACTAAATACTTTGAATGAGCATTGATACTCAAAAAAATCACATAAACAAAATTCAAAGTGTACATTTTCAGAATGATCTTGAGAGAATAAACACAAAAAAGAACAGTACTATTATTTTATGTTGAAAATGTGGTCAAAAAAGAGCATTTTTACTATCACAGCGGTATCCAAATCTGTACTGAGTATTGAGCCTCATCCTTATTATTGAAATTTTAGTATCGTGACAACACTAGTGTCAGGTTTGATTCAGCTCATTTTAATTACAGCCATTCTAAAGGTCATATTCTAATCAAATAATAAACAGCCTCAGGAAGCTAGGCGTTAAGGTTTCAGTGTGTGTGGCTGTGGCTTTATTGCATTATGGGGGACATAAAAGTGCTTAGCCAGTCGCCCATAACTGCCTTCTGTTGACCAAAATGAGACATAATTATATTTGAGCTCATGTTATTTGACAGGGAGGTGTCTCCTGTACCTTGGTTTAAATGATGACACAACTGTTATGGCAGATATTATAACTAGAGAAAGAGATGGGCTTCATATAAATGATTTACTCCACCAAACAAATATCAGTTATGCTGCGACAATTATCTAATATTTGTTAAATGATATAAATATCTTTTGAGCATTATAATATCCACAATAAATGCACATTTTGCAATGGTAATATTGGTAAAAAAAAAAAAGAAAAAAAAAAGGAAAATTAGAGTCATATAATAATCCCTGTTGATTAGAAAAAAAGTAGTAGCGTAAAAAGTTGTGTTTTTTTTATTTTTGGTCTTCAGAAGAAAAAAAAACACAATAAATCAAGCACTAAAGCACTAAAGCACTGTGCAGTCTGTTCTCTTATGGGCTCCAGGCAGATTGTGCTAATGATTTTATCTTGGTAAATAAAGTGCACTTACTGTAAATCTGCCACTTATAGCTATTTGAAAATAAAAACTAATAAAGGTAAAAGATACAGGCATGTGCATACTATGAACTCAGCAGCAATTGTAATACTCAACAGTCAGCCAGCAGCCTAGCACCTCAGTAAACACAGGTAAATAACTACAAGAGGTTTTGAGTCCATTACAATAAGGAGATTGTGTTTTGCGTTCCTGAATGAGTGAGTGTTGTTGTTGCATCATTGTCGCCTCCTTCAGTGACAGAAATATGAGTGGACTGTGCCTGTTGGTTTCAGTCACGTCAGAAGAAGTCAGACCTAGCTCTAATTTGTCATCTCCACTGGACTGATCATTAACCAGGCAAAACATTATGCAAAACATTATACAAAACATTATGCGATATGACAGGAACATCCCCATTACTACTGTTTATCTATTTTAATGTGTACAGTGGACAGTAAAGGTCCTATATTACGTGAACTGTAGTCTTGTGAGCTTTAAGCCATGCTAGAGTGTTGTTTGAGTAATCCTTTTTCTGTCTACATCTCCAAAACTCAAAATGGTCTATTCCACCTTATGATGTCATGAAGTGAACAGCTACATTTTACCTTTTGTTCAGTAGAGATCAGCGCTGAAATTATTCAAATGATTCTAGTGAAGGTGTATGGAGTTTAAAAACACAGTGGAGCACTTCCTGTATTACCACATGACATCACAAGGTGGAACAGAGTGTTTTTTTGTTTTAAATAAGATCTCAGTCTAAACATGCAGAGTTATTGTGTTAAATATGAATGAAACAAAACACAACTCCAGGTATGTTTATGATGAGGAAGCATTATAACATGGAACAGAATATAACGTAATATCAGCCCTTTTAATGAGGATCTTTAATTACAATATAAATATCCCAGATTACAGCAGATTGTTGCTCCTATTCAGGTAACAAAGCTTGTTATCATGGTGGGCAAGTGAACCCATTTCTCCAAGCATTATTCAGTCAGTAAATTAAAAGAAAACTGTAATGAAAACATATGATATAAGGAAGTTTTATGTATCATGATATCATATCATCAAATGTCTCACAATAATATTGTGGACCATCACAATATATCGAATCACAAGTCTCTTTGCTTAAATGAATAGTTATGATGCAGAAATAGCTAAAAAAAAAAAAAACAGAGAGAACTACATAGACCCTGATCCTTTTCTCTGTTTCAGTGCAGACGACATGAAGAAATAACTGTTCTAAGCACTTTGAAATCTAAATTTTTTGGATTAAGTCTTTAAGGCATTTTTAGAGGAAAAAGTAACAGATTCACAGTTTTGTGAGCCTCCACAAACTATTGCAATAAGTATCGTACCGTGAGATGTATATGGTGAAAATATCATACAGAGAGATTTGGATATCGTTACATTACATCCCTGATAACAATAAATGTTGTACCAAATAACTGGTCAAAGCATTTTATAATATCAGTCTTGGTATTATGTATATCATAATATCGTGAGCCTCCCCACCATATCGTGAGCTTTCCCACAATATTGCAATAAATATCGTACCATGAGGTTCATACCGTGATGATATCTACTACATAATGTTTAATATCCAGTAATATACAACTGCTAACTTTGCAATGGCAGCACATTTTCTAATTACCGTAATCCATTATAAAAGCAAAAATGGTGCAGGTAGAGGGAGATTACCACTTTGTGTCTTGCCACTGCTTGATATATTCCCTTCATGAGAAAGTCCCAGCAGTCAAGAGCACTTCCTAAAATTGTTCTGTTGCAGACCATTTTTCATTCAGTCTTCGAGGAGTGCTTTCCTAACTGCACACCATCTATCAAATAATACTGCTTCAGTGACAAATGCCCTCAAGAACTGGTCTAGAGCCATTCCTATCTTACCAAGTAGCTCTATCCATCATGTTATAACCTTCTCACTCAAACTGATGCTTTCAGTGTCAACAACAAATACATCTTCTACTCCAGGTCTATCTTTGGTCACTTCTTTGACCCCACATGGCAGCGAGATTCAGATTTCCTTCTGCTGTATTATACTTTTCCCTTTTTTCTCCACTGCACAGTAATCTCCAGTGAGCCGTTAATAATCGCGGACCATCTGGGCACGCTGGGGATGGGGCGAGGAGACAGAAAATGGTCATGTGACCAAAGTATTGCGTGGGTGGACAAACAATCAGTGTTAACTGCTGTTATCATCTATCCAAATGTTTTATTGGAGAGAGGTGTGTTACTGGTTAAGTGGAAAAATGACAGAGAGAATTTAACAAGGCTACTGTATGCCCTTGGTTGAGGCTATGATAGATGGATTGAGGGATGGATAGATAGATATTTGCCACCAGAAATGGACTTCAGTATGTAAGTAGCTGGTAATTGTAGTAGCAACTAAGTAGTTGTGGTAATATTGCCAAGCAGTTGTGAATATTCCATAAACCAGGACTGAACCAGAACTACACTCAACAAAACTATAAACGCAACACTTTTGTTTTTGCTCCCATTTGTCATGAGATGGACTCAAAGATCTAAAATTCATTCCAGATACACAATATTACCATTTCTCTCAAACATTGTTCACAAATCTGTCTAAATGTGTGATAGTGAGCACTTTTGCTTTGCTGAGATAATCCATCCCACCTCACAGGTGTGCCACATCAAGATGCCCATCAGACACCATGATTAGTGCACAGGTGTACCTTAGACTGTCCACAATAAAAGGCCACTCTGAAATGTGCAGTTTTGTCTCACAGCAAAATGCCACAGATGGCGCAAGCATTGAGGGAGCGTGCAATTGGCATGCTGACAGCAGGAATGTCAACCAGATCTGTTGCTCGGGCATTGAATGTTCATTTCTCCACCATAAGCTGTCTCCAAAGGCGTTTCAGAGAATATGGCAGTACATCCAACCGGCCTCACAACCGCAGACCACATGTAACCACACCAGCCCAGGACCTCCACATCCAGCAGGTTCACCTCCAAGATCGTCTGAGACCAGCTACTCAGACAGCTGCTGAAACAATTGGTTTGCATAACCAAAGAATGTCTGCACAAACTGTCAGAAACCGTCTCAGGGAAGCTCAACTGCATGCTCGTCGTCCTCATCGGGGTCTTAACCTGACTCCAGATCGTCGCCGTAACAGACTTGAGTGGGCAAATGCCCACATTCGATGGCGTCTGGCACGTTGGAGAGGTGTTCTCTTCACGGATGAATCTCGGTTTACATTGTTCAGGGCAGATGGCAGACAGCGTGTGTGGCGTCGTGTGGGTGAGCGCTTTGCTGATGTCAATGTTGTGGATCGAGTGGCCCATGGTGGTGGTGGGGTTATGGTATGGGCAGGCATCTGTTATGGACGAAGAACACAGGTGCATTTTATTGATGGCATTTTGAATGCACAGAGATACCGTGATGAGATCCTGAGGCCCATTGTCGTGCCATACATCCATGAACATCACCTCATGTTTCAGCAAGATAATGCACGGCCCCATGTTGCAAGGATCTGTACACAATTCTTGGAAGCTGAAAATGTCCCAGTTCTTGCATGGCCAGCATACTCACCGGACATGTCACCCATTGAGCATGTTTGGGATGTGCTTGACCGGCGATATCGACAGCGCGTACCAGTTCCCACTAACATCCAGCAACTTCGCACAGCCATTGAAGAGGAGTGGACCAACATTCCACAGGCCACAATTGACAATCTGATAAACTCTATGCGAAGAAGATGTGTTGCACTGCATGAGGCAAATGGTGGTCACACCAGATACTGACTGGTTCTGAGTCCCCAGACCCCCAGTAAAGCAACAACTGCACATTTCAGGGTGGCCTTTTATTGTGGGCAGTCTAAGGTACACCTATGCACTAATCATGGTGTCTGATGAGCATCTTGATGTGGCACACCTGTGAGGTGGGATGGATTATCTCAGCAAAGCAAAAGTGCTCACTATCACACATTTAGACAGATTTGTGAACAATGTTTGAGAGAAATGGTAATATTGTGTATCTGGAATGAATTTTAGATCTTTGAGTCCATCTCATGACAAATGGGAGCAAAAACAAAAGTGTTGCGTTTATATTTTTGTTGAGTGAACAAGACCAAATAAAGTCTACATCTGTACCAAACCAAACCAAGTGTGAACTCAACTGTACAAACAACCCATTAAATAAGTACTTGAAAGTTCTATTACATTTCAAGGGCATGACTCAATTTTGTTAATCATTGCAGGACAAAACCAAGTGTTTTCCAAGTTTCTTTTTTCTGCTTTTTACTTTTGAATTGGACTTTGCCCCCTTCATCCATCTTTCAAAGTAACAGTCAACAGAAGTCTGTCATGATGTGAAACCACCCCACTTTTAACAATTCATTTGAACATAATCTATATATGTGGTTATTCTGCCATTTCTTTGTAATTCAAATTAAGGCCTATCTCTATGTCAGATAAGCCTAAATGTTAATAGCTAATTTAGACACTCCTTATGGATAAAATATTAATGATGCACGCTTTAAGAGGAAGAGCCTGCTTGTTAGAGTCATTTTAAAACTGCTTTGATTTTGGCAGCTGAATTTCAAATGAGCTCAGGAAAATGGTTGCGACTTGCCCCATTTGAGTGCACTGAAACAACTCTGTGTGACACATCAAATTACCTGTCATTATTTATAACTGCAGCAGCTCTAACCTTATTTCTAGTTAAAAGCCTAATTGATCTTCATATTGAATCAGTCCAAGTGCATTTCCCCTCAGAGAAAGATGATCCATGGAATTAGAGCATCATCGTGGATGTCATTGGCTGTGGGATGTGGAAGATTTATTCATTCATTTGTTTCCACTTCTTCTTCTTCTGGGCTGTGGGTGGTGAGTCAGAGGAGGCCTTAACATTGCCATAACTGTTCTGTAGTTACCTTGAATGATAAATAACTGTTACAAACTGTTTTTTTTTTTTGAGTATCCCTGTTTTGCGTATATACACAGTATCTCCAACGCGACATACGCACAGAACAGACTCACCAGCCTCATCACATCCTCTGTCACAGAAAGAACACTCATATAATCCACTGAGTCGTGTTCTTTAGTCCAGCTGAAGCTGACCACATCAGCACAAGGAAAGAGCTGCTTCTTTTCGCTTATGCAAATGAGCCATGCGGTTTTAAGTTTTGTTTCTGTAAGACGTAAACAAATGTGCCAAAGCTGCATTAAACACATTCTGTGATATAGTGATTATGGTTTATATGTTGTAAAGTTGAGTTTATTTATGCAGATTAGTAATAGTAATAATAGTGATGATAATTTTAATATAAAATGTTAATGATTAATCGAAAATCGATCATTAATTTTCACAACGATCGATTAAGAAAATTTTATCGAATGCCCATCCCTAATACACTTAGAGCATTTTTGGATGCACATCTTTGTTGCTTTTTTTTTATCTTGCCTGTTTTGAATTCTCTTAAATGCCATCAGTCAGTGTGGTCCTTTTTTTTTCCCCTCAAGAACCTTTTTCGGAAAACCCTGGAGTCAGGTCAGCGTGCAGTGGAATGTGAGTGGTCTCCATGGTGACGGCTCTGTCTTCTCTTCCGGGTTTCACGCCGGCAAAGAGACAAACCAAAGTGTGCCATCACAGCGGTCTACAAATTTACATATTTGGACTTAGATGCGATTATTTATTTATGTAAATGTGTGCTTTGAGGGTCGTCTTTTTGCAAATAGGCTGGCCCCTCACTGAGTTACAGGTCTTTGAAAATCAGTTGACACATTTTTGGCGAAGCTTTTAACAGCTTTGTCACGGCATACACTTGACCTGTTTGTCACACACAACTGAGCACAAATAAAAGAGATTTGAGGTGATGTGGCACAATGAGGAACATTCACATTTGTTGACAAAAGAAATTAAAAAAAAGCTTTTGTTGACATTCCGCAAATCCATCACATATCTATTAAATTAACCCACTACACTGGAATAGTGACATACTAATGGTATTTTTAGAAGAGGGTTGGGAAGTAACTAACTGAATACATGTACCGAAAATACTTATTCAGAATACTAACTTCATATAATTTTTTAACAGCAAATTATTAGTGGGAAGAAGAAAAAGAAAACACAACTCCTGCAATATATATGTGCGCCATTTTTCTTCTTTAATTTCACATAGATTAATGCATAACAAACAGGTCAACAAAAATAAAGCAGTTTGTAATACTATAGTATTCAAAATACAGTGCTCTGATTGGACCATGTATTGGAATATGTTAGAAAATACATTTTAATTTGGGTATTCAGTATTCTGTAACTAAATACATTTACAGGTGTTCTTCTCGTCACTGTTTAGAAGTAACAATCTTTGGGATTACATTGATGCTTTGGTTACTCTGCCTTCATATTGTATAGAAGTTTTGTTCTTTCCTTTGCTTTCTCAATGTATTGTGCAAAATGTTCAGATAAATAGATGTTTTAAAGAGACAGTTCAGAGAGTATTGGAGACATGTGGAGACACTTTTTTAAACATTCCATCCAGTCCTTGTATTTGGAGAGTTTGCTGGTGCTAGGCTAGTGCATGACAATGGCCATAGTTGGTCTGCCACTAAAAACAGTCTTACCCACTCCACAGTGCACTCAAAGCAAAACAATTATAACACCAGACTGTGTATGTAAATGTCTGTGTCGATAGAATAATGTTTGAAATAAAACTAACCTTGCATCGCATGTTGAGGGACTATTTTCTCATATCAGTCCACTGCTGCCAAGCTTTCTATCAGGAAGTACAACTCACTGCTGCTCAGACATAAATCCTTGAAATGCAAGGTTTGTTTTACTTCTGAAATTATTCGATCGACACAGACATTTATATTGACAGTCTGGAGTTATAATTGTTTTGCCTCAGGTGCTTTGTGGTGCTAACTGTACCCAAGCGGCACGGTGGCTGAGTGGCAACACTCAGGCCTCACAGCAAGAAGGTTACAGGTTCGATCCCCGGGTTTCTGTGTGGAGTTTGCATGTTCTCCCCGTGTCTGGATGGGTTCCCTCCGGGTACTCCGGTTTCCCCCATCAACCCAAAACATGCCCGCACCCCTATGAACTAACATCAAGGACCATAATGTCCACTCTCCTGTCATCACCTGCAGAGGGGTTCATAGGGGGGGTCAGGTGCTATGAGTATTGGGCAGCAAACTGCCCCCACGACCCAGCTGGATTAAGCGGGAGAAGATGGCTAACTGTACCCATTATCATGCGCTAACCTAGCACCAGCAACCTCTGCAAATACAAGGACCAGATGGCATTTTTAAAAAAGTGTCTCCACACGTCTCCAACACTCTGGCTCACGAAGAAATGATGCCCTTTGTCCAGAATTCTGAACTGTCCCTTTAAACACACTAGCGTCAGCAGAGGCCATATTGTATTTCATTACAGTAATATAGAGGGGAGTGTGTATGTTACCATATGGTGTTTGGCTGCTGATTACACTGGCCATATGTGACAAGGTTCTTTGGTCAGTAGGTCTTTGGGGCGCTATTCAGACACATTAAGCACATCATAGTAGTTGTAATGATTAAAAATGCATACACCCGGATACTAAAACTGGCATAATTTTTTAGACATTCATTTGAACAAGCATCCCTTCATGAACAGTTTTAATAATATTAAAGAAACAATTATTATTTTGTGTTGAAAGCATAAACTGTATATATATAAATATATAATGGATAGCTAACCCTAGCGTACATATTCTAAATAGGAAGTGAACATGGATGCGCTTCTGGCTCAATCAGCTCTGTTTTCAATTGACTTTACATTGAGACATTGTCGCTCCTCTCTCTGTAACTGCTGTAGTGAGCCTCCCCATTTTGGGGAGGTTCGTATAACCTACTCTGCATGATCCTGGTGTTTTTATTTTTCCATTTTAATAATTTCCTATTCATAATTTGGGGCTATGGGTAACGTCACACTTCCTTTGTGCGCTTCTTTATACGTTCTATAGTTGAAATCCAGATTGTAGGATTCAGTAAGTGTTTTTAAAATAATCCTTATGGTATCAAAATTAGTATTGATCATGTAGCCTTTTTCTGTAAATAAAAATCAAGTTTGAAAGATGCAGTAGTAGTAGCAACGTTAGTATTATTTACCTCATCTAATAATGTGAATTGCCTCCTTAAAGTTCAATTATCTTTTGTGTGTTTAGAGGAGGTAGCGCAGAGGCGAGAGGTCCCACATTCCTGCTTATGTCCCAGTGCGTACATTCCTCTATGTGGTGCAAAGAGGGCATCAGGCACCACCATGGCTCATTAGATCACCCACAAAGAAAGCCAATGCCGGTCTTATATGCGCAAAAGAATAGGTTTTCCTCTGCATTGCTATTGCTGCCCAGGGTGTCTTAAACAAGGATTATGTACTGCTTTATTGCCCCAGCACCTCTTCTCATTTGTGGAGGTTTCTGACAGTGAATATAAGTAAAAGAGTTTGAAGCAATCATATAAAAATGACAAGTAGCAATATCCTTGACAAAATATACAATATGATAGGATTTCTTTATAGGCTATGTTAATCTTTGGTTCTTGCCAACATAAACCATCACAAAGACAACAACAACATAGCAGCAGTAAACCATTATGGATACACTCAATAAAAACAAGACTTTTTTCCTCTGTCAACCTGTTTTAAAGGTCCTATCTTACACAAAATTATCTATTGTGTACTTTAAGCCATGTTCTAATGCTGTAATGTCATCAAAACATACCTGGAGTTGTGTTTTGTTTCATGCACATAAACATAAACATTGCTGGGATGCATTCCTGTTTTTGCATTATTCATAAACCTAGACAATAATTTTGATATATGACCCTCCGCGATCCAAATCGTGAATTTCTATCAGGTGGTCCGGAGTAAGCTGTAGAAGATGAATGGGTTTGTCCTATAGAATAAAATGTGTTATAGTGTCCACAAGAGGATCATTGGGGCCCTATTTGACCCACAATTATCAAGCTGCTCTATTTCATCCCAAACTGGCCCATCCCCCTCTTTGCACCCTCTCTTCCTAGCGTAACCGACTGCTATCATTCCAAACTGCAGTTGTTTCTATGGTTAGCAATGGCATCCTGGCCACTTGTCTTGCAGTGTCAGCTTGTCCTTAAGGCTGACCATATAAACGTGATATGGTGAAATGGCGTGGGAGGGGAATGCTGCTGGTAATGATATGTGCATATGAAGAGGTTTTGGGAGTCTTTGTGGCCTTGGATGGGGGGAGAGCGGAGAAGCAGCAAAGTGGGTCTCCTGGGAATAGAGCAACATTGATTATTTACAAATCAAGGATCACAAATGGTTCTCAAAGCAAAAGGGCAGGTGCCGGAGCAATAAATCAATGGACTGGTCTGATTAGTTGAAGAGACTGTCACCAATAAATATTCAACATGTGAGAGAGGTATAGCTTACAGGTGGACTGACTGCATGTATTAGCTTCCTTTACTCTTGACTAATGACTGGTAGCTCTGCAGACTAACAAAAGGTATGCTAAATAGCGACACTTCCTTAAATATAAACAGAAAATATAATAACTTGTATTACATTGCAATTATCTTATTGTAACTTAATGTCCTTAGCAACACTTAGAAACGAAATGCTATGATTTAGAGTCATACCAACCAATATGGGCATGATAGAAACCAAATGAATATACAATATGTTAAATAGTATGGGAAAGTAAGGTTTCTAAAAGTACGCTGATTTGCATTTGCAACCAAAAATACTAAAAAAGTAAAAATCATCAATGACATCAAATGTGAAACTAATTTGAGATCGAGATTCAGTTATTTCTAATTGACAGTGATATTCTTATATCTTTTAATCAAGAAGTCTAATCCTGAATTCAGACTTTTGGAGGAATACACTGGACCTTTATTCTGAAGTAAATGGTGGTGATTGACAGTCTATATAGTTTTATTCCAGAAATTAATTTTGAAAGCCATTTTTATTAGTTTTTAATGAGACAAAATCTATTTAAATAAAAAAACGGAATTAATCAATATGACAGAAATAAAAACCATGATACATGTTTAAATGATTGCCCCGCCCTATTTTAGTGAAATATAAAAATAGCTCAAAAGGCCTACATTGTAAATACTATAAATTAGCTTACAAAATATGCAATATCTTAGTGTTACCCAGTTAACTCCAAACTTTCACTTCAAATATCTGCTCTTAAATATTCTGTACCCTGCTAGCACGCCCACTGGTACTCCGCCACACTTCCCCCATCCTCCATCCACCCCCTTCTCCCTCTCTGCCTCTCTCTGTCTTGCCCTCCCGTCATTAGTCTCCATGGTGACCGCTGGGCTAGGCATTATGGCCCTGGTTGCGGGCTGCTCTGGGCTCCTTTTAGTCCGGGCAGGAGGCACTGCTATTGTTTGACTATAGTCCACTCTGCTTCTCTGTGCTTTGAATGGAGCGAGGGATCAAGGCTGGCACAGAGGCGCAGGGAGAGTGGAGGAGTGGAGATTTTTTTTTTAGGGTTGGGACATTTGTAGAGGAGGGGGAGGAGCCAGCAGGGTGGTTAGACACAGTGAGAGGCAGTAGTAGCAGTAGCAGTCTTACTAAGAGCGACACAGCATCTATAGACATCTTGTGGACTAAATCAAACTTGGATTTTGGGATGTTTTTTCAACGACTGGACCAGAACAGACGCTACACAAATCCCAAATAGTAATGGATTAAATTGGTGAGTGGATATAGTAGTGTTTGATATCATGTGTTGTAGTACTCAAAATGCACGCCTGCTCTTCTAGTGTTTGGGTGCGCTGTCTGCAGAATCTAGGCTAATTCTTTCTACCTTCTGAAATATACATGTTACTCTCCATGTTTTATTTAAGTGCTGGGGGCTATTTTTCTCCCGCCACAAAGCTAAACCATAAAGTATATTTTCTATTTGAGTTCTCTATTTTGAGTTTGTGTTGTCCTCTGATTGGCAGTGAAAGCTTTAGCTCCTTGGCATCTTGGAGCACTGATGTGTAATGTTGTGAGCAGGGAACGGTTGTAGGGTTTTTTGGTTCATTGCCCCTGTCTTGTCTCACTGATAAAACCTAACGTGATATCTCCCACTGACATTTTTACAACTTTGTGTAAATAGAAGCTCTGAGAGGAGCGGCTAGAGCTGGGTCCTGCACAGATTAGCACATGAGATGACCACTAACTGTGCAATGATCTCATACAATGACTTATACCAGAGATATTTAGGCAAGATGGTGAATACTATGATATCAGGATTATTTGCAGTGCTTTGGAAAGTGGGAGGCATGAAAGATGGACTCAAGAAACTGGAGCTTACACAGAGTGACTAAAACAAGTCTATATACAAAATTATAGTAATTACCCTGAACAAAACCAGGTATTAACTGGAGAGAAGCATCTCATAAAAACAGGACAAAACCAGGACTAAAGACTAAACCAGGACTCTACCAGCTGGGCTAGGTCAGGGCTAAACCATAGACTAAACCAGGAATACAACCAAAATATGCAGATATCATAGTTTAACAATAGATAATATTTGGTAACTTGTTGTAATAATAATAAAAAAAATATATATATATTCAGTTTCCAGGCACTACATCAAAACTAGTAATTCCATTCACATTTAAAACAACTTCAGCTGAAGTGCTTCACATAAGTCAACACAAACAAAAAATTTAAAAATACCATGGTACATAGGAAAAGTACAATAAAACACCAAGAGTTCCTGTCTTTCTAGTATTAAATGCCAAGAAGTGGTGAGTTTTCAGTCTCGTCTGTGTTAAAGACTGAGGTGATCTGACAAAACTAGCATGCAACAGGACCCAACCAGGACTAAAGACTAAACCAGGACTAACGAGGACTAAGTCAGAGCTAAACTAAGACTAAACCAAGTAGCCTATAAATACAAGACTAATATATGTAGTGTAGTATTGGAATAGCTTTAAATTTACAGAGAGCCCATAGCTGTGGATAATGCCTTCAATTTACCCCATTTGTAAGGAGTGAAAACATAATTATATTCAATTTTATCCTATAGAGTTTACACAGTTCAGAACATGAGGCCACTTACTTTGCCACACTCACTGCTCCTCCGCCCTAATATTAAACGCTCTCTACATTAAGAGCTCTGGTTTGGCACACTGTAATTTCCCTGACTGGAGCATCTTCCAGTGGGATGTGTGTTTCCATGGCGACCGTCGTGCAGCTGTGCATGAGGCTGGCTGTGTGGCAGACAGTGGAGTCCTCAGACCAATCAATGACCCTTTGACCCAGATCAGTGAGCTGTGGGTCACTGCAGACTGAAAGGACATGTACACTGAGATCAACCTGCTGCAAGGGGCCACCAACACTATTACACAACAGTACAGACTGGGGGCAATAGTGGTATAGTTGAACTACTGATGGGTGATAAGCTCTGCTGATATTTTTTGGCAGATATGTAGGGCTGATTTTGATTATTTTTCACAAATTATGTCATTTAAATTGACTCCAAACTCACCCACAGCACTTTTCTTTTTACCGCAAATCTATTAGAAAGCTGTGACAAAACAAAATATGGGGTTATACTCACAATTAATCAAATGTTAATTTAGATCAAGATCCGATTGTTTTGATTTGTCAAAGAATGGGACTTTTAAATGGAAACATCATCACAGCTAATTTTGTGGTTTGGAGCACTCTACTAGATTGTTTCCAAGAAACATTTAAATAAACAATTGTGATGAATCAATAAAAGGATATAGTCATCACCAATTTGCACATCTAGGGGAGAGTAAATGTGATTAGTTTATGACTAGATGAAATATTACAGCTCATGAAGAGGCTCCTCAACAACTTCAAATACAAGGTTCTTTAGTATAATACTCTTATGTTTCTCTCTCTCTGTGTCTTTAGTGTTAATCAACTAAATTATCTGTGGGTAAAATGTAACAGATTGTAAAACTATCCTTCTAAATTCCTTTCGCTAGTTTGTTTACAGTTGACATTTGGAAAAGTTGTTTTGAGTAGAAGAATGGAAGGAATGGCACATGCACTTATGAGCAAAGCATTAGCCTACGGGGTAGAAAGTTAACCAACCACGTAGCATTTGAGTACCAAGTTCAGACGTTATGCTGGTGGCCAAGAGAAAGGGCATTTGATACATAATCTTTACCAGATTAACATGCAAACCACTGCATTTTTAGAAGTAGAAAAATGAACCAACTTTCAGTATGAGACTAAAGATTTCATAACAGTTAACTGGAAGCCTATATGTTTGCATACAAATACTGTCATATTAATAGGTATACTGGCATCAAAAAGGAATACAAATTGAATTTACACAATTTCAGTATTTTATCTGCTAGGGTCAAACGCAACTATCTATGGGTCTCAACTTTCTTTTATCTGCAACCTTTTGGGGACTTTTTCCCATTCAAAAGAGAGGATATGTTGGCAAAGGTCCTAAATTTTCACCATTCTGATTTCCATGGAGAGGGTATTTTATGAAAGACAACACTGACATAGATACGTTTTGTTGCATTAGCACAGTTGGCCTGGGCTTCTGTCTATTGAATTACAGATTACAGTGGCCATAAAATTCTAAGTGGTTGTGATGAGAAGTATGATACAGTCTTAAGAGTTCTCATTGAAACCTCAGTCATCAGTTTTTGGGGTTTGGCTGGTCTCTTGGAGGTGCCACTCAAGGCCAGTGTACAAAGGCCTGCAGTGTACGCGGGCAAGGAGGTGAAATCAAGGAAACCCTGGGCAGTGGAAAAACCTATGAGTTATGTTTCGCCGCGTTCCTTCCATTTGGACAGGTTTACGTACAGAGCAGGCCAGAGGAATGGATGCCTCTGAGCCACAATGTCCACAGTCATTATGTTCAGTACAGTAGTGCCAGTGTATAGCAGCTGCATGCATGGGATATCCAGTCTATAAGAGGATTTGTGCTGCACAAATGAACTTTCTTTTCCATAATGCTTTACAGGGGTGTAAGACAAGTTTGGATTGAGTTCACTATGCTTTTTTTTTTAATGCCGGAGAAATCAAAGTAAGTTACATTATATAGAGTGATGTTCACCTTGTCATCTGAATGGTTTAGTCTTTTATTTAGTTAAAGATGCACATCGTAACTTCTTTGGAGTCCTGCCACCCACTCTCTGTGGACATATACTCTGTTGAGAATGTTCCACAGTATGGCATTAAACGCATCTATCTCAATGACCCCTCTCACAGTTAGAATGTTTTATTTTAATAACATATACCCCAAGTCGATAAACATGATTAAGTCAGTGGAGTTAACATCTATATGGACACAAGAAAGTCACAGAGCCTCTAGCCTCACATGTTTCAAATTGGCTTTTACTCTGCCATCACCAAAGTTATCCCTCCCTCTTTCTATGAATCAGAGGAAATACTTAGAGACAACTTAACCATTCACAGCTCTTGTGGAAAAACCCATATAATGTAAACTAGATACCAGGTCTAATAGTCAGTCCGATTAGTGCGCTCCGTCACCAGAGTAATTATAGCCAGTACTTCCTGTGCAACTCAGGGCACCTTGGGTCTTCCTCACAGCCCTCTGAGGTATTTCCTGCAGCATTGGCATTGTGATTATAGGAGTCAGCAAAAAACATGAACGTCAAGAGATTACATAATGACAGCCATGAATCCAACAGTGCCACTTATTTACAGAAATAGGCGATGTGCGGTTGTTTAAAGAGGAGAAATTAGGAATCTGAACTTTAGCTGACACAGGACTGGGCTGTAGAGCGACATATCTGATTGTGATCGAGAAGTATTGTTGGATTATCATTATAGGAAGTATTGTATTGTCATATTGGCAATTTACGTTTTAATAATTCAGTTCAAAAGTGAAAGATGCATTGTGTAACTTTTGTGGTGGAGGGTCCATCAAACACTTTTCTCTGCGCTTTTGTCTGGAGTGTTTCACAGAATGGTATTAAACCTTTCTATATTCATGGAGACCAACCAGA
Source organism: Odontamblyopus lacepedii (assembly GCA_034769755.1). NCBI lineage: Eukaryota > Metazoa > Chordata > Actinopteri > Gobiiformes > Gobiidae > Odontamblyopus > Odontamblyopus lacepedii. The sequence goes on along the minus strand of CM068345.1, from coordinate 29,236,941 downwards.
CCAAGTTACAGGTCAGATCCATGGAGAGGCAACCCCACTCAGTCAGAATGCGAGGTATTTTTGAGACATAAAACCACATAACTGATCAAATGTAAGGTAGACTTGTTTAATATCATACGGTTGAACATTCCAGGCAGAGCAATGACATATCCATAGAAATGAGCAACACCCCCAACCAAAAACTTGCATTGTGCACCTTTGAGAAAGAGACTGAAATATTAACTGATCAACTAATACAAGAATCATTTCAGAACGTGTTTAAGTTGTCGTTTTGCATGTAATTAAAGATGCCTTGCCTAAAGATCTAAACTACAGAGTTAGCAGTATTTATGCAGAGTAAGACATTATATTTTGTTGTTTGTTTAGGATTTTAAAAATGCAATTATTTGTGATTTGATAATCCATTCAAATTGCAACTTCAGTTTGATTTGAATTAATTTTAGCCCTACCACTTACAGAAACAGGGAACGTGCAGCTTGGTGAGAGTTGGAGTCTGAACTTTTGCTGACACAGGACAGTAGGAGAGGGGGTGTTTTTGAGACTTTCGTGCGTATGGTGAACATGTCCTCACCATTCGGCTGGGGCACTCAGTCGGAAAGGGTTAGGCACTCTCTTGTCTCCACTCAAGCATGCTGGTTGTTTTTGTGCTTTGTTAGAGAAGGCGGGAAAAATGACATGCAAAAAATTCTTACCTCCGACTGTGTGAAAGAACTGACAGAACATGCTTTTTTCAATACACATCCTTTTGCATTTAGATTAGAAAATGTATGACGAATACTGATTTCATTGTTTACATTTTGAATCTCAATGTTAAATCTCTTTTTTATCTACTGTCAGTAAGTACAAGTTAACTAATAGGTGTAGCACACTTATAATTTGAATACTTCCATTAAAACTCAAAGTCAAGTTGTATATTTTAGTCATAGGTTGTGTATTCTAGTCATAGGTTAACTGTAGCAGTGAGGAGGGGGTGACTGTAGCTCAGTTGGTGTTGAGTGTCCACTATGAAGGTCGACAGTTTGAATCTGGCTCTTGATATGACCATCATTGTTAGAGCGGTCCACTGATTTCATATCCCACAGATGTATGCTGTTGTTGTGTCCTTGGGCAAGACACTTAACCCACCTCATCATCACTGTCTGTGTTCACTGGTGTATGAATGTGTACTAATGGGTGAGTGGTTCTTTGATGTAAAGTTCCTTAAAGGTGGAAAAGTGCTACATAAAAATGTGACCATTTACTGATTTAAATATGCAAAGTAACTTACTAATACAGTAGCAGCAGTGCCCAATAGTAGTAGTAGCAGTAATTTAGGTAATAAAGATTTGGTAGCAGCAGGCCTATTACTGTATACTGCAGAAGAAAATGAAAACTAAGCATATATTTGGTATTTTTATATTTGTATGTATTTATGTTGTAGATCTATCCCTTCATTAAATTTTTCCCATTAAATTATGCTGTGTGTGTTTGTGTATTTGTAAAGTCACATGCTGCATAGATAAAGATGTTCTCCAGAGGCAAGCAATACTATTTTACAAGATTTTGCTTTAGGGGACTGTTTCTATGCATGCTAGAGGATTGCATGTGTTAGCTGAGCTAACCATTTCACATAGACTGTAAACCACTCCTTCCTTTGGGGATTTAGTGCTAAGAGAGAATCCTTTCCTGCCATATTCACGTCAGGGGGCACTTTAATGTCTCCCTGTAAAAGTCAATACCTGCACACATGGAGGGGCCTGTGCTACTTAAAATGCCTTAAATGGTTAGTTCCAGGATAGTCTTCAGTAATCCTGCATGGGTCATTGATATACAGCAACAAGGAGGAGACGACTTAGCTTAGTCATGGGAAAATGTTGTTTTGTGCCAACTTATACCTACACAGTGTGTACACAGTGTGAGCAATTTGACCAGTGCAGTAAAAATAGTAATTGTGCTGTTGCAGTAATAGTACAAGTAATAGTTGTGGTAAGATAATAGTGGGGTGAAAGTTGTTTAGGTGGTTGAGTTGTCTGCCCATTATCCACAGCATTATCTGTTCTGTCCCCACTACCACCATGCAAGCTGAAGGTGCTTCGTGCTATTACATGCTGTTTGTGAGATACTGTAGCTGGTGGTTGAAGAGGCTATAGGTTGAGTATTGAGTTATAAATGAATGAAAGAATCACTTTTACGGTTTACTACTCCTATTAGGTCTGTCACGATAACAAATTTTGAGTGCAATGTATTGCTGAAGTAAATATAGACAATGATAAACAATAATATTTAAACCAAACCATAAAGAAGAATTAAAGAATAGAAGTTGTGATAAATAAATAACAGAATGCAACACTTAAGTAGTTAGTTAGTATATAACGAAGCTAGGTCATATTTCAACCCTTTACAGTAGAAATCTAATCATAATACTGAAAATATACTCACAATAAATATTGAACCTCAGAAATATTCCTTCTATCATATATTGAACAAACTGATATAGTATTCATCATGACAAGATTAATTCTAACTGAAATTAAATGCTCAAAATCAGAAAGTAAAATGGATTTTTATGCCAAAAAGGTATACTTTAATTTATTGTAATAACTGTACTGTCAGAACCAGTTCAGTTGTACTCACCTATTTGGTCTGTCTATTGCAGGCCTATATCATTGACTTTTCCATATATTCATCTTATAACCCTGCAAGTCTATTTAACAGGACCTTTTTATTGGCATTGGAATTTTCTACCTTTGTCCTCTTGCCATAGCTCAGTTTGGTTATGACTTGATTGCACACATAATGTTGCCATAGAAGCCCATGTGTTGAGTGAGCTTGTGTTCAGTGCAGAGGAAGCACTGGGTGGGTCTGTGGCTCAGAACGCTGCAGTGAGTTGCTGGGAGGGGGCCAGTACAAAGGAAACAGAGCCTTCATTAGTCTGTACTGTACACCTGGCTTTCATAACAGGGCCCTACTGTATTCACACTGTTTTGGTATCTTCATGCTTTCTGCCCACATCCAATATTGTCTTTAATTACAAGGTTTATTCAGTTTGATGATGATTTGCTGCTTACCAAGATGGCTGACTCAGCTCCTTAAAACCACACAATACAGCATTTGCTCATGAGAGGCTCCCTTGTAGACATTCAAAAGGCACAAAAATAAAACTAACCAGCAAATAGAAGAATCTTACAATGTTTAAGCAATGTTAAAGGTCCACTATGTAACTTTTCTGCTTGGCTATATATTCCTGTTTTGCCACAGTAATCAACAGATAATTTATTGAGTTATAGGTGTTTCTTTTAGTTGCTCAAGACCCTTGAAAACACCTCTCCACTTGCAAATTCATTGCTGTGGAATATGTCTTAACTTCATGGAGACAAGCAGGCGGCAAACCTTCTATTAGAAAGCTTAACGTGTGCACCTTGTTACAACCCAGCTCTGCTAGGGGGAGGGGAAGTAACAAAAAGTAATTTAATTAAAAGGAATGTACAAGGTAAATTAAACAAAACTAAGGAGATCTGACATATGCAACAAATATTTACATGGTTTAAACAAAAGTGTAACAAAGGCCCAAGAACTAAGAAAACTAAACATACAGAAAAGAACTAAACAACAAGCAAACAGACAAAGTCAGTACTGACAACGAGTGTCTCATAAACACCGAGTCACAACATGACAGAAATGAGAGACACAAAACTAAACACATTAAATACTGAAACTAGTGCCTTTTCTCAGAGACAAGTACAAACTTGACAGACACACAAACACAAAATGGCCGACTGGCCACAAAGACCAGCAGCCCTGAACAGGTGAAGCTGATCTCCTTAAATAGGGGGAGGGGCTGGAGGTGAAGTGGGAGGGGCCGAGTGTTGAAGTGTCCCACCAATCAGGGACCAGGGCTCTCCCAGCAGGAATCCATATGACAAAACAAAGAAATGAAAACACACACAACACAAATCAAGAAACTGGAGGCCTGGGGTCATAACAACCTTTAAGCAAATTGCATTCAAACTGGATACTGTGATGGGTTACGGAAATAGACTGAATAGTGTTTATACAACTTTGAACGTTAGAGCTATCTCTAAATATTAGAAAAAGGAATGTGTAGCAGTAAATTGTTATGGTTCATGTAACCTGCCTATAAAATATACTACACAGAGTTGCGTCCTTTTGAGGAGCAGAGCCAAGTGACATTTCCAAACTGACGTCAAACAAGTGCTGCCTGACCTTTTCTGTCTCTGTGTGGATTTTGGTTAAAGTCCAGCGTTTATCAGCACCAAAATTACTCCCAGCCCTTTGTATCTACACCTTTTCAAAGTAAAAGTACATGGGATAGGTAACATGGTGACCTGGGAGGGACCACTCCTCTCTGGGACTGTCCAGCTTTCAGCAGGACTCGGACACACCGGACACACCCTTTGATAGTGCTCATCCATCCTGCCTGATAGCGGTTGTGACGGGCATATACACCTATTTCACCTTGTACACTCACATGGGTGGGTACAGGGGAAATGAAAAGAATTCAAAACTGTTCCTGATCTGTTCAAATTAAACAATACTTAAACTTACTTACCAATACGTAAATCCCTTACATTTAAAATTTGTTCTAAACTAAAAAATCTGCAGGCGTAATACATGATAGTCCAGATTAGGGGTGTTCAGACCATTCAAACTGCCTTCTTCTTGTTCAGTGGGAAGCCTGTTATTTCAGAGCCCTAATTTTGTGGCCGTGAGAGCCATGTCCTGGTCGTGTGTAAAACATTATGCTCATTGTGGCTTGTGTTTTATTGAGAGTGGAAGTGACTGTTATACTGTATGTTTGGTATTGGCTGCTGATTTTTTTTTGGTCTCTGTGGTCTTGAAATAATAGTTTGGTGTTAGCAGTAAAAATGTGTTGACCCAAGTTAAGTGTTTGGGGAAGTCTTGGACTGAGAGGCAGATGGCTCTAAACACAGTAATGTATACATGCTAATTTGTGCACTGGTAGGTGGGTGTGAGTTTGGCTACTGTGGTCCAAACGGACAAATTACTTACAATAAATCAATAACTGTTAACCTTTTTGACTGTATGTAACTCGTTGTGTCCACTGCAATGATTGGTCAATTCCACCTGTCAATACAAGCATCAATCTGACCACCATGCAGCTAAAGGACATATACAGAAAGAACAAGCTTATATAAAAGTTTAAGATGTGATCTCAGCAAAGGCATTGCTCTCATCTCACAATCATAAAAATGTATGACTTTATAAATCTTAATTTTCAGAATTAAATTGGCCTTATTTAGGCCACAAAACCATTATATTTTATATTTGTAATTAAGCACAGTTAATGTTACTAGATATTTTAGAATAGTAACAATGATAGAGGCTAATAGTGAAAAAATATTGTGCAACGTAAACTTAACTTAGTAAATAATAAAATTGTGTTTTTCATTTTTCCACACTGGCTCTAAACATTTACCATGAAGTGTTGTGAATACATACAGAGAATAATGTGTTTTCTAAAATGCTAATATGAGCTTGTAGTGTTTCAATGACTCATTATTATGCCAGCCTGTTTTTGACATGCCCTCCACTGTTGATGCCCCCAGCAGCTATGGAAACCGTTGATTCTTTTTTCCATTACCACCTGGGCTGTTATAATGGTAACAACAACATGTTAGCAGAGAATGGACAGTTCTAGTTATAGCTTCATTGACTCTTGTTTAAATCTAGCCCTGATTGCATCCATTGAGAGGCACTGTGGCGGGCGTCAGTAGTTCCGGAGACAGTGGGGTTGGGGTAGTCCTCTTCAGGCTGCTTGTAGCTGTGTGCGTATGGCTTGTCCTAATTGCTACTTTCGGCTCCTGCAGTTTCTGGGCAGAGATCTCTACAAACGTCATCTCTGGCTAAAATCTGGGTACTTGTGTTGAGCTCTTCACAGAAACTCCTGAATCATTAAATCCTTGTCCTGTTTTGGCTTTTAATAAACCCAGGGGTGTTCCTATTGACATGTACAGGCTGGCTAGAGCTCACACATACTCTGTTTGCCCAGTGCAGTGCAAGAGGGCTAATTATACTATTGAGTTGATAGGACTGCAGAGTAAAGCTTCAACTTAATATTTTAGTAATGCTGTTGACTATTCAGCAATTACTTTTGCTAGACAAATCAATATTTCTATTGTGCATTTGAAATTGTGTAATCAACTTACAAAAATTCTAAAACCAGTTGATAGTTTATGTTTATTCCATTTTCCATCAAAATCCCAAAAGGTAAATTCATTGTCATTCTAATTTTATAACACCATTTTGCTAACACAAAACATATTTAGATCACCATGTTACCTTTTTTTGTTTTGAAAATGCTATATTTTCCAAAAACAACATATTAATATGTTTTATGAGTTTCACTTTCAGTTTTGACGATCTGAATGTAGCCCCCCTTTTGTCCCCACGATGTCACACCCCATTCAGAGCGCTATCACAACACAGTTGGCATGCACACAGCTAATGAAACTCCTGCACATCGCGTTACATGTTGAGTTTTGTGTCTTGTTTTGTATATTTCTGAAGAATTGTCACATGGAAGCAGGGGTGACATAAGCTTGTGATCTGAGCATTACAAACATCTTGCAGTCACATGTAAGGAGGGTTCAAATAGGGCCCAGCAGAGATAGTTAAAATACAAATACAAATAACATTCAAACATGCATGGATGGCATCAAAAACCTCTTCAGGGATGTTTTTGATGTGGGAACATTATAACATGGTAGAAAGCTAGAAATAATTTTGTTTATTACCATTTTTTTCTTTCCAAGGAGTGTTAGAGTCAGAATTTTTATTGAGTACATTTTCATATTTGACAGTTTATCACAGAATATTTTAAGTGCAGATTATTTTACCCCCATCTTTGGTAAAAGTGAAACTATTACTTGCGTCACTGACATACCTACTATTTTTGTAATGTAGATCAGTGCTGTTGCCATTGCTGTAAATGCTTCTCTCTACACTTAAGATTTCAATAGGTTCATGTCCTTTTAACAAATCATTCTATACATTTATCCTTGTTGAGACTGTCTGTTTTTTTCCATATTACTACACACTTACATGCATGTTAACCCTCGATGCTATTCTCATTCATTGCTCCATAGCCTTCTTAATTCTATCTTTATCTGCCACCTGTTTTCACCCATTTTCCCCCCATTTTATCATTCTAAAAATATCTCAGCATATGGGCACTGGCAACATTTTTCTATATATTTTTGGTGACACACAGGGAAGCCGCTGTGCCCACTGACCTGATTAAGGGTGGGAGGCAAGCCTAACTAGAAGTCCAACTAAGCTTTACAACAATACAACAGAACCGGCTGTGTTCATGGAAAGAGGTGGCATGGATGACTGTGCTCCCTCTGTCTAATGAAAAATAAATGAATATAGATTTTAATCTCAAGCCAGACACCAGCATGTGATTGGAGAGGCTCTGATCCATCTGTAATATTGTGTTTGTTAAAACCAGTGGGACAGGGTCTAAGGGTGCCTCTGAGGGACACATGTGCTGATTGTCACAGATAACGGATTTGCTCTGTGGGTTAGAGGTGGGATGCTGTTCCTCTCCGTGCGTGATCAAGGATGCATCCACTTAGAAATATACGCCACCCACTATTTGAGCTATTGAAGAGATAAGGTTCTGTTTGTTGTAACAGGCGATACAATGTCAGATATAATGATATAATGTCATAAGTGACAAGTGATTGAATAAATGCATGACAGTAAATGCTGCACTGGTGGAACATCTCAGGAAAATTGATAACATCGCCATAGTTAACCTAAGATGCAGAACAGATATGATTACTATGTACATTTGTTGTGCTCAACTATAAACCTTATCTTCAACAGTGCTGTTAAGTGTTTTATATGAAATGATAATCTAATCTAATCTAAAGTAAAAAAAAAAAGAGGACATTTTGGAAAAGGACATTTTTCAAGAGAGATTTGTTTGAGTACAAGTAGTAATAAACCAAAGGCATGGGTTCTAAAAATAAATTCTGCTTTTATGTCATTTATAAGATGAATTCTAAAATAGCACAGTTTCAGTGGACTGTACACAGGACTCATCTGTCATTGGTCCCACATATATTTTTAAATAACTTATGAAGTATGTATGGGTGAGTTTCTGCTCAATGACAGTAGCTGAAGGTGAGAGTGCTCATTACTGTCTCCTGCTGGTAGGGCAAGGAGACAAGGTGCCATCAAAGTCACATGGCACGCAGAGAAAACTACTTTAAAGTGGGTCACAAACCTTCTGTGTCTGTACATCATTCACATGCATTGCTTGTGTGTTCTGTGGGGACTAGTTTAGTGTTTGTACTATTTGATGTCCATTATAAATCATGGCAGAATAGACCAGTAACAGACTTGATCGATGCAGTCTGGGAGGAGAGGGGCTTCACATGTAGACAGGCAGAAGACTTGGTGCTGATGTTGGGATAATGAGTGCGTCCCGACTGCCTCTCCACAGGGAGTCTAGTGCTTGTGGAGGAGGGAGATAGGCGGCCCAGCAGGGGGGTTGTGGGTACGATTCTGACACTGACTGACTGTGGAGACTTGACTGAACCTGTGTGATCTTTTGCTTTAAGGGAAAGGGAGACTCAAGGGAGGATGGGTAATAATGGGCATGTGGTGTGCCTTCTGGCTGTCATTGATAGTGACATTGAGGTTTTCGCTGTGCCTTTTTCCTGTTTGAAGTTCATATAAGATGCAGTGTAAATGTCTATTAACATTCAAATATTCAGATTATCCCAGGAGCTTTAGATGACCCAAGGATATGTTTGCATTTTTATACGGATTTCATTCTGATTCAAAATTATTTTAATGACAAAACTCACAATTCCACTGAGCAACCTCCACTTTCTTGTCTTTACAGTGCTGATGAGTTAAGACATCCCAGATTCACATATAAAAATGTGATTTTTCTTTTTGACTTTGTGATTTCATTATAGTTTTATTTCCTATGATTTTGAGTAATAAAAGCAACAGAAAAAAAATCTGTTTTTTAAAATAATTCTTGGTACTTTTACCAAAATCAAAATGTACTTATGAGTTAGCTTGTTAGACTATTTTTAATATTTACACAACAGGGCATAATGGGTGCGTACTAAATACTAAGTGAATCACTTTACTGTATTTGGGATGCGCTGGTCATCAAGGTTTGCTTTGTTTAGGGCTGAATGAATCAGGCCTGTGTCATCATCTTCTTTTTCCCAACTCCAAACTCTACTGTGTAGCTACACACTTAAGTACGATTTTAGTATGAATGAACTTATCGAAACAGATGTTCTGCACCAGATTATAGCTAAATAGCAGTTTCCATCTGCACTTTTCTTATGCAGGGCAGTTCCATGAAATTAGTTTGTTCATATCATGTAACCTTGAGTAGCTTATGGGAATATTGGTTGAATTCTAGCCAGCTCTGATGCTACTTCTCCATTTACCTCACTCAGTTCCTGCTTACGCTTCCAACTGCCCTCACAAAATATATATATATATATGAATAAAGTGCCACAAAGCCATGAAGCCTTCAGTGTGGTAGTCAACAATTTAAATTTTCACCTTGTCCAAAATGGCAAAGCATGTATTACAGCAGTTTGTAACCTGTCATTAACCTCCAACTTGCATCCTCTCTCGAAGAGCTGTTGAGGTGAAAGTACTTGAAACTATATGCTACGTGACATAACAAGTACATTCCTGGAGTTCTTTGTCTTGTCACCAGTAATTCAACTACACTGTTGAGCTCCTACCTCAGACAGCACGGCCTCATCCCTGTCGAATACCTCAAAGTGTCAGAATAGTTTTAGAAGCAGGTGATGCTTGCACTGTTCCTGGCTGTATCTGAAATGTAGAGTTTCTGGTTAGGGGCCAAAATACTTCTCAAGGTACTTAATGTGACTGCAGTAAGTAAATTACATCACATGAGGTGCAATAAGAAGTTACAACTTTAACTGCTGACATACAACATACAAGTATTTTTGGATGTAGTATGTATTTGTGTAAAACTGGAGGCATTTTGTAAGGATTAGCGCTTGGATGTAGATTACAGCATACTAATCCTACTTACTCTTGTCAGAATGAATTAACTCATAGACTATTACAAGGGCCTTGGTCTAGACTTTATGTAGTATCAATGGGTGTTTGGCTAGTCGCCTTGTCGCATCTTTCAAAAATGCTGCAGGCGTTTGCTATTCGGATGGTTGAGCAATCGGGCAGTCAATGTGGTAGGGAAGTATGCAAAAATATTCCAGTAAAAGTACTTTTACTTCAAAAACAAAGTAGAGTACAAATGACATAAACGTCCCCTGCAAAAGTGCTACTTGAGTGTTAGGATTGTCTCAAATATAAAACCTGAACTTTTTGTACAATTCAGCATTTCAGATTTCAACTTTTTTTTTTATCATTAGCCTAATATCAGAGCTATCATATATGAGCTATAAAACAAAATCTTATGGGCAGTATAATCCTTAGAGCTATTTGTCCTGACATCTATAATATAAAATGCTATAAATGCTATTAATGGTACTGCTTTGTAGTACTACTGTTGTGACCACTTCCCCACCAAGGTCCAAAGATCCTTTACTTATTAATAATAATCTAAAAGAAGAACATCTTGCTTCTTATAAAGCCTGGCCACTACTCACCTAAAGTTCAAATTAGATTACTCAAGTGAAATAGTTTTCATGCACACATCATGCATTTCTATTGCACCCCAGGAAATAAAAATATCTAGTTACAGTACTTTCCACCTCCTTATTGCCATACGTCACCGTGTTGTGAGGTGGGGGAGGATCTTAGGGTTGAATCTGGTTCGACAGGTGAGCTCACAGGTGCAACTCCTCAAGTGCACCTGGACCAGGCTTTGTGCGACTGAAACGCTAGAACAGGCTTTGAAGCACTTCTCAGGCTGTGTGTATCAATGTGTGTGTATGAATGTATCTGTGTATATGTGTGCGTGTGTGTGTGGATGTGAGAATGTGTATGTGATTGTATGTGACAAAGGCTAGTCTCGGTCAGGTCAGGGCAGACAGGGAGGGCAGGGGTAGCTGGGATATTGATTGGGTTCTTTGGTAGATTCCTTTCTCTCGCCCTTTGGACTTTGGACATGTGAGACTCAACACACGCAGCGGGCAAGGTAAAAGCCTTAGACTTACACTTTCATTATTACAAAATGTCTGTTAAATGGGCAAATACTCCAAAAGTCTTTTATGAGCAACAGAAAAAGGGGAAATATTAAAATGTCAGTGTGCAGTGAAATACGCTTTTCCAGCCAAAACTAACACATAACACAATAACATTTCCATTGATCATTGTGATTGCTTCATATGATATTTTTAGAATAAACAAATGGCTAGAATGTTTGCTTGGTTACACTAAGCTTGGAGTACAGGACTGTACATTTTATTTGTGAGTAATATTTGATATTTTGGAGATTCATATGTAAAATGAATTAAGTAATGCAGTACTCTCTGCAAATAACCACATTCAAAAATTTATCCAACAGCATACTTTACAATCTAGCAGTCATCTATCATAAAAGTGTTATTTTTATTGCATTTTGAAGACAGTACAGTCCGATTCTGATTTTATTAAGCCCTACAGTCAGAATATTTTACGCTTGCAAAATCTAATTCAAAAACATTGGCGTCAGCTCGTCTCTCTGCTGTATCATCAAGTTCCTGTTTGGTGTTAGACTCTGGCTCATAAGGGCACCAGGTTTTCACTCAGGTAACCACGGCGATTGTTTCCATAGGTAACCCCTCCCCCTTTCTTTTTCCCAACATGCTCGTTGTCTTGGAGGTTTGTTTACTTTTCCCAAGAAGGACCCCGTCAGTCTAGGGTCAGAGAGTGCTTTACAAGGCTGTCTGTTTCATAGGTCAAGCGTTTCCTTTTTGACTCACTGCTGGCTCTGATTGCAAAAAACTCTCTCAACTGCAATTTTGAAAAGAGAAGTGTGTCTAACTTGGATACATATTTTTCTTATTTCTCTGCGGATAACAAAAGTAATCCAGTGAAGGCAGTGAAGGTGCCACATGCAGCAGGCAGAGTAACGGCCTACATTACAGACTATAGTTCTCATAGCCGCTGCCTGGAGCAAAGCTGACAAATAACAAATTAGATGCGCCAGGGATGTGTCCAAGGCCCGCTGCAATTTTAGGCTGTAATCCAGTTGGGACATAAATCAGGCAACAAATCCAAAAGCTTCAAATAAACAAAGAAGTTGTTTAGAAATAATGTTTCTGGTCTTCCTCTATAGGTCTCCTTTTTGCCAGTAGAAACCATACTTATTATTACTGTACATTTTAACTCATTCTAGAAGCATCTGACTTCATCTCCACAACTTCCTAAAATGGGCTACCAAACAATGGACTTATTCATTAAACAATTTTATGCTCCACAATAGGAATAGGAGGAATAAAAAGAATTTTATGTTACCTGAAGTGAATGTTCAGCCTGTATTTATATCAAGTTTTTGGGTTATTTACTGTTCATATGGCACTATATTTGTTATCTTAAATGCCTAACCATTAGTAACAAGAAGCCAAATCAAATTGCGGAAGAACCATGTCTTTGTTTTCCAAAAAGGTCATCGTGAATAGATAGAGTCGCACAAAGGTGTAGTCAGTAATGTGGTGCGATGGTGTAGCGTAGTGTGGCAGAATCCAATATGGCTCTCAGTGTGTGCAGCTAGGGGCATAGAGCAGTACCAATATATCTCTGTGTCTGTGTGATTCACTTAAAATATACTTAAACACACGCTGAGTCCAAGGTCATACATGGAGGAGCTCATTCTGGGGAAATTATACAGCTGCTGGTGCATAATGTTTTTCATAAACACTAATTGTGCAGTCCTGTGACCAGCGCTTACTGTTTTACTTCCAGAATTGCTCACCAGATGCTTTCCTTGATGTAATCATTTAACAACAGATGCAATGAAATGAAAAAACAAAAAAAACAAAACAAAAAAACAACCCTTGTTAAATGTTAAATTGAAACTTTATATAGATCATTTTGTGTGCAGTAGCTAAATATATTTTGTTTCTCTCTCCAGACCTCTCCCCATCCTCCCTGCAGTACCAGAACGGAGAAGCAGAGTACCTGTGCTCCCCGCGGACGCCTAAGAAGAGTCCAACTCTCAGACCATGTCACGGGAAGCCAGCCCTGAAGCCCCGCCCTCAGCCCTCCCCTCCAATCAAACCACCCATCTCTCAGAAACCTCAAGGTAACATTCACAGTACAGCATCATCTGTACACACTCATCAAGTATCATATTAAACTGGAACTAGAAGAGTTACTTTGATGTTAAATTAAACTGGAAAATAGAATACTTTATCGGAATATGTGTCTTAATAACAAACCAGTGTAATAGGCCTATTAATTTTCCCCCAAATTTCTATTATTATATTAAGACTACAGGACCATAGTGCATGATCCTGTAGTCTTTTGTAGTCTTTGGTTAAACATAAATACTTGCCAGTTATTACACTTCTAATTCAGTCAGGTTCATAATTTTCTTTGCTTGGTGACAAATGCCAACTTATTCACATGAAAAGTTCATTCCTTTGGGCAATAGGGTCAAGACTCAGTTGCAACAAGAGAACAGTTTCTCATGAGGGCTGATATAGAATACGGGGCCTGGGCCATTATAATTCAATCTGACCCACATAATAAACAACTGTAGAGAAATATGCACCTTTCAAAGCTCTTTTTCTCAGTCAGACTTTTTATAACTTCAGAGGAAGTGCTTACATTAACGGTTCTGACAACTAATCACAGTTCCTGCCTTCCTCAACATCTAGTTGATGAAAACATTTCTGCTCTTAAAGAACATTTTGAAGCATGCAGTTAGCGGAATTTGGGTAAGTCTGACAATAATAGAAGTTCCCCTTTTTGCACGGGTCTATTTTTTCATTTCGCTGTGTAACTGCATTGACGGCTGTGTGCATTTGCATCAGCAGCATCCTGTTCTGAAATAAGGAAGTGAACCAGCAGTAGCAGCGCAAAGTCTCGATCTGCACAGCCACTAAATGCTTCTCTCTTGGACTAACTTTCTCATGATTTTGAGGATTACATTTTTTAGATTTTGGTTACCATGGAGATACAACTGGGACATCTATGGACTACTTAAACTGCATAGTGCCATTCTGATCCTGAGCCTATTTTTTTATATGGTTTAGTGCCCCCTAAGCCGGCGCACCTTCTTGCTCTTGGGCAAGACAAGAAACCCAAGAGGATCCCTCCAGCTCCATCCAGACCTCTGCCCGCTCCACCTCCTCCTCCCAAACCCAAGCCTACCCTCACACCACCGCCCCCCACTGCAGAGCCCCCAAGAGAGGTCCAGAAAGTGGGGCTGCTCATAGAGAAGTTTGAAAACTCCAGGTAAGAAAGTACAGTATGTGTTTGCGGTACACATAACAGTACTGCAAACCCTCCACTAGTAATTGCCACTGAAATTAAACTTCTTGTCTTCAACCACTTATAATATTACTAATATAACAATGGCTGTTATAATTGCTACCATTTTACTGCAATTAGCATCTTGTATCAAAATACAGTAATCTTCAATGCTTTAAAAATTAACAATTTTTGTTGTCAAATTTAGTTTCAAGATTTAGTTACTTTAAAAAGTACGTATTGCTTAAGTACTAGTAAATATAGTTGCATTTGAAGGAATCCATTTTTTGGTTTCCATGTAATTGTAAACACTTATATCCTATCCCACATCTAAAAGCATGGCTCATATATACTTTGGTATTGGTTTTACATCACTTTGACCCTGGAATAATTGTTATGATTATGTTTTTTATTCTACAGGGTTCCCATCCTGGGGGTACTGCCGCGCTCTCAGCTGCACCTGAGCTTGAGGATGGACACTGCCTCTGACATCACGTCCTGTGGGCTGGACTCCATTGCCAAGCGATCCACAGACTCCTCCCCCTCAGTGGACCCATTGAATCCCCTTAGTGACCAGAACGGAGACGAGATGCCCGAACTGTCCCGCCTCTCCTCGGTCCACATCAGCGACACCCAGCTGGACAACTGTTCTGACGTCAGTGTTCGTTGCCTTGACGACGTAGACCAGGAAGTGGACAATCCCGACGGCACAGACCAGAACGGAAAGATTCCGAACCGGGACAGTGGAATAGACAGTCCATCTTGCACCGCAGAGGGAGAGGTGTTCCCGAATGAGGATGCTATAGATGAGGAGCATTACGACAGTGTGACAGAGACAGAGAGCGTGTCGTGTTGTGTGGCCGGGAGTAAACGGGACTCTACGCAGGACGAGGACAGTGATTTGGATGAAAGCAGCAGCGGGGAGATTCAGTCTTTGACAGACACCAGTGGATATCTGTCAGAAACACTAAAAGTAAGTATATGTGAACATGGCATCTTTAAACATCATGAAGTACCAAACCTTATAAGAAAAGACTCATGGCAAGATGGGAGTAGTGAAATAAATCTCATTGTGGAAATTTTTCTCAATAATTCAAAATATTTTTTTTTCCTTCTGCAATTATTGTTTGGCATTGTTTATTTTAGCACACACATATGCACTACATTACATCTGAGCAAATACATTCTCCGTATAATACAGCCATATTTTAAATAGTGAAACAAATCTTGACTGAGCTTGTTCATTTTTTATGGACATTATGTGTGGCAAACATTTATTTATATTTTGGATATATTTTATTCAGTAATGGAGTTCAATAATGTCTTACAAGTATAAACTAAGAAGTGGTGTTTTCAGAGCATAGTATGTGATACCTGCATTTGATGTGAGATCTGAAACTGAATTGTACATGAAAAGTATTTTAGTGCACAAAGCTGGCCAAGCCTTTATAGCTGACCACTGCCTGAAAAATGAGGTTTTACCTCTAGTTCCTCTCTTAAGTTAATTGCAGCTTACATCATAATTTCCAGGAATTTCTATCACAAGTTTAAAAGCTTGATCAGAGCCACTCAGCCTTTCATGTCGTGGAAAAACAGCCCTGTGTCTATTATTATCTCAGGTTGAGCGAGTGGTTTCAAAGCAGGCCTCATGTAACTGTATATGCCATCTCAGCCGCACACAATTGACTTAGGTGTATTTAAGATGTTGCATAAAAAGCATGTGTCTAAAAGCAGTAACATAAGTATGTGTAAGAGGCATAGATACAGTTTCAGCTCATATATTGATTGTAAGCAACACTCTGGCTCTCATAAGGTTGGTGGTCTGTGGAGTCTTCAACTATCAAATAATCATAGTTTCAACAAAGTGCTTGATATGGGCCAAACGCAGAGGAATAGGTATAGAGATACTTAAAACTAGCAAGAAAGTTCAAAGTTATTTTTCTGTTTATTGCATTAGTCATTTTGAGGTTACTCTTTTCACTATCAATGTATTAGTCATTTTGAGGTTACTCTTTTCACTATCAATGTACATTAATTTAATATTACTTTAATATACTTTACACTAGCAAAGTAATCGGAAGTTGACCTAGTAGTTCAAAGACAAGTTAGCACTGATGCAGTAAACCAAAAATATTGTGTTTATGCCACCCACAGTTTAGAGTCTGCCCACATACTTCAAGACCACAGTAAAGAGATTGAATTATGTAGTAGTACTCCCCTGTACTACTGCAGTACTGTGGTCCTAAGGGGTTGTTTGTGTGAATATGTGCCACTGCAGCTGACTGTTTGAACACTGCTGATAACAGAGGATGTGGCTTTTTTTTGCACCTTGCGTATTCTGTTAATAATTCTTTGTGAAACCCTGCAGATGAAAATGTGAGTGAGGCAGCAGACAGCGGATGTGAATTATTCTGACTGTGACAATTTACCAAAGCTTGTAATGAGCTTCTTCCACTTACATAATATGAAGCTTTTGTAACAGGTACACCAGACAAACAATGCCTGTGTTGCAATGTGAATAGATGCTGCAAGCAATATTTCATTATAAATGCAAAGGTAGAAGAAGGGGTGGGACGAGACATGAATTGGGCCCATGATGAGAATGAGACAAGATTTTGACATAGTTCATGATAAAAAGCTGTGCAGTCCAAATCCTAATTTTAGTCTCACTTTTTGTGAGTAATTTGTTTGTATACATAAGTTTGTAATGTGAGACACATTAGGGTGGGGCAAACAATTAATACAACAGGAAGTCAAACTCAGGAACACAGGCAAACAGGACAAATGTCAAAATAAATCGTGAACCATGACACGAAAAATCTCACAAGATCATTTCTCTCATGTGCGCACAATCTTGTGGGAATGTTGCTTTGTGAGATCTTGTGGCACGAGATCTAGTCCATCCTTAGTAGAAAATATGCATTCTTATTTATTATGAGTAGAAGCACCTCTACTCAAATTATGTACTTTACAAAAATCCTTTACTACTCGTTCCAGTGCTCCGAGGCTCAGAAGCTGCTCAACATCGCCAAAGAGCTTCTCCACACTGAAGAGGCCTACGTCAAGAGACTCAACCTCCTGGACCAGGTAACACTGTCAACACTGTCTCCTATCAGCCCTGCACACACGCCCTGTAAGGACTGGGACACTACTCCTTTTAACTACATCCGGTTTGAATTTCAATCTGGTGAGTGTGCCAGTGGTTTTAGTGATTGAGATCAGGGCTGAGCTGGATTAGAGGTGCCACTAGACGACATGCCCTCCTCGGCTGACAGGATTATATGGAGAGTTTAAACAACATCATATGAGGAACAGCCAGACTTTGCATGTGCTATATTTAGACACATAAAAACAGCTTTGTCACCATCGGGCACTGTGCGTCTCAAAAGATATGTTAAAAAATATGCTTACTGAGAGCTGTAGTCTGGAGTTTAATAATAGAGCCAGTACAAGGGTTAGATGAGGTCTATGGTTTGGATTTTATGCTATGCTATGAGACTATATTGGCAATTAAGAAAACATATATCAGCAAATTAACAATGTATTTGTATAATTTTACAACAATTGAAAGTGTTTTCTTCTATTTTGGATGATTAACTGTAGAACCATACATCATGCTACTATTACAATACTGGTTTAGTTACGTTGGCTATAAATGAAATAATTGACATGGCAGTTTTCTATTTGAAAAACATGCACTAGACCTTACCAATTATACTATTTGCATATACCAAAAAACTGTTGAAAATATTAGGTTTGAATGAATGAAAAATAACACTTATGCAGTGCAGACTTTAGATAACTAATGATAAAAATTGATGTGACACTTGATGTGGGTAAAGGTCACATGAATAAGAGAAACATGTTCTGTAGTTGGTTCACTCTTTGTGTTGAACAGCTTTACTCCATGTGGTTGTGTTCTTCCTCTTTGTTCATTGTGTGTAGTACACTGGTGCAGCACTGCCTGAGCTCACATGTTGGTTTATCTGTGTGATGGCAGACTGGTGCCAAACTTCCTGTTATTGTCAAAAAAATTCAAGATGCTCTAGTTTCCGTGGAAACATCAGTGTGCCCATTTATTGTTATATGTTATTTGTTGGACTATTAGTTTATGATGGAGTTTTGAGTTAACTGTGATTGTGGATAAGCTTGATCGTTATGATAACACTCGAAATATGGAAGTGGTGCTTTCAAAAGACATGTTTTCAAATATTTTTTCATAATGTTATTCACAGCCTTCCTGTTTGCTTTATATGTTTCTTACTGCATAGTAAATGTGCTAGAAAAACAAACTGGAAAACAAAAAAGTTCTTTGTGTAACTTTACTGATTGTGGGCCTGCCACCTGCTTGTCTCCATGGAGCTGTTATTCCTTTGTCTGGAAGATCCCTCATTATGGCATTTTCTTTATGGAGACAAGTAAGTGATGCCACCAAGTGAACTTACAACTCAATTCTGTGGAGAGGCGAGATCATTCACTGTAAGACTGATTGTTTGAAGGTATTTTTTAGCACAACCTGTAATTGAATAAATGAAGGGGTATGTTCAGTTCTGTGTAACATATTGGGCATTGATACAACCAACATGAAAATGAAGACAAGCAAGTTTCAGACCCACCACCAGAAAAGTTACATCGTACACCTTTAAATTTCTGTAGATAAAACTAGTATATTGCCTGTTGAATAAGAAACAAACAAAAAGTGTGTCACATATTTACAGCAAGCCTATATTCTGTCGTAAAAATGTTCCTGGGTGTAGGGATTGTATTCATATGTGCAAACTTTGGAATCATCGGTCTCATTTTGCCTGCTGTTACTCCCTGCAGGTATTTTGCACTAAGCTCACGGAAGCTGGAATCCCTCAGGACGTCATTACGGGCATCTTTTCCAACATCTCCTCCATCTACTGCTTTCACGACCAGTTCCTCCTCCCCGAGCTCAAGACACGCATCACCGGAGAATGGTAGGGCACTGGGGCTATTATACCTGGACAGCTGTGACACAGGAGGGGCAGAAATCACTGTCAGGGCAGGAATAGGCTCAGATTGGGCTTGGATTTTAAAAATGAGGGCATGTTGGGGTATTTTTTTTTCATAAAATGCATTGCTATTATAGTTTTGGGCCAATATCAGCACTTAGTAATGTGGATAATTACTTCTCTAGTTATGTATGTATTTGAGGACTTTAACTGTGTTTCTATTTTTCAATAAAATAATGCAATTTAAAATTCTTCAGTGCAACACAGCTTTTGAATCTGCTCATGTAAAATCTAACAGCATGACTGGATCTGTCAGGTGAAATGGATGTCTGACTATATCCTCATCATATTTTGAACCGCATGTAACATTATAATTATTAGTATTAGTATTAGTATTATTAAAGTACATTGGGTGTAAATCTAATGGATAAAAATTATGTTTTTGATATGGTGGTCATAAAGTTATGTCTGATCGGTGTATATAACTCCACATTTGCTGTCTGCTGTTTTAGGGACTCAAATCCGCGCATTGGAGACATTCTCCAGAAGCTGGCTCCTTTCATGAAGATGTACGGTGAATATGTGAAGAACTTTGACCGAGCCATGGACCTGGTCAACACCTGGACACAGCGGTCATCTCAGTTTAAGAGCGTTGTGCAGAATATACAGGTATAATATGCATTTATGATCTACACTGCTAAACAAAATATCTACATGAGTTAAAATGACTTAAGAACATGTATCTTGTATTGAGTTATTTTAATAGTTCAGCTTTAGTAACACTTTAGTCTATTAACTAACTAGTAAGTTGGGATATGTGTTGGTTGCTACAGAAACAGGAGGTGTGTGGGAACCTGACGTTACAGCATCACATGCTGGAGCCGGTGCAGAGGATTCCTCGATACGAGCTGCTGCTCAAAGACTATTTGAAGAAACTGCCCGAGGACGCCTTGGACCGCAAAGATGCTGAGAGTAAGAGTTATTTGTATATGAAAAATATTGACCAGTGGCATCCTTGTATTAGTGGATATACTAACACATATGGAAAACTAAGTATAGAGTGGGTGGTAACTACAGTAGATGCTAAAATCACATTGTTACTGTACATTTTTAGAATTTATTTGATTTTTTGTTTGTTTTTCAATGGGTGATAACTGAAAGTTCCTATAGAGGCAGTAGGTACAACTAGCCCCAGTATAAGGAGTAAAGGTTATAGGTTTGACCCTTGATTATTGTAAACTTGCCTAACAATGCTCTCATAGTATCCATTTTTAGTCCGGACATTGTATTAAGCATTTTGTGTTTTAGGTCTAAAGTTGATTGAATACTTAATCAGGTTTTGGCCTCACTCTCCTGCCGCTCTGAATAGGACATGATGGGGACAAATGATGGGGGACAAATACTTTTAGTCTGTGCTGCTGTGTGACATCACCACTGATGTTGAGCTGCATTGGGGTAGATTTTGATGGACATTTGTGTGTGTGTTTCAGAGGCACTGGAACTCATTTCCACTGCAGCCAATCACTCCAATGCAGCAATCAGGAAAATGGTGAGTCCCATCCCACCACTCCTCTTTTACACTACACGGGGCTGTTCATGGTGATGTCATTTTATCAGATTGGGCTGGAGACAGTAAGATTCTAGAAAAATCAAAAAGAAAATATGAACTTTTATTTGTTAGCATTATTAGAAGTAAGATACTGAATGAAGTACAGCATGTAGTGGACAAAAGTATTTTTAAACATTTATTTTTAGTATAAACTTTACTGATTGAGTAAATACTGTTAATAAACGTGAGAAAACAATGCAAAGAGGAGTACACTTCAAATCTAAAAACTGCTAACACATATTATCATATATTTTTGTTTCTCTTCCTAAGAATTTTGAATTTCATTTCGTTTGTATTTAAACTAAGAAATACTTGGGGCAATAGTGGCCAGAACACAATGAGGTCCCTCTCATTAAAATACTACAGGCCAGTAGACTGTTATTTAAATAGAGCAGCGGTTATAATATTTTTGCAACAATAACAGTAACGTGTAGCTTGTTCAAGTTGAGTTGCTGAATTGTTGTCTATCAACAATACTTGACATGCGAGAGAGGTGAACTTCAGACAGGAAGCTACCATTTCCTGCTTGATGTTTCACAATTTGTCTCATTCATTTAAACGCAATGGATGTACAAAACCATTACAAATTGTATGGTTTATTGATGTACATCTTACCATTATTGAAGAACCCCATAACCTATAATATTCCCTAAATAAACCTAGCAGATAAGTTCAATAAAAAACTCAAATAAATATACTGGTTACACTTTAATTAGCCTCAATAAAGCATAAAAAGAATGAATTAACAAATAGGTTATTTTATTCAGACTTAGTAACTGCTTAGCTAACTATTAATTAAGGGGGTTAGGGTTAAAGCTCAGGGTATTAATTAAGTAGAAGTTTGTTTTATTCTGTTTAAAGGTGCATTGTGTAACTTTTCTGGTGGAGGATCCGTCAGATACTTTTCTCCGTGGAGATGTTCTTGCTTTTGCTGGAATGTTTCAAAGCAGTGCAATAAGCCTTTTTAGCATCGTGGAGACCAAACCAGACCAAGTTACGGGTCAGATCTGTGGAGAGGCGACCCCGCTCACAGTCAGAATGCCTGTTTTTGGTATTTTTGAGCTATAAAATCACCTGTAATTAAAATGTAAAGTAGAGTTGTTTAATATCATACTGTGGAACATCCCAGGCAGAGCAATGACTTATTCATAGAAACAAGCAGGTGACGGACCCCCAACGAAAAAGTGACATAATGTACCTTTAATATACCCTTTTGTTGTCTGTACTTTTTCAGGAGAAGATGCACAAACTGCTGGAAGTATATGAGCGTCTTGGAGGTGAAGAGGACATTGTAAACCCGGCCAATGAGTTCATCAAAGAGGGACATATCAAGAAGATGTCAGCTAAAAATGGAACAGCACAAGATCGATACCTCTACTTGGTGAGTTCAATATCAGATGTCTGCAGTACAATATTATAGCTATGTTATTGTAGTATTATTGACTGGGTGGATTTCTTTCAGTTCAACAACATGGTGCTATACTGTGTGCCTAAACTACGGCTGATGGGGCAGAAGTTCAGTGTTAGGGAGAGGATTGACATTGCAGGAATGGAGGTAAGATTTGATTTAAATGTTCACTACTTTATTTTTTAATAAACGTTTTTATTTATACATTTGGTACATCATACACATATTTTTGTTGAATCTGTTTAAATGAAATCACGGGTGTTCAAATTCTTATAGTGCTCAACACACTCAATTTCCATTCACTTTCCTCAACGATTTTTTTAGGAAAATTTACCAGCAATTCAAAACTCTCTTCTTTTTGTTCTTTCTCTTTGTTTATCAGGTGCAGGAAAATGTGAAGCAGAATCTTCCACACACGTTCGCCATCATCGGCAAACAGCGCTCACTGGAGCTGCAGGCCAGGTATACAGCTGCACATCTGGATCAACACTGCTACATGTGGGAAAAGTTAGACCGTTCCTCGTCGTAATAATTGTTGTGCAGAAAAACAAACTGATTCCTAATAATTATTTGTTTTCCTATTTGTGCATAGACTTAAAAGTGATTCTTAATTGTTTTCTAGAGAGTATAGTATGGTACTTGGGTGACTGAGGGATTACACAGAGATTTTACATGATATTTAGTTTAAATCGTACATTCTTAGATGATCCTACTTTGATCCCTATAATCTTTATTAATTAACCCACAGAGTGACATTTATGGTCATAGGTCTACAGATCATAATAATGATTTCTTCTTTACTTTATAGAACGGCTGAAGAGAAGGAAGACTGGATTCAGGCAAGTATCTTAGACACTGTACATAACAATAGTACTGTAATTGTAGGTAGCAGTAAAGAAGATGGCTCAAGTGGCTAGTACTAGTTAGTTTAAATATTAAATAAATTAAGATTTTTTAAATCTTCAACACTTGGCAGTTGTAAGTAGATTTATTGTGTTTATTAGCAATGTAAGCCAATTAACATATTACTGTAATATATATAAGGTTACAGTTAAAGCTATTGTCAGTTCATTCAATTCCAGACATTGACAGTTTTAGATTCTGTCATTTCTTGTATATGTCATGCATGCACACTGTCACTGAGACTGCTACTTCCTGTGTTATAATGAAACCCTTTCTCGGCTCTCGGCTTGTTTAGGTGATCCAGGCCACCATCGAACTGCACAAACAAAACAGTGAGACATTCAACAAAGCCTTTAACAGCTCCTTCTCCAGAGAGGATGACCACATGCTTGACTCAACGGTCAGTCACTTCCTCATTCAAATTAGTTTCTCATTCAAATTAGTTTCTTATCTGTTCAATGGGTCAATTAGAGCCCCATCCTGTGTATAATTTATCATCTGATCCTCTCCATAGAATAGGCTTTGTTTGCCCCTAACATTTCCCCATCTTTGGAAGTGTAAAGACAAGTCATTCTCTACACAGCTGCACACGTACTGTCTGGAGTCTCTTCTCCACGACTCTTTATGACCTAATAGGGAAAACTATAAGTGTATACAAAACTCTTATAGAGCTCATCTGACCCACTTTAGGCCTGTCACTACTGGAGTTTGGCCAACAAGACATGTGCATTTAGTTCTCTTTTACTGACACCTTGTGGTATGTAGTAGGAAGTGCAACAATAACATTTGTTGTCCTCAACAGGGCCCATTGAACACTTCAGTGGACTCAGAGGGAGGAATGCATGAAAGAGTGAGTTGAAGAAAAAAAAGATTATGTTAAATAATAAGTGTTTAATAGTTATAACCTCAAACAACTAAATTTGTATGGTTGAAATCAAAACAATATTTCATTCTCTCTGTAGAAAAGTTCAAAGAGAAAGGAAAAGGAGAAGCAGACGTGTAAAGGTTGCAATGAAACCTTCAACTTTACCAAACGCAAACACCACTGCAAGTCATGTGGAGCGGTGAGTGCTGCCGTGAGGAGCAGTTGGATTCAAAAGTGAGAAAATGTTCAGAAAGTGTAAACTGTGTCTTCTGCAGGCCATCTGTGCCAAGTGCTCCAAAAGTCTGGACAACAAGACAAGTCGTGTGTGTCCCGAGTGTTACGACGCCAGCCTCAGTCTGGAGAGTCTGGGCGCCACTTTGGAACAGAAACGCAAAATGCCTGAGGTAAGGCACACACATTTGTGAACAACATAATAATACTGACTAATGATGATGATATTGATGATTACCTTAATCATTTCTTTCTTGTGTGACCACAGAGGCAGATATCCCTGACAGCGGAGAACTGTATACTGTGTGGCCATCTGCAGTTGCAGGACAAAGGAAAGAGCTGGTCAAAAGTGTGGGCCGCTGTCACCAAAGTTGAGCCTCTTGTGCTTTTCCTACAGAGCAATGGACAGGTATGGATCTGTTCTCTTTCCCTCTGTTGTGGAGCCACATGTGTTTCTGTTGTTCCTCAATTTGACATCTGTCCAGGATTGAACACATGTGCACCACATCTGCTCTGTTAGTACTGTTGAAATGTCAATACACTGACATCCAGTACTGGTTAAAAGTTTGTCTTGGAATATACAGAAAATACTTAAAATGCAAAGCTCCTATACTTCAGAGTCTATTGTGTCTAGTGTGTCTACATAATATACTGTATAGGCTTATGTATTATTAAAAGAAATCTTATTTCTATAAAGGAGTCTAAAGGAGCTCGGACGATCCCTCTTCCTGGGTTTGAGGTCATCCTGGTGCCTGTGTCGCCGGGTGAAAAATCTGAAGTGAAACATGCCCTTCGCCTGAGTAACTCACAACAGACTATGGTCCTCAGTGCCCCGGAGGCGGAGCAACAGGCCAAGTGGGCAGAGCTCCTGTCCCGAGCAGCACGAGGAGAGACCCCTCCAGATACACCCCCCATAAACCTGACTGAACACAGGAAGAGCCAGTAGCTGCCATTTTGGACTGCCCCCTCCCTTCCCCCTTCTCCTGTGTCTGAAGCACAGATTACTTGAAATCACTTTACCTTGGCACTTTTTTGTTGTATTTCTCCTGATCGGACCACTCCATCCTTCCTAAACCACTGCAGTCTTATGTTAACAACCACACGCTAAATTTATCTTCATCAGGAACCTATAGCCACCATCACCACTGTGTGTGGTTAGGATATTTTATTTGTCAGTGTTTTGTCAGAGGAGAGATTTGAATTTGTAAGTTTTATTTGTAATATAGCTGATGAAATTTCTTATGTCTTTTTCTAAGATGAAGTTCAACATTATGCTATAATTGTGTTGTGAAGCATTAACTTGTCCGTGTGAATGTTATGAATGTGTGAGAGTGGGATGAGGTTCCTTCCCATTGTTATTACTATTATATTATTATTGTTGTAAGTATTGAATAGTAGTGTAAAAACCCTGTGACACCTCTCTGTCCTCTTCACATCTGCTGGAAATGCACAATCTGATGCCTAATGTGTAGTTAACATACCTGGATACTAATCATCAGTTTCAAGCTGTGGTAGCATCCTCATAGCGATAATCAAATTTAAAATAAATCTTTTGAATAGGACAAAAATCCTAAAAATGCCATAAAATCAAGAAGGAATCATTTGCCTTAAATCCATGAATACTCTTTCTATATAGGATTGAGGCTTAAGTTAAGTTATTAAATTTCTGAATACAAGAGCTATTGTAATATATGTTGAATGAACAGTGATAAGTTAAAAGTCCATCCACTCCAAAATCCATTCAGAGTCAGTGAATAAATACCTTTATCTTTATTTTAGCAATGAACAAAACATAGTTATCTGTTCTCTATTGTTATCAACCAGATATATGTAAACATCATATTAAAGTGACTGGTTCTGACTGAAACTACAAAGATGATCCAGGGATGTCAGGTACACAGGAAGCTCAGATTGTGCTGCTGGTAACACGTGTCAGTTCAGAAGGTATTGTACAGTAATTGTATAGTATAGTGCGTGAAGAAATAGTAAAGCCGTTTTAACTTAAGATAAGCAGATATGATGTACTTTTGTGGCTGGCCACCTGACACCCCCACTGTCAGATCTACTTCTGTTAATAATCCGTAATAAACCTCTTCAATATTTTTAATGCACCGCCAAATAATTTGCATTCACACTTTTGGTCAGATGGAGAGCAGACCTATACAACTCTACAGAAGATTTCTTAGTTTTGAAAGAAATATCGAAACCACTGATCCACATTGATGTTGAATCTTATTTGACCTTATTTGTTAGGGATTTACTCCACAAACTGTTTTCAGCTGTAAACATTATTTTTGCTATTTTGAAATAGTAATTTCACTTTAATGTTAAAAGAAGAGGTTTAACCTGTTTTATGTGGATAGGCCCAGTAATTACAGAACAATGTCAACACATCTAGAGTGACAGTAACAGCAAATTCCACCATAGAATTCTGACCTGTCCTGCAGCTCAGTTTCATACTGCAGGGATTAGTTTGCATTCATCTGACAGGCACAAACCCAAACAAAACTGGCACAAGGTTCACTGTGTCTCTGTCTCTGTCAACATGAATAAACAAAAGGGATTTTTTTCCTACAATAGCTTCAGAATGCTGTGCAATTATTCAATACCAGACGTGCTTGTTGTCAATTGAAAGGACTTTAAACCAGGAGATTAATATGGCACGTCCGTATAGCAAACTTCTAAAAAGTCTTCACCCAAACAGTGAATCATCTATAGACTTAAGCTCTTGCTCTCCATCTGAAACATGACATTGCCCAAGTGTGGAATGTGAATGCCACCAACTGGACAAAATGGCTGCAGGTTCAGTATCTCAGTATTATACATGTGCTGCAACAATCCAAGATTTTACTCTGAGTTTGCATGCCCCTGGTGGTTGTTATGGAAACCAAGTACTGTACTTTTAAAGTCCGCTCTGCCTTCCCCCTGTGCCCTGCTCCTATCTGCACCAGCCTTTAAGCAGAGTCGCAAAAAATTCTTCTACATTGGATTTGTGCATGTGAATTCACTCATATTTATATACTGTGCTTTTGCAAACTCCCACTTTTTATGCTTCAGAATTCATTCTTGTCATACTGTAAGTGAGCAAGAGTCACCTTTTGGGTGTTTTAAACTGACTGTGTGATGTGGAGGAGAAGTCAAGCATATCATCAATAAACAGATCTTGTACGTGGTTCACCCAGACATTCTTGTATTTTTTAATTAACTGAACTTAGATTGTTGCATTGGGAAGGCTATGTGACAAAAATCTCTACAAATTATGTTCAGTTTACTAACAGGAAAGTTTTTTTTTCATTTAAATAAGAAATCATGTCAAATTCCCTTTTATATTGTTTAATGTTGTGTAAAAATTAAACATCTTTGTGAGCAAAGGTAACAAGTATTGTTATAACTGGACAAGCCCCAACTGAACAAATGAACATCAAAATCATGAAACCAATAGCTGTCATACTGTATATACTATTATTCACATGTTTTCACATTTGAGTCATTTATTAAGGCTCTTCACAACTTCTTTCATTATCAATACTAAATTGTCAAACTAGAAGCATTCAAGAAAGTGACCAAAAGATACTCTTAAACTACAATAAATTACAATTAAAACAATTCATTGTCAAATATATTTCCAATTCCTTGGGCAGTCTTCAGATTTCTATATTTAACCAAATGTGCATTTGATAAAAAAGGCAAAATATGAAAAAGGGAAGTGCAAAAACTACACTCAAACAACCAACTCCCTGTAATCACTTTGCATTTAAGCATTTCAGAGGAAACAACATCAAAACAGCAAAACAAGGAGTGGGGATGTTCACACTATTTAAAACAGAGTTGTATCAGTGCTGGATAGCTGTGCCATCAGAGGAATTACTGTGACCAGAGAAGTAACAGCTGTTCATCTTTGACCTTATATATGGCCTGTGTATAAAAACAATATTAGGCCCATTCATTCTGATAAGCAAAGACTTCATAGTCGTAAAGCACAGCCTGTTTTCATTGGCAGACTTTAAAATAGGTCAAAGTTGCACCATTAAAAAGTTTAGTCTTCTCAGTTTTCTCAACCACCAGTGTGCCAATGGTGGGACCGAAAGCAAGACGCTCTAAGAAGCAGAGTCTGACTGAAACGTGATGTACCCCGAAGAGGAGGCTGACGGTGTGCTTACAAAACTGTTTGTGCTTCCTTTGCTCTCCGCTTTCTTTAAGTTCTTCTGACCCCCTGAGTCCACTGCAGATCCGGCCCGCACACTGAGGCTGGTCCTAGGCCTGCTGCTGGGGGAGCTCCCTGGAGAGTGATGCCCTCGCCCTGGTGAAGACCTCTCCCCTTTCACCTGCTGCTCCCCCTTTACATCCCCTTTACCTGAGACACCAACAGTCTTCTTTACAGCAGGGGAACCTTCAGGGGTGCTGCCTCGACTACTGTTTTGTTTGTGGTCCCGCCTTAGCGCTTGTGGCTCACGCTCAAAGTCTGTGAGGGGGAAGTGTGGCAGGACGGTGTGGTGCTGATCATAAACATTTGGTATATAAAGAATGGCAGATGCGCGCCGCGGGCTCTTCCTTGGGCTCGGTATGGGTGTTTCATCAATAAAGTTAATCACCTCATCACGACTAAAGCAGCGTAGCTCGTCCTCGTAGTACTCTCCTCCATAGACCACCCTGGGGAGGTGCCTCAGCGAGTTGTCCTCAGAGCGCCGGCGTTTGCGATGAGGGTGGTGGCTCTCCTCGTGGTAAGTCACCAGGCTGTTCCTGCGCCTCTCGTGGCGCGGTAAGGTGGAGCTGTAGTGGGCACTCACTATCATGTCCTCGGTAGAGCCCCAGCGCTGCAGGTAGGAGGGGATCCGGTCGCTGGTCCACATGTCGGTTTCGTCGTGGGAGTATCTTCTTGTAGGAGGCACCTGCAGATCACACAGACCCAAACTCATTTAACTTTTATTATAGACTCACTACTCATTTACAATACAAAAGCACAGAATGTGGGAAGCAGGCACAAATCATGTAATATCTACAGTATGTTATTGTTCAGGTTGGATCCACTACTTGGGAAATCAGAATCAAATGAAAACTGTATTTTTTTTTCCGTTCTTTGCTGTAGATATTACAAAAATGACCATGTCCATGTTTATCTCATAGACACTCATTAGAACAGAACCAAAATGTCTAAAAATAAATATATTTTACATTAGGTTTTGAGGAGGTTATCTGAAGGATTTATGAAAGGATAGGTTAACTCATTTTAGTTTAAGGTTCAAGAATATATTGATTGGAAAAACAATCCAGGAGAAGGACTTAGGAGGATGTATA
This sequence comes from Odontamblyopus lacepedii, assembly GCA_034769755.1. NCBI lineage: Eukaryota > Metazoa > Chordata > Actinopteri > Gobiiformes > Gobiidae > Odontamblyopus > Odontamblyopus lacepedii. The sequence goes on along the minus strand of CM068345.1, from coordinate 29,207,257 downwards.
TGGCTTTGTAATGTAGCAACCATATTAGAAAGGCCAGGGTTTCATGAAGTGTAAGTTTTGCAGTAAGGCATGCAGTTCTGGTTTCAGAATGTCTTTGTGGTATTGGTCCCTCCTATCTGAAATGCTCATAAACTTTTGTTCCCATTAATTAATATTCTGAAATGCTGTTTAAAGGATTGGAGAAACTAATGTGGTAGCTACATAGTTCAGCATAGTTATAGTCAATCTAGGAGTACTAGCAGTTGTTGTAATCATCCCTCAGATATCTCGTTGGTCTGTTTAATTGTATCATAGTAACTCAGGATTGTTTCCATAGTTACAATACTCACTTTCCATTCTGCTCTGACAACTAGGCAGAAGAGAGAGGGTTTGTAAAGGTCAGGTCAAGAGCCACAAGACTGACATCAGCCTGCCCCCCTCTGGCAGCTTTTAGTAAATGCAGGAGAAATAACAGCAGACCATACAGTAGCATTTAGTGTGTTAGACTGACAACTGGACGGCAGAGGGCAGCACAAGCATTACAATGGACTCAGATGCAGGACAGAGTGGAGAGGATGGAGACGGAAGACAAGCAAATAAAGCAGAAGAGGCTTTAGAGAGACCACTTGAGAAGTGCCCGGACTGCACTTACCAAATGGAGGCGCTGTTTGCAATGACAACAAGGGTGTGGTGGGCATGTACCCTTCCATACAGATGACATGAAATACACAGTTTAGCTACATTTCTTATCACAGGTTTTCACAATAAAAAAACAGTGCATCAGGACATGGCTAAACTGCAGCTAACATAGTTGTTTCTACATAGACACAAAAACAATGGATGGGTGATTTGACCAGATGAGGTGATGGCTACTGTATGCATCTCTGTTTCAAGGCTTTAGAAGAAAGTGGCAATGATCCAGCACGAAACCAGCCTCGATTAATGATTTTAACTGCATGAATCCCAAATTACTCTGACTATTGAATATCAAAAGGTAATTTTTGGGACCATACCATACATGGTGTAAGTGCTGTATCAATATTGTGTGAACTGTCTTATTAACCCTCACCAGGCCAGAGATCCACATTTTTAGGAAATTCTAGCTAAATCTATTTTATAAAACAGAATAATCTATTTTAGTTGGTTTGAAGAGTTAAGGTTGGGGACTCTGGGCTGGCTCTATTGAATGTAATGAAAATATTTTTTTCTTGAACATGAGCATAAGTTTGGTATAGCCTATAATATGTGGTATTATGGATTGACTTCTATTTATAAAGCAGTTTATGTTTGATCCTTTGCAGAAGCACATTGAGCATGTGATGAAACTGCAGATGGTCATATTTACCAAACATTCGTCAGCCAGAAAGTTTTAGATTCTTCAAATAGAACAAAAATATGTGGCATTTTTGGGGAAATGTAAAATCACAAAATATTCTCAATAATAAACCTCTGATCTCTTCCATGCATTTTAGCAGTCAAGGTCAATAAAAATATTTTGACAAGACAAAGAAAATTAATAAAATATACCTGCAAATACTGCATTTTATCTTCCTGTTGTTCCCTCACTGGATACCCTTGGGGCAACCCCCTTTCTAAGGTTGAGAACTCATACTTGGCATTGCGCTCTACCGCCACCATTTCGGGCGCCGCGCTATAGTCATATGGTCTGTCATATATTAAGTCGGCATGAATTCCTCCGTCTTGGCTGTTTTCTGCAAAGTGCAGAAAAGCACTGGGTCAGAATTAGAGAGACTCACAGGACAGACAAACAGACAGACGAAGAGATAAGAGAGACACGTCAATTGATTTTGTGACTTCTCACTGAGGAAATTTAGAGTGATTTTCTGTGTAGTTTGACATTTGGGCTCTTCACTCTATTTAGTTGTTTGTATTTGAGGAATGGCTTTAACAGAGAAATACAGAATAAACCATTAAATCTATTATTACTGCAGTCATATTCATAAAAGATCAACTGAAGATGGTGTTATTCATGGAAATTTGGAGGCAGAATGATGAAGAATGGCAGTTGGCAAAAGCAGCCCCGGCCTGCATGCATGTCAGTAGCTTTGAAAGAGGAAACTGTTCTTATACATACAACTGAGATGAGTTATACAAGGCATGTCCTCTGTAAAAAAGCACAAACTTGCAGCGTTAATTATCACAGTATGAGGAGCTTGTGTGGGCTGAGGTTTCTAACGGACAACAGGGAGTAAAAAGCATGATATCAGGAGGGGATCAAAGGTTTCGAGGGTAGAACAGGAAGAAGGGGTATGGCTCAAACAGGCCTAATATGGAGTAGCATTCAATTTACATGTTAAAATTCAAATAGCCAAAAGGTTTTGTATGATTATCATGTGACCTAATTATGACCAGAATTTCATCAGTTTACAATCTTTTTTATCTATTTTTTATTCATCTGGTATTTTCAAGTTTTTTCATCTGACAGAAACGATTTTCATCACTATGATGAAAGCAGAACCCTGCAGATGCTTTGATATCTACTTTTTACAATTCATAAAATGTTCCCTTATAACTCTTAATAATAACTTTGTCAAATATAATGTTTCCGATATGTTTTTTTTTTTTTTTTTTAATCAAACAAAAAAGACCCGAAACAATGTGAGCATCCTTTTGTGACTGGAGGAAAATATGACCATCACAATGACATGGAAGTGCTGTTCAGCTTCAGTGCAACTCCTCCCAACAAATAAAAGGAAAGGCACTTGTGCTACTGCCTGTGTCTCGGGCTTTCAGGACGGAGATTGTCCACTTTAAGTGCAATGAAGTAGAACCAAAACAGCTCTGAGCATTATCTTTTCATTTTAGAGACATCAGTCTTACAACACAGGCAGCCAAAGCAGTTTAAAAGTACACGACACAAACAAACACACAAGAGCTTGTTCAGCTGGGCTGCAGATGGTCACATGATAGGTCACATGATAACTTTTGACCTCTCTGTCCAAAGCTTCAATCCACAACATAAAGACAAAAGAATGCATTAGTATTCAGGTTATGAAGAAATGACCAAACCAATTTTGTTAATATTTTTAAAAAAAATGGGAACACACAGAGACCAACAGAATTTACAGTGATATCCTGTTTGCAGCAATATTTTACCTGGTGTCAAGGGATGCAGCGATTTATCGGAGAAACAGTAAATAGTGAGTAAATAATGGACAATTAAAATAATCATATTTTGATGATTGTTATTGTTATCTGGACTAGACAGCAACCTTATTTGTACATATTATTTAACTAGATACCATCAATTGCTATATTTCAACTTTTAATTTGGATTTTAAAATCTTGGAAATAATAATTTGACTAGACAACAAATTGAAAAAATAATCACTGAATAGCTGAACTAACAACAAAAGCTGAAGACTAGTAAGAAAAGTTACTTTGGATAGTAAATGTAATTTAATTACAACAATTAAATTGAAATAGGTTAGATTACTGCATTACTAAAAAGGTAATCTGATTACAGTAAACCCTTTGTAACATGTTACTGCCCAACACTGAAAACCAGTAATTGGAATTTGGCTGTAAGTAACACCTGTACAAGTGAACAAAATTCAAAGTGAAATATTGTGGAGTGCTGACCCCTTTTTCCTTGGTCTGTAGCGGTTTTCTCATTACATCGACTCCCTGACCACTGAACCGCACTGTCCTGGATAATAAATCATATATGTCACTGTAATTTCTATGGTCCAAGATAGTGCACAAACACTTGTATGCCATTTTGAAAGCTTATCCATCAAATATCAGCAATCATAATTTTTTTCATTTACTAAATTGTATGAAGTGTTTCATTGTCTTTGGAAATGGGACCACCATCACACCATGAGGAACAGAGAGGGCAGAGAGGCGGGTGCTTGGGGACAGAGTCCTGGGGCATTACTTACCTTCATCCACATCGTCATTGGACATAATGGCCACACACTTGTCCCATACCATGCGCAGGTCGGCACGGTAACGGTCACAGGCCCACAGGAACATGGGTAATAAGATGGACTGAGCGATAGAGCACCACAGCACACACAGCACCATCCAGTTATAGGAACGGTTGAACTTCAGACTGGTGAAGCTAACCACCTGCAAAAACATAAAAAATACACTTTAATAGTATATGATAATACAAGTGTCTGTGTAATCCTCAGTTGAAGTTTTTAAGAGTGAATAGATCTAAGTTGCTCTTTAGTTATGGCTTTTTGATCTATAATTTTACATCTCAAAAATATTTAGAGTACTTATTAATTATTTATTTCACATGTAAAAGTGATCTGTATGGTGAGGCTGTCTCCTTCTGAGCAATGCAAATAACTGTGCTGGCTCCTCTCAGCTCATATAAACATGGTCCATTCCTCACTGCCAGTAGAGGGTGACACACATATTATTATTTGGACTTAGCTTTGAATCTCAAGAAGCAAACACACACATACTACATAAAAAAAAAAAAACATACGTGAAGCAATCATCAAATGTATTTAATCTTTACATTAGTCCCCCAAGAAAGAAATTGTCTTGATTTGCTTCATATCCACAAAAGGCACGAGCTAGTCACATTATCTTTGGTTGTTTGGTTTTTGGTTTGATTATAAGTGCATTCGTTTATGATATTTGTAAATAAAGCTTTCCCTTTCCTATCCACATCTTCATAGTGTACTTGTGCCTCATGCATTTAAATAGCTCATTACATAAGGTCATAAAGAATGCCGCGGGCTGTTAGTGACTGGAAATACGATGTCTCAAAGTCTCTTTGATTTGAACCACGTCATGTATTCTTCATAGTCTGTTGTGAATCTATTGTGAGTCCATCAGCTGATCAGACAAAGCCAGTGAACAAAGGCAGTGTATGTCATTGTTTTTAAAGTCTTTTGTCCTTTCGCTATTATAAATTATATAAGTAATTACACAAATGACTAATTCTCAAAGTGCGCTGTGGCTTTATTCTTTTAAAATAATTCAAACTGCGACTTCAGACATGTGAAGTTACCAGAGCTGAGTCAGTGTATTAGTCATGGCAATATAAGAAGGACTTTCATATCCAAGGGGATATTATGTGAAATGCAATGACCTACTATTCTTATTCAGTTTTTCTCCTGTGGCTAGTAACATTATTTATTTATTTGCCAAAATTGATTTGCCATCTGCTTGTCACCGTAGATGTGTTAGCACTTTCCCTTGAATTTCACCAGAACAATACAGGTCAGATCTGTGGACAGTCAACCCACGCACATCAAGAATCAAGAAATCAAGAGAGTGTGCTTTGTTTCGCATTAAAAACCTCTATAATTAAATACAATAATATAGATATGTGATACATAGATATGTGATTTTATATATAGATATGTGATTTTATACTGTTGAACATTCAAGTTTGGTTTTCCTCAGTACCAGGCATAGCAATAACATCTCCATGGAGACAAGCAGATGACAGAACCCTCCCATCAAAAAAGAAAAAAATGCCTTGGAATACACTGTACAATTTTGTATGATTTTAGGATGATTCTCAAACTCACACTGTGTGATAGAGATCATGACAGGAGTGTGTGCACTGTACGGAGAGATGACCTGCTCACACTGTACGAGGGACATGAGCCTGTGCTGTGGGTTTAATATTCTTTTATAGCATGTTTAAACTCTGAACATCGTAAGAATCTATGAACAAACCTCTGGAAATGCTAACATTAAAGGTTATATATTACGCAAAATTGACTCTTGTGAGCTTTAAGCCATTTTCAAATAGTGTTAACTCCTGAAAACATATCTGGAGCGTTTTGTTGTATTTGCACATGTTTAAGTAACCCTTTATTCAATCTGTCTACATCGCCAATGCTCCAAGTGTTCTGTTCCACCTTGTGATGTCATGCAGAGGTAGTTTTCAAGTTAACTTCTACCTTTTACCTTTAGTTCAGTAAAGACTTGCAATTCCAAGGCTGGAATTAGCCAAATGATTCTAGTGAAGGTGTATGGCGCTTAAAAAAAAAAGAAAGAAAGTGGAGCATTTCTTGTATTGTATTACCACATGACAACACCAGGTGGAACAGACTGAGAGTTTGAGGGAAGAACTCAACCTAAATATGCAGGATTTATGTGTTAAACATGTGAATGAAACAAAACACAACTCCAGGTATGTTTGTGATGAGGAAACAACATTATAATATAGATCAGAAAGTGGAGTAAAATCTCTTTAAAGTCAGAGCAGCGAATTGTAGCCTGTAACCCCTGTATGCATGAGACAGATGCAGGGACATTGGCCAAGCTGAAGTTTAAATCTAGCTTTAGGCATTGCCACGAAGCATATACAACAAATATTATGTATATTATTACTTCTACTATAACCTCCTTTTGCTAGTCCTATGCTACTTCTGATGTGTCCATCCTTAATTTTTTTTGCTCAGTGCTGTGGTATTATTCCATTTCATAATATGGGTTCCTTTTTAACTTAGGTCTGCATTTCTAACTATTTTTTCTAACTGTCAAAAATATGAAAAGGCCCCCCACTTGCACAAGTCTGCAGTTCTTCCACTTAGATGTAATCAGTAAAACACTATGCATTAGCTGCTCTTAACAAAACGTCTACTATTAAAAAGATGGCAATTAAAATGTTCCACTTGGATGAAGCATTTGCTGATGCTACTTTCTGCTCTTCTGATAATGTGGCATGTACAGGAACTAGAGAACAGTGGGTTTGGCAGAGCTTTAGACTGGCCCCCATAGAAATCCAATGAAACGACTTGTTAAAAAATGAATGAGAACCTGGGGGCCAAATCTGCATACCAAATGGCGACACTCTGAAAATGAGCTTGCCCTTCCGCTCGATCATAATGCACTTGACGGATAGGTTTCCCAGGAAGCTCAGAAAAGTTATCCTCTCTTTGTGAAGTCTGAAGGTCCACTAAACATGATACTGATGCTAATCGGTTTGGTCTGGGAGCTGAAATGGAGAGATCTGCAGGAGAGACACACCAATGAAGCCCAACTATTGTGCTCAACGCTCCTGGGTTGCATTAAAAAACATGCCCTGAAAGCTAAGTTTGATACGGGGGAAACAATATGACTTTTCTGGTGAACGGTCTGCCACATGCTTGTCTCCATAGAGATATTACTGTTTTGCCCTAATTATTCCACAGTAGTGAAATAAAGTCGGTAATCACAATGGAGACAGGTTAATGGTCAGATCAATGGAGAAGCAAGCCTCCACATGGTAAGAATTCATGTTTTAAGGTATTTTTAAGGTATTTTTGAGCTATAAAACACTTTGAACAAACGCAAGAAAGGTATGTTTAATGCCCTACTGTGGAACATTCTAGGCAAGGAAATAGCATCTCCATGGAAACAAGCAAGTAGCAGACCCTCCACCTTAGAAGTTATATAATGCACCTTTAAGACACATAATTTTCAGCTAAATTTAAAAATTTGCAAAAATGCAAATAACTTAATTAATAGTCAAACTGTTGCACAAAAAACAGAGACTAAACCATAATTAAAACAAGATAAGAATTAAAACAAAGTTCAGACATTTTCAATCTTGTTCCCCTGAAGAAGCATGTTGAACCTTAGCATTATTGAAATATGGAGATTTTGTTGAACAATAATATCCTGTAGTCTCTGGCTTTACTGTTTATTGTTCAACCTTTAATGTGAACTCTATCTTAACTAACCTTGACAGACAGAAGGCAGTTAGCATTCATGCACAGAAACAGACTGGCCTACATAAGCCCCCTGCACACAGACATTAGAGCTGTAATGTAAATAATGTATTACTGTGGTATGGTTACAGAAGCACAGTGGGTTGACGCAGCCTTCAACCCATTTCTTTCAACTCAATTTTTCATTTTGACCCAGTCTAACTATTTCACATGCACAGTTCAGGGCTACGGCAATTAACCTCCTCCACACCCATAGAAAACTGACAGCTGTAGCCATGTCAGTATGTACAGTGCGTCAACCCGCACCATCTATTCTGATTATTTAAACATGAGAGGTTGTGATGAGTGACTTCAAGTGCAAGTGCAAGTGTGTGTGAGTCTGAAGAAACATTTTGTTAATTGTTAGTCTGTGATATAACATATACATCTTCAGATGAGTGAAGGAAGGATATAGAGTGCTAGAAGTATCTTGAAAGGGGCTACATAGACCTAATTCATTATTATTATTAGATTTACATTGATTTATATAGTGCCTTTTAGAAAAACCAAAGTGCCTTACAATGCATTATTGATTCAGGCCCTCTGACACCACTAATTATTCACACACACCATATTCTTATTAGGCAATGTGACTGAAGTGAGTTGCCCAAATACACAATGATAGAATGCACTGGTTTGAGTAGGAATCAATCTGCGGACTTTCAGGTTGGTGAATGAGTGCTTACTGTGAGTAAACAGTGAGCCATTACTGTCCCACTACAGCACTTACTATATTGCTACTGCTGTCATCCGAGTACCAACCAAGCCCAATCCTGCTTAGCTTCCAAGGTCAGATGCAATCAGGCATTCACAAGGTTGTATACTTGCACTTGTTTTAATACTAATTCAATTTCCAATACGAAAGCATTGCATTAGTTACAACTGTAGCTCAGTTGGTAGAGTGCCAGCTACATAAACATCAGCATCATTGGCTGAGTGGTCAGATACACTGACCCCCAAGTTGGCAGTGCGATTCAAATGAATGCTGTTGTTGTATCCTTGGGCAAGACACCTCACCCCAGTGTCTGCATACACTGGTGAATGAGGGTGTGTGAATGGGTGAGTGGTTCCTTGATGTAAAGTGCTTTGAGTCCCTTGAAGCTGAAAAAGCACTATATAAAAATATGACCACTGACCAACTCACCAGTATGGGGAATCCGGTCAGGAAGTCATAGATGAAGACAATGCCGCTGATCAGGTAGGTGATCTGCAGTGAAGTCTTGAGCGGTTCAGAACCATCAATAGATGACCTGCGTTTTCCCTGAGCATCCTCCACCACAATGGTTGGAACGTTGAACTTATTTTTGTCAGCGTTGTGCCCGGCCTGGATGGAGAAGGTCTGGAAGAGGGCAATGCCAATGCAGATGACTCCCATGGCCACACTGCCCCCTATCAGCAGGAGGAAGCAAACGCCGAAGCCCAGGCCAATCTCTGTGACGATGAAGCGGCAGTCTGATGTGTAGAAGCGGTCGATGGTGTCGTGCCAACCCACAGCCGGCAGAGTGGAGAGGATGAAGGAAACCATCCAGATGCCCATGACTGTGTGTACTGCCTGCTTCTTTGTGTTACTCAACCTGAAAGAAATACATTTACATCTATTAATCTTCAAATTTTAAAGAATTACACAATATAAAATGATCGTATATCATTTTGCGCACTAAGTGAATAACGGAAATCTGTGGGTTTTGACTATTGAATATAAAGTCTTTGTTCAAACTACAGGTAGATGGCTTATTGTTCTGGTGTAATTAAACGTGTAGAATAAACAAACCCTATCCCATTGAATTAAAAAGGTCCTATATAACATCAAATGGATTCTTGTGTTTTGTTTCATTCACACATGTTTGAGTAAACTGAAAATGCGCTGTCCCACCTCGTGATGTCATGAAGCTGTAGTTTTTAAGTTACAGTTACAGGCAATTTCAGGGAAATCATTCAAATTCTAGTGATGGTGTGTGTATAGTGTAGAGCACTTTACGTTAAATTTCATTCAAGCAATTCAAAGAAAGGATGTACTCCAGACCTGATCTTTTTTCACTTGATTAAGTCTTGCTGGCTATTCACAGTCCAAGTTATTCAACATAAAATCTACAACTACAACAAGAATTCCATGTATTTCTGACTATGTTTGTAGGGGTCTAGACAGCATATTTTGTTGTTTGCAAAGGACATTCATATTTGCATTCAACTGTACAGTCCAACTGTCGAGTCTTTCTCTAGCTCATCATTTTACTGGCTAAAATACTATGCTTTTATGTATGTAGCTTCTGCAGGCCTTGACTGTCTCCATTATGAGTGGAAATAGTAATACTCCTGGTTTCATACAGCCACAGATGACAAAAGTGAAGGACACAAAATTCAATATTTGTAATCAGTCAGAAATCAATGTTTCTTATATGTGAGATGACTTTTCAGAGTCTAAGAAAATGTATTTCCAAACAACAGCAGATCAAAGTTATTCATTGACCAGCAAATGATAAAGTGATTGATTTCCAGGGGCTAGTATCAGGAGTACTGCATGTGTCAAAGGGAAGAACTGCAGGCAAGTTAGGAGGCATAATAATCATGGAGAATTTTAGTCTGTCAATAAATCAAACAAAAATGTGAATTAGCCTATATACTGATCATTTTAAAAGTATTTTACAAGTCTCTTACTAATAAACTTCACATTCATCCATTGCTTTTAAAATAAGTAATGGTTTGCCTGAGATGTTCTACACAGATTAATTCTATTTCAATAGCGACAAGCAGGTCACGACACTAGGTCCAGTGATCTATCAGATCTGTGGAAAGGCTGTATGAGTGTACGCATGTATGAGTTTCAAGGTATATTCTGGCTGTAAAATACTTGTTATTGAATAAATGAAAGATAAGTTTAATTCCATATACGGTGGAACAATTTCCCGGCAAAGCAATGTTCCCAAGGAGACAGACAGATAGCGGACCCCCTCCAAAAAAGTTACATAGTGCACTTGTCTGCACATCCAGTGTTTTGCTCAAAATGTACCATATTGCCAGCAGAAATATGCTAGAACATTGTTTATACTATATTGTTATTCACAGTAATCATTAAACCAAATCCAAAATCTAATATGCAGCTACACAGGTCATTTATATAATCAAAGGTCATTTTTGTTGTACTTGAGAGATTTTCTGTATCATTCTACCCAACACTCTCAATTTCACTTGAATTTTAGACACATATAAAACAACACCAGATTTAAATGATTCCAAAAGTGTGTCACATTCAAATGGTGAGGATATTATTTTTTTACAAATGTCTACGGAAAGCCAGATGTTATAAAGTATTCGCAGTAGTTCATATTAGTAAGTTGTGTCGGTGCATGTTAGCTAATGAGTGATGAGTAGCGCGGAGGGGACCACTGCAGCTTCAGACAAGTCCTGTTGTCACATGTGAGGAATAAAGCTGGGCTCTCTTGAATGTGCCAGGGGGCTATGGCGGGTTACGTCACCAGAGCTGCTTCAGTGTGTTACCATTAAGAGGAGACAGTGGGAGCAGCAGATACAGCAGTTTAGTACAAGGCTCACATTTGTAGTTTAGGTCATGTTATTGTCACTAAAAAGCTTCGCTCTTAGGAGTTTAAAATAACAACAATTATAGAATTATGTAAGCTTTAACTTATCTACACTACAAAGCACAATTAGTTAACTTTATGTTTTTATTATTTTATTTTTTGAAGAAGTGATTGCCGTACTGTTGCTTAAATGGTTGACAACTAGCTTATGGTAAATGAATCTGGAAAGATTAAGAGGTTTTTCAATAATTAATTTGAGTAGATTCTTTTTTCAGACCAAGATTTACCATAGTTTGTTTCCATACCTGACTGTTTAGACAGCTCACTTGCAGTCTTCCTCAGAGTGGTCATGAGATGCTGTGATGTGTTCATTCAGCTGCTTTAAACAGACAGTGTCATCTGCAGTCCGACTTCTTCGGGACAGTATCCCAGATGTGCCCCCTTGTCCCAGTTTATAGTCTCAGGGGCCACATTTACGTGTTTTGATTACCTCCTTGTTCCAGCAAACAAACAACAGACACACATCTGGAACATCACATGACCACTCTAATGCTAATGCTACAATGCCCGGTCAGTAGGGACTGTCTGCTGAGATTGGTTATTTGAACTCATGAAGTTTAGGAACAGGGTTATTTTTTTATCAGCTTGTCTCTGTGGAGATGTAATTGATTTGTCTGTAATGTTCCACAGTAAAGCCACCGTGACTTATTACAGGTCAGATCTGCAGAGAGGCGATCCTGCTCACACTAAGAATGCAAGTAATGAAAACCCAAATAAAGAGTAAAGTAATATATTTAATGGCATACTTAGAAACATTTAGTTTAGTTTGATTCTATCATGTATAAACAGCAACTTAATAACTCTATGTTGAGCTTTATATCTAATGAATTATTGTGCAGTAGATGAGGACCAAGATGGCCGTCCTGTTACATAAATAGTGTCTTGTTGTGAAAGCAGTGGAACATGTGATTACGCGTGAACAGCAGATGTCGGGGGAGTCTAACAGGACCTAAACTGTGTTACTGCAGCGGGGTGTCTGCAGCTAATGTGAGGTGAACTCATCGTTATTCATCGCTATTTTGTCAAAATCACTTTAGCTAAGAAGCCTAAAGAAACTGGAGGCTGCTGAAATGTGAGCAGATGTTTAGTCTCTAGAGTGTTATTCACTGTGATACCCCAAACATGTGTGATTAAAAGGAAACAGTATAACCTCTATTAACTAATATTTTCTGTTACAATAGGGGAAAATTACAGAGTCAACAGTCAGATAGTAAATGTAAATGGAACAGGTCTGTGTACTGTATCCAAAGCCACAGATGTGCTGGTAGGCTGAGCACCTCATATAGTACCAAAAGTGGGACAAGCTGGGTGATTGCTGGGAAAATGGTGGAATGTATATGATACATTTAGGCTTAGATAAATGATACATTTAGGCTTAGATAACATCCTAGAAAAAAAGTGAAGAATATTAATGTTATCTTGATTTCTATCTAAGTATCTATTTATAGCATGTATGCGGCACCAGTAAAAAGGTGGAACTTTCTCTAAAAAAGTGGGATGAAGACAGGGACAGGTGCTAGCTGAGAGAATGATGTAATTATGAAAGTTTGAATTGAGAAATTTAGAGAACAGAGTCAATAAAACAGAAAGAAACACTTATTATTTTAAAATGAAAGAGTGCTGGATCTATGGATCAATAAAGAGGCCGTACCTCTGATAACTTTAATCCAAAATACAGAGGTATATAGCAATATGAAATATAATGGAACATCAGAGCTTCAGCTAAATGATTTTTCTTTATAATAAATGTGAATTCTTTCATGTATGTACAAAAAATTAGATCACATTTTTAAATGTCTGCAACCTGCAAGATTAAGTGAACAAACGTTCAGCCCATAATGTTCTGTGATGGCATGAACATTCCTATTCCTGTCCTATGTTACTGTAGGCTAAATCCTGACAATAACACTGAACTGAACTCTTCGTTTCAGACAGATATAAGGCAATGACTTTCCAGAACTCAGAACTGGATGAGAAACAAATGTGTTTAAAAACATTGCCCATCTTATAGAATACAATTTTCTTTTGCAACTAAACTTAACTACACCAAGGAACCCCTTTCAAAGCCAAATATATTTTGACTTGGCTTTTGCATTTAATGGCTAAAGGTCTCAAATGTGTTCACACGAGTGAAGTGAAAAGAAATCAGGACTGGACTAACAAAAACATAACTACATTAAGACCAAATTCAGCATATAAAGTATAAAAAGTCCAAAAAAAGCTCAGTCTCACCTGTAGTTAACCGGCCAGCGCACCATCCACATGCGGTGATAGGACAGCGATGTGACGGAGAAGCATGTGACCAGTGTGAGTGTGTAGAAGGTGGATACGAAAACCTTACAAAGCCCCTCGTTCCACTCGTAGTTGGAGTGCTGCCTCCGGAGGGTGATGACGCAGTACATGGTGATGGGGATGGCCATGTTCAGTATATGTGTCCCAGCCAATGTGCATATGAGAAACTCCAAAGGCTTCCACTTCTTCTGCTTGGCACTGACACTTAGGATGCTCCATGTATTGGCCAAAATGGACACGCCTGAACAGACCAGCCAAGCCAGCGTGTTGGCGTTGATGATGTCATCCTTCATGGTGGTGACTTCATCCACCATGTTGGAGGAGAGGAGTGGGGCAGAGCTTAGCGGGTGGAAGTGAGGAGGAGGTGGTGGTGATGGCGGACAGGAGGGGAGGCAGCGAAGCGGGCAGCACAGGCATCCTATCAGGAGAGAGGTGTGGTCTCCATCAGGTCAGAGCAGCGGGGGGAGGTCATGGTGTTTTGGGCACAAGGGGGGCGAGGGGAGAGCCACAGGTAGCCTTGAAATCCTGAGGAAACAAAATTGTGTGGCTTTAGTAACACATCACAAAATACAAATTGTATAGTAGGGCTGGGTGAAACATTTAACTCTTTAAACAAATAAAAGAGCTTTTAATATTAATTTCCTGAACATAAAAAATACTGAACTAAGCCTAAGTCTGAATGGTTAGAAACTTTGTTTTTGAGCTCAGTTTTTAACATCATGATGGGATTTTAACCAACTGAGACATGCAGCATGTGCAGTTTGAAGGACACAAGAAAGGGACTGCTGAATTGCATGTAGTGAATTAACTGTAATTAAGGAGCTATCTATGGACCTTTGAGATGCTAAAGGCTTTTTACACCATATTACACCTTCCAGAGGAAATGCTTAGGTAAGGGACCATTTCATCACCAACCGAAACACAAGTGAGGAGCAAGAGTGAAACATTTCCTGCTGACCCTACCTGACAAGTCCTGCAGTCTCCCTCTCTCTCACTCTCAATACATCCATCCATCCATCTTCTCCCGCTTAATCCGGCTGGGTCGCAAGGGCAGCGTGCTGCCCAATACTCATAAGCACCTGACCCCCCCTATGAACCCCTCTGCAGGTGGTGAGCCCACAGGAGGGTGGACTTTAAGACAGATTTTAATAATTGCCATTTAACTAAAAATAAAAAATAAAAATAAAAAATTAATTGCACAGCCCTGTTTTATTGCAAGTATTTTCATATAGATGTCCTAGATGGCCTTGAGCATTTAAAATAAATAAAATACGCATTAAACTTAGAGCATTGCAATCTACTGCACATACACCAGTCTTTGTTTGTAACAGGGAATGAGATAGAGGAGACAGAGTATTTGGTATCTGAGTGAGTTTGCTTTTTGGAGGTTGCAGTCGGCTGTGTTTCCAGGTCAGGCCGTGGAGCAGATCAGTAGCCCCCCCCAAGACGCCTCCTCTGTCTGATAATAACATGATCCTCCACACCTCTGTCTCACCTCACAGCACACCACAAAACCACTGCACTGAGCGGCTTAAGTCTGTTTAAATCTACCCTGTCTCCTACTGTATAGGGATGGAGATGATAAAGAATACAATGGAATGGATCCTATATTCACACAAAGGAAAACCTGACAAGTTCAAGAACAATGGGCCAATTTGAGTGCATATATTAGTAGAGCCAGGTTTTTCTATTGATTACATTGTACTTTGCTGTAAAATATCTTAACGATAAATTCACAATAGTTGAACCTGATCATGTGTATTAAAACACTCTCTGTTTTAAATATTATTGACCCTATATAATATTTTAAATATTACTGACCCTATATAACGTTGCAGTGTCATCTGAAACCCAGCATATACAATATTACGCAATATCCAATTCCCCTGTGTGTAGAAACTGTAGAAGATGAAGATGAGTGTAATCTAAGCCATAGAGGTTATATAATATTCAGTCTAAAGTATGTTTTGTGTGGTCTATACAAGTGCTTGAAAATGAGTTCACGCTGAAAGATGCCTGACACTATTTGTGAATAACTAAATCCTTATTGTGCATAGTTCAGATCTCTGGCTTTAAAGGTCAAAGCTCTCCATGTGTTTAACTAACACAGCACTACTTAGTAATTAAACCTTTGTTGAAAACAGATCCAAAGCATCTTTCAGCTTAAAGCCGCACCAGAATATGCCACACTGCCACACTGTGAATGACAGTCTACAGCCAAGAAGATAGCAATAACAATGCAGATTAAAGGCAAATGGGCTGCAAGATCTATTTTAAGGTCTGATCTACATGGAATAACAGATTTCGTTAGTTGTCCTAGGTTAACTTAAGTGCTTGGTGCTCCAGCCAGAAAATATTTGGCTTTTTAGGGTGCACTCACACTTATTGTTAATTGGTCCTAAATTGAACCCTTTTTAGTCTTTAGTTTAGTTTAGCCCTGATACAGTCACGGTTTTGGGTTTAGTCCCCAGTAACTTTGATGTGGTAAATATTAAAAGAGGGAAAGAACAGAAAACAAAATGTATCTATGTTGGGACCAAGTCAGTTATTCTGAATAGAAGACTTTTTATTAAAGGGCCCATATTACGCTATTTTCTGACCTATGTTTTAATGTTGTTTCCTCATCAAAAACACACCTGGAGTTGTGTTTTGCTTCATTCACACACGTTTACCACACAAACCCTATGTTTTTAAACTCCTTACACATTCATTAGAATCATTTGGATTATTTTAGACCTGGATTTGCCAATCTCTATTGAACTAAAGGAAACTAAAAGGTAGCTGTTAACTACAGAATTACCACTACATGACATCAGAAGATGGAACAGAGCATTTTGAGCTTTTGAGATGTAGACAGACTAATAAACTAGGATTAACCAAGTGAATGAAACAAAACACAACTCCAGGAGGTAATGACATTCTCACAGGTCCATCCCATCAAACAAGACTACAAGACAAATACACCTCACGTTGAACAACAAATGAATGCTGCACAACCTGTTGATTCAAGTTCATCATTCTGTGCTCAGGTTTATGTACCTCAATAAATAGAATTGCATAACTATTCAATCTCATGTAAGCATCTTTAGATTTATCGGAACCATTGCAACAAAGTCCTAACAAATAGCAAATAGGCTACTAAATCCGACTGGACCCCTTCATTTCATAGACACTTTTATCAAATGAAAACTGGCCTCCCTGTGTGAACCCAGCTGTGTTAGTGATTTCCTGAAGAGGGCTCAGAGTAGAGGAAAATAAACAGTTTTAGCCTGGTGGTGAGTCATGGTGCTCCAATGGGACCAGCAGCTTTTAGTTAAATATGAGTCTGTTCTGAAGTCCAGCCGGGACCATCTTGGTGGAGTCTCAGAGCTGAGTGGTGATGTTTACAGCAACTGCTCATCATATAAACATAGGCAAGTGGCACACAAGTTAAAGAGCACTTTTTCTCATTTGGCAGCTTTGTGCACTAATTATTCACACCAATGTGGATACAAACACCAGTTCAAATCAATCAATCAAAATCAATAATGGAATAAATCAATATGTGAAAAGACCAGCCCCAATAAACAGGCTCAGAGAATGTTTTAGATAGTGGACTTTAGAGAAAGAGGTGCTGGAGGGACCATCATGGCAGGACAAGCTCCTACACGGGGCGTACCACCAAAAGGAGCCTTGAGCACCCGAGCAATAGAGGCCCAGATCTACCACACCAGACAAGACCCAAGGTGTAGGTTGTGCAAAGAAGTGCCTGAGACAGTCCAGCACATAACTGCAGGGTGTAAGATGCTGGCAGGGAAAGCATATATGGAGCGACATAACCAAGTAGCGGGCATAGTGTACAGAAACATCTGTGCAGAGTACGGGCTGGAAACCCCAGGATCAAGGTGGGAAACACCTCCAAAGTTTGTGGAGAATGAGCGAGCCAAGATCCTGTGGGACTTCCAAATACAGACTGCCAGAATGGTGATGGCGAACCAACCAGACATAGTGGTTCTGGATAAGCGAGAGAACAAAGCCATGGTGGTGGACATTGCAATACCATTCATCCATCCATCTTCTTCCACTAATCCGGGACCGGGTCGCGGAGACAGCAGTCTAAGCAGGGGCTCCCAAGCTTCCTTCTCCCCAGCCACTTCCTCCAGCTCCTCTGGACGGACCCCGAGGTGTTCCCAGGCCAACCGAGAGACATAGTCTCTCCAGCGTGTCCTGGGTCTTCCCCGGGGCCTCCTACCGGTGGGACATGCCCGGAACACCTCCCAAGGGAGGCGTCCAGGAGGCATCCGGACCAGATGCCTGAGCCACCTCAGCTGGCTCCTCTCGATGTGGAGGAGCAGCAACTCTACTCCGAGCTCCTCCCGTGTGACCGAGCTCCTCACCCTATCTCTAAGGGAGCGCCCGGCCACTCTGCGGAGGAAACTCATTTCAGCCGCTTGTATCCGCGATCTTGTCCTTTCAGTCACTACCCAAAACTCATGACCATAGGTGAGGGTAGGAACATAAATTGACCGGTAAATCTTCACCACAACGGTCCGATGCAGCAACCGCATCACTGCCGACGCTGCACCGATCCGCCTGTCAATCTCACGCTCCATCCTTCCCTCACTCGTGAACAAGACCTCAAGATACTTGAACTCCTCCACTTGAGGCAGAGACTCCCCACCCACCCGGAGAGGGCAATCCACCTTTTTCCGGTCGAGAACCATGGCCTCGGATTTGGAACAGCTGATTCTCATCCCAGCCGCTTCACACTCGGCTGCAAACCGCCCCAGTGCACGCTGCAGGTCCTGGTTCGATGGAGCCAACAGGACAACATCATCCGCAAAAAGCAGTGATGAAATCTTGTGGTTCCCAAACCGGACCCCCTCCGGCCCCTGACTGCGCCTAGAAATTCTGTCCATAAATACAATGAACAGAACCGGTGACAAAGGGCAGCCCTGGCGGAGTCCAACATGCACCGGGAACAGGTCTGACTTACTGCCGGCAATGCGAACACAGCTCCTGCTCATTGCAATACCGAGCGATGGTAATGTCAGGAAAAAGGAACATGAGAAACTTGAGAAATACCAAGGGCTCAAGGAAGAGCTGGAGAAGGCCTGGAAGGTGAAGGCATCGGTGGTGCCTGTGGTGATCGGAGCACTTGGGGCCGTGACCCCCAAACTGGATGAGTGATGACAGCAGATACCAGGAAGGACAACGGACACCTCAGTCCAGAATAGTGCAGTACTAGGAACAGCAAAGATACTGCGCAGAACTCTGAAGCTTCCAAGGCTCTAGTAGAGGACCCGAGCTTATTTCATATTAGAGTTAAGACCAATCACAAAATTGTATCTTATTCTTATTCTTCCTCCCATAAAGGAGTGCACCATATTACTAGGTAAAGTATACTTCATTGTGCATGTGGAAATTATGTCCTCTAGTATATTTGATCCATCCATCAACACAGTTGGAACAACCTGTCAGGAACAGTGGGCGACCCAAAATCAAATGAAGAAAATCAAAGAAACTGAGAAAATAGCCTTATTTCTTTCTCAAATAGGCAAATTATACTCTTCTTAACAGAACCTAAACACTGGGCCCTGCAACTCTACAGAGAGATGATAACCTTGTTATTTACATTATTGCGCATTATCCCAAGTAAATTACTTCTGAACTACAGTCACTGGAACAATATAATTATTATTACACAGAGTAAACGCACACAATCACAAAGGGCATAATATTAAGGGACCTGGAGTTTCCCTCACTCCGTTAGCGGCTCATTAGGAAACCTTCAAAGTAATTTTGCTGAATTTTACAGGAAACTAATTTTTAATGACTCTGTTTTTTATGCTATTAAAACAGATGAAAGTGATATTAAATCACTAAGAATAATGTAAAATAAATATATATTTGAACTACTGACCCCAGTTACTAAATGGTTGTATAAAACCATGACGAATTACTTTCCAAACCATGGTGAAGCTACCAGCTCGATTATCCACAATCCCCTGGGCCCTGGAGCCAAATCTGTCCCAGACTCAGGGGAAATCAGGGCTGACAATTACACACTCACTGTAAAGACTTTCAAACAGCCATTTTTCATGTTTAAATAAAAGAACCTCAAAAGGCCAGAATCAGCCCTTTTCTTATAGGCAAAAATAACTGGCATAGCTACAAGGTACTGAGATTGAGATGTCCTCAGTGATCATGTCACTCTCTCCGATGGGAGGCAGGGATTAGATGTACGGTAGTTGTATGAATCATTACACATATATCGTAATGATAGTAGAAAATAAAAATCCACATATGTTCAATTGGTGTGTCCTGATGTGTTCATCCTACCACATAAAAAGTACCTCATTCCTGCTTGTATAATAGGGACAGGCAAATGTTTAATACAGCTCTTCATTACCAATCAGACCCTTTCGGACAGACATTTTTATGCTTCCCCTAACAGTAAATCCTGATGAAATTGAATATTTTGGCATATTGTCCACCCTACCTTATCTCAATTATACTTTAAAAATGGAGATGTCTGAAACGCTGCAACTGACACAAAAACTCCCAATAAACTCCAACTGTGAAATTTTAACAAAACATATCCTATTTAACTTTAACATTTAACCAATTTTAATAATCTTAACTCAGATATACCAATAAACCAGAACCAGGACCATAAGCTGTACACACAGAGTTACTACAAGAGCTTGTCCCAGTGTACAGGACAACTCTCAGTCAGTCCTTGCTTACCAACTGATTTAAAATTGAAAATTTAAATTTAAATCATTGTATGTTTCCAACCAAACATGCTCTCACTGAAAATGCAATAATGCTGTATATATCTTATCTGTATGTAACTAATGTGTCCTGTCTGTTTTTATGCATGTATCTTATATTTTTGGACAGGTGTCGAAAACTAGCTCTAAAACACTCAATGCATCTGCCTTGTCTAATGCAATTGTGATGCCCTTAATAAACATAAATAAATAAATGAACTGTACATAAATCAAATTATGAATCAAATACTATTATGAAAACTAAACTTTGGCCATTGAGATCTGAATTCAATAATTTAAATCTAGATATTCCCTATTGTAATGCACACGGTATAGTTCCCATCAGGCTCTGAGCTGGAGCATGCATCTTTAATGCTGTGTAAGTCCTGCTTTAGCGTGCCTGCCCCGGGGGACCTGCTGATGTCGGGCAGGAGCAGTTACGTGATTCAGTCTCCGCACATTAACACCTGATTGGTTTAAGGTGTGCCTGACGTCAGTGATGTGAGCATTTCAACAACATGTTATTTAGTTACAGAACCCATTACATCAGAATTACACCCTTGTCATCAAGTTACAATAAAGGTTGGCATATCAACTGCAGCAATTAAATTGAATTGAATAATACATTTTTCATAAACATTTTTTTTTAATGGCCAAAATATTTTTTCATCCATTCGTTTCTATCTCTTAGGTTTGGCAAAAGACAAAGTGAAATCTGTGGGATTTTGCTACTAGCTGCTGATAACGGGCTGGCTTCAGTCCTGGTCCTACTGGACCTCAGTGCAGCGTTTGACACCATTGATCACAACATTCTACTGCAGAGGTTAGAATGTGACATAGGTGTCAGAGGGACCGCCCTCAAATTTAAATCCTATCTATCAGATAGGTACCAGTTTGTTAGTGTAAACCAGTGCACCTCTCCCTGCTCTAAAGTAGCTTGCGGTGTTCCACAAGGATCTGTGCTTGGTCCAATCCTGTTTACTCTGTATATGTTGCCATTAGGTAACATTATCAGAAAACATGGCATTAATTTCCACTGCTATGCTGATGACACTCAGCTGTACTTATCAATGAAACCTAATCAGACCGATCAAATCGATAAGCTCAGTGCCTGTGTGAAGGACATCAAAACCTGGATGACCCTGAATTACCTGCTCTTAAACCCTGAAAAAACAGAGGTCATTGTTGTCGGTCCTAAAGGTCAGAGAGATTCTCTGTCCGATCAGATAATCTCACTTGACAATGTGAGTATAGCCTCTAGCTCTACTGTAAAAAACCTTGGAGTCGTATTTGACCAAAATCTCTCATTCACACCTCATATAAACCAAGCCTGCGGCACGGTGGCTGAGTGGCTAGCACTCATGCCTCACAGCAAGAAGGTTGCAGGTTCGATCCCTGGGTCGCCCGGGCCTTTCTGTGTGGAGTTTGCATGTTCTCCCCGTGTCTGGATGGGTTTCCTCCGGGAACTCCGGTTTCCCCCATCAACTCAAAACATGCACTGTAGGTGTGAAAGTTGTGTGAGTGAGTGTTGGTGGTGGACGGAGGGCTTGGCAGCCGCGCCTCCGTCAGTCTGCCCCAGGGCAACTGTGGCTATAACAGTAGCTTACCACCACCGGGTATGGAGTGAATGAAGAATGCTCTGTAAAATGCTGTGTAAAGCACTTTGGGGACATGTGTGTCTGTGTAAAGCGCTATATAAATAAATAAACCTTACCTGTAAAACTGCATATTTTCACCTGCGAAACATAACTAAAATCAGAAATATTTTGCCTAAAAATGATGCTGAAAAACTTATCCATGCATTTGCTACATCCAGACTAGATTACTGTAATTCTCTGCTCACCGTCTGCGCTAAAGGTACTTTAAGAAGTTTTTAGTTGGTCCAAAATGCAGTGGCCAGAGTCCTAACAGGAACTAAAAGACGTGATCACATCAGTCCTGTGTTGAGCTTTGAACTAAATTCAAAGTTCTCCTCCTGACATACAAAGCCTTAAACAATATGGCCCCATCATATCTTCAGGATGCCATTGTCCCCTATCAGCCAAATAGAGCACTTCGCTCTCAGAATGCAGGATTATTAGTGGTTCCTAGAGTGTCTAAAAGTACAGTGGGGGGAAGAACCTTCAGTTACCAAGCTCCTGTGTTATGGAATCAACTCCCTGTTGATGTTAAACAGGCACCCACAGTTTCTTTATTTAAGACCAGGCTTAAAACCCTCCTCTTCGGAATAGCTTATGACCAGGTTACTTAGTTGATGTTACTAAGATAAGCTGCTGCAGGAGATAACAAGCTGGGGGAAGTGTGGCAACCTGAGCACTGTCCTCTGTTTCCTCCTATTTTCTCATCAGCATCACTTACTATGTTCTCATCTGTAGCTCGTTCATTGCTATTCACATGTTGTCCCCTGTCCCACTCCCTCTGTGGAGTGTAACTCTTTCAGACGCCTGATGGCAGCTGGACCCCTCTCCTCCTCCTCGCCCGGCTCCTCCTCCTCGCCCGGGCTCCTCCTCCTCGCCCGGGCTCCTCCTCCTCGCCCGGCCTCCTCCTCTTCGCCCGGCCTCCCCTCCTCGCCCGGCTCCTTCCCCACCTGGGTAGCTGTGGCCATACCGAACTGGCCCACGGGCCTGGACATCTATAGCCTGTCCGTCCATGGGAGTGGATCTCTCCTTCACTGTAGTTCTCCCTGAGGTTTCTTCTTTTTCCCAGGACCCTGGGTTTTTTGGAGTTTTTCCTTGCTGAGAAGGAGGGTCTAAGGACAGGGGATGACTGGACAATGTTTCATTTGCTGCCTTACATGAATGTTGTTTATTCCTGTTTTGATATGTCTGTGTGTATGTTTTGCTCATCCATATCTTGGAATGCCCTTAGAGGCTACTGTTGTTGCGATTTTGGGCGCTACAAAAATAAATTGAATTGAATTGAAATTGAATTGAAGACTATTTATAAAAAGTACATACAAGTTATATCTGAATTTTGAAAAAGAGCTATGGCCTGCTGTCTGGCATACGCCATAGCCTCCTTTACTCAGGCCTTATATAACTTAACTGAAGCTAGACTTTAGTTATAAACATCCAGCCTGTCTCCAAACCATAATTAGAACATTTATTTTGTATTATTTTAGTATTTACATTTTGTTAGATCGAAAAGTTCTCTTGTTTTGAGAAAGAAGTTGTGTTTCTACTTCCTAAACTTATAATGAAAAGAAAACTTTGTTAGGTTTTCAACTCTCTTATCTTAAAATGTCCCTGGATTATTTGGTTTGCTAACCCATCCCATTGGAGCCCTTTCTAGGCCTTTTCAAGTGCTGAATGGTTTTCTTTGATTCCTGTTCATTGCATATTGTAGTACAAGCCTCAAGCGATAAGCTCCTACTGTCCACATTAGCATAAACAAGTTATTACTCTTTTTCACTTTCCAAAATTTTACACAATTTCCTCTCCCCATAACAATAACTCAGAGGCATCAGGCAAAAACACAATTTCTGCCCACTATATCATATGGTATCTTCAACAAATCTCTGCAACTCTTGTTTGACAATAGCTCTGTATTTCTATTAGCACAGACTACATTGTCCACTCAAGTATTTTTTTCCCCTTTGGTAAAGATGAAGTCTGTCATTTTAACTGTTAAGATGAAAATGATAGTTACTTAGAGACAGTTACTTAGAGACTTAGATGACATGTAACTATAAAATCAGTAGATCTCCAAGTTGAAAGCTTAGAAGCCTCACCTCTTCATAATAGCATTTCACCATTTCAAACAGTGGATATTCATTTATGTCATGAATGGACACTGAACATGTTTTCACCCGTTGTGTGTGACTCTTGAGTTCACATTTTAAAAATAATCACAAGTACAAGAATATGGAAGGGGACAGGGATAGGTTAAAACAGATTTCACAAGCACTCACACCTCATAAAAGTTCATAAAAGTCCAATTTACATTATATGTCCCATTTAATACTCAAGCTATTTACAGCCACCAACCAGTGCTTTGAGTATATTCATTTTGTGGAATCACATAATTAGGCACAATTAGGTCCAAAATGCTACATCAATTTTACATCACGGCAGAAACGGTGGAGCCAGGATTTAGCTAATTTTGGCAGTTGCAGATTTGGATTCGTCAGCTCAAACAAAAGCTGTTTGGATGATGGTGAGATCAAAACACCTACAAACCATGTGAAAAGGACAGGCAAGCACTAAATCTGTCTCATCTATCTGCAAACATACCATATCGGTCACTATTCCTCTGAAATGCATGCTATGAGTTACATAGAGAAGGGCAAAAGAACAAAGAACAAAGTCTAATCTTTGGT
This sequence comes from Odontamblyopus lacepedii, assembly GCA_034769755.1. Classification (NCBI taxonomy): domain Eukaryota; kingdom Metazoa; phylum Chordata; class Actinopteri; order Gobiiformes; family Gobiidae; genus Odontamblyopus; species Odontamblyopus lacepedii. Next base: position 29,182,623 of record CM068345.1, on the reverse strand, counting down.
GTGGCTAGAGATTGAAAAATAAATGAACAGGAGGCTGTAAATGAGAGTATTTTTGTAGTTAAAGACAAGAAAAAACAAATCATTTCACCATACATCCACTAGTATCTTTCTGATGGACTGCACTTTGTCAGTATATGGCTCAAGCGTCTCACCAGTCCAAACCTTTAGCCCACAGCTTCAGCCGAATGAGTTGAGATTTACTACAAAGTCCACTATACAAGCTGCATATGGTGTGAGCCTGAGAAGAGACAAGACTGTGTAAACATAGTAAACAAGTATATAAACCCAGTGTGGATCTCCAGGGGCCAGTGCTTTGCTCTCTGTCTGCCCGGCTGTACGGACAGGTGAGCGCCGGTCAGGCCTCATGTATCACACCTGTCAGCTTGGGGCGGGTGGGGTGTACAGATGAGGTGTGCTCTGCTGGGCCTGTCCATTTACCATGTGGTTAGATAAAGAGAATCTCCTTAGAATACCAAATCTGATCATGGCATTTCTGCACATCTTATGTTTTTGGTTAGTGGTCAATATAGATCTAAATAAATTACAATAATGTTCCAGAAAAAAAAATTAATAAAAACAATAACATTACAATGTTATCTCACTAAAGGGTAGTCTGTCAAGTTGGCTTGGGTCATGAAAATAAAGCGTTTTTTCTCTCAAAACAATATGTGTTCAAAATAGTGATACATTTGCATCACAAAACCGTGGTCCACAAAAAATCAGACCTTATAATTGCTTGCCGCTATTTTCTCTCTGTTTATATTACTATTACATGCACGAATCCAACACTTTTTTCAGTTGTTTGCCAGTGTTTACGTGCTCAGATCGATGATCACCACGACACGAGAGAGCTAATGTGAGAGCTAGAGTATTTAAGCTTGTATAAGTTATATAAGAATATATATATCCATCCATCCATCTTCTCCCGCTTAATCCAGCTGGGTCGCGGGGGCAGTTTGCTGCCCAATACTCATAGCACCTGACCCCCCCTATGAACCCCTCTGCAGGTGGTGAGCCCACAGGAGGGTGGACAACATGGTCCTTGATGTTAGTTCATAGGGGTAAGTGCATGTTTTAGGTTGATGGGGGAAACCGGAGCACCCAGAGGAAACCCATCCAGACACGGGGAGGAACATGCACACTCCACACAGAAATATATATATATATATCTCCATTTGTCGGTACCCCGGTCTCTCTTGGCTCCAGATGTGGTTCCAACTTCAACTTGTACCACTGTCCTTCCTCTCTCTTTCTGCCCGTTCTAATTCCATCTAGTGAATTTTGGCATCAGTATATTCGAGTTCATAAAGATCTCCCCTTGGCTCTGGGCTAAAGGCCACGTCTTCATCGCCAGTGTTATAGTCAGATATGGTGTCATTAACTTTCCAAGCAGTAAGCACAGTGAAACAGGTGCGGCTGTCACTCAGCTTCAGTGCGCAGTGATGCGAACGGAAAGAATATAGCTCCAAGCGAGGTCTGACTTTTTCATGGACAACAGTTTTGAACTCTTCTGAACACATATTGTTTTGAGAAAAAATGCTTTATTTTATTTTCATATTTTCTAGCCAACTTGCTGGACTACTTTCGTCAGTACCAAAACCTCAGCTCACCGGACACTGTCAGCGTTGATGCACAAAACAGCTGACAGGGATGCCATACAGATTCATGTCAAAAAACCCAAACTACCTTTTTAAAACATAAAAAACCTTTCAGTATTAATTTAATGAATGAGACTTGAAATGGATGACTGATTCCCCCACATTCTGAACTACACACCTAATCACATGTTTCTATAACAACACTGTAGACCTTGCAAACACGTGGGATACTAAAGCAAATAATCCACATTTTAAACTAATAGATTTAACAGCGAAATCCCTCAACATATTTCTGTTAATTCAAGTTATATTTTAAGGATCAGAAAATCATTTTTCTTTCATTCTGCTTGCAAGGATCTAATCATGATCCTAAGGGAAATTCAAGTTTAGCTGCAGAAACACTGTGCTGCTGTCACTTTTGTGTCTTAGTCAAAGGCTTCAGTGCAGGAGGACTGTCAGGTAGGGTCAACTGATCTGTGTCAGAGCAGTTTGAGGAGAGGAAGTCCTCTAAACAAAAATGTCCCTCCTCTGTGTCCTGCAGCCTGGGTATCACAGCAGCGGCCAGGGGAACCAGGTGAACTCTAGACACAACAAGAAAGCCTCTTCTAAATCTTACTTTTACTCTGCTCTATTGTTTCAGTCGGTGATGAAATGGTCCATGTATTTCCACTGAAAGGCTGAGTATTTCTTCTGGAAGGTCTTCTGCTTATATAAATTATCATGCTGTTATTGAAGTTCTGGAACTTCTGCAGTGAGTTGGCTTTTACCAGAGACTCTGGTGTAGCATTATATTATTGTTTGTCGACCTGTTGTAATAGGTGAAGGTGGAGGATTCTCACATGAAGATCCCAGAGGCCCAAACACCATCAATCTCACTCCTGCACTGACCACTCATTATGTTCTCATCAGGGAGGGTCTGGAAAGGGGCTCTGATAAATGGTCGGGAGGTCTGCAGGAGCCCCTATCCCATAGAAAGATACAAGAGAGATGTGGAAGGAAAGGGTAAAGGTGAATAATATACTGAGAACCCAGAAAAATACTATGAATCAACAGAGCCAAAACAATATAGAGCTTGAGATTGGGCATTGAAAGGGTGGTGTGGCCGTACAGATTAATCCTGAAAAATGCCTGTTCAAACTGGTGCATACAGGTAAATAAAAAACATATTTACAAAGCCCTATGTCTCTAAAGTGCAAGTTCACATTGAGTTTCAAACATTAAAAGCCATAAAAGTGAGTGTACTATTTGTTCTGTTCAGATACATCCACAGAGTGATCTCCAGTAAGTCTTGGGGCCCCTCTGTCTCTGGTACTCGCGGGGTACATCCCTGGATCAGAGGAACTATTTCAAAGCAAAACACCCCGGCAGGCTCTGTAACAGCATCAGTAGTCAAGTGACATGTAACTTCACCTAAGATCAACAAAGTCGGCAAACCATGTTTTACAGACAAAGATATGAGTATTAAAAGATGTCATTCATATTTAACAAAACTGAGTTGTTAAATATAACTTTCTGTTCAGTGAAGACACTGATTTCTACAAACATAAAGATCATGTACAAAAATAATGACATCAGGGGACAATCCAAACTGAGGTAAGGCTTATGTTGAACAAAAATCATTTCTGTTTTTTTTTTTTTTTTCCCCCATGTAAACGGAGAGGCTGTTTGCAGATTTAGATAACAATCAGAGTGACTGCTTGGTTTTACCTTCATTAATTCAGCTACAGTACACAGCGTTCACTCTGCTGCAACGTTTCAACAAACCACCTGCTACTTTCACATCCCTTCTGCGCTAAATGTTGAGCCTATTTTAACTGTTCTTTAATTATGCAAGGTTCACAGAATGTTTGGTTTATCCCTTTAGGTTGCATCAAAACATACTTTTAAGAAAAAGTCCTTCCTGCCACAGCTATATTGTGAGTGGGTAAAATATGGATATCCAAACGTGAAGTTGGGTTAGGGTTAGGGCTAGATTTACGGTCAACTCACTGGAATTTCATACTGTTTTTCACTTAAGATGTTACTTGTTCATTGCTTAGCTTTTAAATTGTCCACACTGTTGCAAACAATACACTCTCCCCATGTGTCTCATTAACACTACCTCTCATTCAAGTGTACTAATAATAGCTTATATACCATGAACCTCCTTACATCATAGTAATAATACCCACCCAAATCAGGAGCTCCTGTTATATAACATTGACAAGTATTGTCATGGTATGTATGGTATAGATATTAATGCAATGCAGAGAGGCTCACTACAGTATTAGAGATATTTTCTCACTAAAATGCCTTGAAATAGAGGAATTTCACATTGAACAAAAACTTCACACCTTTTGAAAACTAGGCATTGGCATTTATTGGCTGGCAAATCCAGAATGATTTCTCTGTTTTTTTTTTAATACAGACAAATAACTGGTCCCCGCACGTTCAATCCTGTCTAAAACCAGACCAAACATGATCGTGCAAAGATTTGTTTTTCTCAGTGATAAGCATGAGAAATAAAGGAGCACATTAGTCATCTATCAATTACAAACAAAATGATATTTCTCCCACCTCAGATTAACAGACTTTAATGGTTTGCTCATTGATTATGCATAAATCTGTGATGGTTTTCAGTCTCTCACTATTGTTTTGTTTTTTTTCTTCCTTGTAAGCAGCCATATTTTGTATTGATATAGCTGGACCATGTCGGTCCCTGATTGGCTAATCCACCCGTCAGTCACAACCATCTGAATCTGGAGAGATTCACCACTGACCAACCTCACATCACTGTAAAGTAGTAAAGAAGTGAGAAATTGCATTTGTATTGCATTTATATTGCATCATATTATACAAGACAAAGTTAATGCAATTTAATGTTATTTTTAACACTTGCGATTTCACAATATCACCTACATATGTAGTTGCTTCTAGATAAAATTACTTAAGTTTAACCAAAGTTGCCTAAAATGCCCCACAGCATGTCCCACCTAAAATATATCTGCATGGAGACAAGAAGGTAACACCACAGGCCAAGTTAAAGCCCAGGACTGTGGAGAGGTGACTCTACTTACAGTAGAATGCATGTTTTTAAGGTATTTTTGTGTACATGGTAGATGTTACATTTAATGACATGCCATACTGTAAAACATAACAGACAAAAGCAATAAAATCGCCATGGAGACAATCAGGTGGCAAACCCTCCACCAGAAAAGTTATGCAGTGCAACTTTAAGTAACCTGTGACTCATGTTGGCCTATTGTACTCATAGTTGCAGTAGCTCAGGACTAACCGTAAAATCTAATTCTGTTGTATAACTTGTATGCTTCACATTTAGGCTACCTTAATGTGACGCATTGCTACACATTCCTCATGTAAACCACACAAAACACCACACAGTAGCTCAATGCCTTTGAAATCTGTCTGTCCTGAGTCGGGTCGATGAGGTTCTCCTATATTCTGCTCCTGTTATAGTACTCACACTAATATTATTGGGATCAGATGATGCAGGGATCATATTGACTTCAGTGCTGCCTCTCTGATCAATGCAATGTGGAAACTCAGCAAAAGCTCTTGAAGTGGAGTCAAAGACAAAACAATTTAGCTGAAAAACTGAATCACCTTTTGCCTATGCTGATCCCATCCTCCAGCTACACATTATGTTACTGTCCAACTTGGGAAAGCACGTTCAATAATATATGTGCAAGTATTGATAATCATTATTAATTAATGATAAATGTTTTAGAATAAAGTTAATGGGAGATTTTAAAAAAGGCCAATAGAATACAATTGTGCAACTGAAGAGGTTGTAGTAAAAAGTTATGGGAACACTACATATGTATTGTAACATTTGTATATATGTACTGTGTTACAGAGTTTTGTTCTTATTACAGAAACTGAGTGGGAAATGTTGGTATTGTGAGAACACTAGTGGTGAGACATCATCATATAATCAGTTCTTATCATCTGTGTATTTATAAAAATTTAAGTCTTGTTTGTTGTGTTTAATCACTACATCTTGCTTTCACTTCCCCTCTCAGATCAAATCAAACTGGTTACTGCAGCGGTTACAGCAGTTAAAGGGCCCGTATTTCACCACTGGAGCTGTGTTTTGTTTCATTCACACCTTTTTAACACACAAATCCTGCATTTAGGCTGAATTCAACAGAAAACTCTCTGTACCACCTTGTTATGTCATGTGGTAATACAGGAAGTGCTCCACTGTGTTTTTAAATGCCAAACACCAATCATTTGGATAATTTTATCTAAACAAACTAATAATAAAAGATTACTCAAACACATGTGAATGAAACAAAACACAACCCCGGGTTTTTGAGGCAGTAACGGCTTAAAGATTCAAATAATACATTTTGTATTTTGTAGTTCATTGCAGTGTCTTGAATTGGTTAGGTTATGTATACAGCTTAGATGCACATACTCCATTTGACCTCCAGATTTGGGAAGTAGTTTTTTTTTTTTTTTTGTATTGAACTGAAGAGTGCAGAAAAGTGGAGACAGTGAGTGCCGCTACAAACCACAACCCTGTAATTGAATCAATGTCATTTCATCGTCTGAACGCAGGTTTGTCCTTGGTCCGTGCTCCATAATGTGTACACATCCATAGAGATGTGCTTCAGAGGTAGTTTACATTATACTGCATTTTTACAGGTAGTTTTTGCAGGATTACAGTGTGGTAACCTTGGTGGAAAGGGTATTACACTATGTAACTTTTATGGGTAGGTGAGGTTAGCCACCAGCTTGTCTCCATGGCCAAATAGATAAAATAATGCCATACTGTGGAAGATTCCAGGCTGCCAAATAACATCTCAACGGAGTCACCAGAGAAGTTCCACAGTGCATCTTTAACCATGAATGCAGCAAAATATACACAGTATAATACTAAGTTCTTCTGATCAAAATCTAGAGGTGCACTGCGGAAGAATCAAATACCAAAAAAAAAAAAAAAAACAGTTATAAGGGAACAATAAAGTCTACCTTTACTCAAGAAGTGAAAGTGGAAGAAGCAACAACCCAACAATTTACTTCTATATTACAATACTTTAGGTTTATTATGTATTTTGTAGCAGAATATTTAGTTTAGTGACGTATATGCTACTATATGCTATGTCAATACATTTAGAAATAGACAACAACGATCACTGTCATAATGAAATGAGTCGTAAAGCTCTGAATTCAGCAAAGTCCACGAATATAAACAGCCAATTTTTTTTTATTTTATTTTTCATTTTCATTATATTTTTCCTACTATAGCCTATTATATGAATCACTTTCTCTGGCTGATTTCAAACAGCAAACACATTTTAAGAGCAAACAATGCTTTGTTAGTGAGAAAATTGTACAGCTGCTACTTGGATAATCATTAAAAAAATCATCTCCTTTTGGGTACATTTTTACATCTGACAATCTGAGCTGGATTATAGTGTTTAGGGATTGTGCCATTTTTTAGATGGGGCTGGTTTTATTAAAAGGTCATGAGGCACAGACAGAACTTGGGTACGTTTGATTTCTCTCCCCGGCAGCTGAGTTTGAATGAGCGCTTGTCACACAGTAAGGAGCTGAATTTTCCATCACAAATGTAACCCTAGAGCTCTTCCTGTTTATGTTCCTCTCCTTGAAGCGACAAGGCAGTCCAGTCACTGGTACCATATGGTAAGGCTGGAAGAGAGGCTTAACTTTTAGCCCCTGGACAATGAAAAAAGGCAGACAGATTCTAGCTACAACTAGTGCAAACTACCATTGTGTCCTTAGGCAAGACACACCACCCACCTTGTCTTGTCTGTGAGTGACTGGTGTTGGTCCAGGAGGCCCAAAGCCTTGCTTCAAGAAGTAGTTTACCACCACCAATTGTGGGGACTGAAAGAACAACGCACAACATTGTAACATGTACGTGTGGTATAATTCAGTTCTTTTTACAAGTTGTTGGTATCAATATGTTATTGTTTAACAGTTTTGCTTGAATCATAAAATGGATTGCATGTTTTTATTAACAGCACATTAACCAGAGCCGGACTGTGAACGTGTGTGTGGGGGTGAAACAGTGTAGTGTGAAGACAGGCTAACGCGGTCACCAAATGACAGAGCCCGATGTGTGACAAACAAAATGTCACATATGCCCCACACAACACAGCGATCTGATGGGCTTTGTGAGACGTGAGGCTCCAAGTGCAGCAACATGCCATGGACATGCTAACGGAGCTTTAGCAGTAAAGGCTAAACTCCAGGTTCAATTTGACAAGAACTATATTTATTATAAGCCAATGAAAGCACTGGAGACATCTATCAAACAAAGATCTATCTCCAACCAAAAAATTGCCATAAAACCACATCCATCCTACTGCAGTGTCTCTTTGTAATGCATGCTTAACACTGACTTAATACCTGCTTTGACATCCATATTCAGCATCCAACATCACTTATAGAAGGCTGACAAAAAGAGTTATGACAATGAGCGCTGAACATTTGGATCGTTTTGATGCCAAGGTTTGACTTGGGAAATTGGCAAGAGATTGTGGGCTGTCCGATTGTGACTGTCTAATTACAGCTAAAGAAAACAATCAACACAGCATAGTTTCAAGTTTTGTAATGTTAAACAGGCATTAGCAGGGCTAACATTACCTTACTGTACAAAGTACATCAACACATTATTATTATGTTTTTATGCTGATATACAAAGATCAGTCCTCAAAACAATTGGTTCTGTGATCACGATTTCTCTTGAAAGGTGACCTACTGACACTGTTTGAAGGATGGGTCAAATACAAGAGACAAATAAAAATATAACACTCCTATTTTAAATCTACAAAACAGCTACTTAAAGCAAGCCTTTAAAATGCAGTATCACCATGGTTTTGCCTGACATGATGTGGCATCACGTCAGGCATTTTACACTCAATAGTCTCTATTTTTACAGTCTGCAGCCTTTACACCCAAATATCAGATTCCACATAAGACACTCATAAATAATTCACACTCTCACCAGCTTCATAGCGCAACAAAGTGGACAAAATATTGATAAGTAACTGAATACTTCCTTACTATGAGACTACCACTAAACATCTTCCGATTGGATTTCCTCTAACCCTGTGTATTTCATTTACTGTGTGTTAAGTGGCACTTATTAAAAGAATGACAAAAGCGTGGAAAAGCGTAAGCACTTGGTTAATTGGAGTGGATGTAATAGCATTTCAATTGGCACTATTGGCACATTTTAATGTGCACTGAATGTTATGGAGACCACATTCTGTGTTAACTATGCACAACTACCCCTACCACAATATCCACATAAATGTCACACTTCACAATGACATTTTAACAATAATTTTCAAAGGTGAAAATTTGCTGTTTCGCGGTTGAAGCTGGAACTATCTGACGCTCGCATCACTGATGCCTTTTACGCACACAGCGTCTATGATAACGGTATATCGTGTAATCTAGAACAGTTTGCTTTGATCCACTGGATAAAAGCGCTATAGAAAATTCACAGGCTTTTCCTTTAAAAAGCCTACTCCTTATCCCTGCACATCTTGAAAGTAATTCCATTTGGACACATTCCTGAAAACTGATCACGTTTTTTAAGCTTTGGAAATTCAAACATTCTACTCTTGACCCCAGTAGTGGATCTACTCAAGCTGCAAGCCTCCACCTGCTTAGACACAGTCTGGTTTTACGTCCGATTAAAAACAGGTTACGTCCTATTGTGTTGATTATCATTGTTAAGAAGACTTAGCTTTGCACGTCTTACCTTCTAAATCGGGCTCATTGTTGAAGCGGTATGGAGAGGCTCGATTGTGCCACGCCAGTACAAATCCCTTAAAGTGGCTCTGAGCGGCTTTTACATCCACAAACTGAAACGTCAACTTAAAAAAGAACGACGTACGAAAGGAAACGAAAAATACGCACGAGCACAGCGACTGTACTCCTCTTGAAATATCTTCTTGTTGTTTCACAGAAAGCAAGTTCTTTCCTGTTACCGTCGAGTTGGAAATAAGATGTGGAGTTTTATGCCACAAAAAGCGAAGGAAAGAGGTAAATCTGAAGGAAATGCTGGATTTGTTCTTATGTGCTCTGATGCTGGTGATGCGAGCGATGCGAGAGGCATGACTGCTGCGCGCTCCCGTCACAGGCGCGTTCGTGCATCAGACGCTCCGTGGCCGTGGGAGTGAACCGCAATGAGAAATAATTCATAGAAACCAGGTCGGCATTTTGACAAAGGAAGCGTTGCGTTTTCACGAACCGGACTTGAACCAGAGCTTGCACCGCGTTTGGATAATGTATTCACCAATTTACGCACTAATTTGATGAATTCAGGATGAAATTGCCGCTGCAACATCCTAGAGAAGGTGAAAAGAAAACAAATATGGACCCAGCAAGTATATATCTAAATTAAACTCAATATTTGCTATATGTAAGTGACTAATTAATTTATATGTGCTTTACCATAGCTGTTGACAAAAATGGCCTATGTGTCATGTCAGAATAGTATTTGTAATATTATTTTTCTCATTCCCATTCAACAACTTTACATCATCATTTACAGAGTGTCACTGTCCACACATTTCTGCCTAAAACATATTTTCTTTAAACCTTACATAACTTCTATTTGTAATCAGTTATAGCTCTACAGTGTTTCCAAGTGGAATTGATAGCTGCCTTGTTCAGTTTTAACCAGCCAGATCTGTGTGTGTTCCCAACATCCTTTTGCTCATTTCGGGGAGACTTCTAACCCCTTTGTGACTCATTAATCACATTAGTGCATGTTATTTACTATGTTATTCATGCTTCCTTCAATGTGCTCCTTCCATTGACATTATACCACTTGTTACATAAGGCTCTTTGGCAGAGCGGCTTCTCCCTCCAGGCTCACATTGTACCCAAGTCAAGAAATGAATGCACAACCGTCCCTCGCATGTGGGCTTTTTGCTAGCATTATAGGGATTATATTTACTTCCATGTATTTACTTGAAGGGTCTCAGCGTTCTCCGTGCTTCCATTCATTAAACCGACCACACTGAGAGCCCTGCACCACACACAACCAAGAAATAAAGCCATTGAAAATCTCAGCACAGCAAGGATATTTCCCCAGGGCTTCCCAGCTGATCTGTTCAATACTCTGAGCTAAAGCTAGTGCTGCACTCCTTACACGTCCACATTGTTCATGTTTGATTTGATTCACAAAAACCCTCTGAAACAAAACGCACTTAAATTGGCTGGCTTAAATTGGCAAATAAGGGAAATCTGCAAGAAGAGGTAGGGATGGTGCATTGGAGGAGCATAAGATCACTAATTCCTGAAGGCTGTGATACTGGAGTAAATGAACAATGAAATGAAAAATAAGTTAATGTATTTGACCTGCAGAATGTGCATAATAGCAGCAATGTGAAGCGAGGAGAGTGACGTGCACTACAACAAGAGAGTAACAGTTCTGAAAATATTATTACACTCAAACTTAAACATTATTACACTATACGCAAAATGAAATATTAGACATGGCTATTATTGTATGGCCAGATACACATGGAGAAATGCAACTGTGTTATCGAGGTTACCACTTTTGCACACGTTACTCGCCATTACTTAATTCAGTTTTAAGGTTTTATTTAATATGAAAATGTATTAAAAGGTAGACAGAAAAAAATAAACACATGACACATTTTCAACAAAAAATGAAGAACAACTCTTAGTTAACCCCTACATCAAAATCCACACAATAAATGACATAAACAGAAATCCTTTACATCAAATTTCATATTTTATACGTACATAGATTTATATTTGAACTGTTTTTACGTACATTTCTTTAACCATCCATTTCTGTCATGTTGTTGCATCATTGAAAGTAACAGAATTGATACGTATGTGAAATAACTTGCCTTTTAAAAAAATCTTCCTGCAGAGATTTGGATAAAGTAATAGCACTGCCTGTCACTCTTCTTTGGCCCTGAGTAAAGCTACCTGGAAATAAGATCTAGCAGAAGGCTGTATGCCTCCTCTTCTCTACAGCACCACTAATACTACGACTGCTGTTGTGGTTTGTGCTGTCCTCTCCAGATCTTCACCTCGCTGTGATGGAGCACACAGTATGTTTCTCTTCGCTGCCCTGATTTAGCTGTTATTTCCTCCCCTGCCCAATCTCCTGTTCCCCTGTGGCACCAAATGAGGAGTTTTCCAGGCTAGACAGTGAACTATAGTGCCCTTCACCTTACTTCCTCAAATAGGGAAACCCAGTTGGCGCTGAGCCCAGGGAAAAAAATAAAAAGGAGGTAGCACTTTTTGAAGGTGATCCAAAACACCAAAACACGCGTTGAGCTTACTTGGTGAGTAAGTCCAACCTCTGCCAAGATACAAATATCGACAAACTTATTTTCACCTTGATGTATAATGCGTACATGGATAAGGTTGCTGTGCTGTGTCTCTTGTGGTGTATTTAGAGTGCAGAGAGCTGTCAGAAAATGATAAGTCACCATAGATCCATGTAAAACGGGTCATAATAGCATTTTAGTCTCCTCATCCCTGCTTTAAAATGCGTTATGTTGCTTTCACAGAGCATCATTCATCTCGAAGTTGAGCTGACATTCACTTTTGAGTTTCCATTATTATAAGAAAGAGATAGCTTAAGGCCTAACATCCATCTCTGGTGTTTTGAATTAAAATTAAAGCTACAAACTGTTCAAATGATATTATTGCACTGCACTGTTAAGATAAACAGATAAACAGACAATCACAGTCTCACAGTCACAAGGGATATCACTAATACAAAGGTTGGTGGGTCAGTCTTTGCCACACTAGCATCACATTGTGTTGTTGTGTCCTTTGGCCTTAGATGGAGAGGCCATTTGCATGAAATACCTCAGCACTGAATGTCAGGAAAGCAAGCGTTATTAATAAAATCTGCCATGTTGCTCCAAAACTTCCATAAAGATGCATAAGCCAAACTAACTCATAAAAAGTGAAAAAAGATATAAAATTTTATGTTCAAACCTGCAAGAAAAACATCTATTTCTGAGAATGCCATCTTCTCCATTTCAAGTCGGCACATACGTTTCCATGGTTACCATATTGTATCTATAAAAAACAGCTGCTACAGAGCAAAGAAAAGTGGACAGTCTTGAACAATCTGAATGATTAGGATTAATATATTTTTTGGAAATAGTGTACAGTTTGATGGACCTACACATTGTCTTATCTCAGTGTCATGTCCCAGAATGTCTTGTGTTAAATAATCTCCTTGTCTTGGTGAGGGTTAAAAATAGCCTCCTCTCTGTGCAACCTGCACAACTTTATTTTTTAATTTTATGGGCTAAGTGCAGGGACACCTATGACCTAAAGTGGAAGTAAACACCTAAACTTCATCCACAGCCACGGTCCAAATGAGCTGTTAAAATGGACAGTGCGTGGAGGACTAAAGGGAGAGTAAGGGGGGAGGAGCAACCAGAAACTGCTAAACTCCACCCCTCAGAGGCCAGTTATGTCCCACGCCTCTTAAAAGACAGTGGCAGAGTTTAACCATAATTGGCAGACAACACAATGGCTTTATATAGGGTCTTTCATAACACCCACAGTGCAGTATTCACTCCACTCTTGGTTGTGTTAAGTTACTATTTTAGTGACAACTGCCCAGGGACAGAAGGGAGGCTGCCAATCTGCACCTTCAGCCCCTCCAACCACGACCAACACACACACACACACGCACACACACACGCACACACACACCACTGTCATACTAGGTAATGTGAGTGAAGAGTCTTGCCTAAGGACACAACAGTTTTTGCCACTGGAACCCCACTTAACTGTGGCACCTGATTTTTCCAGTGGTCTCCCATCCAAGCCCAGCCCTGCTTAGCTCCTGAGCTCTGGCTTTGATAAATTGGTATGGTAAAAACACAAAGAAGAGACAAAAAATGCACAAAAGGAACAGTAGAAAAACTAAAAGGCCATGTCGTACATAGCTGCAAAAAAGCTGATTTAGTGAGTTTACTTTACATGCACTTTACAAAAGATTCCCATGCTATTCTCCTCGAACACTGTGGAAATAAAACTGTCTGATGTGAGAGACCAGACTAACTTACAGCGGGGTGGGGGATGCTTTGGATAATAACAAAGGAGAAAGGCTTACTTTGTTTTTATTCATTCCTTCGGGATAGTGCCCATGAACAAGATATTTAGGCATGCAATCCAATTTTCCTCAGATGATTTTGACATTTGCTACTTCTCACAATGCTCGCCAAGAGAACTTTGATTGCGCTGCTTGGCTGTTATGAAATAAAAATTTTAAAAACACACCACACACATCACAGTGTTCCTGCAAACACAGCATATAGTTTTTATTGTGAACCCACGCCTGCATAACAAACAGATCTATATAATATATAAATAATAATTATAATATGTATTTTTGCTAATGGTTCAGGATAAAACTTGGCTGTTGTGTTGCATTGTGGGAACAGCATTGTGTTTAGTCAAACTTTCTTACAGTTTGACTAAACACTCAACTTTTTTGCATCTAAATTGAGTACGTAAAAGGTGTTTTCCTAGATACCTTCATATGAAAAAAATGACCTAAAACAGTCAAAAACCAACTATGCTGCTGACTATGGATAAAACTCTTTTTTATTTTAAGAGGCCTGCAACAGCAGACTTCTCAGATGCCTTTATTGAAAATAATTGGATAGTGGCCAATCCTGGGGTACCACAGCAGAAAAATCCCCTCCAGAACACATTTTCTCACAAACTTCTCATATTCCGCTGATAGGGCACCTATAGCTTTCAGTAAGGTTGAATTTTGTGACGATTTCAGCATATGGTCCAGATCCCGACCCTCCTCCCTCTTTACTCTTCCTTTAGTCCTCCTGCCCAGTTCAACAACTTGCTTAGACTGTGACTGTGAGTTTAGGTGTTTAGTTTAAAAGAAAATAGTGTTAGAGCTCCATGTTTCTGTGGTACTGAAAAAAACAACAACACTTAATTTAACTTTGTGGATATCAATTGAGTTCAGAGCTAGACCTCTTTGTTTCTCATCAAAATTTAAGAAATGAGCACTGTTTTCAATATATTGTTTTATTATGTAAACTATAATTCAGACACCAACAGGAAACTCATTTAGAAACAAACCCAATTGTCAGACAAGAGATGGGACCAGTGATGCAATGATGGGCCAACCCACCCTCCGCCCACGTGCCATCAAACGAGCAGCGCCACAGGGCCCCATACAGATTTACATGGCTCACTTGAGGGAGAGGGAGGAGGCTCCAGGATAGAGTCTAAATCACTTCTAAAAACAAACCCTTTTGGGTATACTGAACTCACATTGTCTGCTTATGTGGGAGGAAACACCCTACACACTGTTTAAGACACTGTCGACTACAGGACATGACTATGTGCAGTGATGTTGCATGGCAGTGGTTATTGATGTGTGGAAGTTTCTTCTTTACTGATCTAACCTGTTACTTGCACTTGTGGTGTTACCTGCTTGTCTCCATGGAGATACAGTTTAAAAAGTTTAACGCCATACTTTGGAATTTTCTAGGCCAAGCGATAACATCCCAACAGAGGGAAGCAAGTGGTAGATCCCCCACCAGAAGATATATTGCACATCTGTAATGAATTAGAATACATTACTTTTGTGCTTTAGCCCTCTGTTTTCTTCATTTCACAAAACTCTACATAAATGTCCCCATGTGTAACCAATTCAACACAGACTTTGACCTACATTCAGGGCTCTACAGTGCGCCCATTTCACTCGCATTTGCGAGTAAATATTTCGTCGTGCGAACGAGGAAAATAAAACAGTCGCACCAGTGCGAGTGCTTCTGCAGCCACAGTAAGGAGAGCTGCGCACAGACGTAACGTGGCATGTTAAACATTCTAAATATATCAAACATTAGGGGCGCACTCACACTAGGACTTTAGAATCGTGCCCAAGCCTGGATCGCCCCTAAAGCGCCGCACGCGTGCCCAGCGCGAGCGCTGACCCCAGCGTATGAGCTCCGCGTGTGCGCCGATATCACTCATACGAACAAACTCCGCTTCAAAACACACCCACGCCCAGCTTCAACGAGGAGCAGCAGGACCCACACCTATCCCACCACTCAGTAAACGCCCCCACGCCGCTGGACTTCCTTCTCCGCTAAAGCGAGAGCTTTGTCTTGGTCTTGTCTCGGACTCGAGCGCATTTGGACTCGGTCTTATCACGGACTCAAGGTCTGAATACTGAGTGTGATCATATTTCATTACGGCCGCTGCAATAAACTTGTACCGGTGTGCGTGACCACGCGGGACGGCCCTCTGCGGCCTGTGCACTGGAGCCCGCAGACACTGTGCGGCCCGTCAGCACAGGCTCCGCAGCGCGCAGCTTGTCCACAGCGCGCACCCTCGTGTAACAACGTGCGTCACAGGGCAGGTATCCCTACCCATCCTTCCGCCTCACGTCAAATACGCCAAGACTAATTTTCTGTCAGTGTCCGCACAGAGTAGACCCACAGCACAGAGCAGGCGATATGTGGGCTGAAGTTTGCCTAAGAAAATGCCAAATAACTCTGTCACAATGTGCGTTTAGTTTGGTAAATGTGCAGAGGCTAAAAACCACTGTAAAACCAGTAAGAGAATGTAACTTCACCTAGGAATTTGAAAATACAGGTTTAAAAATCTTACCTATGTTTTTCACTTTGAAGCAGTTTTGTGTAAAGTGCCAGTGGAAGTTCTCTTAAAGAAGAGGTTCTTAAAGTGTGGGTGAAGGTCCAAAAAGGGCCACAGAGTGTTCAAGTGCAGTACAGTTTGTTTGGCTTATTTTGAATCTAAATATTAATCAGATGAAATGAAGATATATTTATAAAAACACTGCAATCATGCAGGAAAAGTACAGTCATAATTCTTTTGTTTTTTGTATTAAATTCATTCAAATAAGTTGGTGTGTGCAAGTTCTGCACTGTAATAATCGTTTGAAATGAAAACCTACTTGTGCCCCCATTTTTTTTTCTGTGCTCCTAAAATTTTTAACTTAGGGGCACATGTGCTCCTGAAAAAAAAAGTTAGCGTAGAGCCCTGCCTACATTACAACTCAATGAGAACTATTTTTACCAGTGCATATGCAAGTGACTGCATGTCTCCAGCCCTCTCTACTTCTCTACACTTCTTGTGTAAGAGCGTCTGTTTGCTTCCAGTTAATGGGATCACATTTGCATAACTTAATTAGACAATCCTGCTACGAATGTCCTTTCATTCTATGCACTGCCTATGTTATTTCCACTGTGGCTGAAATAACAATAATTATACAGTGTCATTTATCTCCAACATGCCCCTTCAAACCGTACGATTTCAGATTAAGGACTTTATAAAACCACATCATTTTAAGTGTGGCTAAATTTAAACTGTAATTAAATGGACAAGACTTGGTAACTATTGCTTTTAACTGTTCATAATAGTCTTTGTTCAAGAGAAGAAATTCACCAGACTGTATTGAGCTGAGTGCAAATTGAGACAAAGGGAGAATTCAATGAAAGATCCTTACCATTAAATTACCAATTTTGCAGATATTAAAAGTTTCCAGATGCAAACAGTAATAGTTGTAAGAAGTGCTCTCAACTATCAAAGCAGCAGCACTAGCATTAAAGGACCTATATTATGCTATTTTCTGATCTGTTATAATGTGTTTCCTCATCAAAAACTTACCTACAGTTGTGTTTTGTTTCACACATGTTTAACACACAAACTCTGCATATTTAGGCTGTGTTCTTTTCTCAAACAGAAAACACAACCTTGTGATTTCATCTGGTAATACAGTAGGTGCACCATTGTGTTTTTAAATGTCATACACCTTTACTAGAGTCATTTGGATGATTTAGTTTTAGCAGTCCAAACTCTACTGAATTAAAAGTAAAATGTAGCTGTTAACTACCATTTCATGACATCACAAGGTGGAACAAAGCATTTTGACAGAGTAATAATAAATGATCACTCAAACATGCGTGAATGAAACAAAACACATCTCCTTCTATGCTTTTGATGAGGTAACAAGTCAATTTTGCGTAATATAGGACCTTTAACAACATGAGGACATTTTGGCCTTAAACAGTCTGGCCAAATGAGCTTCAACAGGTCACCAATATTTAGAAATCCGAGAAAGGTACTATTGCCTATAGGACTGTAATAGCGCTTTGTATTGCATTTTTTGTATGAAAAGCGCTCTATAAATAAAGTTTGATTGACTGATTGATACGTAGAAATATTTGAAAATATGTGAATGATAAATGAAGACATAATTAGTAATACTTTATAGGTGTCATTTTTAAATACTTGCTTCGCTTGTTACTAGAAATTCAGCTCACTTTTACCACTAACATTACTACATGATAAAGTACAAGACAATGTGGGCACAACAGGTTACTCAGACCAGCATTAGTTTGACTCTCGTCCAAAATCAAGCCAGTGCTCCCAGTGTCTGCACTGTCAGCCAAAAACAACAGCTGCTTGACCTGGAGTGTGGAGGTCTATTAGCTGCACAGGCCCATGCAGTGTGACAGAGCCAGTGAGTCTAGAGAGGGGCGAGTCCTTACAGAGCCAGGGAGATGCCACAGGGGCCCCATTGTGTTGGCACAAGCTGTTATTAGAGTGGGCACAGGGCAACACTGGTGCTGCCAAATATACCAGAGTCTGAGCACAAGTCAAAGACCTAACCACAAAAACAGATGCTTTTCTGAAGATTTATTTACTGGCAAACTAAAGGAGGTATCCTGGCAACTAACAACTATGTAATAGTGTGTATTAGACATCCCTCAATAATGGTGACACTTTGCTTGATTGAAAACAAATAATTTTTATAGCACAATAATAAAAAGTAGCGGTAACTCCCCTCCTTTCTACTTCTCATTCCTTCTGTCTTTTAGATGTGGGGAGATTCAAGCCTGAGAGCCGATTGCCCTTTCAAAGGCCCGAAACTGGCCTTTGAATATAAACATTAGTAATATGGCAACAATTAGTGCATAATGATAAAATAATCCCAAGGATCAACACATTTTCATTTGTAATCAGGGCAGCAGTTAAAGCAGTGATTCCAAAATTTCCTCATCCCAGACACTTTCTTCTAACTCTGCCCCAAAGCGGCCAACAGCTGAGACACAGCCCCAAAAGTGGTTCCTCAAAGTCTCCTCTCAATGGGACATGCTCCAGGCACCTCCACAGAGATGCCCAAGCTTCCTTAAGTGCAGTATGTGGATCAGTCTAGATCACTGAGAAAATTTAGACTGTATCTTATAAAAGAAAAGCACAAAAGTAAAAGTAGAATCTAAACCTCCTTTAGGCTCCAGTCTGAATGTGCAGCTTTGGTATGTGCTCTGACTCTCACATCACAGGTAACAAACTAGCTCTGTGCAGTGTGACAGGTCACTATGGGCGAAAGCAAGGAACTGCAGCTAACGACATCCCACTGTGAGAGAGAATCAAATGTGAATTATTTGCTTTTACAAATCTAGATTGTGTAAAACCATGCCAATTGGCCATGGCTATTTGCCTTACAACAGATGGCACAAAGCTGGCTGTTACATTCTGACCAGTTTATCATCCATGGAGCAACGATGAATGTGAATAAATAGGTTTGTAGTGAAATATTCCTAATTAAGCTTCTGAACAGATGCTGCCATGCAGGCTAGCGTGCCATGGATTGTGCCGCGATGTCAGAAATACTCCGGCATGAGCGCACCCAATAACCTGCTTCTGATTGTGTTGAACGGGAGGCGGCTAAAAATACACTTGTGCGGACTACAGCAGGTTGCCATGGAGACCGGGCTTGTTTTCATGTCAGGGGAGGCCAGCTGAGCCTTGGCCGACGATGGGCGAAGGGTGTAGGGGGATGGGGGGTAACAGAGCTCTGAGGATGAAAAGAAAGAGAGATAAAATAGAAAAGAACAAGGAAAGGAGAGGCACAGTGGATTGTGGGAGCAGAAATTAATTAACCTTAACAGCACATGCAGTTTATGACGCGTGGTAATATGGAAATATGCAATGTGTTGGTGGGCATTGCAGCATTACTGAAGCTAAGGGTTCATCATAACAACAGATGAGCGGTAGATACACAGTATATGAATTATTAAAAGCTACATCTATTTGGAGCATTCTCATCCCAACTCCCCAAGAACTAACTTTATTGGTGTCTGATATTAATATAGCTGTAATTTATTTGAACAAAATCTATTTTTAGGCTGTGTTCACATTACACTTGTTGACAGCAGAACAGTAGGTACAGATACTGTATGCTGAAAAAAGCTTTTCATAATTTGCAGAGATCTCTACTCTGATGTATCATTACCAGAATTAAGGCTGTGGTTGCTTCATACAGTTTAGATTCAAATTCCAGTGTCCAGGGCAAGCCAATTCATGCTAAAAACACATTTTATAATTATATGGCTGTAGTCTGAAAAATAATAATAATGAAACAAGAAAAAGATGTAAATTACAGTGGGCCAATGCATTGTATTGTCTGAAGCCTAAAAAGGCTGATACAAATGAACTTGTGCAATGTCTGGTCAGCTCATGGCATCAATAAAGATGGATGTTTAAAATGATCTGAGATAAGGCTTGAATGATGCTTTTACCAGGCTGTATTATGAGCAGCTTCTTGCTTTTCAAAGCCTACACAGAATGTGACATACATTTGATAGCCTGTGTTACCCTGAGGCATCTCTACACATTCAAATGCCCTAGAAATCTCTCACACAACAGAAGCACTGGCCAAGATGCTTGTAGGCGTGGTCCATAATCTCCATGGCAGCGCAGCATGCACAGGACCTTTGGGAGCAGATACCCCCTATGCCCCCCTCCTCTCCGGGGTCTGTCCTCTTTCCCCACTTCACCATTACCCACAGTGTGCTCACATTAGCCACTACAGCGCACGCACGCACACGCTCAAATACAGCATGGTCCCACACCACCCTGTAGAGCTAAAACGGGAAAGTCTAAAAATAGTAACAGCAGCGTGCTCACTGGAGACAACATGGGGATGAGAGAATGAAGGGAAAAACACCTTCCATCAAAAATAGACAAAGGTGTCCCATACAAGGCACTATTTCTGGAAACAGCACACCAAAATAGCAGTGTGGTAACATTTTTACCACACAATGTCTGATAGTAAGGACAAGCCACATAAGAGGTCATGCTCAATAACTATAAATCTTTTTACTCTCTTAATACTAAATAAGAACACTATGTGCTCATTTGTAACTGTGATATTAATGACCTTTATTATATTGTACAAAAGGATACATTATAAGAGAGAAGAGTACAATTTCTGTCAATTCATTTTATAGTACTCGAATGTTTAGCCTGTTTAGTGAAAATTTATAAAAGGTTCAGTCAAGGTGTGCGGACACATAAATGAAGCTAAATACTTAATAATTATGACCCAAAACATCTGATTTGTGGTGTCAAACAAGTCCCCCTCAAATAATATCAGTCACAAGCCAGTATTAGCCAAATCTCACCTTTTTGTTGAAAATCAAACACCTAAAGAGGAAAATAAACACTACTATTGATGACAATCTCCTGAAAATGTTTAAATCAATTTCGTATCATCTTGACCATGGCAACTGCTGAACATTCCACCATATAGATACATGTAAGACACCTCCAGCATGATGTCACTGTAAAGTGTTTGTACCTTTGTTCTATGAACTCTTCTACAGGTTATGTGGCATACAATATAGGCAAAAGTATTTAAAAAAAGTAAATTTAGCATAATTATGTAAGCTTTAATAATCTGAATCTGATATATCATCTTGATAATAATCAGTGCATGACATTACTTTCATCTCTCCATCAATAATGCTCAATAGATACCCACATCTGTCTATCCAGCATCTTTAGTCATTTCCATTGGATGCATCTCATTTGGTATCAGTGCGTCTCAACCCCACAATAACCGTAAGATCCAGAAATAGCCTGTCCCCAGTTCTCTCGCTTACATAAATAAACATGAAGACTTCAGTGCTCAGTTATCTGTTCAGTCACATGTGGAAAAAAAGCAGTTCCACATAAATCCTTCACAAACACCAACCTTAACAGCCAGTGCGTTCGGTCCAGTGGGCTGGGTTGAAAGGCAGAAGTCCATTTAACTCTGTGAGAGAGGAAGACATTTGAAAGAAAGATCTAAACTCATAATCTACAATTACTGAACCTTATAGTTTCATTGTTAGGAAGTGGATCCACAAAGTCATTACATAAATCTTGGCTATGCTCAAATATTGGTGTTTTCTGATTCTTTAAAGTGAGAGTGGGATACTCTTGGTGTTTTCTCTATACATATTCTCTATCTGCTATAATACAAATCTATGTTAACAATTGTGATATGATTTTAGCTTACCCACATCTATATTAAAGGTGCACTGTGTAACTTCGCGTGTGGACAGTCTACCAACTGCTGGTCTCCATGGAGCCGTTATTGTTTTGCTTTGTTTGTTCCGCAGTAAAGCATTAAACTCATCTGATGAGCAGAAATGAAACTAGACCAAGACACAGGTCAGATCTGTGGAGACTAAGGCATCTTAGTGTATTGTAAGAATGCCTGTTTTTATAAGCAATATAGACAAGTTTAATACCACACTGTGGGACATTGCAGGCAAAGAATCACATCCCCGTGGAGACAAGTAGGTGGTGTAACCTCTACCAGAAAGTTACAGAATGCATAAATAAGTGTATAAAATGCTGATAAGAGGACCTTTATTTGTCCCACAAGGGGACGATTCAGTGATTCAGCAAAAACCAAGATAAAACAAATAGACCTAAATATAACTATAATATTAAAATATGTTTTGAATAAAATTAAGTATTAATAAATAATTCTCTAATAAATTAATGATCAGTCATTTGAAACTCAGCACTTAACACAACATTTAGATTTCCTCAGTGAAAAATAATTTCAAGTTAGTTTAATGATTGAAAACATTTTCAATTAGCACTAGTTTTAGGTTGTTACGACCCAGCTCTGCTAGGGGCAGGGGAAGTAACAAAAAAACCAAGATGGAAAATGGAATAAATAAGGTAATTTAATTAAAAGGAATGTACAGGGTAAAATAACAAAAAGGTGATCGAAAATATATACAGAGAATAAATATTTACACGGTTTAAACAAAAAGGTAACAAAGGCCCAAGATCTAAGCAAACTAAACATACAGAAAAGAACTAAACAGCAAGCAAACAACCAAAGTCAGTACTGACAACGAGTGTCTCATAAACACCGAGTCACAACATGACAGAAATGAGAGACACAAAACTAAACACATTAAATACTGAAACTAGTGCCTTTTCTCAGAGACAAGTACAAACTTGACAGACACACAAACACAAAATGGCCGACTGGCCACAAAGACCAGCAGCCCTGAACAGGTGAAGCTGATCTCCTTAAATAGGGGGAGGGGCTGGAGGTGAGGTGGGAGGGGCCGAGTGTTGAAGTGTCCCACCAATCAGGGACCAGGGCTCTCCCAGCAGGAATCCATATGACAAAACAAAGAAATTAAAACACACACAACACAAATCAAAGAACTGGAGGCCTGGGGCTGTAACATAGTTGAATAACGCCAGCAGTTACAGAGATATTAACCATAAATCAGGTTAAAAAAGCAGCCATTTAATTTGCTATTTAAATTCTAACACAGAATTTCAGAATTCTGCCCTCTACCTCATATTATGTTGTCTGAATGTAACCAACACTCTATTCCAGTTTATGTTTATAATTTTATAGTCCATCACTGGAGCTGGCTGCTACAGAGACTCCATTTAGTCTCCCATTTATGGTGCTGAGTTGAATTATTAAAATCTCCTGCAGGTTTTTTTTTACCAGCTTTCATAAAATGGAGGTGAATAGAGAGATTACTATGACAACATTCATCTGTCACTAAAACAAAATGTGATGGATGCATGAGGACTAGGTCATAATGAGAGTAAGGAGGAAAAGCAAACAATGGACTGACAAAAGCAGATCTGTGTGTGAAATGGAAATGGGGTGACGCACGTTCAAAGTGTAAATAATGAGTTTATAAATATGCAGGTTTCATGTCTCACTGCTGCTAGATTTTTTTCACTCCATATTTTGGCCTCATTTTTACAAGGCGTTTTAGGTACTGCTAATTGCACTTTTGACCATGGTTTATTTTAGCTTTATAGGGATACTTGTGCTGCAGTTTTATGAAAAAAATTAAGAGATTGCCTGGTATTATTAGATTAGATTATTAGATTATTATTAGATTAACTGCATCATTGCCACAAAACATGCACACAAATACATGCAATATAACATAATGCATTGTAATAGTCTGTCTGAATGCCCTTATTTAAATAACATTTTATATGACCTATATTTTCTTGTATAATCAGGAAGACAAGGAGTTAACGACTCATCTTATTTATCTTTTTTGACAAACTACTAAACTTCAGTTTATTACAATCATTAGCACAGTCATAATCCCATTGCTGTAAACGCCTTGTGCCGTTTTCATTTACCAGGAAACACCACTGTTTTGCACTTTGGCTACCTGTTTGGGCATAGCATGTTTTCATAAGTAATAAAAAAACACAGTCAATTAATATAGCTGTTTTAAAGCATAGATCCACTCTCTGGGCTCTCGAGAAGTGCTTACAGTATAATGATTAGCCCAGGGTCCAAACTCAGTGAATGCACTTGAATGAATAATAATGACCTGCTATTTGATGTTAAAGCATAGCGCCCACTCCACAAGAAGTAAAATGTTCACTCCAGACTTTAAGCACTCAAGTGAACTATGTAATGTACTGACGCTAAGTGTTCCTAGAACTGTGTACAACAGATGTCACAGTAGCTTCTGGCATTAAGTTCAAATCAGTTTTTGATTGAATTTAGATTAGAAGTTTTCTGGCAAGTCCTTTTAGTGTTTACAACATTTATCTTCCCTTTGTCAGGCTTAGTAACTCAATTAAAAGGGTAGGAGTTAGAATTAAGACATTAATTAAAGGAACCATATGTAACTCAAGTATCTTGTCACCTGTGTGGAATTTATTGCTGTCTGTTAAGCACAGATGAACTGTTTTTAAATGTACTATATAAATAAATTTGACTTGACTTAACTTGATCTACATGATTTCATGGAAGCAGAAAGTTAAAACTATACTAAAAACAACTACTATGGAACATTCTTCATAGAGATAGATATATGACAGATAAAGATGACAAGCAGTAGGAGGCACTCCTCTAGGTCAAAATAAGGAAGCTTTTTCTAGTGTAAAGAACCAAAATTCAAAAAAAAAAAAAAAAAAAAGGTTTTATTTTTAATAATTTTTTGACCAGTCCTATGGCTTTAAGTAGTTACTATTTAACCTGAATCATTCTTAATAAAACATTTCTTCATTATGAATCGAGTCACCGGACACTGGAAATAAGGGATGCTGTCAGGCTGAAGAAGGAGTCCTATTAGGCCTTGTTGGCTTGGGGTACCAGCAGGCCAAGTATGTCGCCGCCCGGGTGGTCGCAGAGGCAAAAACTTGGGTTTGGGAGGAGTTCAGGGAGGCCATGGAGGAGGACTAGTGGACGACCTCAAGGAAATTCTGGCAAACCGTCTGGCGCCTCAGGAGGGGGAAGCAGTGCTTCACCAACACTGTTTTCAGTGCGGGGGGAGAGCTGCTGACCTTGACTGAGGATGTTGTTGGGCGGTGGAAGGAATACTTTGAGGATCTCCTCAATCCCAATGTCACCTCTTCCGAGGAGGAAGCAGAGGCTGGGGACATGGAGGCAACCATCACCCTGGCCAAAGTCACTGAGGTGGTTGGAAAGCTCCTTGGTGGCAAGGCTCTGGGGATGGATGAGATCCGTCCTGAGTATCTTAAGTCTATGGATGTTGTGGGGCTGTCCTGGCTGTCATGTCTCTGCAACATTGTGTGGCGGTCGGGAACAGTACCTTTGGACTGGCAGACCGAGGTTGTGATCCCTCTGTTTAAGAAGGGGGACTGGAGGGTGTGTTCCAACTACAGAGGAATCACAATCCTCAGCCTCCCCGGTAAAGTCTATGGCAGGGTACTGGTGAGGAGAGTCCGGCCGATAGTCGAACCTCGGCTCTAGGAGGAGCAGTGTGGTTTTCGGCCTGGTCGTGGAACACTGGACCAGCTCTACACCCTCCATCGGGTGCTCGAGGGTTCATGGGAGTTTGCTCAACCAGTCCACGTGTTTTGTGGACCTGGAGAAGGCATTCGACCGTGTCCCTCGTGGTGTCCTGTGGGGAGTGCTCCAGCAGTATGGGGCCCGGGGCCCCTTGCTAAGGGCTGTCCGGTCCCTGTATGACCAAAGCAGAAGCTGTGTTTGCATTGCCAGCAGTAAATCAGACCTGTTCCCGGTGCATGATAGAATCTGCCAGGGCTGCCCTACTGGTTTTGTTCATTATATTTATGGAGAGAATTTCTATGTGCAGCCAGGGGCCAGAGGGGGTCCGGTTTGGGGATCACAGGATCTGATATCTGCTATTTGCAGATGATGTTGTCCTGTTGGCTTCATCAAACAAGGACATGCAGCACTGGGGCGGTTTGCAGCCAATTGTGAAATGGCTGGAATGACAATCAGCTGTTCCAAATCCGAGGCCATGCTTCTCAACCAGAAAAGGGTGGCTTGCCCTCTCCGGGTGGGGCGAGTGAGGGGAGGATGAAGCGTGAGATTAACAGGTGCATTGGTGCAATGTCAGCAGTGATGCAGTCGCTCTATCACACCATTGTGGTGAAGAGGGAGCTCTTGATTTACCGGTCAATCTACGTTCCTACCCTCACTTATCCTCTTGAGACCCTGTGGCCCCATACGAGGACATTACATTTTTGCCTCTTAGCACCATGATTTTCAATTATTTTAAACTTTCACCTGTAATCAACTAAAAACCTCTACAGCAGCTCCCAAAAGTAAAAAAAAAACTGCATGGTAAAGTTTAGATGCAAAATTTATGAATAAAACCAATGTATTTATGTACAATAATGTCTCTTCATGTGTCTTAATGTATCTTCATTTGACATTAAAATTTGGCACATTTTATTGACCACAGCAGACGAGAGCATCAGGAAATGTCATGTCCTCGTTTGAAGACATTGGGACTATGTTATATTATTGATTGTACATGTTGTTAGGTAAACTTGGGAATATTTAGATGAGTTTACAGTTATAAATTGCTGGACGTTTCTGCTGCTATAGGGAAACTGCTGCCTGTCTCCACTTTTTGCACCTCTACTTTTTTTTGTAACGATTGAAAACTAGAAAAAATTAAAACTGTGGACCACATTTTCAGGCCTTTTTGTGTGTTTTTAACCTCACTCACTGAACCCCAACCCACTCACGGTCGACCTACGTCACATTTGGCAGGTTTAGGGCTTGAAATAAACAGCTAATTGCTGTTTGTTTGTTTTTTGTAATTTATTTATACATTTTAATGTTTTTACATTTTTTAACCAATAGTGTCATACAGAAGACTTACTTAGTAGGTCCTACTTATCCCAAATAGCAAGAAGAAATGAAAAATGCACACCAGACAAAAGCTTGGGTCTCAGGAGGTTAAGGTGAGGGTAGGAACGCTCTATGAGCTCTGGGTAATGACCGAAAGGACGAGATTGTGGATACAAGTGGTTGAAATGAGTTTCCTCCGCAGAGTGGCCGGGCGCTCCCTTAGAGATAGGATGAGGAGCTCGGTCAAATGGGAGGGGCACGGAGTAGAGACACTGCTCCTCCACGTCGAGAGGAGCCAGCTGAGGTGGCTCAGGCATCTGTTCTGGATGCCTTCTGCATGCCTCCCTCAGGAGGTGTTCCGGGCATGTCCCACTGAAAGGAGGCCCTGGGGAAGACCCAGGACAGGCTGGAGGGACTATTTCTCTTGGTGGCCTGGGAACGCCTCGGGGTCCCTCCGGAGGAGCTGAAGGACTCCGTGACCCAGCCCCGGATAACCCGAAAAAGATGGATGGATGAGTTGAGTCTTCATTAATCCTTTATAAAGGCCATTAAAAGTGTAGTTATTATAAAGTGTAGATGCTACACCTTGCCTTGGCGCTGAGTCGTTACTGATGAGAGCAAAGAAGGTTCTGCTGGAGATTCAGGGTATAGTGAGGTGATCTGTGCTGTTTAGAGCAGAACAGATCAAACAGAGGAGTGTGCAGACCTTATATCTGCGTGTGCAGGTAAAACATATTTACAGCCTCATAGACATAGCGCTGACTCAGCCTCCCCTCCTCAGGACGTCCAGGGAATACCAACAAATCTGCCACCAACGTGGCACTGCTGAGTCAGATAGCTCTGCATTTGGGGAAATTACAGGATGAAAGAAAATAGAAAGAGACTCTTTATAGATGGTGGTGGCTGTATACACATTTATCTGTGCATCCTTGTTATTTCACTATATAGTGCTATGAATGGATTGTAATCAAGAATGTAATGGTATAACAAAAAGGAGAGGAATGAAACACAATTTACAAAAGACACCAGGAGAATCAAGATTGGATCCAGGATTAGAAAAGACAAGATTTTGACATGTTTGACATTTTGATATGTTATTTACGGGACTTTTATTTAAGATAATTACAATTAAATACAGCATTTACTAATAACAGTTCTAATGCAGATTTATTCTTAAAAACTTTGGACATGGTCAGAAAGAGAATGAGCCTCAAATGAAGTTTCAATGAAATGCAATTGGTTTAAACCTTAAAAGCATCTGTCTGATCTGAATCCTCACTAGCCAAACCCCAGCACTGGCAGCCAATCAATACTAGTACTAGTGCAGCTTCTACAGCTCAGTGAATGTGTATGCATATGTCCTCTATGGTCTAGCCATGGCAGCCAGGCTTGAGCTGTGCTCGTAGTACCTTTTTTTTAAACAGTAAGAGTCCAGGTGACATACATTTCCTTTGAGGAGGATTACTGCCATTTTAAAAGAGTGTTTAATTAAATTAAAAAGATCAATAGAAGTTTAAAAAACTAGTTAATAAGTTATGTTTGGTAAAGCTGGTTCATCCAACAAGCAAACTTGGATGAACTTGGATGATATATATAAAATAAAAAAACATATATTTTCTGTACTTCCATTACAGTGGAATGACTCAGGATCACGATGAAAAACTCTTAGAGGTTCATATGTCACAACCTTAGAATACTTCTTGCTAATGGAAACTTGGGCTGTTGTGAAGTTGTTGTATTCTATGTACCTGAGATCTCACCCTCACATTTGACTGATCACCTCCTCACACTGCAGGGGAGTGGAAATCTAACAGCGCTGCCAGTCTCTCCTATGTTTGTCCATTCACTTTGATGATCAGAACAGATGCTTTATACTGCAAGTTTCCATGGCGACAGGGAGGGACAGTGTTGTAGTTGTAGACCCATCTTGAGTACAATCAAAAGTCTAGTCTCACAGTAGAAATATAAGGGATACTGCCACTTTGAAAGAGTTTTTGCTTTTTAATCCAAAAAAATACCCCAACAATTACACTTTGAAAGCAGTTTTGGATTTATAGTACCGTAAAAAGATTTTCATATAGTAGCAACAGATTATTTCATAAATACTAAAGGCCAATAATCAAATGGGAAAAAATAATCATACTGAAAACAAAATACATTTAATGTTCTTTTTGATCAAAAGACTCCGACTGTGAGTTTTGATCACAGGAAATATATGTTTTGTTTGTATCCTAATAGTATGATGGAGTATTGAACTACGTAAGTATTTGACCCTGTATAAAAGCCATTAACTAAATTATTCTTGTTTTACATATTTAAAAATAGCCAGAAGAGGGTGCAGAGACCCCCATTTGGCTTACACACTGAAGAAAGCAGCAGTGCAAATAAGGCCAAAAATAAAAGGATTATGATATGAACTGGTGAATCTGAAGACTTTAAAAACACAGAGGAGTACTTCCCAAATGCAGTTGAGTAATTGTAATAAAAAAGAGTAAAGTAACCACAAGGAAACTCTTGTATGGTATTTTGCAATGCATCTATGAGTATTGTTATTGCAATAGGCCTTGAATTAATTTCTACAGTATTCTGTGGCAGTAACCTTTGTTTTATTGACCCTTGACTACACATCTGCAATGCCAAATAACCTTTATCTAGGAAGTGATCAAACTTTCCAGAGAAGGAGGGAGACCATAACAAATAAGTCATAAACCATGAAAACTCATCAGACATGGAGCTCTGTTACTTTATTAAGCTGAAAGATATTATTTATTTATTTTTTGGCATGGCCAATACTACAAAAATAGCAATGGAAAAGTATTTCTGCTCGATTTTGAACCTGAATATGAACTGATATGAACTTGCTCTCTATGCATCTATGTCCATACTTAAGAGGAATGGCATTTTAAGTTACAGTTCTTCAACAATGACAACTACGACATCAACTTACTACTTACTATTTCTACTACTACTACTACTACTAGCACTACTAATTTCTACTAATTACTTACTACTAGTAAGTGCTACTTACTAATAACTAGTAGAGGCCTACCTGGGCGACTGAGGGATTACACAAACTACTTCCTACTTCCTACTAATACTACTACTTACTACTTACCTACCAGTTAGTACTTACTACTACTACAACAACAACTACTACTACTATTACTACCACTACTACTACTGGTTAGTCAGAACAAGTGTGTAATGTGGTTCACATTACAGTGACGGGGTGAGTCTTCTGTCAGGATATTGAATTGTTGGCAGACAGTGTAGTGCAGTGTCTTGTGATCCTGTCACAAGTGCTTCTATTTAAGTAAAAGACTGCATTAATGTGAATGTTTACCACAAACAAGTGTCTTCTTTAGCCCTTCCGCACAATCTGAGGAGAAAGTGTGTCCACACTGACACCTCTGAGACTGAAGCCTGAGGAGATCATGTCAACACCTATTTACCCCGTAGACACATGCAATGCTCCCTACTCAGGTCGCCACCACATGGACAAAATAAGTTAGGTGACAACCAAATAAATAAAAAGTATACATTTTCACAATTAGAGTATTGAAGAAAATCAACACCTGTATATTAATACTCATTTGACAGTAAGTACTTAGATAGTAAATACTTATTCTGAAAACATCACATAAACAGGACAAAACACTATGGTAACTACAACTACTGTGTTACAAAAATATAAAAAAAAAATATAATAAAATAATTTTAAATAAGTGGGTTTTTTTGCTTTGATTCAAGTTATGTCATCAAATCATTTTAGTTCATAAAAGTTCTTCCACACAACACATTCACTGGAGCAATAATGAGACACAATTAAAAAGTGCTGCTGAGTCCAAATGATAGAAAAAGAGGAGATATGTGAGAAAGCATTAGTTTAAAGTATTATTTGGTTGAAATAAAGAGGGAGAGTACATCATTGGGCACAACAGTATACTGGAAAAGGCATATCAGGTTGTTTACCTAAGTACAAGTTCTGCTGGGGAAAAAATCTGTGTTTTTGTCAAACAGGAACAACTATGTAAAGGTTAGGGCATGTGAGTTGTTTACCAGTAAATTTCAAACAATGCCTATATTACACAAAATTTAGTCACGTGAGCTTTATGTTAGAATGCTGTCTAAATGATTCTAGTGAAGTGTATGGTGCTTAAAAACACAATGGAGGACTTCCTGCATTACCACATGACATCACAAGGAGTGTTTTCTGTAGAGAGAATAACTTTAACTAAGGGTTTGTGTGTTAAACATGTGTGGGTGAAAAAAAACAACTCCATGTATGTTTATGATAAGGAAACGACATTATAACATGGATCGGAAAATAGAGTTATGTGGGCCTTTTAATGAAGTGTGGACTCAGTCTTTAACAAATAACAAAAAGAATCAACATCTATTTCCTGTTTTATCTGGAGCCAAAAACAAAGCCAATCTGAAATGATCGATAGAAGAATGTGAATTTGAGAGTACTATAATCAGTCCTATAATGGTCTGCATACAATCCCACATGTTGTAGTGGGAAATGCTTGTTACAGTATATTGTGGCTCTAATTAGAGTTTAGGCTGGGGATTGTTTATATAATCTCATCTGACCTCAAGGAAACAACACGATCCAGACAGTGCTTGGTAATGGAAAAAGTTGTAACTCATAAGAATGGTGTGTTTTTTCCATTTGCTATCAACACAAGTGGTTTAGATTAACCACAGTGACAGATCTTTACACTGGCACAGACCAAGAGGACACCAGCAGCAGCATCCCAGGCCAAAAAACTCAGAATAATGAGCTGTTTATGCAGGAAATGTGTTCATTAAGCAAGTGCAGAGGCTGTGCTTTCACAAACCTTGTTATTTTCAGTTTTATTATCACTCAGCTCTCTTGATTTTGAGTTTGAATTGTGTTGAAAGTTTTGTTGTGATGCAGGTTTGCTTTGACGCCAGCAAAGTCATCTTTTAAAGGTCCCATATTACACAATATGTGAGCTTTAAGCTGTGTTATAGTGTTGTTACATCATCAAAAACATACCTGGAGTCAGGTTTTGTTTCATTCACACATGTCTGAGTAACTCTTTATTATTAGTGTACATCTCCAAAGCTCAAAATGCTCTGATCCACCTTGTGATGTCATATAGCTGTTGTTTTCAAGTTAACAGCTCCTTTTTACCTTTTGTTCAGTAGAGATGAGCAATTCCAGGGCTTAAAATATCTAAATGATTCTAGTGAGTAGAGTTTAAAAACAGTGGAGCACTTCCTGTATTACTACATGACATCACTAGGTGGAATAGAGTGTTTTATGAATGAGAGAAGAACTAAGCCTAAATACGCAGGGTTTATATGTTAAACATGTGTAAATGAACACAACTCCAGATGTGTTTGTGATGAGGAAACAACATTACAACATAGATCAGAAAATAACAATAATATAAACCCTTTAAAACAACGCCTGATGAGTATGTGAAGTACACACTTAGATGAATACCACTCACTTCTGCTTTATGTGACCTCTTTTTTTCATTTGGAATGTTTTTTTTTATTTTGCTGAAACCATGAGCTTGCATTGTCCACAAACCGGATTTATATTCCCCAGGAAGGCATATAATGTAGCTATCACTATGAAGAATGTTCTGAGGTGTTGTAATTTAACTTTTTATTTCCATGGAATCATATAGGTGACATGCCATCACCCAGAAAGGTACGCAGAGCTGCTTTAAGACTGCAGTCAGTTCCAGTTTAAACATGCCATCACCCAGAAAGGTACGCAGAGCTGCTTTAAGACTGCAGTCAGTTCCAGTTTAATAGTCTGTTCTTTTAAGAGATAAACCTACAGTTCAAAATCATGTGAAGACAGCACTCTGAGAACTACTGGGGCACTTTTGTTGCAATCTTAGAGACTGTATTACACTAACTAAATCTGTTTTAGCATATATGCTAATGAGTTTCCAGTCACAATTAAAAACTCATAAAGCTAATTTATTAATTATTTCTTTCCAAGTTCCTCAACATTAACTCCTCATTTACTCAGCAGGACCTATGAGCTGTAATTTCCGACTGGTCTATCAGAGGACATAAACACTATTTTCCTGTGTGAAAATCATAAACACATCCATTTACAAGCAAAGAGGATTTCAGAGTATTTGCAGTGAATACTACACAGGGTACTTCATCACTGTCAGCGGTGTCGACCATGCTAATCTATAGGTAACAGGGAATGAGCAGAGCATGTCCAAGCCAAACTCCTTTGTCAGCATGGAATTACAATGAGGCGTATCACCATGCTGCAAAAGAAGAAAATAGTCAACAATAACTAGGCAATAGTAAGGTTTCAAAAAGTTGCCAAATAGACAAGGTTTTTCAGTTTACGGTATTTCTATTTCCATTACTTTACTTTCCTACTTTGCTTCAAATATGGCTACACCAATAATGCGTTTTAATTACCAGAAGTTTGTAAGGCAAGTTGTTTTTTCTATGTCAAGAAATCTGTTAATGAGAGGGAAAAGATCATGTTGAGTGTTGTGTTGACATATGCTCATTTCCTCCCCTGTACTATACACTTGATTTGGCCCAGCAGTCTGCTCTGATGAGCATTCCTTGTGCTGTATAGAAAAAATCAATAAGTCTAGTTTGAGGTGGTGGGTTTGTGCTCCCAGTGGTTTCTATTATCTGTACTGCATGCCTTTATACTTATGACAGGCAAATGTGTGGGAGTACAAACAGAGGAAGCATGTGGCTCCACAAAAGCAGAGTCACATCATATCAGGATCACAAAAGTATAGGCTATGGCCTAGCACAGTTAAGAACTGAAGCTAATGCTATTGCTTTGACAGTGCCATCTCCAAAAGACTAGCAGCAATGCTGCAAATTAATTCAGGTGGCAGTTTTTTTGGAGGAGTTTTAAGTGGGAAATGACTGCTCAAAGTGTCACTTATTTAAGAGACTGTGTTCTAGTAGATATAAAAGGTAAACTTATAACAAGAAAAGACTTGCACTTAAGCCGTTTGCAATTGGTGGTAATAAATTAAACCAAATAAAATGTTTATTTT
The DNA here is from genome assembly GCA_034769755.1 of Odontamblyopus lacepedii. Classification (NCBI taxonomy): domain Eukaryota; kingdom Metazoa; phylum Chordata; class Actinopteri; order Gobiiformes; family Gobiidae; genus Odontamblyopus; species Odontamblyopus lacepedii. The sequence goes on along the minus strand of CM068345.1, from coordinate 29,148,559 downwards.
CATTTAATGTATTTATTTTTTTAGGATAATGTAATTCAAAGTAAGCATAAAGCAGAGACACTTTAGCGTTGCCATGACTGTAAAAAGAAAGATCATGTTTTAATAATTATTCACAATTGCTGGCATGGCCAAGCGTCCATCCTTAATGTCTGTGATATAGTTATTATGATGGGTTAGGCTTAAAAGAAACGCTCATAATACATGCCAAAAATATGTTTATAACTAATAAAAACTAAACTCCAAAATGCATGATTGTACTGTCATATCAGCATCATGTCTGACAGGATCTAAGAGTGAGAGTGACTACATCCGTTCCTTCCCCTGTCCTAGTGTAGAGAGACAAAGACGCTGTTTTTTCTCTGTCTTGTCCATGTTGTGAAAATTGATGGGATCTCACCTCAGAATGAACATCCCTCTGGGGTCCGGGCACCAGCAGACTGCAGCTTCAAGGCCAGTCCTGTCTAAACATATCATGTATTTAGAGGAGGAAAGACGGTCCGCCACCTGCTTGTCTCCATGGAGATGTTATTGCATTGACTGGAATGTTCCACAGTTTGTAGAGAGGTAACATAACAAAAATACATGGTTATCAACATATTCCTGAAACCATCTGTAATTAAATAAATGCTGTAGCATCTCTAGATTATTAATATACAGATCATGCCATACTGTGGAACATTCAAAGCAAAGCAATAAGATCTCCATAGAAAGAAGCAAGTGGCTGAAAATTGAAAACTGTTTTCAAGAAATTAAAGTTATATAGTGCAGCTTTCAGAACATCTGCTAATTCTACAAAACAATTTACCCCATTTATGGTCAAGAAGACATATTATGAGCATGGTTTTGTACAGTTGATCCCTCACCACCTCTTATAGTGTCACTGGGGTTTTCTGATATGTCATGTGACATATTTGACTGAATGCTCACTTACCTACTGCAATAAATTAGAAATAAATTAAGGTTAATATGATTGTATATGGTAGAAGACATTAAAGGTATTTTTTTCCATTTCAATCTATATGGAAACGTTCCTTTTAAAGTTAGTTGCAATGTCATTTTTTAGTCCATATATTATTTTTTGAAATTTAGTTAATTGCAATACAATACAATACAATACTTAGTTAACCTTAAAAGGACCACATGCAGTTACTGTGTGTATCTCACCATTTTAGCACCACACTCACTGTTTGGTTTTGTTTTAGTAAGAGCAGGCAGCTGTTTTTGGCAAACAATTTTTAAAAAAGTAAGTCACTGTAGACTGCTGCCCACACAGTACCAAACACAGACTGAATAAACAAGTTAAAAATATCCAGTAGCTAAGCAAACCAATCATTGTGCAAGTGCAAGTCTAGGACAGAATCCCCATTACAATGGTGGGTAGTACTCAGTTACATTTACTGGAGTAACCCTTTAAATTCATTGTAGTTTTCAGAATTGTTTTTAAAACTATGTCTGTGTGTAATATATATTAGTTTGGAGAGACCATAGGCTACTTTTACTTGAGTAAAAGTTTTGGTTACTCTTCCTACACTGAATGAACTGCAAACTACAAACTATAGTATTAGTTTATCCAGATAGGTTTTTACTCTTTACATGACTGAATATTTGGATCTGCACTTTACTTTAACTTGAATACAAGCTCTAATATCCTAAGTACTACTAAAGAGTAAGCAAATTTGGCAGCAATACTATTGAGTACATCTGAACACACATTTTCAATACTATTTCCATCAGTGCTTTTAGTAACACAGTTAAAACAGAAAAATAATAAAATAAACCAGTGTATCTCTACACTTTACAAAGGTCCCTGGTTAACCATAACCAGAAGAGGCTTCTCGTGAAGGTTGAAGCTGTGCTGAATATGAGACAGGAGGGGACATATTAGGCCAGAGCTGCCCTGGGCCCTGCGTTACACACTGGCAGGGTGACACTGCACTGTGGCACTCCATTGGCCCCGGGCACACACAGCAGTCAAGTGGGGGCACAGCGTAGATTGTGTGAAAAAGCATAGACAAAGACTACTCTCAAAAAGACAAGAAAAAATGCAATTAGTGCATCGTCCCTAGTGCAGCCCAGTTTGCTCCAGGCCAGAATATCTCACAGTGGATTTACTGTGAAGTCAACTACAGACGAAAGCATTAAAGGAACAGGGGCAGCCCTTGTGTCAACACTTTTGTCACCTGAGCCAGTTTTATTGAGCAAAAATGATTGGTGCCAATTTCTTGAAAGAACCATGCCTTTCTGTTTTACATATATTTTTACCCCAGAACTTGTAGTTGAACTTGTAGATCCAAACCAGCCACGTAACACAACTGGACTAAAAACAAAGACCTACTGTATAGTTTTAGCACCTTGTCCTGTCCGAGTTCTATTTGTTGTGACTGACAGGCAGGGTAAACAATGATTATTTTGAATTTATTTATATATGAAAGGCACAGTGCATATGATTGATTGATTCTGATTGATTAGTTTTATTCAGACACACACACAAAAATAACTAAAACATTATCACAATCACTATGCACTATGTATACAGGGTTGTAGCCAAAGCAGGTCATCCACACAACACTCGCAATAATGTGATACAAAAAAATACCACACATCTGCTGACACTTCACACTTGTACAACACAGGTATAAACATGTACAATAGTCAGATACAGGTGAATTTGCAGGTCAGTTTCATACTCAAAAACACATGCCACATAAAACAAATCTACAATATACAAATCCAATTTTAATCCCTGTCTCATGCAAGGTGCTAAAGTCAGTGAGAATGGTCAATCTAAAAAAAAAATGTTTGAAATGGAATAAGAAAAAGAAAACAGATGTCTGTTGTATCAGAGGACAAAATGGCTGTGCACTTTTTAGAAAGATCAGCTGCAAATAAACAGCAGAGACTGGTCCACCACCAGAGTTTTCTATTTGTACTTTAAAATTAAGACAAAAGTCAGGACTATTATTCTTTTCACTTCACTTTGCTGCTACTAGGCCTCTGGTAAAGGACCCAAGCTTACACTGTGATAGTATAAAAAACATAACATATATGGGTGTAGTAAGTTCTCAAAGAATCTTTTCCTCACAAAGTTGGGAATCACCAGCATGTGTGGACAACACCTCAATATTGTTATCAAAAGTAAAATGTATTACATTAGAACCTGGACCACAATAGGCACTTGTGCCTGATCCAGACCCTAAATGTGACCATTAGCAGCAGTGGTGAGATCTAAGCATGAGCCTGTCTGTTATAAAACTGGCCTCTGGAGATTCAGCCCCACCACATGGGCCTTTTAAGTCTGTTCTCTGGACTTTCTGTACCTCCAGCTCGATCATTGACAGCTCCTCGCTCCCCACTGCCAGGCTAATCCTCTCCCAACAAGCGCTTTAATCACAGACACTATCAAACCACCTCCTAATGAGCTGTTACTATAGAAACAGCCACAGTTAGCATTAGCCGCCAAACAGTCAAATCTTAAGGAAAAGGCCCTGCAAGGTATTTAAAGTGTATTTCTTCATATGTATTTCTTTCTGTTATCCATTGTAAGTATGCAAGACACTGTATTGAGAAACTATAACCACTGAGTATCAGGCCTTTAAGAAAAAGAAAAAGCAAAAGTTTGCAGTGCACTTATTTGAAGGCTATTCTGTGGATGAATGAACTTGATGATGGTAACTCACTTCCATATGGAAGGTTTATGATGATAAGAATGGATAGGCATGGGAAGAGTGGTGCTATGAGGACTTAGAGCCCCTCTGCTCAGAGCCTCAGCCCCCTTGCTGGAGACTGCGGGTTACCGCATATAATACTGAAGCTTAGTTGCATTACTCTAAGATAAAGCATTATAGGTCTAATGTTTTTCTTCAAATGGTGCCTTTTGGTTCAACAAAGATGTTTCTCGTTTCAGGGTTTTTGTGTTTTTGACAGATATTTTGTACTTCCTCATGTATTGCACTGGTATATTTTTTAACCCAGATTTCTTTTCTGCAGTAGATCTTGTAAGTCAAACCAGTATATCCATTAACATTTTCAGGTTTTGAGAAAAGAATGAATTTCTGCACAATTAAGTTTTTTGCCCCCATTGCTATAAGCTGTGGCGGCAATGGAGTCTACCCAAAAAATAGGTCTACATAAAATACACGTCTTCACTTACAATGGACATATCCACCATGTATCTCTGGTGAAGACATTTTAATACACAGACCGACCAGTGGCCATTGATCAGATAAGTAATGTAATACAGAGTCTGAGTGCAATGAGGTTAAGCTCAGAAAAGGCTGGCTCACATGCACAAGGACACTTCATTTACAACAATGAACAAAATGACACATGCTTACATTCATATTTTTACAGCTATTTTACAACACTGACAAAGGTAGTAACATACCAAGTAAAAAATATGAGAAAGGATTGCATCACTTAGGCATCCATCTAAAATAATAATAAAAAAAACAACTTTTTTTAGAATTTATCCATATGTTTATCAATTTAACTTTGTCTCTGCTTCAGTGACCCTTGTCCGTGATGTAACACGATTTTACCACCTCCTTATTGGCCTTAGTGTGGCATGGTGAGTGATACGACAGCGTAAAACTATTTGATTTACACTTAAGTGATCATACATGTGTACAATACATGTATCAATATTCACAATACTAAATCTCGCTTGTCACTCCATTCACTACTGTTCATTTGCTGGTATCAAAGTATATTTACTTTCCTACATTTTAAAGAATACATTGCAGCATTTGATCATGTAATTTAGGCTTCAAACTGCACAGTTAGTTTAATCAAGAAAAAAGGAAAATGATCTTGCAATCCTTGTAATACAGAACGTGTATAACAAAAGAAAGCCTATGGCTCAATGTCAGTTGTTGAATGCCTGAGATGTACAACATCAGCAGGACTCAACATGACAAAAAGAGGAAAGGTTTGCATGTTCTCCTCATGTCTAGGTGGGCTTAAAGATTGAGTATTTTAGCTTAAAGATTGATGGGGGGAACAAAAGATCAATCTTTAAGCTAAAATACTCCTCTCCAAGCCTAGCTGAATATTTGGATCCCTTGATACTGTATATTAAACTGGGTTTATGATTTTGCTTGGGATTGCGATTGAATCTCATACAAAGCTCATGATGGGAGTGTGCACTATATGGAGCAATGTCGGATATGCTGACCTGCTCACACTGTACGAGACACCAGAGCCAGGAGGACTCATGGCACGAGCCTTTTGCCACTAAACTTTTTAGGCTATCGATTGCGCAGTGATGTGTTCAGAAGACATGTCAGCACCATGCTTATCAGCCCACTTCGCCTCAGTGCCTCCAGTCCACTAAAGTTGTGTTAACATCCACCTTTATGATATCAAACTTCTGTCTCAAATCCCTGCAATGATACCATCGCCAGTTGTGCGTTTATCCTGCATAGCATAGGTAATACACAGGTAAGCTCGTAACCCCCTGTAGGCTACAATATATGATACAGATGCACAGAGGAATCAAACTTAAGGCCAACTAAAATTCAGTGACTAAAATTCATGTCAAAACCTGAAAATCAAGCCCTGTGTTGCACTGCAGTAGATTGCCTTACCAGTCATTTTTTGATACTGTGATACTTGTTCTTGTTGTTTGACATCTACTTTTTTGTGGTTTAGTCCAGGTTTAAAACCTCTTCTGACCCTCTTAAATCCCTGCAGTCTTTGTTTAGTCCTGGTTGTAGTTGGGAGTGATACTGAAGTAACTCTTGTTAAATATTCACTCTGTTTCAGTAAAAAGTACCAGAAAGGGTAACTTAAGGACAACTTAACCAACACTTATGAGCATCTCTTCATGACCACGATATTTTTTTATTCTATAATCAATCTTGTTGGTTTAATTTGTTTTCAGAATCAGAATCAAAATATTTGCTTTGACGGTATGGCACAACTTGCAACAGTGTATAATAACTAAATAAAAACTATGCTAAAATAAAGAATAAGGGCATGGATTAAAAATAAGGTCAATAAAAAATAGTCTTAGACTGAATGCAGATTCAACTTACACAGTATGGTTTTAGGTGTGGCAACCCAAAGTCTGAGCCTCATGTCGCTTTCTGATAATCAGCTAGAAAACCAAAACACCAAATAAAAAGATCAACAACATGCTGTCATTATTTTGGGGACACAGATAGGAAATGTTTATGAAATTCTGAATGTTATATAAATTCAGGTTAATAAAATTGTTGGTGATTTTAACCATGTGCTATCTATGAAACCAAGGGGACAGGGTAACACAGCCACCTGCAGACTGTGTATGTTGCTTTGTCTGCTAACTACAGTTCAGGTTACAACAACCAAAAACACTTTAGTGGTCATCTGCTGATCAGGCTGTGATAAAACCATCATAATTATATACAATAAATCACTGAAAATAATCTAAACTTGTCTACATCATAAAATAAATTACGTTACAGTTACTTGTATCTTGTATCTATTTTTTCTCCAACCAGGAGGTAATATGGTTTGGTTACTTAAGCATCCCACCATTATATAGAGCCCAGGTAAAGAGAAGGAATCTGGCATAAATAAAAGACACAAAAACATATTATTAAAATGAACTTCTAGATCCAAGGTTTCCGTAATGTTATTAAACTCTTTCTGAGCTGATAACACTTGTACACAGGTTCTGTGTTACATCTGTCAATCTACTGCTCTACTCTACTAGTAAAAAGTACAATGCAACATCATGCTTAAGAGCTGTTGAAACACACTCTCTTGTTGATGTGGAGCACCATTAAACATTTAGATCAATGTTGCAGATGGAACAAGGTGAAGCAATTTCAAATGACTGGTTAAATCTCAATGATCATTAAAATTACATAAACCTGAGGGGGGGGAAAACAAAACAAAACAAAAAAACACGATTCTTTACATTAATTCTGGGTTCCCCCATCATTAGCTTACTGTTATATTTTGAGTGACCAATTCTCACCAATTCTCAGAAAATGTGTGAAAAAGCTACAGAAGTTTCATCAACAAAAATCAATTTATAGTTTCAGTCTACATAAGTGTAGACTAGATGTAGATTTTGGCCACAAAAGCATAGAGCATAAAAGCATGTTGTGAAGTAGACTTGGCTTAGTCCACACAAATGCAGGAAGTTATTTTCTAACTTTGATTGGCAGTTCCTAAAGATGGTCCTCTGCCAGATTTCATTATAAATTGATGCATTTTAAAGCGCTGAGTGACTATTTATGGTGGTACTTATGTGAGAGAGATATCCCTTTAGCACTACTTCATATATCCGCCAATCCACTTTAATCTAAGTTTAGACCATCAATCCCTACTTTGTACAAGACCTCACCACACTGTTCTTCACAAATCTACAAACACCAACACAGATTAAGATGAATTATGTAATCAAGTGTAATTTTATCTATATAAAAAAGGGTCAGAAAATATTGTTTGCATACTAAAATAAAGTTAAGAATGATGTACAGATGTCAGCATATTTTTATGTACATTTCTTAATTAAAGATGCATTCTGTAACTTCTCCGGTGGAGGGTGAGACACTTGCTGATCATCTCAGAAATGTTGTTGTCAAGAATGTTCTACAGCATGCTAGTGTGGGTAACACATACCCAAATTGCAAGCCAGATCTATGGAGAGGCAACACTACTCACAATAAGAAGATATTTTTGAGCAATAAAAAAATTTAGTTGAGTGTTGAATGTCATACTGTGGAACATTCTAAGCACAGCAATAACATCTCCATAGATACAAGTCAGTGGTCAACCTCCATCAGAGAAGTTACATAGTGCATCTTTAACTGGCATCTTTAATTGACAAAAAATCATGCCAGAATGTTCTCACACTTAAACATTATATTTTACAGTAGTTTGAGCTGCGTACGTTTACCATATCTTAATCATAAATATCCTCTTTGCACTTTCAGACTTTCACACGCATATCTATAATATCAATCTGACACTTTCAAAACTCCAGCACCGCCACGAATCTGCTCTGCACTGCCACTGGGTTCACAAGTACAGCAGATGAATTGTCTTATTAACTGCGAGACACAGCCCATGTATCCTTTTTCCCCCCATTTATTCCTTTTCCAGCCAATTCCCCCTCATCCATGTCTCTCCTTTTGGGCAGTTTCATCTGATTTATCGTCCCTCTCTGCCCTCTACTCCACCACTTTACCATCTACAGCCTCAGAGCAGCATAATTTCACTTCCTGAGTCATGTGTGCAGCCAGAGACATTTGTATTCGCCCCTTCTTATGATCAAAACCACACATTTTCCATTGTCCCAAGCCAAAACGCCAATGCTTTCAAGTGCGGCGCAGTCCTTCGAGGGATGTTGTGTATTTGGACAAGCTGAATTGGTGCCAAGTGCACTGTTGGGACTATCAGCTGTGAAGAGATGTTAAATTATATGGACTAAGGCCTGAATGTGAACCACAGCCGATGAAGTCCAGGCCCACTCTATATAAACACTGATTCATTAAACTCAAAAGACCTTTGTCCTGCTTTTGTCTCTTTTATTACCATAAACACTCCATATATATAGCATTTGGGAACTAAAATGGTTTCTCTCAACTTTTTGGTCATATACCCTTTTTACACAAATAATTTTAAAGGTGCACAATGTCATTTTTGTGGTGGAGGGTCCTGCCATGAATGCTACGTATCTCCATGAAGACAGGCAGTTGATACTACCAAAGTCGTGAATGATAAAACCATTTTCTATTGTGTAGTGACTGAATGTTTGTATTTTTACACTTCTGACATTAAAATGGCTCTCTAGTCCTGCATTATGCACAGCTCTGAGGCCCACCAGGATGACAGCAGGAACAGCCGTGCTTATTTAAAGCTTTACCCACAATGCATTTCTCTTATCTCTGTGTATGAATGTGTTTTTGCCTGTGCGTGTCCCCCCCATGTGGGTATAGTGTTTATGCTAACGTGTACCTGACTATGCATACACCAAAAGCATTATTATGGAAATAGAAAAATACGTCTTATCCTTGCCAATATAAATGTACTGTATTATTCTATAGCTACATTATTGGTTGGTGCTTGATGGTGGATCTGCTTTGGTATGACAGTGAAATCCAACAGCGCGTTAGTGTGTTCTAGTGAGCTGTGTGTACATTAGAGCGCATGTGCGACTGAGCTGGCGGGGACAATCATCACGGCTCGTGCCCACAGTAGGCAGCCTTTCCCTGGGGGGCCGTGACTGAGGCGGCCCTGATGTGATGCTGCCTGACTGTATGTGGAACCTGGACACTTTTTCTTCCCTCTTCCCCTCTCTCCCTCTCAAACACGAACATGGATGATGTAAAATAAACATGAATGCATAAATACAAAGAGCAGACATGCGCAGATAGAGGTTGGTGAGCATGGTGGAAGAAGAAACCCTGTTTTCAGATGTTATAACACTAAGAAAGACTCCATATGTAACAATATGCACTAATCAAATAATACAAGAAAATCATTTACGCATAGCCACACATATGAGACTAGAACATGGCTTTTGTGCTGTAAATGTTTTTAGACTATAAAAGAAGTCAAACTATACAATCTATTAACTGTGCCTTTCAACTGGATTAACCTGGAGAAGCCATACGATTACATAGTCTGTTTCTATGGATATTTCACAACTAAACATCAAGACAAAATAGCCTATATAACCTAAATTCCCAATAAATTAGTTTAAATGTCAAAGTTCAGCATAGGTGAATGTGTGGAGGGATAGCTCATTGGGTAAGGCTTTGGGTTAGAATGTGAGAGACTGGCATCAGCGTTTTTTCATGAGTTTTAGGTTTTGTGCTCTCTTTATGAGTTAAATGACAAGTAAAATCAATGTATCACTCATCACTATACAGGCATAAGCTGCTGTATTTCTATAGTAGTTTAGTTGTGCTGTTAGTTGTACCTGTTTAGCTTATGTGGCAATGCTCTGCATTATTGTGCAAAGGGGTTGGATTTTGAGTTTTAAGATAGGTTATTTTTTGTTTTTGCCATGCTTTCCTCATGGAATGTCGCTCAAAGTGCCCAGTGAAGCTCACTTCTTCCCAGGCCCAGGCACCAAAGACGGGCAGGTGAGTGGATCTAGGCAGCATGAGATTGTGGATACACTGTTTTTCTGTGGCCCTATTACCCCAATTTGAAACTGAGAAGTCAGAGCCAGAGTGGAAATCACTGCTCCAGGCTGCAGGAGAGAATGCCGCACTGCCTCTCTGACTTTAGTGGGACTGGGGTGCATCCTCCTTGGCTACACTATGGCTGATACGGAGAGCAGCCGGGTTTCCCGAACTATTGGGGGGCACTGTTGCTCACCACGGGGAATGGACACATTGAACATCATCGTCGTAATGGGATTAGTGTGGATTTGTCTTAAAACTCTAACTCCAAATCCCTTATGTGATAGTGCGGCACATTTCTTCATAAGCTAAACAGGAGAACATCAACAAAGTACAACTAACAGCTGTAGACTGTAGTACAATAGAAAAAACAGTGTTTTATGACTGTATTGTGATCAGAGATTATTTTAATCCAGAAGCTATCCTTGTTTTGTTTAGGTTAGGGTTAATTTGGGTCACTGTTTATATTTGAGCACAGGGTGACATATATTTGGCTTGGCCACAAAGGGGCAGGGTGGAGTCAAGTCTATATGAGCACACATGTGCCAATTAACTGGGTGTATGGGTGACAGGAGGTCACTCAGTTTTTACTGCTTTGTCAGGCCGGTGGTCTAGTCTCTACTATTAAACTCTTTCATATTATTAAACCCCCTCCCCCGGATGGCTGGATCCCCTGCACCCAGAAACGACAAAAGGGCTACATTCAACATTCAGACTGCAGCCTGAAGTGACCCAAATATGATTTTTTTTTTGCCCCTATGTGACCTGTATCTAATCTTATAATGACAGTCTGAACACCACAGATCCGATTTTTTCAAATGCGACCCAGGCCTCCTGGATATGTGGTCCTAAAACCGATACATATCTGATCTTTAGCCATGCGTCTTCAGGTTGGCTATTGTGCTGTAACAACCACCTGTTGCGAGGCAATACAGCCCAATGCCGACATGTTTGCTCAATGAAAGGCCACCGAAGACGTGTTTCCTTCTGCAAGAGTGGTACGCCAGGTGCTCAATGCTTGCGTCCATCTTTAGGCTACTTCCGTAAACACTGAGCTCACTGCATGACGTCGTCGTGTCCTCCACTGCTCATGTGGAACACTTCTGGGGTGTTTAAAGTTCATACTGGAGATCACATACACGTCACATTTAATTGGAAATGTGAACGACCTTGCATAAAAATCAGATTTCACAAAAAAATTGGAATTGGGCATTAAGCCCTGCAGTCTAAATATAGTCAAGGTTAGGACAAAATTGGAGCACGCTACACCTGCCTGTTTGTCTCCAGCAAAGAATTGCTCTCACCCAGCTTCTCGCTGCTTTTATTTCAAGTAAGCCAGAGGAAACAAGGTATGAGATTTTGATTTGCCTGTGAATGACCAACAAAAACAAGATGTTTGGTTCCAAGTTAAAGGGCTGCCAATTACGCGTTTGTGCGTAGTGAATGAATGACTGAATGAAAATGTGTTGGCTGGAAACACAGATGGTGGCGTCAATATAAATGAACATGGGGATGATTTTATCGAAGAATTGGAAGTGGTTACACAAGGTGTTGTGGATGAAAACTGACTTAATGCAGGCTGGGGAAAAGTTACATGGACTGATTGCATAATTCCTGAAGACACCGCCTCCAACATATCCAAGAGCTCAAAGCACAGCCATACGTCTGCATCCAGCACGTCCTCTGCTCGTAGGCTAGCCATGGCTGCTCAAGCAGCTTTAATGACAAAGGCTGCGGCTCTAAAAATGAAACATGAGTTGGAGGAACAAGAGGAGAACAACTTGAGATGGATGCTGAAATAGGTGCTGCTGCTGCACGGCTGAATATGGTGGAAGGCAGCTCTATTGGAGGAAAATCTACTATAAATGGAATGAATTCTTACATGAGCAAAGGAGTTAAAGAATGAAGACATTCTGAATCCAACCCTCTTGCAAATGCATATGTACCTAAACCATTCATTGCTGCTTTGCCGAACTCTACAGCGTCCCCTACGTCTGCACCTGTGGTGGGACCCAAAATGTTCAGCAATGTAAAATCATGTATACAGTTTCCACGTATGAATCAGCCAACAAGATTTCCAACAGGATTTACAAACTTCTTGTACTTCTTGGAACAATATACCAGAGGGCACTCTGGTATATTGGTTGGTGAGGAGCTGCATGCATATGCCATTACAACTGGGTTATCAAAGGGCCAAAGAACTCTTAATGGAGCATTTTGGAAATGAGTAAAATGTTGCTCAACATATATGGAGAAAGTGTTTAGCTGGCCAGTCATAAAAACTGAGGACATTCAAGAACTGGAGAATTTCACTCTGTTCCTAAAAGGATGCTGCAACGTAATGTCGGAGATACATTATATGGAGGAGCTGAATGTACCATCACATATGAGGCAAGTGATCATGAAGTGGCCCTACAAGCTACGTAAGAAATGGAACTGTACTGTGTTGGAGATTGTGTTACTGGGTTGGAGATTGCCGAACCAGAAGGAAACAACTTCATAGAGTTCCCTGAAGTCTACACACAAGATGCTATACTAGGCTCAAGAAAGAACATCCCTCTTCAGAAGGAAATGTCCTTCTGAAGACTGATGTTCTTCCTTGAGCTTAGGAATTTTAAATGGGCTTTAAAGCTATCAAGATCCCAGAATTGGATGCTGAGGAGGAGCTTTTGTTTGGCACGAATGCAGCAAAACTCATGGAACCCTGGGAGATTATTAACAGCAAAAATGATGGCCCCTATGTGGTGAGGGCTCTGCTGGGGTGGGTCATAAACAGACCATTAAGAGGTGGAAATGCCAGCCAGAGAAGCTTAAACTGTTTATGCTAACAGGATATCAATCATCAAGCTGGAGGAACTGTTCATGTCCGAGTACAATCAGGAATTCAATGAAAAGGCACTGGCAAATTCAGTGTGTGTTCAACAAGGACACTATGGTGTTACTGTTTAATAAGGTTGATACCCACATGCCCAAGAACCAAAAGATGGAACTGTGTTTTATCTGCTTTATCACAGAGGCTACCACTTGAGGAAAAGGACATTGAAAGCGTTTTTTTTTTTACTGTGGAGCAAGTTATAAAGGTACCTCGTTGAATAGCCCGCTTATACAGGGGCTGGATCTCACAAATTCTCTCTTTGGTGTGCTGACCTGATTCCGAGAGGAGAAGGTTGCTCTGATGACTGACATACAGGCCATGTCCCATCAGGTGAAGGTGTCAGAGAAGCAGGTGAACTATCTTCACTTTTTGTGGTGGCAATGTGGAGACACCTCAGCCAGTCCAGTGGATCACCATATAAATGTGCACATTTTCGGAGCAGTCTCCTCCCCAAGCTGTGCCAACTATGCTCTGAGATAAGCTGCTGCAGACCATATGGACAGCTCTGGCAAACAGGTGATCGATACAATTTACTGCAATTTTTACATGGATGACTATCTGAAGTCTGTGGCCACAGAGCAAGAGGCAGTGCAGTTGGCGCCTCATCTTACTGACCTGTGCTTAAAGGAAGGATTTTGGCTGCTAAAGTGAACCAGTAATAGCCGGTCAGTGCTGGCATCCATCCAAGAAATGCTCGAGGCCAACCAGAGAGCTTCGCCTGGATCAAGACAGTTTGTCTGTGGAGAAAGCAATGGGCTTGTGTTGGTGTGCATAGAGTGATTCATTCACTGTTGAGTGTGCCATGGAATCAAAACCTCACACCAGATGTGGCATTCTTTCTATGGTCAGCTCCATCTATGACCCGTTGAGCTTCCTGTCTCCATTCACTCTGCTACCTAAACTGTTGCTGCAGGAAATGTGCAGGCACAGTCTATCCTGGGACGATCCTATTCCCCAATCAATGTCTGTGCTGGACAGCATGGCTGCAGGATCTTCAGAAAGTGGAGAAATTGCTGCAGGACAAAAGTGGTAAGGTGCACCTGGCCTTCATGCTGGGAAAGGCTAGAGTGACTCCATTGAAGCAGACCAAGATTCCCCGTATTGAACTCACAGTCACTGTTCTGACCGTCATGATGGATAGGAGAAAAAAGGAGCGATCACTTCAGCAGACGAATTCATGTTTGGACAGACAGACAAACAGTGCTGAGATACATCAATAAGAGCTCCAAACGATTTCACACCTTCGTGGCGAATAGAGTGGCCACTATCAGGGAGGTGACAGACGTGGCTCAGTGAAGATATACTGGTTCAAAGTCCAGTTCAGTCAACAGAGCCTGAACAGCAGACAGCTTTATGGCCTGTCACAGGTGGATAAATGGTCCAGAGTTCCTCAAAAGCCCCGAACAGGAATGGCCAGAGCTCTTTGTACCCCGTTTCAACTGAAGACCCAGAGGTGAAAAAGGATGTCCCGGTGAACACCACTGACATTAAAACAGAAGACCTCACTTCCAGGCTGGTGCATTATTTTTCAAGCTGGAACAAGCTAAAGACCTCAGTGGCTTGGTTCCTAAAAGTCAAAGACATCTTGCTGGCCTTAAGCAGAAAAAGGAAAGAATTGCTATCCTTTCTTGTCACTTCTGAGCCTTCTACAACTTCTGGTGATATAGAGGAGAAAATGTTGATGCCAAGAAGCTGCTGTACATAAGCAAATGCTGTCAGTGAGCGATCTCTCCAGAGCAGAAGCTGCTATCATCTATCATAGCCAGCGTGCAACATTCAGAGAAGAAATCTGGGAGTTGCAGATTAGAGCATCTGTTAAGAGGAAGAGTGACATCTATAGGCTCGACCCTGTGCTACAGGACTGTTTACTGAGAGTGGGTGGAAGGCTGAGTCACTCAGCCCTACCTGAAGAGCAGAAGCATCGTGTTATTCTCTCTAAAGGACAGCATGTGTCTAATCTCATCTTGCAGCACATACATCAGTAGCTAGGACATGCAGGAAGAAATCATATGCTCTCAGTCCTAAGACAGAAGTACTGGATCACTAATGGTAACTCAGCATGTCGAAAGATTATCTCTGTACATTTTAATGTGGCATATTTTCTCACAACTGACTCCTGTATCAGTGCCATTAGATGCTTTATCTGTTGTCTGGCAATGGTACAAATTTTACTGGTGTACTGGTGAGCGTGAACTGAGGGCAGCTTTGGCAGCCGTAGACCACTGAAAAATCCACCAGGCTCTAGTATCAAAGGAAACTGACTGGGTTTTCAACCCACCTGCTGCGTCCCACCATGGAGGCTTGTGGGAGTGCCTCAATAGGATGGTCCGTAAGGTGCGCTTCTCAGTCTTACAACAGCAAACACTAAATACCATGATAAGATAAGATAAGATATCCTTTATTTGTCCCACAATGGGGAAATTTCAGTGTTGCAACGCACAGTAAAGAGAACAGCAAGAAACAGTAGCAGCAATAGAGTACAGTTAAGTTAAAAATAGACAAACACTATAAGAATCTAAAAAGATAAGGATTATAAAACTATGTATCATATAAATTGGTATCTAAAAACTATATATACAATAAATTACTATCTTACATTATTGCACAGGGTCCCAGTACTGCACAGGCAGCAGAGTTAGCAGTGTTCATTGTAAAGTCTGACAGCAGCATGACCATCTTATGTGAAGTGGAAGCCATTCTCAATGACCAGCCCATCACAGAAGTCTTAGAGGCCCTTACCCCAAATCACATTTTGCTGTTCAAAGGGATGCCCCCTGGCACCTTTCAGGAAAATGACAACTACATCAAAAAACCTTGGAGACAGGTGCAGTATCTCTCAGACCTGTTCTGTAAGATATGGACAAGAGAGTAATTACCTCTGCTACAAAAGAGACAAAAGTTGTCCAACCCTCTGAGAAATTTTACAGCCGGCGACATTGTTGTTGTCATGGATCCCACAGCTCCTCGTGGCTCCTGGATTTTGGGAAGAGTCAGGAGAATTTATGCAGATAAGAAGGGAGAGCCGTGCAGCTGAAAATTAGGAGTGGACATTTGGAGAAGCCCATATCTAAAATCTTCCTTTTCCAGGAAGCCCTGTGAGGAAGAGTAAAGCCTTATGCATGGGGCACTGCACTTAATGGCTCTTCTCTGGCTTCTGCAGTTCCACAATTGGGGCTTCAGGGCTTCTGTACACCTCTGTTTCCATGAAGATATACACTATAAAATGCTATTTTGGTGAATATTCTAGACAAAGCAATATCACTTCCATGGAGACAAGGACATAGTGCACCCTCCATCAGAAAAGTTGCATAATGCACCTTTAAATAAACATTTACGCTTAAAATAAAATGATTATATAGTGGGGTTAGTGACAGTCCTTCAACTACAGGCAGTTTTACCTTAAAGTGTATTTGTAAATTAACACAGCATGCACTATTTAGTGTAAAATTTTCCAAATTACTGTAAATCTGCTTCTTTTTACTGCCAGTGTTGGATTCCCTGATGACAAACAGTCCCAACAGCAGCAGTGGTGATGTGGTATTTTGTTGCATGGAGCAGGTACCTCAGTGTGCCTCTGTTCCTGAGTGGGCTGCACTGTGTGAGCGCTGACACTAAGTCGACATGACACAAGCAAATAATGTCTGCTCCCGTTATCTTCCGCCCCCCAACCCCACGCGGCTGCCAGCAACCTTTAAAGGGCCAAGCGCTCATTAAAACACATGCACATACATGCCATATGGAGGTTAGAGAACAGATGAGAAGTAATGGGGCTTCTATGGAATCCAATGCCGTTTTATATGTGGATATTATGATGTGCAGCTCCTGCTAAGCTAAATGATCCACATTGCTCAAACTGACTCATAAACAATACGTAGTTCATCTAGTATCCAGTTACAGTCTTCTTGAGTGGTCAAAAACTGATATTATATCTAAAGGTATTATCGAAACCAAATAACCACTTGAGCAAGTACATGGGACAGAACATATAATTGTGCTGTTGTGTAGAGTATAGCTGTCTAAACTGTGACAGATTTTAAACCCCTCTCACAAAAGCTGTAAATATTTCAAACACCAGTTGTACACGGATGTAAAGACTCCTGTTAATATTATACACAGAGCAGTCTCAGCCAAAAGCATTGCCACTTTGTCTATACACACATTTGACCTACATCGTAAGACCTAAATAATGTAACCCATAAATCAACAAGCACCATCATAAAATGTAAAGCTGAAACAAACAAATGAAACAAAACACGCCTCCTGGTACATTTTTGATGAGGAAAAAACATAACAGATCAGAAAACAACGTAATATGGGCCCTTTAAGTTATTTCAAGATAAATACAAAGAAAAATATTCTTTTTGAAACATTTTTGATAAGTAATTGGTTTTTCTTAAGTACCCAGTATTCACCTACTATGTATTTCCAACAGAAGCCATGGGGGTTGCAAGCAGCCTAGCAATTTTGAGTCTTTTATACCCTGGATAGCTGTTGGTACTCACTGGGATGACACATAAGCATACACAAACAACAACTCCTCACCTTGTTAATTCATTACCCAATTGGTAGTAACCCAAGCCAGACTTCCAACCCAACTCATGACAGAACACAGAAGCCATAGACTTCATCTACAGGAATCACACCCACAACCCTTCCTCCCCATTCTCAACTATCACAATGTCACTATATGACCATAATCCCATTCACATATATAGGGGTCCTCATTGAGAGCTCTCTTGGGTCCATGTTTCTGCCTGTACCATCTTCTCCACCGCCTCCGTCAACCTGCTGCAGCCCGGCAACCAGACGACCAACCACTACAAGCCTGTTGCCTGGAAACTGCCATCGAGGGGATACTTCTTTTGTCTCACCTCCTTTTCTTTCTCCATGTCTTATTCCTGCTCCTAATTCATTTCTTTTGTAGTTCTTGTTGCTGTCCTATGCTAAACTGAATCCCAAATCTTCTCAGCCCCGAGTACTTACAAGTAGCATCTCCAAAAAGTTAAAGATATTACTTCAAAAACATATTGTAGACCCATATCATTAGTTAATGTATAACACATGGTGAAGACTTTATCCCATTCAAATAATTGAGTTTTTAAATTGTTATTTGCAATGGCAATGGTCCAACATTATCATAGTTCTGAAACCCGTGGATAAGCAGGTGTGTTATGACAACATTTGTACACATTTTTGCATGCTGGCTATGGATTTCCAAAAGCAATCTTCAGTTATAATGCTCAATTAATTCACCAGGTCAAATGAATCATGATAAATAAATGCATTGTTACATTAAACTGAATCAGCTAATTACTATCAACAAATTGGTCTGCTTACGTCAAAAACTTTGATAAACCACATTTGATAAAGTACAGTCTACACCGTTTTCTCTTTTTGTTGACATAATTCCCTCCCCTGATTCAAAATCTCCAGTCTCCGGGGTGGCATTTCCCTGCTAGACTGAGTGCATCACTGTTGCCACTGGCATTTAAGGGTTCAGAGATAACACTAGGTCGTCCCAATGTGATCCTCCCACTGCTGTTTCTCAGGGAGTGTGCATCTGTGATAAATCATTGTACGTTTGCAAATGGAACATCGGAAACATTAATAATATAAACATAAATAATCTTTATCAAATAGTCCAAAACAGTTAGCTAGTTTGCTCCTTGGTGTCCGTTCTCATGTCATGCTTGAATTACATTTAACTGCTCATTATACTGGATTTAATAGATTAGTTGTGCTGGTGCTGCCCTCTTCTGGTTAAACTAGTAGATAAAATGTAGAGAAAATCGTTATGTTTCGGACGAAATGAGGTGGAATTTCATGATTTCATGATAACAGTGAGTAAGTCCTATACCTGCACAGATGTTTTCTTCCACAATTTTGAGTCTGCATCTTTAGAGTATCTTATCTTAGGCCAGAAAGTCGGACCAACTGTAAACTCAGAAGCCACACGATCCTGCTTAAAATCCAAATGAATTTACATTACATTACATTGTTTAAGATAAATTAGACACCCTTATCCCCTTACCCCCAAACCCCGAGTACACCCTTCAGTGACAACATGTAATAAGTAAAAGTCCAGATAGATTAATTAGCCTGTGTTTTAACTTTTAATTCAAAGCCATAATTTTCTCGCGGCGCTTCGTGTGTAATAATAGCAAGTATAGATTTGCTGTGCCCACGAAACAGGTAGGTGCTCTTGGCATGCTCATTGCTCACCGAATTGACGTCCTTACACTTCACTGACCGGGTCGTCCCGGAGTGCGGGACGGGGACATCCATCCATGTACGGGGAACGTACGCGTACGCGCGTTCACATTTGCACACGTGACACACACCACAGACTGGGATTAAACACAAAACCAAACCTGAAAATGACTAAACCAGGACAGTACCAGAACAGAACCAAACTAAGCCAACATTCAGGACTAAACACTGTTCAACCAGGTTAAATGCCAAATGTGACTTCTGAAGCTTAAACAAATAAGCCTATGTTTAACCAACTGATCCGCTAATACTAGCCTACTATCTTTAGCTTTTCTATTGCCCAAAACGAGCTGCTTCCACCAAGAATCTTTGGGATAGCCTTAACCTCGACTCAAGGGGGCGCCACAGACCGAAGAAGTTGTAAACGTGAAAGTCAGTGGGGGCGCATTTGACCGCAAAACCTTTGCACGAAAATCACTGATCAGCCGTTCAGCCACAGCAGATGCTAAACATACAAGATGTTCCATCGATGTCCGCCTGTATTTACTCTACAATAGCCTACATTTTATAAGATGTTACTTGTAGGTTATATGCTAACATGTAGGCTAGACTTGCATATATTTAATATAAAATTCTCTACAACTTTATATTTCAACCAAGCTCACCCGAGCATGGCTGAAATAGGTAGTCGTAAGATTGCTAATATAAAGTACAACAAAGGACAATATGCAACGTGTTAAACCACGACACGCAGTTTTATTAGTTTATCTAACATATATACAAGGCTTGCTGAAATCAGCAAAATAAACCACACTTGCTGTAGATAGCAATACAAAAACATATAACATATATTATAACACAGATAGTAACACATGCTGAAAATAGCATAAATGAGCTCATCCCATCAGAGATACAACAGAGACGCACTGAGTCTACGGTGCATCTGCCGGACTCTGGCAGACAAAGAACACTGACCCCTGGGGTCTTACAGGGCTGGTTTAGGGCCCTCTCACTCAGTCCTCCGCGAGGACTGAATACACGACGGAAACATACATGCGGTGTTTAAAAACAATGCGACTGTCTAACTTTGTCAACTAAAACCGGACAAGAGACGCGCGTAAATATGAGTATATAATACTCAACATTGGAATCACGATTAATCTTATTAATCAAAGACCGGAGTTACATTTAATCCGTAATTACAGTCTGTTTGTTGAACGTGTTGCTTCTTTTCTTCAAACAGCAGGTGTATCTACCAAGGCCTCCACATGGGCTCGGGCACGGCCTGTTGCGGCTGAGGGCTCCCAGGGGCCGCGGACTGAGGCTGGGGTCTGGAGCTGAAGTTGGACTTGAGGCTCTGGAGCCGCTGCTGGATCTGAGGCAGGGTCCTCGAGCTCTGGGCGCAGCAGTTCAGACACGTGGGAGTGAGGCTCGCGGACATGGACTGCTGCACGAAGTTACTAACGCGCTGACACGCGCTCTGGTCCAGACTAGTTCTGGGGAGCAGAGTGGTCACACGCTGGAGACAGGCTTTGTAACCCTCTTTGTAGCTTTCTGTTGGATCTGGAGAGGAAAATATCAGAGTGTTAGATTAAAATGATCAGATATTACATGTCAGGTCAAACACAGAAGATGTTAACTGCTTAACTTACTTCTGGAGCTAGCAGGAGGCATCTCACTGAGGAATCTCACAGTCATCTCCAGAATATCCGCCTTTTCCAGCTTCGAATAACGAGTTTTCTGTGGAAGACAAGTTAGCAAATTTATTAAAATGCGATTCCTAATCATGTCCAACTTTTTTCGAAAGCATTGTTTCCACAAAAAGTATAGATAATTGTGATGCTTGACTTACATCTCTGCCTGTGAGCGGGAGGATGAGGTTTTTCAGTTGGTTGAGGCTGTCGTTGATCCGAGCGCGCCTTCGTTTCTCCATCAAAGGCTTCAAAGTCTGTTCAAAAGAGAAATGACAGTTAGTTTCAGTCAACCTATAAGAACGCTATAAAATTCCTATAATATGTCTGCGAGTCCATCTTTTTCCTAAGGCTTACCTTTCTCATTTCCAAGGCTTCTTTTCTTTTTGCCAAAATGTTTGACTCAAATGCCGGCAGCACATCACAGCTCATATTTGGAGACATGGCACTGTGGGCTTCTGTGGGAGGTGTGTTCAAAGAGGAAGAGGTAAAGAAGTGTCTGTAATGGCTATAGCGCGCGGTATATATCCGTGTCTTTGGCGTCGGTTCCGTGCGTCACGGCTACGCCCCCAAGCCAAGTTAGAACGATTTGGACCAGTCACAGATTTAATGGAAACAACACAAAGGCATCATATTTAGAAAGATAACCATCTGTCTAGTTTTTAATCTGCGAGAGACAATTGTGCTGCGTGCGTATCCTCAGTATCCACGTCACTTAAACCGTGGTGAAAATGCGAGAATATGCGTGCGTAAAGTTGGACAAACAAGCAATAAACAGGAAAACAAACTACATAATCAAAAAAGTATCTATTAAACAATAACTAGCGAATGTTTCACTTCATTTGTGCGACATTGCACAATGTTTTATTTTCATTTTTAAGCAATTTTCAGTGTGCGTAAAACGATGAATTAAGTATAGTTTTGATTGTTGGGGGAAAGGTTGCATGCAGATTCTCCAAAAGGAGAATCTGTATGCAACCTAAATGTCGTATTGCATTACGACATTTAGAATAGTTCTAACATGCTACAATAAATAAAAGGGTAATTTAGACCATTGATGTACTTTGTATAATATTAGACCTGGGCTATAACGGCACAGAGAAACATTTATTCTTATTTAGCGTTGGAGTGACATGTATTCTGCGGCCATTTTATACATTTACGTCAAGATTTGATTACATCTATAATTGTATAGTTGTTTGAAATGTCTTTTGTGTTTTGAGGAAATAAGACGTTTTGCCGA
Organism: Odontamblyopus lacepedii; assembly: GCA_034769755.1. NCBI lineage: Eukaryota > Metazoa > Chordata > Actinopteri > Gobiiformes > Gobiidae > Odontamblyopus > Odontamblyopus lacepedii. Next base: position 29,126,413 of record CM068345.1, on the reverse strand, counting down.
TAGGAGTCGCCCTTGTGTGCGTTGGAGAGGTGCTGGGGAAACTTCAGAACCAGACCCCAAACTCAAACCCAAGCCACGCTTTTCTTGATGACATCTGTTTCGTGGTGACAACAATAGTTTTGCATATGAAATGTTTTGCCCAGGGGAGTGTACCGGTGTGGGGTGAAGTATGGATGGGTGACGGTTTTCTGGACATGGGGGGTGAGACTATTTTAGGTTTCCAAAAACACCAGATGCCCTTTTCCTTTATCATAGGGCTTTCCACACTTATTCGAATAAATGATTATATAGTTTAAAGAAATGTCTAAGGGACAAAGTTGTTGTGAAAACTTGATTAGACTCACCACTTACATGGAATGAATCAGGGTAGACACAACATGGGTCAACAGAATCTGTGTACGCGTATGCAACTAAGACAAAAAGACTGTTACATTGTGCCAGAAAAAAGTATTCTATGCGACCAAAAATGTCAACAACAATTATATGACAGAACTCAAAAGGGCTGAAATTAGAAAATCTAAAAATGTGTTTTGCGTGAACAGTGGCCGATATCGATAGGCCTATATGACAGCTCATAAAATGCCATGGCACACTGGGGGACCACGCGTGCAGCACGCGCCACAGGGAACAGATGGTTGTCTGTTTCTGACCTCCTCCTCCTCCCTGCGCTCGCAGACCACACCCGCCGTCACCACTAGAGACCTCTGCGCATCACCGGAGGCCTGCATCCAGCTCTAACCTTCACATAGACACAAGGAAGAAATACACACTTTTCAAACTGAGTAAACGCACATCACAGAGTTACACACTCCGTTAGCGTGGCTGTGGCATACGTTTTAAGTAGCTTGCCATATCATGTTTGACACATGCAGTCTCGTTGGGCTTGACTCTTACGTAAAGCGTCCAAGCTTTCCATCAGTTGTTGTTTATCAATATTAGATGGATCCACAAAGCAAAGACTGCTGCTTACGTAGCGTTGCTTGAGGACAATGAAAGGGGCACTCCAATCACACAGTTGAAGCTTTATGCATTGTCTTGCACCTACAAATACTTGCTAATGTCACTTTCCTGTCGTCTGAGTTGTTATAAATATGACATGTCTTTTGATAACGGCTTATAATATACTATACAAGGTATATCCAATAAAGCAGTTACATTTTTTAATGTTTTACGTTATGTTATATCCACACACATTTACGTGGATTTGAAAAGTATAACCTACTGGTTTGAACTGGCTACAAACTAAAAACTAACTTAACTTAAACTGGTAAAAAGCAAACATTATAATATAAAGGCTCACCCGCTGTGGCGAACACAGACTGGCGCTCATGTTCAGAGCCACACTTGCTGCACGCGCGCTCGTGTGTCCCATGGGACTGTGGGGTGATGGGAGGGGGTCAACTTTGTCCATGTATTTTTGCACGGTTATAGCCTTCTTTTGTCTCTTGGCGCAAATTGGGCGTCGGTAACCCATCTGTGCAGGCCGGATAACAGCAAGCCTTTGTCTGATATCTTCTGGTACTTCATGAGAATCAGAAGGCTCGGGGCTCCAGGCAAAGAGGGGATGAGGCGGGAACGGGACGGGTCATGTTTTAAAGCACATTTGGCATCTTCTTCAAATAACGGCTTTTCATTGACAATCAACGCGTCAACACGTAGTGACTCGAAATGACCAACAATGCAGGAAGTAAAGTGAAGTACATAACCCATCGATAGAGCTGCGAATGAAATACCATATGGGTACAAAAGGCGTCAACTTATGTCTATTTCAGTGTTTAGTGCGATTTCTGACCTCATCTTCTGATTGAAATAAACTTAAACCTAACTTGAGGATTAAAAGAATTTCAAACACACGCAGACATGTTTTGAATTAGGTGCTTTATCTCTCAGGACCCCCACAACACGAGATGCTCCATCTCAATGGGTTTATCCTCTTACTAAATAAAAATGTCAGATACTTAAAAGATCTTCTCCTCCTTAATTATACACATTTAATACAATGTTTAAATGTACACATTTCCATTCAGTTAATATAACTTTACAGAGAAAATGTGACAAAAAAATTCTTATATTAACTAGTTGACTGGTAACTGGTTTGTCAAGCTTTAAGCACAGTCTGGTCCAGATGGATTTGGTCCTGTACTAGTCCTGGTTTAGTCCAAACTCTGATGTGGCCTGTGCAAGCGGTAAGATGCACATCCAGTACTTTTGATTATTTTGATTATATGCTCAGATTAATCTAATTAATTTTGTAGTCTTTTCTAGGTGCAAACTCTATACATAAAAGAAAAGGCAATGGACAAATTGTCAACTAGTTCTCAACCTCCCAAAAATCATTTGGGTGGCAGAAACAGTTGGAAAAACAGATGACTCCTAAATGTGAAATGAGTGTCCAACACAGGTAGAAAAGTGGCTATAAATCTTATCATTACCTTCTTATATTTTTTCTTCATTGGAATGCTTGTAAGCAAGTCATTGTTCTTTGTCTCCAGGCTAACTAAGCTACTATCGCGAGAAGCACCAGATCTCTCAAAACTTCCTTGCAAAAACATTAAGATGGAGGAATATAATCAGGCCACAACCCCTTTGTGAATTCAAACAATATTTTCACCAAGTTTCAGTCTGGCACAGAGAAAGCCCTGTATAAATATGTAACAAATCCATTAAATGTTGACTCAGGACTGTCAGTTCTTGTTTAATTGTCCACCATCTGCACTGTCATCAAGAAGGCCCTGCAAAGGATGTACTTCCTGCAGCAATTAAGAAAAGCCAAGCTGTCAGCTTGGATGAGGGTGCAGTTCTGCACAGCCATCATTGTCCATCCTTACTTCCTCCATCAGGGTGTGGTATGCTGGGGCCATTTCCAGGTACAAAGACACAGCAGCAGAGCTGTGCTCTCTGCTGAAAAAGAGATCAGCTGCAGCATTTCTCCAGGACCTGTATGTCTCACGGAATGGGGGCGGGTGGGATCTCAACTGACCCTTCTCACCCTGGAATAGTTAAGCCACTGCACTCCAGCAGGAATTTTGCACTGTTGTTCTGCCTACACTGTACATATACTGCTCAAAAAAAATGAAAAGAACACTTTGGAAACACATCAAATCTCAATGTTAAAAAAATATGTTTGGTATCTATACGAACAGGACAATATCTCAGGAACAAAGGTTTGCCACCTCTTTTAAAAATGAACAACAGCTGTGCACTAGAGTGGCAACAATGAGACAACACCTAAAACAGGACTAGTTTTACATGTTGGTCTTTTTTGACTGTTTTTCCACTGCTGGCTTTCGATAGAGTAATTGTCACTACTGTGTTTTTTGGAGACTTTTTTGATATCATTCATACAGTATTTTAACTATCTCTCCCGTCCCCTATTCAAATCCTTCTTACGGTAGCTGTAAGACTTGTCCAATGCTCCGCCCACAAGCCTACTTCTCTCCAGAATTCTCCATAAATAAATGCATACAAAACAATACACTGCAGCTTTACAAACCTAGTGCGATGTGCAGTAGGTTCATTAGCAGAACGCATGTTTATTGTAATGTAATAGCACTATGAAGGGGAGGGGGAGGGGGGAACATTTTCAATTTTCGTCAAAAACGAAAATTGAAAATGATTAAATATGTTAATACATTGTTTTCAGTCAATTTAGTATTTTCAAAACACTATAGGCCAAGTTACAAGTCAGGTATCCAGTCCAGTATCAGTAGGACTCTGAACGTTCCGAACTGTTTATGAAATTCACAAACTTGGAATTTACTTCGGTGATATGGTGCAACATAAAACAACACATAATAGCTAATAGTAGCATTTGTTGGAGTGAGTTATTTAAAGTGACAGGTGTTATGAAGTGTTCGTGACTCCAACGGCAGAGGAAGAGACCTGTGGGGAGAGGTTTTGGTCCGAGTAGACCACAGCTAACTGCGGTTTAATATAAAGTTACTATAGCACTGTCTCCAGAGTGAGGGCATCTGTTTCTGTTGTTGTCTGTTTCTGCTGTTTAGGCAAACTGATAATTAATCGGATCAATAGGCCTATATGGTGTAATTTCGAAAATGCGCCTGTTTCCAACAGTTGTCTGTCACTGTTTCACTGCCTGTGCGCCACACTGTGAAACGTTTCCCACAGATTTGGCGGTAAGAGGAGAGGCGCCGCCACGCAACAATAGAGCAGCAGCTGCTGCTTCAATGCCCGGGTGGCCGCCCTGGCTGCTCTGACCTGTGGCTTCGTGCATTTGGCGCCTTTTTAGTCTTCATTAACACGGATTTTGTTTTACACCCAACAGTACTCTTTATTTGTTGTGAAAACCAAGGTATCCCAAGAAATAAAAACGTAGCCTAATAAAGATCAGCTTCAGTAAATGAAAGTTTATTTAATCAGATTTGAAACAAACATTGAAGTTAAATCATCAGTTCACATCCTGATACTGAACACATAGTGTTTACAAACTTTTTGCACAGACCAAAAACTTTTAAGTCCCTCGTGCAAACCTCAACATATTAACCCTTGGGGTTTTACAGAAGTGTGGTCAACAACCCGTGCTTTGAAACCCCAAACAGGATTGCATTTTAAAACTTCGACGGCGTCTGTGCTTTGTTCTGCTTTTACATAAAATGAACAAAACGCGTCATATTTTAACATTTAGCAAGCACATGTTAAATCTATAAATAAATACGTAATACTGTACAATTATAAACATGTTTGAATAAGTGTCCATCTTTCTACCAAGGCCTCCACATGGGCTCGGGCACGGCCTGTTGCGGCTGTGCGCTCCCGGGAGCCGCGGACTGCGGCTGGGGTCTGGAGCTGAAGTTGGACTTGAGACTCTGGAGCCGCTGCTGGATCTGAGGCAGGGTCCTCGAGCTCTGGGCGCAGCAGTTCAGACACGTGGGAGTGAGGCTCGCGGACATGGACTGCTGCACGAAGTCATTGACGCGCTGACACGCGCTCTGGTCCAGACTAGTTCTGGGGAGCAGAGTTGTCACACGCTGGAGACAGGCTTTGTAACCCTCTTTGTAGCTTTCTGTTGGATCTGGAGAGGACACAAAATTTCATTAGTGTACTGGATAAGTTGAATCAACAACCGTGCGTAAAAGTAGGAGTGTGTTTGACGTTTACAGTTAGGACAGGAGGCTCACCTTTGGAGGAAGCGGAGGGAAGATCTCTGAGAAAGCGAACTGTCATCTCCAAAATATCAGCTTTCTCTAGTTTGGAGTAGCGCGCATTATCCTTTCCGATCAGAGGCAGGATGAGGCTCTTGAGGTGGCTCAGACTGTCGTTGATGCGTGCACGTCTTCTCTTTTCCAAAAGAGGTTTAAGAGTCTGCGAGAAAAGATGCCAAACGTTAACTATCTGACTTAAAGCGCACTCAAACAAAACACACATTTTAGTTTTAATTCAAATAGGCCAAAACAAGGAAGTCGTTCTTACCTTTCTGAGTTCGTGGGCCTGTTTTCTTTGGGCCACTGTGCGGCCGAGAGGCTGCCGGGCCTCGGTTGTGATGCTTGGGCTCATTTTGTTTCAGTTTGTGAGTGAAGGTTAGTTCTCGTGGAGCTGCAGGGCTCGAGTGTGGAGCTCTGAAAGAGGCGTCCGTATTTATGCATCTGGAGAGCGTCAGAGGGCGGGGCCAGAGCGCGCACTGGTCCAAGAGCCAACAGCCTGGGGACAGGGCGGGGGGGCGTCTGCTGGTATGCGCGGATGGATGGTGATGATGATGATGCATTTAATTTTATAATTTTTAACTAAATAAGCTTGTTTGTCAACAAGAGTCATGTCACACACTTCAATACTTCTCGTACGCTCTTTGTCAATTTATGGCCACGCGCATTTTTAATAATATTTATCCTGCTGTTTTGCTGCCATGTATCTTTCACAAGTAGGTCTATATTTATTATCCGTTTATGGTGGTGAAGTACGGACCATTTTCGGGTGAAAGCGTGTAAAGTCTTTCTACTGGACTAGAAAAAGTAATTGAAAACTTCGTAAAAATTCGTTTATTACAATTTATAATATTTAATAAAGTTATTCAAAATCTATTCATAGTTGTTCAAAGGGTCTTCCTTCTCAAACAATGGAGGCAGATCACGTGTCGGTTGTGGAGACGACAGACCTTTAATGTATTCTCCAAATTAATAAAGCAGAGACCCAAGCCAAGCCATGTTTGGATTAACATCTGTGTGAAGCGTTTTTGTGACGATACCTGCGGTGCAGTGGGGGATGAGTCTAAAGGGGCCTTGGAGGGATGGCAATAGCCAAAAATGTATACTTATGGGTCTTGAAAAAATGTTCAAAGCATGTTAAATTGCATACGGTTTCTTAACGTGCATCTCATATAAACATTTGTAACAACCCCCCTCATCTCAGAAAAAACACATGTATCAAATCTTAAATCTAATGTGTTCGTCTTCATTCTTCCAAAATGTTTAACCTTATTACAATGATCTACCGTAAATCACGCATATAATAAGTTTGTAATAATTATATAGGCTACTTATGTATATAATTTCACTAAACAAAACCATAAGCAGTTGTTCTCACGCGTTTGGCACGCGTCTAAACGCGCCGCAGATGGGAGCTTATCTTCACTCCTTGTTCGCTCTCCCATCCCCCTCTCCCCATCCGCCCCATCCTCCCATCAGCAGCATCCCGGCCCATGCGCTTGTGCCCTCACTGCGCCCCTCTATAGGCCCAGTATATTTTTTGGAGGGAAATTGACAAAAGCAAAACAAATACGCTATCGGAGTTACGTCAGAATCGTATACATTAAAACAAACCTGTATTGATCTTTAACAATCAAGGTACATTATAATTAACTAATAAATATTTCTCAAAGAGTGATCCAAATAAAATAGACACGCACATTAAAAAGTAATTATAAATACATTTCGTAGTTTGTACTTCTGAGTTGGGTAGCCAATGGCCATTGTTGTTTCTAGACCCGCTGTCAAAGATATCCATACTCTTTCCTGCGTAAAAGAAGCCAATCACACTTGAACGATAAAATTCAAAGGAGACACTTCTACAGACACAATAGGCCTACATCGATGTGTACATGTCCCACTCGGCCGTGTGTGTGTGTGTGTGTGTGTGTGTGTCCTTTACATTTTGTGAAAGAAGCGGTTTGGTACAAGCTGCTCGTTGGAGGGAGTTCTGTGGTTTCCAGCCTTCTATTATTTCATACAACAGTGTAGATGCGCAGTTGTGCACGCGTCCTGCCTTGCCCCTTGGGGCCCCCGAATAACTGCCACCAAGTCCGGTCTGGGAACCAGCTCCTCTGAGCCTATAGTGTGAGATGAATGAGACAAAAAAAAAAAAAAAGTTCAAGAGCAGCTTCAGTTAGGAGGCTTTTTGTCCCGGTTTTCGCGTGGGTATCCATCTGTGCAGCCCCTGGGCTTTGTAATAACCCGTGCGACAAAAAGTGGAATAACTAAAAAGCTATAGCCTACATATGCGTATTTAAAGTAGCCTATGCTCTGAGAGCAATGTATTCAAACCTAGAACAGTAACAACGAAATCTCACAACTACATAATAAACAATAAAAAATAAATGATAGAATATACATATTTCAGCATTATTTCACACCCAAACTTCCATAATTATTTTTAATGTGAAAAGTTTTTATTATTTTATTTAATTGTATCCTCAAATGATCAAGACCATATTAAAATCGAAGAAGTTTGAAAGTTCCTTTTTATTGTTTAAGTTGGAGCTGTGAACGGCATGAGACTGACACGAGCCACAGTGTACAGACAGCGCGTGCACCCAAGCGTGAAGCAAAAACGTATAGCGCGCGGACACAGGGAGCGGGGTGCTGTGGGGGTGCTGTGGGGGTGCTGTGCTGTAGCGACAGGGACCATCGTATTCCATCCTTTCGTGACACATCACTATAGGCCTTGTGTTTGGCTTCACAATGCTAAAGTCTACGCCACATTAAGCTGTTGTTTGTAGGTGGCTGCATTTGTCATATAAATAAATTAAACTATAAAATAATCTAATATCCTATAATTTGCTCTTTTGTGTCTCCCATGACAAACCAATATTGTTTTTCATGAATTCAAAGAAGTGACATAACATTTTTAATTGTTTTATATAAAACAAATCGTTTCATTTATGTTCCAATAAATTATGTTACAATTCTTCTGTTAAGTAATCTGCTTGAAATAAATGAAATGAATGAATTCTCATATGCGGATATATGGCTTGTGCTGTTTCCCTGCACTCAGTATTGGTTCAGGGCATCCGGTCTTGTTTTAACTCTTTTCAAAATGTTTTTTTGTTGTTACATATGCATGTTATTGTTTGATTTTAACATTTGCCATCACACAAGCATATATTATTATGAGTTTATGTTATGAGTTTGGTTTTATTACATATAGCCTACATTTATCTTAGTAATGTAGTAATGGCAAAAAACAAAAAACAAATCAGCACCATGGACAGAGCCTCCACTAAACTAAACATATAACTGATCTTTTCTCTTACATAGTAGATTGTTATTAAGAAAGTATTTATAATTATGAGTCTGATGAACAGAACCTTGAGTTATAATTATGTAGGTTTAGATAATGCATAAGGTGCTGCCCACTGTGCAGAGAAGCTATGATATTGTTTGAGGAAGTTTGGAGTGGCAAAGTCATTATTTTTAAACCCTTACTGAATACACTTTAATCCAAGTCACTTAGGACTGTTCTGAGTCTATGCCTGTACCCCCATTGTTCAAGTCTAAGTTTCACTTTCCCCCAACAGGATAAAAGAATATACTGACCTTTATTTAACCAGGACAGTTGAGGCAAAATCCTCCAGTTAAGGTACCCCTGATCAAATTTAACTCAAGATGTGGGGATGAGTCCACACTCCTGACAGGTTGCACCAGCTGCATTGTAGAATTGGTCAAAGGCAAAGAATGAATTTATCCACAGGGATAAATATGTAAATTAAAGTCCACAAATCCTGTAGACCTCTATCTAGAGTTGAGTTAAGCATCAGCGTCACCAATAAACTGGAGGCGTTTACAGAAATGGGGTTACTGTAAAAAGGGAGACACATTTATAGATGAAATTGCGATGTTCAGTATTTAGGTGGAGCAGGTACAGACCTGTAGGTCATGTGTTGAGTAAAAAGGTGACAAGTGGAGAAAACAGAAATATTATTAACAGTGGCTCTGGGCTGTGGGCTCTGGGGGTGTAACTGCAGCTGTTTGGGTTGGGTTTACATGAGATATTGTAATTGAAACTGGATTGCTTGCCAACAATGATAAAAGCAAGAAGCAAAATGTTGTAGCTGTTTGTTTATCATTGTGGTAGATGCCCCTCCTACACTGAACAATAAGCCAGTCCAGCGTACAGTCCTCCTGATCAAACTTTGCCTCCCGAGGCAGTCTGCGGTTGTGTCCCGACAGGTGGCTCTAATGGCATGAAGGATGGGTCAAATGCAGACAAATTTCTGCATGTGTACAATAAAGACTGATTGACACATGGATCAGATTAGTCAAGTCAAGTCAAGTCAAGTTTATTTCTATAGCACATTTAAAACAACTTCAGTTGACCAAAGTGCTTCACATAAAGGATAACAAACATATGCATATACAACACCATATGAGGACAAAAGAGAAAAAAAAAAAGAATAAACTAATATAACAAGATAAACTGACTAACTAGTATTAAATGCCAGGGAAAAGAAATGAGTTTTCAATCTAGTCTTGAACTGCGTTACGGACTGAGAGGATCTGACAGGAAGAGGAAGGTTATTCCACGGTCTGGGCGCTGCCACAGAAAAGGCTCTGTCTCCCCTCGTCTTGAGCCGAGTTTTGGGCACAAGCTGGTCGGCTGACCTCAGGCCTCTGGGTGGAGTGTAGGGCTCCAGTAATTCTCTACAAATAGACTGGACCCAAAGAGTGTAGACATTTAAACACAATTAACAACATTTTAAATTGCACCCAATAGAAGACAGGGAGCCAGTGCAGGTCACACAGCACAGGTGTGATGTGCTCACGTCTCTTAGTGTTAGTGAGCAGACGAGCTGCGGAGTTCTGGACGTGTTGTAGGCGCTGCAGGGAGCTCTGGTCTAGCCCCATATACAGAGAATTGCAATGGTCCAGACGCGAAGTTATAAAAGCATGAACAGCTTTTTCAAAATCTGCCCGAGAGAGGTAGGGCTTTATTTTAGCAAGTAACCTCAAATGAAAGAAGCTGGACTTTATCACAGTGCCTATGTGCTTGTCCAGTTTAAACCTGGAGTCCATAATCACCCCAAGATTCCTCACTGCAGGGAGACAGTAGGAGGACAGGGGGCCAATCACACTGTCCTGTCCAATCAGTGGGTTAGTTTGCCCAAACACAACAATTTCAGTTTTACTTTGATTTAAGTTTAGGAAGTTTGCATTCAGCCAAGTCTGTACATCCCTGAGACAGTCCTGCAGAGCTTTGATCGTGCTCTGGTTGTTATTTGCAGTCACTGGCAGATATATTTGAATAACAGTGAAAAGTGACATTGTGCTTTCTAAAAACATTCCCCAGAGGGAGCATATACAGTGCAAAGAGGGCTGGCGCTAATGTAGAACCCTGAGGCACGCCGTACTCTAAGGGAGACACAGAGGAGGAGTACTGTCCTAAGTTTACAGAGAAAGTCCTGTCTGACAGATAAGACTGAAACCAGCAGAGTGCTGTACCCTTAATGCCCACACGTGTCTCAAGACGGGACAGAAGGATCCTGTGATCCACCGTGTCAAAGGCGGCTGATAGGTTTAAAAGCAAAAGAACTGCAGATTTCCCAGAGTCAACAGTTAAAAGCAGGTCATTCAGATTAATTGCTATTAGAATTATATCTTTGAACAGTGTTGTAGAATAAACTGAAGCGTGAGAGTGAGAAGATACTTAAGTTCTAATGCAGAAGTTTACAGGACCAAGCACCTGGAGACATGAACTCTCAAAACATTGTGAAAGTGTTGTCCATTCCAGTCTAGTCCAATCCAGTCTGGTCACACTCTGGTCTAGCGATGCTTCTGTTGTAGGGAGTATTATACCTCTGATGATGGAGGTCAAAATAACACGGAATGAGCTGGCAGTGAGTGTCCTCGGTGCAGAACAAAAAAAGAATTTCTCGAACAAACAGTGTCAATCTTGTGCTGCTAGGAAGTTAGCGCCCACAAGTACTGGAATTCTCGTTTTGAATACATTTTCAGTTTACAATGATATTTGAGTGCCTTCCTGTATAGTAACAGCTCAAATTAAAATGAATTAAAATGCTGCCATTGTCATCCTGCACATGGATATGGTCATGGAAGTTGACTCACATTTTTGAGTGTGGCATAATAGTTTATTTCATCCCATTTAACATAATGAGCATTGGAACTATTATTTTTTTTTTGGCTTGGTCCACATCATCACATTTAAATGATATAAATTCCTTTGTGTTTCTTCTGTGTTCCTACCAAACCAGTACTCAGACTGCTGTGCTGCAGCAGGGAAAACCATGATGTTCAGAAACAATTTTGTGCTCACTACTCACTATACTATGGATTAAATTATTACAGTTATTGAAACTGTTTTTCTGATCTCACTGGTTGGATGCATACACTTTGCATTCTTCACAGTTTTTTACACAAAATACTGCACAACACAAATGTAAACAAAAATCCAGGAAAGTTAAAGTATCACCATGAATTTTTGCAATTTGGCACCTATTACCCTACATGTATACATGGAATTTTATTTTCAATGTTTGGGGATCTTGCTAAATACACAAATAACATGGTAAATGCTATTTAAAATGCAAAATGGAAACACTCGTAGTACTTCGTCTTTGTAGGACACCACTCGTTCTTTTCATGATTACGTATTATTTTGGGTTGTCCCATGGGAAGACAATCCAAAATTCAAACATCCACCAAGAAGCTTCCCAAAGCCAAAACCAACGCCATTTTCATAAACAAATGTCGTCACTGACGAAATTTGAAAATTTTGTCTTTTGCCTCTGCGTCTGGCTACACTACGTCACCGTTTCAGCATCCAAACCTGTCACGTGTCTGAACCCGCAGCGGTGCAGCAAAGTAGCCTCAAGGAATGAACTGAACTTTGTTTTTTAGAAAATTGAAAAAGTTCGAAATCATCGGACAACTGGAAGGAAAACGTGGCATGCGTAACTTTAGCATTTTGTATTACTTGATTTTTATGATGAGATCTATTGAAATTTAAACCATTATATACGGGTTGCTTTGAAAAAATGTCAAAAATAATGCACATTATGTTCGTGCGTAAAGTATGCCAAGCAAATCAGTGTCTAGTGACTTTGTTTGAAAGGTAGAGAGAAATATTAGTGCGTAATTTGACCAACGCGCAATCAGACGAAAACATGTCTCGAAAATAATTTGAAAACTAAGACAAGTTTACACCAAGCTAAAAGCCAAGCCACACATTAGATAACACATCTGGTGGACAACAGTTGTTTTGCCGTTTCGAGTTGAAAAGGTATAAGTCATGTGATGTTTTCAACCAGTAGGACCCACCCAAAGCTTTTTTTTTTACGCGTGAGGCAAAGGAACACATGTGCCACTGTGCGTAAAACAGCTTAAGCATTATTTGAATTTTACGATCAGATTTGTTTATTGATAAAATGTAAACCATTATATATAGTTTGCTTTGAACATTTTCAAAAAAGAATACACGTTATTTTCGTGCGTAAAACAAGTCTTAAGAAAGAAGTCAGATGAATTCGGTATTTTCTTAAATATTCCACAAAACTGCCAAATGCTTTATATCCTAGTTTTAAATGTATTATTCAAATTTGACACTTTTGAGCTTGAAGCCATGTTACCTTAACTTTTGTTACTTTATCAAAAGCATACCTGGAGTTGTGTTTTGTTTCATTCACACATATCTGAGTAACCCTCGTTAGACTGTTTACATTTCCAAAGCTCAAAATGCTCTGTTCCACCTTGTGATGTTATGTAGTGGTAGTTTTCAAGTTAGCAACTACCTTTTACCGTTTGTTCAGTAGACTGGCAATTCCAAAACTGAAATCATCCAAATGATTCTAGTGGTGAATGGAGTTTAAAAATACAGTGGAACATTTCCTGTATTATCATATGACATCAGAAGGAACATGTTTGTGTTTTCTGTTTAAGAGAAGAACTCAGCTAAAATGTGAAGTGTTTGTGTGTTAAACAAGGGTGAATGAAACAAAACACAACTCCAGCTATATTTGTGATGAGGAAACATAATAACATGGGTTAGAAAATAGCGTAGCCTAATATCGACCTTTTAAATATTCTCGTTGTATTCAGTTTGAATGTTGTAAAGCAAAAAAGCATCGCGTCTAGAGTTGGTGCGTAATTTGACCAGTGCATAATTAGGCGAAAACATGTCTCAAAAATGATTTGAAAACTAAGACAAGCTTATACCAAGCTAAAAGCCAAGCCACATATTAGATAACACATCTGGCGAGGAACAGTTGCTTTGCTGCGAGCTGTGAAGATATAAGAGCTGCGTCATAAGAGGTTTTCAACCAATAAGAGCCACCCAAAGCTTCCACGATTTTACGCGTGAGCCAAAGTAACGCGACGCCCTGAAAAGTAAGAATTCGGATGTAAACGAAACTCGAAAATGTAACTCCAAGCAACAACTCCGACATTATTTTTTACTAGCGCTAGAATTAATAGGTCTCAACACGTCTTGTCCTGTTGTCTCGATTGGACGCACGAATCTGGAGGTTAGTGGCGGGACTTTTTGAATATCAGATGTCTCGTTGAGTGCCAGATCCATTGTGTTCGCATATCAGGGGCACGAGAACAGCACGAGCCAGGAGGACAAAGGAAGCAGATGGCTTAGCTGCTCCGAGGAATTATTTGTGAAGTTACATGCACACAAGGCCATTAAGTGAGGTCCAGGGGGAAATTGCAGAGAGGGGGTACAATCAATATAAAAAATGACTGTGAGTCTCGACAAAATCTGTTAAACTACTGTTTGAGTGTTACTATTAATAAAGTTTTAGAGAATACCTAACAGAGATAGTTATTCTGGTTAAAAGAATAGTTTATATATTTTTTATTTTATTTTATTTAGATTTAATGCATTATAAATATTAGGCTACGTTCTTTGACATTGCCCCTTGGTCTTCGAAAATTGTTGGATTTTATTGTAAATACACATGTAGGTTAAGGATTAAACTTCAAGTTGGGTCCTATAAAAAACGTTTTTCTTTCTTTAATGCAAAGACGTAAACCTTAACACGAATTTATTGTAGCCTGTTAAATAATTTCTTCTTCTCTATCTCAGCATTAGATTTGAAAAGAACTGTTCAAATCTAATGTTATGACATAAAACTATTAGGTCAAATTAGTAAAAGCAAAACATTATAATGTAACAGATAGAAAATAGATAGATTTATATTTTTTATAGAACATTTTCACACGTTTCAGGCAAAGCCAGGAGGGGGCGTGGTCTGCGGTCTGGCGCCGCCCTCACCGCGAGCGCACTGAGCCAGGCTCGTGCAGCAAAAGGGCGCTCAATACAAACCACGAGAGACGCAGCACGAGCGGAATGAGCTACGCATCACGGGGAGACGAGACACAGCCACCCTGCTCCGGTACGTCCCTAATACATGATTTTATGATTCTATGTTCAGCAAGACTATGCGAAATGACGTAGCCTAGAAATTGTAGTTGAATATGTTTTTGACAAAGATGTGGCGGGACATGTCAGCTAAACGTTCTGGTGTTTAAGGACTTCACTTTTAAGCTACAGATAAAACAGAAAAAGGTTACAATGCCATAGTTACATAAATGTGTCTGTCATTTTATAAAAGACATTTTAAGACCAAATATTCCTTAAGTCAAGTGGCCTGTTTCATGTGCCAAGCACGACAGGCATATAAAACACGTGCCACGTGTTCTGAGATCCAGATAATAATATAACATAACCACTGCCTTTAAAATGGCTTTATTTAAATTTCTGAAACTGATGACTTACTGATGTTAAACCAGTAGTGGTAATTTTATGGATTTTATGTGGGCTATGTGTGTTTTGAGTTATCTGTGATTTCAGTTAGGCCTATAAAGGACAGCAGCTATATCAACCCCAAATGATAATGTTAAAGGTACAACAGGGATCCAACACCTCCTTGTCTTCAAGGAAATGTTATTGCTTTGTCCTAATGTCCTAAAATATGACATTAAATTAATCTATAAAGCATTCATTTCATGATGTTATTGCACTACAATGCTGGGGTCAATCTCAGCTGATCTGTAACTTGGCTGGGTGGTGGCACAGTCTCCTTGACTGCATAGACATAAGTTTAATGCTGGTGGTGGACCCTCATAAAAGTTACATAGCACACCTTTTAAATCTTAATGAGTAAATAATGCAAATATTAAATGTTACCTATGTGTGAGAGATACATTTCATACTGTCTAAAGTTCATCTTGAGTCTTTCATGTTACATGGATGATGTCAGGGTGTGTCTTTGAAGACCAAGCTGGACAATAGCCTGTCAAACTCATGTCTTATTCCATTAGCCCTGCTCCTGTCTATGTGCCCCCAATGAGAGCAGCCTCTGTGAGAAAACCCTTAGTGTGTCCTTCTCACCACAGATCACGGATGAGTGGGCCACCGTGGGACAAGGAGCTCCACGCACCTCCTCCCCTCCAGAGCCGGGACGGGACAATGCACAAGGAGAGGGGAGGAACAGGCTAAGTACATGAAATGTCAAAGATTAGCTGTACAGTGCATTGCAGTGGTGAAAGTCAAAAAGAGAACTAAAACAGGCCTAAATCCATCTAAAACCTGTAGTTGTGTAAAATTGGTCTTAAATATAATACAACTTTAAAGGCAGGACTGATGAGAACTCATTTCATTAAAATAACTAAAAACTGATCATTGCATAGTGATTATTTGAAATGACTCCTCATGACATATAGGCCTATAAATACAGTTAGTTTAACAACACATCAAGTAGCAAAAAGCTCAAATATAAAACTATACAGTTAAAACTGCAAAACAAAATATATTTAACACAATGGGATCAAAATAGCCATGGAAGAAAGACACACAAAAAGCTAGAGTTAATGTTTTGTTGGTAAAATAAAGGTTTAAAAATCTAAATCTGACTATCATTAAAGGATTTCTGAATGCAAAACAAATACGAAAATAACTGGTAAATATAGCATATTCAAATGTAGCACAATCTATATCAAAAGGTTTGCAAAACATCTTTACTGGAAAGGTTTAAATTATATCCAAAATGTCCTATGCATTTATAGTATTTGTACTGTACTATCTTTTCTTCAGTTATTACAAAATTGTACATTTAGACTACAGCCATACAGCCAGTTTTCAAAGAGTTATTGTACAAAATCTTATCCATAATCAGAAATTTCAGTGAGAACAGTGAAGGTCATTATATCTTGAGTGTTCAGTGGTGACAAATAATAAAGCAGAAATGGGGCTGATACTAATGGGGAAACCATGACTGATTGTTTGAATAAAGCATTTTTTCTCTTTGTGTGACTGGTCTTTCTAAATCTTCCAATAAAAATATTTTTGTCTGGTCTCGTTTTTTCTTCACCATAACTGAAGCTATTCCATTCTACTGTGTTATTCTTTATTATTATAGTCCAGCCTTCTTATAAAAGGCATGAATAAACACTAACTTTATAAGGGCTTTCCTTGCACGCGTCCATCAGTAATCGTTGTCGCACGCGTCAGCCACCTGCTCCTTTACAGATGGGCGTCATCCGCACATTGTCCTTTCACAAATTTACAACGGTTTCAGGATGGGGTCTGGGAAAAGATTTGGGTTGTTAGGACGAAACATGAAGCCTATTGGTTGATGCAAGTTTCAGAATAAAAGCTTGCTGACTGTAGTCTACACAGTTATTGTGGCATCAAATTTTACTTTTTATTTTGAAATTTAAATCTCGTTTCGTATAGCGTCAGTGGGAAGTCGCTTGTCAGGCATAGCTCACCAACTTGTGAGTCGCCCTCATCTGAATGTTCCCGCGCAGCAGTGGCAGATGTGTGCGAACAAAAGCCTGGCTCCACGCGGAATAATTGAGTCTCATTTGAATAACTGTCGCATGGATGGCGCGTGCAAGAAATCTCCCAGATTTTCCCAGGGTCCAGACAACCGTTGACACTCAGCAGTAGGTCTGTGGTCAACGAGATTTGGTCTGAGCATGAATCCTGGAAGAAAATAAACCTACACACTATATACATATACAGCCACTGCAGGTGCATAAAACTGAAGCTATTGTTAATCGGCGAAACGGATGCTGTATTGGCATATATATATAGGCCTACATATTTCAGTATACATATATATATATATATATATATATATATATATATATATATATATATATATATATATATATATATATATGCCAATATATATATATGCCAATATATATATATATATATATATATATATATATATATATATATATGTATATATATATGTATGTATTGTATGTACTGTATATATATATATATACAGTACATACAATACAGCATCCGTTTCACCGATTAACAATAGCTTCAGTATATATATATATATATATATATATATATATATATATATATATTTGCATATTTAAGGCCCTTTTTTATATGCTAGGAAGTACCCTATTTTTTTATAAACCTAATACGTGGCTTTATTTGATCATTTTAACGAAATGAAAAAAAAGTGTAAAATGTGCTAATCTTTATGTAGCCTATTTATTATGGCCTATAGTCTGTAGTAGTATGAATATGAACATTGGTCTATAGGCCTACTTTTTTGCAATGCTATAGGCGACCACAAACCCTCCCAGATTTCTGAATTTCTCACAGTCCTGAAAGTGGCTCGTGCAGCCCAATCCCCCTGGGAGTTGTAGTCCATTAGTGACCGGTGGGAATAGCGGGTCTAAGTGTCTTGGCGCGCGGTGTCGATGACAGTTGGATTTGTGCAACAGATGGTCCGGAGAGGCACGCGCCAAGCACGAGAGCAAATTCCCCCTTCACCCCCCTCAGTGGCCTGGACAGGCAAAATCAATAGGCCTGTGCTAATGTGACAGTGTTGACAGAGCACAAGTCTAAAATTCTAGTTATTTTTCATTATTTTCCATGTTTGAAAAGAAATAACCTAGGCCTGCGGGGTGAAAACTACCGAATGAAAACCTGTTTTAACTAGAGCAAAACATAACCTATTGAGATATGGCATATTCTGGACACAGCTCATAATTTAGCCTATTCTTATATTACAATTATATTGTTAATTGTACTGTGGATTAAAAAAATGTAAAGCAAAACAGCTTATTTGTTGATAGGCCCGATCATTGCTGGTTTTCAGTTGGTTTATTATTATTTTTTTAATAAAAAGCACGAAAGGCCTAATAGTAGTAGGCACCTGGCGGCCTGCAGGTGTGGTTAACCCTAGTAAAGCTTTCCTGCCCTCCTCTGGCCACAACACGAAGTGCAAAATGAGATTCACCGCACTTTTATTTGAAGAGCTAGAACGCTTTTGTTGAGATGTGCACAAGGGTCTTATAGGTTTCCAATATTGGTCGTCACCAGAAACTTCAGTTGTAAGTCACTTAACTCATATTGTTCATTTGAGACTAGATTGGCTTCCGTATAATAAAGAAATAAATAAGTGAGCGAGGTAAATAAATACACACATAATCTGCTACGGGTTTGCTCAGCCCCCCATAAAAATAGAACAGTAAGGAGCCAAAAGAAAAAAAAAATAAGACCAAAATTTGGAGGTTTGGTGTGTAATGTGTATTTGGGACACAAGGTGTCACTGGATCACACCTGGATGACATATTAGAGACTGTCTCTTTTAAACTTTCTTATAGTTGCTATATTATTAGTTGCATTTCGCAATGGCAAAGGATCAGGGATCATGTTTAATCATAGCCTATATTATTGCACCCAAGTGTCTGACATTTTAGGTAAAAAGTAAATAAAAGTAGCCTAAGTGACACATGTTTTGCATGAGCTGACCCACCCATCTTCAGTTAGTCAAACTGATCCAAAGAAATCATTTAGCTTTCCCCAGTAAACGCCACGCCGCAGAGTGCACTGTCTATGCTAGTTTCACTATAACATAATTTATTAATGAGCATAGACGATATGTAAACAACACGGCAGTTCCCACACTCCACCCCAAAAGAATTACAAGACCTCCAAAACAGCAGCAGGCTAGTGAGTGTTGTGAGAGGTAAAACATTCACATCAAATAAACAACTAGCCTAGCCCTAGTTTATGCCTGAGCAAAATTACACTATAACAATTGTTTTGGTATTGGCTCTAAACTATTTTAAAACATGTTCTGCAAAAGTTCTCTATAGTTTTCTTGTACCCAGTGCCAGGTAAAAGTTCAAGTTCGCCTCAACTGTAAAGAGGCGGGGCCTGTGCTCCACGGGAGCGCATCCTACTGCCTCTTTAACATGTGAGCCGATTTTAAGAAAGCAACAACCTGCGGCAGCTCAGTGATCCTCCCCTCGATGGATTATTTAACAGGCTGAGTTCCATGTTGCCATCTGCCACAGGACTATTTCTCAACCTCTAGAAACGCGTATGTTTTCTTCACTAAGCGTGTAAACGTGAAACCAAAAAGAACAGTCTAATTTGTTTTGTGTAGCGCTCCCAGCGCTGCGCATCTCGCTGTATACGAGCGTAGGAGCGTCAGCTGAGCCCCGGGGAGTTCGCTCATACAAAGCAAGTTAATCTGTCATTCAGGACGAGAGTGGACATAATTCAACATGTAAGACTTCACTTGTGTCACAGACTAAAGCGGCTTGAGGTTATGTGGAGGGTTGTTTGAGTTCCTACAGAACAGAACAGACAGAAGCTTCAGCGGACCATGGTAATCGCATCCCGGTGAGTGCCGGGTTTAGAGCACCAAACCGAGGCGAGAGTCCAGGGTCCCGAGGCCATGGTGGCGGAGGGAGACCGGACGCTGCTCGCCGCGCGTCAAGGGGACGTCCAGGCTCTGAAGACGCAGCTCGAGGCCAAAGAGCTCACGGCCAAAGTGAAGGACTCACTGGGGGCCACGCCGGTCCATCACGCAGCGCGCTCAGGGAAGCTGAGCTGCCTGCGCTTCCTGGTGGAAGAGGCAGGGCTGCCCGGAAACTCTTTGGCCAACAACGGAGCGAGCCCCGCGCACGATGCTGCGGCCACCGGACACTTGGCCTGTCTCCAATGGCTGCTGACCCAGGGAGGATGCCGGCCAGAGGTGAGTCAGCGTAAAGTAATCCCCCTGCCCTGACAAGAGTGTTTCCCAGAGCCGTGTCCCGAGTTTATGCTTCCTTAAAACCAGCATCTCTGTGGGCTACAGTCTATATGTAAAAATACTAGCCTAATCAAACATTATACATGTTACACACTTGCAAAATGACCCAAAGCAGTTTAAAACAACGTGTATGCGGATTATTTGGAGGTTTGAATAAACCACGTACCCAGCAGAGAAGGAAGTGAATTCCAAACTTTGTTAAAGAGACAGAAGCCTACTTTGACAAAGTAGTTTAGTAGGAGTGCAGAAATATACAGTGGGCATATTCAAATAAATGCCAACAAAAAAATGCAAGTATTTCTGTGGAAAATAGAATACATGGGAGTCTCCAGCCTCTTGCCATTTTCCATGTCAATAAACAATGCAAATGATCAAGTCATTCTATACTGTTACATAATCCCAATGGGACACAGTGTTTCTATAAGGGAAAAAACAGTTAGAATTCATTATGCATTAAGCTTAACTACACCATCCTCACCTGGGACACTTCAGCTCAATTTGATATTGGTCTACTGTAAATAACATCATTCTGACATTTAGTTTTTCAGTTGCAACTCACTATAGGTATGTTGCATACAGCAGCTACATGGTTCAGTAAAATAAAATACAATGAGCAATAAGCTTATTAGGCTATAGGCTATTTTGAAATGTTAACCCCAAATGCCAAGATGGCCAAAACAAAGTCAATCGGGCACTCGATCTGACCTCTGCTAATAGGCAAGTCTAAATTTAAGACAACTCTGTAATAAGAGCTCTTTCATGTCCTTACTGTCTCCATTACTTTTGATGCCTATGTGGAGAGAGACAAGATGAACTGATAAGACACTTAAAACTCTAAAAAGCTACTATGAACTGTGAAGTACAGATGGGAGATAGCTTGGAAAATGGATAATACTGCTTTTTGGAGACACAAAAAATGTAAATATTGAGTTAACTGTCTATCATTAACTCTTTAAAAATGTGCATTATTAAACTCTTAAAGTGTATAAAGTGATATTTATACACTTTTGTCCTATCTTTTGTCCTGCAGTTGTCCTACCTGGACAACTGAGGGATTACACAGACATGATGATAATAATAGTGTTATAATAATGTGATTGGCAGAGCAAGGACAGTTCAGGGGCCACAGTCCTGCACCTGGCGTCCCGTTTCAGTCACTCTGAGATCACAGAGTGGCTGCTGAAGAGTGGCGAGGGGGACCCTGGGGCCACCACAGAAACTGGGGCCCTACCCCTCCACTACGCTGCTGCCAAGGGAGACCTGCCGTCTCTCCGCCTGCTCCTCGGACACAGCCCAAAGTAAGACCACACTGTGCATGTATCAAAACACTTATGTTTTAGTTGAGATCTGCTCATAAGGTTGTATAATAGGTTGTGCTCATGTGACATCATTATATTAATGGAGCTGGAGGACAAGTCAGAATTTTATGATGGAATTTGCGGTTTAAGTTTCAGACTGGAAGAGTTGTGGACTTTGTTGTTCAGTTGTTCAATAACTGTAATTATTGGGCCTATAATAAGAATTCAAGAGGGAATTCTATTGATTCAAATACAGACTATAAATCATTCAGTTGAATTATTCAAACATACACATTTGGCCTTGCAGAATTATAGGTTTTTGTTCTTATTGTATGTAAACATGATGAAAATAACTCCAGTGGTCTCCATTGCATTTGACAGAAAGAATGATGCATGAATTTTTATCAGAGACGGCAGACAAGGATAGTCATTTGTGTCTGCTAACTGTTTACCTATTACATAATGATATAATGATGCCATTGTTGTTTGAGTAAGTGAAGTGTAGTTGAAGGCCATGTTTTTGTAATTGTTGTCATTATTTCTCATTAAGCAGTAGTTTGTAACACAAGCAGGTTTCACTGCAAGGATACTTAAGACGTCTGACTCTGTGGGGAGACCTACTGTTTGAAAAGCAATGCCATAAGAGAAATAATGAGCAATGAAATTAAAGCTTAGTTTAAGATTCTTAATGGGTCTGTGACAAACAAATTACAACTATTATTTTGTTGTTTTATACTGTGATACTATCCAAGTACATTTTCAATTCCCATACTGGACAATGTCTTTTGTGGTTTATGTCTGTTGAAAGGGTGTGTGCCTTCTCGTGTTTCTTATGTAAATGATCCTGTGTGATTTTCATAAGGTTGACATAAGTGTGTACAAAGCCTGCTTTGTATTTAAACCAGCCAGTGTTGCCTTTTAAGGTAATGATTGAATCCGTTGTCTTCTGGTGCTGCTAATCAGTGCAGTGTTGATCCCAGAGAGGCCCAGGCTCTGGAGATAAGTGAAACCATTGAACAAGTCATTAAAAAGAGTTAGAGCTTCAGGTTTTTGTTGGAGGAATCAGCTCTGGCACAAACCCTCAGGTCAAAAGGCTGTGACATGCACTGTCAGGGCCAGTGCACCATTATTCATTGTTATTTTGTTCACTGTAAACGTCAAAGTTGATTTAAAATGGCTTAGTAATAGAAGTGTGACCACTGCTGTTAAAAATGCAGAAATCCTTAGATGAACAAAACACCCTGTACCCAGAATCAAAGGGATGACTCTAAGTAAACAAATGATGAGGGAACATGGTAAGCTCATAAAAACTGACTTTGCATATGTCCCCTTAAAGAAAATAAAGTTAAAGTTCCCTATGTAACTTCTGGTGGGGGACCCTTACCTGCTGGCTTTTATGGAGATGGTGTAGCTTTGCCCAAAATGTTCCACAGTATGGTATTAAACCTAATCTATTCAGCATTGTCTGGAATATGTGTGTTTTAATTGTGCCTGAAAAACACTCATTCTTACTTTGACCTGCAACTTATACTAGTGGCATCATTTGCTCGTCTTAAAAGAGATGGATACATTAAATGCTATACTCTGGAATATTTCAGACAATAATATCTCCATGGAGACAAGCAGGTAGCAGACCCTCCACCAGAAAAAGTTACATAGTGCCCCTCAAATTCAAATACAATACATTTTAAATTTAGTTTTTTTATATGAGAAAAAATATTTCTTTTACTCACTGTTCACAATTATACATAGCCATGAAAACACTGAAGATGTAAAAGTAAACCTGTTTTGTTGTCACTTTAAACTTAAATATTGATACTCTGCAACACAGCAGTAATGGCATCAAACAATATTAATCTCATTCATTTGTCCTTAACAACTCTGTACCTATGTTTAGCTGCTTGTCAGGTCGAATATTTTGCCTTTGCAGTTTGCAGCGTAGCCAGGTGCGTTTCTCCTGAAAGTTTAATGAGTTCGAGACATGGTAGCTTGCGGATAGCACGGGGCCCATTCACTGTTCTGTGTTGCTCCTCCCCCTGCTTCTGTTTACCTCCGTCTCCACAGCAACGCATGGTAGCGCCAACTGCAGATAAGATAATGAGGAAAACAAAGCTATTTGAATAGACGGCTGCCTGGCTATTGTTTTTAAGGGAAATTTGTAGCTGAAAGATAGCCTTATAGTCCTATAATAATGAATGCATCACTAACACCCACTTTCACATTAATAAGGATACGGAGGCATTCTTGATAACAGAGATCAATTGACCCTGTTTTATCACGTGTACAAACAAGCATTTAACTGTACTAAAGTTAGATCCATCTCTACAGGCAGAAAATAGTGTTTTAGTTATTGTCAAATATACATTAACAGTCAATATTAAAGTTAATGACAGGTTTTGCAATGTAGTCTAAAAAGTACAATAAACATATGAAAGTTCATTTCCATATGGATACAGACATTGCTTCAGTAAGCACTGATATAACCTCAGTGATATGAGCAGATAACCATAGATTGGAGTAGCTTTGAACTAAATGTTACAAACCAACAATAATGGTATAGTGGTAATGATCGTACACTTTGTATCTACCGTATCAGTTCATTTAATAGATTTTGTGGATGTATTATTTTATTATTAAAAAAACAAACATAAAACATATTAGGTTGCAGAGCTATTCCTGGTATTCAGCTTCCTGTTTACAGGAACTTTTCACCATCCTTTCAAAGAATACAATATTATGTTTATTGCTATGGCAATGGTATCAGTTAATACTCATCATGCTGAAACCCAGAGGTAACTCATGCAACATCCCATTATATTGCGTTGTACAGTCTCTTTGTCTTGTTGTTTGTCATAGCAAACAAACAGTTGTATGAGCCCTCCTCTGTGTGACTGTCAGTGTTTACAAATGGTCTAATAATAATAATTACAAGTATTTGGTTTAGCAAATGGAGTAGCAAACACATATCTTTGTTGTACAGCCATATTATCTATTAGCCCTGTGAGACAAGTGTAAATTTATAGTGAGTTGTGCAACCCATTAGTCTAAAGTCAGATCCATCAGGCTGGTGCGCTGTGTGTCCGCTGATAACCGCAAAACACAAAGAGGTGAATGAAGGACTGACAGAGCCTCAGACTGCTTATGTAACCAATCAGATTAACGTGTTGGCCTTTGGCATAATGCCCTGACATACTGACAAGAGACCACTGACCCAAGAGTTTCTAGAAAGTTGAGATGTCAGTTAGGGCTGCAAGATTAATCAAAATCGAATCAGAATCACAATTTCAATGGATGTAATTAGCGAAGGCTGCCATTTTGTCAAGTATCATAATTTTCTTTGCAACAAAACAACAACAAAATATGCCATATGATTCTGCATAAAAAACTGCTAACTCTGTAGTTGACATGTTCTGAAATGTGATTCTTATTTTGTCAGTTCATATCCATGTCTTTTTGTCAATTCTTCTTGATGTGATTAAACTATGAAGTGTTGCAGTGCTAGATTACAATTACAATTAGATAATGTTCCCAAATCGTTCATCCCTAATGTCAGTTTGTTTTTTTGTATATTTATTAGAATGTCCATAATAACAATATAAAATTAAAAATGTTTGTATTTTCTATTTTAAAAATACAAAAAGTACATATAAACACTTAAAACATCTAGATCAGTGGTTCTTAACCTGCATTCGATCGAACCCCAGGGGTTTGGTGAGTCAGTCTCAGGGGTTCGGCAGGGGTCAAGACTCACATCCAACTCATATGATTTGTGATGACACGCCCTGTTTGGCTGTTATTGGCTGCAGGAAATTTTGTGCGTGCAATAGTCTTGTGACTGTCATGATGATACGTTGTGTAATTTCTTTCTTAATATTTTCCCTTCATACTATGTCGAGCAAAAAAAGAAAGTGGTCAGACTAATATGTGCAATATGGATTCACATGTGTGCACCAATAAAATATATATACCTATGTTTTGAATTTGAAAAAAACATTGTATTTTTCCTATTAAGAAGGGTTCGGTGAATGTGCATATGAAACTAGTGGGGTTCAGTACCTCCAACAAGGTGAAGAGCCACTGATCTAGATAGTTGTAGATATAGGCCTAAACAACTATCCCACTCCATTACCACCTGAGATGGCAACATTATTTTGTTAATCAATAATTGTGATTATAGAGGTCACCATATAATTGGAAGAACTAAAAGTAAAATTGTTATAGGTGAGAATTTTACAATACAGTAATTAAATTCATTCTAAACTATAAATGTAAATCCAAATGTAAAGTCCCTTTTATCTGGCTGTGGATGTCACATTTCATGTATAAAGTTTATTTCATAAGACTTGTCACATACAGCTGCAGCAATGCTTATTGAACAGTGTGGAAAAATGTGAATTAAGGATTTCACTGTTGTTTGGTCAGTAATCATGGATTATTGTAAGGATATATTTTATATTACGAACATAGTATTTGAAAGTTGTCTCATAGTAACTCAGTATACCTTAGTCTGTCATGATAAATACTGCACTGACTTTTGTGGGTCATTTTAATACAATAAAAATAGTTTTTGATGGATAATTCTAATAAATTAGTTATAGTGACAGACTTAACTATACCCATAATATACAAATATGACTACTGCAATAAGCAATATCAAGTACAGAAACAGCACTTTGGCATTGTACTTTTCTTTCTTTCTTACTAGCAGTTGTAATGCAGAGAAAAAGTGCATGTTTTCATGAAGCCAGTGGCCACGTTCTTTAGTAATCTTCTTAATAACTACATACTTGGTGCAGGTCTGGGACAAAAGCCTTTTTGTGGTACAAGAGGTTCATTGTTCAGATGTGTGTGTTTTGAAGTGGTCCTGCATATGTTACTGTGTTATACAGGCTACACAAATGTTATTGCTGTGTTATTTTTATTCATATATTTGGGAATGGCTATGAAGTTTGAACTAAAATTAGTGAGGTGTCTATTTTGATCTAATCCCGCCTGTTTAGCCTTCTTATTTCATTGACAGCCAAAGGTCATAACGCTTTCATTATTTAGGCATGAACGCTATTTGGAGTTTTTGTCAGGAAAGATGTTTATGTAAATAGATGTGTTGTAATTACCTTTGTAAATTACAGCAAAAGTGGAAGTAAAAATGATCTGACATCTTTTCCCTTTTGAGTGAGTGACAAGTAGCGATTAGCTGTGCCGTTTGCGAGCTGTTTGGTCACACTAGGCTAGGCTCTTTCTGTAGCTGATGTAATGTGCACCTGATCCGCTCAAGTCTCTTCACTCTGAGAGGCCCAACAATGCCCCTCCATGGTTGTTCCTGTCTCATATTCAAAACATACAACTTAAACAGTTATATTCTCGAAGACCCCCGTGTGCAGGTGAACTTCGTCCCACTTTTGTTACTGCCTTTATTTATGGAGCTCCCTGCCCACTCCCTGATGAGACAGTTGTAAACTGCTTCTCTTGTGTTTTGAGATATTTACCACATGCTTTACATTCCTTAATTTAATAGTTTTAAGGATCACTCCACTTTTCCCATAAGCTATTAACTTACACAGGTCAAAGGTTAGTAAGGTTATGGCTTGTCTATCTGAAACTAATTTAATGTGTGTTGTGTTTCTGTATTTAGATTCCAACTGGCGATTGACTGAACTTCATAGTTTTCATTAAACCTAAACGCTTTGTGTAATTTGTATAAATTTGAGAACACATTATGTACTTATAATAATACATTTTATCATTTGATTTTGCAGTCACCCATTATTTTTCTAGTTTCCTAGAGTAGAGTGATGGGTGGTGACAGCCTGACTGCGGTTTTCAAACTGTCAGTCCATAGGCAATTTTTATATCCTCTTTTTGAGAATCAAATATCTAAGGTTTGCATGGATGCTTTAATTTTAGCATTGATGGCATTTCCTCTCTGAAATAATAGACATATTAAAGTAATGTTTGTGGAAAAGTCTTATTTTGAACGGTTAAAGCCCAGCCTAATTTGTCTCCTCCCCTCTGTGCCTCCTTCATCACTGCCTGCAGAGGGCTAATCCTCTTTGCATACACACTGTAAAGTCTCACTGCTCGTTTATCAGTGTCCAAATAAAGCTTGACCTCATGGGATTTATGTGCAAAGCGTTCCCTCTCACTCTTTGACCTCCCACTGTCATGGAGCAGACCTGGAACAAAGCACAATTTTCCACTGAAGCACAGAGCAACGTAAACATCAATGCAGACATAGCGCTGGGTTACAACAAATTTGTTAATCACTTTGTTCCTCATATTTATCCATTCCAAATTTTGATTCATTTTTATTACAGTTGCTTCCAGTATAAATTTTCTGAACTTAAAACAAAACTTGCTGTAATTATTCATTGCCATTTAACACAAAACGTTAAATTTCTTCCTCCAAAGTCTGAACTCTGTTCCAAATGCTTTTACTGACAGAGAATTGGCTATGCACTTTTCAGTTAAAAAGACTCAAGCATATAATTGAGAGCTAACCCTAACCTGATCTCTATTAAAATTGTATTCTTGAAAAGTGTTAAGAAATTGACAAACCTGCACATTTCATAGTGGCACTGTGTTGATAATGAAACAATGCAGTCTAAACAAACTGAAATAATATTGGACTGGCCGAAGCTCTCCTATCACTGTATTGATTAATAGTATCCATTCTACATATTTATATTTACACTTGAACCACACTTACCAGTTGTTGTGTTTGGTAATTGAAAATACCAGGAAGAAAACAGGAAAAAAAAACATTATGTTTTGCATTGAATTTAAATATCCTCATGTAATTTGAAACCAAAGCTCCTGCAGGTTACGCTCTCATAAAAGCTCCCCTTGGACTCAAGACTATACTGAAAAATTGCTATGGTTATTTGTAGGCATAAAATAAAGCCTTGTACAATTTCAGTTGTCAAGTTCATTTACTCACAATATAATCATAATGACTAAAAATAATATTTATTACAGTCTATCACTACTGAGTAAAGTGGTCTTTTATCTTGCTGTTTAGCTCACATTAATGAAACATTATCATTCAGAAAGTTTGATGATAAAACCGCTCATAGACTATGGAGACAGTGATCTATTGGGCAATGAGGAAGAAAATTAAGGATTATAAGGATGTCACTGTTGTTTGCTGTCATTAATTGTGAATAGTTATAAAATTGTAATGTTTCTTCTCACAAGAATTGTAAAACTAAAAGGGGATATTGTGACTAACTTCACATTTTACAAATTTCTAAAAATATGTAAAGTCTTTGTTATAAACTTAGCTCTTAATCAGTTTGACTTTCTCTTCCAGTGTTGTCAACGTGCAAACTAAAAATGGTGCCACACCGCTGTACCTAGCCTGTCAGGAGGGTCACCTGGAGGTGGTCCAGTACCTGGTGAAGGATTGTGGGGCAGATCCCAGCATCAGGGCCAATGATGGGATGACGTCTCTTCATGCTGCTGCTCAGATGGGACACAACACTGTCATCGTCTGGCTGGTATGTTATACTGACATCTCTGAGGAGTAGGTCAGGCCACTGCAAATGGGGTATTAAAAACTAGTATCAGAGTGAATTTTTTTTCTCAAAGAATTAAATATTTTTTATAGTGCACATAACAGGTTTAAATGTTTTTTTTTTTCTAACTTGCACTTAGTTGGTGGTATAGTACCTGTAGTAAATTTTAGATTTAGTCACAGGTCAGTTTGTGTCATCAACACAAACACAAAATTCTTACATTAAGTTACACACATACACATATTTCTCATGCTCACAAAATAAAGTCATTTATTTTTGTTGTGAAATCAGAACTATTGTGTAAATTAAATGAGATTTGGCCTTTGTTTGTAAGAAAAAGATGTTGAACTGGGCCATTTACTCTAAAGAATAGATTCATTACCGGACTATATTCTTAAAAACCACAACATCAAATCTTCCTATTGATAATATGTTTTTTCTCTTTCCTTTGGTCTCAGGTGAGTTTTACTGAAGTCGGTCTAACAGACAAAGATGGAGACGGGGCCACAGCGATGCATTTTGCAGCGAGTCGTGGTCATTCTAAAGTGCTGAGCTGGCTGCTGCTACACGGAGGAGAGATTGTCACAGATAATTGGGGAGGGACCCCGCTACACGACGCAGCGGAAAATGGTGAACTGGAGGTCTGTTCAAATGTTCAGTTACGTGTTTAAAAGTTTGAATTTATTATTTACCCTTGGGATTTTTGGGGGATTTTTATCTAATTGTGATTTATCTGGCAAGCATTGCGATAAGTGATTTGTCTTTAATAGCAGGAATAGTAGGATTCTAGGAGATTTCCCAAGAAGACTTAAATAAAAGTAAGACTAATGCAAGAACCACATTTTAGAACATGTTTGTACAGATCTAAACTACAGGGTTAGCATTTTTTATGCAGAATTAGGATATTTAGTTGTTTCTGTAAAAATTGCAGCCCTTGTGATTTGCTAATTGCATCCATTCAAATTGCGATTTCGATTTGATATTTGTTTAATTTTGCAGCCCTACTTTACCTAATGATATCTAATGTCTATCTATTTATCCTCTATGCTCAGTGCTGTCAGATCCTTGTTGTGAATGGGGTGGACCTCGGGATCAGAGACCAAGATGGCTTCACTGCAGCAGATCTGTCCGAGTACAATGGTCACCAACAGTGTGCCAAATATCTACGCACTGTGGAGAACATGGTAAATACTGTTGTGGACTTCACTCAGTGTGGAGCTAGTCTGAGGAGAAAAAACAAATCCATTTTATCATTGTATTTTATCATCATAAAATTACTGAAATAATGAGAATACTTAATGTTGTCTGTGTAACTCCTCAGTTGTCCAGGTAGGATCCATAGCAAAAGAAGGTTGAAGTAACTAAGTAAAAGATGGAATATTGTAAATGCTGTTTAATTGCCTAAATTAAAAATAGAATGGATTAGCAATTAGCAAAGTTGGGCTAATAATTATGTGAGCCATTGGTATAAGTTTGGTTTGATTGTATTGGACAGAATGGGTAAAATACCTTTTGAATTTGTATTTATTTATTTATTAAAGGGACAATGCATAATTGTAAGAAACAAACATGTACTTATAAATATGCAGAATTGTAGCCAACACTAATTTCCATCCTTAGTCCCCTGCTGGACCAAGGCCAGCCACATCCCCACCCACTTCATAAAACACGACAAAAACCTACAACACCCCCGCTCACATACGTCACTCACTATAAAACACACTCATACAAAATGTGCAGGTCAAATATAAAACTCTCATTACTTACACATGCACATTTTTACATTCAATTTATTCATTTACATATAAAACAAAATTGTTTTAGTCAGCATTTCTATTTGAGCCTATAACAGGCCTGAACTTACTCAGCAGAATTGATCTCAATATGTTTCACCACTCCAAATAGCATCACACTCAGAATCAAAGCAGCTTTTGTCCAGGTGACAGAATTCAGCCTTCTTTTGCATAAATATTAAAAGATGTGATAGCATAAGTAATCGGTGTATCGCTACATCTGGTAAAAGAATCAATATATTATTTAATTTATGTAACACCTACTACAAAAGCTTTATATATAGTTTACTACTCAAAAAACAAAACATATTTTATCATATTTTGCATGTGAGTTGACACCAAGTTCTCAAGGGTAGTGGGCATGATTGATCACAATTAGCTCAAGTGCGCATAGGACATCTTCTTCTCTCCACTAATTAAAGAGTGTTATACTGGCGGAACTGTGTCCCTCGGCTTCAATCCCCCAGTGGCCAAAAGAATAATAAGTGCTCCACATTTGCCCTGCTGTGCTCCTGCCCAGGGGACTCTTGCCAAGTGAGTGAGGCTGTGGGAAAAGCAGGAGTCCCCCAAGCCACCACTGTGAGAACTTTCATTAGTGTGAGCAGTAATTGTTTCTCTAGTACAACTTTTGAGAAGGAAGGGGAAATATATTTTACTTAAGAAAAATGACTATTTATTCATATTTAAACTTCTGTATTAGCTCTTGTACCCTCAAAGTTAATATTCTTAACATATTTCGCAGTGTCAATAAAAACACTTCCCCATTGTACTATTAATTCAATTCACCATCTGCTCCCTGATGTAATGATAAAATATCTTTATACCTTGAGCAATTTTGTTTTCTTTTTCTGTTTGCTACATGATGGATGTTCTTATTCAAGATACTTACTTTCAAACTTGATTTTTGATTAAAAGTCATAAGCCCGATACTCTATACCAATGTCATAATTGAAAAATAATAGGACTTTCTTAATGTGACCATATGGTCTTACACTAGTTCTCATAATAAAGCTCAAAATCATTTTAAAACTGTACAGGAAAGATACAGTTGTGTCCTATTTATAGCATTTTTCCCAGTATTAATACTCAGTATTATCTTTAGTATTTGTAGACCTCATCAATAAAAAGTTGGTTATTAAGTCTATTCACTTCTGAAACTGTAATAATGATACTGTGGGACAACATAGTAACCAACTGTATCCCCTTCAGAGTGTGGAGCATCGTGTGTTGTCGCGGGACCCCTCCACAGAGCTGGAGTACAAGCAGCCGGACTCAGGGCTTTCGTCTCCAAACACCACAATGCCCCCTGCACCCCCGCCCCCGCCTCCACCTCTGCCCCCACCTGCCCACATAGGCTCTCCCTCCAGCTCTCTGTCCAACTACGACTCAGCCAACTCCAGTCAGTCCAGCACCGGAGAGAAGAGGAACAGCATCAACAATGCACAGGGACCACCCTCCCAGCATAACGATGCTACAAACACAGGTACTCAGTATTCCATCTAAAAACATAACAAATCATCATATCTGTCACATCTGGGAGCGAAAAGACTAAAATAAGATAAGAAAGAATTTTATTCATCTCACAGTGGAGAAATGTACTTGTGCTCCTGAGACAAAAGTACAATCAAACACAATATAAGAATAAGGATATGCAATAAAGCTAATTACATATTGTGAAATTTGATAAACATGATATAATTATAAAAAATTTAGGCCAAAGTAGAGACCAGTATCTGTAACCATACCTACAACATACTTGGGCTTTTCACGTTAAATAAATCAAATCGTTGTACAAGTTTATGTATGTTTGCTAAATTGCTATCTATGGTAATGCTGTATTTAGTTCTTAGAAAGGTTTGTCATATTAGAATACTGGGTCCATGCACACCAGTGTTAAACCAGTGCTGCACCCTAGTGGTCAAACTATATCTAGTCTGGCTAAGATGCAGTAGTGAGAAGGTTTGTAATTACAATAGTTAAAAAAAAATGTCAGATGACATCAACTAATAAAAACATTTATAAATTGTGTAAAACATTCTAACTAGGTCTTTGACATTTCAGGCACAAATGAGGCAGCTTTCTCGGACATGCAGGCCTATATGGACATGCTAAACCCGGACATTGGGGCTGACTCCAACAAAAAGATGGAAAACCCACCTCCTCCACCAACCTACCCTCCACCCCCTCCTCCACCGGGCCCCCCCATGCCACCGCCGCCCCCCAGCTACCCTGCCCCACAACCACCTGCGGAGGACCAAACTTCCGCCGAGTTCCTCAAAGTGAAAAGCAATCTGAGGCATGTTGAAAGTAATGCTGGTAGGAAACAGGTGAGAATTTAGTGTTAATATGTTTCATATATGTTTGAATAGTACAGGTGGTCAAAATGGTGTCAAAAATATAAATAATTTGTATTGTTTTGTGTTGTTTTATATATATTAGTGCTGTCAAAAATACTACGTTATTAACGAGTTATCGTAAAACAATTTTAATGGTGTTCATTTTTTTAGATTAACCTCTTTGTGATCTAGTTAACCATTTTTTTCCATAAGCTGTGGCCACTGTTAGTAACATTAGAAAAACTACAGCATGCACATGCACAGGCACAATCCTACCACACAAGCCCTGCCAGGTGCACCGATACCACCCATACAAGGAAAACATGAAATAAAGTCAGCTCCAAAACACAGGGCGACCCCGCGGTCTCCCTCGACAAGGACCCCGGACGGCACAGAGAAACCATGCAGCCCTGTCGCCAGCCATCCTCACTCCACCGCACTGCCACCACATCCACAAACACACAGAGGAGCGCGACATCAGGACCCACACCCGCCCTACCACTCAATATCCCATACCGCCGGACCCACACTGTCCGCCAAATGCAAAAGCTCCGCCATGCAACATAGAAACAGTGGCGTGTGACTATGCCATGGGCCGCGGCCCGGCCTCACAGGCACAAGCATGGGCCACAGAACCCCAGGCCTAGTAAGAGTGCGCCTTAGTACAGCAGGTGCTGGGGCAGACAAACACAGTCGCGCTAACTGGAGATTACTGGACGTCCCTCAGTAATGAAAACTACCTCGGGGTCACAGCACATTATTTCACCACACAGTGGGAACTTCGCTTTGCCGGTTATGAAGACAGAAGAGGCACTTCGCTGACACTGCTGCAGAGCACTTCACGAAAGTGGAACATGAGAGTGGGACATCGAACACAATGTTGTCTCACTGACAATTATTATGGTTTACAATAAAAAAACATTTGCACAAATATTTTAAAGATATCAAATACATTCTTTATAATAAGAGATTTTGTAAGAAGACATTTAAAGAGAATGCCAAGCAGCTAAACAAGGAAATGTGATACTGGTGCATGTTTGTATTTATTTATTGTTAATTTCACTTCTGGCACAATACTTGGAACCAAAACTATTTACAAGTTAGTTTTTGTTTTACACATGTCTAATGAATTACAAAACTATGATCTGACTATTATTATTATCAGGAAAATCAAACAAAAATAACATGACATTTTTCTCAGTATTGCCTACTCCTAGAATGGAGATGTCTGCCCATTCGACCCTCTCCTGGGTCTAATCAGCAGCTTGTGACAATATGTTCTGTCCAAGCCGGCACAAAGATGTTATTGTTTAACAACTGGTAATGGGCTGCTCATTACCGGGCCGGCCTTGGGTTGGTAAACACAAAGATGGAGAGACAGGTTTGATTGTAATTCCAGTAATTAACCCAGCATTTAGATCCATCATGAAGGAAACAACAGATGCAAGAAAGTGTAAAAATGCACACATTTAAACAGGCTTGCCATTCATATCCGCTGAGAAAGCTCGTTTACCGGAGAGTTTAATTACGAAAAAGTTAATCAACCTTAGAGATCACTTTCACCTCATGAAGTATTTACCCATTTCTTTGCCTGTCTCAAAGAACAAGATACACATGACTAACCATTAGTAGGGCCATATCAGATCACTAGTTTCTAAATCATACATGTAGGGAACTCTGAGAGGATGAAGTCTTGACAAAAGTGCAGCAAAGAAGTGTAAAGTATTATTTAAAAAAAAAAAAGTTGTTCAAATGTTACCAAGCCATGTTTACACTTGCACACTAGTGCTGTCACAATACTAAGGAAAAGGCATAATACTCTATATACAGATTCCGATACCATGATTATAATAAAAACAGTCCAGTTATCAGCAGGACTAAACCAAGTCTATAAATGGTCAAAACTGGCATCACACAAGGATGTCTCCTTTAAATAATATTACAATAGAAAAGAAAATATGTTGCAACACACTTTAATGGTCGACTTAACAGATCATTTAGTGGTGTTGTTTGAAGAGTCTACATAATCACTTTGTTCTGGAGGCTGTATTTGTATTGCTTCTGTGTTCTCTGCCATGTCAGGTTTAGTTGTATGTTACTCTGCCCACACTGCCTGTATCTGGTTGCTAGGCAGTCTCCAGGTTTGTGTTTACAAGGAGTGCGCATGCTCATGTGAGGGGTACTTTTTCATTAGTACCGCCCCTTTTCTCTTCCCTGCACCCAGGTGACTTGTCCTTATTAACTATTAAACACACACACAGTAACTGAGGAAGATCAGTCGAAGCAGTTTTTCATACATAACTATGAATCTCTTTGTATGTGTTTAATCATGGATTTCAGTGATATGACTTTTCCTGTTACAGATGTCATCTTGACAAAAAGATATACTATTTAGTTTTAAATTAGTAATTGTTATGACACCTTCTCAAACTTTTACAAATTTTTCTCACTCTGAAATCCATGGATATTGTGGTTAGCCTTAGGTTTTTCTTGGGTTTCAAAGAGAGATGAAAAATCAGGATAATCATAGCTGATGGAAGTGTTAGCAAAATTGGCTAAAAATCTTAAAAACTGATACCCATGAATATATTGTATAACTTTAGTATTTGGCATTTGTCAGATGTTTGCTCTTCCCCCCTTGGTCCATTTGTATAAGCAGAAACGCTCTGGATTCAAAGTCATATGTAAAAACGAAACAAAATGCAAAATATGGTTCCTACTACTACTATTCCTGATTTCCAGTCTAAAAGGACAAAGAAAGAGTTGTCAGCCATGTTGAGGCTTTGCATACAGCAGCAAAGGGCAGGGCCAGTGGGGAGTGGCTGTGTGTGGGTGGCAGTGACATCATTGTACCTATGCGGCCGAGTGGAGGTAATTGATGAGGGTCTGGGTAAAGTGAGAGGGCAGGTAGAGTGACAGGTGTAGTGCTGCTCAGATCGTGGATCTGATGACAGCTACTTTTTGTTAAACTCTGTGGGCTTTGTGGAGTAGCTGCTACTGAGAGTACATGAAAAGATCCCTGCTGCTAAGGTAAGAGGTTATTAATTATGATAAAACGCAGGCAAATTGGAAAATTGAGATCAGAAATGTTTGCAAGTCATCGTTGAGTGAAAATACATAATTGAGATTTTGCATGCTAGAATGGTTGTGAGATATCTGTGTTTTGAAATCAGGATTTAGGAGCTGTAATATTTGAGAAACCATTGAAAAATTGGCTACTGAACTAAAATAAGAATGCTTTTCTAAATTTCTAAATTTGTAGAGGTGTATTCTACAGGGTGAGCAGGATTTCTACATAGTAAGACCCCTTGGAGTCTAATTAACCAAGTGTTTGTTATTTTTGTGATTTGTAAATTAGGACCATTCCAATTAGAATTTACATTCAGCTGTTTAGGCATTTAAATAATGTGACAATGTTGTTTCGTTGAATCCCTACGGTCGGTCATTTCTCTCTTACTGTGACTAACGTTTAATGTATCCGAAAGCTAAAACCACATGCATTTGTTACAACTCCTGGCTTGGTTAGTGCATACATGATGTTCAGAGAGTAAAAACATACATATCAATGGCCATATTTTGACTGATGGATCTATTTAGTGTACAGAAACCCACAGTGTGTCTGTATATTTGTACACGGGATGAGTGGGGGGCAGCTAAATGTACATTTTGTGGCATTGTTTTGTCACCTCCCCAGTGACGACAATCAAACCATCTGTAGCGGTTCTCATGTTACACTTCCACCTGAATGAGGGAGCATTTCTTTGAAGGCGGACAAGAGTCAACACAAAACTATACATGGCTTATCTAAACCCTCAACATGATACCTCTAAGCCAAGATCAGAGGTCACTCGGAGCACGATTATTTCCTCTTTACTTTGAGCACTTGATTGGCATTTCGTGTGAAGAAGACATGTTCAAATGTAAATGAAGAAAAGAGGGATGTTTAGAGAATATTTGAAAGGCAAAGTGGCTGTCAGTCCTGCTGTTGTTGTTAATATGACTTTTTATATGTATCACTGAACATATTTACACAACTACTGATTTGCAAATGGCATTATCAATGTTTCCTGTTACCCAATGATGAAACATTTGAGTTTAGGGATTAAATATTCAATGCTAACTTAGGGTTAATAAGCATACTAGCTAGTAGGAGTTGGATTCGAAGATTTTTGTTTAAATGTAAATAGGGCTGGGCAGAAAAATCATTTTTAAATCGAAATTTAAGATTTTTTTTATACAGCGCGCCTGTGGGATCAGCTGCGGGGCGCTCTCAGCCCCCGAGTGCTCCAGGCGCTAATCTCAAACAGGCTGATGTGTCTCTACAGTGTTTAATGTTTATATGGTGTAGAGTTTAGTTTATTTATGCAGATTAGAAATAGTAATAATAATGCTGATAATTTCAATATAAAACATTAATGATTGATTGATAATCCATTGTTTATTCTCACGGCGATTGATTAAGAAAATTTAATCAAAAGCCCATCCCTACTGTGCACCATATGAAATGCTTCCAATTTTTTAGGTGGAGAAGAGAGGTTTTCACAACATGGTAAAAGTTTTGGATGCTCGCTATACGGTCGAATCGAATTGTGAATTGAGTTTTATATTTTAAAAAAAATTCTAAGATTGTTTTTGTAAACTGTATAGTATTAGGAAAATGTCCATCTTGTCCAGATTGTAAAGGGGACATATGTAAAATCAGTGTTCCCTCATCATTATCTTATTCAAACTTATTTTCATTCATTTATGCATAAGTAATCCTATCCTTCATTTCATTGCTTGAAAAAAATATTCAAAAAGTTAAAATTAAACTTTAGTTTTATTGGTTTTTCAGCAATAAAAGCACATCCTTTATAATGTGCTGCCTGTTAGAGTGAAATGCCATAATCAATTGGAAGTCTATTTTGGTAGTTTTCAATGAACAAAATGTAAAATAATGACCTATGGGGGAAGCTCATGATATAGTGCACATCGCATGCAATGAAAATGAAAAATGAAGACGGAGATCAGGCTATTTACAAAAAATGTGTAAACAACAAAGGGCTAACCTAAGGATGGGAGCATATAATAGTAAATGGTCACACATTTTAATAAAGCTCTTTTCTACCTTCAAAGCCCTCACATTCATGCACCAGTGTACGCAGACACTGGGGGTGAAGTGGGTTAAGTATCTTGCTCAAGGACACAACAAGAGCATTCATGTGTGGGAGCTGAAATCGCACTGCCAACCTGTGCGTCAGTGGATCTGACCACTCTACCAATGCTGTTTATGTGGAGAGCAGGTTTCAAACTACCTTCGGATCAGTGGACAAATGTTATTCCTTTGGGATCCTGTTGCGTCACCCAGATGTGAAAGTGCAAAGGGAGAGTGTTTTGCTGACCCCAGAGTGAGGGTTAAAGGGTCTCCTTTACGTTGGACAGTCTTCATGCCACACACATTTGTTCCTGGTATTTTAAACAACAATGACATATTGTTATTCAGACAATACTGCTGTAAACCAAGTCATAGTCATACTGTGGATAAGATGCAGAATTAACCCACAAATGCCCCTTTGTTTTTAGTTATTGGAGACTGTAAGGCAAATAAACCATGCTTTTCTTTATAAGTCATTGCAGTCTATTAATGTATATTTAGTAAAACTGGTATTTGTAAGTGTACATTTTCTTCTGTTTTTAGCTCACAGTGGGAGAAGGTCACAATAAACTGCGCCGTGTGGATTCAAACCGGAAATCGAGGAGCTTCAGTAAACAGCCCAGCACTGGGGACTATTACAAGAGTTTGGGCGACACGGCCGAGCCCCGTGGGAGCAGTGAGATGGCCCCCAACGAAGAGGTACAACTGTCATTTATGCACTGAATACATGTTACGCATTCATTTATCTTGCGGCATCCTGGCATCCGGCATTCAAAAATTTGTTGACTTAGACACACTATTAAATCACATTAATTGTGGCGGAGAGAAGAACTTCATAGGGGGTTGAAAAAGAACCAAAAGCAACATTGGGTAGATATGGCATTATGTCCATACCTCATGAACCCTTACAGTTCAGATATGCTTGGCACACAGATTGGCACAGATAAGCGCTCTATTTTATTAACTTTTAAAGATAGAAAAGTTAAGAAGAAGCAGTAGCAAATAATTGTCTACATATTTTTTAAACATTTGTATAGTGATTTTTTTTTTCTTTTAATTGATACATTTTTAGCCACAGTTCACCACATTTCTATAATTCCTTGTTATAGGGCATTTAAATGTAATATCGATGTCTATGTAAATTGTTTAGCTTGTAGGCTAAATGGAGAACTGGAAAAACTGGAGCAACAACTGATGATTCTATTTACAGTCAACTAGTAAGTGATCAAGTAGTCTTTGACCAGACTAGTTTTACATTAGTTAATTAAATGTCTTTTTTAATTTAATTTTGAAGATAATGATTTTTTATCATTAAATAGTTCATTGATCATTTAGACACAATTACAAAATGCCACAATTAATAATAATAATTTATCTGTGTTATGTGTCCCTGCAGTGGTCTCCCAGTCACTGTATATGTAGTAGATTAGCAGCTTTATATAAGGTCACTTTAAGGCTGCTCCATGACTCAGTATTTGCCTATGCTTTCAGCCTCAAGGTTACATAAAATTGCTGAACATCCTGAACTAGCTTTTGTGTGCAGCCTAATGCAAAGTACTGTCTAATTTACATGTCTTCTTGAGTGTGCTTGCAACTATAAACACAGCTGAAGGTTTTAGGGCAATAATACGGCAGAAGAGTCAAAGAACGAAGTTGTACTAATCAATTTTGCAGTCAAGTTGAGTGCGTGGGCTAAACATGTTACTGCTTTGCCTAGAATGTTCCATGGTATGGTATTAAACTTATATCTCCATGGAGAAACACAGGTGTTTGTACTAAGCCAAGCTATAGGTCAGAGAAGAGAGGAAAAGCCCAATACAGTGAAATGCCACAATGCCACAGTTCTGTGGTTAATTGAAAGTATTTGTTTCCAATGTTTCAAATGTAAAATGACCTATGCGGGAAACTCCTCATTCCTGCAAAGCCAAAATGAAAGACAAAGACTATCAGTGTAAGAATACCTGTTTTTC
Source organism: Odontamblyopus lacepedii (assembly GCA_034769755.1). Classification (NCBI taxonomy): domain Eukaryota; kingdom Metazoa; phylum Chordata; class Actinopteri; order Gobiiformes; family Gobiidae; genus Odontamblyopus; species Odontamblyopus lacepedii. Next base: position 29,086,099 of record CM068345.1, on the reverse strand, counting down.
AATATGTTTTGAGCCATAAAAACATCTTTACCTTTATAAGTGCGCAATACTGCACACTACTCTGAAATATGCAGGAAAAGCAATACAACCTGGAGAAATGTAGGTGAAAGTTACATATTGTAGTTGTTCAGGAAAACAGCCGTTTCCTCTCGTGTTTGTTAGTTTCTGCTGAGATAAAAAAAATAATAAAGTCCAGATAATTTACTTCCATATTTACACCTATACAGTGACTTTTATATGCAAACTATACCATGGCTTAGACTTAGCGCCTCTTTGTTGGTGCACAGGTCAGCCAGGCCTCTTGGCACATTACACAGTCCAATCAGACTCCATCCGGGTGTTATCTGGCTAACAAGTCAGGACATCATCCCTATCAGTAGTTCTTGTCCTATTTAGTTAGTTTGCTATTAGATAGATTGGAATATCATGCATTTGTCTTGACATATATCTGAGTCCTACAGCTGTGATCAGAGCCCTTATCTTCACATGACCTCGGTACAATAATGAAATATAGCAGTAGTTATACAAAATAGCTAAGCCTAGTTATTTATCCTAACACAGTATACTGTTTTATAAGGTCCACAATTATCTGCATATGAAAAACCACAACATTTGTTTGGTATAGGGCTAAGATACTGATCAATCACAAGAAGTCAGTGAAAGATTAAATATTTGTACATGCTATAAAGGCCACATACTTCTGGCACACCTTAAAATAGTTTAAACACATTTACTCTGTATTCTGCATCTAAAAGATTTTACTTTGGTTATCTGAGAGCTTGCCTTTACAAGAAACATACATTAGTATTTAACGTAGCTGGGTGAATTATAATTTTGTCACTTATTTGTCTTGCAGCTATAATAAATGCACATTGAATGGACAGTCTGTTTGTACTAGCTTCCTCGGGGACTTGTTCTTATTAGTGGGGGCATGTCAGGAGCAGAGGGGGGCGGGGGGTGAGCATGGCGACACGGGAATAATCCACATTGAGCCAATTAGGGCCGCAGTGGGGCTAGCACTATTCCCAACAGATGTACAGGCTAATCAAGGACCGCAACGGCACGTGCACCGGGACCCATCTGGACATGCCCCCCCTCCTCCTTCCTCCCCAAGTCCCCAAGGGGCTAGAGGCATAGAGGAGCCCGCGATGAAGAGCACGAGTCTCAGGATAATAGACTGGGCGTGACAGGGGCTTAATGTCACGGCCTATTAACTCGCTCCAAGCCGAGTTGTGGCACGCGTCACGAGTGTGCCGGACGCATGCGTAAAGGGGAGGGAGAAGGGGGGGGACTAGGGTCTATCACTTACAATGCCAGATGGTGTCTTCCTCTTTTACCCCCTCAAAGTTTTTCCCCAGAGATTAGGACATATTAGCCGTGTTATTTCCAACAAAGCATTGTGTCTTTATGAGTTAATTATACATGGCAGGAGAAAGGCGGAGGATCACATCTGTCGTAGTGAATTGAATACTTTCGCAGAGCAACAGGAGCCCAACAGCATGCCTTTACAGACTGCAGGAGAGATTTTGTTAGTGTAGCCAGTGGAGAAAATGATTAAAACATTTCTGTGACTCTTTGAACATTGTTTTATTTACTTTATGTAGTTTTAAACTATTATTATTAAGTAGTTATGCACTTCAAAAATATATTATAACACAAGTCCTGATAATATTAACAGTAGCAATGATTTGTGAAGATTTGATCATATTGGATGTTTAAAAACCTACTGTGTAACATTTCTGGTGTTCATGGTACCTGTTTAAGTCATCCTCTGGAGCTAATAATGCTGTTGCCTCATTAGTTCACATTATCACTAAGCATCTAGATAAACCCCATAACTATGCACGAGCACGCTTTCTAGATTTTTCATCAGCTTTCAACACAATACAATCTGACATTTTACTTTCTAAAATGTCTCTTCTGGGAGTCAACCCTTATTTGATTCACTGGTACGCCTCTTTTCTTACAAACGGAGTGCAGCTGGTCAAAGTGAATAGGACACTTTCTTCAGCCATCTCGACTAACGTTGGTGCACCTCAAGGCTGAGTTAGTTCTTCTCTGCTGTTCACAATATACACAGATGACTGCCAAGCAACTTCAAACAATCAATATGTTCTAAAATACTCAGACGGCACTGTTCTGTTAACATTATTACATGATTCGGATACCCCTGACATGCACCAACAGGGAGTTAACAGAATAGTCACATGGAGCAAAAACAACTCACTGGAAATAAACACAAAGAAAACTGAAGAAATTATGTTTAGCCCAAAACTGACACTTGCAAATCCCACCATTATCAACAACGAAATCATCAAACAGGTAGAGTCATACAAATATCTTGGTGTTATGATTGATGCCACCTTATCATGGAAACACCATACAGACTACATAAAAAAAAAAAAAAAACTAAACAAAGACTCGACTTTCTCCGTTGCCTCCAATCTTTTGGAGCCACTCGTCAGATCCTCCTACTGTTCTGTACTGCTGTTATCCTCAGTGTACTACAGCTGCTTGTCCACATCAGTAAAGTCCGGACTTAAACACCTGATCAAGATCTGTTCCAAGACTGTGGGTCTGCCATTAAAAGGCCAGTATGAGCCTTCAGTATGAGTATGCTACCTATCACAATTACACAATACGACTGGCTAAAAATATTGTGAATTGTGAATATGTGATGCTTCCATCTGGGTACAGTGTTCCACAATTTAACAAGGTTAGGCTGAACCATTCTTTTGTTCATCAGTCAATCCTTAAAATAAACAAGGAGCTTAATCCAGAACTATCAAAGTGCTAGAAAGCGAGTAAATGTATGTCACATGAATTAATGATTGTATTGTGTCTGTGTCGCATGTGTTGTGATGTTAATGATCGATCGATCTATCTATCCATCCATCCATCCATCCATCCTTCTTTCTTTCTTTCTTTCTTTCTTTCTTTCTTTCTTTCTTTCTATCTATCCATCTATCCATCTATCCATCTATCCATCTATCCATCTATCTAGAAGGTGTGCCCACAACCATGTCACTTTACAAGTCAGACCAGACACCTGATATTACATATATGCACAATTCTTGTCTATTTTTTCTCTATTTATTGACTCAAATATTACTCAGGTTACAGGTACATAATTTGGCTTGGAATAAGAAAAACATTTTTGGTAAACGCAATATTTCAGAAAACATTAAGGCAAAAAATTAAACAAACTACTCGTAACTACTGAAATCAAGATTATGATGTCAAGCAATTTTAGTTTTTACAAATTATGTGATACAATTAAATGATAATACATGCTTATATTACTGTAAAATCCCAATTTATTCTTTGTCTCTGTGCAGGGTTCTGTGTTACTGGAGGAGCCCAGTGAAAGTCCAGCTGCCAGCACAGAGAATGGCCCGACAGAGGAGACGGTGCCCGCTCCCGCTGCCCCTCCTCCCCCTCCTCCTCCCCCGCCTCCACCAAACAGCGCCACACCACCCCCTCCCCCTCCTCCACCCCTGCCCCAGGACACCCCAAGCCGGACCAACACCACGAGCAGCACCCCCACCAACCAGCGTCGCCCATCCTCCTCAACAGGAAGTAAGTCTACCTGTTTTTATTTATTTCTATTATAGTGGAGAGCTCTTTGGTCACTTTGAGATTTATAGATGGTTCTGTTAATAAGTAAAATGATTGGTTCACAGAAATCTTTTGAGAAATGTATAAAATTAGTCCTTTGTTTATATGTTGTCCCTCGAAAGCAACACGCATCCTGTAATCAGAGCAATCTCCACTGGGAAAGATGAGAAAAAGCACTTTAGAAAATGGAGGCAGGTGAGGGACTGTATTTGACATACAATATTTTAAACTATTTATTGTTTTTTATGCTACTGATAACCTGGACCTGAGTACAGTGTTTCGTTTCTGTGTTTTTTATATACTGAAATAACAAACAAATTCTGATTCTGAGTTTGCCCTGACCCTGGCTTCCTAAATAACTCATTACAATTGCATGAAGCAGATGCATTACTCCAAGCCCTGGTTTAGTGTTCAGCCATTTCCTTAAGTGCCCCAATGCCCTACTACAGTTCTGTGTTTGATGAGTTCTTCATTGATATAAATGACATCACAATATATAATGGCCATTGTGACAATAATCAGACAATATTATAGCACAACAGAAAAATGTCTTGGTTGAGATTCAATCCAAAAAGTGAATGGATTGTAAAATGAATCACAACATTTCAGAACACATCTGAGTACATTGCTTTTTTAATCTAATCTTGCTTTTTTAAGATTTTTATTTTATTTATTTTATTTTGTAAGACAATTTTCCCAATATTCAAATTTTTCATATCCCCAGAACAATACTAAATACTAAATTTCCATTTAGTCTAAATGTAGTTCTAAATTTCCATTTAGTCCACCTCTAGTCTTAGTGCGTGTTTATCTGTCTATCTGCCTTTCTGTCTTTCTCTCCTTGTCACTTTCATGCTGTGAAGATGTGGAAATTTCCCCCTCTCTGGAGGAGGACAAAAAGCCCAAACAAAAGAATAATAAGAAGCATAGGTGTAATTTTACTTGTATACAAATTTAAAGTGTGTATACTAAAAGACTAGAGGCAGAAGCTACTAGTCGCCATAATTGCTCATGTTTGTGTTGATAAATTATGCAATGTAGTTCAGTCTATGGTTAGAAAGAGAAAAGAAACAGTTCAACAACATTTTTCCTTAATGCCTGTTATCTGAAAAGTACAGTAAAAGGGTTAAGATTAAATATTAAAGATTAAAAATGATTATAATTTGAATAGTACCAAGTAAACTGCAAAATCAGCAATATACAGAATACAGTGTACTTTGATAACAAAATATCCAGTCTCACTTGAGTCCATATAAGTATTAGACCTGCTATCCTTACAGTTTACCCCTCTGCAAACATGTTGTGAGATGCATGTGATTCTTGAATTAGTTTAGCAGTTATATAGTATATTTCAATCTTTTCTCAAATGTTTTGACCTTGAGGGTTGTGGGTTTTTTAAATGCGCAGTGTGAAATGAATTTTATTTCATAACTTGCAAGTCTAATCCAGGATATTACTTTGAAAACTCACAATCACAGAAAATTATCCAGCCTTTATGGCTAAAACTATAAGGTTTATTGGGCATTAGTAATTTCACTTCTGCTTATTGCTTCCTTCAGGGACCTTTTACAACGAGTACTCAGTTTTATAATTTACAGATGGCCCATTAATTAATTATCAAATAGCAGGAAAGTAATAACCCAATTTAAAATGAGTAGAAGTAAATATCTGTCAAAGATAAAGAATTATTCTGTCACAATAAACAGCAGTTATAAAATGTGGCTGCTGTTCAGTGTCCCGTGTTTCCTTATTGATTGCCAAATGGCACACTTTGGTTTGAATGTAGAAGACAAAAGACACATATCCTTAACTGTTTGACCCATAATGAATATAATGACTAACTAAGGTAAATTCTTTAGTAAACATGCTTTAATCCCTTTGTAGGCTAAACAATATTTATCAGCTGCTGGTCACAGCTCCACCCACTTTCCTCTCACACACCCTCAGGTAAAACACTCATAAAGCTCCATTGTGTTTTATATCGAGATCTGTTTGAGATAAGGTCAAAATCAAGGGGCAATGGTGTTTTTGCAATGAGGCTTACATTATGTTTGCAGGCTATTCACACTTTTAATACAAGATATGGCTTTGACTTCACCTGCTTCCATGGAAATACATAAGCCTTATTATTTCAGCAAAAGCATTAACATCTCTGAGACAAGCAGGTGGCAGACTCTCCATCAGAAAGGTTGCATAGTGCCCCTTTAATCAAATATAAATATTACAATTTTGCAAACAATCTTGAAAAGTACATTGAACCAATTTATATATATATATATATATATATATATATATATATATATATATATATATATATATATATATATATATATATATATATATAATCCTTATAACACTACATACCATTGCTGGATATAAAATTACAATACAGATTCACATATTACATAAAAGTATAGTTATTAGGGCTGCACCAATATGATACTGGTACTGGATATTGGCACGATATTGGCAATGAACAATTAGTTGGATCAGATATCAGGTTCCAAATATAAGTCCATCCGATATCCTGATTGGACATATACCCAGTCTACTAAGAGTCTTTAATGGTCAACCCAGAAAGTGTCATGTTTGAATTTATGTATATATAAAGCTGGTCTGTAGGAAATAAAGGCTGTTTTCAATCTATGCGCTGGTATTGGTTGATATCGGTTATCAGAAGATACTTAAAGTTAGAGTAATGGAATTGGTATCGGAAGTGAAAGAGTTGGATCGCTGCATCCCTAATAGTTATAATGATGTATTACAGCTAGTTCAAGGACCATGTCTGTAAAGAAATGATCAGGTCATCAACAGTAGGAACCTGCTCAGGATCTAGAGTCTCAAAGCCGCCATAGTCCCTTGTTGTCACTGTGTCTTTGTGTAATCCAGTGAGTGTGTGAGGTGAGATGGTGAGGACAAAGGTGGTGAATGAAAGCGGTTTGTCATATGCGTGTTACTATTGCGTGCTGTTCAGGGGATTGTTCACTAAGGACTAACAAGATGAGATTGAGAGGTGACTGTGCATATGTGCTTGTGTGTATGTGTGTGTGCGTGTGTGTGCGTGCGTGTGTTAATACCAATGGCTTGCTGTCACTTTGCATTACTGGTGATTCCTTTAGATTGTGATGCTGGAGTCTGAATAGAAAGTGGTGTACAGAAGAGAGAGAGTACAGGAGGGAGAGGGAGAACGTGAGGAGGGGCCACACAGACTTCTTGTTGAGCTGCACCTCTGCTCCTTAATGCAATATTTAATGGGACACTTCATTCATGCAGAAAATGAGAGATCAGTGAAGGATTAACGGCAGATCACAGAGGTTAACAGCTGTCACATCAGGTGAGGGTTTTGGGCATTCTTGGAGTCTGGGGGATCACAATTGGCTATATGTTGTGCTATATCTGATTTAAATGATAATAATTAATGTATTTAAATGGTACTGGGAGTTTGCAGAGCACTGACTAGCCACCTGTGTGATTTTGAATGAAAATGACTTTTGAAAAATGTGCTTGTTGAAAGAGTTTGATGGTTTTAATTTTGTTACGTGGAGGTTTTCAACATTAGACTGAGCTAAAAGTGTATGCATTCCAACATGGTAAAATTAGCTCTTTTCAATATATAATTATGCTCAGACTGGCTCTTTTCAGTGTATAAAAATGTACTATATTTGATAAGTTTGAGAGTTTGATGATTTCAAATGTAACATTTGTGGGTTTTCAACATTTGATTCATATGAAACATACTGCATGAATTTCAACATTGTAAAATGAGCCTTTTCCAATACATAATTAGGATCATATTTCATACCTAAGCTATTTAGAGCATATCAAAATGAGACTAAAGATTATGTTTATAGTCGAGTTTTGTACCATGTTCATGATAAGCAGATTATGAATTAAGAACTAAATGTATACATTTTCACAAAGACCTACTTTCATGATGTCAGCTTCTGTATCAGCAACAGCTTAACTGGACATAATTAGGTCGCTCTGGGCAACCATTCTTTTGTATTCATTGTATTAAAACAGGCTGTACTGAGGCATGACTAAATCATCGTAACCACTGTCATTTATCTTCTGTAAATGTACAATGCCTGATGTTCAGTGGCAAAGTGCTGTAGACAAAAATATACAGATCTGATTGTCAATGATTGTAGATTGTATTGATCTCCCATGGACTAACAACTCCTCAGCTTGTATTGTGAAGCCTGGCTGATGTGATGAAATATTTAACAGTGAAATGCCACCCAGCCCCGTGCTCGTTCCCTCTGCACTGTGTTGCTCTGCCATTTGTCTTGTGTCAGTTGTATTTATTTCAGCTGTCGGTTTCACTTTTCCCTCTCATCCTTTTTATCTGCAGGCGCAAAGTCCTTCAACATGATGTCCCCAACCGGAGACAACTCAGAGCTGTTGGCAGAGATCAAAGCTGGGAAGAGCCTGAAGCCTACGCCCCACAGTAAAGGCTACACCACTGTCTACTCCAACAGTGGACCAGCGGGCAGCAATGTATGTTACTATGTCAACTAACTAAGTAATACAGTATTTTCTTTAAAATATCAGACAATCTTTTTTTTTTTTTCGGGGCATAAAATCCTGTTATTTTTTCATACTTTTGTCGTAGTCCATCATCCATTGTCTATCAGAAATTATGCAACTGGTAAAGAAAGACACCATACTTATTTCTTTGCCTGGAATGTTCCACAGTATGGCATTAACATGTATCTAACTTATATTTCATTACAGGTGTTTTTATTGCTCAAAAAGTAGCTTGAAAAACATACATTACGTACATTCTTATGTGAGCAAGGTTGCTTCTCCATAGATCTGACCCATAATGTGAACTGGAGCCATCTTTTTATCTCCATGGATAAATAACTTTAATGCCATACTGTCGAACATTCCAGGCAAAGCAGTAACATCTCCATGGCGACAAGCTGATGGGGTACAATACTTATACAGTAGACATTTATGACTTTTTTTTATGGTACTGGACCCGTCGACATAAAGTTGTGATAATTAATCAATTGAAGTCTTGCTATGCTCCATAAATGCTCCATAAATGCTTCATAAATGCTTCAGAAATGCTCCATAAATGCTCCATAAATGCTTCATAAATGCTCCATAAATGCTTCAGAAATGCTCCATAAATGCTTCATAAATGCTCCATAAATGCTTCATAAATGCTCCATAAATGCTCCATAAATGCTTGGTATAGCTCTGCACTGGGAAATTCCCAACAGCAAATATTATTCAGAGTATTCAAAAACACCACATCCTGATAGAGGCATTAATGTTACACTATGCAAATACTTATGTTTGTATTGTTTTAGGGGGGCACCACCTCACCTCCAGAGACACGTCCCTCAAGCCCACCTCCTGCCAAGTCGCCCTCTCCTACGCTCCCCAACAACAATAATAACAACACAACATCTGTAACCTCACCACGGTCCACCCCAAGTCCAAGCCCAAGCCCAACCAGCCCTAGATCCACCAAAACCATGTCAAACTCTACAAGCAATGGGCATGTACCCTCTAACCCTGTGGTCAATGGGAACAGTAGTAACAACTCAACATCTGGAGAGACTGTAAGAAAGACGAGTATGTCTGATGTGGAGGCTCTGGTGCCCACTCATGATGAACAGGGAAAGGCCATACCTGAGTGGAAACGTCAGGTGATGGTCCGGAAACTACAGGCCAAGATGCAGGAGGAGGAGGAAAGCAAGCGCAAGGTAAGGTTTGAAGTAAGTTAGCTATAATGTGTGACACAAAGCTATCCCATTTGTGGTCTTTGACATAATGGCATAAGTATGTGTTTCAGCCTCCTGTTTATAGGTGACATTTTGAGGACTTTTGACTATTCAAAAGATAGAATATTTATTTTTGAATTGTTAATTGCCATGACAACAATGCTAATTCAATGCCTTCATCACTCTGAAACCTATGGATATGTAGTGTTTAGCTCAGCACAAATATTACGCACACAATTATAGTTGTAAATAGTTACATTACTGTGTTTTTTTCTGGGGGAGGGCTCTGGTATAATAAAAAGAAAACTTAGGCATCAATCCTATGTCAAAATGGCTTTGAAACATGATTTGTACAGGCATATAATATGTCCACACAACACACTGGGGATAGCTGCTTCTTGAGTGTGATTTTCTGTATCTGTTTGGGGTGCCAACAAAATCTGATCAGAATGCACAACACAAACAATTTTGTTCTAAAGTCATTTAGATCAAACATTTGATTTTTAAACATTTTTTTCCAAATGCTTTTTTGTTGAATGACTTGACTTGGTCAGAAATTGATGACTATTTTGTAAACGTGATTTTTTTTCCCAATAGTTTTTGTTTTTTGTTTTTTTGCTGACAAGTTACTCAGTCTTGTGTGAATGCATCTGTAGCATGTGTGTGTCCTGTGCCGTGCTGGATTGCAGTGAAACACTTGGCTACAACATCCATCATGAACTACAAATGGACTAGAGTGAAGTGATGGAGTTTTGTGTCTCCAAGTCGTTTACATGTCGATTCAGTGGTGTGATGTCGGGCCAGTTCACACTACATGTCAACCAGTGATAACCAAAACTTCTACGGTATATTTGCATATGACTTAATTTACCGTCAATAGCAGGTTCATGCTTTAACCAGCTGAAATATACTGTATCAAACGTCAGGGAGACCACATTACTCTAACCACAGTTCTCTACTCATGTGTAAAGTGACATGTGGGGGCAAGTACTTAGAGTAAATGTATAACAAAAACATACTTTATAGGGACAAATGAGTGGTAGATCAACCAGGGTATAAAATACAAATGTAGAGCAAAACAAAAATATTTTAAACTGTGAATTCAGTGACTAAACCAGAGAGAACAAAGCGACCTTTATTGTGAAGTAGTTTGACGCTTTGAGGCAGTGCCATTGCACCACTAAATCCATGTAATTCCTATGTGTGGAGGATTTGCACTGAAGAATGTTCACACAGGAACGTCACATGAAGGACATCCCTTCTCCCCTTTCTCTCTGTCCATCTCTAAACTGATACAGTTTGCTGCTAATGGAAACTACCAATCTCAAGACTGGCACTACTCCCGCGTTCACAATGCCATTTTGGGACCATTCGGGGAGCTGATGACGGAGGCCGACTTAAACCGCATTGAGAAGCAAATAGAAAACCTGCAGCTGATGAACAAGGTGTCCGAGGTGGAGAAGGAGCTGGAGGCTCTGGAGCGAGAGCTCCACCAACTGTTGCCAGTGTCTGCTGCCCTAAACCAAGGACGCTTCTCAGTCAACCCCAAACAGGTGCACGGACAGGCCGAGGATCTGCCTGCCTGGTGCAACAAGATCTCCACCCTCCTCAAAAGCATGGCCCTGCTGCTGGCCACGCTCGGGGGGAAGCAAGTAGACATCCTGGAGCTTGTTTATTCTCAGGAGGGAAGCACAGTTCCTGTTCAGGCGGCAGGGACTAACAGTGGATGTATGGGCAGGTCCCTATCCTTCTCGACCAGAGAAGATGTGGAGAATGAAATAAGACAATGTGGGGTTTCAGTGAAGAACCTTAAGGCCAATTATGAAGTTCAGAATCAACCACAGACTGCTAATGACAAAAGAGTGTACAGACGAAAAAGGTCCCTCCCAGTGGTGAGTGAAGATGGCCACTCTGCCAATACGGCTCCGTCCCAATCCAATGGACACTTGACTCCAGTGGAGCCCCCTACCACAATGGTGGAGGAGCCAGTGATTGTGGCTTCACACGCCCCAAAGACATATGTCCCATCTGAAGCTATGGCTCCCAATAACTTAGAGCAGTTCAACCAGGTTCTGTCCACTGACCCCATTCTAAATAATGACCAATTCACCAGGAGCTTAGAGGTTCAGACAGACTTCAGTTATGTGCAAGCATGCATTGATATGAGGAAAGAGAGAATAGTTTTTCTTTTCCTAGAACATTGGCGGAAATACACAATGACTGAATCCTTTCGACCAAAATCAAGAAAAGGATCACATTTAGTAGTGGGCTGGGAAGATTATAACCAGTTTAGTGCAGAGCTCGGGGAGGGCGTACAAAGTGAGGACGACAAACTACTTCTGTTCATGAAGTCAAAGCACGTGGTGGGAAATCTAATTGGTCACTGGCGCTTAATTATTAGTCAAGTTCCCACAAGGCAGATCCGAAGACTCAGCCGTGCTCAGATGATCTACTGGCCCGAACACTTCCTGCCCCATGTAAACGGCTCACCTGTCAGCTATGAGAGCCTGACATTGGACCTTTTCATGCTGGGATACTTTCAACTGCTAGAAATGAACATGTCTCGAAATGAACGCAAGTTTCGTCACCTTTTGTGTTACGAAATGTTTGACCGCCTCGGTAGCCATAAATGGGAGGTGATTCGAGATTTTCACAAAGAAGTCATGTTGGAAATTGAAAAAGGCAAAAGAGACTGGGCAGATGGTTTTGAGGACATAAAGCAGAAATATTTTGGAAACTCTGAAACTTTGGGTGGGGTTTTAACTGCTTCTTTTAACTCTATGGCTCCTGAACTTGCCCAAGTGCCTGAATCTTTGCCCCCACCACCTTCACACCCCCCTCCTCCTCCCCCACCCTCTCACCCTGCACCTCCACCTCCCAATCTGGAGTCCGAACCCCCTCAAAGTGCCTCGCCAACTTCACCATCAGATCCTAGCCCGTCAACACAACCTCCTTCTGTAAACAGTGGCTTATCTTATAACACGCAGGGAAAGGAGACATTGGATGACACCAGCCAGAAGGATCCAAAAACCACAGCTTCACCAGATGAGGTGGCAGTTGCCAATGGAAACAGCTCGGAGCGAGAATCAGGACAGAGAACTGACACCGTACAATACAGTGATGTAGCATGTAAAGCAGAGGCACAGGCAGAGGCAAAGCAAATGTCAGAATCTGGAGCAGAGAAACAGGTCCCCCCAGACACTGTAAAAATAGAGGAGCCTCCAGTTGATAAACCACCACCGAGAAGTGGCTCAGACTCTATAAAGACCATTTATGATCTCAAAGAGTTCAGTAATGAGGAGATCATTCGATACATTGACCGTAGTTTTGCCTTTTGGAAAGAGAAGGAGGCAGAGCTGTTTGATATTTAATGTTGTATGGGCTGTAAAACTAGTAAACACTGAACTGTTTAGATGAAACCACTGAGGGAACTGGCAGACTGAAAGGAAAACAAAAGATACTAATCTGGTGTTAGCTTTTAGGTCAAGACACTAGAGCCGCAAACAAGAATCTGCTTGACTTTGTAAACACACCCAGTAACCATTTGTATATCCCTCTGGTGTTTTTATGGAAGGCTAAAGGTTTTGAAAAAATGTTTTTAGATTATGTTTCAGAATCATAATCTTTATGCCATCTTATATGACTTTTATATATATATATATTTGAAAGGATACTTGCCATTAAATGTGAGCATTTTTGATAAATTATTTGATATAATTTTAACACATTTCATGGTCCTCACAAGAATAATATAGTAATGTTATGTCATTGTATATATACTTACAGTCATAATAGTCCATTATCAAACATGCATTGCAAATGTGACATATATTGGGTTCTTGGTAAAGTACTGAATTGTAAATAAACAAAATATGCAACAGAATAATCACACATATCAAAAGGCTTATCGGGCTTTGAATTTGATTTGATAGATTTGAATCAGTTGGTTTCTATCCTATTATTATAAATAAAGTTTTATGAGTCTCTTAGAGCGTCTGCTTTTATATCAGAACAGTGTGAGGATAACTATTGATGAATATTAATTGATTTTATAATGCTGAATGAAAAAGATTATATCAATTAAGTGAAATTAGCGGATGTTTGCAACGCCTCAGTGTTTAAGAAGTTTCCTTTGAATTTTCCTGTCAAGATTAGCGTTAAATTACCCTATTTGCACCCCCGGCAGTCATGCTATCTATAGCGTATAGAGCCAGAAGGAGACGATCACAGCCTCTGCCCTCTCAAAGAGGAAAGGTCAGACGATGGTCCAAAGTTTATGTGTGGATTTAGACTTGTTTAGTTTTCTATTTCACCTCGAATTGAATACTAATACAGTATGCTTTATTTGTGATCCTGATGTCAGATATTAAAATATTATTTGTATAAGTTCTGACCAGGATTGAGAGCTAAACATGTCAGAAAAAGTGCATGGTTTGGAGCAGAATTAACATTTTTGAGGATTTTTGCTATTTTTGTGTTAAAAGGTACTGATTCAAAGTCTATCTTGCTTATGTTGAATTTTTTTTTAAAGAATCAATATGAGGAAGACATTTGTGATTATTTTCTGGCCTTATTGCCCAGCCTGTTTGAATGAATTTATATGAAGAAGAGAGTAGATGCTCATGCATTTTTCAATCAGTGCAAAGCCAATACTTGATATTATGGTTTATAGACTCTACTTTGTTTAGTCATTTAAGAATATCATTCGATGAGTTCTCTCTTATTTTGTTACTCAGTAAACGATGATGTGCAAAACAAAAATAGTCCCACCAAATATATCACTGCAAAATATCCAGTCCTTTGTCTGCCATCTAGTAGGCATTTTTGGTACTGCAACTGCAGAAATTGGGGGTAAAGGACCTTTTCTGGTTCATTTTTTTTTTTTTTTTTTTTTTTACAGTTTGTTGGGAAAAAACAAAAACATGGCCACTTTAAAATCTACTTAATATTAATATTTCCCATGTGATCCTTTCAATATTAATTGTCAAGATGATCTTACCTGTATATTTCCTTGGACAAGGAAAGAGGAATGCAAATATGCAAATGTGTAAGGTATCTGGTCAGGTGAAGATGAGAAATTCAAGATGGCTGCCCTCTTCCCATCATCCAACTCGAATTACAACCTGATAAAAGACACCAAATACACTTTAATGTAGGAGATAACAGATGTAAATTGTTGTTTTCATTAAAAGGGAACTCGGGTATGTTTGAAGCTAAAGTCCATTGCGAGAGGTGGTTGAATACTGTCAGAAGCCAAAAAACGGCACAGATCAGTATTTTCACTGTGGTAGTGAGCCTGTCAAGCAAACAAGCTAGTTCAGTGATTTGGGCAAGTTCTTAGCTTCCACGTAAAACGCCAATTTGCACAGAAGAGGCTTAACACCACTTTCTAACCCATTTTACAACAGCCACGAGTCTAACAAACAAAACGCTATGCTAGCTCACTCATTAGTGGTCTGGAAATGTTATAAAATAACTTTATAAGCAGCCCTAGCATTAGTATTAGTTTGTTGATTTCCCACTGCGTATTGCGAAACCCCAAAAAACTCGATGATATTGTTTCTAATCCCATTTATTTACGAGTGAATTATGTTTTTTGAAAACGCTAAAAAATACAGTCCCGAGCCATTTTCTTTCAAGAACTCTCAGTTTCTGTTGTTCTTCACATAGACCGTATATCTTTTATACAGTCTATGGTTCTTCACTGTCAGTAGTCGATTTTCACTTGTTGCTTCTGGCGGCGCCACTGGCGTCGGCAGTCAAGTCTTTTGGGCTTTCGCATGCGCAGTGGGAAATCAACAAGCTAATGCTAGGGCTGCTTATAAAGTTATTTTATAAAGTTTCAAGACCACTAATGAGTGAGCTAGCATAGCGTTTTGTTTGTTAGACTCGTGGCTGTTGTAAGATGGGTTAGAAAGTGATATTAAGCCTCTTCTGTGCAAATTGGCGTTTTACGTGGAAGTTAAGAACTTGCCCCCATCACTACACTAGTTTGTTGCCTTGACAGACTCACTACCACAGTGAGATCTCCGCCAAGGCAACACTGATATGTGCCGTTTTTTGGCTTCTGACAGTATTCAACCACCTCTAGCTATGGACTTTAGCTTCAAACGTGCCGGAGTTCCCCTTTAAGACCGGGGGTAAGCTTTCTGATTGTTAGTACTTTAATACTGCAACCACTGGACTGTACTTGTGCTCAAAATGATATACAAATAATTTAATGCATTAGGCTGTGTAGTTAAGATAGGCTGGTAGCACGTTCACTTGCCACTTTGGTTGTAATCATCCAGATATATATTATACTTACCCCGTGTTACTGCTTACTGCTCCTTTTTAAAATTTGAAGTTCAAAATCTTAGATGTTTGTGATGTCTTATGATATTATGTCTTTGTCAAGAAGATATAGGCTAGTAATATGTCATTGTTGAGTCCAACATGATAGCAAGATTAAAGTAAAAAAAAAAATTAAGGTGTACTGTGTAACTTTTCTAGTGGAGGGTCCACCGACTACTTGTCTCTGTGGAGATGCTTTGCCTGGAATGTTCCACGGTGTGACATTAAACATTTCTATATAGAGATAAGCAGGTGACTCCACCAGTCGAAGTTACTGGTTAGATTTGTGGAGAAAAAAAACCCCTCACGAAAAGAATGCATGTTTTTCAAGCTACTTTTAAACCATAAAAAACCCTTGAATAAAATGCACGATCAGTAAGTTTAATATCATACTGTGGAACAAGGTGAAGCATTAATATCTTCTTGGAGATAGCTGAAAAACCTGAAAATTACATATTGCACCTTTACATTTTTCTGTTTCACTTTATTCATCAACATCATCGTTATAAATGAACTGATTGATTTATGGAGGCATTTTTGATATAACTTACAAACATAGAGTGTTTATTTGTTTATGTGAACCATTGCTAACTGTTGTGGACCCCTATCCCACTTTTCTCCCTCTCTCTTACCCTCTGACTGTCCACAGGCCGAGGAGGAGGCTGCACGTCTGGCTTCGCTGCCGGCTTGGAGAAGAGACATTATGAAGAAGAAGATGGACGAAGAGAGGTGAGTGACCTGTTTAAAAGTCAGTTCAGATTATTTATTTATTTATTTATTTATTTATTTATTTATTTATTTATTTATTTATTTATTTATTTATTTATTTATTTATTTATTATTTTATTTATTTTCAAAGTAGTCTTCTTGATGACTACCTTAATAAAAATATTTATCCAGACTATATTTTATCATCGTTCTGTTTGTATAAAGCATCTGTGACTTATTGTGTGTCATGTTTTCAGAATATGTGCCACCACTTGCAGATATTTACTCTTCATTTCTTTTCTCTTTTTCTTGATGTGACAGGGAACAGAGAAGGTAAGACCAAACACTGAGCCAATTCATGGATAATAAAATGTATAAGTTGAATAGGATAGAGTCTTTATGAGAGATTTTCTTTAAAACAGTAAATTACACCATTGAACATACAGTATTATAACAATGGGCATGGGAACTATCCAATATTGTCTACTAATAACATAATTTTTTATCATTTATTTGGATTGTTAGTTAGCCAGTGAGTCCAGCTTTACTTTAAGATAGGCAAACAGGTACATAAACTAAATAGCCATAGGAGTGTATTAACATTCCTTCCATGTATTTTTTATTACATTGCATAAACCTGTGCATATATTGACATATTTAAGTATTTGCTCCGTAGATGTGGTGTGTCCTATTAGGTCTCAATTATTGGTTTTATTGACTCCAGTTTTATCTGTGACCTGCATTTATTTACCATTGATTTGCGCTGTAGAAAAGCGGAGGAGCAGGCCAAACAGGCTAAAGAGATGGAGGAGAAATCAGAGTTGGAGCGCATACGCACCCTGGGCTATGATGAGACCAAGCTGGCTCCATGGCAACGGCAGATCATTCTGAAGAAGGGGGACATAGCCAAATAGTGAACTGCCCCTGCACAGCTCTGCTGCTACTGCCCCAAAGCCTTGACTTCAACCGCTCATTCCACATACTGGACAAAAAGTACCATTTTACACTTTTTTTTTCAGTTGATGATGTGGATTCTGCTCTTCAGAAGTTTAGTCCAAAAGCAGCACTGAGAAAACCCTCACAAGGCAGACTTTAGTGTTTACTGTAATATTAAAGATGCACTATGTAACTTTTTTTCTGGTGGAAGGTGGGCTATCTCCTTATCTTCATGGAAACATTATTGCTTAGAATGTTCCACAATAAGGCACTATACATAGCTATCTCCTTGGAAAAATGCATGCGACTGTATTGGAAGAAGTTACAGGTCAGATCTATGGGGAAAGTTACAGGTCAGATCTATGGGGAAAGTTACAGGTCAGATCTATGGGGAAAGTTACAGGTCAGATCTATGGGGAAAGTTACAGGTCAGATCTATGGGGAGATGACACACCCCCTGGTATTTTTGAGAAATGGAATGAAAGCCTAAAAGGAAAGAAATGCTAAATGGATAGGTTTAATGTCATACTGTGCAACATTCCTAGCAAAGCTATAGCATCTTCTTGGAAACAAACATGTGACAGACACCCAACAGAAAAGTTACATAATGGTACTTTAACAAATCCAACAGCGTGCACTGATCTTTTTGCTTGACTACGCAGGCTATCAGGCTGTCTTCTTTTAAAACTGTAAAATTGTCCTGTATTTACAATTAATTATCAGACTTAGACATGAATGGACTTAAGAACGACATTTCAGGATTAGTAAATAACATGTAACATTTAAATGACATAACAAAAAAGCAGCCAGTGCACTGGTATAGGATGTCATCTGTATCCACAAGTAATGGTCAATTGTTTTAATAGTGTCATAGCTGCACTTTCTTTTTTGGTTTAATGTTTTTGCCAGAGTAAATAAAACCAAGTGTTGAAATGGAAAGATATAGAATGTTTAGGTTTATAGCAAGAACATTATTATATTTCCTGAAAGTTGCAATATTCCCAATTAATTGTCTATTTATGGACTAAATATTAAGCTACAGTGATCATGAATGTGAAGTGTGTGCATGTGTCGAATACTTTGTTATGATGTTATAGTTTAATAATAAATGTTTAACCAGAGGTGGGTAGACACAAGTTAATTAGTTAGAATATTTATTTCAAACCTGCACATATGATTCATATAACAACAGACAGACACAGATAAAAACATGCACGGTTTGAAAAGGGGATGAATGAAGCAAAGCTCTCCCACACTTCACAGAACAATACAATTCAGTAGACTAGTGCATTATACATGACATGACAAGACAGACAAAACAAACAGTCACACTCTTCCAGACACAACACTGGCCCCACACTCTCTGACTCTACATTACATTTACTAGACATTGTAGTTTTATCAGAGGTAGTTTTTATCATTGTGTCAAAATAACCATATTCCAGTAAAGTGTGTAATCTTCCCGTTAAAGAAGTATATGCCATGCTGCTATGTTATACAATTTTGGGAAAACATTTTTTACGTTAATTTGATCAAGCGTCACAACATGCAATACATTTTAAGTCAGGTACTTATTTTACAAATATTTTGGCTGTTAGCTTACTCCAACATACTACCCACCTCTGTGTTAAACGGTGAGACAGGGAGAAGAGTCTCATGTGTGAGACCTGTGTCCCGTTGCAGCCTTTGCTCCAGTAACCTGCAGCATCAATATTGGATGAACAGATCTGATTACAATGTGCAGTGGCCATTGTCCGGCAGAGAAAGATGTAACATCAAACATTTACTGCCCCCCAACACCGCCTGTGTTTTAGTCTTTGTTCCTTAAATCTACTTCAGATTGATTTTGTTACTTATAATCCTGGTTACAGAATGGCTATGTGCACATTAACCTTTTTTATTAACTCTTGGTATTTTGATATGAGATAATAAGACAGAATAAGTATATTTGAGTTCTAATGTTACTGGTGATCACATAGAAACCCAATTTTGTCTGTATTCCCGCATCAGATTTTAATTACATTTTCACAGTACTAAACTGTAATAGGTTTTTAGATTTTTAGTATTGTAAAGCTGGTGTGCACATAGCTGTTATACTGTCATTGCTTCGTTTCCCTATCTCATTTTAGTCAATGACAGTTCTTATTTTTGCTCTTTTTCAAATATAGGTGTTTTTACATAGGCTTTGAATTATCACAAATCCTAATAATGCCATCATGAATTACATTCCTTAAATAAATTACTCTGTATGTTTACGACAATCATTTGGATTCAGTTGTATCAAATGTTTGTCAAATCAAAACAGGATGTGCTGTGCTCCTCATTGGAACCATTTGATGATTATTGCATCGGATGCCATATGACGTTGAAATTGAATGCCATTTGATTTTCTATAAATATATTAACTGTGTACATAGTGACCCTAAGAGTTTTAATAATGTCCTTATTGTGTTATGTCTAAGCCTTTGCTCAATAGAAAAGGACTAATATGTTATATTTTCAGATTGTTATATGAAGATGATAAATAAATAAATCTTGAACCGCTAACCTGTGTTTAGAGTCTTTATGTTGAAGTTTACATGTGGTCATGCTCCATTATTAGGTGAATTAATAAAGTATAAATAACAAAATATTAAATTGTATTTATACTATGTCTTGGTGAACCATAGTTGGTGTATATCAAAGATATATAAGACTGTATACTTTACAAGGTGCAAATGAATGAGACATCAATATTTAATGCTTCTAGATTTTAAATCTAATGTAACTTTATAAAATATGAGCTGGGCAAAGGTGAGAAATATTGACATGGGGAAAAAAAAAATCCATGTTCACCGCCAGAGGTCGACACAGATCAGCCAATCACCGTAAGTGATAGGCCTGTACTCAAGCAAGTTAATAAAGTATGCTACCTGAAATTGAGGAAGAAATGCATGACATATAATGAGTTTATTAATAGAGACATAGTCATTTTGTGTCTTTAGGACTATACAATATGCCATGGGTCCAATAGTTCTTGTCCTTGTATACATAATTTTTAGGCTAAACCTATTTGATCAATAACATTATCACTCATCAATTTAAAGTAGAGCTATTGGTATATTCACAGTCACAGTGTCAGATTTGCAGATGATTGATAGGTTCACCTGTAGTGACGTGAGCAGCCCCGTGTTAATGGGCGCCTGCAAACACAGGAGGAAGTGAGTGAAGACTGAGAAATAAGTGTCAGACCGAAGGGGAGCACCGAGGCGCGGCCAAAGACGCACTGGACAACCGCCTGCGTAAAGGAGTCAGAACATACCTCCTACCGACCGGAATCAACATTGTCGTGCGTCAAATTAGCACGCACAGGTAAGATTATTGTCATAGCTGTTGTTATTGTGCACCGTTTAATCTTCTTGAACTGCGTGTCACCTCGTTGTTTGGAACCATGGGAATGTAAGTAAGGCGGACATTTTTCCCACCCTAATCCTTCTCCTGCAAAGTTATAGGGAATGTCAGGAAACCGCAAAAAAAAATCAGATTTTTCCCCTTCTCAACAAAACTTATATTGCTTAATTGTTCACCTGAATTATTATTTTGTGATATGTCGGATTCTGGTCATCCAGAATCCGACATATCACATATGGATAAGGCGAGAAAGGAGTAGTTTTCTGAGCGTGACAAGAGATAAATAGTCTAAAATCCAAAATGCCCTATATATTTCCCCAACGCTTTCATAAACCGATTGCTCCCTATGGATTCGTAGTTCCTGCGTGTCGTTAATGGGTTAGTTTCCCTATTGTTTTGATACATAGATTTGCAGTAGCAGCTCTTGGGTGTTTTGTGTCGGCAAGTGGGGTGCAGCTCTCCTGAGACTGGAATTAAAGCATGGGATGTTATAGGATGATGTTATTCAACAGAAATAAGATCATCTCACTGATGGTCACTTCTGGTATGTGGAGGTCGTGTGGAAGGCACTTTGAAATGCACTGTACTAATCTGCTCCATTTAAGACACCTTTTCATGCACTGCTTGGCTTGCTTTTAAGATTTCCTTTTAAGATCATAGACAGTGGCACAGCCGATCCATCATAACTTTTATTCAAACAGGCTTTTAATGTTTAGCAGTGTTTTTCTTTTTGCATTTCACTGTAGCACTTTGAGATTTTGCTTTTAAATGTAAAGTGTGTTATAAATAAAATGCATTTTATTATTAACTTATGTTAGACTATTTGAAACGTCATGCACATTGTCTGAGTGTTCATATTAAACTGATCAGTAAATTTTAGTATAGTTTTGACACTATACATACTGATTAATCTGCATCTATATCAGACCTAGTATGAGAACACATGTTATTAAAGAAAAAGAATATCATTCTTATTATTTTGTATTGAAAATGACATACTATCATTGAAAAAAGTGTCTTTGTGTTATCATATTCCAATTTTGATACCACAGTTGACAGAGTGCCTTTTCCCAAGTATCACAATTGAGTTGTAAATTTGGTAATCATGACAGTATTATAGAACTTGACCTTCTAAAGCTGCTGCATCAGTGACAATGGAGTTTAAACTGAAACCCAGGACTGGCCACAACAAAGTCAGGTGGTGGTGAAACAATGAACACTAACAATGAATACTAAGCATTAATGTGAAACTGGTGTTTCTATTGTCAAAGGTGCTGTTTATGTGAATTGTTTTTTGAGAGTATCTATTCTTATCATTATAATACATGTGTAATGCACATTCTAAAACACCACCCATTACTATGGAATACAATAACAAACTTGGAAACTGTTTTTACATTTATTCCTGTTGTTTTTTCAATGCAAAGGCCCACTGATAAGATAAAAATTGTAATGATGATCTAAAAAATCTAAAATTCCTCATAAATTTCTGTTTTTTCCAGCTTTCCCGATGTGGTAGACTCTGGAACATTGACTGGACCGATCAGCGGTCTCCATTAAGAGGATACAGGAAGTAGGATATGTCCCACTCAGGAAGCCCAATGGGTGACGAGGTCCCTCTCATCACTGAGACCTGCTTCTCCACTGTGCTCCATATATCTGAACCAGGAGATGAAGATTATGGATTACAACACTCAGCCATGCCCCAAAGCAAAACCTCCCCAGAAGAAGTGAAGGAGGAAGCAGGTGATGTGGTTGACAGGTTGTTGGTGCCAAAGACTGTCATTTTAAGCACAGAGAGTCCAGTGTATCAGAAAGCAGGCACCCAACAACTTATCCCAAAAAATTTAGCTGTCTCAAGTCGATCCAAAAACAGACACCACACAACAGTGGTTACTTTTCCTGTGGGACTTGAGTTATCCAAAAGTGGGAACGAATCCAACAGCAGACATTCGACAGCAGGTCCGGAGGTGCCCTGGGACGAGTATGATAGTGATGGAGAAGGATTTGGGTTCAGGAGGAATCGTAGGAACAAGTCGTACAAAGCAGCAGTGACTGAAGTGGGATTTACAGAAAAAGGCAGTTCAAACATGCTGGAGCCCGTGAAGGAGAGGAGAGCCATCAGCCCTAGTCCATCGAGGAGTCCCGGAAGAAAGGTGGGAGGAATGTAACTAATATATAAGAACATCATACAGAGATTATGGTTGTCAAAATATTATCAAAACTTAAAGATAGGACAACATTTAACCGCTTTAATACTTTTTGCTTTTAAATTTTTTATTGCAGCTTGTTCATTTTTTATTATTACAGACATCATAGCTATTTTTCATTCTAACAAAAAAATGTAATTTAAAAGAAAAGCAACAACTTTAAACCTGGACGAAGTGAGACTTTTTTAACACCCAAAACTACTAGCTAATAATCTTGCTTTCAGTTCTACTTGCACAACCCCTTTTATAGCCAGAATTTATTTATGCATACAAATGTGCAAGGAAATCATTAACTATGTAACTGAATAGCAATATTTTAAAAAATCTAATATTGAATGTGCAACAATTAAATTTAGGGTAGCATGTTCATGTGATTTCAGTAACGTGGGTAATCTGGGTGCCTTCAGTTTATTGTGTCAGGTTATTTACAAATGTTTCCTATATATTTAATATTTATTACACCTGCACATTTGAAGAATCTCTTATTAAATTTTCTTTAGTTTCTCTACTTGAGTTTGTTTATAAAGTTGTGTAACATTTCTCAGAAATGTATAATGTAGCCTACTGGTTTAAAATATCTTTCTCTGCAGAGGACGCTGGGGCGAAAGAGGAACCAAAAGCAGCGTGGATCATTCAAAGACGGTACGTGACATCTCACTAAATTTAACTAGGAGCTACACACAGCTGGAAAATCACAATGACCTTTCCATATTGTGTAGGAGCTGATTTTCACAACAGTACAAAAGAGTTACTGTAATTAAAGTGTGACTGATGTGGGAGTCACCAGTGTCGCCAGAGACAGTTCCTTAGTTAAAACTCACCTTACTGGGACTATAGAACTCTAAGAAATAGATTTGGCAATTATGTCAGGAGTTTTCACAATAAAGCAGTTATACTTAATGTCAATAATACAAGTTCTGATTTATTTATTTATTTACCCAATCCTGTCACAAAATGCATGGCAGTCTAATCCATGCTGTGAATTAGGGATGGTCTGATATGTTTTTATTATAGTCTAGTATAGTACCAGTTAATTAAGATCATATTAATATAATTTGTTATACTTATACTATGATAGGGGTATAAATATGGAAAAACTTCTTTAGCGTAACTGCTTTTCCATTTTTATTAGACATAGAAAACATTTGTAAACAATATATTGAGATATTTTATGGATCACAATATTAGCACAGAAATGTTTCTCATTAGTGTGAATGAATGTTAATAAAATATATACTTTTTATTACTTTACATTGTGAATAATGATATAATATTGTGTCTTGTGCACAATAATCGCAACAAAAATCAACCTTGTGACATTGTATGTGCCTGTGTTTATGCTTCAGTGTTTTAGATTAGGACTTGGCTGTTAATTACAAAGATGCATTCTGTTAACAGAACAGTTAATTATTCAGTAACAGTGCTCCAGGCGTAGCTGTCTTATTCAGAGCAGATAGCTGTCTCCTCCCACTCACTGTATCCTGTGTGGATGTTTTATCAGCTTTATCAATGCCATGACTTTTGTCAGTGCAATTAGCCTGCAGTTTATACTTTTGCAACCCTAATATGAAAAGAGAATATGAAGATGAAAATGAAGACCATTAGGTGATGGATATGAAGAGCATTATGTGATCTGGGCTTAGGTCAAGTGAAAATTATGGTTGATACCTATTGGCAGGGGTAAAATAGCACATTGCTGTGATTATATATTATTTACCATGTACTGTATCTGGTAAGTACCATTTTTGTTGCAAATCAAACACCTAAACAGGACTATGAATGCTTGTATTGCTCACAGGCTCCTGAAAATGTGCTCTTCAAATTTATAATCTATTTTATATTTTTTGAGACTGATTTCAAATATTTTTGGCAGTGCTTGCTAATGTGTGCAAGTTAGTTACCTATAAGTAGTGCCCACTCAGCACATTCACCCTTCACTAAGACACTTTAAATCACAGAGCACATTTGAAAGCACACAGCACTTTAAACATATTTGCACATATTAAAAAAGAAAGGCCCTGTAAAGACTTGTATCTCCATGGTAACTGCTGAACAATTATAACATATAATCTTGTAATGCTTTATTCTAAAACGTTTGGCCTCATCACAAGCAGTTGTCGAGGGAGGAGTAGTTGAACTGAGGGTTGATTAAAGAGAAGCCGGTGAACTCTGCCTGGTCCAGAGGGGTGAGCTGTGGTTGCGTGCATGTGAACATCTTGTCGAAGTTTTCTGCCCACTTTGGGTTTGAATAGCGACTGGATCTCTCGGTTCTGGAGGCGCTCCCAGGTGATGAATCGGAGGAGGGCATGCTCCTGAATGTCCTGCTCTCCCTCCTGACCACAGCCCGGTTGGGTCCTTGGTCATGAGTCCTTTACAAATCGACACTGCTTTTCTGGAAAGAGCCCTGGACTACCACAGTGGACTCCACAATGGACCTGAACAGGTCATCTTCATTTTCACTAACAAATGCAGACGCTCCTGCCAGCATTTCATAGAGCAGTACTCCATATACCTGCCAGTCCACTGATTGTCCATATGGTATTTAATGATCTCGGGAGCAACATAGTCCTGGGTACCACAGAAGGTGTGTGTAGTTACTCCGTCCAACATGTTCTTGCACATGCCAAAGTCTACAATCTTGATATATCCCTCAGAGTCGAGCATCACATTGTCTAACTTGAGATCTCTGTAGATGATCCCTTTATTATGACGGAAAAAGAGACCAACGGCAATCTCTGCTGCATAAAACCCTGCATGAGGTTCTTTACACTTGCCCACTTGTTGTATATGGTCTCCACCATTTGCATATTTCATAACAAAGTACAGACGATCCACTGTCTCAAAGCACGAGTGTAGCTATGAAAGGAAGGGTGGTTTGTCCTGGAGGGCTAGCACCCTCTTCTTCACTGTGGTATGCTCAACTTCATCCTACTGTATCACCACGTCTTTCTTCAGGATCTTTATGGCATACAACTCCTCTGTGCCCTTCTTCTCTGCTAACATAACTTTGCCAAAGGTTCCTTTGCCAAGCACAGTCAATGAGTTGGACCTGGTTCATGATGGCGGAGGGCAACTGGGTGGTGGAGTCAGTCTTTCCTGAGCCCAGCTTGACTTTCTCAAATTTCTGCCTAAGTTGCTTATTTCCATCATCTTCCTCTTGGAACATTATAATACTCGCCCTCCTGAGACAAAAACTTACACCAGCCACAAACTGGAGACTTCAAGAGCTCAGAGACTCCAAAAGACAGGGATCCTATAAAGTAATTCTTGGTGCCTTGGTCCTGTCCCACACTTCTACAGACAGTCTGCGGTCCATATCTGATGGCTTCAGTTCAAGTGAATGTCTCATTCCATTTGGGGTTGAGGCTGGAGCGGATGGTTTTGATCTTCTGCTTGGTCTCATTTTTGGGGTCTGGTATGAGTCATATTGATCTGAAAGTCCATTGACATACATGGGAACGAGATTTTTGCTCTTGCCAACTGTGTCCTGCAGTTTCTGATCATTGACCTCTACCTTCAGGAAGATTCTGCCTCTCCTCTCAGTGTGGTCGGTACCACACATATTGGGCACATTGGTCACACTTTTTGTGTACATTCATATCACAGGAGTCACACTTCATCCCTTGATGGAAGAGACCGCACAGCAGCGACCCACAGTGGTCACAGAATGTGGGGCTGCCATAGGTGTGGATCTTAAACTTGTGCTTTGCTCGATGGTCATCTATGTCGGGCCCCTTATCTGCTCCTGGGCAGCAGAACCTGACAAGCTCATGGCACATCTGGTAGACCACAAAACAGCAAACTTCACACTGGAATCCTTGTTTTCCAAATCCTCAAATGGGGTCTTTGCAATGGCTGCGGAAAATCACTGCTTGAGGAACTGTGTTATAAATTGGTGATCTTTTATCACATGGACGTTCTTTTGCTTTAGAGCACCTTTGGCCACATGTGAGGTGGACTGGTTGTTGGTACTCACATCAGTCATGTCTACAGTTGTGGCACCAAGGATGTGTGTTTGTTGGTTTTCAGTCACCTCCTCTGATCTCGAGCTATTGGTACAGAGGCAGTGGAGAGTTGACTACAGTTACATACCTTATGACTGAGAGCTTTTCCTCGCTGTCGACTGTTGTGGACTGGGCAGCTCTGCTTACAGTGCTCCACAGTATCACAAACACACACTGATCCAATACCACGCCAGAGTTACCTATGCAAGGTTTTAGGATTTTAAGACAAACAATTCCTTTCTGATTTGAAAGACTTTAGCGGACCTTTCCCCATTCAAAAGATTTATTTTGATTTGAATTGCTTAAAAAAACATATTATATGTAAATTATTTTGAAAAAGGCATACTTAAAAAATAAGTTTAAACTCACAATAAATGCTAGCCTATATAAACCTATTATTAAAGTGCAAGATAGATAGAACAATACGTTTATGGGTCAATATTTATTGTGAATAGTTTTTCTCTGTACTAATGGGGAAACTTGTAATTTTTCTGTACTATAAGATTTGAAGGTAGTGGGTTGCATAAATAACTTCTATGACATTAATTCTATGAATACAAACTAACTATTCCTAAGTGTTTCATTCTACTAGTTATTTATTGTAGCTCGTGTTTTTAATCAAAGATATTAGATTTAGACTAGCTATGTTAGCATAATCAATGATTTTCAATATTGTTGTTTTTCATCTATATTTTCTTCACTTTAGAGTTAGCCAGGACAGGCCTAGTTGAAACTGAAAGCACTTTTTGTTGTTATAGCCACTCCAAGGCTTTACCAGGATGTGAGAGAGCGTGGGCTGCACTCCACAAACCAGGATGAGATGTTGGATGATTTCGTGGTGGTGGAGCATCCAGTGGAGGACCAGAGCATCGTGGTGCGGAACTACAGACCTGCTCAGCTTACCTGGAGTCAGCTGCCACAGGTACACCAGGGAAGACGTACAAAAAAGTCATTCAACTGAACCAACTCATTTAAAAATCGCTGATAATATATTTAGATTTAGGGTGTGCTCACGCGCACTCTTGTTCGGTCCTGGTGTGAGCCCACTTTAGTCTAGACTTGGTTTGGTCTTGTTCCCATACTTATTAAGTCTTGGTCTAGTTCAGCTAGTTCTTGGTTTAGTCACAGTTAATTTAGTTCCAGTTTTGGTGTTGGTTCCAAGTGTGAACGCACCCTAGATCATCACAGGCTATTTTTTTCTTTCCTTTATTTTATTAATACTACTACTATTTCTACTACTACCAATAAATAATAATAATACATAACACTTGTATGGTACATAGGACTTTTCATGACACTCAAAAACACGTCATGGAGTTCAAGACAGTCAAAACACAAATAAAGAAACAAGTGAAGTGTGTTTTTAAAAGTTGAATTTTTAGGGCTTTTTGAAGAGTGTAGATGAGTCTACATTTAACATTTTAAATTCTACAATTCTCAATTATCTGTCTTCTAAGTTGGATTTGAATTAATATTGTGTCACTTCTTGAATTTAACATTTTGCTTAAACAAAGGTATTTCTTATTTATCATTCACATCTATTATGTTGGTTTTTGAAGGTGAAGGAGAATGGAATCCTGTCTTTGATTACGCCCCAGGAGAGGAAGCGGCAAGAGGTACTGTACATACATACATTAGTGATGGTAAACTACTGTAGCCACAACTGCCCCGAGCAGACTAACAGAACTCACTCACAAGACATAGGCTGGTGGGTGCAGAGTCTTGCCTGAAGACACAGTGACAGTAAGCACTAGACCCCACTACCAAATGTAATAATCCCACATCAGTAATATCTTAGAGCTACATTCCATACAAGTCACTATTTTAATAACACAAAATATGATATCTTTTGAATGGGAAAAAGCCAAACTCAAAATGTAGCACGTGTTAGGAAACTGAAACTCATGCAGTGAAGAGATTTCCATTATAGGTTAAGTTTGATATTTTAATAGGATCAAAAGTTATTCTGGGGAAATATTGGGACTTTGATCCATCCAGGGACATTTTCAACCAGTTTTATCCATGAGAAACAGTGTAACTCTATCTAGGCCTGACTTTTTCTTTTCTTTGTAATGTTTATGAGCAGATGCTGTGTCAATAGCAGTGGTCCACCCCTGTGTGCACTCACTATAGGACCTGAAAACAGCCACACCCTGCTAATGCAATCACAAGTCTCACTCACAACTGTTTGCCTTGCTAGCTTTTGTTCCATAATGAGTTTCTAAGTTGTTCTTACGTTAGCATATGTATGCAGGAAAGTTTCAACCAAGATAGCACTGTTGAAGAGGTGCACTTTGAAAAAGTGCAGTCTTCAATAGTTAAAATGACTTCAAATTGTCTCTCCTGTTTTGAGTTGATTTAAAAAAAATAAATAAAAATAAAATAAAAATAAGATACAACTATTTCAATCACAATGTAAAACCTTGAATCAATTCTTACATAGATATACATTTTTATAGGCTAGCATCAGTCTTTTTGCTTATCTTTCTTTGTCTTAGCCACGTTAGCATGATTAGGCCCAGTTTACTCTGTAGTGCACTTTGGTCTCTCAAACCACTATGCACCCAGGAAGTGCAGGAGGAGAGGTGTGTTAGCAGCCTTACCTGACACACATCACTGTAATTAAACTATTCAAAACTGACTAAACAAATCCTAGCCAGTTGTTGTACTGTGTGGCTGCTGCTGAAAACTATCCATTCATGTTTTGGCTGCAAGTCAAGACTCAACAAGTCACTCTCTCACAAATCTTCTCCTGTCACCTTTAACAAGAAAAATATGAGCTTTCCATGCACATAAAATCCAAACATCTAAAACAAAAATTCCCCTGTAGTTTATAGTCCTAAATGGTGAAGCTCCTTATATTTGCTAAAAAAGTGTTTTTATTTTGTATTTTAGAGGTATTTTCACTTTGTAATAGTATTATGTAATTAGAAAAAACTGTGAAAAGGACAGCCTAACACCCAGTGGTTTTCACACCTTTCACATGAAGAACAATCTTAGAATATTTTAATATATTTAACAAAGGACTGTACACTGGAATGCACTAGAAATGTGCAGTAAATGACAGATAATCCAGATCAATGTAAACCAGGACAAAGCATGAGTTTAGATGTAAAACAGAACAACAGAACAATGAAGAACAGTGAACAAGTGTACAGCTGATCTGTTAACCATTGAAATAGGCATTATAGTCAAGTTCTCATTGACAGATCGTATGGCTATGGCTGCTACACTCTGGTTAAACTTTCACTGTTGTGAAGTGCATGTGCTCCTGGCTATTATTTTATCATGTAGGCTACTGTGTCTGCGCTCAAGTGTTAATGCTTCTGCACTTGCTTAAAATATAGATGTCAAATGAATTTGCACACCAAGTACATTTACTGTCAGAAACATTGGAATTAAATATGATTGTAATCATGCATATACTATAGAATTGTATTAGTATTAATGTATCTCTTGCTATATTTTTATGTTGTCAGGCTATTTTTGAGATCATCACCTCCGAGCACTCGTACCTCCACAGTTTGGGGATCCTGGTACGACATTTTAAAAACAGCGAAGCCCTCAAAAAGACTATGACCATCACGGAGCATCACCATCTCTTCTCCAACATCTCAGTCATTGAAGAAGTTAGCAAACGGTGAGGACATTAACATTACACTTTTTCAAGTGATCAAGTTGGGTGAATGAACAACTCCAGGTACCAAACCAAGGTACAAAATAGGCCTAAATGTGGGAGTTGACAAACTACGGTTAGGGTAAAACCAAAGATTGCAATAGCGTCAGGGAAACACTGCAAATAATTTTCACCTCAATTTTAAATTTTAGGACATATTTAATTTTAATTGTCCCACATACAGTTGATAGCTCCTCATGGTGCCGCTGACTCTTTAAAACCACAAGGTTAGTGTCTGGAAAATATAAGGTTTTACATTTTGTATTTAATTGCAGCCATGGTTGACAGTGGAGAGTATGGTATTTAAAGAGGGTATAAGTATAAAATCCAAACCAGGTCTGAATCAGTTTTAAGTCTCATGGCAAAATTCATATCCCATAATCTACCATTCTACTGTTACGAGAAGGCTTTGGCTTTAAATAAGGTTATATCGCTAATAAATGTATAAACTAAATAATAAAGAGCTAACACTTTATAATAACTACACATTGATGCCTAATAAAGCATGAACAAATACTTAATTTATAATGAACAAATAGTCTATTAAGAATGATTCAGGCCTTGTAACTACTTAATTAATACCCTAAATCCTAACCCTAACCACTTAGTTATAAAATTACAAAACCTGAGTCATTCTTAATATGCTATTTATTCATTATTAACTCTTTGTTCATGCTTTATTACATCTTATTAAGGCATAAGGCATGTAATATTCAGATTACATTACAAGCGCATTATGTTCTTAAAGATTAATCCAGAGTATACAGTGAATTCTGATAATCCAGACCCTTATGCAGAGATTTCTAGGATAAGTAAAACAAGCATTTCCAGTAATCTATTGTGTGGAAAAGGGTTTTGTCTTGGTGATTTCCCACTCAGATTTGGTATCGGGTGTAGAGTGTCTGTGGTGCTAGACTTTGCCCTGAGCATGTAGCTTCAGTATCCTGTAGGTCTCATGACATGTTCAAACTCGCTTGTCAAACTGGTTGAGCCACCTCGCTGCCTGGATTCCCTCATTTGTAGATGCTAATACTCCCAAGAAAAGTATTTGTTGTCAGTGGGTTTTGCACAAAAATAAAAGAATGTTTTGATCGACCTCTTTAAACAAATATGGGTGTGGTGCTAATAAGTATGTTGCCGCTTTATTCAGTTTTTGTGTAACGTCTGTGTAGAGATTGGGGCTAGTTTGGCATTTGGTGTCAATTTACAGTTTTTTGTTTATATACCTGGAATAATAATAGGACTGGTTCAGAACAAACGACCTAGGGCTTATTGAAAAGACTAGCAGGAAATAGGCAGGTACACTGACTTCATCACCATTTGACGATTTTAACCAGCTCTAGAACCTTGTATAATGCCATTTTAACATTTAACATAAAATTAACAAAACAACAGGTAGATTTATCAAATCACTTTTACTATTGTGATTGTAACCCTAAAATAAAAATAAAAATGTAGTACACCCACTTATCATAATTTAGCTTTAAATAGTTATTGTCATCTGATATTTGTTGAAGTGAAAAAGTTCATACAAAGTTGAAACAGAAAGTGTCCTCAATAAGATATCAAATATTAAAGTGAGTCACTGTTAAGTCCAAAGAGCAGCCTCCATGTTTTTGTCCCAGCAGTTTGCCTTTTGCCCTCTGGCTCTGATAAAATCTAGTTTCCAATGGTGGCATTACAGGTATGCTCTAACACCATGCCTTTTGAATGCAAGCAGTAAGGCCAACTGTTATCAGATGATTTGGTTGTAAAGATGCAAAATGTTAACTGCATTAGACGTAGTTTAAGATAAGAGAACAAAAATATAGTTTAAATAGATATGTTATACATTCAATTTCCTGATTAGCTACTAAATCAGTACCAGTTACAAACAATCCATTTTGCTAAGTGGAACCACTTCAGTAAGTTTCCCTGGCAACGAATGGACAATTTCCTAAGTCTATCTGAATAGTTAATGTTTTGAGTCATTTGTATCGCTGTTGTGAAGAGACCAAATAGAAGGGCTAAATGCTGTAACCGCCTCTAACACTTCGCATTTATTCTACAGGCGTAAATTAACTATCCATTTACTCCTCTATCATTTCTCTTTTATTGGCAGTTTTTTTGAGGATTTAGAAAAGCGTCACAATGACAACGTGGTGATCCGGGACATCAGCGACATTGTCCAAAACCATGCTGCCCACCATTTTGAACCCTACATTGTGTACTGCTCCAACGAGACTTTCCAGCAGAGAACACTACAGAAACTACTGTGAGCTAACACACACTTTGCTTTGATATTTCAAATTAATTAAAGCATGTATTTAATTGTTTATTGGTGTATTTCAGGAGCACTAACACAGCGTTTAAAGATACACTGAAACTGATAGAATCAAGCAGCGAATGCGGAGGCCTTCCCATGATCTCCTTCCTCATTCTTCCCATGCAACGGGTCACCAGGCTGCCACTGCTACTAGATGTAAGTAAACAAGAGATTTCACAATGGCTGTCTCTCTGACTAAATTATATATCAGCTATGCATATTATTGGGCTGCACAATATATTGAAAAAGTATATTGCAATGGACTGATGCAAAATTCAATATCATAACAAACGCATGCATAATTTTTTAAAATAAAACTCAGCATGCACATCCAAAAGTTTTGCCAATTAGCTAAAGGTCCTATATTACACAAAATTGATTCTTGTGAGTTTTAAGCAAGGTTATAATGCTGTTATCTCATCAAAAACATACCTGGAGTTTTGTTTTGTTTCATTCACATATGTTTGAGTAACCCTTTATTCTTAGTCTGTCTACATCTCCAAAAGTTCAAATTAACAGCTACCATTTATTTTGTGTTTACCTTGTGAGACTGGCAATTCTAGTGAAGGTGGACGGAGTTTAAAAACACGGTGGCCCTCCTGTATTACCACATGACATCACCAGATGGAACAGAGTGTTTTATTTGAGAGACGAACACAGCCTAAATATGCAGGATTTGTGTGTTGACCATGTGTGAACGTACATTTTAACATAGATCAGAAAGTAGTGTAACATGGGCCCTTTAATGCTAAATTTGTTGCCACTGCTATTTGAATCCACAAGCCTCAGCCTGGTGATAAAACGATGTATTATGTCTATATACCACAAGCATATTTCTCTCTCCACAGACAATTTGCCAGAAAACTCCAGACAAAACAGCTGAGTACTTTGCGGCAGTCTGGGCTTTTCATGCCATGAGCAAGGTATGAACACAGAAAACTGAAATGTATTACCTCAGAATGAATGATCACATAATCACTTAAATATCATGTCAACAGTTGGTCACAAGCTGCAATGAGCGGGCGAGGCAGATGGAGCGGACAGAGCAGATGTACACTATACAGAAACAAATGGACTTTGGGAAAATTAAGGTAAAAGTCATAGTTCTTAAGAAATATATTTGAAAAAGTAAAATGAACCATAATATGTGTAAATCTAAATTATTGTCTATTGTGGTAAGGGCTGGGAAAAAGTAGTATTGAATAGGTTGATGTGACACTCTCTAATGGGGGGCAGGAGTCAGTGTTCCTATTTACTTTTATTACTTTAAATTACACATGAATTATCCTCTTTGTGGAACATAAAATAAAACAAATACTGTACCTTATCATATTAGTACCAAAGTGATCATTCATTGTCTAATTACTTCTTTTGATCTAACCACAACACAAATCTGCTCATAATCAGTAGACTGGTTGTTTATGACTGGCTGGACTATTCTTTTTACTATTACAAATTATTGCTAATATTTAAGATTATACAAAAAATGTCAATCTTTTTTCCTAATTTGAGAAGTTTTTAGGTTTTAAATTTTACTTCCTGGAAATCATGACATGCTAGGGAAGTCTATAAATGTTACCTAGCAAGCATATTGTACACAGGGGCAAAACACAGTACACAGAAATTATGAAATTATTTATAAATTTTCTTCACAAATTGCTTCCTGATTGCTTGAATGCTTCTTGATTGGTGTAAACCTATAAGTTATATTTATAACAGGTATTATCCCAAGCCGAAATGATAAAATCATCAAAACCTGTCGTACTGCTTACCATCCCAGGGCAACAAAACTTGTCAGTATATGAGCTATGGATAAGTGCGATGTTCAAACTCACTTTTAATGTTTTGTGTGTGCAGCCTTTCCCTCTCATCTCATCCTCGCGTTGGCTCAGGAAGCGTGGAGAGCTGGCCATGTCCCCCGAGGAGCTCAGCATCTGGAGAGCCTTCAGCCAGAGGAGCTACTACCTGTTTCTGTTCAATGACGTGCTCATTGTCACCAAGAAAAAGAGGTGATAAGGAGACTGTTTACATGTTTAGACATAACTACTAAAGGCACTCGACTACTTTTATTTTAAGGCCTGTGCCAAAATATCTATATACCCCGCTTACCCCAGCTGGCCAATACTCATAGCACCTGACCCTCCCTATGAACCCCTCTGGTTGTGGTGAGCCCACAGGAGGGTGGACAACATGGTCCTTGATGTTAGTTCATAGGGGTGCGGGCATGTTTTAGGTTGATGGGGGAAACCAGAGTACCCAGAGGAAACCCATCCAGACACAGGGAGAAAGGCCCGGGTGACCCGGGGATCGAACCCGCAACCTTCTTGCTGTGAGACCTGAGTGTTGCCACTCAGCCACCGTGCCGCCATATCTATATACCATGATACTTAATGTGATAGAGTACTGATATTGCAGGCTGCTCAATATATTGCCTTGAGAAGTTTTTGTACATGTCACAAAACTAAGGCAGCACACAATTTTGTTGCTTATTTAGTGAAAATAAACATGTTTATGTAATGCAGGTGGCATATTCACTCTTTTGATTATTTAAGTGGATTTGATTGGCAGAGTGAACATGCCATGTAGTGATTTAAGCAATTTGTGAGATAATATGCAATTGTTCCTTATAAAACTGTGATATATTGCAGAATGTAATGTGCAATATATTAATTATGATATATATCAGAACATAACGATATTATTGCATTGTTAGCCGTGTATTGTGTATAGTTGAATTATGAGACCCTTTCATTCCCAGTTCTAGTTCATTACTACACTAAAAACTAAAGTAGTTATAACATAGTTTAGTATTAAGACTATTTTAAGAACAGTGGATTTCATTTTCTTGAGTACAAAAGTGAAATGTCTTCTGAACCTCTGACATTTTTTCCACTGTACCTCGGTTAAATATATGTCCTCTCCATTATAGGACTTTGATCCTAGCGTGGTTTAGATTAGTCACAGGCAAACGGTCACTTCACCTTCAAACCTAAAACGCATGCATTACAAATTTCACTATGCACTGAACATGCGTGTACAGGGCAATAAGATGTATATGCAGACAGCACTTATTTCCTAAAATGGCTCAAATTGGATGGCTTTTTTTTTCTTAGAGTCAGCGAGCATGGCCAAATGTGGCAGGCGGTAGCATACACAACATCAATTTGTGAAAAAATGTATTGCTTGATACAGATAATTGTTTAATTTTCATGCATTGGTAACACAAATCCTTGCTGTTTGATGTTATTATATGTGGCTCATACATATACACAGTGAATTATATTTTTCTGGACACCAAATTTAAGGTTAGGACATTCTGAGAAAAGACATCCACAGAGGGGACAGAGTGAGAGGATGGGTATTGTGCACACATGCTTGAGATTCTTTAAAATCTCCTATTCAGCATGTTGTCCACTCAGACTACTGCTTTCTGTTTTGAATTAGGGAGAAGCTAAACAATGCGAGCTTACAGAGAGGAGCTCCACACAACACTAGGCCAGTCTGAGAACATTTAGTCAGACTGCAATTAGCTGTATTAGCCAGGAAATACCATTAGTGGAGATGTCACATTGTCAAATTTATGGTAATCGTTTTTGTGAGATTTTAAGGTTGGTATTGACACGATGCATATTTCATACACTCATTCACACCGTCTACTTTCAGAATTTACTACTACATTACTTACATTACTTTTACTGCTGTTTTTAATGTATAATCATATTGTATTGTGTCCAGTGTCCAGATGACTACCATTTAAACCCTTACTTTTGTATTATTTTGAATCTACAAATTAAGTCTACATTTTATCAGCTGTTGTTACGTTAAATAACAACACGCCTCCTGTGGGCTCACCACCCGCAGAGGGGTTCATAGTGGGGGTCAGGTGCTATGAGTATTGGGCAGCAAACTGCCCCCGCGAGCCAGCCGGATTAAGTGGGAGAAGATGGATGGATGGATGTTACTTTAAATATCACGTTTATAGTAAGAAAACATCTCAAATCTCAATAGGTAACATGTTAATAAATAAAATGTCACCAATTATAACTGATATTGAACCACATTTCATCATCTGTCTTCTTGATGTAACAAACAAATTTTGGTTTATTTGCAGTGAAGAGAGTTTTGTGGTGATGGACTATGCCACTTTGGAGAACGTGGAGGTAGAGGTGCCTGAAGATACAGATGGGAGGACTGGGTCTCCACCTCCAAAAAACAGCCACTTTCTCTCCTTCAAACTGCTCATGAGTAAGAACAGTGACGGGAAGGCCGAATACATCCATCTAGTGGCCGACTCCAGGTACTGCAACTCTCATGCACTGGTATAAATATTAGTGTGAGGATTATTTAAAAAAAAAAGAAACATTGTGAATTTCAATTGCCGACATTGACAATTAATTAATTAATTGATTAATAAAAAAAATAAAAACGATTTAACCTACGCTATGCTAAGTTATGTCTTACTATGTGTCACTAATCTAACTTATCTCCCAAATAATTAACATTTTGGGAGTGTACATTACATCTGCATGTTCCAATCAAATCTCAAATGTGAATCAAATTTAAAGAAAGTAAATGGAAGAATAATGATATTAATGATCAGAAACTGTATACAGAAAATCATTAAGGCTGTACCTGTCTCTTAACGGTACATTTTTTCATTACTGATTAGCAGTATAGCCAGTTTTGCCCTCATATTTTTGAGCAGAAACTGTAGTGTTGGTGCCATTAAAACAACTGTTTGCATGTCAAGAGTTGAGAATAACTAGTGTTCTGGCTCTAATTTCTTCATAGGTGTTAATAGTTACTCACAAGCTATAATTTAATTTAATAAAGCTAACCATTGTATGTACACTGCCCTCTTCTCCGGCCTAATTCCCTTTATGAGTGAACTCACAAATCCTTTGCACGTCAACATTGTGTCACCTTACAGCTAGTGTAATGATCCGACCCTCTTTTGCTTGTCCTGCACAGTCATTCTGGCCCTTGTCCCTCTCCCCACTTATTTAGAGAATGGCCCAGTTTTTTGTTCATGCCATGAATTTAAAAAAAGTGAGTCATTTTTTTTTCTTCTCGCATATGAGGATATAATGTGCACTGTGATTGATGAAAGACTAAGAATCATATGGTGTTTTGTGGTTGTTATTATCTATGAGCTTTAGATACTGACCCTCTATGTCCCAAAACATTCAGCATCTCCGTCTTTTCTACAGTTTGAGGTGGTCACCCTAATAACGATTCATATTTGGTGCCTAAATCATCTAGACTCAATTAGACCTATGTCCTAAGTTTCATTATATACGCTTGTGGATTTCTAAACAGGGTGAACGATGCACAACTATCCTCACACAACCCCTCTCCGCTGTCCCTTTAAAATCTGTCGGCGTCACCTAAGGCCACCTCAACTTTAACTGTGTCTCCCTCTACTGGCAGACATGTTGGTTGCACATAAAGTAATGGACTTCTGTTTGTTTCCATGTCTCTAGGGCGGATCGGGCTCGGTGGATTGTTTCCTTAACGGAGCATAAACACGCGGGTGTCTTCACTTCTAAAGATGGTAAATATGGATTTTGCTTAATGAAGTTGAAGCCCCCAAAGATTTTACAGCTGAAAAATGGTTCATCATTGTATTAGGAACTCCAGAACACAATGTACCGCACTGAAAACAGATGGTGGTCATCTTTTCCAATTCAAATTAGTCTGTGACTGCTTAACATGCAAACAATCCACAGAAATCCACAGTCCTCCCTCCCTTTTCACAAATTCCTCATAGGGTGTAAAGCTAATTTTGTGTGTTCATACCAAATTATTGACTAACCAGATTCAATGTACACTATTGTGTATACTGAAATTGGGTCAGCTGAATTCAAGAAGAAATTATTTTAACAACAGTGTGGTTGTCATGTTGGTTCAAACAATATTACCAAATTGAATTACATTTAACTAGAAATAGTTACCACAACCATAGGAAATCTTCCTCACATTAACGTAATTACTAATTCATGCATCAATCTATTTTCAGGCCTTCCTCAGTATGAAGCAACTAAAGCCTATATGCCAAAGCAACCTGATGAACTGGGATTGCAGCAGGCTGAACTTGTAATAATTCTTCAAAAAGAAGATGGTAAAGATACTTAGAAAAGACATTTTCTTCTGATTGTGATTTAAATTGACTGAAATGTTGTTTATAGGTTGGTGCTTTGGAGAGAGGATGCGAGATGGAGAGAGGGGGTGGTTTCCTGCCAGCTGTGCAACTGAAATCACTGATCCCACAGCCATAGAGAACAACGTGCAGCGTATGAAGAGGCTGCGAAAGGAGACCAATGTTTAATAAGAACTGCTAAATTGGATCTTCCCAATTTTAAACTGAACTTTTCTATTTACTCCCATCTCAAGGGGAGGATTCATAATGTGATGTTATACGTGTGTATGGCCATTTTAAGATGAAAAGCCAAGTTTTATTTCTTTTGTAAAATAGTATTTCACTTTATCATTGTACTCTACAGAGTCCTAATTTCGCAGTTACTATGGTTTATAACAGACCTCAGTGAACACCTGCTGTGTGTGAATACTTATTTGTATTGAAATGTATTAAAGCACTATTAATCATAATTAAGTAGATACTGGCATTCAAACCGATTTGAAAGTGTGTCTAGTCCCTACATTTTGTCACCACATTTGTAAGCATCTCATTGCATTTTGGGATTATGAACTGTATTGTGCAAGATCATTTGTATAACCGTTTCTTCTAAGAATAAAAAGACAAGAGTTTTCTGGTTTCTGGACTTTTATTTGAGCTTGCATTTTGTTAAAATGTTTGAATACATAAAAAGTTATTTAAAAATGTCAAACTGACCAGATATCAAATCCCATTTTTTTCTTTAAAAACCATTTGGTGTAAAAACTTAGGACAGATTTAGAAAAACATCAGCGGTTTCCCCAAAACATTTTGTAACTGCCACATAAAAATAATGGAGAAAAAAAGCAGGTCTGCATAGATTCTGCAGGCAATCAGTGTAATCTGGTCGAATGCATGGTGCAAGCTTGTGACGTTGTCAAGTCAATTCTTTTATTGCTCAGATCTTGTTTGATGTTTCTTGTTGACAAAAAACTGTAAAGGAGGCACAGGTCATGGACAGGTCCTCTAAATGCAGTTCTAGACCTGTAAGGACGCAACTTACCCGGACGATGGTAAAAGATGGTAGGTGCCGGTGGGCAGGATGTTCCTACTCAGCCCCACCCTGGGCCTCGGGAGCGGACGTCTTCTCTGCCGATGGGTCACCTCCTGTCTTGGCCTCTTTGTTTTCCTGGCCGGGTTTGCCACCAGTCTGTGGGCGCCTGCGGCGGTAGTTGACATTGCGGCGGTAGCGCCTTTGGCGTTGCTGGTTGTCACCACCTTCACCCTGGTTCTCCTTGTCCTCCTCACCGTCCCGCACCGGTCTGGGACGGGGTGGACCCCTGAGCAGAAGAGCAGAGGGCTATGAAGGCCTCAGCCTAGGGATTATATGCAGAGCAAGCACCAGAAACCATGCACATGCAGAATTCAAGTCTGAGAGGAAAGGATAATACAGCTCAAACAAGACAATTTGGGTGCAAGCATAACAGCCAGGCTCAAGCTAAAAAAAATTATATTTTCTGACATTTTTTTTTTTACAACTTGAGTGTCTTTTTGTTTAGCCCTTGCGTCATTGAAGCAAACATGCAAACCTTGGTCTGAACCTTGGTCGGAAGCCTCTGTAGTAGTTGTTCCTCACTGGTTTGTTGGCCTGGTCTGCACCTCCCTGGTTCTCGTCGCCTTCACCTCCCTGAAACCAGATACACCACACTTGTCTCATTGGGGCTCTCCAGAGCTCAACAAGAAAGTGGATAAAATTGGGAGTCTTATTTAGAAAAGTGGCTAGACCCCCGATACACCAAGAGTTACTTGTGAACCACGGTAAGAGTCGAGTGGAGAGGAAAGACAGAGTTTGTCCAGGAGAGCAGCCTCTGGTGGCGTACCTCAGACATCTCTCCGCGTGGTGGGTTGGTGTATGGGGGCCGACGGCCATATCGTCTACGTACAAAGTATGGCGGGTAGCGCCGTCTGCCGGGGTATGCAGGTCTTCGCTGCTGTGGCTGTCCGTCTCCATCTTGGGTGTCTCCAGCCTCTCTGTTTTTGTCACGGCCTCCGCTGCCAGGCTCTCCCTCCCCGTCGCTCTGGTAGTTCTCGGGGTAATCCCCGCCGCGTGGTGGGCCCCTCCTCCTGGGGTAGCGCCGATAGCGGTTCCTGTCAGCAGCATACTTGCTTCCCTGGACCGCAACACCTCCAGGGCCAGTGACATTTGCTGCCTCAGCTCCCTGTGACAATTGGAAGACATTTAAATAACAATTCACATCTTCAACATATAAAAATATTATATTCAAAACTTACCTTCTCCCCCTCGACAACATCAAATTCCACAGTCTCTCCATCTCCTACACTGCGGAGGTATTTCCTTGGGTTGTTCTTTTTAATGGCGGTCTGAAACAGATACAGCATGTGAGAATATGCCTTCTAAATAGACTGCTGATGCCAATGTGTAGAATGCTTACTTGGTGTACAAATACGTCCTCTTTTGTGTCATTCCTGTTAAAAAATTTAAAAAAAAAGACATTGTTAGGTTTTGTTCTATAACTCTGCCACTAAACTTAGAAAGGGATTGGATTAATTAGTGCTACAGAGCAAGAGCAAATTGTATGGCCCACTCTGTAAGCAAATGAGAGCCATAATAGGATTGCTATGGTCTTGGAACACAGTAGTTATCAGGTCTTCAGTAAAGTGTGTGGCAGATCTGCTCACCTATTGATGAAACCATAGCCATTCCTGACGTTGAACCATTTGACTGTACCCAAGACTTTTGTTGCTGCGAAAACAAAGAATTAACATCCAATTAGTATCACAGTGAAAATATGTTCCGAAAAAAATAATGTAATCTAAGGGCAACAGATGATGAAAATGTAACCATGTCACGGTTTAAGCTTGTGGTAAATTTAACTTCCAACTGTTGCTCTTTTTATAGACTGATGCTTGCTAGGCAAGTGCCAGCTGCACTCGAGGGGCTTGAATGAGCAGTTCAGGAGTCACATAATACTGTAAGCATCGTCATTGTCTTTAGGATACCGCCACTTCATATCTCATGTTGCCGTGATACATATTGCTGCGATGGATATTGGAACAAAAACGCAACATGCTGTGTCCAGTGTAAACACACCGGGTTACTACAGACCCACTGCCCCACTTCAGCTGCTCGCGTTAACCACACGTGGTCGAGTCGATCCCGGATACGCTAAAGCTGTAAAACCAGCTGGAGGTAGCATGGCTAGGCTTTTAGCTTTGAGGGCCATGTGGTTGGATTTACGCCAGGAGTGAACGAATACTGGGTTTGGCATAGTTCTTACGGGTAATATTCACACCGAAGTGTGGTAAGAAACAAACACATCCAACTAAACTAAATTAAAATGTGATACAAACCATTGTGAAAACCACGCGGCAGACATTTTGGGTGGCCTTGCCTGCCTCACAGCCATGTAAATAGCCCATATTAGCCGGCTAGGCTAACATAGCATCGTTAGGCAACGACCTGGCACGGTTTAGAGACATCTAGGCCATCGCGCCAGGTTAGTTCTTGATTTCTGTCCAATTTATCAGTTGTGGATCAATCTATTTTAATTAACACGGTGCGTTATTTTGATTAGTAAACCTTAACGTGTACCCATGATGCGAACAAAATAAAACCCAAATATTAAGTCAGACTCGGTTATGAACAAAGACGGATCAGCTGCTAATGCTAACACTGGTAGTGGTGCTCAGCCGGCGTGTTGACTAATACTATGGAAAGTTCTAATAAAACTAACCGGAGGGTAAATAGTTGGTAATCATCAAACTCATAACTAATAGGCGTTTAGGCCAGGAGTCATAAATATTCTCTGAGTCAGTAAAACCATCAGCCACTCGGAGGCCGACACATTACCTGCAAATGACTGTACTGGCTATAACAGTAATATTACTCGCTTCAACACGATGATTATCTCATCCGATTTATTTGAGTTAGAATAACAGGACATCTGTCATTTTATCTGTGCAAACGTGTTACATAAGATATGTAATTTGGCAATACTGATTTTATTTGGTTAGACTTGCCACACTACTGACCATAATCACAATAACGTTGTTTCTATATTAAAAAGAGATTTATTTTCAAAACAACGTGCGACTAGAGTTCTCTCTGTATCAACGGTTAATCACAAAAACACGCCATATAAAACCGTTGTAATTTCTTAATGATCTTTGGATGTTAATTCTGATATGGAAATAATGATCGGGTATTGCTTACACGTCCCAAGCCCACACTACGTTAGCGTTAGCGCAATTGGCTAACTAGCTCGTCTTCAGTAGCCTTACCGATGACCTTCTTATCCCCCGCGGAAGCTGCGGCTGCCGGGCTGGATGGGCTCTCCGCATCAGCAGCAGGCGGCGGTGGTGCCTGCTGTGTCTCGGCCTCACTGCTCATTGTTACTACTTGGTTGGAAATGGCTTCTCTGCCGGCGGCGGCGGCTCTCTGCTGTGTTTCCCGGTGCTAGATGGTAACCTGGGCCGGCGGTGGTGGGGGCTACTGCCTTCGGGCTCTCTGCTTTCCTCTTTCCGCTCCCGTTGCCGATCGAACTGGGCAGAATACAAAACTGTGCCGGGGAATGTTCTCGGCCAAGCGCCCGCCTCACTCAGCCTCTGATTGGTGTGATGCTGTAACGGAAATAAAAACGCATTTGGATTGGGTTAGACAGCTGTCACTCAAACCCCGTCTACAGCTTGTTAGTGCTGATTGGCTCATGGAAACTGTACCTGCTCTTTGTATCCGCCCAGTGGTGATGTCAAAGCCAGACAAGCAGACAGATAACTAGGTCTGTTTTAAAACAGTTTTCTTCCTTCTAGTGCTCTTTTGACCTCTTTTTCAATATGGTCTTGGCAGAAGTCTGAACTTATTACTTATCAATAGTTAGCAGTAGTTTCTATCATATTATTGGTTTAATTTTTCCATTTTGGTATTTAAAAATGTATGGTTCCGTCTTTACAAGGCAAA
Organism: Odontamblyopus lacepedii; assembly: GCA_034769755.1. Taxonomy (NCBI): domain Eukaryota; kingdom Metazoa; phylum Chordata; class Actinopteri; order Gobiiformes; family Gobiidae; genus Odontamblyopus; species Odontamblyopus lacepedii. The sequence goes on along the minus strand of CM068345.1, from coordinate 29,042,085 downwards.
CAGGCTGTGGAGTGACATTGAACTTGTTTTATGTAGCCTACAAGTAGCCTAAGCTAGAGTAAACCTATATTAAAAAACACCTCTTACTTGCAAACCCTAGTCTTTACTCTATCTTCCTAGTGCACACATCAAGAGCCTATGAATATTCTAGCGATTCTTGTTTTTAATTGTACCCACTGTATAGGGTAGGTATTAAAAGTCTGTGTTCACAAACTTGACATGAAATAACAATGAGCAAAAACAGGAACATGCTTTTAAGTTGAACATTTTCATAGCAGTTAAGTGGTTAAAAGAATCCACCATTATGTGAAGTGAGAAACTCCAGTCGTAGTAGCCAAGAGAACAGACAGACCCAGACCGAGACGAACCCCCCACAGCCCCCTCCTATTGTCATGGTAATGTCCCACAGGCTGATGTGTGAACACTCGCTGTAAATGGCCAAACCTGCTTTCTCACACAAAGATGGGCTTTAGCATTGACCCTAGAAAGCCTCCCTGCAAAGTAACCCCCTCCTTATTTCCAGAGTGAAGAAAAAAAAATCACAAATAAAAACCCTCTTCCTGCTTCCATAAGAACAGTCTACATTTGAAAGGAGCCTTTTGTGGCTGTGGAACGGGGACGAGGAGTGCGTGGTGGGGGAGGGGGTCTGGATGGCCGGGATAAGAAGAGGCAGCCATAAGTTCAGCAGAGGATTGCCTGGCACTGAATGTGAGCTGTGAGGACTCCCATGGCATTCAGGAGTGTTTCCCCTCACCACAGCGTACTGATGGGGAAGAAGACCAATAATTATCCAACATGACATCCACTGTACATCTGCAGCAACCATGGAAGCTTTATCCAATCTCTTCAGACTCATTTCTAAGCTGTAATCATCTGCCAAGGCCTTAACATTGCTGTGGGAACACTGTGTTCTTTTATTGTGAGACTGTAAAGAAACTGTATAGAGCTTTATTAATGGAAGGAACAGATTACAAAGTAATTTCGCTCAAGGAACAAGGTGTTTCACCATACAGATATATACTTTTATCAATTTGATTTCATCTAATTAAAAATAGACAATGACATCCTGAAACCTTTCATAACGCAACAGAATTATTTTATATTTAACAAGAAATGAGTCTGAAATTACAGTACATTTAATAATTTTCACAAATTCACTTTTGACTATGTTGTGCAAAAATGTCTCAGACAAATTATTATAAAAATGAAAACAATTTATTAACAAAATGAATCAGTTGAATTTGTTTGAATATCACAATCTTGCAGTGTGAAATTGCTCTGTGTGTTTATCTACATTGGAAAATAATTCAAGGTTCAGTCCAATGAAATTATTATATGAGAGTTGATATCAATGTTTAACTTCATAATGGGTGAGGTGAGGGAGCCATAAAACCATAAGAATCTTCTGGCAATGAAAGCCATTTACAGTGGTTTGGTCTGTTCTCACATCTCTCCACACTGAGCGATGACTATGGGGAGCTTGGGCTTGTTGTTTGGTCCAGTAGGAACATTCTGCAACAACAATCACAGATTAAATAGATTTCATGACAATACTGCCAAACTATACGTATGCTAATGGAAAAATGAATATACCTCAATTTTCCTCATAATTAGAAGGCCATCAACTACTTTTCCTGCAACAAAGCAACAATTAAAAACAATAGTTAATTTACTTTACTTACTTTAGAGAAAGTTAAAAAAAAAAAAAAAAAAAAAAGTCACCCCCCAAAAAAGTAAAAAAAAAAAAAAAAAAAACTAGAAACTAATTTTAAAAGTGTATCTTACCAAATACAACATGTTTCCCATCTAACCAGTCACATTTGGTACAGGTGATGAAAAACTGGCAGCCATTTGTTCCAGGACCACTGTTAGCCTAAGGGACACAACAAATGTTAGCCAGTCAGTTATAACAGGATCACACTGTAAATGTCATTACTTCCTTTGGTCAATAGAGTGGTTCTTTTCATATTAATGTGTGGCTGTGATAGCAACAGCGATTAAGCAACCAATGTTAATTTCATTAATATTAATATATTAATACAAACATGTTTTTTGTCTCAGTTTGCTTACTACATGACTGAATTAGCAGCCTGTGGCATTTGACATATTTATTTTAGTTTTATATTAGCCTACTTAATTATTCTGAGTTTATTTGAAAATACAAACCATGGAGAGTAGACCGGGTGCAGAGTGCTTCTGTCTGAAATTTTCATCAGCAAAAGGACCTCTATAGATACTGCATATGCCTGTCCCATCTCCCTTTAGAGAAGAAAAAAAGGAAACGTATGGTGTAATCCCTGTGATCACCACTAGAGGGCATGAGTAAAGCAAGTTGAAGCTATCAACCAGAACGCAAGTACAGAACAAAGTAGATACAGAATACAATACAATACAATATACTACAATGTCTTGTGCTTTTGCATTCGTGTGACAAATCAGACACTGTTTACATGGAAATAAAGTCTCAGATCTTTTATCTGAACCACATCATTACACTTGAAATGCTCAGTATCTTTAACATGTTTACTTTTCAATCCATTTCTCTTCCACTTTGGGGCTACATCTATACTGTACCATTTTAATGTATGTAGTTTCACAGGGAGAACAGTCACTACAAAAAAAACAAAAAAAACAACACTTGAATATAAGGCTTTAACTTACATTTACAAAATCCCCCCCTTGTATCATAAAATCTTTGATGACTCTGAAAAGACAAGAGCAAACATCATTTAGTTAAGCCCGAACAAATAACAGGACAATAAATGTAATGCTGGCTTTGGATAGTGGTCTTGATCCCTACAATATATCAAGTTCTAATTCATCATGCAGTAAATATAAACGTTGGGACAGTTGAGTTTACCAGAGTTATGTATGTTTTCTGTTGCATTTAACAGTTCACAGTAATAGAGTTGTGACAGAACCTGATAACTAGATGATAAGTCATATTACTGTTAGTACTTTGTATTATTATTATTGTGATATCAAAATCTGTTTTGAGTATCAAGCCTCTTCCTTAGTTGTAACAACACATGAGAAGCAATCAGTACACAATCACTATTATAATAAAAGGTGGTAATAATTTCCCATGAAAAAAAACATAATCATCCACCTCATATGTGTTCAATATTAAATTGCTATAAAAAGCACCCGCACAAGAAGTATTTATTTTACCTGTGAAATGTGCATCCTTTAAATCCAATTGGTACTCCGTCCTTCCTGCATCAGAATGCACAGAAGGTGAAATTAAATAAATTAGCATTTTCAACTAATCTTAAACATTGTTCAGAATAAATCCTGATCTGGGTTTGCCTCTACTCTCCATCTGAAATCCACAGTCTTGTGTTTTCATGGAAAATGTTTCTTTTCCTTCATGGAAAGGAATGCAGTTTTAAACCAGAATAAATGTGTGTGAATTATTTATTATTAGTATCACACCATTAAGATACAATAATTAACGCAGAACCCAGTTGTGTGCTAGGTGTCATAACACAATTGGGAGACAATCAAAAACATACAGTTACAGTATGAACTCACTACTCAAGTTCAAGTCCTGAACAATTCCAGGTGGCAAAGTCCACACTGGTGTAGTTTGGAGATTTTATTATGCATCTTACATGTCAAATTCAGTGGATCAAAGTTTGAAGATAATGTTTCTCAAATAATCTTACCTAAACTCGCCGGTGCAGAACTGTCTGTAAAAAAAGATAATATCGTCATCTCTATATAATGTTTTATCAGTTTATTCTCCACTTAACTTCCTTGTCATATTTTATATCCTTCTTTTTACTGGGTTTCAGCATTTACATTGTAAAAAAATAAAAGGAAATATAATGTGTTCATTAAAGGTGGACTATGTAACTTTTCGGTTGGGAGTCCGTCACCTGCTTGTTTCTATGAATATGTCCATGCTCTGCTTGGAATGTTCCACAGTATGACATTAAACACCTCTACCTTTCATTTATTAAATTAAAGGTGGTTTTATAGCTCAAAACTAGAAAAACAGGCATTCTGACTGTGAGATGGGTTGCCTCTCCACAGATCTGATGTGTAACTTGGACTTTTTTGGCCTCCATGAAGATGGAAAGGTTTAATACCAGACTGTGAAACAGACATCTCCAGTGAATAACATCTCCATGAAGGAAAGCATTTGACAGACTCTCCACCTGAAAATTATACAATGCACCTTTAACCTTTGTTTTATAAATCACTTCCACACAAAATGCCTAATAAATGAAAGTCTAATGTTTTAAGTCAATATTATAAATACATCTTCATTAAGGATAGAATTTATTTCATTATTGTATAAATACTCAAAGTGTGTATGTTGGATTATTATTAAGGACACATTGAGTGATATCTTGTAGACCACACATGGCAGCGATGACAAGCAAATTGTTAGTGTGAAACAGGTTGTAGTTAAACGTGAACACCCTGACCTTTGCACAAGATTGTTTTAAGATTATATGTTATTATGTGCATTCTATTAAGTCTATGCTGTTTCCAGTTATCAGTTAATGAGTCAATGCTTCAAGGTGAGGCTGGAGTTGCATGTTGTTCTTTCTATGACATATTATTGTAATTAAGGTATGAAAAATAGCCACTATGAACTCAAATAAGGCAGTTGTTGGGTTCAAAATTCCTGTATTACAAGGAGACTGTGCAAACTCCACATATAAGGACTAAGTGACGGCTAATACCACCTCAAATGCAAATATAAACAATCATTAAGTTGGTGCATAAAAATGTAAAAGGTTTTAGGGTAGTTCTGATAAATGTTAGAAAATTTCATTTTATTTCTAATTGTCATTTAATTTCTTTCATGACCTCAACTAGGGAGACTCCTTTTTAATGCCAAATGCTTTTGTATTGTGATGTGTACTTGCCAGGGCAAGTACGCTCTGGCTACACCTCACAATACTAAGAAATGGCATTGTTGACCTGAAACTCACCTGAAATTTTCTGCCGTCTTTGGGACCACATCTGCAAACAGCTCAATCTTCATCCGCCCGACATCCTGGTGAAGTAACAGATATATTTACAACAACACATACAGATAATACTGACCAATTTATTGTAGTAGAATACGGACATCCAGTGTTCAAACAGAATGATGCTATTCAATGTACAACTGATAAATGTGTGAATCAATTTGAAAATCTTATGGGAAAGGCAACTGTTAAAAGACTTTTATACAGGTTGGCAGTTTGCCTAAAGTTCCAGCTGCCACAGATTACAGCTCGACTACCTCAAGGTTGTCATTTGGAGCCAATAAGGTAACAACTTCCTTCTTTGACCAGGTTATGAGTTTTAGCGGTTTGTTTCTGTTTGCTCTTGTTAACTGACATGTCTGTAATGGCATATTTTGAGTTTCAGTGCCCCTATATGAGCTAACTGTCATTGCCGTACTGTTAACTACTTTGCATTTATGAGTTGTATATACATATATATATTAGGGCACGACCGATATGGATTTTGTTGCGGCCAATTTGACACCTATATAATGGGGGTTGGAGCTGCCGATAGCCGATATAATCGCCCTTATATTTATGATGTAAAAATTCACTGTAAATCTTTAATTGTTTATGGGAACTTAGGTGTGGCTCTATTGGATTTTCAATTGGGTTTATTTAGGTGACATTTATTGTTATTTTGTCTCTTTACGTCATATTAAGACAGTTAAGACAGTTGGTTGGCCTAATGGCATTTTTGTACGATATTCTAGCCAGTAAAGAAAATACTTTAAGCAAACTCCCGCTATTAGCCTTTAGCGGTAAATGCGTGTGCACCGCGGTAATTAATGATATGCTAAAGCCGATAATTCACACTTCTATTCACAGTTTGTTTCATATCAATATGTGTCCAGTAACATATATACGGCCACTATAGTCACTTTACAGTCGCTAATAGAAGAGAAAACAGTCTGTTATGTGTGCGAGCTACAGCAGCTAATCGCTAACCAATGAGAAAGAACCAAAACAAGCTTCAAAACCAACACATTTCCAACACTTAACGCTCACACGGGCTCCTCTCAGATCACAAGTCTGCACTAAGAACTGTTCTTTTAATCCAAAAAACATAATCTCAGTGTTGCGCACATGGATTTGTGGCTGACTCCGCAGATAAATACTGATGCGGCGCCACAGGAAGAATAGTTTTGCTGTGGTAATAATAATGAATGGGATCTAGAATAAAGAATAAAGAAATAGTAGGGCCGAACGATCTATCGTTTTGGACTGAAAATCGCGATTTCAGACAACACGATTTTGGGATCGTCAAAGCTGCATTTTTTTTTTGCTGTGCTCGTAACCGACCCAGATTGGGAGGGTGTAGTCCTGGTTTAGTCCTGGTTTAGTCCTGACTTCTGATGTAAGTCTTTGTTTAAAAAAGCAGTTCACTGTTTTTGGTATAATTTATTTATAAGGCTATATTTTTTAAGTGCAATATTTTGGTTCTGCTGAGCCATTGATGATTGACCCTCCTATTTTAATGTCTGACAAATTTTGTAGATCGGAAAAATTTAAGTTTACTTTAAGTTGAGACATAGATGTTCTTTTAGTTCTATTGCTCAAGACCTCAATGCCACCTAGGTATAGCATGAATACATTTGAAATAAAATCTTGACTTTAGTTTTCAGTCTTGCATTAGAGTTATGGAATTTAGTGTTTGAATGGTATGATGTAAATTTCTGTGATGTTTGCAAAAGTTCATGTGCAGTGAAACTTGATTTGAAAAAAAAATCGTGGATGAAATCAAAATCACAATATCTGCCAGAAAAATTGCAATTACATGTTTTCTTAAAATCGTTCAGCCCTAATACATACAGTTGATGATTGAATATAAATCCAGAGCTTGCGCCAACACTCCACTACAGTGACATTATATTATTACATTACAGACATAGATGGTATAGTTAATTTAAAATATTCACAGAACAAAATGTCATGTCCACTCGGGTTGTGTGACAGCTGTCTCCGGGTACAATATGAGCCTTCTTCCTCCACATCTCAGTTGACACAATTTTCATTATCACTGGATACGGGCTCTTTTGTCTAGCTGCAGATAGCCAGCGGTCAAAGTATACATTGTTTGAGGGCTTGTAAAAGAGCCAATAGCAGCAGCACATTATGGTGAGTTGTAAAACCATATCGCGCTGTTGAAGGCTTTTTAAATATGCGTGAATATCCAAAGGCCATCCACTTTTTACAGTCTGGCATCTATACTCACAACCCACAATGTTTACTTGTGTGTAGCTCTGAATAGTTTATTCCTCTGACATCATAGCTCTAAAAGAGTTGCCTTTTAATCAGCATCTTCAGCCAGTTCCTTTTGAGACAAGAGGTAAGACAACTTTTCTCTGCTTTGACACTTAATATTTGCACACAAGAAAGCTCCTCTTGAAAAGCTTGCTCAACCACACTTTATGAGAAACTAAAGTGGAATAGTAGAAAAGCTACGTATTGTTACCAAGGTAGTTTCACCATTCTTTTAAATGCAGCTTGAATTGAAATTAGGAATGTTTGGGTGTGTGTTTTGAGTGACCAAAAAGGCATATTTCTCCACACTGTTTTTAAGAAAATCTACAGGGTAAAAGATTACACTAGATCTGCCAGCAGACTAAACAGGTATCATATTTTAAGTCTGTCCTCTTTAGTTAGGCAAAAAGTAACAGCACTATACTAGGGTTGACTAGAAATAATATGCAAAACAATTCATATCCATCACAGTGCAAAAACTTTGTAAACTTCTAAATAAAAGTCTAAATGGTCTTAGCATCTAGAATTCTCTATAGGTAGAGACAGCAGTAATGAGCAATATGTAGAGACAGATAGGAACAGCACATCCTATATATAGGATTTCATTTGAAGGCTCTATGTTGCAAGTCAAGCCTTAAAAGCTTTGTGACAGGTACACAATCGCATATTTGGAGAGACCGGTTTGAGTTTGGTCAAAATTACAAATACATGCAATTATACAAAAAAAAAAAAGAGAAACAAAAGCAGTTGCTTAATGCTTTTGTCCACTTGTTCAAACTTTTTAACACTCAGAACATCTAATCTCAAATGACAATGTCAACACACTTACCAGACACACACATCAACACACATAGACTTGCGTCACCTTTGAACATGCACAAAACCAGTTCTCAGAAAACTTGTTTTCTAAGAAGTAGATTTCCTTTGGGCCTCTAGTTTAACATATTGATGAAAACAAAACCAGTCGAAGGAGGGCGTGGTGTAGCCATTTTAAAAGTAGTGTCTAGGGAATGCACCAATCTAGTTTTTTCAGTTACAATACCGATTCCGATACTACAGCTTTGAGCATTATGTCACTGATGTAAATAATTTCCCAGAGAGAGCTATTTTATCTTTTATCTTATTGTATTTATCTTATCTTATTTTTGTAACTTGTTTCTATCTACATGCTGTTGGTCGGTTGTATCTGTAACAAAGAAAATTTCCCCTCGGGGATGAATCTGCTGATACCCGTCAACAAATACCAGTGCAGAGACTGAAAAGAGTAAAACAAAAATAAATAAGACAGAACTGATCCAAATGTGTTCTCACTCAGTGCATCAGTGCAGCCCTAAGTTACTAGAAAAAACAGGTGTGGCCATTCAATTATTTTAATTGGTTCTAGAAAAGAGGGCAGGGACAGAAGAGACTGAAAAGGTGGGTCTACCTGACAGACAAAAACAGAGGCAACAGAGCATGCACCACCTCTGTGGGAAGACACCAGACACACTGCACAAGGGATTGGGTGACCGCGCAAAACACAGGTACAGGCTTTTAAACCTATCACTTAGTTCTTCCATTTTCAAATGTCTGATATTAAGAAGGCTGCAGCTTTTATATGTACAAAACAAATCAAGGAGAAAATTAAATTCCGGCAATAATCAAACATTTTTGGTTGCCTGTCATAAAAATGGCTATCAACTTAACGTTCAATAAATAAAACACACTAAAACAAAAATAGCAAAAAACATTTTCTTTATTTTTGTAATAAGTAGAATAATTATATATCTATGACTCAGTTGATGATAATTATCTACTAGTGTGTTTCTTTGTATTGATTTATTATGGAAGAACTTTTTCTTTACAATATGGTTCAAAGGGATTTACTATGCTACTACAATGGTCATCAATTTTTGATAATTTATCAAAATATTTTCTGGAGAACATTTTTTGTATTGTAACAGACTTGTAACATGTATCAGTTGGAGTCAAAGTTGTACATTCTGACATGCAATGACCCTCTTCAAAGACAATGTGTAACCAATTTTGAAATCGGACTCATTCCCTGAATGTAATCTAGCCAAGACATCCATGAAAATGATCTTTGTCGAGACACTGCCAATGAAGAGATACATTTAAATAACCAAGACTGAGCAATGCAAGTACGTGTAAATCATGTCACAATTGATTACTCTGTTTTTAAGTAACAGTAAAATGACAGGTAGGTAGTGACTTCTTTAATTAGAACGATTAGGTGTCCATAGTAAACAGAAAGTCCTACAAAGTAAATACGCTACATGAATTAGAACTACTTTCTTTCAGTTAATATACAAGTGACCATTGCACTTTTATTACAAAAAGATATGTGTATCATTTCATCAAAGTATGTAATAAATGTGCAATAAATTTGTTGGAACAGACATCGGCTTCCAAATATAACTACATGCTACATAATGCATTTGGATCAGTTCTTATTTTATTTATGTTTGAAGAAAATAAATGCCATTTTCAGTCTCTGTACTGATAGTGGTTAATATTGTGCATCGGTATCAGAATCTGTATCAGAATTAGAAAAGCTGTTTGGCTACTCCTTTTGTCAAAAAACAGTTTGCATATCAGATTCTTCAAAATATGTAAAACTATTGCAACTATTGAAACAACACTGACAGTACCTAGGATGAAACAACATCACTCAGCAATAGGGATGTCAAAAATGATTAATTGTGAAAATAGTTAGAAGCAGAAATCATTTCAAATTAATATGCCAAAGATTAATGTAACGAAAAACGTAAAGTCTGCTTTTTTCAGCTGACTATTTATGTCACTAACTTTGTCTAAACACTAATATTGGATGTTGACAAAATAGCCAAATAATATACATTCTTTTTTTGTTTCTTTTTGACAGAGACCTAACAACATATGGAGGCCTTTACCTCAAACATGCTGGCCATCATCGAGCAGACAGACTATGAGCACAACTGTTACATAGACAACACCAGACAATTCATCCTTTTGATGCTTCTCAAAGTAATCTTGGATGGAGGAGCGATGTACCTCTGCTGTTTCAGGCCACTGTTGTCTTTTCTCAACATGTGCAGTGTCTCTATTGTTTTGGTCGACCTTGTATTGACAGTTTCCATGATCGCAACACTTTGGTTGAATGTCCAAATGACCCACGTGGCCATGTGCTCCATAATGGCAAACTTCTCTGCCGCCTATTCTGCTCTCCCTGTACCCATGGTCTGCCTGTCTATTTTGGACTATTACCTCCAAGACAGGAAATACATAAAGTTAGTCCGAAACCCAGTCATGATCATTTTGATGTGGTCAATAGCTGGACTTTACGCTTATGCTACAGTGGATGCCACATTGCTTGAACAAACAAGAAATATAAAATATATAATATGTGAAATCAAGGAATCAAATGCTGTTACATATTCCACAGTTGGGCTCACCACTGTCATGTTTATCACTCTGCTGCCATTTTTGTCACTGATACCAGCTTGGGTGAAGGAGGCAGACCGGATTTCTGAAGCAAGAGAAGAGATAGCCGAGACAAGGACAAATGATCTCATGATAAATATAACCAGAGAAGATACAAAATACACAAAAAGGAAATTTACTATGCCACGCCCGCCAATGCACATTAGTTTACTCATTTGTTTTGGAGTATTTTGGATGCCGTACCTCACTGTGACCACACTTTGTGTTGTGTTTGAGTTTGGGATCCCTGCCTACATTGGCGTGAATCTCCTTTGGGTGGAGTGTATCAACAGTCTGCTGGCAGGTGTGGCGTTTTGGGTGCAGAGTGACATAGTGAGGCCCTACAGCAATCAACCTGAAAATGTTTGCTTATGGCAAGCCTACTGGCACCTGAGCACTGGCACAGAGGACCACCACCAACACCTTGCAGCCATGTTTAATCCTTCAAAAGAAAAGGGAAGCATGCCATTTTCTGTTTGATGAAAAGCAAACTTAACAGGCGCTCATGGCCTTAACCAAAAGGACATTGAAAGTTTGACGCTTCTATGCAAACTGGAGCAAATTCTCTATCACTTTGCAAAATATGCAAAGAGAACTTTGCATTCCCGGAATCACAAAGGACAGGGTATTTTAAAGCTTTCTGAAAACTCAAATATAAGGAAGTGTGAGTAGAAAACATTAGCATGCTTCTGTTTCAGGTGATGGATATCCCCATTTTAAAAGTAAACTGGGAAGTAGGGTTTAGCGGTAATACAATATCCCGAGGTATCAAAAAGTAGCAACGGTATCAGTTTCATTACCGTCAATAAAAAAAATCTGCAGCGCATAAGGACCTAATATAATATTATAATGTATTGATAGCTAAATTTGTTTGCTCAGCACAAATGAATGTGTGGTTGTATTTTCAATTTGATGCTCTGTTCTGGGTTAGTCCTGGCGATCGGATCGGCGGTTGCGGCGTGTATGTATTGTATACGTGTATACGCCGCTACTGGCACAGCTTAGATTTTCTTATTCTGGTGTTTGTGGCTCGCTGCCCTGGTGTGGTTCTCTAAACTAACGAGAATTCCACCCACACTCCGAATGTACGAACAGTTTATCCTCAGCACGTTACAAGTCTGTGGAGGATCGGACTATAGAGCAAGTGGTGGAGAGCGCGGAGTTTACGCACAGCATCTTCTGGCTCCATTGGTAAAAGGCGCGGCTGCAGAGCCGCTTCTAAATTGAAATTTACTTTTGAAATCCTCTCGCTTACCGTGGTCAGCCTGTAAATACGATAAATACAAGCCTGTTCTGCTGGTTAGTTTCATTGTAGACCTGATACAAGTGGTTAAACGCACCCAGTCGAGTTTGATCGGCTTTCCCATTGAGAAGCAGAGCCAGTGCCGCGCGCATACGTCCTGCCGGAGCTGTCTGAATGGCATAGGCGCAAGCTACAAAATAAATTTTGATTAATCAAGGTAATACCGTAAAATACTGAGAAGGTTTAACGGTACCAAAATTTGGATACCATCCAACCATACTGGGAAGTGCTGTGTAGAATGGACAGTATCAGGTTCAGCGCTGGTTTCTATGAAATGCACAGGTCTGGTTGCGTTCCAATTGTGTGAATGTCAATACGGTAAGCAGAAATGCCACTGAACCTACTGTGACTTCAAGTAATCCCATCCTACACTTTTCTAATGGTTCCTGAAGGTTCTAAACAACTAACTTTGCGATTTTCCACAAATCACCATTTCTGATGTTACCTGTGATGAATAAATATGATTTAATATATTTAATCTGCTTCTTTTACTTGTTTGATTTAATAAAATACCACCATTAACAATGAACCTGGTTTGGCTGCTACCCAACTGCAAGGTGCAACTAAAGAAGAAGAAAGAAAACATTTTACATATAATGGACATGATGACTGATGAGATGGAATGTAAAGCACTGGCTGTAACATTGTTACTGAACGCTATAGTGTAAAAAAGTTAAAATCATTTATATTAGGGCTAGGCAAGATGATGATACAAAATCAAATTGTGATCTCATCTGTGATGATATGCTATTTCTGCCATATCGTAAGATGGTGATCTAGTACTTCTGTTTTATGCAGCTCTATACTCAAATACACAGTACACATCACCAGTGCTACTGTATAGGCTACTACAAAGAACAGAAAACAAGACAAAGCCTGCACACTTACTCCCAAAGTGCATTCAGTAAAGGAACATTAACAAAGCAATATTTCGATCAGTGGATCAGTCAAGTCAAGTACACTTTTCCTCATCAAGATTCAAGAGATTCAAGATTGTTTATTTGTCATATGCAGGTTCAACACAAGGTTTACAGTGCAATGAAATGCTTGGGATGAGAAGAACCGTTGACTCGCTAAGATATTCAAGTACTAATAGCATGCAATAAATAGTACTGTTAAAAAGTGTTTGCAAATACAAGGGGAAAAAAGTAAACACTATAGTAAAAAAAATATAATAAAATACAGATATAATAAAATTGTAATAGAATATAATATACAAGGTGCAGGTAGGATTAAATAAGGTGTGGGTAGAGTATCTTATGGATGAGTAACATATTGCACATAATTGTATTGCACGTGGGTTGAGGAGCAGGTTATTGCAGAGATAACAGTGACAGTGAGGTGGTGGTGTCCATGATACATTCATATAGTGCAGCAGCAGTAAGAGAATAATGTGCCACAGACAGTAGTTTAGTGCAGTGTTATTGAGAGTTCAGTAGTCTGACAGCGTGGGGATAGTAGCTGTCTTTGAGTCTTTGCGTGCTGGGAGGCTCCTGTATCGTCTGCCAGAGGGCAGCAGACGGAAAAGTCCTTGTCCTGGATGTGTGTGGTCCTTGGTGATGCTGCGTGCCTTACGCAGACCCCTGCAGAGGTAAATGTCCTGGATGGAGGGGAGACTGCTGCCCGTGATGTCCTCTGCCGTACGCACCACCCTCTGTAGTGCTTTTCTGCTCTGGGCGGTGCAGTTCCCATACCACACTGTGATGCAGCCCGTCAGCAGACTCTCGATGGTGCACCTGTAGAAGTTTGTGAGGATGCTGGTGTTCATCCCAAACTTCCTCAGCTTCCTCAGGAAGTAGAGTCTTTGTCGGGCTTTCTTCACCACAGTGTCTGTGTGTAGTGTCCAGGACAAATCCTCCGTGATGTGGACACCGAGGAACTTGAAGCTGCTGACCTGCTCCACCTCAGCGTTGTTGATGTAGGTGGGGGGATGCTGGTCTACACGCTGTCTCCTGAAGTCTACGATCATCTCCTTAGTTTTACTGACGTTTAGAGAGAGGTTATTTTCCTGACACCAGCTGGTCAGTGATTTCACCTCATCTCTGTAGGCGCTCTCGTCATTGTTGGTGATGAGGCCAAGGTTGGTGGTGTCGTCAGCAAACTTGAGGATGATGTTGGAGCTGTGCCTGGCGGTACAGTCACAGGTGAACAGGGAATGCAGGAGAGGGCTGAGAACACAGCCCTGGGGTGTCCCGGTGCTGAGGACACGTGTGGAGGAGAGGTGGCTGCCGATTCTCACCGCCTGTGGAAGTCCCATATCCAGCAGCAGATGGACTTCTCCAGGCCCAGGGCGGTGAGTTTAGAGATCAATTTGGAGGGGATTATGGTACTGAATGCCAAGCTGTAGTCAATGAAAAGCATTCTCACATAGGTGTTGGCCCTCTCCAGATGGGTGAGAGAGGTGTGAACTGCTACGGCAATGGCGTCGTCTGTAGACGTCTTTGCTCTGTATGCAACTGCAGCAGGTCCAGGGTGACAGGGAGGGAGCCATAGATGTGTGTCTTAATGATTCGCTCAAAGCACTTCATGATGACAGATGTAAGTGCTATGGGCCGATAGTCATTAGGGCAGGATGCTGTGGAGGTCTTTGGGATGAGAATAACAGTGGAGGTCTTGAAGATGGTGGGCACGATAGACTGGCTCAGAGACATGTTGAAGATGTTGGTAAACACCCTGGCGAGTTGGTCAGCACAAGCTCTCAGCACCCGACCGGGGATGCCATCGGGCCCTGGTGCTTTGCGGGGGTTTACTTTCTTGAGCGCCCGTCTCACTGTGGCTGTCTCTATACAGAGTGCGGCGTCCTCACTGTCCACATGTGGTCTGGTGACAGGCATGGCGTTGTCTGCGTCAAACCGGGCATAAAAGGTATTGAGCTCCTCCAGAAATGATGAGCTGGACAGTTCCACTGGCCTATTCCTCCCCTTGTAGTCAGTGATGCAGCGTAGTCCATGCCACACGCGCCTTGGGTTGTGGCTCTGTTGAGCAGACTCCACTCTCTCCCTGTATTCTCTCTGGGAATCCACTCCTCCTATTGGTCAACCTTCCTAAGGCTCTGAGTGAGCCCACTCATTTTCTTCCGCTTTATCCAGGCCGTTTTGGTGGTGTTCCCAGGCCAGTCCAGAAACATAGTCGCTCCAGCATGTCCAGGGTCCTCCCTGGGGCCTCCTCCTGGTGGGACGTGCCCAGAACACCTCTGCAGGGAGGTGTCCAGGAGGTATCCAGAACAGATGCCCGAGCCATAACAAGTCAGAGCCTCAACTGGCTCCTCTTGACATGGAGGAGCAGTGGCTCTACACCGAGCTACTCCCATGTGACTGAGCTCCTCACCCAATCTCTAAGGGAGCGCCCAGCCACTCGGCTGAGGAAACTCATTTCAACCGCTTGTACTTGCGAGCTTGTCCTTTTGGTTATAGGTGAGTGACGAGTAGAATTAATCAATCACAGTGAAGTGTGATTGGCCAATCCTCTGTCCAAAAGTGTTATTTGAAGAGGCACAATTACGATTAGATGTATGATTTAGTTTTATAAAGTAGAATTCTGTTCATGGTGGACATTTCAAATAACCCCTGAAGCATAAACATTTGAGAAAAAAAAATGAAATATGCACAGAATATTACATGACATAGTTTTCATCTGTCTGGGGGCAAAACATTGATAACAGGCCAATTTTCAACTTCCCCTTCATAGAGGATAATTTAAAACACCTTCAAAAGTCAACTGTCAATAACTAGACAACGGTGCTAGATCACTCTGAAACCCATGGATAATTAGGAAATCACTTTTACGCAGAACAGCATATCCTACTGGTTACTTAAGCACAAAGAACCTGTTCCAGAATTAAGATTTGATTTGTTTTTTTAAGAATAAATTATCAAAAAAAATTAATCAATTCATTATTGAATTGTTCCTCATGTTTTTAACACTTAGCTTATACAGATCCCGATACTGAACAACAGTACTGAGTTTATAAATATCAATAACTTCAGCGTTTATACTTTTGTAGCAACTTTATATTATTCATATTTTTCAAACGGGGTTATAATTTATGGACGTGAGTATATAAACACGTTTTGTTCATTCGTTGTTTATAAAGTCACTGAAATACTTAAATGCGTGCTTTGTATTGTGTAGTGTGCGTGGCTTTTTTAGTTAGCTTTAGCTAGTGTTAGCTCCGCGCTGTTTCACTCACCTGCCCTCCGATTGTGATGTCGAAAAAAACGATTGGGTTGCTGGGGTTTGAAGGATGGACAGACATTTTAACTACAAAATTATAGCCAAAAGAATATATCTTTTTATACGATAAAGTAATTTCACACGATGGTTTGTTTGTTTTTTTTGAATGGGATACGTTCCCTCAAGCTCGTATAGTGGCCGGCATGTCATTCTACGGATACCAAACAGGCACAAACTAGAATGATCGCGTACTACTAATTTGCAATACGTCACACACGGGAATAAAACACACAAACAGCACCGTACTACTCAACTAGCAGCAAATATTTTCTGGAACTTTTTAAGAACAACATCTTTAAATAAAGAGGACACAAGTATATTTTATAGAATTTAAATTCACAATAAAACAAATGTTTTACAGTCACATAATGAAGAAATGTTTGAAATCTGTTCAAAAGCACCAAAATTCAAAATAAAACTTTTAGCAAGTTGAATATACAGTCTTGTGTATTGTGCATGAGCAAAGAAACTAAACTACCAAAAGCAACATACAAAAAAATAACAGGTGGCCCTATGTAAAATAATATGGTTTCTTGACGTTCACTCCATATTCAGAAAGAGCTGGTTGTAAGTCCTCCATTGTAAGAGTATATTTCTTGTCCTAAAACAGAAAACATGAACAATCTGTTTGTATTTCTTTTCTTTGTATTTCTTGTGCTACAGCATTATTATAGTTTGTTTCATTTAAAGATGTTTAATATAATAACTTTATATGGAAATATGTATGCAAGTATGTATACCTTTGTCTTGCTTCTCGAGCTTCCTGAAGCTGTGCCTTTCATTTTACAATACTGTAGTGCGTCATTGGCAATATCAGAGATGAACTTTTGAGAGGCCAGTGAGATGAGGCGGATTCTGAAGGAAAGTAACAGATTTTAACAAAAGAAAATTATGTCACAGCTTTTTTTGGTATTTTTTTCATTAGCTGTAACACACAAGCCTGTGGAAGACAATGGTGTTGGGATGTCAAGAAGATACAATTTTACATTTAAACAGAAGTCAGTAATATAGCAGGTCATATTGGGAAAAATGTTTATGTGAAGGGCAAGGATTTTACCTGTTGTATCCATAAGATCATTAATAAATGCAACACCATTTTACTTCTTTGTGTGTACCCACAAAATTAATCAAAAAAGTAATCCCATAAACACAAAAAGGGATTTACAAAGGAGAGTGGCCAATAGAATATTAAAGCATTATGAACAATGCTCATTACTCACATCCTTGGATCAGAAGCTTCAAAGCCAGCGCGGTTGAGGTAGTAGCCTGTTACTGCATCAGGAATCTGAAATAATAATAGATACATTTTAAATGAGTGGTTGGCTGCTTTTGTGGCTACCTGCCTCACATACTGAGCAGTTTTTGAAACTTTTTGTTTTTTGAGCTCAGTTTTTAACATCATATCATGGAATTTTAATCAACCAAGATGTGCAGCATATGAAATTCATATACATATGCACATATATTGTGATGTGTGTGCTACTATGTCCTAACCAATTTCCCTTGTGGATCAATAATATCTGTGAAATGAGCAGTTTGTTTTTCCCTTATCTATAGAGACCGTGCAACAGGCTAGCTGAGAAGCTAGCTATGGACATTTGAGATGCTACAGTGGCCATACCGGCTTGTCAAAGCCTGATCCCGTCAGATCTCAGAAGCTAAGCAGGGCCGGGCCTGGTTAGTACTTGGATGGGTGACCACTGGGAATTCCAGGTGCCACAGTGGGGCGCCAGTGGCAAAAACGGTCGTAGTGTCCTTAGGCAAGACACATCACCCACATTGCCTAGTATGAAAGTGGTGTGTGCGTGAATGGTGGCGGTGGTCGGAGGGGCCGATGGCACAGATTGGAGCCTCGCTTCAGTCAGTCTACCCCAGGGCAGCTGTGGTTACAATAGTAGTTTACCACCACCGGGTCTGGAGTGAATGAATAATGCTCGTAAAGCATCTTTGAGTGTCCTGAAAAGCGCTATATAAAACTGATGCATTATTATTATTATTACAGCCTTTTTACAGCACATGTGGCAGCAAATATGACAGAGGATCTTCCAGAGGAAACACTTTGAGGGAATGGACCATTTCGTCAACAAATGAAACACCAGAGTGGAGTAAGAACATAGCCTCTCCTGTTGTGTTCATGTGGCTCCTCCTGGACACTGCTGTGGCCACTTTTGGCTCTTCCACAGATTTGCTGATCCTACCTGACTAGTCTGTTAAAATGCACTGAGACCTTGGATTGAGACACAAAGGTGACTGAAATGAGCAGTGGAAATGTTGCATCAGCATCAACTGCAACAGTTTGCTGCAGCAAAACTTGAAATTCCCTTGGGGTCAATAAAGTATCTCTCTCTGTATTAGATTTTTGTGCAATGCAAGAGTACTTCTTAAATGATAAGGACCAATTCCATGTCAGAACTCAGAATCACATTTGGACAGTTTGAAATAAGCAATTAACTGAACGAGTTGACATACTGTGGGGGTGTAATCCTCCAGCTGCATGAGAAAATCTGCCAGAGGGGTGGTAGAAATAGCAGGTTTCACATCTCCATTTGTGATGCCCCCGGGAACATAAACTCCATTGGAGACAGACGTGTCCACTGATGGAGTTGCCATTGCTGCTGAAACTGAAGCTGAGAGACAAAACGCATTTATTAAATACAGATGCTTCTTATATTATCATAATCAAGAACGTGAAAGGAGACTCATTATCTGGGAAATGTACAATAAAATCAAATACTGAGATATGAACAACAATGTTTTGGAACATAACGTTACCATTACTCGTGACTGGCGGGATGCTGTTATCATTAGCTGGTGCATTATCATTTGCAATGCAATTACTTGAGGTTGAAGAGGTCGTAGATGCCACCCCAGTTGTCACAGATTGGTTTTCCATCTTTTTACAAAGTTGTTTCTTTGCAGCCAAGCAGTCCAATGGAGGCAATGAAGTTAGCCGATGAGCTAACTTCAGCTAACAAGCAAACAAAAACCGTCCTAGCAAGATAATTCCGGGGTGTTTAGCTCGTGTAGCAACAGTTCACAGAAGCAAAACTGCAAATGAAATCAATATTTGTACACCAGATATATACATATATCCTCCAAGCAGATGTTTACCACCATTTGAGATGAGATTTTTGTAGAGCAACAAACGAAAGCTCGAGACTCACGTCTGGACGAGCTATGGGCGTCACGTGACTTGCGTATTCACACACCGAAGCTCTGCCTTGCAAAAATATCATATTATAAACCAAATATGCAGATTTCACACATTCAAACATTCAAAAAAGAGTAGACAAGTGGCATCAAGATATAAACGGATTAAATGGTTAGTACGTTTAACATTACTATATCCATGCACTTATCGGTCTCTGCCACAAGAAGGCGGTGTGCTGCTTCAGGATCCCTACAGTCCTAGAGGAAGTGACTGAGTTGTGTTATGAAAGGAGATTGATGTTTTACACTTTATGGCCACTCGAGAGCAAAGGGACCATCTCAGGAGACTAAAGCGAGGATTAGCCTGATATATGGGACAAAACAGGTATTTACACACCAATACAACAGTTACACAGGATTGAATACTGTTAGATTGTATTGCTTATCTATGAACTACAACCTCTGGCTAGTTGGCAAGACGTCAGATCATACAAGTTTACCAACGCGCAGTACCTTTTAAAATGTCTACATAATATTAAGTTCAAGTGTTGAATGGGTTCTGGTTTATCGTAATGTGATTTTCTTACTGTGGGCTCACCACCTGCGGAGGGGTTCATAGGGGGGGTCAGGTGCTATGAGGATTGGGCAGCAAGCTGCCCCCGCGACCCAGCCGGATTAAGCGGGAGAAGATGGATGGATGGATGGATGGATTTTCTTACTGTGTTGTCTCTATTTGTCAAACAAGCTCTGTCTGTGTTTGAAGAAAATAATTTCACCTTGTGAACAATAAATTCTACAGTCTAGCTAAATCTATTCAAGACCTTATTTTCCTGTGTATAGTTTTGATTACTTTGTGTCTGTTACTAAGCCTACTTTGGGAATTTCTTACTGTTAATTATTCATAATCACCAAAATGTATAATATTACAACTATTCTGTATGAATTGACACACAGAATATGTTTATTTATACTCATTATCCCAATTATCATAGTACACACCTTGTAGTTTATTAGTTTATTGTAAGTTGATATAACTTTATGTAAGCCTTGCTCCAATTTTGGGACTAGCAGCCTTAATTAGTTAACAAGAATAAATAAATAACTTTCATCAAACAATTATCACATTTGACTCTTTGATGATTTTTCCTAGTTCACAGTGCTCCAAAATGACCCAGGTCAGTGTTATTGTTGTGGGGGCTGGTTGCAGAGGTGACAACTACTCCAACTATGCCACCATCCACCCTGATCGTACAAAGGTGTGTATATACAATAAAACACTACTTAAATCAAAACATTTGTAACAGGTTCATAGTAGATTAATATTCACACTTAACATACTGATGTTTTCTTTCTTTGTGACTTAGGTTGTGGGGGTAGCTGATCCAAGAAAGTTTGCCCGCACAAAACTTCAACAAAAACATAATATTGAAAACGAAAATGTATTTGAAGGTGCGTTTCATAAAAAATGTCTCCAAAATGTCAAATACATCTGATAAATACCGCCTTCATCTTTAGAACAGAGAAAATAGTTGTAAATATTTAATTTGTCTCTTTTAACAAGACTGGGAAAGTATGGCTGCAAGAGAGAAATTTGCAGATGCTGCTTTAATTTGCACTCCAGACCGCATTCACAAGGTAATGTCATTAAAACATACAGTCACCACAGATTTTGTGAACCTTGTGTTTACTACTTGTCCTGCACTTCTTATAGGACCCTGCTATAGCCTTTGCAAAGAAGGGTTATCATATCCTTCTGGAGAAACCAATGGCTGTGAGTTTCATTAGTGTTTATAACAGAAAGATTCAATGTGATGGATGCTGTTTTTTTTTTTAAAACTAAATGAAACCTTTAGACCACTCCTGAAGACTGCAGAGCGATTGTAGAGGCTTGCATTGAGAGTGAGGTTATACTTTCTGTGGGCCACGTTCTGCGCTATGATCCCACCATCCACAAGATCAAGGTCTCTGTTTCCCTGTCTGTTTAAAGGTGCATTGTGTAACTTTTCTGTGAGGAATTCGCCAGGTGTTGTTAAAAATGCACTGAAAGCAAGGATTCTTACTGGGAGCAAGGTGACCTCTCCACAGATCTGACCAGGTTTTTGGCCTGAAGGTGTCACCTGCTTTTCTCCGTGGTAATATAAGAGTTAAATGCTATACAGTGGAACATTTTGGGCAAAACAATAACACCTCCACAGAGACAAACAAGTTACAGTACCTTCATCAGGAAAATGTTGAATGTGTACCTTTTAAATATGAAGGCTAATATTTTATATAAGTAACTAAATAATTATATTGTTACTGTATATCTTATGCAGGAGCTCATTGAGGAAGGAGCCATTGGAGATGTGATCCATATTCAGCACTTAGAACCGGTAAATACATTTCCTATTTAATAATATCTAAATTTCAGTTGGCCTGTCTTGATACTCAACCACAAGTACAAATGTTTGCCTGTTTACCTGTATGAGTCCTCAAATGATGTCAGGGCATTATGCAACTTTAATATATTAGTGTGGAGAAGTTTTTTTTTAGATTATTTAGTTTCTAAACATGAAATTAATGAATGAAGAATTGAAAACAAATCAAACATACTGTCAATAGCCTATTACTGTGATGATTACAGCATATCATAGTGAACTAATCTACAGTTTTTTTTAATATTTACACTGATTAGTGAGCATAAGTCACACTTTTGCTTCTTAAGTAAACTGTGGTAATGAAAACATATTTAATCCAAATATTTTGTTGTAGGTTGGCTTTTATCACTTTGCACATTCTTTCGTTCGAGGAAACTGGAGAAATGAGGCAGAAAGCTCATTCGCACTTTTGGCCAAATCGTGTCATGACATCGACCTCATACATCACTGGGCTGGGGCACGAAGGTAAACCAAAGCTGTTACAAATTAATCCAAATATTTGACCCTGTGAAGCAACGGAGACACAAAGAGTAGCCCCAATAACTCAACACTGTGAATTAATAAACATGACACATTATATTTAAACTAACATAGCACAATAATTTACCATTGCATAACTACTCAGTATTGCTAAAAAGGTCTCTGATCTCCTTTCTTTCAGAGAAAATGTCTGTCAAATTAGAATAAATTTTGAAGGGTGAACAGTGTTCAAAATGCCATCTGTAAAAAAGCTGGAATGTTGAGATATGCCCACTGTCAGAGATGAAATATTAACTCTGATGCTTGCTATCTCAGGTGCATCAAGCTGTCATCATTTGGATCTGTTAGTCATTTCAAAAAGGCACACAAGGTAAGGTAACCATTATTTGTGCATGGTTACAAAATATAAGGTTACAATTATTATTATTTTAATACATTCACTCAAACCTAAAGTATGTTAAAAAAAAAAAAAAAAGTGTTATTTAGAACACCACATAAGCAATCTACCAATACAATTCCAAGATTAACAGTGCATACATTTTTTTGTTTGTTAAACTAAACAATTAAATATGATTTGTTTTTTTCAGCCAACTGGTGCTGGAGAGCGCTGCCTTGATTGTCCCGTAGAGAAAGACTGTTCATATTCTGCTTCTAAAATATATCTGGACCAAGTAAAACAGGTTCAGCACATTTTATATAATCTATTTTATATTACCCTTTTCCACAAGCCCTATACAATCCAACCAGGAAAGAAAAAACTGTCAGGAAAATTTGATGTTTAACCATCTAGCCAGTAGATACAAAAATGTATTGGATTTTTTTTAGTGCAGGAAGAAAGAGGAGATAGAGAACATCTATATGAATTACTTGAGATATGAGTGGTTTAATGGAAACAATAGCACACTACACACAGTGGATAGGAGCATACAAGTGATTTTCCTGATTGAATATAAAATATTCCTATTTACACAAATAATCTATTTTGTATGTAGGGTCACACTGGCTGGCCTGTGTCAGTCATCTGCCAAAACTCATACCCCGACATCGAGTCCGTGACTGAAGCTCTGAGGAGCGGACCATATGGACGCTGTGTTTACGAATGTGACAACGATGTGTGCACTAATCAGGTATTAGAACACTCATGAAATAGTATTATTCATCCATCCATCTTCTTCCGCTTTATCCAGTTGGGTCACAGGGGCAGCAGTTCACTGCTTAGTCCTTTGTACCGGGCGACGTCCTCGATTTTATACGGTTTGTAAGGTTTGGGTTGATGGGGGAAACCGGAGTGCCTGGAGGAACCCCATCCAGACACAGGGTGAACATGCAAACTCCACAGGGGACTAATGAGAGTCCATCTTGAGATACTCCCACTGTAAGGTTCAATTTCACCCAGCAGCGGGTGGACCAATGACAGAGCAGCATTGAGCTTTATGCTGAAGCCAAAGGCTAAGCACCCAAGTGAACCAAAACAAACATGGCAACACCAACTGACGTACTTTAGCCTATTTAGAGAAAATTACAGACTAGTTTGTTTGTGAAAAATATGCAGAGAAGGGCAGTGCTTTATGGACAGAAAAGATGTCTGTGTTTTTCTCTCAGCTGTATGTAACAAAAGTTGGATTTTTCGTCTAGTTCAAATGTCCGTCATGGTGTTCTGCCTTTTTCCTGATCACTTTCAGTGAAAGCCTATTGATACAGGTATAGAACTCAATTCAGATTCTACACATATCAGCCTGGCCTGAGCCAGGTTATCAATAAACACCAAATATCATCATAGCTAACAAATATTCTTTTACTACATCATTAAGAATAATTATGTACCGTTGTTTGTCATTTGTGTTCACACAACATATCCCAACATCTTAGAATCCCTATCATTTAAAATGTGTCATATTTGCTATTTACTGTCAGAATCCACATTTGTTGTGAAACTGGTGGCATAAATAAAGAAAAGGAAAACACTGTTTCCCAGTAGCTTCAGAAAGTGTCAAATGCTAGAATAGTTTAAAGCATAGTCTGTATAAATGATAATACATTATTTTGTTTTTATTCCCAGGTTGTGAACATGGAGTTTGAAGGTGGAGTGACAGCAGCATTTTCCATGGTGGCTTTTACAGAAAAGATTTGCCAGAGACAGACAACTATCTATGGCAGCAAGGTTCAACTACAACTAACATTTTTATTATGTCTAATTTCATTACCAAATCACTTGGTCTGACACTTGTAACGTGACTGCCTCAAAGGGAGAGCTCTCTTATGATGCCAATGGGGTGCGAGTGTTTGACTTCCTGACTCGGAGATCAACTAAACATAACCCAAGCAGCGATGCCTTAAATCACTTTGGGATGAGTGGACACGGAGGAGCAGACTACCACCTCATGAACGCATTTATTTCTGCTGTGGCTGTGAGTAATGTTGCTTATCTAATTTTAATTCACAGTCTTGTTCTTGTATTGCATTGATTTATAATACAGTATCTCATCAGCTAGTATTTCAGATCCAATGAAGTTTGATGAAATTTACAATACAAGAATTTCATCAGAGATACTTCCCTAAGCTAAAGTTCATAATGCCCATCAACATAAAACATCACCTTCTTTCAGAATTGAGTGCAATTAACTGGAAAATATTTTTTAAAAAGACCGTATTTTCCCGGACTATAGAGCGCACCTGTATATAAGCCGCATCCACTCAAAATGAGATTAAATGTACATTTATGTACCTGAACAGATTCTTTCCGAACAGTGCCTTTTAACATGGCAGCAACTGTGCTGATTAAAACGAGGTCAAAAACAGAAAAGAACCGGTAATTGATTACAGTACCTTCATTTCTCCTGTGCAGTGAAACCACAAGTCACTTTAATCATCTTCGCGGAAACCACTGACCCAAGCTTACGTGCAGCAGCACGGTAGAAGTCTGCATGGGACAGAATTTTCGGTCCCGCTCCCGCCCGCATTCTTCAGTACCGCTCCTGCATCGTGCGGTCGTGCTTCCGCGCGTCCGCATTCTTCAGTCCTGCTACCGCATTCAGCGGAGTGCAGGGCTCTATAGCACGGTTTCCTTCCTGGATAGTAAGATCGATGCCTTCAACTTAAAACTTGCATCATACAAACTCCTTCGTGTGATTTTCATGATGAAGGGATGAGGATTTGAAAATAATTGCCAGTTAGTAATTTGTCGTGCGTGTTATATCTGCTAAATAAAAAGTAGTGTATTCTTCTTGCATTAATTTTCCATCTATCTTGTTTTTGAAATTCTGGTTAGAGCGCCCCTAGCGGTGGAAGAGAAATCCACAGAATAGCCGCACCTTTGTAAAAGCCACATGGTTCAAAGCCTGGGAAAAAAGTAGCAGCTTATAGTCCGGAAAATACGGTATATATATTCTTATTGAGAGACTTGTCAAGCTTGCATGGTAGCAAGTGTAGGATCATCTCTTTTTAGTTACTTTTGAGTCTCTGTACTTTGCAGTTGTTAAAATATTGGTCACTAAAGCACATTACCAATAATGGCATTTGTGTGTTTGAAGAACAATGATCCATCCTTAATTCGCTCCGGACCAAAGGAGACGCTGCGCAGCCATCTGCTGGTGTTTGAAGCGGAGCGCTCCCGGGTCCAAGGCAGAGTGGTCTTCTGTGGTGATAATGACAGGAAAGCCAATTAATATTCACATTTTAAAGGGGCACTATGTAACTTTGTATGGTTTATCCCATGCTGGTCTCTATGGAGATGTAATTGCTATTGCTTGTTATTTCTATATTTATTCAATTTCAGTTATTCAATTATTCAGTTACTTAGTGCAATGCAACTAAGAAAAAGGCAAGTTTATTTGGATAGCACAATTTGTACACATAGTAATTCAGTGTGTGCTTTGCAGAATAAGAAATACATTCAAATCACATTACAAATAAATCAAAACATAATGAAACAGAATGAAAACCTTTCAGTCATATGCACAGCTAAACATACGACTGAAAGGTTTTCAGTCATATATTTATGTGGTTCTAAAAGGGATTAAAACAGAGTTAAAGTAGAGGCCTGTCTCAGATGTTCAACAATGATGTTCATGACAGTTTTTCCAGGTTTTAGCTGCAAGATTCTGAAACGCTGACTCCCTGTGTTTAGTCATGATTCTGGGCACCAGCTGGAGGCTGGTCCCTGAGAACCTCAGAAGGCGCTTTCAGGCCGGTGCCGGTTCCCACAACTAATCTCGAACCGACTGACATGGTCACGCTGAAAATCAGAGCCTTTGGGAACCGAAAAGTTGGTTGTAAAACTTGTTTTTTCCAAGCGAACAGGGACGCCACAGATGACATGAGCAGGTTCATCCGGGTCACACGTGGTAAAGTAAACAAACAAGAAAAAACATGGAATATGCATCCTTGGGAATATGGTGGAGAAAAATGACAAGAAGATTGTGCAGTGGTCAGCGGAGGAGACCAAATATTTGCTGGCCGTATGGACTTCAACAGAATTGCAACAAAAGCTAGACAGCAGCACAAGAAAAAGCAAGCTATATTGATCCATATGCGATCCATGATTGTTATTTTTCGTGCTCTGACATCTGCTTTCGTATGGTCTTGTTTTATTTAGTGGCAAAGCCACGCCCTCTTTCGATGATGCATCCTGGGTTCACTTAAATGGTTTGAAAGTGGGTCGTTCGTCGGGGAGAACTTTAGTACCCAGTGGAACTGGTGTGGGAACCGGCACCGTTCTGGCCGACCTGAAAACAGTTAGAGAGGGAGATGATTCATATGGCCCTAACATGTCAGAGATGTACTTTGGTGCTAGGCCTTGGAAAGACTTGTACACAAGCAGAGGTGCTTTAAAGTCTATTCTCTGAGCTACAGTAAGCCAGTGCAGAAAACATAGTGCCCCTTTAAGAGCTTCTAACACTAATAGTCAATATAATCAATGACCAAAATAATAAAAAAGAAAGGGGACTTTACTTGGGATTTATAGACTGTAATAATTTCTCAGGGATTTAAAATTTGCACTACAATTATGATGCTCTTATAATACGATGTAATTATATATATATATATATATATATATATATATATATATATATATATATATATATAAATATATATATATATATATATATATATATATATATATATATATATATATATATATATATATATAAATATAAATTCTTGATGAAAAGCAGAGTATGTTCTTTTTTTTTCAAACTTCTGTATTGTAAAGCTTAACTGCAACTCATGTCAATGAGAAATGCACAGGAACAGTAACCAGGTGAAACAATGAGAAATATAGTGAAATGCCTCATGCTGTTAAGAGAAGGAAGAGGAAAAGTTTTCTAGATTTGATTCGCTCTTGTTTGTCTCGCTCGTGCCGGTCGTTAGTAACGGGTCGACCCATAACCGCGGGTTCGGGCGGGTTCGGGCGGGTCGGATAACTCAATAAGAAGAGGTAAAGTGGGTTCGGGTGAGTCGGGTCCCATCATAGCCTTGCCTAAAGCATGTACTGTAGCGCTGATTAACAAACAGCGCAGGACTTTTGTATTTGCGTGTGTTACCAAATGAAAACTGTGAGAGACAAGAAAAGGCAAATGGTGTCCTGTGCGCACGGAGCGGACACGTGAAAACCGTAGTTTCATAGTTATGCATTGAAACCACATAAACGATGCTCCAGCGTGAACGAGACAGGTCACGAATCATACACGCAAAGACAAAGCTCCTCACCTGGACGGTATGGAACACCAAGACTGCCACAATTCGCACATACTAACTCACGTTGAACTCAAGTTTGCGCGTTTTGCACAAAACGCGCGTAAAAAACGCGCAAACTTGAATTCAACGTGAGTTAGTATGTGCGAATTGTGGCAGTCTTGGCGTTCCATAGGACGGAGACACATCCGGAGCTCGTACGCGCTACGTCAGGTGCTCCTCGCTCCATGATCCATGAGCTTTACTCCCAAACTCCACTGAAAGCTTCTGTGTGTGGTATATCCTGTGAGTGCGTGGGTCATTTCAGACATATCCTAAACAGTGCACCTGAGTGTAAATAGGAAACAAAACCGCGTGTTCGCGAGGCGCACCCCTCAGATACTACAGCCAGCTGCAGTGGAGCGCAGCATGTGAGTTTTAATGTGCACGGGTTCGGATCGGGTCCCAATCATAGATTGTATATTCTTTATACTGTCTGTGGTGTCAGTATTTGAATCCACTGTTAGTTGGACACTGTTAGGAAAATACATCTATGAAAATATATAAAGGCTTGTATCATTGAGCTGTGCCTTTCCTCTAAAATACACTGGAATACAGCAAACTGCACAGATAAACATATTAAGTCTACCACACATTTACAGTTATCAGTATCAATTCAAACACAGACAGAAACCTCTGTATAAAAATACAAACAGATATTTTTTCTCTTACAAACCAGGTGTCTCCACTATCTGGCCAGCTTGGACAAATGGAGAGGGTTGTTTGGCATAAGGGTGCCTCTTCTAGATCTTACAGTGCATATGTCAGGTTTGTTTAATCATTACATGATTTGGTGGGATAGTACCTGTGGTAAATATTTATAATAGTTTTACATCAGTCAAGTGGCAGTGGGCAAAAGTTGAAAAGAGAAGCACAAAAAAATATAACACATAGCGGTGAGAAAATGCAATACCTTACCATAGAAAATTCTCACGGAAAAATTAACTACTGCATATAATCATAACTACTGTGTAATTTAGACAGGTCTTGACCGTTTTTACAGTATGGTTGCTTGGTTAGGACATACATCACACAATTATTCCCAGAACATAGCTAAAAATGATTTATCCAAACTCTACTAAAGTGGATACTGGAGTATAGCCTATTCTGCATGTAAAATGTGTCGCAATGTGAGTTGAATTAGAAAATATGAAATGTGGGAAGTATGAGGACTAGAGATTCATTTGAGTGGTATAGAGCTCACCTCTATGACGTTAGGGTGGTCCAAAAAATCAAAGTTCTAATCAAAGTCTACCTCCCAAGGTCTTAAGTGAGTCTACCTATGGAAAAATAACAATTGTCTCTATTTGATGTCAAAGTCAGAGGAGCAGATGCTAGGAAGCAAATTGCCCTCACATTTTTATACAGCGCTTTTCCACCTTCAAGGCTCAAAGCAATTTACAACAAGGAACCACTCACCCATTCACACATATTCATACACTATCGGTGAGGTGGGTTAAGTGTCTTACTCAAGGATACAACAACATTCATCTGTGGGAGCTGGAATCACACCACCAACCTTGGAACCTCGGTTAGTGGATCTGACCACTCAACCAATGACGTTTTATGTTGAGTGTGGGATTCGAACCGCCAACCATTGGACAAACGCTCCACCAACTAAGCTATTTGTTTGTTTGTTGATTGATTGATTGATTGATTGATTGGATATTTTACCAGGTAAGTCCATTGAAAACGGCTTCTCATTTACAATGACGACCTGGGACCTATGTTGCCTGTTTCTAGGTTGGCTACTGCCGCTAAGAGACTATACAAGTGTTGGCATCATTTGGGAAGAAGCATGGATGTATAATAAGAGCCATTATTATAATAATGGCGGCACGGTGGCTGAGTGGCAACACTCAGGCCTCACAGCAAGAAGGTTGTGGATTCGATCCCCGGGTCGCCCGGGCTTTTCTGTGTGGAGTTTGCATGTTCCTCCCTGTGTCTGGATGGGTTTCCTCCGGGTACTCCGGTTTCCCCCATCAACACAAAACATGCCCGCACCCCTATGAACTAACATCAAGGACCATGTTGTCCACCCTCCTGTGGGCTCACCACCTGCAGAGGGGTTCATAGGGGGGGTCTGGTGCTATGAGTATTGGGCAGCAAGCTGCCCCCGCGACCCAGCCGGATTAAGCGGGAGAAGATGGATGGATGGATGGATTATAATAATTATAATAATAATATAATAAGATTTTATTATAGTTGTTTAGAAAGAAGTCATAAGCTTCTGTTCTTGAGCTACCTTTAAATATTAACCAATCAGGATGATATTTTACATGGGATATTATTTTATGGGTTAGACTCAAATAAAATATTCGGAGGAAAGAAATTTGAAACTTGAAAAGAAAAAAAAAACATTATTTTGTGGACTGCCCTACTGTGACATATATCAATTGCCAGGGTATAATTAGTCAAATAATAACTGGATAGAGTATTGCTACCTTAGACCTGTCTTGAGCATAGAATTATAATTATCTCTTCATCCATGGTCTTGAGTCGACATAGTATATACGATATATGATATCTATGGTAGCCACTCACTGTAACTTCAGCGAAAAAACAACTCTTCTGCCCAGAAAGTATTTTTCCCATAGAGCGCAATGTAATCACAAACTGTGTTCGGCTGACAAGCCACTGACAGTTTTCCAAAAGGTTTTGTGGCGATATTTACCCATTTTTAGATCATAAACTTTTTTCTCTGATCAAATTCTTCAGTTGTGCTGCAGCCATAGAACTATAATAAAATCTTATTATTTTTATTATTATATTATAATCTTATTATTATAGCTCTTATACATCCATGGTTGCAGCTTTTTAACAGCTTCTCAACAGCTTTTTAATCGTTATCTCCTGCTCCGCTTTAGCACCTCTCGCTCTGATTGGTTACGTGCCCCTTTTGCGTTCAGTAGGCTCAAGAGCATAGACCGTGTATATATATATTCTTTTAAACAGTTTATGCCATGGATGTATAATAAGAGCTATAATAAAATAAAATAAAATAAAATAAAATACAATTTTAAAAAATTTAAACAAAAATTTTTAACTAAAATTTAATTATTTTTTTTTAATTAAAAAAAAAAAAAAAAAAAAAAAAAAAGATTTTATTATAATTCTATGGTCTATGCTCCAGAGGCTGGGAGACACCGGAAGTACCTAGCCGGGCTAGGCTAATCTGGAGCTCGGCCCATTTTAAATGGGCGGCCATGTTTAGTTTCCGGGGCTTCTACCCAGTTCTACAGGAGGGTTTGCAGGCTTCGTCAACATGTCTTGTTGCGCCGTTGGTTGCACAAACCGTTTTGATAAAAATAATAAAACGCGCAAGTTTTACAGAATACCGTCAACTCGTACTCCTTTCAAGGCAAACAAGAGACGTCTTTGGTTACAAGCAATCAGAAGAAGCGACTGGAACGAGCAGATTATTAAAAATGCTAATATCTGCAGCGATCACTTTATATCAGGTAAGCTTGATAGCTGATCAGCATCGCTGGTTTTATAAACACATTTGCTGAGTCTTACATATATGAAAATGTATATAATCGCTCAGATTTGAGTTGAACTATCTTATGTACCATGGCTAAATGTTCCTATGTTGCTTGCCAAACTTTAGCAACTGTTGTTTGCAACCACATGGTGACCTTAAGACAACCGTGAGGTTTTATCATAACATAGTGTTAAGTCACAGGAACACACTTTATTTGTACAGGAGCGGCATCTGACGACATCAACAGTCCTGACTTTGTCCCATCTATCTTCCCCTCGGATCAAGGCGATGAAAAATTGGGAAGGTAAGTGTGATCACTTTCGCTTGCTTTGTTATTGTCTGATCAGCCATCAGCCAGCATGGTTCCACATATTGTGACTGGAAGCGCGAAGAAAAACGTTTAGTGATTTAATGCAACTATATCGTTTTTCTGTTGTATTTAAAGCTCACTGAGACCATAGAACTACAGTAAAATGTATGATTGAAACATGGTATGCAGACATCTTAGATGGGAGAGTTGGGGTGTCTGCATGTCATTTGTACTTGAATTATGAATGTAAGAAACTTATAGTCAACCAAGAAAAAAAAAATTAAATTATTGTCTTTTGGTTTTCAGATACAAGAGAAAAAGACGAAAGGATGAAGCCCCCAGCAGAAATTTAGACAATGGTCCACAGTCAGTCAGTCAGTCCACATCCACATCCATATCCATTTCCCTCTCTCCAAATGATTGTGGAATGGAACCTCATGCTGATCTTTGTACTGGTAAAAACCCTTAATACTAATCTGACCAAGACTATGTGAACCGATCTGGATTTTTATAATGTTTATATGAAAACTGCAAGCCCCTCTTATGAATGTCAATTATTGTACACAACTACAGGTACTAATAACATTATCAGGTTGTCATGTTTATTTTTGAGTAATTGTTTGGCATAGTCTGAATAATCACCCAGAATTTAACTGTTTACCACATATAAAAATAAGATGGTAACATTTTGATCTGTCCAATTTTTTTTCAGAAGCTATGGTTTCAAAGGTTGTTCATGATGACCTCAAACAGAAGCACAGTCGACTTCAAACCGAGTGTGACAATCTGCGTGCGGACATCAGCAAACTGAAAGCAGAGAATGAACAATTAAAAGAAATGATCAGGGGTACACAGTTCTCCTTCGCTACTCTCAAGTGTAAAGCAGCACATGTCCTGTTCTTCACAGGTCTGACAAGTGCCCTCTTTGATTGGGTCTTGGAGGTAGTTAAAGACAGTGTAGAAGTTGTGTGTGGCTCTCTGACCTTGGAGGACCATCTATTGGTCATCCTCATGAAACTACGGTTAGGGCTCACCAATAAGGATATTGCTTTCAGGTTTAACAGTACCGAATGTGACATCTCAAACATTTTGAGAAGCTGGTTACCTGTTATGTCTCAGACTTTACAACCTCTAATCAAGTGGCCAAGTAAGCATGCCATATTAAGGAATATGCCAAAATGTTTCAAACCTAAATACCAGTGTTGCAGGTGCATTATTAACTGCACAGAAATTTTTATTGACAGACCTACAAATTTAACAGCCAGAGCCCAAAAATATTCAGATCATAACACAGTCAAGTATTTGGTTGGCATGTCACCTGCAGGAGCTATTACTTTTCTTTCCAAAGGTTGTGCCGGGCATGTTTCTGATAAAAAACTTGCAGCTGATTCCAGATTTTATGACCTTCTACAAGAAAATGATGAGATACTAGCCAATCGTGGTTTTACCATCAGAGATGAACTTGCCTTGTGTGGTGCTACCCTGAGGATCCCTCACTTCACCAAAGGAAAAAAGCAGCTGTCTGCTGAAGTAGAAACATCACGGTGTTTGTCCAAAGTTAGAATACACATTGAAAGAGTAATAGGGAGATGGAAAACTTTCAGAATTCTTACTACTGTTATTCCAGTGTCACAGGTCGACCTGTTGGATGACATGGTAATTGTGTGTGCAGCATTAACAAACATTTGCAAAAGTATAGAGCTCCTGCACCCACATGACTAAATCTAACCCGGTGTTGGCAATGGTGAATTAGTTTTTCTTTGTCATTAAATGAAGTCATAGACAAAAATTTATTTGAAAACTAATCAGATTACACATTAATGACCCTTACCTGGCACTGGTCTTTGGAGGTGTTTGAGGAAAATATACTTCATTATAAAGCTCGGTATCTATAACATTTAAAGATATTGACAGTTTAAATTATGTTAAACTGATAAAAATCACTCGTGGCAATGTAATAAATACACAAAACTACTGATTTAGGTTTAGTCCCTAGGGGGGGAAAAAACTGTCAGTACTTCAGAAGTTACGGAACCTTAAAATTGTTTTATTGGTTTTGTGGGAATGTAACCAATATAGCAAGTTACTGATGTATGCAGTAAACTTTTTTGATGCATGTTTGAATGTAAATAAAACTGTTACAATCAAAGTGTTTCAAAATACATTGTTTTTAGGTGGTCCTACTGCGGGTTAAGAGCTCAGGCAGGATACTTTTTCTGGCCAACATCATCTGTTTGTGTTGTGAACTAGTACTGTGCGTTTGTATCCTACTCGGTTACATCCACAATTCATGTTTTTTCTTTTGCATTTCAACTCAAAACAGCGGCATCAGCGATAACTCCAGATAGGCCTCGGTAACCTTAAGAACTGTGATCGTGAGAGTACCTGTATAATATTGTCTATATATTATGCCTTGTGTTCTTTATTTTTATCTTAATCCAAATGTGATGTTAACACAAAAAGCTTGTAATCCGGCCTGTCTGTTAGTTCATACACCACGTTACTGGATTCACTTTTGCTACCACGATTAAATCATTGTTTTCAATGTTGTCAATATCGACCGTAGCAGTAATTTGACTTAGACGTTAAACTATTTTTGGTCTACTGTATGTGGCATCCAGCAGGTGGCGCAGTGGTTGGGGGCCCATTGGATAGCCGGGGGTCGTGGAGATGAAGAGAGGCGGGGATTGCGCGCTGTCGTAGGTTAGTGGAGGCAGCAGAAGCACCACCGAGATCCATCATATCCTCCTCTGTATTTTCGTGATAGGACCTTTCTCTCCCTCCATCCATCCCGCTCTGGTAAGGACTCGCTCCCGGACCAAGACATAAATCTAACCAAAGGAAGAATAACATCAGAAAAGTGCTTCAAAATGCTGGCGTGCACTGAAATGATCACCATGTGTCTCCAATCTGCCAAACAAGAACATTTACGACAACTGGACCACAACCACAATCAAGGCATCGCTATTTTTCAGGATGTAAGTAGACATTTTGAAATACCAAGCAGTCTTTATTTTCATCTTATCACTTCTCTTTGCCTGTCTTCATCTAAAATGGTACTAAGCTGTTCATTGTGGAGCGCATCTCACAAAATGATCTGAAAATTGTGAATGGTCCGTATAGCTCGTGAAGGTGCTAAGGTTTCATTCATTCATAATCGCAGGTCAGATTATGTAATAAAGGTGAGTGTTTGGGCATCAGCGCGTGAATGACAAAAGAGAAAGGTTGTACCAGCTGACAACCCTCTCACTGACAGAGGTGAAAATATATGGACTGTATAAAGGTTAGATGACAGAGCGGACAATGGCATCACCCTATTGATAATTTGGATACATTCATCCAACTATTGCTCTGAAAAGGGCTGCTTCATGCCATTGAATTGTACCAGAAGATGTTATAACAAAATGGTTTAGCCCCTACTAGACTCAAGTACATTATCATAAAAAGTACATTGTCATTGTCCCTAATGTCAGTGTAATATACACTTTATAGTAAGAAACATTATAGGCTGTAAAATTGAAACATTCTTAGATGTAAATTTGCGTAAATTAAAGTAGGCTATGATATTTTAAATGTATGACATATTTAGGGTTAGGCTTGTTACATTGTAATTTGTGTTTTTGGGAAAACAGTTTTTCAATTTTGTTGATGATCTTTACATGTACACTGAAAATCAGTCACTTTTCATTGTAAAAAGCATTAAGCAAATCATGAAATTATGGATTATATAGCCTTTGCTTCTACAGAAGTGATGGCCATTTTCTGTCAGTGTTTCTGTCTAATCAATGTAATGCAAAGGGAAATCCCATCAGGCAAATTGACTGAGCTGTCTTTAAGAGCTTTGTGCATGCCACAAGGATGTTTATTCATTAACAACTACAACCTCTGACAGCACACATATGCTTCATATTTGTCTCTTTATTCTACAAGATTTTCCCCTAACATCTTTTTAGTTCATCATTTCTAATACAACGTTGTGCAGCTCATGCCGTGGTTTCCTGCTCAACCTTAAAATTAAATTCTGTCTTTACAAAACATCAACAGCTATACATCTAAATTATTCAAAAGTCATTTTACAGATAGTTAGGCTTGTAGATTTATACTAGGCATATCCATCTAAGCCTGGCTTGGTCTTCTCACATCACAAGAGCTGGCTGTAAATATAATCCCTCATTTTCCTCAAGGCACATTACGGACCACTGAAGTGCGCGTTACTGCAGACTGAGCAGTTTAAAGTAGTTAGCCTCCATTTTCCCATGATGCCCTGGGCTTTCCTCGTTGGAGGCTGTTACAATTATTAATGGAGAGGCAATCATTGGTTTAGTGCAGTGCAAATTAAGAGTTTGGTTGCAGTAGGGTGCCATTTATTAAACTAAGCTCTGATTTGAGGTTTGATATCATAACTTGTCTGAAGCTTTACAGTTCAAAGATACGCTGACTGAATCACGGTCGGACCATGCAGTAGAATGATTTGAGATAATTAAAAAGATTGAATTTGATGGTGGATAATTAGAGTGGGTTCATTATCAGGCCCAACTGGCCTTGATAAAGTTAAGTGAATAGGATTTAATATGAAGAAGGTTACAATGTATTCACCAATAAGTGCTATACAGTACTATTGTAGTGCTATCGTGGTTATAGCTTGGGATCCAGACTGGTTCTTTCTGTATATTCAGCAGAAGATCTCTCAGTTGGCCTCTTCCACCCTGTCTCTGGTCAAACTCAGACTGAGCTGTGCAATCACATTTGTTTGTTTTAGTGACCATGGGAAACAGACAAGCTCATTGGTCATCTTTAGAACAATGTCAGAGTTCTCTTACTTAGAATTAACACCATTTAGAGCTTTGCTCATTGATTCAGCACTGTAATGTTTTTTTCATTGTAGCCTATGCGGTTATATTTGTTGAGACGCTGATGAGCAATGTGTGTCCCTGATTGGCAGATCCACCTGTCAATCACGCCCATCATAACTCAAGGAGATAAAACTGGTGTCCAGACGACTACACGTCTTTGGAAGGTACCGGAGAAGAGTATTCTTAGCTGCATGGAAATACATTATAATATACAGTGTCAAATTCACCAATTGTGGTGAAATGTTTTTCCACACACATTTAATTAAGTCTCAAGACGCCACTGAAATGTGAAAACTGTATAGCACAAGTGACGCCATTTTTAACCATTCCCCATATTCTTCCTTTTATTCAAGAGTGGATCTCCTGCTGTGTCTCCTCTCATTACAGTAGAGCAACACTTTAGACCGACTCAAGGTGCTTTTGTGCATTTGTCTCCTTCCTCTGTTAAAAGCACTATTTATAGTCCGCTGAGAACCGTTTGATTTAATAGACATGGGCCTCTCAGCTGCTGCTCATTTGACAGCTTTTCCCTTCGCTTTTTGAGTTGATAAATAGTTTCAGTAACTAACAGAGAATACAGTTTGTAACCGAGAATACAGTTTGTATTCCCTTTTTAGTGACATTTTAAAAATAACTGATAAACCAGCGGTGTCCTGTATTTTTGTTTTTTAATTGACTATTGCAGATATCTTGCTATTTTCAAAAAAGAACAGTTAAAATGTTAAAGTGATGCAAACAGTTCAAAGACCCTTCTGCACATACCTAATGACCTGGAGCTGTGGCAACAGTAAAAAATGGGCCAAATACAGATGATAAATTTATGAGCACAGTTAAGTAAAATCTAATCTTAATCTAGTGATAAATGGTGATTGTCCTATAGGCAGAACACAAGATTTTTATTATTGCATCAAACGTCTTAACAGCCAACAACACAGGAAGCTGTTTTGTGAATAAATTATTTGATACATTTTTGTGTTAAAGGTTTATCGGGGAAACATTGCAAAGTCAGTACAATTTTTGTACCCTTATATCCGTGGTGCGGTACACATAAAACATGATATTCTTATATTATATTAAATTGATTCTTGTGAGCTTGTTCTCTGTTTGAGAGAAGAACACAGCCTAAATAAGGGTTTGTGTGTTAAACGTGTGAATGAAACAAAACACAATTCCATGTATGTTTGTGATGAAGAAATAACATTATAACATAGATTGGAAAATAGCGTCACATAGGCTCTTTAAAGTAGAGTATAATTATAGACTGGTAGGTAGCCCACCTCCATCTCCTTCACCTCACAGTTGCACAGAGTCCATTCAGTGACATTCAGTGTGTGACAGCTTGTATTACACATCAGCCTCCTCTAAGTTACATTCACATTTCAAAGCTTTGGGGACACTGACTATTCTGCAGATTTGAGCTATAGTAAGTAACCAACAATCCATGTACTTTCCATGTTTAAATAGGGCAGTATCTTTGACAAAGGATGCAGTGTATGGATTACTGTGGACTAACTGTAACATATAGTGGGACCATTACTATTAGATATAAGTCTACAGCCATCCAAAATTAGGAACATCATTTTATATTCTATTGCGTTTATTATGCCATACTTATTGATTTAATCTTATTCAGTTGTTATAGTTATTATTCAAAATATTACATTTGCCATCTAATACCTTTAAACCTATTTTTTGTGGATCTTTCTCTGTTCGTCAAAATGGGTTATTTATTTCCATGATCACTTCAGGTAATAGTTTTCTGACATTTTCGGGACATATTTTTTGTGTATGATAAGGCTTGTGTGTGTAATAACAGTGTAGATGCCACTTACTGTCTGTCAGTCAATACCTCTAGTCTTGTTTTTTCTTTGACTGGAAATATACTCCAGTACACTCTTCACTTAAATGCTGCTGAATTTTATGTTCGGTGTTTGGAGAACACTGGAAAACAGCCTCCTGAACCAACAGTGCAATGAGCCCATAATTGTTTGTTATTGGCTCTTCAACAGCTTTATGAGAAGCCATTTCACACTGGCTGCGATATGTGTGATCTGCTCCACTTTAGATCTTTAAAATCTCTTATACTCTTTTTTTGACTATAAAAGTCCTATGCCTCAAATAAAATTGTCATACTAATCTGGCTCTAGTTCATACATGTAAAATGTCACAGCCCCTATTCAACAATAAACATAGAAAATCTGCAGTTTGTTTCTGCAATGTTTCACTATGAAGAGACAGATTTGTCAGTTCTTTTAAATTGATAATGTGTTTACATGGAAAAAGATGTACAATAATATAATAGTTTAATATTAAATACCCTGACAAAAGAATAATGTCTCTTCTTTAAATACATTTCTTGCAATGGTCAGGCTTTGTAAAAGCCTTTGCAAAGCCTTTGCCTTTGCAAAGTTCATACCATCACCATGTTGTGAATTCATATGACTTCAAAAATACATATTGTAGCAGCTTGAGTGTACTGTAACAAAGCTCCTTCCCTACACACATTTAAACCCTTGTGTGTTAACAATTGAGCGCTACTGGAGCGTTACAGCCTTGAGTCTGGTGAAAAGTAGCAGCTGTCTGTAGATGTCATTTCAACTCCATTTTATCCATTCTGATAAAAGACTTGATTGAACAGCTCTTTTCTCTCCTCTACTGCCCCTTGACCAAAGGATCCCACTCCAGAGGACTGCCCCCAGACACAGGCACTCCACTCACACTTCATTTGATACAGCCATGATTTTATTACCATGTTCAGAGCTTGAAACCTCCCACTCCCCTATAATCTCCATCTCTATAGCTGCAACTGGTACATATAGAACTGCACAATATGAGCAAAGAAAGACAGATGTTCAGAAAAAAGTTCAAACCTATATGTGACCTATATTGGCTGTAGTCAAGGTATTATTTTAAGCTGTGTGTGAATAAACCAGGAATGACAACTAAATAAGTTATTATTTGTTGCTAGACCATATTAGAAAATATTTTTCTATCTGAAACTTGTTTATGTACCGGAAAAAGGAAAGTTTCTTCTTAAAGCTCCATCTTTTCATTTCCATTCATTGTATGTTCTTAAAATGTAGATGAAACTCTAGCTCCTCTCTTCTGTCTTCAGCTCTCCTACTGATAAATGGTTTTGTGCTCGATAGCACATCACATCCCAGAATCCATCACTGTCGTTCACATATGAGCACGCCTCTACATGTCTATAAATCATCCACTCTTATAACATAGCAACAAACCTTAAACGTTATATTTTCTTTTGTCTTTTGCAGATATTCCGACGGGCAGACAAGAATGGTGAGTTCACACAATAATGTCACTGATTAAATATTATACTTAAAAGAGCACTTTGAAGAGCCAGAGTAGCTGGTTGTGGAAGGTCAACAGAAAGCTACGCACCTTTATTAAAACTCAAATGAAGTTGCTCCGAAACAAATTTTGATTTGAAAATTGACTTTTTGAAAGGGCATTGAGGCAGTGTCATCTCCACTTTCTGTCTGAGTGATCTGTGGTGCACTTATCTCTCTGTGTCTCTGGTAGTGATATAAATATCCAAGGTCAATAACACAATTGCACACTCACAGCACATTTGAGTGGTTTGTGATGGCATATTCTCATTGTAAAATGAATAACATGTTTTCACATCACAGGAGATATATGGACTGCAAATAACTTGGCATTACATGGACAGTAGTAAATGAGTGTTATCAGAACTCTGAATAAATAAATTTGAGCAACTAATCTGATCCTTTACTAACAGTTTGTAACTTCTGTTAGTATATTTGTGGTAAGATTGAGACCTGTTTCACCAAAGCATGAATTCATCTTTCTATATCCACTTATATAATTACGTTGAAAGATTCAATAGCAATTAATAAATTAACATGAACAAATGAATAAATAAAAAACTAATTCAGACCAAGTATCAAGTTATTCTCTCATTCACCTGCAAATCATATAATTTGTTACTGCATAATAAAATTGTGGTTTTGCCTTAAACTGTGGCGACAGATGGGAGTATATAAATCTTCCTTATTGTCACATTGTTGACAAATTTCAAATTGTTTGTAGTTATCGCAATGTTACAGATCCATATAAATTCATTAGAGACCTTCCACCTAATGTGAATACAATGTCTTTAGCCCGTGCACTTGTCAGCTCTGTTTGACTAATGCATTTCCATGTTACAGCTAAATGCTCCACTCACTTCAAAGAAATGCTTATGTCTTCTGGGGAAACATCACAGTGCAAGAAAAGCTATCTTAACAAACTAAACATTTTTTATTCCTATTCTGTGTGTTTACATAAATTTAAAATGTGTTGGCTCATTTATGCAGTAACTAAAAGTCATCTTGGTGTCCTCTGAGAATAGCTGTTGGACTTGTTATGTAATGTGTTCATTAATGATGCAATCTACAAGGCGAGGTTGTCTGCAGTGGTTGTTTGCAGTGTTTGAAAGAAAAATCTGTTAAAGTCTGAGATTATGTGACCAAAATCAATTTAGCCCTTGAGTAAAGGCGACTTTTGATTATATCACAACACAACACAATATGGCTAACAATATTTTTTATTACCCCTAACCTGGTTAGATAGACATATCTCTTAGCTCCGTGTTATTTCAAAAGTGTTTACTGTATTGACTGGTTACTTTGAGGTCCAATCATTTCAAATTGTCAATGAGAAGCTTAAAGGGCTAGGCCAATTTTAACATTTGTTATATGTTTTAAATAAGAAAAATCATGACCAATCAATACGAGGAAATAAAAATAGTGAAGTATTTTAGGCTAGATATACCTTATATAGTCAGTGTACAATGGTAGAACAGCATATGCAGCAAGGCATTATGTGAAATACCCTTAGGCTATAACTTGGCTCTCCTGTCAGTCTCACAGCATCTGCTTCTGGGAAACAGCTCATCAGCACCAACAAACTTACGTGGTCTGATAACATCCTGTAGCTCTTATCAAGAAAAGAACACCTCTTCATTAATTATGTTGACTTGGTTGGCCTTTTTAAAATTACAATTCATGTATTCAATCTTTATAGTCACAAGTCACATGCACTTAGATGTGCATAGACTTAGATTATAGATGTGTTTCATGCAGTATGTTTTCATTTGCCATCAAGACACATCTGATTTTGAGAGTTCACACTTCCCTGTGATTGGTTACATCCACTGGTCAATCACTCAGAGAACAGAAAAACACTGAATCACAATATACCTAGATTATATCAAAACCATATCATCTCACAGAAAACAATTTCGATATCGCCACATTGCCCAGCTCTACTTGTAGCTGCAAATAATTAGCACATTAAATGCTAACAATGACAATATGGATTTTCTGTTTCCCTTTTACTTTATACAGTGTGCCAGCCATCTGGCCAGTCTGCACATAATTTTTCACAGTCATATGGTGAATGGTGCTTGTTCTTGCCATATTGACAGTTTTTTGTTTGTTTTTTTGTTTTTGTTTTTTTAATTATTCTTAACTATTTTGTCATCTGTTTCCAGTTTGGCAAAAATATCACATTGCAGAAGGCAATTATCCTTTGTTGATAATCCCACAGGGTATTTTTTGTCAGAACATGGCCACACAAGTTAAATAAATACATATTGTTGAGGTGACAGATGCTTTCCAGTAAGACCTCCCATCTCCTTCATGTTGT
This sequence comes from Odontamblyopus lacepedii, assembly GCA_034769755.1. Classification (NCBI taxonomy): domain Eukaryota; kingdom Metazoa; phylum Chordata; class Actinopteri; order Gobiiformes; family Gobiidae; genus Odontamblyopus; species Odontamblyopus lacepedii. Next base: position 28,999,734 of record CM068345.1, on the reverse strand, counting down.
AAATTCAGCCCAACGCCATTATTTTCCCTGTGTAAGTGGTGGATTCTTGTTTGTGTGGGTTTGTGTGACTTATCTCCAGTTTGCACAGATGTGTTAGTGTGGATTCGTGCAGAGAGGAAGGTGCCTCCTTCAGCAGGGCAGAGTGGGCCACTGCTTCTATAGTGCTTCAGTTAGCATATAATGAGCACCTCCAGGCAACTCCAGGGCATTATACGTTGTTGAGGAATACAGTACTGGTATTAACAGTAACTGGTCCCATGCTACTGTGTATAAGGGGCCCTTATTTTTCATTACTATAACACTACAATGCAATAGCTGAAGAAATGTGATAAGCATAAATTCCAGGTACAGTGTTGTTGACCTTAATGATTTTGCACTATTGTATAAATTACTTCTAATGCCCAGTATTATCCAGTTTTTACTTTCGTATCTTCTCATCTATATACTGTTTCCAGATCAAAAACAGACCTGGAGTTGTGTTGTGTTCATTCACGCATGTTTAACACACAAACACTGCACATTCAAGCAGAACCTGAAACTCAATGAAATCAGATCAGTGAACAGAATAAACTATATAGGTTAGGCTATTTTATGTGACATATAAAAATATAAAACCAAAACTATGCAAAATCACCGGATACCAACAATTGTAGCTGTCTGTAGAGCATACCCGGTTGTGCAAATACACCATGGTATTTAGTTATCCCATGAAGGTTTATTCAAGGATAAACCATTGGCTGTAGACTGCAAAACTAAATATCTCATCTGACCAAGTTGACCCTTAATTTAAGGCAGAACACACAGGCCTGGGTTCTCTGATGATTTATTGCACTTGTTATTTTTGATTATGTGTCATCTCCGGTGTCAGACCTTATCGACCTGTCCTGAACGGAACCAAATGAGTTAAAGGAAGGATTGAAAGGATAGATGCTACTATATGAGGCTAGCATAAATGTAATCCTTTAGTTTAATATAAAATCGTGCTTGTGACTATATTCAGAAATAATTTAATGACTATGGCATACTTTGCAGCTGATGTCATAACATTTGTTGGTGGAATGAAGTTCTGTTACTCAAGACTTTAATCTGAGTTTTGTTTTTACACAATCTGACAATAAATAACTGACTTGGCTGGAACTACAACAGGTAAATAGATGTCTGCTCTGTAACAAGCTCTTCTCCTAACTATATTCTCTTCTTTGGTATGATATAAATTTACCATTAATGTGGTGCTTCATGCTTTGAATTATTGCAAAGCTCACTTTGCTGTATTTTCAATAAAGTAGACTTCTAATTCCTTAAAAGTTAAAACACTTGGAACCTTCTACACACAGTAACTGCCCTCCTTGGATTTTAATTAAACTGCATTGTGCACCGCAGCAGAATTCACTTATTGCATTGGGACAAAATGGCTGCAGGACAGGGCTGAGCTGACACAGGAGCGTTACATCTGAAAATAAAGTCCCGAGATGTCAATTACTTTCTACTGCAGACTTCTCCAGAAATAACATGAGTGGAGGTTGAGTGCCTCAGTCTTTTTGGTAACTTGAAACTCACTGCGGAAAATGTCAGATTCGAAATGTCCTTTTTTAATTGAATCACACTGATTCAATTTATTCCACAACAGATGCTTGGAATCCAGTGTTCCTTGAATGCAGCACATCGAGCTTTCCTCTTGATGAAAAATTCAAGTGTCACATTCATTAATAATTACTGGTGTTTTGGTTGCTCACAGATTTATTGAGGAAAGGCTAATTTCCTGCAGAGATTCATGCCTCCTCATTTACTGACGCTTTATTGAGGTCATTGTGTGAGTAAAGCAGTAGTTCGTAGTCCATTCTGAGATAACGATCACAATCCATCTTAAGGACACTTGGATTTCCCTGCAGGATCTTCTATCACTGCTTGTACACGGGGCTAAATCTGGACAGAGACTTGTTATTTTGGACAAGCTGTATATAGAACCAAGAATTATTAAATTGATTAATGTTAAATAATACCAATAAAAAGAACTGTCCACAATCATAATTAGAATCTGAATATAACATACTAACTAGGTTAAGTAAATTGTGAAATGTAAACTGGACAAAAGTCTTTAAGAGTGAATAACTTTTGCCACTCATCTCTGCTTTTACATTTCTGACAGGTTACTGCCTTATGTCTGTCTGAAGGAGACGCACATACCCTAGTTGTTTACAGTAATGAGTATCTCTTATTAAGTCCAAAGAAATCATAACAGATTAAACAAACAGCAAAGTGTACGATTTTTGCATAGCAGTTTTCATTAGCTATGGTGTGATACAAGCCTTAAGCCAAACCAACCTCACACTGATTCATTACAACAGATGACCATTTGCAACGTTATATAAGCATTAAATTCCTCCTTTTTAAAGGTCCTATATTACACAAAATGGATTCTTGTGAGCTAAGCCATGTTATGGTGTTGTTACATCATTAGAAAAACATACCTAAGAGTTGTATGTTGTATGTCTGTCTACATCCCCACTCCAAAGATATTAAGATATTGACTATAACATAATTACAATGCCACACTAGAACTGGCACTAATGCATTTCTCGTTATTTATCTGAATTTAATGTGAACAAGAAAAAGTCCATTTTTTTTCTGAGTGCCCAGGCCAATGACAAATACCGTCATTTTTCAGCTGCAGATCCTCCCATTCAGACTCACGCCAATAGACCCACTCTCCCTTAGCCTAGCACATGCCTCTGCAGATCACAATCATCTGCCAGGGTAAAAATAGTAAAATGCCAGGAACCATTTGACTAGTTCGGCTCCATCTCTCAGAAAACTTGCATAACGTGCTATCTGAGCCGCTGGAACTCATAGTCTCGTGTCTAATGTGGAAAAAGCTGCTTAAATGAAGGAGGATGGAGAAAGTCAGAGAAATAGCAGATTGTGTGTCCGCCTACATCAAGTGTAAAGTACAATTTATAGGAAACTAAGAAGAACATTTTTTAGTAATCACTGTAAATAAGAATAAATTATACTGTATGCATAATTATTAGGCAAGTTGTATTCATGAGGATTCATTTTGTCCAAAAATGTCCAAAATGTAAGTAAGCCTCAAACCTGAATATTTAAGAAAGTAAAAATGTTTTGGCTTTCTTAGGAAAAAATCTGTCTGCACAATTACTGGGCAACTATTAATGTACTGAATTATTACACAGCTAAATGAAAAATGAACATTTTCCATTCTCAGTTGTTTATTTTCATCTGTCAGAATAGTAAACAACTCAAACATTTACAAATAAACATTTCTGACATAAAAAACCACAAAACAAACAGTGACTGAGATAGCCTTTCTCCTCAATAATGGTCATTAGCTGTCCATTCATGGAGTCTGTTTATTTCTTGATCTGTTTACGATCAACTTTTTGTGCAGCAGCAACCACAGCCTCCCAGACACTGCTGTTACGACTTTTTTGCTAGGGGAGGAGGAAGTAACAATAAAAACCCAGATGTATTAGGTTTAACTAAAAATTGTGATTTATTAATTAATAGTGTAAGAAAGAAAAAAAAAGAATAGTGTTCATTTTGAGTCCATCTTCAACTCAAAAAGCTCATATTTATTAATACCAGCCGATAAAAGTATTCCACCTCCACCTTGCTGGCATCTGAGTCCAAGTGAAGCTCTGTGCCCATTACTGATCCAGCCACAGGCCCATCCATCTGCTCCGTCAAGAGTCACTCTCATCACTCCATAAAACCTTTGAAAAATCTGTCTTCACATATTTTCAGCTTATGTTTCTTGTTCAGTGGTGGTTGGGTTTCAGCCGTCCTTACCTACTAATTTGCAATTATTAGGCAAAATACTCACTTGCCTAATAATTGTGCACACAATGTCAACACAATGTCAGAACTGTTGGAGTTGAAAATAAACAACTGAGAATGGAAAATGTAAATTTTTCATTACGTTGCATAATAATTTTACACATTAATAGTTGCCCAATATTTGTGCAGACATAGATTTTCTCCTCAAAAAGCCAAAACTTCACTTTTACCTTCTTAAATATTCAGGTTTGAGGTTTATTAATGTTTTGGATTGACTGAGATCATTGTAGTTGTTCAACTATAAAATGAATCCTCATAAACGTGCCTAATAATTATGCACACAGTGTGGTTTACTTTGCAATGGGACTAAAGTCACATTTTGACTTGGAAATGCTTTTGTATGCAATTCAAAAATAATTATTGACATATGTTTTAATTGTTGATGAGACTTTTGTGTAAATTCTAGTGGATAGGGTAAATATAGTGCATGTTACTCAACTTAGTTTTGATAAATAATTAACATACTGTAGATTTCGCCCATTTGATTTTGACTGTTTGATTTAAAGGTACACTATGTAACTTTACTGGTGGAGGAGGATCCATCACCAGCTTCACTTAGTAACTTAATATCACTAATTGCCTGTCCACAGATCTAACCTGTAACTTGGCCTTGCTTCAGTGGAGCTCAATTTACTGCCATACCATAACACTGCAAAGCAATTACATCTTTGAAGCCGAGCAACTGACGTACCTTCCATCAGAAAAGCTACATAGTGCAGCTTTAAGTTTTGCCACGAAACTGAATGAAAATAATACAGTCCTATACTTCATATATACTGGGTAAAATGTGCAGTAGAGAAATTGAAAGTGGTGTATGAGCCTACATGTCTTGTTATCTCAACTCCTCCAAGCAGTTGCCTGTTGGTCACCATGGTAACACAGGTCTAAGGTCTGAAGTTTGCCCCAGGGTTAGTGTAAATATTGGAGATGCTTTTGGCATGTGAGCTGCATAATGTCTATTTTAAACTAATGCCATTTTATAAAATGTCATTTATAAAGGCAGGCATAAAATACACAGATGAAAACTCTTTTGTTGTCTTCACTTCCTGATTAGGCACCATACTGAGTACTGATTCACAGGATATATTATTAACTGTTATGACAATGCTAATTTTTCATCACACTAAAATCCATGGATAACTCCTGTTGTTTGGAGGCATATTGTATTTTTGTAGCTTATTTTCTTTAGTGTTACTCACTCAAATCAAAACATCTTCTAAACTGTATTATTTTCCATCAGTGACTCTCCTTGGGTTGTCCTTTCTGTTGGAAACTAGTCAAAATTGCACTTATAAACTGGCAGAAGATTTGATTTGGAGTTGGCTGTGGTCCATCAGTATTTGCTTTGCTGCAAAACCACATCTTGAGATCTCCAAAGACTTCAGTTCTGCCAGCAAAGATCCCATTACAGTCTTCACATCCACAAACCATCCCAGACACATTAAACCCATCAAACGCCCACCTTTGTACTTTCTGTGCTTTCATATTCCCCCCACTGCTGTGAAAATGCAGAAATTGTCTATTAATTGTTTTACAGGTATTCAAACAACAATTCTAGGTGTGCTTTACAGACATCAATGTTATAAAATAGGAGCAGAGTTTGGGGATCTTTAAAAAGTGCAGCAGTGTTGAGTAGTGATAATTCCTATGAGCCTCACAGTGTCATTGAAACCATTGTGCTCTCACAGTAAGGCTGAATGAACCAAATTACTGCCTGTGGGATTCAGCACTATTTTGTTGAGGCAGAGTGGTACAGGGGAGTACTTCAACAGAAAGTAAATGTGCCATAAAATTTTGACAATATGCTGCCAACATCTACAAATTCCCTCTCCCCTGTCGTCTTTTCTTATAAGCTTGACCAAGTTTTTTTGTGTTAAAATGTATCTATGAGGGTCCTTAAATGAAAAGTTGGTGTTTATTTGAGCAGTGCAATATGTAACTTTTACAGTGAAGGGTCCGTCACCTGCTTGTTGCCATAGAGCGATAATTGCTTTGCCTGGAATGTTACACAGTACGACTTAAACTGCTCTATCTGACATTTATTAAATTACAGGTATTTTATTGTAAAAAGTGGATTTTTGTCTTCAACATTTGTTTCTCTTACCTTGCTGATAGCAAATAGTGACTGTACTTCATCCTTTAATAACTCTTAATTAAAAAACATTAAAATAAAAAATGATATCTTAGATCTAATTTCTGTAACGTTCTTCATCCTCACCAACTATAACATAGAGCTCAGGATTGTGTGCTTTTGTTTAGTATCATATTTCCATGGTAACTGTTTTTTTTATCATTTTGTCCCTATACGTCAATGTAATCATCAGCTTCTCTTTCAGTCCTTCCATCATCAAGCCTGTAGCTCAATTCAAAATCTCATGACACTAAAAATGTTTCCAATAAAGTTGTAATTTTATTGTATTTTTCAGATGACGGTAAACTGTCCATGGAGGAGTTTCATTCCTACTTCACTGACGGCATCCTGACCAAAGACCAGATGCAGGAGCTGTATTACTCCATTGACCGACAGCGCTCTGAGTAAGCCCCCCCCCCTCTCTGTTGGATTTATCCCAAACGGTGATGCCATCTGCAGGCTCCGGCTGCTCCGCTCCTGCCTGCATCCACTTTTATTGCTTTTTAATAAAGATTATGCCAATATTCAACCTAAAGTGTTTACAGTGCCTCTACAGATCCTGGAGTTTGCAGTGTTCGCTTTGCAAACTGATAAACATAGATAAAAAAAGAAATGTGTGAATGGGCTGGTTTGATAGGATTTTAATACAATTCACACAATGTATTCAGCAAGGAATTATTTATGAAGCCAATTTTGTTAAATGTAAACAAACAAGGCGGTGCATACAATGTGGTGCTGTGAGTCAAGCAGATTGGCAAACATTACATGCAGAATCATTTAGCATTAGCCGCAACAAATTAATCCATTATTTTACATTCGATGGGTCCAGTAAACAAAGTCAGTGTGTGTTATAATCAGAGCATATAGGTAAAGAATATTAGCAGTCAGTATTTTCAAACAAAGAATTTCTATGCTGGAAATGTTTGCTAGTTGTCTACGACATAAATACCCCAAAAACAATCTCCTACTTTGGTTGTAACACATTTTGGAGCTTCATTCCATCAATTAAAACTGCACTGTGCAACTTTCTTGTGAAGGATACAGCATCTGCTTCTGTCCATGGAGAGGTTATGTCTGTGCCTGGAATGTTCCACAGTATGGCATTAAATGTGTCCATTACATGTGTTTTTAACTGCTAAAAAAAGATAGATAGATAGATACTTTTATGCTACACTGTGGAACATCCCAGACAGGAATAACATTGCCATGGGAACAAGCAACAGATACTCTACCTGAAAAGTTACAGAGTGCACTTTTAGTATTAGTTTCTATATATTGTCACTGATGCTTCCAATAATAACAACTTTTTTGTTTTTGTCTCATTCTAAGGAACTTGGACATTGACCAGCTCTCAGGTAATCATGAATTTGAGCTCATCTTTTACATACAGTCCTGCCTATTTACCTGTAATTGTTGAGGGAATTTAGTAAAATAAATGAGAGTTGCCTTGACAAATTAAAATGGATAAAGGATTATAACTTTGGAGGACAAAATGTTGTTTTACAGGCATTTTATTACATTGCCCTATTAAACTGTTATTTGATACCAACATTTTGCCTCTCTAAGCTCTTGTAGCAGTTGCTTTGAACACAGGTTAAGAATACTTTTACCTCTTACAAATTTCAAGTGCTCACACTACTGATTTCTACTCACTGCAGAGTACTTCAGTCCTCACCTGGGTGAATATGTCAATGTCCTCTCTGCGCTGGAAAAGCTCAATGTGGCCATTTTAAAAGCCATGGACAAAACTAAAGAGGTAAGGGCGGTTGATATTTTTGGTTTAACACATTTTTACCCAGCACTGATAGAAAATATTGTAAGAAATTTGATGTTCAAACATCAAATATTTGATGTTCAAAATGTAAGACAGATTTATTTAGTTGATGGTAAGAGAACACATTTACATATGAGCAATCAAGTGAAAATGTAGAAAGATGTAATGTAACACAGCCATATATGGTGGAGGAGTTTTACATAATACAGAGTAGAAATTGAGGGCAGGGTAAGGATGATTTTTCTTCACATAGCTGTAAATGTGGTTTTCTAATGCATAGTAAATGTAATAATGTATATACAATGTTCTTACTAACCTGTTTAAAATTTCTGAACTTGTGAATGCCCCTTTTACACTGTTTTATGCTCTGCCCTGTTTGACATTTCTGGGGTTCTTCAGTGCATTTAGAACATACACTCAACAAAAATATAAACACAACACTTTTGTTTTTCCTCCCATTTGTCATGAGATGGACTCAAAGATCTAAAATTAATTCCAGATACACAATATTACCATTTCTCTCAAACATTGTTCACAAATCTGTCTAAATGTGTGATAGTGAGCACTTTTGCTTTGCTGAGATAATCCATCCCACCTCACAGGTGTGCCACATCAAGATGCTCATCAGACACCATGATTAGTGCACAGGTGTACCTTAGACTGTCCACAATAAAAGGCCACTCTGAAATGTGCAGTTTTGTCTCACAGCAAAATGCCACAGATGGCGCAAGCATTGAGGGAGCGTGCAATTGGCATGCTGACAGCAGGAATGTCAACCAGATCTGTTGCTCGGGCATTGAATGTTCATTTCTCCACCATAAGCCGTCTCCAAAGGCGTTTCAGAGAATATGGCAGTACATCCAACCGGCCTCACAACCGCAGACCATGTGTAACCACACCAGCCCAGGACCTCCACATCCAGCAGGTTTACCTCCAAGATCGTCTGAGACCAGCTACTCAGACAGCTGCTGAAACAATTGGTTTGCATAACCAAAGAATTTCTGCACAAACTGTCAGAAACCGTCTCAGGGAAGCTCAACTGCATGCTTGTCGTCCTCATCGGGGTCTTAACCTGACTCCAGATCGTCGCCGTAACAGACTTGAGTGGGCAAATGCCCACATTCGATGGCGTCTGGCATGTTGGAGAGGTGTTCTCTTCACGGATGAATCTCAGTTTACATTGTTCAGGGCAGATGGCAGACAGCGTGTGTGGCGTCGTGTGGGTGAGCGCTTTGCTGATGTCAATGTTGTGGATCGAGTGGCCCATGGTGGTGGTGGGGTTATGGTATGGGCAGGCATCTGTTATGGACGAAGAACACAGGTGCATTTTATTGATGGCATTTTGAATGCACAGAGATACCGTGATGAGATCCTGAGGCCCATTGTTGTGCCATACATCCATGAACATCACCTCATGTTTCAGCAAGATAATGCACGGCCCCATGTTGCAAGGATCTGTACACAATTCTTGGAAGCTGAAAATGTCCCAGTTCTTGCATGGCCAGCATACTCACCGGACATGTCACCCATTGAGCATGTTTGGGATGTGCTTGACCGGCGTATACGACAGCGTGTACCAGTTCCCACTAATATTCAGCAACTTCGCACAGCCATTGAAGAGGAGTGGACCAACATTCCACAGGCCACAATTGACAATCTGATAAACTCTATGCGAAGAAGATGTGTTGCACTGCATGAGGCAAATGGTGGTCACACCAGATACTGACTGGTTCTGAGTCGGCAGACCCCCAATAAAGCAACAACTGCACATTTCAGGGTGGCCTTTTATTGTGGGCAGTCTAAGGTACACCTATGCACTAATCATGGTGTCTGATGAGCATCTTGATGTGGCACACCTGTGAGGTGGGATGGATTATCTCAGCAAAGCAAAAGTCCTCACTATCACACATTTAGACAGATTTGTGAACAATGTTTGAGAGAAATGGTAATATTGTGTATCTGGAATGAATTTTAGATCTTTGAGTCCATCTCATGACAAATGGGAGCAAAAACAAAAGTGTTGCGTTTATATTTTTGTTGAGTGTATTTGTTGAAGTAAAAACAACAGGGAGCCTTTGTACAAAATAAGATGGGATATTTTGTGGTTAACCAAGGAAAATAATTGCAGCCTACACAATTTGCTTAAAATGATCATTAAAACTGGCCATTTTGATTTAGCTGTAATGTCATGGTTAATGGCTAATGTTCTGTGCTGTAAGCAACAGCAATAAGAGGATAATTATACAAAGTAAAAACAAAGTAATGTGCTCTATATGTTGGAATGGTAGGATGGCATCCACAATATTTTGTTGTAAATATTGAATGGGGATGAGAGAAATAAATATAGTTACTTCTTCTCTCTCCCTCAGCGAACAGTGTATTTTCTTTTTGAATTAATAGTATTTGTTATAATACACCCCTATGAACTAAGATCAAGGACCATGACGTCCACCCTCCTGTGGGCTCACCACCTGCAGAGGGGTTCATGGGGGGGGGTCAGGTGCTATGAAGATTGGGCAGCAAACTGCCCCCACGACCCAGCTGGATTAAGCGGGAGAAGATGGATGGATGGATGTTATAATACATGTATGCAATGTCAATTGAAAAATATAGACATTTCTTTTTGCTCTGCATATGCTTGAATAAAAATAATCAGTCAGTCAATCAAAATTCAAGCTTTACTCCAAGTTAATGTTTTTTTAATGTATTTTGGGATTATCTGTCTATTTACATATTTATCTGTTTATGACACATTCTCATTCAGATCTTTTGATTCTGAGTGAAATCTAATGAACTGTTGTTATCCCCTTTTTTATTCATCCTGTGTATTCCTCTATGAACATCTGAATGTGCGTTGTATCCCCTGTAGCGTACACTGAGGCGGTTGTTTGTGCTCAGCTGTCAGCCATCAGCTCTGTTTGACATTAGTGAGAGCTCAGTGCTGCTGCAGAATAATGGAGAGCTCCTCTGACAGACTCAAGCCCCAAAACCCATGAGCCTGATACTGCTGTAAAATCGCACTAATGCACGACAACACTGAAGCTTCCCACTGCCAGCAAGTAAACCTTAAGTGCATTACATTCAAAGTATATGCTGGATAACACCTTGTCAGCTGAGGTTTTATTACCAAACTGCCTTCAGTAAATCTTTAAACCTCTGAATTATTGTTTGTTGTTTGGCAGAAGTAACAGGAGCATTTTTACATTTTTACAACTCAAAGTTGAGGCTAAACTTTACTGAGCTATCACCAGTCATTTTATTTTATTTTTGGTCTTTCTTTATTCTTCCTAAAGCAACTCACAAATGTTGACCCCTTTGGCTTGTACATCATTTTAAAATAGTCGTGCTGGATACAATTTAATTTTTAAAGGAATGGGACCAGCATAAAAAGGGTTCCTTCAATCAGAGATATATATATATATATATATATATATATATATATATATATATATATATATATATATATATATATATATATATATATATATATATATATATATATATATATAAAATGCATTTTGGTGACATTTTGAGGACGTTTCACTATTCACAAGATAAAATGAACATACTGAAACCCTTGGATATTGGAATTTAACAAAGGAGTCAATAATTTAGTTGATAGTAATACAATAAGAAATACGCCTAATGAGAAATTGTCTTTTTGCCCTTGTATTACATCCAGTGTTTTACAAAAATATGTTATCATAACTTCACTGTCATGACTGCATAGATTTTTAATAATCATTATAATCATTTTGCAGCTCAATCTGAAAAAAGGTCTTTGAAGTAGCTCAAAGAGGATACTGGCATCATTTCTACGTTATTTTCCCACTAACGAATCCCACGTTCCCACCGTGAGTGCTGGAATATTATGAAATGTGCTAATTAGAGCATTGTAATCCGTGTGCCTGTGTTTTGACAGGATTAGAGGGTTTTGCTCTGGACAAGCGCTGTACATGGCACGCAGGGCTTTAATCATGGTTTCTTAAACATTCACACAGAAGATCGACGTCTTAGAACATCTTTTAAGACCATATCAATAGCTCTGCTCCCTATGCATCAAGCAACGCGGAGAAGAAAATAAAATAATCCACCTAAAATAGACCGTTGGAAGATGCTCTGAAGTGAAATATGCAAATGTTATATGATTTTTATTGCAAATGAGGACACACAAAGAAGAAGTTTACTAAATAGAGAGCTATAACATTGGGGAACATTTTAAATCTATATAATGTACTATTTAAATAAAGTGGATTTGCTACAGAATAGACCAAAGAGATTAGCATCCAACATGGAAAAACAAACCTTACTGGCAAAATCAAGGCAACATTTTTTCTGATTCTGTCTTGTTGCAAGCATACAACATGTTCACGGAGATGCATTAACTGGTAAATTCAGCAGCAGAACAACATATTAAAATGTTTGGTCACTTGTGGTAAAGACAGTCACAATAATGATATTTTTAAATGAACGTGTATTTAGCATCTTAGAATCTTCATACAAATTTACTATTGAGCTACTTAAAACAAAATGTCTCCCCAATTTGTAGTTATTGTCACACTGCCAAAGTTAACTGAATACGTGGTTAACATTTATTATACAGACTTGCAGTACTGATAATTTATTGCATCTGAATGTCATCCACACAAATTTACTTTCTACATTTTATACAATGAATCGTGCCTCATTAAAACAATTATCTTTAAAGAGATGTATGCTAATCGCTTCTCACATGCCAATAATCAGTTAGCAGTGGGTGATTGAGCCGCCCCCTTGTGTGACCTGTACATGTGAACGATGGTGCTAATTGGCTGGTCTGTCCCAAGAGACCCAAGAGACCAGTGCTGCTGAGGGGGACACTGGTATGGCCTATATTCAGTCAAAGATCACTAGAATCTCAAGACATACCTTATTTGGATCCAGTTTTGAATACTGGATTACATCTGATTTGCCGTGACAGATTATGTATTCCATCATTCTTCTAGGAGTTTTAATAGTGACAGAGGTCGGTAGTTGTCAATATCAAGTCTTCTCTTTATGGCAGTATTTGCAGTTTTCAAACCATTTGCTTTAGAGTGGGATCCATCAGGGTGCAAATTGATGTAAAAACGTGACATTTTGTTGATTCTTCCTCTTCATGCTTTCTCTTCTATTGTCTCCTGTTTCCTATTTTATATGGCTTCACCATCCTTCTCCATCTCATGTATTTTTTATGTTGCTATTAGGAAGGTGCTTTGCTTCCCCTGCAGTGGAGAGCCCATGCAGAGATCTTATAGCTGTGCTCAAGATAAACCGTGCTCTGGGGTTATAACTGAATGTATTTTGGCTCCAGGCCACAACATGCTTTAGTCAGATGAAATCGGGTTAACAGCAATTTTACTGATGTTGGAACATGACAAAAATAGTAAGGTACAAAAAGTACAGCGTGACTGTTTCACCCTTAGGTACCGTATTTATCATATCATCTATACAGCAGCATCAGTGGTTTATCATTCAATATTTATCAGGCTTGCATGAAAACTTAAAACCAGCTGGCTGATTTCAAACCAATGAAGAATAATACTGATAAAATAGTGTAAAAATGGTGCAATATCATCTCACTGGTTGTGTAGAGATGGTATTTAATAATAATAGTTGCTAGTGGAGGGTTACATGAAAAAATGTGTTCTAATAATTACTGTTCTGTAACATTTTTATTCATAAATAAAACGACCTTAAAACAGTGTTGTACCTTCTAAGAGAGTTCTTTGTCAGGTACAGTAAAAGGATGTTGGGGTAGTTGACATATTCATTTGTGAAATAGGAGTCATTGTGGTATAAAGGTTGTTTACCTCTTCCTAAAACCCCTCTTCCGGGCTGTAGCCATGGTAACAACTGTTTTCATGTTTAGCTGGTCCTGACGAGAGGGAACTATAGCAGGGTGAGCCACAGAATCTTGGAATATTACCTGGAGATATTGTGCATGATTATATTGCATTTATGGTGCTAAAATTGCACAAGAATGTAAATAGTAGAGAAACTGTATGTGCAAAACAATAATAATACTTTCTCCAGTCACATGTTCAAAGCACTGAATTGAACTGAATTGGGGCCAAAACAACAATAAGCCCGATGGGCCTGAATTTGGAGAGCTTTGAAAAATGTATTACATTAAAGGGTAGCGTTTCTGGTGGAGGCTCTTTGTCTCCATGGAAATGTTATGTGGCCATACTGGCTTGTTAAAGCCTGATTTCATTAGATCTCAGAAGCTCTGTAAGACCGGGCCTGGTTAGTATTTGGATGGGAGACTGCTGGGAATTCCTGGTGCCACAGGGGGGCACCAGTCATAAAAACTCATTGTGTCCTTAGGCAAGACACTTCACCCACATTGCCTAGTATGAAAATGGTGTGTGTGTGAGTGTTGGTGGTGGTTGGAAGGCCCGATGGCACAGATTGGAGCCTCACTTCTGCCAGTCTGCCCCAGGGCAGCTGTGGCTACAATAGTAGTTCACCACCACTGAGTGTGTGGAGAGAATGAACAATGAAGTGTAAAGCTCTTTGGGTTTCTTGAAAGGTGCTATATAAATGCAATTAATTCATGAATTAAAAGTTATTGCGATGTTACCTATACTTGTTTTTCTAGACTAGAACTAATGGTAGATATATATTAAATGCATTTCAGACAACGCAATAACATCGCCATGGAGACAAGCACATGGTAGAGCATCCAGCAGAAAAAACTACATAATAGTAGGCTACACCTTCAACTAAAATACAACTAGAACTGTCAGATATACTGTACCCTTTAAGTGTGAGTTGGTAGTATTACATAACAACAAAAAGGCTCTATTTTGGTGGACCATCTTTTGTTTGGGGAAAAGTGCAGGGGACAGATAGTCGATAACCCCAGAGTTCATTACTCATGCAGTGCTGTGTCTCTACTGCTGACGACAAAAAACAGCCCCGAAAGTAAGAAATCAGGTTTCCATCAAACGCTGGTGCTATTTTTCAAACTGTACGTGTCACTTTATCTTGAGGTCTGATTCTCACACAGGGTCATGGAGTTTGTTATCTGCAAAAATAGATAAATACAAAGACCCTAACTATTCTGCCTGCTGTCCTGACTCAGCCCAAATGCTTAAATGCTTCTGTGTGCTGGAGGTGTGTGCAAACAGTGCCATGCTACAAAGCATTACCATAATACCACTTTCTACTGGAGACAAACACACCATTAAGTTGCAGTGACATTTTAACACCAGGAATTTTCCAGAAGCTGATGAATACTTGCTTAGAATAATGATGTTTAAAGACTTAGTGCAATGTGTAAGAGTCGTTTGAGGCAGTAAAGCAGGATTTGTCTATTAGTTGCTTTTTGAAATAGCTGCTTTGAGAAAAAAAAACTCCAGTTGCACAGCAAGAAGGAATCTGGTTCGATTCCCAGGCTCTACCAGCATTGGGGTGGGTTTCTTCCAATTACACCGGTTTCCCCCATCAGCCGAGGGTTGATTCAAATTGTTGTTCTTCATGGCAATGTTGTAGCTTTGGTTGGATGTTCCACTTTATGGCATTAAACTAGCCTATATCCATGGAGGCAAATAAGTAGCACCACCAGGGCAAGGTACAAGCAGGTTAGATCTGTGGATAGGCGACCCCACATACAGTAAGAATGTTTTTCAATGTATTTTTTAGCAATAAAAACAGAAGAATAAATGCTATGTAGATAAGTTTAATGCTAATACTATTGAACATTCCAGGCAATGCAATAACACCTTCATGGAGACAAACAAGTGGTTGACTCTCAGCAAAAAAGTTACCTAGGGCACCTTTGCAATTAAATTACCATAACAAATAACCAAATCCTGTCACATGTGTCTTTAGGAGTACCAAGGCTCATCAGTGCTGGGGCAGTTTGTGACTCGCTTCCTGCTCAGAGAGACCTCCACTCAGCTGCAGTCGCTGCAGTCGTCCCTGGACTGTGCCATGGATGCAGTGCTGGACCAGAGCGGGTCAGGCCGGAGGGTGGTGAGGAAGCCCGAAGATCTGCCCATCCTGAAGAACAACAAACGCCCTGGGAGACGCATCCAGAAGAACATGTGCCTATCCCCCACTGACCCCTACTCTGGCATGCTAACCACAGGTACAGAACACAAATATTTTTGCTGTTTTGGTGCAAAGGTGTCCAGTTTAAAGTGTCTTCCCACATATCCTGGTTTTAGGCTGATTTGAGTCTCATTTAGTTTGGATATGGACTTGGTTTGGTCTCAGACTAGTCCTGGTTTGTCTTTGTGTAGTCCAGGTTTATTTCTTAGTTCCTATTCCTTGTTTAGTCCCAATTTAGATGTGTGCGAACTGCGGACAAGTGTGAATGTACCCATAGTTATAGTCATTGGAAGTTTAGCTTTGTCTCAAACACCAACGCTGTAGTGGGCACAGCATGAATAATTTGCTATCACACAATTATTGTTGCATAGTTAAAGTGCTGGTTCAGTTATAGTTGATTTTTGGTACAATCATGTTTTGTTTTTTGTTTTTTTGTTTTTGTTTTGACTGCTGGTATATTCATGAATCTGTTTCACTCTCTCTGTCTGGACAGGAGTGAGTGTGGAGCCAGAGAACCCCTGGGGCTCTCAGATGGACCGACTCGAGCAGCTCGTGGACAAACTGGACTGTGAGGTGTGTGCTCAGACAAGAGGTTTTAGAGAGAATGAATGAGTGAATAGGCTTCTGGTAAAATACTGGAGAACATGGGGTGTTATGACAAACTGAGATGCATTAGCCAAAACTATGAAAAAAGTCAACAAAGGACCTGTGGTAATACTTGATAAGCTGCTGGGTCATTACTAGTGATTACATATATCACACAATTCAGTATTTACGATCTAAAAAAAACAATTGGTTTAACACTTGGCTAATTGAAAATTCCATGTTTGACGACTCAGTCTGGAGCTCTTTCTTTTATTTAAATTGTCCCTATATTGAAGAGGATGCTTATACATCAAAAAGCAATGAAACATTGAAACCATATTTGCATCCGTCCTTAAGATGACATTGTCAAGTTTATACTCTTCACAGGTTAGAGCAAGTGATTTATTTGCACAAGTATAATATGCATCTTATGTCCTCTGCTACAGGTATATGGTTGTTTGCCGCTAGCTTTGCTTTGAAGTGTACTCCAGTGTTTGCCTCTCACACTTGCCTCAGGCTGTACACGCTCAGCTTCTTCAGATCGAGCCCTCAAACTGTTCTCTTGACATCGTATGAAAGTCCCTGACGGCGTCAAGTACAAAAAATGAAAATGAAAAAGTCTACAAAAGATATTCCAAAATATGCTGTTATATCTTTGCCAATTGTTATTTTTATAGCATAAAAATATTTAGCTATTACTACAGCATATTCACAATCCTGCACATTAGTGGCCAGCTATCATAACTGTGTAACAAGACAGTCAGTCAAACTATTGTTTACTACATGTACTACTTTAGCTTTGTGGGTTTCTTTGTATCCTTACTGTATATTTTTAGAATACATCATGTACATATGCATTTTTAGGAGCTTAGACTCAACAGTAGTTTTGTTTAATATAAATGTTTCCTTTGGCAGACTCCACAACTTGAACCTCTGCAAGAAGACACATTAGCAGGGACGTACAAATCAGTGAGTGTATTCTTTGAATGAGTAAAACCCACATTAAATTTCATTGTTGCTGACTGCCTCACTTTTACAATTTGGTTTTATTTATTTCAGAACATCCTGTTGGTTCAGAGACAAATGTCAGTGAAGGAGAAAGAGGTGGACCAGTTTCAAGAAGCTCTAAAAATCTACACAGAAGCAACCAGCAGCCAACCAGAAAACTTGCAGTATGTATGAGACAATGATTACAGAGCACATTTCAGAGAGAGAGAGAGAAAGAGAGAGATACTTTATTGATCCCGGGAGAAATTTAAGTTTTGGATGTTATGCTATATTAAAATAAAACAAACACTGTTGATATTTAGTCAAATCACATTAACTGCTCCAGTTAGCTTATGGTTAGCTATAAGACTCTGTGCAATGCTCAACCCACAAGCCTATGTCATCCATGTTCCCACATGACAATTATCCATAAATATACAAAACCATGATACAAAACTGTACAACCTGATGTGATGTGCAGTAATTTTATTAACAAGATGCATATTGATTGTGCTGTGACAGCGCTCTGGAGGGGGAGTAAGATAAGGGAGGCAAGACTCAGAGCATCACAAACGAAACTGAAACTTATAAACAGGTTAATACCTTGTAGCATGGTGATCTAAATGTTATGCGTTATATTTGAATAATAAGGCAAAAAGCAATTGCCTTATAGATCAGTTTTTCTCAAACCGTGATATGTCAAACATGTACTACTGGTGGTTTTTAGATTCCATTGAAATATTTGCTGAATTCAATTTCTATTTAATGCACGTTTTGGTCGTCCTTTAGAAGATAGTCCTACTGCACAATTTTATATACCTGGGTAAGTCCCACCTGGTTAAGCCCAATTTAGACCTAAAATAGTCTGGTTATGGACCTGGTGATACTCAAAAGGCGAAATATTTCCTTAGTTAATACTTGGTGAGAAAAGTTAAAGAACCACTGCTATAGATGTAATGGGCACTCATTACTGTCTGCTCCTCATATCTCCAATTTCCACAACACAAAAACATATCTCTTCTCCTCTCTGTCTCCCAGCGTTTCCATCCAAAACCTACCCGACAGATCCTGCTTTATCATGTACGAGTTTTGGCAAGACCGTCTCTCCTGGATGAGGTAGGATCAACACGGCTTAGTCCAAAAATAGATTCTGTTTTGTTATGTTGAAGTGATTTTGTGGGGCAGAGAGCCATTAGTAGCTGTTATGATTGTTTGCCCTCAGCTACCTGCAGTCACCCATCAGTAAGACCTTCCAGCGCTGTGTTATCGACTCACTGGAGGAGCCCGAGATGGTGTCTACAATGCTGCTCCCAGGTATGAAATCAAATTGAACATAAAGCTACTATACAACCATAAAAAATGTTATGTTAATCTGAACATTTCACTTTTATGTTTTAATTCAAAGAGCCTGGCCATGGCATAAATAGACATTACAGGCATATGATAATGGTGCAGCAGACTGGTCCCACAGACAGACAAAGAAAGCCCTGTCTCCTACCTGTGCCATTAGACTGTATTACTCTCTGGAAATGAGAGGTAAAGGGTGGAAGAGAGATTAGACCTAGCACAACTGCTCTTCTGGACATGATACACAGTGATTTTAATGTTTATTTTAAGAAACAAAAAACTATTTTTTGTAATTAAATTGGTAAAATATGTATTTATTTATTCATATAAATGCTGTTTGGATGAAAGCAGCTAGCTTTCTACTAGCTTTGCTAGTTATGTTTATATCCCTACAGTATAGTGGGGAATGTAGATGTTAGTCTGATTTTGGGCTTGATTAATTATAGCGAGCATGGATGCTTCAAACTACAGCTTTTTACACTGTAATAATGGATAATGATGGCTTATTTCCACATACATAAAACTATTTTTGTACATCTGTTATGTGTACAAAAATATGCATTTATGTGGGATGTTTTCTTCAATTCCACAGTTTTACGCCTAGTCACACGTGGGCGAGCATCTGAAACTGTTGTTTTCTGAGTTTGCAAACACACATGGGGTCAAGAAGAAAAGTACACTTTACTTTTACTTTAACATTTTTCTAAGCAGCAACACTTGCACATAACACACATACAACTCACTCAACAGCACAAAGTAACTCTGCACCAAAATGAGGCTGGCATCAGTAAAACAGGTTTTGTGCATCAAACATTAATAGCCATTTATTTCATTTCAGCCTCTTGGTGGATCATGAACAACAACAACTGACAAAGCCCAGATTGATGGCTGCATCTGGGC
Organism: Odontamblyopus lacepedii; assembly: GCA_034769755.1. Taxonomy (NCBI): domain Eukaryota; kingdom Metazoa; phylum Chordata; class Actinopteri; order Gobiiformes; family Gobiidae; genus Odontamblyopus; species Odontamblyopus lacepedii. The sequence continues at coordinate 28,980,076 of CM068345.1, read as the reverse complement.
ACATCTTGAACCTACAGGAGACTTCTGCTCCTCCTTTCGGTTGTATTTCCATTCTTTGAGATCCCCTTTTCCTCACAGCATGACTGGAATTGGGCCATAAAACAAGATGTGGCTCTGATGAATCAGCAGATAGACAGAGCAGAGGTAATGCAATACTAGCCATCGGGATGTTCAACTGTATAGTTGTGTTTCCATGGATACAAAGAACTTCAAATGTCCCCAACAAATGTAACATGTTTAACTAAAAAACGTTTGGTGTGGTTAACTTAATATAACACAATCTACGACAAATTTAAATGTATAGAGTCTGCTTTTAGGTGTACCAGACTTGCACACACATTAAAGTACAATAAACGAGGACTAAACCCAGAACTAAGACTAGAAAAGGACCAAATGCTCCCATAGAGACATATTTCATTGACTTTCACTGTTACAGGTTGCACTCACTTTAAATAATTTGATGTCATTTCAAATGGAGGGCAGGAGCCTTTGTGACTGTGGAAGATTCACTGTTTTAGAAAGAAATCCAAACTTACGATCCACAAACTTGCTACAATAATCTCATGACTCACAACTATCACATCTTTGTTGCTGAAAAATGGCACCACATTCTGGAGCTATCTTGAGAAAAAATCTACTTTTGTTCATTTATGCTGACAGAGACGACACTGAAGTTTTTGTTTTATGTGGATTGTTTGAGTAAGTACTGAAATTTTAACCATCAAACAGGAACAAATCAGCAATATGTTAGCTAAACCTGTCGTCCAGCCCTCAAAGGCAGTATATTGAAAAAGTTTTAGCAGTCAGACTTTTCTAAGCTTGAACCAAAATAATCAATATAAAATTTGCTACACTGAACCGGCTGAGACAGATAAAACTATTTGGTGAATAGCTTTTTGTGCACAGAAATGTCAAAAACAAAATGGGGCATGCGTTTGAAAAACAATAGGAAAACACGACTAGTATTTGTTTTTAGCTTGAGAGCACAGACATTTTCATGTAACAAAATAAGATTTTTTAAATGCATGGTTTTATCAATGCTAGTTTCTTTTTCATCTTAGTGTAGATATGGCAACAGTCTGTGTCTATCCATCACTGGCTGTTCAGTAGATAATGAAAAGTAGTGCATTTCCCTTCTTCTATGTGAAATTGTTGGCTATTTCAAACCTTTGTTTTTACTTAGTTTTTTGTTTGAAGGGACACATGTCATGGTAAACATTCAAAAGAAGAAAACTTTATTTATCTGCGTTTCACTGCAGCACTTTAGAGAAACAGATAATTGGACCTAGTTAGAAAGTAGATTTAAGGCAGAAGAGATTTTATGTAGGTCGTGTATTAAAATATTAATAGTAAAACTATAAAATGTATAAATTAAGAATTCAAATGTAGTGAGATATTATAATATATTAGAAATAGCCAGAATTATTAAAACAAGCAAATATTTATTTTAATCTATGTGTTCAGGAAGGTTCAAAGGCACATTGTACACACTTTGAGAAGCTAAACGCCATTAGGTTAACACTAAAGACAGGGTGTACAGTTAGAGATATGAGGTGTTGGTCTGTGTCATTTGGTGATTGTAGCTCGACCATGAAATTGCGTGATTAACAAACTTGTCATTATATGTCATTTGTTATTTATTTGCAAAGAAAATAAAGATGTGATGTGAATGCTCTTTTTGTTTAGCATGTGTGGTGGCAAACGAGGGGTTTCCAAATTGGAATGGTTATTTTTGTTTAATTGTTGCAACATCGCCACCCCAAACCTAGTTTGAGGAAATAGAATTTAAACATAAGGCACACAGGTAAGTAAACCGAGAATAAGAGAGGGAGAGCCAGTTTCCATAATTTACAGTCTTTATTTTATATTATATTTTCCAAGAAACTGTTTAATTTCATTAAAAGTAGCTACAGCTCTCAAAAGTGGGCAAAACCGTAAAAAAACGAGACAGTGGAGGCAACAAACATAAGCAAAACAGGAACAAAACAGGGGGAAACTAACAAAGAGCAAAAGCATAAGAGCAGAACGTAAAAACGGCAGAAGCAACAGGAAAAAAAAAAATAGTGGTGTGCTCAGACTGCTGCGGCCACTGATGGTACCTAAAAAGTAAATTGGGAGATTACATTAGGAGCCTGCAGGACAAGGTTCGGGGCTCTACAATACATACCTACATACATACCATAGACAGTGTGTGTATATATATATATATATATATATATATATATATATATATATATGTATATATATGTATATATATATGTGTATATATATATAAATGTATATATATGTGTGTGTATATATATATATATATATATATATATATATATATATCATATATCCAGTTTAAAACATTAATTTAACAAAAATTAAAGATATGAAAAACTACTTCATACTTTTGCTACTCCAGTGCAGATTTCATTCACATTTCATCACAATAAGCCATTTTAGAGTGAATTGCTTATAGTCTAAGCCTCAAAACATTTTTGTATTTGTCCCAATATTTAGATGTATTGCAACATCAAAAAGCATATGCAATGTTAAAGAATATATTCCTTGTTCTTTGGTGTGATATGATCCAGTTGCTTTCTGTCCCCCCACAGGGACACATATGCACAGAAACGCTGGTCTGTGATTAGAGCTGCAGGAGGTGGGGGCCAGGAGGCTTCTTCAGACTCACAAATGTTTTCTCCTCTTCACACTCTGATCCTCTGCCTGCTTTTGTCCTGTCTGTGAAAAAGGGTGTACAAGCCAAAATAAAACCCACTATTCTGTCCAACTCACCAGTTTCAGATTTCAAAATGCAAACTTGTTGATACCAGTAAAATACATGACATGACAACATGTTCTCAATAAGGTAAAATATATGGCCTACATCACAATATGGGTAAGTTAAGTTGTATTCATGGTGGGGGATTTGCCACGTTCTTGTCTCTGTGGTGATATTATTGAGTTGTGTCTTTGATTCACAGCATGGTATACTTTAATGCTCAGTCAGTAGCAGGTTGTATTCTCCAAAATACCTTGTAAAACATGCATCTCAGTTTAACACTGTCATTCTCACAACACTGTTTTGTGTGTGAAATTTCCTGACAGAGATATTCAGTTCCACACAATAATTAAATACAATGAAACACAATGAAAAGCAGTATTATTGCTAGTTGGTGCCAAACCCTTCAGCAGATAAGTTAGTTACATTGCCAGGTCGTTATTGTAAATAAGAACATCTTCTTAATAGCTTACCTGGTTAAATAAAGGTTAAATAAAATAAAATAAAAATAGCGCACTAATCTAAATATGCACTGAAAATAAATAAAATCGCTTATCTTTGTTAACCTATTTGATATGCAATTGAAACATGGGTTGGGGCCAAATTTGCAGTTTTGTAACTAATATGCTATTTATTGACCAATGAAAACATTTTCTCCATGTTTCTGATAGTTTCTATGGATCACATAGTGAAATGAGTCCTCTGTGACTGACCCAGCCTCCAGTGACTGTACAGCAGCATGTCAGGGTGATCAGTGCAGCACTAACTAGTGACTTTCTAATGATTCTGTTTTCTGAGTTTTCTTCAAAAAATTATTCTGCTAATAGTTCATTTAGAGCCTGTGCATAGACTAATAAGCTCAGAAAAGGTCACTGCAGACAGCAAATTCAGATTGGCCCAGTGGTGCCATTTAAGAGCCCAATAACACAGTCCTTTGATTGTCTGGAAAATCTATAATGAAGATTTAAAGGGGAGTGTATTTGTGGTTTGAAGAAAGACACTAAAGTCTTCTGAATATCACCTTTTACCCTTTAGGTACAGTAGGTCTCCTCTATATGCCTAAACGTGCATAAAGAGGATACACACACGTCTTTCTCATTTCCAGTATACAACAGGCCAGGTTTCAAGTGAAAGCTCAAAACCTCTAGAGTTCACTAGAGCTGCAGCGGCTGCACTAGCACTGCTTAATGTTTGGCTACAGGTGCTGGGGTTTAAGTGTAGAGAGGATTCAGATCAGAGTCCTTTTAGCTTTAAACCAACTGGGATGTGAGCAGTGAAACTGGCAACACATCCTGCTTTCTGATCATGTCCAGGGTTTTTACAATTGAGAATAAATCAGCGTTACGATTGTTATTAGTAAAAGCTGTATTTGATTTGAACATATCTACCTCATATCTGGGGACACTAATAGATCATGTTTATGACATTTGAAATCAAAATCTTACATACTGCCCTTCCCTAAATTGATTTAGCTTTCAGATGATGCAAATTGCATCTTCTTTTCAATGATAACAATGTGCATCATCTGAAAGCTAGATGAAAATGTATTTCTAAAATATTCTTATGTCAGGCAGGGAGGAGGTGGATGACAGCAGCAAATAGGGGTCAACTGTCAAGATGCATTCTGAGCAAAACAAAATCATGCACACAGCCCCACAGCTCCAATACTGAACCATAGACCAGTGATGGGAGACATAGGATTTCATGTTAGAGTCAAAGTCAAAGCACAAAATAGGCATATTTAATCCCAGAGTCTAGTCCTGAAGTGGGAAAACAACAATGATATACTAGTTGTTATTCTATCTGAATAATTTGCATTCCACCAGCAGTAAAAGTACCGTAGTTTGAGAAACAGTGGTTTAGAGACAGCTCGGTCTTGTAGGCAATGGCCGTAGACCGTATATATGAGTGGACACAGCTCTATGGCTATGGCTGAGCTATAAGAGATTAAATAAATATTCTGACAGGGGCACTTCCATTTCAATGTATTTCCAGGCCATTTATATTTTTGGCTCTTAAATCCCTCGGTTGCCATAGAGATGCAAAATGAACACTACTGTCGCTGTCCTGAGAACGTCCCCGACGTGAAAGTCACGTGATCAGTGACAAACGCTGAGGATGGTCTGAATACCTAATTCTTCTCTCCTTATAGTTATATTCTGTGGTACCACAGCTGGTTTTAACATGGATGTTAACTGAAACATCTGTCCAATAGCTTAATTTCACCAAAATTTCTTGGGACGTCACATTCATTCATAAAAAGTGGGCGGAGAGTAGTCTGAATTGGGTTCTGGAGCTGTGTCCACCTCATCCATTGCACTCATTTGCCAGCCGCGGGAGATTACAAGTCTGAGAGTGTCACATCAGCTGGAGGCGCTCAAGTGCGCCATCCTGCGTCTCCTGTGAGGTACAACTCTCTGACCCATGTTTCTGGTTCTCCCGCTCACCTGCATCAGGTGACACCCTGCAAGGGTGACGATTGGCTCCTGTCTCAGACCTTCCCCGAGGTGATTGGTGGAGTGACGCGCACTCAGCATGTGACCTCTGCGATGAGCTTCCGCCCACAGCGAGAAGAGGGGGGAGGGCCAGAATAAAAGCCCTGCGCCGGGCACTGAAGAGTCAGTCATGGTGTGAAGATTTCAACACAATATTATAAAGTAAAACTCAGACTTCCTATCCTGTATTCACACGAAGGATTAAACGCCCTATACTTTAACAAACAGCAGACTATTAAGTACGAGTATTATTATTATTATTATAGCTCCATAAGCAGAGCACGAGAGGACAAGGCATGTCGGGAAAAGAGTAAGTGATTGACTCCTCCTTTCATGTATTTGCATAGATTGTGCGTTTGACAAAACGTTGGCACCATGGGTTGGTACAAGTTTGGCACATCACAAAACACCAGTCCAAAAGTTGCCTTATATTATGGCGAGGGACAAAACGAAAGAGAAAAAGATTTGAACAAGAAAATGAAATAGGCTAGTTTACACCCACTCTAGGCTACAAGCAAGAAAAGTTGCGCACTGTGCCTTGAAGTGTGAAAAATAATTTCTAAATTTACATTTATTTCAATCACTATCTTTTGTCTAATCATCAATGGCACCATGACCGAGGGCGACTAACCTTACACTACCTTTAAGTACCTCCCTCTTCCCCTCGCCATCCGGGCACTCAGAAGACTTGCAGTCTGGGCTACAGGCGGAGGACTTGGTTTCTCATTCTCGCCCAGGGGAAAGTCCCCGGACCAACGGCCGAAAGTGCGCTGGGTGAAGCCAGTGTCGGCCGGAGCACCGCTGCCCTCAGCTGAGACGCTCTTGGGAGTCGAGCTGGGCGGTCTTCGGTCGATGTTGTCAGCAGCGATAGTCATGCAAGTGCGCGCCTCTGGCGCTCAACACAACGGGGCTCATTCTCTGGGTGCCTACTTTTTCAAGCTTTGCAACAATTGATTCCAACTTAATAGACTAAGTTTGCATTAACCACAGAGTGACAGCAGCAGATGCCACTTACCGCATTATCTTTTAGGCGATTTGTAAGGTCCTGCACAATCACAACAGTCCGCACTAACAGGATATTCCTGAATCTGGTATTTGGTTCTGACCAGCATCATCGGGTACCTATAGGCCTATGTGCCTGTGTGTAACCTTTTAAGGTCGTCATAAAAGACTACAATCTGTGCAGATCTTCATAAAAAGAATCGTACATAGGAATAATCTCCATGAAGACTGAGTTTCTCAAAGTGATGTGGACAAAAACAATAGTCAACAAGCTGTTTGGTAATTAAATCTTACCGTGACCTCATCTATTATACAGGCGAGTGGTTTCTGTAGCTAGACCTAATCCATCTTTAGGCTTATTTGTTTTCATTTCGGAGGAGCATATCACATTTGATAAACAAACAAAAATGAAATTAAGTAAAATAAAATAATAAGACCTATCATACAGTTACATTTTTTGTAGGCCTATATTTTCAAAACAACCTAACCTGCAGAATTAGGTTAAGCGTTCGGTATTACCTTTCCACCGACAAAAGTGCAAACAAGGCTGTCTTTGTATGTTGTCGCCACTAGACGGAGCTACTGTCCTGGCGCATCTTTCTAGTGCTTTGACATGGGTCAGTTTACTTCACAGGATTATCTTGCAACAAAGAGATTACACCATCACGTGGTCGTCCCTCGGAGTTACCCTTATTTATGAGATATTGGGGCGAGGGTGTGTGCGCACGAAACCGCAGCATCACAAAGGTTGGGCTCCTCCCCGCTCACGGCGAGGGGAGGGTAAGTTAGATCCGATCTAGACCAGACATATGAGACAGATGAGACCAAAAGAACACGCTTCACGAGCGCATGTCTATCCAAGGGACTGTGCAGACTAATTATTTTGGATTTGAAATAATTGAGAGGGTGGTTATCATTTAGGATAGTGAGACTGTAGCAGGAAAAGGTAGACTGTCTGTACAAAGAGAGGAAGGGGACACAAAGGCAGAAGGATAGCGGGGGATAGGAGACAAAAATAGAGGCAAGGGGACCCAAATTAAGAGTGAAGATGGCCGAACCGGAGCTGAAATTGCGGAGCAGCCGGGAGAGCCTCGCCAAGAACCAGGAAAAGTCTGAAGGTGGGTACAATCACCATGTTGTGCGCTCACACCTCTTAAGCGCATGGCTGCGTTTTTCCGCCTTGTGCTCGATGATGCAACGTTGCTGGATGTGCGGCAGGTTGCTATAGTGATGCTCCCCTATGGAAAAAGATGAGTAAACTGTATCTCAGCAGAGACCAAGCGAGAACCAATATGCTGATTTGTGAATGACTGTAATATGCTAATATAGGGCCAGGAACATTGTTCAAGTAATGTTGTGTGCTTGACTATTATCACATAAGAACTTTGCTTATTTGCAAATTGAGGTGGATGGATTATTGAAAATTTGATCATATGTAATACAGGCCTACCTGCATGCAGAATATTAAGCATATTGTTTGTCATAGGAAAAGCTACAAAAATAGCTAAATATTAAAATAAAAAAGTGTTCCAATTATGGGTTTAAAGTACATAATTTAACATCATTACAAATTTGTCAACTCAACGCTCAACTAATACATTTAAAGGCATGTTTTAACACAAGTTTGTCGATTTACTTGAATAACGAGGTGCTAATTTTTGTCAGTATTGCCTAGTGCCACCTGTATTTGCAATGACATACAAATTTAAGTCAGTGCTGTGAATAATCTCCATGTATTCTCTCCTCCAGCAGCAGAAGCAAGAGACGCTGAACAGGACGGTCTTATTGTGGAGCGTTCTCCCTCTCCCCAGACACCTCCCGCTCCCAGTACCACCAGCCCAACCTCAGACTGTCCCGACAAAGGGGAGAAAACAAAGGTTGAACTCAAACGCAGCATCACCCTGTTCAATGGCGTGGGCATGATCATTGGTACCATTATAGGCTCTGGGATCTTTGTTACTCCGACTGGTGTGGTCAAAGAGACTGGATCAGCGGGCCTGTCTTTGGTTGTGTGGTCTTTCTGTGGGCTGATATCCACTATGGGGGCTCTGTGCTACGCTGAGCTGGGCACGACCATTACTAAATCAGGGGGTGACTACACTTACATCCTGGAGGTGTATGGAGAACTAGCAGCCTTTCTAAAGCTCTGGGTGGAGATGCTCATTATCAGGCCATCTTCTCAATATGTGGTGTCTCTAGTGTTTGCCACATACCTGCTCAAACCACTCTACCCCACCTGTGCAGTGCCGGACAGTGCAGCAAAACTCATCGCCTGCCTCTGTCTCAGTAAGTACATGCTCATTTCTTTGCTAATTTCTCAGTCAAACATTCACTTTTTTCTAGTCTATACAAGCAAATATATCTGCTAATATAGTTTTGTGTTAATTTTGTTGATGTTCAGTATCTGCCAATAAAAATATTCTTAAGTTTATAAAACTAATTACAAAGATTTTGTGTTCAACTTCACCTACATCTATCATCATAACCTATTTAGGAAACACTTGTCTAGACTAAGATATTGATTGTGAAACTCTTCCATTTATCTCTTATGCTGTTTGTTTTACCAACTAACCAACTACAAGCATATTGGTTTGATTTAGTCTTTAAAACATCTGAGTTTGTAATTTACATTGTCCCTGTTGTTTTCAGCCTCACTAACATTTGTGAACTGCATCAGTGTAAAAGCAGCCACCAAAGTCCAGGACCTCTTCACTGCCTCCAAACTGCTCGCTCTCATCATCATCATCCTCTTCGGATTCATACAGATCTTCACAGGTGAGACCGTTGTCCTTCATGGCTGTAGAATTAATCTAGTATTAATTGAGATCAAGATTGAGGAATTCTAATGGTCAGTGTTCCTCTGTCAGTGAAAGTATGTTGTTTACAACATACATAGAAGGTTGAGGGTTCGATCCCGGGGTCGCCCGGGCCTTTCTGTGTGGGGTTTGCATGTTCTCCCCGTGTCTGGATGGGTTTCCTCCGGGCACTCCGGTTTCCCCCATCAACCCAAAACATGCACTGTAGGTGTAAAAGTTGTGTGAGTGAGTGATGGTGGTGGTCGGAGGGACCGTTGGCGCCGGTTGGCTTGGCAGCCGTGCCTCCGTCAGTCTGCCCCAGGGCAGCTGTGGCTATAACAGTAGTTTACCACCACCGGGTATGGAGTGAATGAAGAATGCTCTGTAAATAATCCTCTGTCTTTGTGACATCTGTCTGTGAAAAGCACTATATAAATAAACACTTACTTAACACTTACTTATAACAGAGGAAGAAATTTAGAGGAAGAAATTCGAAATTAGTTTCTGTTAAATGGCCATTATTAAAAGTTTGTTTATATTCAGGGAAATGAATACAGAAAGCAATTTGTTTTCAGTTAAAATAGGTTTTAATTGAAAATTATGGTCAATCAATATCAGGAAAAATATCATATCAACCCTGTTCAGTGTCTTCCATGTAGATAGTACCAGGATGACACTTTGCTTTAAAACATCTATAGAATCACTTTTAACTTTTTCAATGTCTCATGGTTTGGGAGCATCCCTGCCAAAAACAAGAACATCATTAATCAGTTTCTTAAATGGACAAGTAAGGTGATTGGCCATCCTCATAACAGCCTGGACTCCCAGTCCTTAGCACAGTTACAGAAAGTACTGCAAAAGACGTGCAGCATCCTCTAAACTCAGAGTTTCAGCTTCTTCCCTCTGGTCAGAGGTTTTAGTCCCTTATTATTACTCTTATTACCTTGTCTTGCACAGTCCTGTTTTTATATATTCAATATTTATTGTGATTTTTAGACAAATGTGATGAATTAATTATTTGTGGAAGAAATCATTCTGTACTGGAGCACACTAACACTTTGTTGTAATGTGTTTTTATATGTGTCTATTTGTCTATCACAAACTTTTTGGCTCGAGGGCCACAAAGGTTCTAAAATTTGATGGAAGGGCCCGATCAGGAGCAGGAGTGTTCTGGTCTGATTACATCAGCCCAGCAAATAAGACGAAAATAACTTGCAGGATCCAACGATTTACATGTGGCATATTCAGACGTCTTAGTTCAACATGTGCACCATATTTAGGGCCAATGATTTTCCGCTTCAAAAATTTACATTTTCCGTTTCAGAAATTTTGAATTCCGTTTCATTGTGACACATTTGATAATTCTGTTGACAGTGTTGGGAAGGTTACTTTAAACTGTATTCCCCTACAGATTACAGATTACATACCCCAAAATGTAGTTTGTAATGTAATCCATTAAATTACTTAAATAAGTTACTGAATTACTTGATATTGTCATGTTTTTTAAAACTACATGCATGTAGCAACCACCTCCTGCAAATTCTTGTTTGGTTTTAGACCTGGTTTAGACTTGGTTTAGACGTGGTTTTAGTCCTGGTTTAGACCTGGTTTTAGTCCTGGTTTAGTCCTGGTTTAGACCTGGTTTTAGACCTTGTTTTAGTCCTGGTTTAGACCTTGTTTTAGACCTTGTTTAAACCTGATTTAGACCTGGTTTTAATCCTGGTTTAGACCTGGTTTTAGTCCTGATTTAATGCTTGTTTAGTCCTGGTTTTAGATCCGGTTTACACCTGCTTTAGACCTGCTTTAGACCTGGCTTAGTCCTGGTGTTAGTTCTGGTTTAGAGATGCACAGGAGGAAGCGCGGTCCACGTTGCGTACGCGACAAGACACGATCCACGCGCGGTGTCCACGCCGTACAAGAGGAGGTGCGGTGTGAGGTGCACACTAGATATATACACTATATACACTAGATATATACTTGGCCGCAGTGCTTTATGGGAAGGTTTTTGGACCATGAGTGAGGAAGCCGTGTTCAAGATATAGTTCTACCCCCGGACACTGTGCCACAGGCTTATGTGGATAATTTGGTTTTAAGTATCAACGTATCTGGAGTGCGCCATCTATTGGGAAACGCCAGAATTTCAGGGAAAATAGAACTAATAAGTTTTATTGCAGTTTATTCATGTTTAGCGGGCCGTAGTTTGCCCTTCCCTGGTCTATCATGTGAATTAATGAAATGTGAAACATTGGAAAACACATTTATCGATCTGAACAAATAAAGCAACCTAACCTGACTGGTAACTATTTCCACCATCACTTGTCCAAACTCTCCACAAGAGTTATAGTAAAATGACCATGGGAACATTTACTTGGTATTCTTGGAAAAAACAGTATGCCAATATACGCAGCTTAAATGATCATATTACTGTGGTACAGCTTGACAAACCGGTTGCCGTCCAAAGAGGCATTAGTTTAACACTGAGGTGATGGCCTGCTCAGAGTTCTATGCTTAATGAGTGTAGCCAAGCAGAGTTTTGTCATTATGGTAAAGCTAACAGTAACTAGTATATTAACATGGACTTCCTAATTATCAGACTAGAAAATAATAATAATTTTGCTCAAAAGAGAGAAAAAGAGTTACAGGGCTGTTAAGTTTAATGCACAGATTCATTGTGCATGCTTCTTGAAATTCAAAGTGTGAAGTCTGAATTTGAAATGCAATTTTTTTTATCTCAACAAAATTTAAGCAGACCTTTCAATAGAGCCATCCTAAAATAACTTTCTTACCAGCGGAAGATAAGAGATGAGGCTGGAATAGACACTTATTGATTTTTCATATTTAACATCTTGTGGAAGTAGTTAGAGGCTGATTTATCTGACAGTTCAAACACGAGTCTGAAAAGCTTGCAGAATTTCAATGTGCTCTACGGCTCATTCGTCTTACCACTGTTGATGCTGACGTGTATTCCTTTTGTCTCTAATGATACACAAATTGTGGACCAGGGCAGATGGACTCACCCAAGCAGACTGCCCCCCTTCCACCCACCGAGTCCAAACACAGGCGGCTCTGTGTGCTGCTGTGAGGCTGAAGGATCAGAGAGTGGTTAGAGCATGTCAACTATACAATTAGACTCACCATACATCAGATCAGATATGTCCACCTATGTCCCAATAGGCAGTAACAGATGGCTTTGGGACTGGGTGTTATGCCAGAAAAAATGTGATCATGTTTTTTTTTTTTTCATAATGAACAGTTTTGAGTTTCAGTTAGATTTTTATTGGGCTTCCTAAAAGGCTTTCAGTATTAATTTCCTGATGATTCACGATCACCCATGTGTTCAGAATCCCTGCTTGAATGAGGCTTGAGCAGGGAGGTTTTGGTTGGATTGCGCTAGCTCACGTCCAGCTCCTTCTCTCTACCCCTTTTATAATGAGGCGACGCCCACTGCTGTACTCCATACTATCGTCATGGTAACGGGGTGTCAAGACTCGCCGTCGGCCGTCAGCCTGTCGCACAGAGAGAAAGAGAGAGCAGAAACTAAATCCTCCCCTTTACAGCTGTCATTTCCATGTGAAAGTAGCAGGTAGAACAGAAAATCAATGCTAGAATTACAAAGAGAACCGGCCTTTCAGAAACTATGGTACTTACCTAGTTTTATCTAGTTTTATCTAGTTTTATCTGAGATGGTACTTACCTAGTTTTATCTGCCAGTAGAACAAATTCACCTGCATCACATATCAACAAGAAATTAGTAAATAATATTATACTATTTGATTTTTTTCCCCGTCTTGCTTTACAGTGATCTTTGATAAAATAAATGATCTCCACACACACAGATATATATTTAAAAAAATATTAGCATTCTTTGTAAGATATTGTGTAATCATTTTAACTTCTAAACCGACATGGGAAGAGACTTAAACTCACCATAATTTTGTCTCTTCAATTCAATGGATAGAAAACACAGCGATCTCAATGTTATCAGATCTCCACTGAGGTCCAGTATCTGCCCTATTGGCAAAATTTCAAACTTGATTTTAATACTACAGAAATGTCTCAATACTGGTTTGAGGCGGATTGTGTCCTATTTATGTTTTCATTATCAGTACTTGTTTGAATAAGCATCTAGACTCAGCACTGTGTATCTCACGTCACAATTGCATAGACTCCAACTTTGGATCTCTTTTTGGTAAACAGGTTTAACATATTACAGCAGTATAATTTAGTTTCTCGTAATTTGGTTATTATAAATATTAGTATTGTATACGTATCTTAGTACTGAAGTTTAATGCAAAACTGCACTTGTGCTTGTTGTTAAATGCCTCCTGCAGATCCTCATTATGTTCCCTGTACTTCAGAAGAGATGTTTCACATCAAATATTTGCTTCTTGAAAATGTCACATCTGAAAAAACACTCTAAGCTACAGCAGACCTTGGCTTAAATGCCCATGAATGTGAATGAGTCTCTTCTTCTTGTCTATGTGCAGGGGATGTACCGTACCTCACTCCAGAGCTGGCGTTCGAAGGAAGTAAATGGGGCGTGGACCACATTGTGTTGGCTCTATATAGTGGGCTGTTTGCTTTTGGAGGATGGTAAGACTGGAATTAAGTTATCATCAATCACAAGTTAACTTACAACATCCATTCATTCATTCATTGTTTTAATTATAAAGTGTTAATAATGGACAATATTCAGCCTTGATCATTAGGATAGTAGTGCATTGAATCAGAATACGAAACATCAGAAATTGCATTACTGCCATTGTTAGTTCTGTTATTCAGTGGTTTGATGAAACATGTGTTAAAATGTAGAGTAAAATAAAAATAAAAATACTGAATGTGTGGTATAGACCGAATACATAAGTGCATTTTATAAGAATGTAGAAATAATTAAATTAATACATGCTTCTCTCTGTGTTTATTCAAGGAACTACCTGAATTATGTGACTGAGGAGATGATCAATCCAGAGAGGTGACTTACATGTGCGGAAGGTTGTGTTGAGACTAGACTTACCTCTGGCTTTAGCATGACTTTGGCTTGTTTGATCAATGCATGGACATACAAATATATTTACTATACATATATGCATGAGAGTTTACAGCACTCTTACTGTGGCACCAACTGCTTGTATCCGTGGAGATAGGTTAGTCTGATGCTGTACAGTGGAGTATAATAGGCATCTCCATGGAGATAACCTGGAAAGATACATAATGCCCCTTAATGAAGATACAAAAACCTAACATAAATGCTAGCTGCATGAGATCAAATTTGAATTTGAAAGTAAAAGTAAAGGCCTATTCTTCTTATGAATAATATTGTGCTTTGTTCTACAGGAATCTGCCCTTGGCCATCATCATATCCATGCCTATAGTGACCATAGTGTATGTCCTGACCAACCTGGCCTACTTCACCACTATCTCCCCAGAAGCCATGGTCGAGTCTGAGGCAGTCGCTGTGGTTGGTATACAATTAATGATATATGATTGAGAGATAGAATGACAATAATAAAACCAGGTGATCATGGTGATATTGGCTATTTAGGCCCGAGCCCCTACAGGGCGTAGGGCCTATTGCTTTCGCGCCCAGGCATCATCGTTGTCAACTGTCTTACCAAGTTCAGCGCGTCCCTCGATCACTCTCTCCGTGAACAGCAGTATCCTAGCAACCCATGCCGAAGGCATGGGACATGCATATTTGTTCTTGCTAACAAGTCATCGTCAACATTCGCCCATTCACTCAATGTTGACAAAAGTAGCGCGAAGCGCTCCTCTCTCCAAACACACTCCTGACATCAAGCTTTTTTGATAACTGTCATGGTTTACGTGTGGCGAAGCCGCAAAATTTGTGATACCGCCCCCTGCAGGATACATTAAAATTTTGCATGGAGGGCCAAATTTTAGTTTTTCTAAAATGTACCAAATTTTGTACAAAATTACTTTGGGCGATCTCAATCAAAAAAAGCCAATGTAAACCATATGATATTTTTAACCGTGTTGCCATGGTGATGCACAAAACCTCCAATGTTATCCTAATGGGACAGATCTGATAAATTCCCATTCAATAAAAATATTTTACTTTCGCAGAATATTCTCAAATTTGCCACAATTACTCTTCATGTCATCCTGATTAAAAATGTCAATGACAACCATATGGAATTTTTGACCACGTTACCATGGTGATGCACGAATACTCCAATGTTATCCTAATGGGAAAATTTCTACAATTTCTTACATTTCAAAGTGATATAACGGCTTAATAGTTTTATTGAAGAACGTGAAATTTGACACAGTGATTCTTCAGGTCAGCCCGAACAAAAAAGTCTGGGGGCCAAAGTTGTATTTTGCACGGTGTTGCCATGGCGATGTCCCAAACTGTCCATATTCCTCAATCTTAGCACATCAGCATCTCCAGTGTGTGTGGACTTTATGTGTTTAGTGACAAGTTCAGCCCAAAGCCACAAACACACAGAGACAAGAGGCTCATCAGCACCACCCAGGGGAGCGTCAGCGGCACCCGGGGGATCGTCGGGTCAGCCGAGTGCGACGCGCAGCCCGCGAGGGCCGTTCGATGCCGCTTGCGGCTTTAATTCCTATTTGCTATTGCAAAACTAAACAAATAGCCAGCCATACTTTGCTGGGCCAGAATAGTTTAAAAAGTTCAATATCTGGTTAAAGTAGTTAAAGGCAGAATGTACTCAGAGGTATTAAAGAACCCTGAACTTTTATTGATAAAACCTACATGTGCTTTTTCACAGAGTTTTGGAGAGTACCATCTGGGGGTTATGTCCTGGCTTATTCCGGTTTTTGTGGGACTTTCATGTTTTGGAGCTGTCAATGGATCTCTCTTTACTTCAGCTCGGTTTGTCCATACACATATTACAAATTTGGGATATAACACTTGACAATACATGATACAATGTATTGATACCACAATTGTAAAATATCACACTGCACCTTTAAAAACCTTTAAATTTCAAGTCCGATCAATGCTGTTGCACCAGATTTGTATTCCATTATATTCCTACTACAGATACATGAATATTACCCAAACTTTGAAGAATGTGCTGAAAACTCTGTATTGATGTTTCAGGCTGTTTTATGCTGGAGCCAGAGAGGGCCAGCTCCCTGCAGCGCTCGGCTTGGTCCACACAGATCTGTTTACACCAGTGCCCTCCCTCATCTTCACGGTAAGGCTTCTGTCACAACAGGGTTTGTATTGTAGCCCGTTTTATACCACAATCCAGTACAAACATTTGTTAGGAAGGATTATCAAGTAATTATTATTCATAAATCATAACATTATTGAGATAGTTGATTTATTTTTTATTTTGCTATATATACCTTGAACTGAATTGTTGTTTATTGTTATTGTACTTTTTTCTGAACTGAATTGAAAAAATAAAACAAAAACAAAAACAAAATCTGCATTAGGCTGAGTGCTTCTCTCAAACGTAAAACACTCTGTTCCATATTATGATGTCATGTAATATAGGAAGTGCTCCACTGTGTTTTTAAACTCCATACACCTTCACTAGAATCGTTTGGTAAATTTCAGCCCTGGAAATTACCATCTCTTTTGGTGGATTATGAAAATCAAAAGGACAATTACAGGCTCCATTAAAAATGTTATTTACCTTTTAAAATCCTCTGTGGACTGGGTTATGTAGGAAAAACATCTAGAACACTAAATACTCGAATATCTGAACAACATTAGAAATGGAAACCTAAGAAACCCTGTTGCTGCCCATTTTAAAGAATCACAGCACCCATCTCCTTCCGTAAATTGGGAAGGTGAAGCTCCCAAGAAGAGGAAGAGATATTAACAGGCTGCTCCTACAAAGAGAAAGTTTTTATATTTATTCCTTAAAAACGCTGCTCCCTAGTGGCCTGAATCAGGAATATGAAATTAAACACTTTTTATAATGCTTTCTAATGTAATTTACTTGCCCGATGACGGCAAATGATTAATGGTCTTGGGCAACGGCTTATGTTATATGATGTGCAATGTATATTGTATTATATGTTGTGTTGTGTGGACATCTCCTGTGGCTCATTTTTGGATTGGCCAACCAATCAGTGGGCAGAGTTTGTATATGGGAGTGGCACACAGAGAAATGTAGAGTAACCTGACCATGACCTGACGAAGAACCACTGATCGAAACGTTATCATTTATTAAAGACAGTTTGGGAGTAAGTGTGCAGGCTTTGTCTCGCTTTCTATGTTCACCAGTAACAATGTTACCATGGTTCTCCCAAGGACCCCTGAACGGTTTAGGAATGCCTGACTAAATAAACTGTTATATCTGGGAATTTACAACACTAGTATTTGTTACTTTTATTTTATTTTGCTTTCTACAAGCAACCATTAAAGAAATTGCTTGCCTTATGTAGCCACCACTAGTCAATTTCAACACAAGCTCAGCTATATATTAAGTAATGAAATCAACAAATGTTTGTAAGCTACTGTGTGATGTTCCAAATATCCAAAATGTCAATGTATTGTGTTTTGACTCTTTCAGTGCATACTGTCCATGATGTATGCCATTTCTCAAGACATCTTCTCCGTCATAAACCTCTTCAGCTTCTTCACTTGGCTGTGTGTGGGTGCAGCCATCGCGGGGATGCTGTGGCTGCGATTCACCAAACCTGACATCAGAAGGCCTATTAAGGTAACTGCTACAACTGTCCTATAAATGGGCAGAAATGTCTTTAGACATAGACATGAGATTAACAATGAAATAGTGGACACGTTCGTCCAGCAGTCCTGTGAGCAGAAGGTAAAGGTTGGGACATTGTGTGGAAAGTTAGAGTTAGAGTTAGAGGGAGGTAGAGAGGGAGTGTGATAGTGAGACAGATACAGTAGATCATTGGGGCAACAGAGTATATAAAAATTACATCAAAATTACTGGTGGATTTGGGCCTTTATTAAAATCCAATGGCTGCAATTATTTAGGGAATATAATGTCCGCTGCATACAACACCATGTCCTATTGTTTAGACTTCTACACACATGTTCTGAAATGCAGGAGATTTTTGTATTAAGCAGTAGTAGTAATAATACTAGTATTATTATTATTATTATTATTATTATTAGTAGTAGTAGTAGTAGTAGTAGTAGTAGTAGTAGGTATCATAAGTAAGGAGCAAAAGTTTAGCATAAACATAACTCACAAATATAATTGCAATAACAATCCTTGACCAACAAATTACTATTAAATTTTTTCCCCCAAAATCATGCAGTGCTGATAGATTGTTAGTCAGATGTAGAGACAGATCACATTACATTTTTTGAGAATAAAGTCAGATTGTGTGGACTAAGTTGGTCATACTGGATAGTAAATATATCATTCAAACTGCAGAATGTTTGCATTAAGACAAGACAAGACTGATGGATGTATTGAGAGATATTGGTTGTAGTGAGCAAAGATGATTCAGGACATACAGTATATCCAGTGTTATATGTTGTTATTGCACCATTTCATCCTTGTGTTGGTTTAAAGATGCCCCATTGCGTCTTTGCTTCTTTATTATCTATAGTAGCTCCACACTGTGTTTCATGATAAGAGAGGCCAGTGTTTATATGGACAGAGAGTGTTTTGTTTCTGTTTGATCATGAGAATATCTGAGCATAGGCTTTCATCTCCTCTCAGTGTGTGTGCGCTCTGCCCATTTGTTTTAAAGGAACCTTTTGTCCAATAAATAGACCTCATACTGGACTTTACAAAGGCACACTTGTAACCAAAGAGAAAGTTACATTAGTCACCTTATAAGTGCAATTATCATAATACTAATTTACCAGGTAACCCATGCTTTTATGAGTAATTATTCTCATGTACTCAGTATTGTACATTGTATTGTCTCATAGATAATATTGCATTTGTTTTTTGGAGATTTTTCAATTAATTAATTAATTAATCATTATATAGCGCTTTTCAAGATACCCAAAGTGCTTTACAGTTCATTGTTTATTCACTCCATACTCAGTGGTGGTGAGCTACCATTGCAACCACAGCTGCCCTGGGACAGACTGACGGAAGTGAGGCTGACAATCTGCCCCATCGGCCCCTCTGACCGCCACCATCACTCACCACTTTTTTTTCTGACTTATTGATACTTTACAGTGACATCGCACAGGGGGGTTCCCATGGATCTTTAATGGTGGAACATTTAGCAGTTACTGTTATGGCACAACGCACATTAGGAAATACTGCCAAGAATGTTTGAGTAAGACTGTCTCAAAATTCAAGAGAAAACACAAAGTAGATTTAAACAACACATGATCTTGATTAATACAAGCGTTCATGTTCCTGTTTAGGTGTTTTTGAACAAAAAAGTGAGAGTGACTAACTGAAAAACTGTTGGCTAATGTTAGTTAGTGTGTGACTGTAATGTTATTTTGAGAGGGACCTCACCTATTGTAGTTCTAAGTAAGTCAGTTCATTCTTATCATTATCATTATGTTGAAATAAACCTCTGATTAAAGCCTAACAAGCCTCAGATAGCGCAGTGCTTACAGTTAGCATCACACCCCCAGAGAATGTTGATGACATGAGCTAACCCTAACCCTCTTACTAGCACAATGTTCAGTCTTCATTGTCTCTCACTGCTGCTGCTGTTGTTCTCAGGTGTATCTGTTCATCCCGGTGACTTTTGTTCTGACCTGTGTGTTCATGATCGTGGTCTCCTTTTGGGCTGCTCCATTTGAGTGTCTGTTGGGCAGCGGTGTCATCCTGACGGGGGTGCCAGCCTACCTGCTGGGTTACAAGTGGAAGAAACCTCACGTGGTGCGCAAGATGCTGGGTAAGTATGGAGTGGACTGGGCGTGAGAGGCTAATTTTGATGAAAAGTGATATGGATAGTTTTAGGGATTTTGAACAGAGGGTGTTAATGTGATAATGCGATGTTTCAGGCATGGGATCTGAAATATTAGATTTGAACTTGAGTCATATTTCAGTTCCTTTGTGCAAGTTTTGTAATAAGAAATCTAAAATAGATAATTGGAAAAAGGGAGTTCCTGGGGTGAATCTAGTTGAAGTAGATTATATCACCTTCTGGGTCATCATCGAAACATCTATGTTTGTTTCCTGTTTGCTGAGCTCCCGGAGGTCTCATTATGGCTGCCTCTGGTTCATCCGCTATTACAGCATAAAACCGAACACTAGGTTGAGTGTCTTCTCGCTCACATGTTGTAGATTTTGGTGGCTCCTCATCTTTGACCACATTGGGGCTGGTGTTGTGGGCTTCTTGATGGATCAGGAGAGCTTGTAACCTCAAAGTTTGTTTACTTCTCCTGCCATGGTTTTTCTTTTCAGGAGTTTGTGTTTCTGCAATGGCATTTGCACAACCTCCATCTTTGGTAGTGTTGTCAAGTGTTCTCATTCTCAATCAAGCAGAACGAAAAAATCTCAGGCTCATTCTTTACTGTTGGGACCTGTGTCGCTTGAGGTGTCTGAACATTGGGTGATGGACAAACATTTTTTGTTGTGGTCTTACAATCTCCTGCCCTTCTCAGAAGACATCTTGGTAGTCTCCGTTCTTTTGATGAGTCAGAAAGACATACCTCAATAACCTTAGGCTTTGAAGCTGGTTTCTCTTCACAGTGTTCCGCACTCACCTGCCTTCCTGGGTGGCCTCTGTTCTTTTGGTGGTTGTGAAGGATACATTTTGATAACCTCAGGCTCCTGAACATTTGGTGACTGACAAGTTTGTTTACTTTCAGAAGCTGGTTTCTGTTCTTTGTTTTCAATTAGAGTGATCGCTCACCTACCTTTCTTGGAAGACGTCTTGGTCTTTTGGTGCGCTCTGATGATACACCTCAATTGGCGGAGGGGGTTTCACCAATTTGGTCCAACATTTATAACCTCTTCCTCAGGAGCCTGCCTGGGTGTATAGTCCTCACATGTTTTTTCAATTATCTTAATCCAGATATTTTCTTTGGGTTCAGGAGCTGGCACAAACTTGGGCTTTTCTTTCTCCTGTGAAGCTTGTGTTGCTTTAGTCTGTGCCTTGTTTATTTTTGGTCCCTCCATATCTGGTCGGAGTCGAATGCCATTTTTTCTCCAGTTTTAGGACCTTGACATGTCTCTTTATTGGTTCTATTATGACAACTAGGTCTGCCATCATTGGTTCTTCTCTCTGTTTCCTGTCCAGTATTTAAAGGTCTTCTTCTTCCTCTTGGGACAGGGTTTTTAGGTACTGGAGATGTCTCTGCTCCATTGTTCTAATATTGGGGTTTATTGGCAGATCTTTGGTCAGAATTGGGGTTGTTAGAAGAAGCTTCCTCTCTCCAGTTAGGAACCCACTTTGGGAAGTACTATTTTATACAATAGAATGTAATCTTCAGTATTAAATAACAGTAGTTAAATATCTTAGTAGTAGTATAAGATATTTAATATTGAAGATTTAGTTATGACACTAGTTTTAGTATTGATTCATTAATCTAAGTATCCCTCTTTGATCACTCTCATCTTGGGTGTTTAATACCGCTGATTATATGTAGAAAATGGATAACTTACATTGGTTTGCTTCAGGAGTTGTGCAATGATGAATGTGCTGATTAAAGCCGTGTGACAGTAGGACAGTAAAATTAATTACAATGTCAAAATGGCCATTATTTCAGGAGATATAATGTCATCTGCATATTCTTAAATATGCCACCTCCATATATAATAAGCCTGTATTATCTATAAAACCTGCTCTTAGATCAGCAGTAAATTTGTAATGCTCTGGATGGGCATAGAAGATGCACTGGGGACTCAGTCTTGATTTTAATATCTTAACATCAAATCACAGTATCACAATTACAAATCATTGAGCCCTATTAAACAAGTTAGCTCAAATAGTAGTTGTGTGAAAGTGTTATTGACCTTTGTGGTGTTGATTTTCTTTTGTCACCTCAGAAATCTTCACCATGTTCTGTCAGAAGATCTTCATGTCTGTGCCTGAGGAGCAGTGACGTGGAGTGGACCCAAACCTGTTTTTCTTCGTTTACACACATTAATGCTTTCTCTCTTGTATTATTTCAGTACAGTATATGGACAAAGGGTGTTGCCCCACTACAGAAAGATAAGCCATTAAAATGGTCAATTAGTATTGTGAAAACAAAATGCACTGGTTGTCATAATAAACCCATACATCCATCCATCTTCTCCCACTTAATCCAGCTGGGTCACGGGGGCAGTTTGCTGCCCAATCCTCATAGCACCTGACCCCCCCTATGAACCCCTCTGCGGGTGGTGAGCCCACAGGAGGGTGGACAACATGGTCCTTGATGTTAGTTCATAGGGGTAAGTGCATGTTTTAGGTTGATGGGGGAAACCGGAGTACCCAGAGGAAACCCATCCAGACACGGGGAGAACATGCAAACTCCACACAGAAAGGCCCGGGCGACCCGGGGATCAAACCCGCAACCTTCTTGCTGTGAGGCCTGAGTGTTGCCACTCAGCCACCGTAAACCCATGTAATATTTTAATAATTAAGTTAACTTAGAAAATTATTAATTTATTGGGGGTTCTGTCTCATGATAGAGACCAGCTTTAAGCATGTTTTTTCACACCCATTTTCATTCAGGTGTCAAGAATTACAAGTGATTTAATGAATGTATGCAGTACTCTTGTATAAGCTACTCTACAAATCACTACTATATTTCAAATTAACCAAACATTTACTATTGATTTGAATGCTTTTAAACATGCGTACATAATGCAGGTCCAAACACATAACTAGTGTAACTTAATGACTAGTTATCCTGTAGAACAGGTTCAGTTCCCCAAGGCTACAACACATGACTAGGAAACTATTATTTAAAACTTTAGGTAAAAGTCTACTAACAAACACATAATAACAATTTACGGTATATACTAATCTCTCCATGAATTTTGAGCTATCAAGCTTATAACTAAACAAATAGTTTTAAGTTTATTTGGAGTAAAAGGAACTCATAACTGTAATAATCAGGGTTACAATCACAACAACTAGCTCAGTACTTACATACTACTAATATGGTAATTTATAGATGACTAATTTAATAATTTATAGTTTAGTTCGTGTCATAATTCTACTTTTATATCATTTTATTTTATTTGGGAAACAGCACTGCCTTAACGCACAAGATGGAGAATATAGGAAAACCCTGTATATTTCTGTGAAGTTTGTCTGTGACTTTGTTTTATTAATCCATTCCCAACACTTGTGATGACAATGTTACACCCACAAACATGGATTTTTGTATAGATGTCATGTGTTTGTATTTTGTACAGATTGTGCCAGCAGTGTGGCATTACTCCTTTCTGTTGTTGTTAACTGACCACATTGAATGTTGCTAATTCTACACAGTAAATTTGAAATTAACTAAAAAAGGTGAGAAAATAGAAAGAAAATAGAAAGTGCACAATTTGATGTTTTCATGTTTACAAGAAATAAGATGCTAATGATGTCCAGAAACTTAAGATTGGAGCTATCACTTTCAATACCAACTTAACAAATTGGTCTCTATAAGCCTATCAAGATGGTTCATTATTCCTAACCAAATCTGTTCAAGCTGTAATTAACATTAATAGATTCATCTCATATTCTAATGAAATCGAGTTATGACAGTTATTAAGGTGACATTAATTACACATATGAAATTCTGAACTGGTTTCAGTCAACTAAATTGATTCAGATGTGGAGAGAGAAAAACACATAACAATGACAGTGCTTTGTTTTTCTATGGCTGTTTAGATGGAAGCACATAGTATACTGTATACAACACAATATTAGGTACAACGCTTGACTATGTAGTCAACAAATATTTGGCTTTCAAAACAATTTTAGAAGATTATATGGCTGTGCTGGTTATTTGATTTTAGCCATACATTCCATATTGTTACCTGGACCTTTTGATTTCTGCGATTTCAGATTTAGAAACTGGTTGTATTTAATTGTGAGCACAACATTCTTCTTTTTTTTCCTCTGGCGTGTTCATCTTGCTCACTTTATACTTGTGCTTTCCATTTGAAGAGTTCATTTGCAAATTATCTTTGGTAAACATTTGTGAGCATTTTAAGGTAGCACAGTTCCACATTTCTACATATCTGTGTTGGACTTTTCTCTTCATGTCAAAGTGTTAGTGTATGTTCCTTGAAATGCAATGGTTAAAGGTGAATCTTATTTTTTGGTTGTGCTTATTGAAGGCACTTTTGTTCTAAATGGCTGTATGTGTTAGTTGGTACAGAATAAATATTTTTGTTGAAATGTTAACTTGGTTGATGCGGTAATTTTCTTTTTTTCTTTTACATGTCCAAATTACTACGATCTTTGGGCTTACTTATCTCCAAGGTGTTACAGCTTTAAAGCTTTAAGCATTAAACTGATCCACATGCATTTTATCTGTGAGTACTAACATGGCATAACCTGCTTATCTCCCTAGAAACAGATCATTTTAATGCCATACTGTGAAACATTCCAGGCAAATCAGTAAGATCTTCATGTAGTCTAGAGAGAGAAAGAGATACTTTATTGATCCTGAGGGAAAGTCACGTTTGTGTCTCAGTCAAAGATCTCACAGCAGTTTCACAGGACTCACAGGACTAGCAGGTGGTGCTCCAGCAAGAAAGTTACATATTGCACCTTTAAGTCATTTATCAAATCTCATTTTTTCCAAACACATTTTGATAAGGGGAGACCAGATTGTTGGTGACCACCACACCACCACACCCTTCACTTAATAAATGAACAATGGTCCTAAATAAATTGTTGTTTTTCATGCTATTGTACCATAGGCTGTTGTGATCTGTTTTTTGTACCCAGGAGATGACAGTCGTGATGTTTCCAGTTCATATCCGTCTGAGGAGGATATGAACTACACTGATGTCCACTGATAAAAGCAGTATTAAAGCCCAGAGCACAATATTAGTGATGGGAGATTGGGCAGATTCAATATTGGTCCTGTGACGTCAAGTTTGAAAGCAAAAAGCTCAAAAAGACATCAAATATTCTTTCTACATATTGTTATATTAAAGGTGCACTGTGGAACTTCTGCCCATGTTACTGCTTAGCTTGTAATGCTCACAGTAGGCTGTGACAATAAACTTGTCTATCTCCATGGAGACAGATGGTGCTATCATTCCAACTCAGATCTGTGGGGAGGCAACGGTGCTCAAAAACTATTTTGTCTTTTTTATTTTATTTTCAGCATAAATAAAATAAACATGAAATACATAACAATACATTCTAGATAGATACATTTAATGCCATGCTGTGGAACATTCCAGGCAATACAAAAACATCTACAGTGCACCTGTTCATTTGTTTTAATAGTTTAGATCAAAAACTCTGTTATATAATGTTGCTAATATTCGGTTTGTAAATGTCAAAATATTTTAGCTTATTTATAAATAGACTAGAGCTATATAGTGTTAATTATTTTTGCAAAGGCCTAATCTTTTTGGAAAACATCCATGTATAAACTGTCTCCAGCAGATGGCGTCTCAGGACCACGCACTGACGCCTGCAGACACTAACTCGGATTTATCTTTTTGGACGTGTGACAAAAGTAACAGGTGAATGGATAAAGATCAGTACGTTTTATTTCTGTGGTTAAACTAGGAGGGAACGAGTGATAGAACAGCCCTTTACGCATTGTGGGGTAAAGCTGCTTTGAGTTATACGAAATGAATTTAAATGAATTGTACCTTTCTTCTTGCTTTTTACACATGTCAAATCCATCTCAATCCCATTATCTTGTCTTAGGAAAATTGCTATTTTTTGGCATGGTTGAGTGAGAAATGCACTGCTGGATTTGTGCCCAGTCCTGACCTGCAACTGATCTTGCCATTGTGATTTTTATGTTGCACATATTGTCTGTATTTTACTTAGAGCTGTTCATCACTGGTGTCTATTTGCCCATGCAGCAAATTACAAGTCAAAGAGAAACAAGAATTTTCCTGATTTCAAACTTCTATGTTTCAGTGGCATTTGCTCTAGGCTTATGTTTAGGCATTTGAAAATTAGGTTTTAAATGTTTGAATAAGCAATGACAAGACTTTAATCAACTGTGTGAAAAAACAACTCCAAAAAAGAGACCAGAAAAAAAACAAAACAAAACAAAACAAAATTGTGAATCTATTGCTTGCCACTTTACCCAAACAGTTCCCTACTATCCCCTGTAGATGGCACTGCATTTCCATGTCCAGAGTGACAGAGAGCGGTATGTATGAGTGAGGGGGGTGAGGGGGTTAGTCCATTTCTTTTCCATCTTTAATCCAACTGTAAAATTCATAAGTAAGACATGCTTTTCTATTTTTTTCCTTAGGTATTTCTGTAGTTTCATCATCCCATTTGAACTGGAGACATGACCAGCAGTGGGCAGTGAGCGTGACTCTCATCATCGCATATTGATCAAAACGCACAAGATCATGAACCAACTCAGTGGAAATGCTTCACCTATGGATCCACGTGGCAGACACTAACTACAGTATGTTCATCATTAACTTTATCATTCACAGAAAAAAATAAGATGTTTCTTCTTGTAATGCAAATTATATAGGCTACTTGTATTGTTGTTTACATTGTTTTGTTGTTCCTTTTGTGCTGTAAGCGAAAGGAGGTAAAAATAGGGTTTTGCTTTTTGCTGTAAGAAGCATCCAACCTATTATGTGCCTACAAAAAATAAATGACTACAACAAATCCACAGAGAAGTCTAAGTAGACATTAATTAACATTGAAGGTCCAGTAGAGGGTCCATCATCTCCATGGAAATGTAGTGGCCTGAAATTTCTGTTATTAAAGTGTCCATATTTATAATTTTGGCTCAAAAATAACTTGAAAAGTGTAGAAAATGTGAACTCACTCTTGCTATACTGTGGAACATTCAAGGCAAAGCAAAAAAATCTCCAGGGAGACAAGCAGGTGGCAAACCCTCTTAAGTTAAATAGTGAAAAAAGACAGCATTTTTATTTTTTCATAGTGGGTACCTTGAATGTTTAAGTCATGTTTTTCTAGGAGAGGCCTTAATTCATGCTTCTGTTAATCCCATACACGGCCAACCAATCTGCAGTCCATGTACAATTAAAAAATACACAGAGTTGTACTTGTTCTTCAGTTAAAAGTCTATAACATTTTAAAATACAGTCAAATCAATTCGAATTATGTTGCCGTAAAAGCCTCCAACATTTCTTTAAGCCTGATAATACCTGTTTTATCTTATGAGTCACTACCAGCACAAAAAAATAATCTAATCTAGTTTGTTTACAAAAAGCACACTAAACGGCCTTGTGCATATACTTTTAACGAGAAATCTATATAGAAATAAACAGACAGAGATATCCACTTTAAACATTTTATTACAGACAAAAGAAAACTAAAGAATTTGTGACACAAAATGAATTTAATGCTGGTGCACTGTTTTTGCACCAACTGCAATTTCTGGAAAAATATTGATTAATCTAGTAGCAATATTGCATAATAATAATAATAATAATAATAATAATAATAATAATAATAATAATAATAATAATAATAATAATAATAATAATAATAATAATAATAATACACCCTGATTAACTTAAGCCAAAATGTTACTTCATTTCATTCATAAATACTGTATGTGGAACCAATTTAAATAGACCATATTTTAAAACAATATATTTAACAAAACAAAAAAGGGATTTCTTATACTTTACAAATTAAAAAGAACATTTGGCAGGTTTATACACAAACTTGAAATATCTGTTCTCCAATCACTCTCTTTTCAAAATCAAATCCTGCTACAGTGAAAAAAACAAAACAAAAATATAAAAAAAATGCTGTCACAAAAATGAGAAATATGAGTTCAACACAACTCTAAAACACCTAATAAAACTAGTCAAAAACTTTAAAACCCACGTTATTTTTTTTTTCTTTAGTAACATTTCACATTTAGCAACTTATTTTATTCACCTGTACAAGTGAGGGGACTAATGGGGAAGTGGGCGGGGTCATTGAGGTTGAGGAGGGCGGGGCCTAAAGGAGAGGTTTGAACTTTGACCTCCGCAGTTCAGTGAAGTCCTGAGGTCACGTGACGAGAAAGGACTCTTGTGTTGGAGCCGCCTCTCTCAGACTTTTTGCAATTTCTCTTGTCTTTTATTTTGAAGAGAAACCGTCATCAGTGAACACAGTTTTCAATTTAGTGTGTGTATATTCCCTCACTGAATCCGCCGGCACAAAACCACATCAACAAAAAGAGAATTTTAAATGAATTAAAGCAAGGGATTTAGCTAAGTACACACATAAGCAGGATCCATTTGGTGATATTTACACTCTGTGAGGAAAACATGAGTCCTTATAGGAGATGACTTGTCCTGTGCATTGGTGACTAGATAATCAGACAATTCGAAGCTTACTCACCCCAGCAGAGGTAACAAAATTCAACTTTCTTACATTGCATTTGCTCTGAGCATCTCCCCAAAGAGGGCAGTCCATGGCAAAATCGAGCGCTGGAGTGAACCGCAGGAAAAAATGTCTCTTAAAAAATGCAAAATCGAATGAGAAGACATTTTTGGTCTTCATTTCCAGTATGTTGGCATGAGCTTTGAGCCCTCTACCCTGGCAAAAAACAGCAGAGTTCATTGATAAGTAAAATCCAAAATAAAAAACTGAAGCGAAAGAGAAGTGCCCCAGGCGTCTGGCCGATCTAAGTGCTTGGCAATAGGTGAAGGTACTGTAGCAGTCTTTGGGACCTGTTGAATCCACAAGGAAGAAAAAACACAAAGAAACAAAATGGTGTCGAGGCCGGTGATGTTGGAAAGCTCCCTGGAGTCAGACTTTTGGAGGTTTTTCAAATTCAAGTGAGGTAGAGAGGCTTGTCCCGGGCGCCCATGCCACTGCTAAAACAGAGGACAGGGTCAGGGGAGAGTTAGCACATGGTTTTAACAAGCAAGAAAGAAAAAAGAAAACATGTCTTATATCTGATTACTGATATATGGATTTTGACTGTTCATGTGCATACCAAAAATCTGATTATCTGATTTTTCAAATGTCATGTAAACGGTAACATTTGATGTGAGTAATCTGCTTTCTTCTGATCACACCTGAAGGTTTTGAGAAGAAAAAGTGAAAAAAATGAATGAGTAAATGTTAAAGATGGTTTTAAAATTCACTCTTCTTTTTTTTCAAATACAACAGGTGCACAAAAAATCAGTTGCTTAACTGATACATGCCATTTGATGTTTTTTATTTTCAGATTTCTCATGTGCATGTAAACACAACTACATAATATATATTAGTATATATATTATACTATATTTAGTGGAAAAGAGAGTGAGTGCCTGAGAAAAATGCAGTAGTTTCTTATTGACGTTATTGATGCTCTGTGCTATAGTCAGTTCAAGGGCCTATAGTCATTAATAGAAATGATCGGGCTCAAAATTGATGACATTTTCTTTTGGATATTTCTTCCATTGTTATCAGTAGGGAAAATAACCAATTACCAACTACAATGGAAGAAAACAGAAATCAACAACCAGCAGAATTTCAGAAAAGTGTCAAAATATAAGAAATAAATCCACCAAATGAGAGCAAAAATATTAACTTTCTTTGGTCTAACTCAACTTCATAGGAAGAAATGTTGCTTTTTTGCAAATGTTCAAGTAAATAGTACATATCAGTGACATTAGCAAATCAACTGATGTTTGGCTCCAAAAGCTGCAAAACAAACTTGAAAGCCCTGCACGAAACAACAGGCATCAATCGCCCCCACGGATTCACAAAATGCGAAAGTCAAAATTTGCAGTTGACTTGATTTTTGAAATGCCAAACGTGAAGCGTGTACTGTGCTTATCGGTACTGACATGAGAGCAGCATCACCAAATACACAGTGATAGCACTTGGAAGAAGAGATTTAAGCAAAACCTCAATCTTGTTCTAAGGCCTCAAAATGTGACGTGACCGGGTGAGATCCCATTTGACATGAATCAGCTCTAAATACAGTCGACAATGTTTGCGAGACTTCTCAGAATAGCTACAACTGCCTCTGTAGCAACTCTGTTTTGATTCAGTAAGTGCAAATGTACTGAGAGAAACGCAGGGACTTAATTGTATGTCACACTTTTACCAAGAGCTGTAATAGCATTGTTCTTCTTGTGCATTACTCATTTCAATTTCAAGGAGATGCTTTGCAAGAGCTTCAGTCGACAAATCGCTGTTTATGATTAATACAGTCTGTAGCGGTCTGTAGCGGTCTACAGTGACTTATTGGGAAATTAAGCAGCTGCTCCATGTACAGACCAGTTATTTGTCCAGAGTTGGATTTAAGACAATGTGGACAGATGATATAAAAACAATACTTCTAAATACTACTCAGTAATGGTTAAAGGGTGCATTTTAGGGGTAGGATGAGGCTCAACAGTCATAAGAAGAGATGAGACATGAGATTGAACGGAGACAAAACTTTTTAGGTTTAATTCATTCAATATTTTGCTTTAATTGCAGCCCTGCCTTTTAACAGCAGATTCTGAAGATTCATTCAGTAGTCGTACCATTTAATACAGCTACTTAAACTACTAGCCTAACCACTTAAGTTTTATTGTATGTTGTCTAAAGTATACACATTAGTCAGGTTAACCTCACCCGCAGTGGTTTGGCCCACAGTCCCTGTTGCAGTACTCTCCGTCCCAGTCCGGGTTTGGTCCATGTCCGGAGGCGGGGGCTCCTGGAGACTGGGATCCGCCCACACTGTTCTGGTAATCCGGAGGCAGGTGAGAAAATCCCTTTGAAAAGACAAGAGAGGGAACTCAATACATAAAGATAGAAAACTCCAATATAGTTGAACAGTTTCAGTTTTACTTTCAGTGAACACAGTGTAACACATGTGCCACTAAAGTGTTAAAGTAACTGTTTTGTACTGTATGTTAATTGTATGTAAGAGTTCAGTGGGTGCAAATAGCTTTAATCCTGCACATAAACATAAACAGAGATGAGTCATGTTGTACTGCAGTGTGCACTGACCTGCTGACTGAGGGGGGGTGAGTGCAGGGGTGGCTGCAGACCCATTTGGTGTGAGATGATTGGCTGTGACTGCTGCATCCGGATTGGCTGGTTGAGCAGGGAGCTCTGGTGCAGGGAGAGCTGGGCGTGGGGGTGCAGCGGCGGGCTGATCTGGAAAGAGGTGGGGGGAGAGGCACTCATGCTGGGGGGGAGCATCTGGGACTGGCTCAGGGCGGGGGCCAGGCTGTGGCGGGGCCCGTAGCTCTGCAGCTCTGACAGGGGGAAGGAGCCCGGAGGTCCCAGGTACGGAGAAGAGGGCTGGGGGGGCACGCTGTACAGGGGCTGCTTTGGGGGCAACAGGTGGGGCGACTGGCTCGTCTGCTGGGCACTTTTTGGTTCTGGGTCATTATAAGTCTGTGGAGGAAAACATACATTGCTTTAATGTCAGACTCCAATTTGACACCTTTAACTGTTGAGTTTCAGCCTTCGGTTATAAATGAACTTTTGAGGGCTTTTTCCCAGTCAAAAGATATAATAATTTGTATTCAATTGTTGTTTTTAGCATTGTAAAACCCTACCCCCTAATGTTTTCCAGTTATTACCCAGATGAGCACCAGTGGCTGAAGTGGTTACATACATGTAGAATAACTGTATCTTTCTGGTCACACACAATCAAAAACCCACAAACACAAACTAGGTCAGGCAGTTTTGTCTACACTTGGGAACTCAAAAAGCCATTTTGGTACATGAAAAGAAAAGTTCAATTCGCTTCTGTCATCTCCGTCAAAGAGAGACCACCATTAAGTGCATGTACTTCATAATTACACAGTCAAAGAGTCTGGATTTTTAAAAGCTTTTAACTTTTGAACCCACTTGATCCAACTTTCTTATCACTGTCTATCTTAATAACTACACTCTGTACTTTTCTGAAGAGGAATCAATTTTACTGCCCTAATCATAAATGACAGAAATTTGGAGAGCATTGGTTTCATGTATTTTCTATTTGGCCTTGACTTTGCCATTCATTTGGGTTCAGTATGTTTCATTTCATATCTGCGGCATTATTAACATCTGTCCAATACAGTTTTAACAGCGCGGTGATACCCAGAGAAGTCAACAGCAGATCCTCCCTCTGTAATGAGACAATCTCATTTTCACTAAATCCTTGTCTAGCAGCTTCGATTGGACTCATTTTCTCAAGCTGACACATGGCAGGACTGGTCTAGCTACGACATATTCACAGCCGACATGCTTGTATGTTTGGAGTTTATTTTACAATAGTTATTTTAGCTTAATTTAGATTTATACAGATTGATATATATTTATATAGATTGATAGATAGATTTTATTTCAATTTTTATTGTAATTCAGCCCTCGAATACAAGTTAATTCCTAAACCCTGAAATTCTGTCCTGGACTCTAGAATACACACTTCTTCAATACTTTATTAAGATGTGAGTCTGATCACCGCTTCACATATTAAACACATATTAAAAAAGTCAAAAATAAAACAGTAAAGATTTTATTATGTTGCACCTCCATATAACCAGGTTAAGTTACTGGTCAGATATCTAGAGTGGTGACACTGCTCACAGTAAGAATGTATATTTTGTTCAGGATATTTCTTCAGTAATATAAGTTTAATGTCATACTGTGGAACATTCCAGTCATTTTCTTTGAGACAAGGAGGTGGTTTCTGATTCTAGGAACTGATTATGTCATACTCTTCTCTATTGAGTCCAAGGTATTCTCATAAGAGATATATTTAGGGTAAATTCATAAGTGTTGATCATCTCTATAAGTGACTCCACCCCAAAGTTGTGTAATATAACAATATTCATATGAACTAATCCGCTCTGTATTAAATATTACTGGACTTGTGTTGTGATGTAATCTGAAACCCAGCAATTCTTCTACATTCCCCTCCGAGCTGTCAGAGCACTCATCTCCAAGCATCAGTGTTGATTAGGCAGTAATGGAGCACATTTGTATGAATAGGAGTGGGGCTGGGGCATGATCAATCGCACCTTGACAGATAGATAGGAGAAGACCATAAATGCTCTCACATCTAAGCAGCAGTGCAGGAGAAATGAGGCTGTTTGCAGCAGAACAAATGGAATGACAAAAGAGATCTTCCCCGCACCTCACAGTCTGCAGGTAATACAAGACGGCACTAAACAATGCAATCTGTGGCCCTCCTCTGCTCAACATGGGGCTGTGCTGGTGTCTAAGGCCATGTGCTGAAGCGGGGACAAAACTCAAGTCTACTGAAATCAGGGAGAAACGTGAAAGGAACCAAGATCAAGTAAGTTCAAAATGAGATGCAATCGGAAATTTGGCATTGGCATTTGACTGGGCAGATGGTTGTATGAAACAGAAGACTTGGAGGGTTAGGTGCAAAAGAATATGAGAAAACTGGTACACTATGTAACTTTACGCTTCCTGCTTGTCTTAGTGGAGATGTTACAGATTTGACTGGACTGACGCTTGCATCTCAGGCTCTATCTTGTATTAATTTAAATTACAGGTGATTTTATTGCTAAAATACAAAAAAAAAAAAAAAAATACTGTGAGTGGGGTTGCCCTGCTTGCCTCCATTGAGTCAAGCTGACCCTCCACTAGGGGTACCTCACATTTTTAACCTGTATGCTGGCACTTTAAGAATATACTGTACACAAGTCGCAGAAGTGGACAAAAATGCACCTTTCCATGATGCATATCTCCATATGTTAAGTATCTAGTCTACTAACAGTAAATAATATTTTAGTTTTGAGAGCTTTAGTGTGGATCTTATGACAAAGTTATGACTCATAATGCACATGAAAAGCACAAATATCCATGTCATAGTCCATAGAGGCCATAGTTTTGCACTGGTCATAAATGTGTAGCGTTTGCAATCCTCTTGTGTATCTGACCCCTCCCCCAGCCTATATCTCCACCTATACATCTCCAGCCCCCAGCACACATCTACAGTCTATGGAAATCAGGTATTGTTCCAAATATGGACAAGCCCTTTAGCATGGCACCCCCACCCCTTTCAAGACCAAGCCCCGCCCATCCTATTAGATGGGATTTTCCATCCAATCAATCATCAGTTTTAGGCCTGTGTCATAGATGTTACCTTGGAAACCAGACTGGCTCGGTACGCGGCCAGTGCTTTCAGGTACTCCTTCTTGGCAGCCTCTGTTTTCCTCTTGTAGCCCTGAGAAGAGAAGAGAGAAGAAATCAAAATATGAAACTGAGGAGCAGGCAAAGGTCAACATGTAGGGCTGAATGAATAGTTACAGTAGCAAGTAGGGATGGTCCAATATGGATTTTTTTGAGCAGATACAGATATCCAATATTTGTCTCGCTGCTGTGGCCTGTAACCCATACCCATATATAAAGATTTTAATATCCATGCAAGGTTAAGTTATAGTAATGTCATAAATTAACATTCTGTTAAAAAATAACAAAATTAATTTAACTGAGATACGAAGTAATTTGTTACAAGAATGGGTAAAAATACAGCCATATTTTAAGCTTAATCATTTTACTACAGTTCCCCAATATGTCACTCAACCCTAGTATGAAATCTTATGATAATAAAAAGTGTCAAAACCAGACATTTAACAGTTACATTTAGGTGATTTTGGGCTTCTGTACTAAATCAATTCCTATTTTCTTGCTTGCATAGGCCTACACCAAAGCATGCACTAGACTAGAG
Source organism: Odontamblyopus lacepedii (assembly GCA_034769755.1). Taxonomy (NCBI): domain Eukaryota; kingdom Metazoa; phylum Chordata; class Actinopteri; order Gobiiformes; family Gobiidae; genus Odontamblyopus; species Odontamblyopus lacepedii. The sequence continues at coordinate 28,945,369 of CM068345.1, read as the reverse complement.
ACTAGGGTGAAATGTCTTGCTCAATGACATAACACTAGTGTACTGCTGTTAACAGGAATCAAACCACTCTGCAAAAATGTACCAACTGAACCATGTACGATTTCAGTTGCATAATGATTTAGAAAAAATCCTAAAAAGAAGTCAGCCCATTTTTTATTTGATGATGACTGACAGCTCTTACATTTGCACTGATGAAATGAAGGACAGTTCCCTTTGTTTCTCTTTCTGTTAGCCTGATGGCATTGACACTTGAATAACCACACTATAGTAGTTGTCATATCCATATTAGGTAATGGCCTCCACCATCTGTCTATCTTTGATGCTGTTTGGTTGAAAATTACCTTGTTGTTAGGGACATGAATGCATCACTGAAAATGGTCTATAATGGGTGCTCACAGTACAAAAGGTATATTGGTGAATGCATTTGCTTTTAGATGTTTTTTCTGCAGGAAAATCTATATTCTAACAATGATAATAACAGTAAGTGCAGTGTTTTTGCATAATCCTTGATATTTATAGCACAATATATTGAAGCTGTGAATGACTTTCCAAGAACTGACATAAGATTATTCGTGTGAATAGATATTGGAATAAGTTGTAATTGTATATGCCTGGATGCTTCTCTATAGCTCTAAATCAGGCATGTCCAAACTAGGGCCCAGGGGCCAAATGTGACCCTCAGAACAATTGTTTTGCCCCTTGGGCTTCCAGGTGGATTGGCCCATACTACTGCACTTAGTACTTTTTCTGCATGTTTTTGAAATCTACCTTGATCAAGCAAATTTAGTGTGTCCTTCTGAGGGTTTAAGCATGAACAAAGGTCTGGTGGGTCATTCAAAACTGTTATAAATGCACATATTTGAATTACTCGCTGTTCTGACCACCAGTCTATGACCCTCGATCGGCCGTCACACTGGTCTATGTTTTAATATGTGGCCCTCAATAAAATAAAATAAAAAGTTTGGACACCCCTGCTCTAAATAGACTCTTGCCAAATATTATAAACCAATAATCTCATGTTGGACCAGGGGTGTAATTAATTTCATAAACATAAATTAAATGAAATCAAATATCTTGAAATGATCCCATCACCCAGCTTTGTGGATTGTGATAAACCTTCACTTTTGAAACCACTGGCATAGACCAACAACTTTAAACTACATGTATTTCATTCCTGTTTTCAATTCATTACCATTCAAAGTATATAACATGTTACAATTGACTTCAACAGGAAAAAATAGATCAATAATACATTTCAACATCCCTCTTATACTGTTTAAACTAAAACTTCCCTTTCCCACCCTCACTCTCAATATTATCTTGCTAAATAAACGTGTTACTTCTATACAATAAACTGTATGTTTTGTCCAACAGCCAATTAGCTTCAGGCAAACCGTCCAACCACCACTATCTCATTATTTAAGACTTCCCACTATAGCTGCCAGCAACACTGTATGTATAGGGTATACTATCAAATAGGAGCTAAAACAATAGAGTGATGATCTTGGAGAGCTGAGATGCCCTTGAGCTTAATCCAAGGACGAGACGTGGACTGGGGGCAGAGCTCATTCAGTATTCCACGCAGGATCAAAATAGAAAAGATATTATACTATTATATACAGGGGTTGTTGTGAGGGGTCAATGGAAATGATTTAGATACTGTCACTAGGAACAGCAGGTATGGATAAGTTTGAGTGAGGCAAAGATTAACATTACTTTAAGAGAGTTTAAATATAACAAAAACCTTATAGGGGCCAAGGTTACATGCTCAAAATCCAAATGGAAGTGAATTACATGTTAGAAACTTCAGGTGCACTATGAAACTTTTCTGATGCAAAGTTTAACACCTGGTTGTCTGCATGGAGATGCTGTTGCTTTGGCTGGGATATTCCACAGTGGCATTAAATGTATCTTGCATCTATTCCATAACAGATGTTTTGCTAAGAATACCTTACAAAACCTGCTTGCCTTTCCACAGATCTGACCAGTAGCTTAGCCTGGTGGTGTCGCCTATCGAATCTCAATGGCGGATTAGTATTATTATATTAGTATTTAGAAGATGTAACAATTCATTCAGAATATGGGATCCCTTCTCCTATGTTAATCAATTAATATCTTCAAAAGAATACGCTCTAAAACTTAAGTAAAAGGAAACATTTAGAGTTTATTTAGGAGTCAAATTGAGCTTCAGGAAAATACCAACGGAAATCAAGATTTATAAAGCAAGTTTGCATATTTTGTTTGCAACAATATTTACCAACTGCCAGCAGTTTTACCACTATTCTTGTTTATTCAGTGCGATAATCTCCGATAGTTTTCGAGCCTGCTGCACACCTCTCTCTCCCACACCTCTCCCCACCTTACCATCCGCTCGAATTAAATTTAGACAGAAAATGATTTTAATGAGAGCCCAGGGATTGGGGATAAACGGACAGATTATCCAGAAGAGAAGGAGCTCATTAAAGTGAACAGTATCTCACAGACATTTCACAGCACATAAAGCACAGAAGAGGCTGCTCCAACACTAGACTCACCTACAGGCCAGAGTGTGTATTTACTTTATCATATTAAGGAAGAATTTGAATACATCATAGACTTGTATTTAAAGGGCCCCTATTATGCTGTTTTATGATCTAGGTTATATTTAAAAAAAAAAAAGTGTTTTGTTTTGTTTCATTCACAAGTTTAAAAACAGAAATCCTGCATATTTAGGCTGTGTTCTTCTCTCTACAACAGAAAACACTCTGTTCCCCCTTGTGATGTCATGTGGTAATACAGGAAGTGCTCCATTATGTCTTTAAACTCCACACACCTCCACTAGAATTATTGCCAGTATCTACAGAATTAAAGGTAAAAAGTAGCCATTAACTTGAGGGAAAAAAAAGCTTCACGACATCACAGGGTGAAACAATGGGGCAGTTTGAGCTTCGGACAAGTGGCCAGACGAATAATAAAGAGGTACTCAAACGTGTAAATGAAACAAAACACAACTCAACATAATATGGGACCTTTAAATTCAATGGACTATAGACTAAGTTTGCATTGCATTAAGTTGACATAAATCCTAAGACACTAAATAACAATTTCTTTGCAAATCTACCACTGCTCCTTACACAATAAAATAACATAAACTAAGCTAACAAAGCGAGCAGGAGAGGTACTTTGAGGTAATGCATCTTGAATCCTTTATATCCACCTGGGACTACACCCTCTTATTGTCTTTATCCTCCGATCCATCATACCTGCTTCTGCTCCTCCCCGAGGCTGTCCCACATGGACGCCACAATCTTGGACACGTCTCCGAAGGTGGCGTTGGGGTTCTGTCCCTTGATGGCAGCCTGAGTGTCCCTGAAGAAGAGTGCGTATGCAGACACCGGCTTCTGCGGCTCATTCGGGTCTTTCTTCTTCTTCTTCTTCTGAGGTTTGGGCTTGGGCTTCATCATGTCTGTGGCACCCCTCTTCTCACTGTTTATCTAAAATACAGGCACAAGATACAGAATATTTAGACTTTTTATGAAAGCATAATATAAAAACTTATGTGTAGTTCATGGTTATGATTTCCTACAATATTTGAGATTCAACTGAAACGGTGTAATCCTTCAATTGTCCAGGAGTGATATTAACTCCTTACTTAGACGTATGTACTCAGAGCAGGATAAATTCCCAGTGCTTCAAGTCATTTCTATCAATTGGAAATAACTTCTGGATGGGAGCCGTAACATCTCGATCACAACAACAGAGTCCAGTCAAGCGTTGGTGAAAACTTCTCTAAACTGAGATTCAACTGCATAAAAAAACAAAATGGCACTGTGCATATAAATGTCTCTTCGAAAAGCACAAACAAAACTTTTTGCAGCACAAACTTTTGACATAGTATTTGTGTAGGTGTGTGTTTTATGGGGGCCAACAGGTTCAAGCTATGGGCTCCTGGCTGGTCTGCTGCATCTGATAAGTGGCCCCACCAGCAATAAAGAACGAGTCGAATTGTAGAATTGTAACTGTCACGCAAAGCTTACTATATAACCTGTGTACATACAACAGTGGACAATATGCAGTACTTGGAAGTAACTAAAATTTATTTTAGAATACAGATTTTCAGAATATTTTAAATTCTGATCTGGAGCATGGAGTATAAAGTTACATTTGGTGGTACTCAGAACACTCCCCCCTTAAAATCAAAGTAAAATATTGCAGTATTTGAAAAATTGTCTGCATTATATAAACGCAAAGCTGTTTTAATGTTATTTTAAGTTTTGCACTGTAGTATATGTGACTTTTATTGAATATACAGTACTCTTTCAAAATACATTTTATTGCAGGTACGTAGTCATTATTCTGTAACCAAAAACATTGTCAAAGTATTTTTCCAAACACTGATAGTATGATAGTAGTGTAACAATGAATGAATGATCTGTAAGTCGTTACTAAAACGATCTGATCTACAAAAACCTGAACAATCTAAAGAACTGTAATCCACAAATGCTATATTCTGATCCCACTCTGAAATCCAGTCTTTATTTTCCCTCCTTCTTGTAGATCACAACCAAATCATTTCCACTTCGCAGAGATACTGTCAAATAGGATTCAATCTGTGCTCTTTTTTCATAAGATGCACCCAACTTGGTTTGTCAACAATAACGCACAGCAATCTCTGTACATTTTCCGAAAAGCCAAACTATGTTATGCTCAACATCCAACACACACAAATAGGTTTTCATTTTTCCGCGACAGAGTCAATTCCCGGTCACCTGATCCTGGTTGTGATTCTATATGGAAATTGCCTTCTTTGCCGAGGAGAGAGGGCATCAAGGGAGAAATAGAGTGAGGAGGAAAACGTGAGGGGAGGGGCAGATAAGCAGCCAGAGCAGAAGAAGGGATGTTGATGTAGCTATTAGCATCCGCACAACATCATTTAACCTGATTTCATGGCTGCTAGAATTGCACCAAAAACAATCCAATTTCCACCCTTATAGACGGCCCTAATAGAAAATATAATGACATAGTAAATATACAGTGATGTACAGGGGGTAGGTGGGATGTTTACAAAAACATTTACGGTTAAAAGGTTATGCAAATGTCGAGAAGGGTATGGAGAATAAGCTCAAATGTGTTAAACGTAAAGGGCAAGTTTTGTATTTCAAAAGTATGTATGCATTAAAACAAAAGAGTGGGACTGAAATTATCTCGGTAAATCGAATTTGGAATAAAGTTTGATGAAAAAACTTGATGATTCTTAAAGGTCCTATAATACACAAAATGTATTCTTGTGAGTTAACTCATGTTGTAATGCTGTTACGGCTTCAAAAACATACCCGGAGCTGTGTTTTGTTTCATTCACACACACATATCTAAGTAATCCTTTATTATTAGTCTGTCTACATCTCCAAATGCTGTGTTCCACCTTGTGATGTCATGAAGCTGTAGTTTTCTTGGCACTTGGATCTTGGTATTGAAAACAAAACATGAATGGAGACAATTCCTCAAAATGTCACATTGTCAAATGCCACACATTAATGGATTTTAGTTTGCTGTTATATGCAACATTTTGAGTATTTTTTGCCAATTCAAAAGATACAATATTTAATTTTAAATGGGTAATCGCTATGGCATTTGTCCTAATTTCTCATCATTCTGAAATGGATAACAGATAAGTGAAACCTACCAATCAGTAATAATAAAAAGCATATAAGTAAAAATATCATTACATGTTTTGTTTTCTTGGTATCAAATCCTTGTTTTTATTCTATAGTTTACTTATAGCATCATCAGTTTGAGTGATGTTACGTTAGTTACTTTTTGTCCCCGTGTAAAATTTAAACAATTCAACTTCCTAACATTTAAAGACACATCCTTCTAATGCATACCCATGAAGCATTACGCCCTGACTATTCCCAACCCTTTACTGTCAATAGGAAAAAACCAAGAAATTACTGCCTTTGAAAATTGCATTGTTTCTGTAAATGACAAACTGTATTGCCACGCAGCATGAAATGAACTAATCAAAATTCAAGGTCCACAAGCACATTTGGCAGCTAAGGGAGAACTTCAAAATGGCTATTGTGTTCTGGTAAAATTGAGCCAATGTTTCTATTCACTGTGATGAGAGAGCGTGGCTTGTCATTGCGAGGCTTACAGGTAGTGTTCATTCTGTGCGTGCGCTTTCATTAAAAAATAATCACCCTTCAGGTTTGGAACAGTGAGCAAGAGGACAGGCGTTCAGGCATCTGTTCCTCCCAGTGCTTTGAAGACAGAATAGAATCAAGTCCAGATAAAATGACAGTGAAATGATAACTTGTAAAAACAGAGAAATAATATAATCTGAAAAGAAAATTGAACAGTATTTGAACAGGCAATTGAAAGAGCAATAAAAATGCTGTAAAGTGCGCCATTGTATAAATATAAGTCAATGCCAACATTCAAGGCAAAGCAATAACATCTCCATGGAGACAAGCAGCACCAGAAAAAGTAGCATAGTGGACCTTTAAGTAGAGAAATACATTTTTCTTTTTGGACTCAAGTTTCTACAGAGCTCTGGAAGTGACATGGAGAAGTAAAAAAAAAAAGTTCCACTACATGCTACGACAATAATGTCAAACTTTTTGGAATCTTGCTAAAGTTTCTTGAATTATTTTTTTTTTTATTCCTTCTACTTGTCTTTTGCAACTCAGTGGCACAACTGAGCAACTCCAAATATCAATAAAACAAAAAAAAAATATAGTACAGTATTATACTAGAATTGTGCTACGCAACTTGAACAAAATATGAAGCAATCCTTAATTACCATTACTATAGATTCTCATACATGCTATGCTAAAAATTCTATGAAGGCTGAGCAAGTGCTCTCTCTACGCCTTACTGCAACCAGCACATTTTTGAATAACTGTACAAGCAAAAGAAAAATTGAATTCTGTCAGCTGGACAAAACTGTCAGTGGATCTTACCTAAACAACATCATAGCCTACAAGACACATTCACAAAACCATGGCTGCAACTAATGATAATTTTAGTTTAGTCAAACAATTATTTCTACCAAAACCAAATAACTGAAATGTTGTGATTAGGCTTGTATAGAGAATTTTCACAAAAAAAGTGTATTATTGATCAAAATCAGGAATTACTTTTTGACATTTTAATTGCATTATGAATGACACTGTTTTTGTTATTAAAAAGGTGTGTTAGCATGTGTTTTAGAGTCTATATAGTCCCAATAACAAATATGATTATTAGCCAGTTAATTGTTGCAGCACTACTCCAAATCTTCTATAACCTTCATAGATCATTTTTCTATTTCTTGCTTTTTCTATCAGGGTCATTTGTCACAAGTGCCTACTGCCTCAGCAAAGTAGTGACAATATTAACAGTTACTCACAGCACACAACACTTGGAGACACACACTTCCCTTCCCATTCTTTGCTGTCCTTTATTGCTGCTTGTAGTACTTCCTCTTTATGGCATAGGCTCATACTTTGACCCATCAGCGCTCAGAGAAAACCTTTTTGTTTTTATGGCCCATTCAAACCACACTGCACTTCGCTCTTCAATGCAGATGATGATGATGCATAAATTCTCCCTGATTGGATGTACACTTTTATTGTCTTCCTGTAATATTCCCAAACATTTTATTGTGTTATTTCCGCGTCTCTAAACTCCACACACTTCACCCTCTTTATCTGCTCGACTTCTTCTCCTCCGTGTTTTTTTTAATGGTGACACAGTTATCAGACTGTCAATCCTAATCTTGTCTTCCCAGTGCAGCGATGTACATTGAGAATAACAGCATCTCTCTATCTCTAACTCTCTCTTGCTCTCTCGTTCACTTTCTGTCATTTATTCCCCCTTTCTAACACACTCTCTTTCTCCTCTTCCCCTCTCTTTCCATCTACCCTCATTTCTCCATCTCTCTCGCTCTTCCTCTCCGCACCTATCTCTCTCTTTCACTCTCTCTTTCTCTTTTATCAAATCTCTCCCACTCTTTCTCTCCTCTCTCTCCCCTCTCTTTCATCTCTCTGCTCTTTCTCCCCATCTCCCTCTCCCGCACACAACAGAATTGCTGATTGGATGCTGAGCTCAGGCTAAAGCAGTACTTTATTCATTTTGCTGGGTAACTCCATTAGAAAATCCTATATAGTACCAGGTGTATTCAGCACAGGCTGGTCTTTAAATAGTGCAGAGAAGCCCTACCTAGCAACGGGGTGCTAGATATCTACAAAATTTAAATATTACTACCACTGCTACTACTACTATTACTACTACTACTACCACTACTACTATTAGTACTACCACTACTTAACAAAACATATTATCACAGTCAAAACCTAATGTATTGTGATGCAAATTACAAGCTTAGAATTCCACTTAAACATAGCTTATGAGGGTATTTTTGAACAAGAAACATAAAAATTGAAAATAACTAAAAAGTATAAAGTAATTTGACAGTGCAAACCTGCAGAGCTTTACAGTCTAAGAAAATCACAGCTGTACTTCATTGACACAGACTGCCTCTGCTGTGACACAGAGCACAAATCCATCAGACGGAGGAGCTGATAGGCATCGCCGTAGTGACAGCATCACCATCGTCGTAGCGACAGGATCAGAAAATGGACCTCAGACCTCTGTGCAGAGCAGAGTGACCCTGTTTTTCTGCTCAATACAGTCTTAACAATCACCATCATACTTTTAAGATGAAATATATCAAAACTATTATTGTTTTTAAAGTGATTCAAAGCTGGCTTCATTTGTACGTCATGTCATCCGCGTTTGAAAATATTAATAACAAATGCATAGTGAAGTTTTAGCAGAGCACTAATCTTAAAAACAGAGAACAAGCTCCACTCTGAAGCTCTTTGTCACAGATGTAACTTCAATTAACCAAAAGGAAATCTTTGATCAGAAAGGAACTGGGGGAAAGCAGTAAAAATAGATTTAACAAGACAGTGTAATAGGACTGCAGTCATGATTTATTCTTTCAAATGTTTAAGGATAATCTTCTGAAGGGACAGTAAAAAAGACTTAAAAAGATTAAGTTGACAGTGTAGAAATTAAAAAGTTGGAGATGGTACAGCAGTGGTGGGTGTCTGCAGGGGAGTCTTTTTCACAAAATTCTAAAAATGCAAAAGTACAAACATGAAAATTATGAAAATATTAAAGAAATACAACTTGATTATTAAAATACAGAATGCTTGGTTAAGTATTACACAGACCCACAAAAGTTACATAATGTCTTTAAATCATAGTGTATAAAAAACAAACAAAAGCATCAGCCCTTCTTTATAGCAATTACTGTCAATTAGGATAGTGCAGTTAATACAGTTTTAACCAAGATCATTTCTAATAGTCGTGCTTGGGTATTTTTAAGTCCACAGCCAATCAAATCTATAGGCAAAGAGGATTGGCAAAGGAAGGAGAAATTTGATACCAAAGCCATTATTAGTTGTTTTTAAAAAGACAAAATAAAATGTGAAAAAAGAACAATATGAGGGAAAATTCTTTGTCATATCACTCAGCTCTATTCCAGTGTTGTTTTAGATGATGTTTCGATGGAGAAAACAATAAAAGTCCTTAATGATAATCTTTAAATTCTTTAGTCCTTTAGTCCTTTAGTCGTCAGCAGCTCTTGAGCAGAAGCAGCTGCACTCACTCCAGTCTTTGTGGGAGTATAAATAGATAAATGCTGTGGTTAGAGCGGCAGCACAGAGAATAATGTCATTTCAAGGGGCCATATATAATTTTTCTGCCATTTTCACCACCAGCTTTAACTCGCAGCCTTAAGCAAAATCCCCAAGACTGAGCACCGCAACAGAAATATCTCTGCTCTTATTGTGCCACATCAACCAGTCTGGACTCAACAGTTATAGTAGGAACAATCGTAAGGCATTATCAGCGGTTACCCTAAACAAAAAACATGTATTACATGAACAATGAAGTTTATAGTCAACATTAAGCTATGCCAAAAGCTTTACAATAACTTTGTATAGTTTATACTAACGTTGGGCCTCATTCATGAAGCGTTCTTAAGAGCAAATGTGTACTTAAGGCGTTCTTACAAACATTTTTTGCATTCACAACGTTCTTAACTGAATGAAAGTTATATATTTTCTTTAATTCTTTAATAAATCTTTATTTCTTATAAAAATATTACTATATGATACAATAACATTTATCAGAAGTTTTATAGAGCATGTAGTTTATTTGCTCTAACTTTTATCCATACAGAATACTCACGACCTCCAGACCTGCAGCGTATGCAGTGTGAACGAGCGGTTATGCTGTAGGGGTTATATTATACAGGCTGCTGTCCTGTTGTACCAGCCCCAGTGCTCTTCACACTGGCAACTGTTACAGTCCTGCATCTGATCACAATACAGGTGTTTCTACTGCTCAAGAATGCCTAAAAATATGCAGTTTTAGTCTAAGCGGGGTCATCTCTCAGATCTAAAGTGTACCTTAGTGACGTCACCTGCTTGTGTCCATTCCATGGTGATACGTTTAATGCCAGACTGCCGAGCAAAGTAAGCAAAATAATATCTCCCCAGAGACTAAACAAATGGGACCCTCCAGCAAAAAATTGCATACTGCGCCTTTAATCAACTCTCACTGTTTTTTCACTCCAGCTATAACAAATGAGGAGAAACATATTGATTGGAGTGCGTGTTAATTTTTCTGCATACATTCTCTGCTGTAACATGCTGCATAGATGTATGGGATTAATGTGGCTTTCTCTGTGCTTTCCCTGACATGCATGTAGTTATTTACACACACTGGTTTGTATTGGAGCACCTGTATAATGCTGTGGACATAGAGGCTTGTTGGCAGCCATGTGAAAGAGTAAACAAATCTGTTGGAGATGTGAGTGACTCAAAGTAAATGGAGACAGCTGTAGATGCAGGAGATAAGATGCCACACTGTGCTGCTTAGAGATGTAATGTATGTTTTATCTATATGTTCATTTGCTTATGTCTACAGGGTTTACCCACTATGAGTGAGCTGCACTTTGCAGATATTCTATTTGCCATAACCTAATTTTTCGGGTTTTATTGATTTGCCTGGAATGTTCTATGGTATGGCATTTTATTTATATCTTGCATTTATCCAATTAGACAAGTTTTTATTGCTAAAAATATATAGAGAAAAACACATATATTCTTATTATGAGCTCTCCACAGATCTGACACCTTGTGGCATCACTTGCATGTTTCCAAAGAGACAGATAAATGTAATGCCATAATGTATAACATTCTGAGCAAGAAATAATGTCACCATGGAGGCAAGCTAGTGGTGGAAGGCTGTAAAGAGAAGATTTTGAAAAATATTCACTCTTAAGAACTGAGAATCTTCAAAAAGGTGTAGTTAGTTGTAAGGGTCAGACTATTTTTCACATGTATAGTTATATCATACTGTATCTATAAAGTTTAATGCAGATCTAATATATCTAGATAAAAAACATGAAAATCAAAATTCTTATTCCAAATCCTCCATTTTGATTCAATAAAGCCTTAGAATTTTGTAAATTGGTCCACATGTACTCAAATAAACCACAAAGCACTCTAGTAATACTTATAATAAAGAAGTTTGAAATAATTTGATGTTTTCAAAATCTTAATTCAACATTCTATTAACTCTGAGGTCAAATCTTCCAATCCCATTTCTCTCAATTACATTTCACTGAGTCCCGCCTTATCCCTGTCTCTGAGCGTTTCCGTTCCACGGTTCACGTTGACATCCGACTGTTTGAAATATACGTCTCAGAATATATACTGCTCTCCTGTTCATCTGGAAGCCATTACTGCCCATGTCTGAGCAGCCATCTGTAAGCAATGAGCGCCGCAACATGTCAAAGTCACCGCAAGGATCTCTCTAAATGCAACTCAAAGCAGCACTCATCAAATCACAGCCCAGCCCTGCCTGAACAATAATGAACCGGAAGTGAACGAGGGATGAAAGCAACTTGTGGTGCTTAGGTCCATATACTGCAAAAAATATGATACAAGTTCAAATGACTTCAATCCAGGACATTTATCTTAAGTTTTGCTAAGTTAAGATGTATTTTCTTGATTGTTTCATTTGTCTTCCAGATATTTGAGCCATGCTTCAGAGTTAATTTGCAAAAAATGGATAAGAGTCACCATCAAAGACTTCCAGTCCACTTTTGTCTAACAATATTTGCAAAAGCCAAATGTATTTTACTGCAATTAAAATATTCTTCTGTCTTTTAAAATCCACTCAACATGATTTTCACTACAATATCATTAGAAGATGTCAACACTTTTTTTTTTTTTTTTTTTTTTTTTTTTTACAAATTCACACAATGGAGGAATCTGTTTTTGCAATTGTACTCCTTTTTTCAAGTCAGATAATTTGCAAATGGGGTAAGATTGCATTTGCACTAATTGCACTATTTTCGTATCCCAAGTTAAATTCTCTTGTAAACTCAAGATCATACATCTTGAAAACAGTGAAATATTGTATGTCATATGAGAAATAAATAAAGCTCCTACGAAAAACTGACTCTTTAAGCAGCTTTAAGCAATGTTAGAATGCTGGGGTTATGTTTTGTTTCATTCACACGTGTTTGAGTAATCTTGCATTATTCGTCTGTCTACATCTCCAAAGCTCAAAATGCACTGTTCCACGTTGTGATGTCATGTAGTGGTAATTTAAAAATGAATGTCCACCATTTACCTTAAATTCAGTAGAGATTCCAGCCAATCCAGGCATGAAATCATCCAAATGATGATAATGAAGGTGTATGGAGTTTAAAACACAGTGGAAAACTTATTATCATATGACATCCCAAGGAGGAACAGACTGTTTACTGTTTGAGAGAAGAACACAGCCTAAATATGCAGGGTTTGTTTGTTAAAAGTCCGCGTATGTTTGTGATGAGGAAACATTATAACATAGATTAGAAAATATCATAACATGGGCTCTTTCAGTGAGGATTAGACACTAGTTTTACAGTGTAGAAACGCCTCCCGGGCCCTATAGCCCAAGTCTGTAACTATCACAAATATACAGTCTCCTTATGATGTGGGCAATCTGCATTCTTTAAATTCATTCATTGCACCCAAAATGTCCATGTTTGCACACTCAACACATTCTGATGCTCAGTGTGTGGAAAGCGTTGATGGAGGAGACCTGCTTATAGTAGAGCACAGGGTTAACTTCTATAGGGGTCTGTGTGGTTTTATTATACACTGATAGAAAAATAGTAGAAGGGTTATGGTCAACATATGGGGTTTAAACTGGGTCTAATTGGCCAACCTGAGAATTTAATCCACAACCTCCACACTGAGAGGCAAGAGGTCTATCTCCAGGTATTTTTATGAGTTTTTGTGATGTTTAAAGCCTGGAAGTGACTGGATTTGATTTCTTTTCATGTTATTACATTATGCAACTTTTCTCATGGGGGGTCTGTCACCTGCTTGTCCCCATGGAGATGATATTGCTTAGCCTGAAATGTTCCACAGTATGGCATTAAGCATATTTATCTTTAATTTGGTGTGTTCACTGCTCAAATATACATTGAAAAACCTGCATTCTTACTTTGAGGGTGTCCACAGATATTAACGTTGACCTGCTTGTCTCCATGGAAATATAAAAGGGTAATGCTATACTGTGGAACATTACAGGCAAAGAAATAACATGGGCCTGTCATGTTAACAAATTTTGAAGTTCGATATATTACTGAAACACAGATAATAAATGATAATACAGAAACTAATTTATGGCACTGACTTAACTTTAAACTACAAAATTCAACCGTTTACGGCTTAAATCTTATCACATAGCCAAAAAAATAACCATAAATTCCCAGTAGTGCAGGGAAAATGTACACACCATAAATATTGATCTCAAAATACAGTGTTCCATCTTTCATATATTGAAGTCGATATAGTAATTATTGTGACAGGCCTAGAATAACATCTCCATTGATACAAGCAGGCAGCACTTCACCAGAAAAGTTACACAGTGCTCAGGACATGCATAAGCTGCTTTTTAACTTAATCAAAATGAAAGTATGTTAGAAAAATTACCTTCAAAGTAACTTCTTGCAAGCTGCTGTACTTTACACTACCTGAGAACTGTTATTTGCCAGTCACTGTACAAATAATCCTCATTGTCTCTTCCCCTGCATACATCTCACTCAATCAGAGCATCTTCACAGGAGGCTAAGTAGCACCATTAGCATCTGCGGCGAACAGCATTCCCTAATCATCTCAGTGTTACATAATGGCTCCGACTACACTCTGGACATTTTAATTCAAACTGAAGCCCAAAGCCAGTGCCCACATGACTGACAGCTCCGCGGAGAGCTCTGCCTGACAGCGCAGGACCTACTTAATCAGGCTAAATTGCGACGTGGAGGCCCTTGTATTTGGTAATGTGGTGAAAACAGTGGCAAGTGTGAGCTAATTAGATTAACGCGGGTTTAACGAGCTGTTGGAGGAGCCCCCGCAGATTGGATTTTAATAAATAGTGGCAAAAGCATCTGCTCTGCACTTCCTGGCTCTGCTGGCATCCTAATTGGCCCCAGTGGGTTGCCGTAGCTCAACACTACACAGCACAATTTAGCAAGAGGGGAGGGGAAAAAAAAGAGGCAAAACGCTTAGCTTCTGCCCAGGTATATCTGCATGGGAAGGAAAATACTGGTTTATGAGTGTGGTGATACTGAACCATTTTCTATTATTGTAAAAGTAATATTACAGATTATATTATTATTATTAATGTGTATATTTTGTTTTGATTTTGTTCCCAAGATGAGGTCACACACAAATGAATAACAGAAAAAACAACAACAACAACAATTAATCAAACATGAATGAGAAAATGGCAGGGTTATTTCCATAGCAACAGCCCGAGGGGAGACTTGAACCCTTGTGATGTGTTCAATAGAGCTGGTGCTAGTGTCTCTGTAAACATCTGCTGACAGAAGAGACGAGAGAGAGAGGGAGGAGAGGATGGAGCAAAGGAGGAATAGATGAGGGGGTGAGAGAGAAGGGGGAGAGAGACCACAGACAGAAGAGAGGGAAGATAGAAGGGGCAGAAGAGAGTGAAGAGAGAGATAAGGGATAGGGGGGAGAGGGGGATGAGTGACCCAGTAACAGCAGCAGAGGAGGGGTAGAGAGATCTCTGAGCTACTGTATCCACTGTGGAAAACTAAAGTGGCATGATCCATTTTAGGGAGGGACTGTCAACATAACTCTATTCACATGTGTACCGATATTGCAAAAAGAAGGCACTAGCTACTGTTCCTTTGGACTTATAAAGGTATTCAAAAAGAAAATAAAGCAGAGAAAATACATTTATAATACAGCGTACACAACCAGTCAAAAGTTTGGACACACTTTCACGGTTTACACTGTAGAGTCTCACTGAGGGCATCAAAACTATGAATGAACACATGGAATGTAGTGAGCAAAAAATAACTTAAAATAACTAAAACTTGTTGTAGATTTGAATGTTTTAAGATGTTCACCCTTTGCTTTGGACATTTTGAGTATTTGAATATACAATGTTTAAAACAATTTAGTGCTATTAAAAGGTTTTTCTTCACTAAATATTTCCATATATCTTGCACCATATACATACACTATATTGCCAAAAGTATTTGCTCACCTGCCTTGACTCGCATATGAATTTACCTCCATTCTTAATCCATAGGGTTTAATATGATGTCGTTTGCAGCCATAACAGCTTCAACTCTTCCGGGAAGGCTGTCCACAAGGTTTAGGAGGGTGTTTATGGGAATTTTTGACCTTTTGACCTTCCTTCCTTGACTCTTCCAGAAGCGCATTTGTGAGGTCACACACTGATGTGGGACGAGAAGGCCTCCTCTCTAATTCATCTCAAAGGTGTTCTATCGGGTTGAGGTCACGTTCATTCACACCAAACTCTCTCATCCGTGTCTTTATGGACTTTGCTTTGTGCACTGATGCACAGTCATGTTGACGAGGAAGGGGCCATCTCCAAACTGTTCCCACAAAGGTTGGAGCATGGAAATGTTCAAAATCTCTTGGTATGCTGAAGCATTTGGAGTTCCTTTCACTGGAACTAAGGGGCCAAGCCCAGCTCCGGAAAAACAACCCCACACCTTAATCCCCCCTCCACCAAACTTTACACTTGGCACAATGCAGTCAGACAAGTACTGTTCTCCTGGCAATCGCCAAACCCAGACTTGTCCATCAGATTGCCAGATGGAGAAGTGCACCACTGCATCCAACACTTTGCATTGCACTTGGTGATGTATGGCTTGTATGCAGCTGCTCGCCCATGGCGACTGGACTTGTAGCACAGGTGGCATCCTTTCACAGTACCTCGCTGGAATACACTGAGCTCCTGAGAGCGACCCATTCTTTCACAAATGTTTGTAGATACAGTCTGCAGGCCAAGGGGATGGATTTTATACTCCTGTGGCCATAGAAGTGGAACACCTGATTTCGATCATTTGGTTAGGTGAGTGAATACTTTTGACAATATACTGTATATTTGATGTCTTTTGTAAGTATGTAAAATGTAGAAAGTAGTAAACATTAAGGGAAAAAAAATGAATGAGAAGGTGTGTCCACACTGTTGACTGGTAGTGTGTGTAACAATCATTTATAGTTACAGTGATGGTGACGTGTACTTGCTGCTTTAATCAAATTGCTTTAGTCTCTACACGCACTGTGACAGGTTTTTGGAATTTATGTAATCGAAGGTTTATGATAAGAAACCAGGATGCGCCAAGAGGTAGAAGTATTTACATTGTATAGTTGCATTTTGGAAATTAAGGTAACTTAAACTTCTACCATTTTGTTTGTAGCAATTTGGAGAAAACTCTGGCCCTCTGTCATCAAAAGACCTGTTATCAAGGCTATTATAAAACATCCCCTGTTAGACAGATATTCTTAAAGCAGCCTGGTATCACAGCAGTAGTGTCTTCTCCTCCTTTATCAGTGTGAGGTGTGACTCCAGCAGAGCAGCAGCAGCAGATCTCTGTACACATCATTATCAAGAGGCTCCTGTCGGCCACATTAAGGCACTCAGCTAATTGTCAGGGATTAGCCCAGGAAAACGACTCCCTTTGGCAACTCTCTCAAAGGAATACATAAAACACAATCTAGCACTAATATTTTACCAAAGCACATGAGTTATTTTAGTGTAGTGGGCGACATGACTAAAATGACAGGTGACTGACTGGTTTTCTTTGTCTTCAAGGCTTCAATCTTATTAATTTCTTTTCTAAAACAAAATTAAAATGGCTTTCAACAAGACAGACTTTTTATCAGTGCCATTTAACCCAAACATTCTAGCCCAAACACTTTTACTGAGAGAGAGTTGGCTATATACCTCTCCATTAAAATCTCATATTATTGACAATACATTGACAATTAGACATAACAGAATCTCAGTTAAAATGATCTATCCCATACCTATCATAGTGACTTAATTTGTGGTTTTTAAATCAGTTAGAATACCACAAGAGAATATGTGGTGTTGATTAGACTTCCATACAAGGCCTGGAAGTGTTTTGTGACCTCCATCTTTCATCTGATGGCTTTCAAATTTTACAGTGTACATGTAGGGCACCCTAAAAGTATCTTGGGTATAGCCTAAAAGAGGCACAGCCCAGTGGACTGAGCAGAGAATAGTAATTGACACAACCGCAGTGACCAATCCAGGGTGCAGTGGCTAGCAAAGATCTCTTCTACAGATTTCAGTAAAGTTTGACCATTCACTAAAAGCTTTTCAGGAAAAAACTAAAAAGGAGATCCTTGTTAAATCCAATATGTTATTATATAGTGCAATAAAAAGCAGGTTAAATGTATTATTTATTCTTATTTATAAATGCATAAAGCATCCCTTTAGTGTTCCCAGCCATCTGATTTTCTCATTATACTGTGTTTTATAGAGAAAGGTCAAATTGGAATGTAATTTCAACGCAAGTCAAATAACAACGTGAGATGTGCACCATTTTTCCTTAACTGAGAATGCAGGCAGCCTGTAGATGCCTTTGAAATCCAGTAGCATAACAAAAAACATCTTTCTGATTAGTTGGTTTGAAGAAAATATTTAGGTGTACAGCCAGATGTAAACCAGGGTAAACCACTGCTTAAATAGGACTACATGTTGTAAACAAGCACTAACCCAAAGGAAAAGAAAAATGTGGACACAAACACTAGAACTGAAAGGAAGTTTGTATCACAGTTTGAGAACCACTTTTGTACACTAACAGAACAGCATGCAGTGGTGCAAACACACTACATCAAAACTGCAACTAAACCTGGAACAAAACCAGAACCAAACCGGGACAAGTGTAGACCTGCTCACAAGAGCTGCTGTCTGTATCTGGGTCCTTGGGCGACAGAGTGATGGCTCTTAGCACAGGGCTGTGGTGCTATTGTAGAACCACTGAGCAGTTAATTGAAACAAATGACTGTAATAATAGGACATTATCCCCACAGGCCGCCTTTGTGGAGGGTCCAATTAGCAGCGCACGGAGCACTGAGGAGCTCTGAGGAGCACTGAGGAGCACTGAGGAGCACAGAGGAGCACTGAGGAGCTCTGAGGAGCACAGAGGAGCACTGAGGAGCTCTGAGGAGCACTGAGGAGCACTGAGGAGCACAGAGGAGCACTGAGGAGCTCTGAGGAGCACTGAGGAGCACTGAGGAGCACAGAGGAGCACTGAGGAGCTCTGAGGAGCACTGAGGAGCACTGAGGAGCACTGAGGAGCACTGAGGAGCTCTGAGGAGCACTGAGAAGCACTGAGGAGCACTGAGGAGCACTGAGGAGCACTGAGGCGCACTGAGGAGCACAGAGGAGCACTGAGGAGCTCTGAGGAGCACTGAGGAGCACTGAGGCGCACTGAGGAGCACAGAGGAGCACTGAGGAGCTCTGAGGAGCACTGAGGAGCACTGAGGAGCACTGAGGAGCACTGAGGAGCTCTGAGGAGCACTGAGGAGCACTGAGGAGCACTGAGGAGCACAGAGGAGCACTGAGGCGCACTGAGGAGCACTGAGGAGCACTGAGAAGCACTGATTCCCTCAAATGTCCCAGGACCTGCTTCAGTGGGCTGGGCTGTAACAGAGGAGAGTGGGCGCTGTGCTGAAGTCAGACCAGTGTAATGACTGTAAACATGTTTGTGCGCCTGGTGAGACCCTCTGAGACAGGGCTGGGCAATATGACACAACATGTAATTACATTTTTTCCCTCATTTTGCTCAATCTTCATTTTTAATTAGACTCTTCTTTTTGTCTTATTAAAAACAAATAAAATGTCTTTCAATGTTAATTTCCTGAACATTAACAATGCATATTTTCAATCAGTGAAATTTACCAAAAAAAACACACAAAAAAACAGTCAAATTACTACTTGAATTTTGCCCCAAACCATATGGTTTTGGAGGATTGGCAGAAGACTTCTCGATTAAAAACGACCCAGGCTAATCATTGGCTGCACTTATACACACTGAAAATGTCATTATTACCATGTGACACGTAAACAGCTAAATCTATTTCTTTTGAATCATGGTCTCTCTGAATACTTACATCACATTTTGTGGTTTTCATGTCATCTTCAAGGTCTAAAAATCAGATAATAATCAGATTTTCATTTGAATGTAAACAAGCCCCTGATGCTTAGAAATTACTGAATCTCCAACAATTAAAATGTGATTAATTGCACTTCTTAATTCAGGCTGTCAGCCAATCAAAACCTACTATTTTGCCCTGTCAATGAATCACATCTCAAATGATTCATTTAGCTGGATTCTCTCCCTCCTTATCTTCTAACTATAACAGTTCTGCCCCCCAGACCCTCATCTGTCTTATACCTTCAACACAGCAGCAGATCATCACGTCATTGCCTCTTCTTCACCACCGCTAAGCTCCGCAGAGATAATGTCTCAGCAAATCTTCATATCTCACTCTTCCAGAACAACTGTTACAACTATGATGCAACTATGTCTTCAAATACATTTGTAAAACGTAATTATATGTCACAAAACACCATAACATAGCAAGTTTGTGAAATGAAAACCAAAAATGTATATTACAACCAAACCAGTACTTTCTTTTTCAAAGCTAATTCCCAATTAACAGTTATACTTTTAAATCATGCTGACTTGTGTAGACATTCATACCCATTTATATGACTTTAAACCTTGAATTTGACAAATAATGATTGCAATTCTGTGTCTTTTTATTTTTCTTTATCAAATGTCATTGTGGCATAAATTCAAAATCCAATAAATCCATTCACGCTCAGAGCTCATAATTTGTCAGATAATTGCTTCCAAAATGATCCGCTCATTAACAACACAACACATCAAACTGTTTATCTTTGTCGACTTTGCTCTTGATTAACTAATTGATTAATCCATTTGGTTTGGTGCTAATTGCTGTCATTGCTGCTTTTCACCTTGTTGTCATTGCTCTACCAATGACCTGTTGTGTCCTAAAGATTCCATTCAACAATTGTAATCCAATTTTTTCTTTGACTGGGACTGATCACATGGTGGGTCGGGTGACTAGACCTGGGCCTATACATATAATAGGTGCAAAACTTAACATTTCATGTCTGAGTAAGAGCTTGACCCAAAATGTCACATTGTCATGTCCATGAAATACAAAATTTGGGAGCTTTAAAGAACTGCAGTGTAGATATCTTTCTTCTTTTGCATTGCTCTACCAATGACCCAGCACCAATGTTACAAGCTCCATTTTGTCTTCACATGTGCTTTGATCACCTCCCAAATGTGTTTTTCTGTTGCTAATTATTTACCCTTGTACAGCACCATCTCACAGTCTGCCTGTAATACACTGCTCAAATCACTGTGACCAAAGTACTTTAAATATTCATCAGTCGTAACCGTCGCCTAAGGTTATTTGAATTAGGCACATGCATATTCATAAAGCAGATTTGTTTTTAAAGCGCAATCCGTTAATACTTTCTTCATGACTTTGCTGTGAGGCCTACATAATAAACCATGCAAGACAAAGCTGTAGTATTGTTCAGTCTTGTCAAAAGAATTTGTTTCGCTTTTAACTGAAAAGGGTGCGCCCCAGCAATTATCTCACTGTCATTTTTGTTGACAACTACAAGACTCGCGCCTGGCCCTGTTGCAGAAAGAGAAGCACTGAAGGGCATCTGTCTTTTTGGTGGAGAATGAAAATATTTGGACTTTTA
Source organism: Odontamblyopus lacepedii (assembly GCA_034769755.1). Taxonomy (NCBI): domain Eukaryota; kingdom Metazoa; phylum Chordata; class Actinopteri; order Gobiiformes; family Gobiidae; genus Odontamblyopus; species Odontamblyopus lacepedii. The sequence goes on along the minus strand of CM068345.1, from coordinate 28,924,204 downwards.
CAAAAATGATTTATCTGAAAACGTCACACAGATGTCATATCTCTCCTGGTGAAAGGCAGCGGAGCAGGCAGGTCATTTGAGATATGTCGAAAGCCTACACACTGAAAGAAGAGATTGCTGTTTCAATTTAAAAACACAAGTAATCCAGCGGCACAGAGCGCAGGGAGAGAGTCAAGCTGCAGTTTTCACTTCACCCAGAGATACAAGTTTATTTTTTTTTAGCTTCTCATTAGATGTGGGGTGGAACGTCAACATGAGGGATGACAAATAGTACATTTATAAAGCTGCTATTCCCTGCCAGTGCAAAACTATGACTACATTACTGTGTATAAAATGACAAGTTGTTCAGTCTATTCCCTTAAAGACAATGGTGACTGGTTGATTACAAATTGAAATATATTTGTATAGATGGATATGCAAGTGTCTATCAGTATTCAGTAGTAGTAAAAACTGGCATCTTAAAATGGGAGTCCAATCTATTAAAATAGTGTATTGCTAGCTTAGACTTATCTTCAGTTTCATTAGTGGCCACTTGGTACTACAGCAAAAAATCCCTCCTGCCCAGGAAGCTGATTTCCAATAGAGCGCCATGTAAATTCAAACGGCTTGTGTTCGGCACATCTACAGCTTTCAAAAAGGTTGGATTTTGTCGTGATTTTTGCCTTTTTTCCAGATCATAAACTTTTTCTCAGCTCAAAATAATTTTCTTCTAAAAAAAATGCTTCAGCTCTGCTCTGGTGCTGCTCTAGCTACTCTCACTCATTGGTCAGAGCGGTCACGTGCTATGTGAGATCGCACTCCCTGCGAGCACTGACGTGTATTTGTGCCTGTGTAAGAGAACCTAGCCGCTAAAGGCTAATCTGAACTCGGCCCATTGACTTGTATCATAATTACTTTCAAATATGAAGCCATTTCCTTCTCAAAACTGCAGTATTGGAAGACAAAAGAGACTAGTATCACTACACACAGTTAGTTTAAAACAGATATTTTCAACATTAACTTATATCTAAATGGGAAAAATGTATCTCATATCCGCTATATTGCGCATCTGTGAGTAGGAGCACCATTAGTCTCATGTATATGAAAAAGATACGCTGATCCTGCCAGTTTCTCTAGATGCTGTGTGCACAAACCTATATGCAAATACAATCTTAACGTGGCTATACTGCTCATGTAATCCTTTCTTGTAAAGTGTTTCAAACGTCTACAGCTCTGTCCATTATTGTGTTGATACAGTATTTCTGTTGGTGCATTAAAACATTTATGGCCTCAGCTCTCTCTGTCCACGGCCTATATACCAAGTGAGGCAAAGCAAATATTCTTTTGCAGATTAAATGAAGTCAAGCTCACATAACCTCACAGCAATCACAGGCTCTAACAGTGACTGATACTGAAAATAGACACCAAAAGAGTCAATCCAGTGGCTTTGCTCTGTGCACTGATAAAAGTGACAGACCGCCAATGGGAACCTAATTCACAATACAACTAAGCCTACAGTGTAGTCAGTTTGTACACAAAACTGAATTAGGCAAATGAATTAGACTAGAATTACAATCAAATTTAAAAGCACAATATGTAACGTTTCTGGAGGGGGGTCCACCTGCTTGTCACCATGGATGTTATTGTTTTGGTGGCATCTATTCTATAATTATTATTTGTATGGTGTTAGTAATATGGTATAACGTAAAAACTGGTATAGTATTTACATCAGATGTCTATTTTGTTATGACAGTAAACATAAACATTCCTTTATATATTTATGCAGCTAGATGCATCCTGGCCTTTTTGAATCTACGGCTGTGTAAAAAGGTTGCACACACACTACATCAAAACTGAGACTAAACTGGGACTTGAACAGGACTAACCCAGGATCAAACTGCTTGACAACGTAAGAGCTGAAATTCACATATTCTCTTGTTCAGTAGCCAGTCAGAGAATCTAACCCACAACCTCCTTACTGAGACATCCTGGCTAACTACCTCAAAAAGCACCTCCCATCAGATAAATACTGACCATTAGAGCAACACAATATATTGCAATCAAAATGAAATCACAATTTAGTGTAGGGATTACATTTATGTGATTGTCCTCTGTAAACAACAAAATATTCTTTCTTTTAGTTCAGACTTTATAAACATTTTCTGAAAAGCACAGGATTCTTGTAATAGTTTAGCAATTCCTATTTCAGTCTTCTGAGAGTTCAAAATGTGCATTCTGAAATGAAATCTGATTTGAAAACATTCATCTCAAATCTAATCTCAATTGCAATCCTATCGACCATATATCTGACCCTTTATGAATACCTAAAATTGTCCAGTTTTTTGCTGACTCTGCCCCCTCCTCTAACCTCCCCAGCTCTTTCCATTACTGTCATAATGAGGCGAGGGGCTTGCACAGTTTCAATATTTAAACACACTGGTGCCCCCCAAGGCCCTGCACTGGGCTGTTCACAAAACTCCACCAGCCTCATTACTGCCCTCTGTGTGGGTTCTATGTTTTTTAATGGTGAGATGGGAAAGGCGTCTGACCCACTGTAGCATCAGAGGGGCCCAACGACCACAGGGCTTGTTGAACATGAGACCCTTGGGTGCCACCTCTGTCCCTCCGCGCGGGTGCAGGGGCGCGGGTGCTGACAGCTCTGGGGCGACATGGAGGGATCTTTGATGGGTGCAAAATGTTTAAACCAAAGACACGGCGGAGAGTGTAAATGGAATACAGAACATGGATTTGACTTTTTAAAGGTGATTCTTATGCTGAAGTTACACAAACAATGTAAGACTGTACATTAAGGATTATTAGATTAAAGAACTTAAGATAATGAACTTAAAGCAGTATACATTTTCAATACCTTCTTGTCTAAATCCACTATAATTACTTACGTGGTATATAGAACCTCTACATACAAAAGGGCAAAGGTCCAGTCTGGACTAACTGAAGCCTCAACTTACATCCGACCATGTACATTACTACATTACATTTAAACCACAGTAAAAATTATATTATTAATAGGCATATGGTTTGAAACTTTTCAAACTTTCGATTTGCTAACTGAAATCTATAGTTTACGGTCTATCCATGGCTATCAAGTACTGTAAAATTTGGAATATTACCAGAACATCTAACAAATGAAACCATTCTTGTTTATTTTGGATGGCCAAAAGTCCCCAAAATAGTGTCTATTAGCAGCAATTTGCCTTGTGACTGTAACACATGATGAACCCTATAACCCTAAAATGTTTTTCATGTGGCTCATCCTTCTGTTCCACAATGGGCTTTTCACAAATCCTTTTAAACCACTCTCACTGTCCATGATATTTTCTCATGCAGTCAATAACTGTATTAAACATCACAACTAAATCTCAGTTGTTTACCTCACCATAAACCCAACTATCTCTTTCGTTTGAAATCGCACACCTACTACAGTGTAAAGAGTTGTACCTGTGTCTGTGGATGGCGGTCCGTACTGCTCATTCCTGTAATGATTTAACTGTGTGCTGTTCTGCTGGAGAATCGATGTACTACAGAGTATACCAGCTCAGGCTCCAGTTTACAGCGCTGCCCCAGGCTAAATGTTGTACAAAAAGCAGCCGTCGCTCCCCGGAGAGGCCTGCTCCAGCTGAGGCAGAGCTGGAGGAGTTTAGAAGGAGAGCTCTTATCGTGGAGAGCTGTGTTCTGTAGCTAACACTCCACGAGTATTATTTGTGATTTCACTGCCGACAGAGCAGAGGAGACTTTCAACGATTATTGCTGTGGTTTTTCAGACATCTCCTTCAATTTGGAGGCTTTAGAGCAGATCTTTAGTCAATGCAGCCCACAAAGGTACAAGTGCAGAGCTTTTTGTCATTATTGTTTGTCTATTCAGCAGTTCAGGATTATAGACGGGGTCAGGAGTTACAGTTAATTGACTTTGTTGAATAACATTAGGTGAAACATCACTGATGGAACTGAAATGAAAATAATGCCATTTCCAATTACTTTAAAATATTTCTCAATATGAGGCTGCTCTCCTATTCTAGGCCTCAGAATAAGCTGCTCTTGTCCCAGGAGATAATAAATGAATTGAATCCTGCACCCCCCGCGCCCCCCTCTTTTCCTTATCGGTCATCTATTTTTCCAGAGTAAGCTATTACTTGCAGAGGTTGCTAGGCAACAGGAAATATTAATAGCAGCTATTATTAGCCGGGCTGGGCTAGAGTAGTACTAAAATGTGGAAGTAGGAAACATGAATGCGTTACATAAATCTCTGGACCTTTCAGTGAGCAGGTCTGTGTTTGGGGCTGATTTATGGCCATGACGCTTCATTTATGAGAACAGGGCTGTGAAATAAGAAAATGGAACATTACCCTGAAGGGCTATTTGAAAATAAATAATTGCAGAGGTGAAACAAAAGCTGTTTAAAAGTAGCACTGCCTCTCTGTTTCACTTTAAAATGTTATTGGCCACAGAGGACCGCCTCCGACTACCACCGGTAGTACCACCTAAATGTATACTATACTTATTACACTCAGATAACATTTATACCTATACTTATTACAGTCAGACTGTACAGATAACGTAATACATAGATTACAAAACTAACCCTATATTTTATCATTATTTTAAACCAGAGTATATGATATTGTAGTCTACAGGTTTGAAATGATACTGAATGGAAAACACAATTGTTACTCAGTCATTGGAATAACACTGAACAAGTGTTCATTTAGATCCTTTACACAAACTCAGTTTCATTTTTTATATTATTGTTAATAAAATGAACTGAGTTGGTGTGAGCGAACTAGATACAGGTAATACAGGATGGCACAGTACACTTCATTGTATACAGTTGTATATTTCAGTTATATATTTCAGTGGCATCTTGGTATGAACCAGCAGGAGCCAGATGATGGTGTGGCCTAATCCCAAAGCCTTGCTCTAATGGAGGCCTTATATGCACCACCCACGGAATAAAAAACACATCCTATAACTTATGCAGTTTGATTCAGAAAATCACATAAGACCTGATTAACGGAGGATAAATGCCACGGATGCTCACATTAAAGCATAAATATTCATGATGGGAGGGGGCAGAGCGAGAGAAAAAAACGCTATATTTACGTCAGATGAAAGTATATAATGCTGAATAATTCACCGCGGAGGGCATCTATAATTCATCTGGTTCGATTCTATGATTAAAGCAAAATGATGTGTTCGCCAGCGGTGTTTACATGTGCAGTCTGAAACATGTTTAACACAAGAAAGTCCCTTCACCAAAGAGGGGGAACAGGGGTCCTCGGCAGCACTTTGAAACTAGGAAAGAGCTGACAAGGGATATCCCCATACAGTTTGAGATTTTCATGTTCAAAAACGTCTTACATCTTTTTAGAAAATCACAATGAATCAAAATTTGCAGCACAGCGTTCGGTCTCTCCTTGGTTTCACTCCGAGGCAATTTAGTGTGGAGTTTTGGAGGAGAATACATGTTAAAAGAGCAGCGCAGAAGAGGTCTGGTGTTAAGGAGTGTTTCTGTAACTGATGAAAAATGCATGTGCAAGCAGCGACCTTGTTCTTAACAGAGACTACAGCTTCCTTGGCCTCTAACCAAACTAATTTTCAGCGTAATGTGAGATTGCTATGCTTTTATTAGAAAATATATTGAGCATTTCCGGAGGATTTAGTCATTCTGCTGTTGAGATAAATGAGTGTAAATAAAACATTTTGTGCTTTTGCTGATATTTATAATAATAAAACAGACAGATAGTAGATCATTATTACAACAGTATTATCTTTGGTGAGACCTGAACTAGAGACCCATTGGTTGTTGGGTATCACTACTTTTTGCCCTACAACATAAATCCTACTGCAACATCTTTAGGTTTCCAAAGTCTTAAAAAACAAAAGAGACTAGAGCACAGCACCTTTCCTCCCTGCTGACTTCTAGTGACACATGCCAATAGCCTTTACCACTGCCCTCACAGAACCACCCTAATGCACACACACAGGTATAAGCAGGTATACTCACTGAGTGCATGGGCCCTGAGAGGAGGTGGGAGTCCTGGCTCAGCATGTTGGACATCATGAGTGCGGGCAGTTCGGGGTAGGAGTAGGAGTTGAGGAGGCCGTTATGGGGCAGAGAGTGAAAAGGGTACCCCGGCTCGTGCTCCATGAGGTGCAGGAGGGAGGGGTCAGCGTGGTTTGGAGGGGTGATGGGGGGGATCTCGTAGTCTTCGTCTCCTGCACCTCCTCCTCCACTGCCTCTGCCCTGACTGGAGTAACCCTGCAAAAGAAGAGAAGGTACGGGGTGAGATTTGATGTTACTTAAAGGTAAGGTAAACATATTTGCTGGAGTGCCTACTGCTGGTCTCCATGGAGATTGTATGACTTTTCCATGGAATGTCCCACAGTACAGCATTCAACTTATCTATCTCCATGGAGACGTGACAGGCAGTTTTAGGTCTGTGGAGAGGCCACCTCATTCTCAATAAGAATGCTGTTATGTTATTAACCTTCATCAAAAATATTAGTCAGTACAGTGCTTCAGTATTTTAAAACTCAAAATCTAAATGAATATCTATCTGTCTTAAAATACTTGGTAAATACTAGGGGTGTGCTTTGCCTTGAGTTTGATGATAAAATACATATCACGATACGCATGTCACGATTCGATATATCACGATATATCCCAATACTAAACCAATGGATGATATATTGCAATTTATCAATAATTTCTTCTAATAATATTGTCAACTACACCTTCACGAGAACCAAATTGCATGAACTATAATTTAATCCCTTTTTAAAATCATGAGAACAGTGAATGCAACTAATGAATTTTAGTTTAAAAAATTGATTCAGATGTATTTTAAATCGATTTGAGAATTGCACAATGTAGTATCACGATATATCACTGAATCAATTTTTTCTTACACCCCTAGTAAATACCATTTTAAAACGGTATTTAATAACATGCAATTGCTTGTCACAGACTGGTGTTTTAGTAGAGAAATAAAAGCATAAAAGTCATTCAAATTGCACAAGTAATATTTCCTGTCTTTGCTGTTTAGTTGTCAAATAACGTCAATGTTGTGACAGTTTGAAGGCTTGGTGATTTATGTGCAGTCTTTTTATTATTTGAAAATGCAATAACCTGTTTTTACATCCGCACAACTGAAAAAGCCGCCCAAACATGAGGTTGGCATAAAATCCTTTCATTGCCTTGTTTAGCTTCTGCGCTACAACGTCCATCAAAGAACCCTCAAACTAATCAACAACATTTTCCGAGTAAACCAAGGTAATAGCATATAAGCAGCACTGTGGCGACAAAGACTGTTGGAGTAATTAGAATCCTTCATAATTGCCTTTACGCACACCTGTTGGATTATGTTGTGTACATGGGAGGCTGCAGGAAGTCAAAATAATTAGAAAAAGCACAGTGCTCAAGACAAAACACTGTATACAGCCGATTCAATACAAACATGTATGGAGAATTAATTAGGCACTGACAGCTGCTCTACACAAGCACCAAAATGTTGACAGATTTCCAGAGAAACTGTGAGCACACCACTTTCAAATACAGCTAATTACATTCTGTAGGAAGCAAATGCAAAGTGGATATTTGAGGTTATTGGCAAATTTTATTAAATATGCTCTACAACGTAAGATTTTGCTTTTATTGCCCAGGCAGGTGGAGAAATAGATGATTATATTGTAAACCGCAAAGACCAGCAAAAAGGGGTCAGCACAGAAATACTGTTAAGTGCTTTTAAAGGTGCACTATGTAACTTCTTGGTTGGGGGTCTGTCACCTTCTTGTTTCTATGGATATGTCAATGCTCTGCCTGGAATGTTCCGAAACATGACTTTAAACACCTTACATTTATTTAATTACAGTTGGTTTACTGGCTCAAAAATACCTAGAAAAAGATGCATTCTGACTGTGAGCTGAGTTGCCTCTCCACAGATCTGACCTGTAACATTCCAGACAAAGCAATAACATCTCTGTGGAGAAAACATTTGACGGACCCTCCACCAGAAAAAAGTTACATACTGCAACTTTAAAGCTTTTTCTGTCTTGCTATAATTCATGTACAGATGTTTTAATTGCTAAAAAATGTGATACATCTCTGACATGTTACTTGGTCTAATAGTGTCACCTGCTTATCTCCATGGGGATAGATACAGTAAGTTTATTGGCCATATAACTTGGCCTGCTGACGCTAACTCCTTGTCTCCATGGAGATAGATAAGCTTACTGCCACACAATGGAACATTCCAGGCAATGCAATAACAACTCTATGGACACAAGCAGGGCGTCAACCCCTCACCAGAAAAGTTACATATGAGCTCCTTTAAAACATATGACAATGTGCTTTTATTTGCCTAATCTTAGTCATTTATGAGGACCCATGAACAATTGTAAGACAGTGCCAAGAATGTGTGGTCCACTCACAAGAGGTCAGTAAAAGAATTTTGTTTCGATGCTTTAATTTTTGTTCTAAAGATCTAGTGAAAATCTACCGTTTGCTTATGGAAGATGGCGTCACCATTGCCAGATAGAGCCAGTGTCTTCCCATCTCCCACTGCTTTCCAGATTTATGTACTAGGTATTATGTGATTGCTAATAGGTTTAGTAAGCATAAATTATCCTTATTGCTAAAAGTGCTTGAGGTTTTATAGCAGCACCACTCTGATACATGATCCCACTATTGGCTGTCTTTCCGCTGCCTATCTGACATAATACTGTGCAGAGAAATATGCTCGCTAGCTCTCCAAAAGCATACTGAGGCTATTCACCGGGGAATGAAAAGCAATTTTGTCAGCAGCAATCTGATGCCAACTCCCCTTTATAATGACTGAAGAAAATTAATCATCACAAATAATATTCCAGTGTCAGCCATTCAAGAGCTTTTTAATAGAATTTTTATTATTCATGTCTCGTGGTACACATCAACCAGTCCGTTCTGCAACATTTCAGAAATCAATTCAATATCATCGGCATGTAGGCTGTCATCTCGCCTGCCAGAGCCGCAATTCATCTCCCAAACAAATACTTTTAGCAAACAAATGGGAAGAAATGTCGAGGAACACTTACAATGTCGCTATGAGCAGCAGCAAGGATAAAGTCTGGTAATGTGCACACATCATTAGAGAGGCCATAATAGTAATAAAAATAATAAAAGGAGCCGAGTGTTTACTGTCAGTGGAAAATGTGACAATTTATTCCTTGTGTGTTCATCGCCTTGAGCTTTGCAAAAATGTTTCCTCTCCAAATGCTGAGGCACTTCACATAACAGAGACATAAAAATGATGATGCCATTTTGAGATGGAATGATTATTTTTCGAAATATTTTCCAAATAAATTAAAGTAGTTTATGAGCTTGTACGTGGAAAATTCAACAAATATATGCTAATGTAGTAAGAATTGCAGAATTTAAAGGGGCAATGTGTTTGTGTTTGTAGCACTTCAAACATAAATGACAATATATTCTCAAAGCAGTCCTGGGCACAAAGAGGAAGAATATATATCTTTGTTTTTCAGATGCTGGTTACATTAAAATCATTACATTTTCATTGCAAGGCCCTTTTCTATTGTATCACCACATACAGCAACCTGAGCAGACAATATATGTGAAGTGTATTGCTCAAGGGCACTACATCATCAACTAGTGAATGTTTACTTAAAGTGTTATCCATATTTCTATTTCTTACTTAGGTTATACTGGCTTGTCAAAGCCTGATCTCAGAGGCTAAGCAGGACCAGGCCTGGTTAGTGTGGGAGACCACAGAGTATTCCAGGTGCTACACTGGGGCCCAGTGGCAAACGTTGTGGCCTTAGGCAAAACACTTCAGGCCACAATGCCTAGTATGACAGTGGTGTGTGTGTGTGTGTGTGTGATTGGTGGTAGTTGGAGGCCCATGGCACAGATTTGCATCCTTGTTTAAGTCATTTTGCCCCAGGGCAGCTGTGGCTACATTAACTCACTACCACTGAGTGTGAAGTGAATGAGTAATGCACTGTTAAGTGTCTTTGAGGGTCCAAAAACACTATATAAATCTGATCCATTATTATTTTCTGTACCACAGTGTCTCTTTATCTTCATCACTTGTGCTAATCGAGTGATCCAGTCAAATACATGTAATATTCTGCTGGACTCAGCTCTTATGATGAATCATAGCTGCTGTCATCTCCTGTAGTGAGATTTAAACACTGTCAACATTCAAGTGAATCTGTTTTTTTTTCTTTTTTACAGCTTTCTCTGATGCCCTTGAAGATAAGACGTGGGACAAGGACAGCACAAGTTGAATATTTTCAAACGCAGATAAATAATTCATAAATAAACTGTCTTTCAAGACAGGGGGGATATAAAAAGACAGGGTCAAATAAGAATAGAAAGAAAAAGAAAGAAAAAACACCAAACGTTGATTCAGCCTCATCCCGTAACCTTCACCCACTCCCCCTAGAGGTGAAATGTAAGCAAATCTGTCATTTTACCAGACAAGGACAACAATATAGACCTTAGGAGCCCATGTATTTCTGTACTGTTTCTCCCATAGTCCACACTGCATCTTGTATTCATGTTTGAGCCATAACATCAACAACATATTGCACACAATTTTTAACAGAGTTTATGGATGTGATAGGGGGCTTGGAGGCATATTGACTATCACTACTCATAAGGCACACCCTCCTTTGAAAAAAAGGGAGATGATGCACCCCAAGGGACAAACTAGGGTGATTTTTTTTTTATTGTGAAAGATCAAATCTGCAAGACTTTCCTTGTTTGACACAGACACATGAAAAGCAGGGTTAGAACAACAAGGGACCTTCTCAGAATTCAAAGACCTCACAAGTGCAGCCATGTGTCATTGCTTGCATAATATTTACAGTATTGTATTGTATTGCATTGTATTGTGGTTGGATACAATATCTAAAGGAAATACTGGACGGACTTTTTATCATCTGCAACAATACAGGAGTTTGATAGTATGGCAATAATCACTGACTACACAGTGCATGCCATTGCATTTGAATTAGTAACCATGTGTATACTCGTGTTTAACATAAAAGCACATGATTTGCACATTATTAGCACATGGTTTCCAATCTCCTACAAAAGAAATCAAATAGGTTTTCTTGAATGTTTGCCTTCTGGCTAGAGCTAAGTTTAATTATTTACAAAAGCGCCAATTAATAAGACACGTAAACATCACAAGATCTAAAGGCTTTTTGTGATAAGAAATATTGTTCCAAGCTCTGAGGAAGATTATATTTGAGTCTGTTAATTGCATGACTTTGTTTAGATGAGTTTCGGCTGTACAGAATCACGTGCAGATAGACTGTTATTAGTGTATGAATTCTTAGTGGAACAGTCCATAGTTTCACCTTCAGTGGTCTTGGCATCTTCACTTCACTGTGCTCAGACTGATGTGGTGAAGTTAAATGGACTCAAATGAAGAGGAGGAAAGAATAACAGCGTGGCACATACTTTCATGGCTGATCGAGGCTAAATTGTCCAAAGACGACGGCTGGCTCCGTTTTTATAGCAGCACTAACTGACACTTAGAGAGGTAGGTGACTGTAGTGCTAAACACCAATGAGGCTGGAGCAGGGATTGTAGCCTTCTGTATTTCCACAAGTGATGATATGAAATTATGTTTTGTAGGAAAAGAGTAAATTCACACCTTCTTGTCTCCAGGAATATGTTATTGCTATTGGAATGTTCCACAGTATGACATTAAAGAGATTTATCTAACTAACATTTCTGGTGTTTTTATGCTCCAAAATACATTCAAATCACACATTCTTTCTGTTAGCAGGGCACCTCTCCAGGTATCTGACACTGAACTTGACTGAACAGAGTTACCTCCTTATCCTCATGGACATGGCCAGAAAAGCAATAAACTCTCATACTATAAATATTTGTTTTAATCAGTAATTTACACTTTGTATAACTTGGGATGAATTTGTTTATTAATGTGATTTGGCCCATAGTTCACATTTTAAACGCATCCAGAAGAATTGACAAAAAGACTGAAGGACAAACTAATACAAGAATCCAATTTCAAACCATGTTTGTGCCAACAGGGTTAGAGTTTTATGCAGAATGAGAGAATACATACTTGTTTGTGGAGGAAATACATTAAAACTTATGAAGTAAAAAACTGTTACCTTTACAGTTTTTTTATTGTGTTCATTCAAATTGTGATTTCAATCTGCCCGCGATTAAACTTGCAGTCCTAATTTGTTGTGTTGTTTTTAGTAAAAACAAAGATGAAGATAATAATAAGCTTTACAACAATTCATAGTCGTTATTGCAAAGAATAAATTGATCTCAGTAGTTGTAGACATATTATATGGTACGCGGACTTCAGTTATATCTTGTTTGTATTTTTCAATTGTCTTGGCTATTCACACATAAATAATGCTTCAGGCCACTTCAGTATAGTGTGTTTAAGAGTAATAAGGAAAGAAATGGAGGAATCAATGTCACAGATTGTGGTGTTTTTCTTTGCACTTAAGCAATTCATCTCACGCTGTTAAGTCAGTTTATTTATCACGCGTACAAGGAGGCCTATTATTTGTGTAATGTTTGAATACAAGTTGATTATGATTATGTTTACTTGTCTTGATTGAGTATAAAATAGGTATGCTACAATCAATCCACTTTTCACACAAACATGGTTCTATGAGCTCTGGGTAAACTATAATGCGCAAAACTGAATGTAGTGCTGCATAGCAATAATAACCACGGTGGCTGAGTACCTAGCACTCACGCCTCACAGCAAGTAGGTTTCGGGTTTGATCCCTGGGTCACCCAGGCCTCTCTGTGTGGAATTTGCATGTTCTCCTCGTGTCTGGATAGGTTTCCTCCAGGCACTCTGGTTTCCCCCATCAACCCAAAAAACATGCTATAATATGAAAGTGGTGTGTGTGTGAGTGATGGCGGTGGTCAGATGGTGCCGATTGGATTGGCAGCCGCACTTCCATCAGTCTGCCCCAGGGCAGCTGTGGCTACAACAGTAGCTGTGGCTACAACAGTAGCTGTGGCTACAACAGTAGCTTACCATCCCTGGGTATGGAGTGAATGAATAATGATCTGTAAATAAAACACTAAAGCTGAGTTTTAAAAATTATGTAGATGTGTAAAATCAGGCAAACTTTTATTAAAGAAGATGTTTGCCTGAAATGTTCCACAGTATGACATTCATCTTATATACACTTTACCCTCATTGCCAAATCCTACTCACTGTAACTGAATAGCATCTAGTTGCAAAAAAAAACAAAAAAAAAACTGAGACCCAAATGAAATGCAAACACGATAAATGTGAAGTACATGACTGCAATATTGGCAAAGGAGAAATTCAATCCTCAAAGTTTTTATGACGACTGGATAACTGAGGGATTTCACAAATCATTGCAATATTGTGGACAGTTTCTCTCTTTTTTGAAATTTTACATAACAAAAACAAAAATAAACCAAAAAAACAAAAACCCTCCCACAACCCACCCCTCTCTCGACACTCACTCATACAAAACTACACAAAAAACAATGGCCAAACAAACATTAACTGTCCTATCAAGATGTTCAAAAAAGATGTCCATGTTTGAAGTCCAATTGTTTCCCCTTTACAGAGTGGTCAACTTTTTGTGTACCAACTTCTCTGCATCATAAAGCCCCCATCTTCTGAGTAAGTACAAAGTGTCCTATAGAAAGTCTTTGAGCCATATGCTACTTCATAAAGAACCTGACATGGAGGTGCATTTTGGTGACAAACAGCAGCTGTCCATGCATACTTATGCGGCTACCTGTCTGGACTCCGCCTTTGAACGGACAGATGACCACTGTAAATCTTTTTAAAAACACCTTATACTGTTAGATCTTGTTAGATCAGAGCACTTCATCTCAGCACATTAACCTTGCAAGGGCCAGAAATCAAAGCAGTGTTTTTCATGTATTGCACAAGTGACTGATTACTCCACAAAACAATTCAAGACCCTCATCTCCCCTATAGCTTCGGTAGTCATTTAGGTGATGTATCAATGGAGAAAGGACCCAGGGAGAAAGAAAAGGGGGAAGGGGGAGGAGGAGGGGTCGAACCAGGGCTCAGGGTCAAAGGTAGAGTCCGTCAGTAAAGGACAGGTGGGCTGCGGTGGGCCTTAGCCAATCAGCGGTTAACCTCCGGCAGCTCCTCCCCGTGTCAGTAATTCTCTCAAATGTCACATCAGAATGGATCTCATTTAGGCGAATAAAACAGGACTCTCCTTTGGAAATGTGGGAGGAGCCAAGGGATAGAGGGTTTGATTTGAAAGCAATTTGAAAACGTAAAGTGAATTGTACAACTTCACTGACAAATCAAGATTCACCCAGTTTTGTACCTGGATGTTTCTTTTTTTTTACATATATATTTTTTTCTTATAAGGATTTATTTTATATTTAAAGCCTCACTGTGCAACATTTCACGCAATAAATAGACCAAAAGAAGCACCCACTGTAACGCTGTAACGTCACATGTTTATAAAAATATACTTTAAGAAACAGCGGTAATGGAAAAATTGTTTTTATTAGCTAGAGGTTAAGCAATGAGGCACAAAAAGTCATCATTACAATACAATGACAAAAATGTTTCTATAGGGGTAAAATAAACATAATTTGTGAGATGATGATCCAATTTATTTTATTACTTCCTATAAATATGCAAAACCAACTAAATTAAATTGACCGATACATATTGTAAAGGCATTCTATTTTATGCAAATCCTTCTTTCATCAATACTCAAATCATCTCTTGATAATCGGTGCTCTAAATCTTGATTATACCCCCAATAAAAGCCTAGTTCTACCTGAGAAACCTTTTATCCTGTCACATTTTCCATTCCCACTCATTAATGCGATCTACATAAACAAAGTGCGCAATGTCGGAGTCAGTAATTTGCCTCAGGGGGACGTGGATGGCCCGATAATCACATATGGCATAATAGCTCCTCCATATAATCCCCTTTATTTTTATTTTCATGATGTCAGTGCATTTAAAGCCCTTTGGTTTACGAGGTGGACAGGAGAGAGGAAAGGGAGAGAAAGAGAGAAGGGGAGAGAGAGGAAAGGGTGATGGAGAGCGAGCAATAGGAGGAATTAGATATGGGTGGCATGAGGGAGAGAGAGAGAATGATAGGGTAGAGATAGAAAAGGTGAGAGGTGGGGAAATGGGATAACAGAAAGATAGAGCAAGGGGTGGGGGTGAAAGGAAAGAGAGAGAGAGAGAGAGGGCATTACGGGGAAAAATGAAGAAGAGATGAGGGGCAAAAACAGGCAGGGTGAAATAAAGAAGTAGAGATAAAAGAGAAAGAGAGAACGGAGAGTGACCAAAGGGGAAGAGAGAAAGAGAGGGAGGGATAAGGGAGAAAGAGGGAGAGAGTGGATAGTAAAGGAGAGAGAGGGAGTGATAAGGGGAGATGAAGAGGGAGATATGAGGAGAGAAGAAGAAACAGAGAGATAGAGGAGGGAGAAAGAGGGAGAGAAAGATGGGAGACATGGAAAGAGACAAGGAGGGAGAGGGGGGAGGGCGGAGTCTGAAAACAAATGATGCACATCTCTCATTGTTCTTCCTATGCCCTCATTCCAGTCGGGGTAATAAGAGAACATTGTGATTTACTGTCAGCAGAGCGAGAGAATCCAGCCCATTAAAATAGATTTAACTTCCCACAGTATTAGGCCAGATGTCTACGCTTCTATTATATTTCAATCAGCCGTGACCTTGGTGCGCCATATGATGAGAAAGATCATTGTTGAAGGGGAGGTTAAAAAAAAAGAAAAAGAAAAAAATCACAAAAAAATATCTGACTACTTATACTCGCTAAATCCCCAGCAGGAGGGAGAGGGAGAGAGGGGGAGAAAGAGAGGGAGACAGCGAGAGGGGGACAGAAATAGAGATTGGGTTTGGAGTTCTCTTAAAAGACTGTATGAATCATTGAGTGCACTCTCACTTCGGCTGCTGAGGAGTTGAAGTATTTTTTGGAGGAGGAGATACTTTTCTGCAGGGCATGTATTTGGAACAATGGCTATGTACAGTAAGGGCATACTCAAATTAATTATTAAGCTTATCAAATATTAACAACACAATTTAAGGTGCATATGTGGAGGTTGGAGAGTAGAGTAATAGACATTTATAATAAAACTATTTATTTATTATTTAATGAGCAATAGAAGGGTTTGATTATATAACAGTAAGTAGTGGAAGTAAAATTAAAGTACAGTATCCATGGCGTTTAGAGTAATAAAAATCCACAATCAAATTTAAATAGACAAAAGTCCTCAAAATGGCACCTATAACACAACTGAAACCCATGAATAGGCTGTATCAGAACTTCACACTAAAAGTAAAGATTACACTAAATAAAGCATTTAATTTTAAAATATTCAGAAACAATTTTATTTAATGAAAAAGCTCTATATTTCACTTCTGACATGCTTCACTCTGTGCCATGAGTCTATTTAATATTATACGGGATAGACTTTCTAAAATGAGTGACAAAAAATATGTGTATATGTGTGTGTGTGTGTGTGCACGCGCAAACAAACACACACACACACACACACACACACACACACACACACACACTACTTTTACCATTATAAGTATAGTATTAAACAGTGAATGTCTTCCCCTGTACTAAATACTGTATTCCATTGTGCTCCAGCTATGAGTAAATCCTGCTTGAATCCCATTGGTTTGATAGAGCAGAGCAGAGGTCAGGCCCGTTCTATTTCAGAGGCTGATGGTAATTGGACTTATTGGCTGCAATGCACTGACCTACATAACACACTCCTGATCCCCCAGTGCCGCTCCGCATGAGAACCACAAATCTAATGTTTTTATAGTCACTGCAAACAATGATAATGTCAATCCATAAATAGACACACATTAGTCACCTGTGGTTTCATAGAAATAGGTCATTAAAGGTACGCTTACAATTTTTATCCAAATCCAAAACATGAAAAATATGATGTTTGGTTTTATGCATACATAACAATGAAAGAACTGGAACCAATCAGACATTTTAAGATGGATAAAAATTTGTTTCACCTAAGTCTGAAATAATAATCTCAGTGCATTTGCTGTGGTGCACATCCAAAATGTTCTATCTCTGTTCAAAATGTGCAACAGAAAAAGACAGATTTTGATTTCTTTTATCACCAATATCAATTCAGTACGGTGGCACGGTGGCTGAGTGGCAACACTCAGGCCTCACAGCAAGAAGGTTGCGGGTTCGATCCCCGGGTCGCCCGGGCCTTTCTGTGTGGAGTTTGCATGTTCCTCCCCGTGTCTGGATGGGTTTCCTCCGGGTACTCCGGTTTCCCCCATCAACCCAAAACATGCCCGCACCCCTATGAACTAACATCAAGGACCATGTTGTCCACCCTCCTGTGGGCTCACCACCTGCAGAGGGGTTCATAGGGGGGGTCAGGTGCTATGAGTATTGGGCAGCACGCTGCCCCCGCGACCCAGCTGGATTAAGCGGGAGAAGATGGATGGATGGATGGATGGATCAATTCAGTAATTTTCGGGTTGGGTAGGGAGATGAGGTGACTGCATGGACCTTATTATACTGTATGTGGTATAACAATGGCAATTAATCACTTAAAGGTGCTATATTATGTGAAACTGACTCTTACAAGCTTTAACTAATGTTAGCATGTTGTTACCTCATCAAAAACATACCTGGAGTTGTGTTTTGTTTCATTCACACATGCTTGAGTGACCCTTTATAATTAGTCTACATCTCCAGAACTCAAAATACTCTGCTCCACCTTTACCTTTTGTTTAAGAGACATTGGCTATTCCAGTGTTGAAATTATCCAAATGATTAGCATGAAGGTGTATGGAGTTTAAAAACATAGTAGAGCACTTCCTGTGTTGCCACATGACATCACAAGGTGGAAGAGGGTATTTTGCGTTTGAGAGAAGAACGCTTTGTGTTGAAACAAACCTCTACTTAGGGTGTGGTTATGATGAGGAAACAACATTATAACATTCAGATAAGAAAATAGTGTAATATTGGCCCTTTAAATCTGAGGACTGAGCACATAACATTGAGGGGCTAACCACTCTGCTACTGTTCATGGTAAATTCAAATAGTAAAGACTTACCAATTCAGACTAGCTTTCCATTATCTTTTGTCTTATGGTTTTATAGGTGCTTTAGTAACTGCTTGTCGCCATGGAAATGTCACTGCTTCATGTGAAAGTTCCACAGTAGAGCGAGCCTAGCAAACCATTTGTGTTATTGTAAGCTTTATAAACAGACTTTGATTAAAAAAGTAAAATATTGGCAAATTCTAACTGAAAATTGGCCCTGAAAATGTATTTTTATTTTGTTAACAGCAAGTAATATCTATATCTGCACTGTATCAGCAACAACTTCTTTTTCTTTGTTGAGTCAAATTATGTTTGCCTTTCTAGCTCTTGCCCTTATTACATTACATATTTCTTGTTGGATGTAAGATCCATATGCCCACTTTTACACACACTTTCCATTTTACCTGGCAGTTAAATGTTATTATTCCAAACAGAGTGGATTTGCTGAATTATACAGTGAAATTCCTTGAAAGTGGGTCGAGCCTTGGTTTGCATTGCGGGTGTGGATTTTCCTCAGATGTTGCTCCAGTATTGTTTCCCTATTTGGGGCACTGACTATAACCATTCCCCTCATGCAGAAACACTGTTGAATTTTAAATACACGCAGTACTGTATAATATCAGACTTCATTCATTCGACCTTGCCAAGGGCTCCACCTCAAAAAGTCGGAGATGTGTGTTGGCGTTTTCAGACCTACAATTTTCCTTTTTTTTTAAAAAAATATATTCCTGCTCTCCAAGAGTCTATGTAAGTTTTCTTGTTGCCTTTCAAATGGCTAGGGAGGGGGGATGGATGCACTGGGGGTATACTGGAGCTCTTAGTCATTGTTAAGTGTATGTAGTACCAGTCCGTTCTTAGGTGTTACTCAAACAGAAGAGAATAGAGATGGAGGCTACAACCACAACAGGGAATCTTTCAGTGGCTGTTATACTATTATTGCTATAGGCATGGTTGAGTTACTTAGCTTAGGCAATGTCATTTCACAATGTATTTCTGTGATATTATGAATATATGAAAAAGGTTAAAGATGAACTGTGTAATTTTTTTGGTGGAGGGTACATTAAGATGTCATTGCTTTTACTAGAATATTCCCCACAACGGTATTAAACTTCAGTTACATGTGTTTCTATTTCTCACAAATCTGCTGAAAAACATGCATTCTTACTGTGAGAAAAGTCAACTCTCCATATGACCTGATGGTGCCACTTGCTTAAGTTTAAAGCCATACCAAGGAACATTCCAAGAAAATCAATAGCAGGGAGTCAGGGAGGGCATCTTAATATACATATAAAACTCAATTCATTATGCCATCATTGCATATACAGCAGAAGTGTTGTTATAATATAGTTGTTGATAGTATATGTTTATGCTTTGCTTTGGTAAGACTGGCTTTATTTTATTTGTATCCATAATTGCATCCATATTTTTCACAAGTTTCCATTTTAAACTTAATTTGTTGGAATTCATGATGTGGTCAGACAAGCACACACGTTTACAAGTGTTCTCAAGTTTCAAAAGGCAGTTGTCAGATTGTATAGTCTATAAATTATCTTATGTTTATTTCTTCTGACTCTCGGTGACTAAGACAGCTCGAATGAGTGATTGCAGATTTACAGAATTACTGAAATGTCAAGCAAGCAATGTTAACATCGTGTAAACTGGGTAAACTTACTGACTAAAAGCTCTGTTTGAATAATGCATTACATGTTCATTATTAATAGGGATGGTCGTCATAGATAACGTCATGCCTGCTATTCTTAAAGGTGCATTGTGTAACTTTTCTGGTGGTGGGTCAGGCAAATGCTTTTCTCCATGGAGGTGATTTTGCTTTGCCTGGAATGTTTCACAGTATGACATTAAACCTTTCTATCTCCATGGAGAACAAACCAGACAAATGCGACAGATCTGTGGAGAGGCGACCCCACTCACAGTAAGAATGTGTGTTTTTGAGCTACTAAACCACCTGTAATTTAATAACTGTAAGGTAAAGCTGTTTAATGTCACACTATGGAACATTCCAGGCAGCACTGACATATCATGAACTTCTAACCAAAAAGTAACATAGTGCATCTTTAAAACTATAACTATAAGAATGAAATTAAAGTATGTGGCATTTATTTTACTGTACAAATGAAGAAATATGGGTAAAGGGAGATGATATGTGAGTTAATTTATTGAGGAGGAGACAGTCCAAAATAAAGATCTTGACTCCATGCAAAAGCTGGTAAAAACAAGTTGACATGTTTCTATTCTCATCACACAGTCGGACAAATCAATAGAGACACTTGGTCACAGCAAGACACCTGCAGCTCAAAATCAGGGACAAGACCAGAAAATCTCTCCTCCAATCAGTGCGGATTACTTTGGCCATGTGATAAAAAATGTAACAAACTCACTCAACTTCTCATTAAATACAAAATATTTGGTACTTAAAATCAGCTAGAAACAAATTGACATAAACAATGCTGTGTAAATATTAATGAAATATTGGACTGAAATGTATTATTTGCTTTACACTTGAAAAATGTCGTTTCAGTTAACTTCACTACTGACCAGCAAAATGTCAACCACAAATTAGACTATTTACAGAATAATGCATGAATAATTTTGTGCAAACTCATCATTTTGCAATCACAAAGCGGATTTAACATGTGGTAAGATTGCAACTTTTCCTTTTGTTAATAGCAAATGTGCATGTACATCAGACTTGTACATGCACACAAAACTTGGACTAATCCCTGAACCCAGTTTGGGCTGGACCAGGACTAAAACAGGACTAAACTGTGCTGAAGCAGGGCCAAACCAGGACTAGAACAGGACTAGAACAGGACTAAACTGGGCTGAAGCAGGGCCAAACCAGGAATGAATGCATCTCTAGCATGTGCTTTACTATACTAACACTTCTAACTTCATCATTTGGGACGCTGTGGTGGTTAGTTTCTAATCCAAATATAACTTGTAAAGTGTGGGCAGATGAATTGACGATGATCAACAAAATAGCCACCCACATGTTTGCACTGAGGCCAAAACCTTTTCAGATATACAAGCCTTCAAATCTCTCTCACTGCCCATTTTTAATACAGTAACTATGCAGTACTCAGAGCCTTGAAAAGCCTGTTGTTTGAATGGGCAGACTGGTCAAATGCCCCTTTAAAGCTGCTTCTGATTAGCGGTTTTCTCCTTTAAAAAGCGCAGAGATGTTATGTGTAATGTAATCTGCCGGCCTAGAGCTCCCTCAGTGGAAGACCTCAGACATGCAAACAAAGAGCCTTCTGTTCAGATACATGCACCTTTTAGACTGATCCACACCATGTACACGGACCTGGGCGCAACAGCTGAAGTTAGCTTGTACATGGTGTTTTATGATGGCTTTGGGTGTTGTAAAAGGAATATTGTACATCTGTAAATGGGCTAATAAAACGTGAGGTTTTCAGAGAAGTTTTTATGGAATATGCCTGTGTCAATCTTTATATTGAAATGTTAAAATTCTGGCTTTAGCTGATCCATCTGACCACAAAAGCTTTAAAGGTCTTATATTATACAGAATTGACTGCTGTGAGCTTTAAGTCATGTTATAAAATTACATCATCAAAAACACACCCGTAGTTGTGTTTTATTCACACATGTTTGAGTAATCCTTTATTATTAGTCTCTCATTTCCAAAGCTCAAAATCAAGTTAACAGCTCCATTTTGTTTAGTAGAGTTTAGCAATACCAGGGCTGAGATTGTCCAAATGATTCTAGCGAAAATGTACGGAGTTCAAAAAACACAGTGGAGTCTTCCTGTTTTGCTACATGACATCATGAACATAATAACAAAAATAACAAAAATATGCAGGATTTGTGTGTTAAACATGCGTGAATGTGAATGAGGAAACATAACAGATCAGGAAATTCTTTAAGAAATGTCTACACTTGACACTTGAAATGTTTATCAGACAAATCCACAGAAAAAAATGTAAATAAAAATGATATAAAAAGCAGCCATTGTGATCTTTGTATTTACACATATGGAAGTCTGGTGGTTATTGCAGTAACAGTGGGCCTAACATAGACCATCTTAAACGTAAAGAAAATAACCTTTAATTCAATAATGTGTACTATTCAATATTCGGTGATTTGATCTGGTATCTCATCTATTGTGCATTTTCATAAAAATATACAAAAAAAATTTACAAACCCAGTTGTATGTGGGCTTTTGTGCCCTGAGGAACTGTGTATGGTTGTCATCTTTCACACTCTGTTGCGGTCTAAACGCAGTTTGCCTCGAAAAGAGACTGTACTCAATCAATAGGCTTTGAAAAGCAGGTGACTGACTGGCTATTTACTCTTAACTAGATTTATATGTTATATGATGGTCTAGTTTTGGGTCTGATAGATTCCTAAACCTCTATTTTGTAGCTCAGTGTGGTCTTAATAAAACACAATTTACTCCAGTTAAATTTATGCAGAAGTGTTGCGCTGCCTCCCTCATCTCACTCCCTTGTAAACACAGCTGGAGAAGTTAAATTGTGTTACGATTCGCTCAATATTTTACATACACTGAATATATTAAGACTGCGTTGCATATTCATTAAACCAAATCTCAAACGTGTGCAGAAAATTAGTCCAGTTTTAACCTCTGATTTCTCTAATCTGACTTCAAATATAAAGTGCATGTACAAACCACTGCATATGATTAAGTCTGAGCTGAGCTGTAGTCACGTGTGTGTAGAACGGTCAGCCTGATGAATTTTACATGATGCATTAAGAACGTGCGCTGTGCTGGAGCCAAAGTATTTATAGGTCGAAAGCCCAAGATAGTTCACACTGTTCAAATTCATAGAAATGCTCGTTCTCTGAGATGTGCAAAGTTAGATGTAGCAAGTGTGATACAGTGTTAGAAGTGTCTTACTGTGATTCAGCAAGTCCTCCAATGACCTGTCAACATACTTATAAATGTCAGCTAGTATTAGAAATGTAGGAAGATAAGGGCAAAATGTCCTGTAGGTTTAATTGAACAGGCAATTAATGGGTGAAATGGGGATGGAGAGTGAGGAGAGATATTCACCAAAATTAGCCTATAGCTCGCATAGAAACTGGCCTTAGTGTAAAATACAGACTATTCTATGTATGTTCAGAAGAGTCTAAAGCAGTTCTGACTGAATGGGTTTTAAGAATGTGACAATTATCGGTCTCCACATTAAAAAATGTGCACTGGCATATAAAAAGCTCATTTTAATAGAGAGCAGGATCCAATCATTTTGGCATAGTATTTTTTAATTGACCTGCAGTCAGCTCAATCTTTGTAGCAATAAATTGGATTAGTCTGTGTCTAAATGGCGCAAGAGGTTTATAACTAAAAAGTCTAACTTGTCTTTGTTTGTGAACCTTATTATAACAAGACATACATGTATTTGAAAGGAAAGACACATTCAAACTGAAAAACTGTGGCTACTTTTTCCCATATTGTACAGCTCTATGTTGTAGTAACCTTTGCTCATATTTGGTTAAAGTGGCTATCCACATAATCGTAACATGAATCTCCACTCACTGGTTCAACATGTCTCCATAGTTTCAGCCAAGTGTACCACCAACAATAGCTGCTCCCTCTACATTCTGTTCCTCTATTCCTCTACAATCCTGCCTCGTCACATCTTATAGTAAAACTTCACCGAGCCCAAATGAGTTCACATGCAGGCTCTTATACCACAGGGTTAATGGTCTAATCCCCACATGTTATAGATATGAGATATATGACTGTGGATATTTTGCTGGGTTAAAAGGATCTTTCAGCTTAAAAGGAATTAGATATGTTCCCTACTTTGTGTTAAAGAGACTCGCTAATGCTTGTTTAGATCACTTTTTAAGAATGTCACTTCGAATGCTGTCAAATTTGAATATTCAAAAAGGATAAAAGACAAATACAAAAAACATGGACTTCAATAATTATGAGATATTTGTGAGGGCAATGCGGAAGTAATAATTTTGACTTGGCTGATTTGTTCTTCATATTGATCAATCACCATTTTGTTCTTATTAAAACAAATAAAATCCATCTTATTAAAAACATAGACGGGTGGACTTGAGGCATAAAGGGCAGGGTGTCACTACAGTTTTTATTGCGTGTTGATAGGACCAATAATTTTGGAGAAACACGTCCACACGCCCTACGGCTAGAAAAAGAAATACATGTGATGTCTGTGCTCTAAATGAGGTCTTAAGTTTCGCTTTTAAATGGTCATTTACTTTCTGTAACTTGGATAATAAAGATGAGAAGCACCAGAGGAGAGAAAGTGGAGAAAAGGTGAGGAGCTGTGGCTGGATCAGAGAGAGGGACCGGCAGACGGCACCGCACACATACAGGCAGATTCACACATACAGGCAGATTCACACACACAGGCAGACGCACACACAGAGGCAGATTCACACACAGAGGCAGATTCACACACAGAGGCAGACACACACACAGAGGCAGACACACACAAAGGCAGATTCACACACAGAGGCAGACGCACACACAGAGGCAGACACACACAGAGGCAGATTCACACACACAGGCAGACGCACACACAGAGGCAGACACACACAGAGGCAGACGCACACACAGAGGCAGACGCACACACAGAGGCAGACACACACACAGAGGCAGACGCACACACAGAGGCAGACGCACACACAGAGGCAGACGCACACACAGAGGCAGACTCACACACAGAGGCAGACGCACACACAGAGGCAGACGCACACACAGAGGCAGATTCATACACAGAGGCAGATTCACACACAGAGGCAGACACACACACAGAGGCAGACACACACACAGAGGCAGACACACACACAGAGGCAGACGCACACACAGAGGCAGACGCACACACAGAGGCAGACACACACACAGAGGCAGACGCACACACAGAGGCAGACGCACACACAGAGGCAGACGCACACACAGAGGCAGACGCACACACAGAGGCAGACTCACACACAGAGGCAGACGCACACACAGAGGCAGACGCACACACAGAGGCAGATTCATACACAGAGGCAGATTCACACACAGAGGCAGACACACACACAGAGGCAGACACACACACAGAGGCAGACACACACACAGAGGCAGACTCACACACAGAGGCAGACACACACACAGAGGCAGATTCACACACAGAGGCAGACACACACAGAGGCAGACACACACAGAGGCAGAGACACACAGAGAGGCAGACTCACACACAGAGGCAGACACACACACAGAGGCAGACACACACACAGAGGCAGATGCACACACACAGAGGCAGACGCACACAAAGAGGCAGACGCACACACACAGAGGCAGACGCACACACAGAGGCAGACGCACACACAGAGGCAGACGCACACACAGAGGCAGATTCATACACAGAGGCAGATTCACACACAGAGGCAGACACACACACAGAGGCAGACACACACACAGAGGCAGACACACACACAGAGGCAGATTCACACACAGAGGCAGACACACACAGAGGCAGACACACACACAGAGGCAGATACACACAGAGGCAGACACACACAGAGGCAGACACACACACAGAGGCAGACCCACACAGAGGAAGACACACACAGAGGCAGACGCACACACAGAGGCAGACACACACACAGAGGCAGATTCATACACAGAGGCAGATTCACACACAGAGGCAGACACACACACAGAGGCAGACACACACACAGAGGCAGATTCACACACAGAGGCAGATTCACACACAGAGGCAGACACACACAGAGGCAGACACACACACAGAGGCAGACACACACACAGAGGCAGACACACACAGAGGCAGACACACACACAGAGGCAGACACACACACAGAGGCAGACACACACAGAGGCAGACACACACACAGAGGCAGACACACACAGAGGAAGACACACACAGAGGCAGATTCACACACAGAGGCAGACACACACACAGAGGCAGAGGGAAAGAGAGACTTGACTTCTAGTCAAATTGTGCAGATCTGAGTCCACATTTATGAACATGAGAGAGCGTAAATCTTCATCAGTATTATGCGCTCTTACTGCCACATGATTGGCTGTTGATCTGTCGATTAAAATGCGCATGTCTTATTATGGCTGTGGCCACAATAGTAGCCACCACCACTGAGTGTTGAGTGAATGAATAAAGATCTCTAAAATGCTTTGGTTATCTTGAAAGCTGCTATATAAATGCATTGATTAATTAATTCATTAAAATAATGAATTAATTATCATCAAGTAGAGATTACAATCAATCGATATTTCAGTTTTTGGCACAGCCCTAGTAGATCTTTCCATTATAAAGCCCATGGATTATCAACAATTAGATACCACTTGATTTCAATTTGAAAACATTCACTTGCAATGTCCTTTATATACAATGTAACTTGATGTCAAAAAAGAAAAATAAAGTAATAAAACAATAGTATATTGAAAGTATAAAACTGTATACAACAACTGAGTACTTGTAAAGTGATTAAATTAGTGCAGCAGGTCAAGAGAACAATCTACAGGTGCTCTCCTAGGATGTGGCCAAAAAGTATAAAATCCTATTGTGGTTGACTTGCCAACGTTACCAAAAATTACGATCTGAGGCCCAATCTGTATAGTAAGAAAAGTCCTAAATTGTATACTTTTTATGTATTTCATGGCTGGATGTCTCAGAAAAAAATCATCATTTAGTTCAACAGTAATCACTATAAACTTCAACAGGCCTGTAACACTCGCTGACATGTTTCCCATATGGTCATGCTAAACCACTAGCATGTGTGTGATCAGAGGCACTGGAACAGCCTGTCTGGATGTGAGTTTGCTCAGAATGGCAGCGCGCAGTGGCAGGTATTTATTGGCCGCAGCTGCTCCTGTGTGATGGAGACATGACGTCCAGCTCAGACTAATGCGGGGATGCAGTGTCAGAGCTGTCTATGTATGTCTGTAAGAGAGCAGATAGACTTTAGCACAGGTTTACAGGTTTACACTCTGCTATAACACAAGTGTAGCTAATCCAGAATCTACAGTACTCAGTATATATATGTACAAGAGTAAAGACATGGTCCCACATGGACTTAAATGAGACAAGAAAACTAAACATGTAGGCGTAGTAGTAGCTTGTGGTGTAGTAGTAGCTTGTGGTAGATATCTCATTAAATATGATGTAGTGCACAGTATAACCTATAAGAGGGCAGAGCCAGTATATTGATATGGATAATTTCCAGTCCTCAGTGCATCAAATGTGTATTTTTAAGCAAATAGAAAGAGAAAAAAAACAGAGCCACCAAATGACCAAATAACAACATTGTTTTTTATGTTTTTTTTATTACAATAGTGATGATATCTGGGAGACTTTATTGCAACTTAACCTCATTTTCTGATATTGATAGTTATATTACACAGTGCTTTACATTGAACATTAAACTTATAATATATCAAGGGCAATGTAAAATAGTGTGACCATAATCCTTTGTGCAGCAAAGGTACAACGTTCTGTTTTTTCTGTCTTGAACATGTGTGAAATACATTTTCTAGCTAGATTATTTCTACAAATTGTCAAGATTAATGTAAATGCAATAAAGCTAGTCTGCATTAAATATAGAACAGCACGTCTACCCATTAAACAAACCCATATGTTCATATTACAAACACAAACATATCATTTCAAAATAACCCACAACAATTAATAACAGCAGCAGTCGGCATAGACCTCCTCGCCATATGTTTTCCACATCCATAAATCTAAAACGGGCCTTTTCCAAATTTACTTTTGACTCAATCATTTACAACCAGCTCCTCCCTTCTCTAATGAGCAGCTTTCCTGGAAAATATACTCTCCCATATACAGTGCATTCAATATTTCCCAGCATTAGCTTGACATCTCGTCCTAATAAACTACTTTTCGCTGACACCTTGGATATTGCAGCTAATAATACGTCTGCCAGTTCATATGTTTATTATTGTAAGTGTGTGTGGGCCTTCATAGGACAGTGTAGAGAAGCCTTACCTGGTTTGGCGACCGAAACTCTTGGTTATTGTCATTCATGTACATGTTGTCACCATCAAACTGTGAAGACAAAATAAACAACATCAGGAATATATATATATATAAAAAAAACATGCTGTGAAGTATGAGGGTAATGATTTTGTCACTTTGGTTACAGGCCTCGCGGTGTGGCAAGGCAGCGTGGGTAATTACTGTTCGTCAACGGGCCTGTAATTAGGCGATACATAGCTGAGAGACGGGCTTTCCCTGTGGGCTTGAGTGTGAATGTATGTCTGCACCGATACAGCCCCAGAGCCGTGTGTGGTGCTGCCTAATCAGGAAGAGAATAGAGCATAGGAGCCCAACAGTGTTCAGGGCAGGGTTAGGCTTCTGTAGTGCTAACAGCTCATGAATTTAAAGGTGCATTGTGTAACTTTTCTAGTGGAGGGACCGTCCCTTACTTGTTTCTGTAGAGATGTCATTGCTTTGCCTGGACTGTTCCACAGTATGACATTAAACATTCTGACGGTGAGGGTTGCCTCTCCACAGATATGACCTGTAACTTGGTCTGGTCCTAACTTGGTCCTCAAGATTAATCATTAATTAATGAATTAATCATTGCATTTATATAGTGCCTTTCAAGATACCCAAAGCACTTTACAGTTCATTATTCATTCAGTCCACACTCAGTGTTGGTACTATTGTGGCCACAGCTGCCCTGGGGCAGACACATGGAAGTGAGGCTGCCAATCTGCACCATTGGCCCCTCTGACCCCCAGTGATGGGAATAATAGCGTTATTTTTTCAGTAACGGGTAATCTAATGAATTACTTTTTCTATCATTATAACGCCGTTAGCATTACTAACACACCACGCATTACTGAAGCTACTCATTTGTTGTGAGATGTGTGTCTAACCCCTATGTGCATAGAGTAGTGTGTGGTGTGAGTGACTGCGTGCGTGCCTCTGGGGCACGTGCTTTTGAATGAGCCTGTGGAGTATACGGGTGTCTGTGTGTGTATCTGTGTTTGTATGTATGTGTGTGTGTCTGCCTGTGTGTGTCTCTTTGTATCTGTGTGTGTCTGTGTGTGTGTCTGGTGAAGTGAATGAAAGTACAGAGACTGGGGTAAGTGAGGAAGCAAATGCCTTGTCAATTACGTGCATTGCGGCAAATAAAGCCACAAACTGGAGTGGTTATTGGCCTCACACACTCACGACAATGGTGAGGTTCAGAACAGGGAGTTAAACTCCCGAGAGACGAGCGGCTGCGACCCTCCGGCCCTAAAGAAGACGTTTTTTTCCTGTGTCCTCTGACCACGTTCTGAGGGCCAAGTCTGACTTGGCTGTCTCTCATATGAAAAAGAACCATAAAGAACTGTGCACGATTTGCGTGGGTCTGGGTGGCAGTCGAAGGTAGGGGCTCGACGACCGGATTGCCAGACATGGAGACAAGGTCTGGGGACATGGAACGTCACCTCGCTGGGGGAAGGTGCCCAAACTTGTGCAGATAAAGTTGGCCTCACCTCCACGCACAGCTTGGGTTCTGGAAACCAACTCCTTGAGAGGGGCTGGACTCTCCATTTCTCCCGTGGGGAGCGGCGGTGAGCTGGTGTGGGCCTGCTCATTGCCCCACAGCTCAGCCGCCACGTGTTAGCATTCACCCCTGTGAATGAGAGGGTCATGTCCCTGCACCTTCGGGTCAACGACAGTGACACCTGGAGAGGGGTGATTGGGAGGAACGGACTCCCTGATCTGAACCCAAGCGGGGTTCTGTTATTCGACTTCTGTGCTGGTCACAGCTTGTCCATAACAAACACCATGTTCGAGCACAAGGGGGTCCATCAGTGCACATGGCATCAGGACACCCTAGGCCGGAGGTCAATGATCAACTTTGTTGTCATGTCATCTGACCTCCAGCTGCGTGTCTTGGACACTTGGGTGAAGAGAGACCACCTGGTGGTGAGTTGGGTCCGCTGACAAAGGAAGCCAGAGCCTGGCAGGCCCAAGCTTATCATAAGGGTCTGTTGGGGGTGTTTAGCAGAACCCTCATTCAGTGTGACCTTCAACTCCCACCTTCGGGAGAGCTTCTATCAGATTCCAGGGGAGGCTGGGGACATGGAGTCTGAGTGGGGTTTGTTCTTGGCCTCTATTGTCAATGCGGCCACTCGCAGCTGTGGTCGTAAGGTCTGTGGTGCCTGTCGCAGCGGCAATCCCAGAACCCGGTGATGGATGGTGGAAGTAAGGGATGCCGTCAGGTTGAGTCCTTTTGGGCTTTGCTGGCTCATGGGACTCCTAAGGCAGCTGACAGGTACTGGCAGGTCAAGCGTCTTGCAGCCTGGGCAGTTGCAGAGCCTAAAACTCAGGGTTGGGAGGAGTTCGGGCAGGCCATGGAGGAGGACTATTGGACAACCTCAAAGTAATTCTGGCAAACCATTCTGCGCCTCGGGGAAGGGGAAGCAGTGCTTCACTAACACTGTTTACAGTGCGAGGGAAGAGCTGTTGACCTCGACTGAGGATGTTGTCGGACGGTGTAAGGAATATTTTGAGGACCTCCTCAATCCAAATGTCATGTCTTCTGAGGAGGAAGCAGAGGCTGGGGACTTGGAGGTGGACTCATCCATCACCCTGGCTGAAGTCACTGAGGTGGTTGGCAAGCTCCTCAGTGGCAAGGCTCCAGGGGTGGATGAGATCCGTGACGGACCAGCTGTGGTGGTCCCTTTGTTTAAGAAGGAAGACCAGAGGATATGTTCCAACTACAAGGGAATCCCCCTCCTCAGCCCTCCCTGTATGGTCTATTCCAGGGTACTGGAGAGGAGAATCTGACCAATAGTCAAAGAGCATACCCTCCACCAGAAAAGTTACATAGTGCACATTTCAAAACTAGTCAGCAATATTGCAATTTTGGATATATGTAGTACATTTTTGCATCATGATACATTGACATTTATAGGCCCCATTGCATTTTAGGATTTTTAATTTTTTTTTTTTTATATAATGTATGTGCCTTAAGTTTATCTTATCTTATCATATGGTAGAAATTGATTTGAATTTTAAGAAGGTATAAATTAAACCGGTCTGTATTTTTTATTAATTCAAAATGTCACTACTTCATCCATCTTATGCTACCATCGCATCTTTTATAATGAGGTAAGTCACGTAAAAGGCAGAAATATCCCGCCATAAAAGGTGATCATAAAAAGGCCTGGTAATTCTTAGCATTTTCAGATTTTCGTCAGGTTCTGTAATAGCTTCTAACTCCATAAACCTAGTCTATAGCCTCACATGTCAATTCAGAGTTTATATGGGTGATTTCTATGGAGAAAATGAGATTCGGCTCCACAAACCACTCTGTAACTGAACCTGTCCAGTGTCAAGGTGACTGAGGAGCGGAGAAGGGCCGTATAATGAAACGCCCTTGGCTTTCAGAAGAATCAACCTTTGTCAGAATCAACTTAAAGGGAATACAGACTGGACTGGATAATAACACTATTGAAAAGCATGTTGAAAATTCTAAACATGTCAAATAACGAGTGGAGTTTGTGTTTGAGAGCAAGCACAGATAGAGTAACATGATCAGACTAGACTGCATTCCACCTCAGATTCCTCAGATGTGCAGATTTCTATGGCGTTTTATGAATCAGGAGGGGTCTGAAAACAATGGGGATGGCAAATAAGTCTTACAATCTGAGCACTGATTTAATGTAAATGAGACATAAAACCAAAAGAAATTGACAACTATATTAGTAAAAACCCATGATATTAAAACTTGCCTTTAACCTTTATATAAACAGTTTTGCAAGTAGAATCATCAACAAATCTTAGAGAATATTGTGATACAACATTTTAATGGAATCTCCCTACTTAAACTTTTATTTAAATTCCTAATGGTGGTGTCTTTACTCCATCTGAGTAACAAAATTTGCATATTCAATTCTTATTTATTTAGGCGTTGGACAGACATAGCCTACTGATCTAATGATTAAAGCAATGATATTATTTGAAAAAAGACTAGTTTTTTATGTTTCATTGAGATTCAAAAGTTTTTGTGTAAAATTCTACAATTACACATTCCATTACACACATGATACTACTCCTTGTTATCCTTTTATGGGTCTAGTAGCCTTGGTTGCATTTTTCCATTTTATGTATCCTGCATACCCCACATAGAAATATCATGACATTATCAACACTGATAAAACAAATGAACCTACTCCAAACATTACTGCATGAGGTAAACTAATGGACGGAAATGGTTGGAACTCCTGTGGGTGTAACAGAATATGTCCACTGTAAAAGTCCAAGTGGCTAAATGATCCTGAGAGTGGCGAGAAAGAGAAATGACTGCACATTATTGAGGTAGAAAGGCCAGCAGATAAGTGTCTTCCTGGTGCAAAGCTATAGCTAGCAATGGTATTATAAAAGATCTTGGCTATTGTAATGATTACATGGTCGAATACATAGATAAATATTAACTGGACATATTATGCAAAAATTAAGTTTTCAAGTTTTTGACCATGTTTCAACAGTGTTTCCTCACCTTTTGCTTACTCAAAGTTGTATTTTGTTGTATGCATGCTTGAGTAATCCTGTATTGTCTTACATTCAAGGCTTGAGTGCCCTAAAATGTTTTCACTTACCCCCTTTCCCCACCCACATCCCTGCATTTTTATTGTGATTATTTGAAAAACTGAGACTCCGAGTGATACATGTAGGGTTAAAAAATGCTAAATGAAATTCTGCTGCATGCTACAGTGAAATGCCACTATGAAGAGACGGCTCTTCTCAGCTCTGCAGTTTGAACAGGAAGCCAATGGTAACATTTCTTTTATTAAGTTGTTTTAGATCAATATTGTGACTAATAATGAACACAATATAAATGATGATTGATGCATGTTGTAGTTCTTTAGTAATACCCCTAAAAGGCATATGTCTTCTTTAAAGCATTCAACCCACAACTGTCAATCTTAATTACTTTGATTAAGTCTTACAAATGGGACGCTGGTGTTTGTTTGTTTTGTTTTTTTATCACCAACTACACCACAGCTAGCCTCAAGAAAACAAATTGGTAAAAATGGTGTAGACCTTAGTAACATTTCTCCAATCAGCTCTAACATAAAAAGACGTTGTTGGCAGCTATTTAAGCAATTTTCCCTCACATTGGTACCAACGATGACGCCAAGAGAGTTTCAAAGAATAGGATTTTCAAAGGGCTAAAAAACGGTAGCCTACAGAATGGCATTTTTTAAACTCAAAACAAAAGAAAATCAATTCTCATCAGCCTGCCCAAAAAAAGGTTTTATTTATTATTTTATAACTTTAAAAATGAAAAAATAAGTTAGTAAAATGTTTCTGCAGTGCCACAACAGTGTTATAGTTTCCAACCCAATTTTGCACTAAAGTAAACAGAGATGGTGAGTGAGAGATTGCACCCGGCTACAAAACAGGCAATGAGTTTTATTGGTACTTTGTTTTATTTTTGGGGTAGGCTTGTGGATCAGGTTAGCCACAACAGAGAGCTGAAAATCCTAATTACAACATATAACATATAAACTACATCTGAAACTAGGCAAAGCACATGGCCACATGGCACAAGTGCACCAAAATCTGATTATGATCTGATTTCTGGACCTAAGATTATTTAAATGACATACAAACCACAAAATCTGACATGAGTAATCAAAGGGACCATGAACAGAAAGAAATCCAGTGATGTTCCTGTTTACTTGTCATTTTAATCATCTTAGAACTCCACCTGATAATATTCTGATTTAGAGTGTGCCAGTAACCACAGCCACTGATTACCAAATCACATTTATAGACCCGATGTAAGTGTTGGGGAAAAATACAATGTTCTCCTCATACAAGTGTTAAAAGCGCACTGGAACTTTTCTGGTGGAGGTTACGCCACCTGTTTGTATCCATGGAGCGGTTCTTGACCAATATATTATCTGCACTTTAGCAATATAACTAATAGAAATGATTATGGATGTTTTATGATAAAGTACAATGTTTTCAATAGGGAAACCTGGCATTTGCCCCCCATTTGAGAGGATGGCATTGTCACTTTCTAGAATCTGAAAAATACCAATCGGCATTGGTCATGATAAAAACTAAAATATCTTCACAAATGTCATCACTCTTACTGCGAGTGGGGTCAACTCTCCACAGATCTAACCTGTAGCATGGCCTGGTTGTATCACCTGCTTGTCTTCATGGAAAAAGCCTTATTGTGGAGCTTTCTAGGCAAGGAAATAACACCTCCATGGAGAAAAGCACACAGAGAACCGTCCACCAGAAAAGTTACATAGTGCACCTTTAACATAATATTTGACTCTTTCCAGGATGACCAACCAATCTACTTTATTTTCCCTTTTAGATTAACATGAAAGCCAACAAACATTAAACTAAACGGTCAAAATGTGACTCATACCGTCTTTCTAAAAACAAAAAAAATATGCATTACTGTTGTGTTGCCCATGACTACATCCTGGCCTCGAAATGCCAAAAACACTTGAAAAGGTCAGCCATTTTGTGCTTCAACATGGCTGCTCATCATATATTTCAATGTAAAGCAGTTTTCAGCTCTCTCCTCTGAATGGCCCTCTTCTTTGCTCCGCCACACTCTCCCACTTAAAATGCCAATTTATCCTGCGCTCAATGCTATCAGCTGTGCCATTACTCCACATTTACAGCAGAAAATCTCCTCTTCTTGCTCTCCTCCAATGCATTTTTTCGATCCTGTGATTCTTCTCCTCCAGGTTCAAATGTTTTGTTCACAGTTAACACTGAAGAATTACCAAAAAATGTCCCTAGTTTTTATAATTTTATAATAGTAAACTTATAAAATGAACATGTAGAGGTAATTCCATAACTGTTACCTAGAAACCATACCGTAAATAATAGCGACACAATGATATTCGATATTATAGCAAATAGTTCAATACTGGTCTAACGATTCAATACACACGATTGGTCGATATGCACGTGCCGCTCCATGGGCTCTGTGTTGTCATTTATTTTGGTCCAAAAGGTAAAGTTATCACAGTGTCCTCAGATGCAGTAAGAAAACAGCTCCATAGGAACTTACAGCTGAAATATTCTAACAGAGGTGGGTTTTATCTTTCACTCACTCTTTATTTTATGTTTCAACTTTTAAATACTTTAGCATCACTGTTGGCTTTACATCGGCTCAAATACGCACATGTGACGTGATATACACAATCTTTTTTTCTGTCTGTTCTTAATTTCACTGAATAAAAATTCTGAGCTGTAAATCATTGAACCAAATTAACTAAAACACTTCACATATAAACTACAAATTTACAGTAGTTGTACTGTAATGTGTTGTCTGTAATGTATGTAATGTTTCATGAATATCATAGTGCTATTATATTATATTATATCATTAGCAGAAAAAATTACAGGATTTTTTTTTTTTTGCATCTTAAAAGGTATCAAAATTTAATCAATATCGTGATATGCTAAATATTTACCACAGGTACAATCCCACCATATCAAGCAATAATTAGAAATACATGAAAACCTGTCATGTGCATCTGAAGCAGTACAGTCCACATATTTCTCTCCAGTACCTCAGCAGCACAGGCCTTGGCATCTGAGTCTCATCGCTCGTCTAATTGGGCATTCTGCCTGAGACAAGGGCCTCATTAGACAGTAATTACACACATGTTGTTTTCGGCAAACATCTCTATTTGGATTGCTTTGCATGGTAATTGTTCAGCAGGGACCGGTGTGCACAAAGCTTCCCTTTGTGACACACGTGATGCAGTTGGAAAAACCAAACATGGAAAAGATGTTACAGGGAAAAAGTAGAGATGTGCTCTGGCAACATTACTCCATATTTATAAATATGGAGTAATGTTGCCAGAGCAATATACACCGAAATAAAAATAATATGAACTGAACAGAGTAAGAGTGCATATGTTACAAAAATAGGGTGATAATTAGGTTTGTCAAAATGATCGTTTTATCATTAAGTAGAGAAAGCAAGTGGGGGTTCAGCAACTGTAAAGGGGAACATCTTGAACCAAAGGCAACAGAGGATCGGGGAAGCTCAGTTGGTCGAGCATTTGTCCACTGATCTAAAGGTTGGCGAAATAGCCCTGCCACTATGAAGTTTAATATTTTTGATGATCATTAAAAAATTACTAGCAAAAGAAAGAAAACCAAAAAATGAATCAAACTAACTGGATCCACTAAAAAGTAATACAGATAATGATGAGTTGTATGATATCTGCAGTAACAGTGTG
The DNA here is from genome assembly GCA_034769755.1 of Odontamblyopus lacepedii. Lineage (NCBI taxonomy): Eukaryota > Metazoa > Chordata > Actinopteri > Gobiiformes > Gobiidae > Odontamblyopus > Odontamblyopus lacepedii. The sequence goes on along the minus strand of CM068345.1, from coordinate 28,887,845 downwards.
TGCAATATATTTTTTTCCATAAAGCTTGATTAATCTAATGGTCTATCTCTTATTCATTTAATACATTATGATGTATGTAACAGTGTACATACCTACTTTACAATAACTACCTACTATAAGATTATAATACAAATCAGTGAAGGAGCAATTAGGCCTGCCATGATAATTACTATATTGATTTATCGGTCATAGGTGAATATTTACATATATTGGCTGAATGTATAATTTCATTGCACTACAGGAAAATTTTGGGTTATTTTTTTGGCTACATGATACAATTTAAGCTGTAAAAAGTTGAATTTATGACCTGCACAGATGCAAACTAAGTGCTAAAGTGTTTAATTCCGATAATTATCTTTTGCAACTCGTGATTTTAACAGCATTGTACATTTAGAATAGTTTTTGTGGTTTAAATCTGCTTTTGGGTTATTGAGGGTGATGCAGGATAGAGGTGGGATCACGCACTACACAGACGATTGTTTCTGATTGATGGCCGATTTCCATCAGCTCCTCATAAAGCCCTTGAAGGCAACATCTGTTATAGAGGGAGGGGGCAGGCTGAGTGCTTAAGCATGTGTGGGATGGCATAAATGGCCGGTAATTAAAGAGAAAAATGACCTGAGTGCGGTATAAAAACTCAATCTGGAAAAAAACACAACTAATAAACATTTTGAGTTGGCAATTATCAACAGAGCAATAATTTGGCTGCCAACAAAGGAACAAAGAGGAACTGTGATTGACATGAGCCATTAGAAAGCTGTGTATTTAAAGATATTTTTCAAAGCCCCCAACTGTCATCTAAATAAATGTGTTTTCAGTAGAATAAATGAACCAAAATACATCTTTGTCTTGTAACTGTCTTGGAGGAACAGAAGACAACTTTTTGCATGTTCATACCCCTATTGTTGTGGCTATACAAAAGGCTATACCACCTAAAAATTGCAAATGAAAAGTTTTAATTATTCTGACTTTGATGCTTGTCAGCTATAGAATGATATAGACAGGGCCAACATGAGCAGCAAAATATGGCAGTTATTGTTTTGGGCAAGTCCTAACCACAGAGAATTGCAGTTATCTAAAAGTACAATAAATAAAGTTGCTTTATAGTACCTAAAATACATTTGGCTACTCAAAATACAGTTAAGGTTTAAGATTTAGTTTCTCAATTATGCAGTTTGTTAGGTTTAAAATTTTACTTCTTGACAAATGACATTAGGGAATTCCACAACTATTACTTAGCAATACTCCTCTAATGTACTCAAAGATTATCTGACATATGCAAACATAAGAAAACACCTTTATTTTGAATTATTTTGAATTCATGTTAAAGTAAAGTATAGTAAAAAATGTGTTTCTTGTGTGTAAAGTACCAAACTTTAGGATAGAATTCTTCCAAGTGTAATGTCATCAGCATGTTTGTCATCATCTTTTTCAACTTCATCAAACTGATTCGATTTAAACTGATTAAACGTGATTGATTTAAAACTATAATTTATTTTCCAACAGGTATTATCCCACCAAATTAAGTCAAAAAGAGAGAATCACAAAAATCTGTCCATCCATCCATCCATCCATCCATCTTCTCCCGCTTAATCCGGCTGGGTCGCGGGGGCAGCTTGCTGCCCAATCCTCATAGCACCTGACCCCCCCTATGAACCCCTCTGCAGGTGGTGAGCCCACAGGAGGGTACAAAATCTGACAAAAATCTGTCATTAACAGTTAAATTCTAATCTTTTTATTTATTTTTTGTTCTTTTAAAAATATTTTCAAAGTTCAGGCAAGAGTTCTATGTTCCATATTTTTCATATTTGTATTAAAAAAAGACTGATTTGGTCAACATAGTTTACACCTGCATTTTGAAATGAAGTCTTCAGGGGGTTCGTGTGCATGGGGTGGAGATCTGTGCATGTTTGACTGTAGCTGAACATAAGATGGGTATCCGTAAACTCTCAAATGAGTTAGCCCTGTGTGCACAAAAGGACAGGACGCAGGCCTGGTTTAGTCCTGGTTTTGTCCCAGCTTAGATCTGGTTTAGACCTGATTTAGACCTGGTTTAGACCTGGTTTAGTCCCATCTTAGTCCCGGCTTAGTCCTGGTTTAGTCCCAGTTTAGACCTGGTTTAGTTCTGTTGTAGTCCTGGCTTAGTCCTGGTTCAGTTCTGGTTCAGTCCATAAGAGCCACAGTAATTGTAAGTTTTCATTTCGTGATTGTAATTCTTGATGTCGTAACTTTTCAATTCGTATTCTGATGGATGAAATACACACAATAGAGTTTATCTATGACTGAACTGATTCGAGAGTTTGCGGATGTTTGTATTGTGCTCAGCTGCAACCAAGTATACACGGATTTCCCAAATATGCACAGATTTCTGTCCTATGCGCGCAAGTGTTTTTGAGGGCTTTCATGCTCCATGCAACAATCCATCAAGTGATGCGGCTTTGTAGCATACAAAAGTCGTACTAAAACATTTTGACAAATTTTTGAGTGCCGTGTACCACATAAAATCGGTTCATGATCAGTAAGCACAACCAGAATGAATACATAAGGCGCACTGGATTATAAGGCGTCAGTTTTTTAGAAAATTAAAGGATTCTAAATGCACCTTATAGCCTGAAAAATAAACTAATAAAACAAACAAGTCCACTATATGCTGTGTTTTAAAATTGTAGTGCCCAATGGAAGCTGATGTTGCTATAAATGTCATCACAACAAAAAGACAAGGAGCAGATTTTTTTTCCCATTTGTACCAATATGACTACGCATCGCTGCCGAATTAATCACCGATTAAGAAAATAAAATTGGAGAATGAAGTAAATAGAGAGCAATGGGTGTATAGTGTCCTGAAAATAAGTGGTTAAAGATTGCTCAAACACAAATCACACCAAATACAACTTTGAATGAGTAAATGGTGAGGGGAAACAACTATAACATTCCTAAAAGAAAGTCAAAAAAGTCAGTTTTTCATGATAGGTCTGCTTTACTGAAATTATGAATCTCTACGGCTGCTGCCCTTGATTCTCATCGCTGTCCCATGGATAAAACTGTGTATAGTATTGTTCACCATGCAGTTGCTATTTGTATAAAACCAGAAGCAGTGGATGCATTTAGGATTCAAATTTAAATAGTGAGGCACACTTAAAAACAACTCCCCTGAACTTTTTGACTTTTCATTTCATAAAAGAGAATCCATAAGCAGCCACTGTAACACAAGCCACTTTAAAAGCCTTTACCGGTGCACCAATCTCTAAAAATAATTCTCTCACCAGGCAGAATTAATAAGGCCGATGGTACACAGCTGAAGAGAGGGTGTGGTGGGGGCTCATGCAATATGTATATGCCCCCCCCCTCCTTCACCAGTGCTGCATTTTACATCTCTGTTCGTCTCCTCTGTTCAATTAAGCTGTAGGAGCGGCCTAACAAAGCCCAACCTGAGACAGTCGGCTGAATTTTGATGGTGCACAGTGTCACAGATGGTTCAAAGAAAGGAAGCAGACAGAAGAAGAGCCCAGGCCACAAGCAGGAAACGCATAAGGTGAACTTTGTATACCAGACTTGAAATGAGACACAATAAATATAAATTATGAATAGAAATTCTGCAAAAATTGTTGAAATCAATTTTATTTTTTTGTCTTGATTGAGAACTATAAATATTATAATATAAATCAATCAATAAATAAATAATTAGAAGGATATACACTATAAAAAATGTAATGCAATTTAATATATATATATATATATATATATATATATATATAACAAAATATAATAAAAATAAGAGTTAACCCTTAATTATTCATCTTATCTTATTCATCACAAAACATATGTTCATCGTTTTTAAGGCATTCTGGTGTTAAAGCTACTCAACAATAACTAACTTATTATTTTACTGTAAATACAACTGGTTTTAATATTCATTTTTTTGCCGTGTCAATCATCCACTTTTATATTACAGTAACATAAGACTAAAATATAGGTAGATTTAAATACTGTACATACAATGTACACCAAAATTTGCTGCTAATCCTGCTTTTCAAAATGGAAAATTAATGGTAAAAAGTTGTATTGCATGAACTGCTGTCTGAAAGGTCAGGGCTGCTCACACTTTGTGTGGGGGGGAGAGTACAGTAACAGTTGTGGAGTTGTACCACGCCCCTATAGCAAACAATGAACACAGGCAAACAATGAAGATGGCATTCTCTCTCCTCTCCCTCTCTCCTCTCTTTTCCTCCCTCTCTCATATCCCATAATAAGCACTGCAGCCGGTGGCCATGGCGACACTGCTCTGTAGTCTTAGATAAGGGTACAGGGCCTCTTCCTGGTTAGACTGAACAGTACATTATCGGTGGGCTCAGCATAGGTCACATGCACCATCAGAACTCTTATTTACCTCTATGCAAAATCTCAGTGCCAACAGTCTAAACATAACTCTCTAGGATATGTAACAAGAAAAATATTGTTTGGATTTACATATGAGGAAAAGCAAACATTAAAAAATGATCTAACATATATGGTCTCCAATCGAATGTGTGAACAAAAATCAATCATAGTATGTTTGGAATTATAACTTCCTCAAATATAAATTACAATTATTAATAAATATATCTTACAGGCCAAAGTAAAACATCCATATATACAGTAAGAATAAAGTAGATTGCTGGTTTGTATTGCAAATCTTGAGTCGCATGGTTTACAAAATTACTATTAAAAAGGCACTATGTATGCCAGTAAACAACCTCTTAAATCAGTTGGTGTGAGTAGATAGTAGTATACGTTCATTTAACTTTACAAGGAAATGTGCAACGCTTCAACTTTGAGCTAGTGTGCACCTATACATTATCAGTGGTTTCCAGAGATGCCACATACTGTATAGTTCTTGATCTGACAGATTGGACCATATCAGAAAATACTTATTGTGACAAAAGATAACGTTTGTCTGCTTCCGGCTCTGTACCTCCACAATCCACCTATGAGTAAAAATAAAAAGCTCACGGCTTGATCTGTGTCCGTTAGCAACCACAAGAAGAGCCAACAGTCACGGGCAGAGGCAGGTGGCTGAGAGGCCAAATGAGGCTAAGGTGTTTCCACTGTGAACTGTGACTGTGACTGCACCGCAGGATAGCAATCTATACTGCGCGCTGGCTAGGACGCTTTTAGCAGCAGGTCAACAGCTTCAACAGCAATCAAAGAGACTGCTTTTAAGTGTGACTTTGGATCAGATGATTCATAGAAGAAGAAAGAAAGTAAGAAGAATTGGATACAATTTTGAGAAATTATTTAATCATATCTACTACTACTTACTTATTTAGAATAAAGTATAGGTTTTTGCCTATGTCTTCTGATGCACATTGCACTAGATATCAGCTACAGAACAAATTGTACTTCAGAACTTCATCAACATATACAGCATGTCCATGTACAATGTGCGTGAAAAATGTGAGACTGGCAATAGTTTTAGATAATAGATAATAGTTTTTTACTATATTTTTTGTCATTTTTTTACTATATTTTTACTTTGCAATACTCACGCCACACTACTACAGTTGTAACCATGATTGCCCAGGGGTAGACTGATAGATGCAAGACTGCAAATGTGCAGATTAGGCCCCTCTGAACCACCACAGACGAACTGAATAAATAAAAGATAGTTACATTCAATGCCATATTTTGGGAACATGCTGGCGAAGCAATAACATTTTCATGAAAACTCTCCAGAAAAGTACATAGTACACCTTTAATATGCCACCAAAACAGCTACTTTAATATGCATATTTTATTTGTCTGTCTGAAAGAGAAGGTACAGTACATAGCCACTCTTAACTGACTGAGGTGTGCACAGATGAGAGATAAATGTGACATTAGCCCAGCCCAGTGCCTGCTCACCGCACCATCTGATAACGGCAGCAGGAAGAGTAAAAAAAACAGTTTCCTCTAGCATATAATTGACTATCTTTGCGCGATCTACTGCAGCCTTACCTCCATGCAGAATAAAGTGCAATAAAGACCAATGGAGTGTTTAGTGACCAGAATAATTAGCCTTTAGAACACAACTGGCCTAAATTTGGAAGCTATGGAATTTGTTGCTATTTCCATCAATCTACAAACATGTTTCCACAGTAAATTTGGCAATAATTTTATGTTTTCTATTTTAATATGCTAGCACAGTTTCCAATATTATTCTATGTATACACATTTGCTTTAAGGTGAACTGTATAACTTTGTATGGAGGGTATGCCACTTCCTTGTCACCATGGATATGTTATGGCTTTCCTTGGAATGTTCCACAATAAAGCATTAAACACATCTAAACATTAAATACAAGAAGAATGCATGTTTCTGAAGAGATTTTTAAACCTGGCCTGTACTGAAATAAATGCAAGACAGATATGTTTAATACCAGACTGTGGAAGATTAATGGGAAAGCTATAATTCTACATGGAGACAAGCAGGTGGTAGACCCTCCAACAGAAAAGTTACATAGTGCACAACTGTACCTGTGTATTAAGAGCTGCTATAACAAACACATTATTCCACTCTTGAACACATTTTCTTAAATAATTCTTCACACCAGAGTATATCCAAATTACCTGAAGCCAATGTGTAACCTGCTTTACTTGTTAACTCCTTGACATTAGTTTCAAATTCAGTTTTTATTTCCGTAAGACCACAGAGCAGTGTCCTGATGTAGGTAGCAGCCAGAGAGGCGTGTTCACACATTTTCAAGTTTTCACACGTTTGTCTGCAAAATTAAGAAACTTCTGACATCCTCTGTGAATTCCGGTAAGAGTTTTGTGTTAAATGTAATTAAATGCAACGGTTACATTGTGCACAGACTTTTAAGCTATGGCCAAGTGTGAATTACTGTAATTAATGAGTGTAAAAAGCAAAGGTCTTAATTGCAGAACATGAATCCCCTGAAGAAAAATAATATTATAAAAATCAAAATTACAAACTCACTTTCTCTATTTAAAGATGCACTATGCATTTTCTGATACAGGGGGTCTGCCACCTGCTTGTCTCCATGGATGTTGTTGGTTTGCTTGGATAATCTTGAAACACATGCATGTCTATGGGGTAGCTTCTCTTCAGATCTGACCTGTATATTGGTCTAATGCTGTCACCTATTTGTCTCTATGGAGATAGATACGTTCAATGCCATACTGTGAAACATTCCAGGCAAAGCAATACATTCAGCACAATGGTATATCAATGTAATTCATAGTTTTTCTTCGCACTCATGACACTATATTCTGCACAAATAATGCAATTCTGTAACAGACTTTACAAGAGAACTCTCCAACAATATACCTTTCAGTACTTTTAAACATTTGATATTATACTGAAAAAGACTTAATGACTATTTTATGTTTAATTTTGCACAAAGTTTAAGAGACCAAATTTGTTTTAAAGTGTATTTCAAATTTCCTTTTGCCACATAACGGAAATAACACAAAAAATTTGACTTCAAAGCCAGTGAACATTCCTGGTTCTGCTATTCAGCACAGAACTATTTAAAAGCATGCATTTAGCAATTTCAGAAAAAATCCCAATTTTCTCTGAGCCAAGTTCAGCCCTTTGAAGTGTGCTATTCCAAATGACATGGTTGCGATCCGGAGTTGAGTGAATGAAACGCGGTGAGCTCGTGTGTCTCACCAGGGCAGCGGGCAGTCTTTTCCTAGCGGGGCTGATGGCAGAGGGGGGGTCAGAGTGCAGCCTTGCAGTGTACCGGGCCTGTGGTCAGAGGGACAGCCAGACAGAGACAGACAGAGGGGAGAGGAAGCCACACGTTTGGGGTCTTTAGTGCGCAGTAAAACAAGAACAGCATTTGTAAAGAGACATGTCAAAGGGTGCCCCATCCCCACCGTCCCTCACCCCCCACTTTTTCCACTGTTTTTTTTCCCCCCATCATGCCCGGCGAGCGCGTGCAGGGGGCGGGATAATGACACATGCAGCTTACACAGTGACTGAGAGCCGTGGGGAGAATGGAGGTTAATGAGCTGACAGACCCCTCCACCCCGAACACGCCCCCCCGCCCAATGTACATGCACCCTCCCACCCCCCTCTCCAGCCCTGCATGCTTTCATCTCCATCCCGCTGCACACACATACACACATGCACTTACACAGTACACAGAGAGCTTAGTCAGACAGATTTCTGCTTAATTAAGACACTTAACTCCACAAATGCGCAGAGGAACTGGCGGGTCCTGATGGCACAGAAATGCTACTGTATTTTAAAAATGCTCTATGTAACTTTCCAGGTGTAGATCTGCCACCTAGTTTCCACAGAGATATTCCGCAATACGGCATTAAACTTTTCTATGCAGCATTTATACAATTACATATTTTTGCACAAAAAATACCTTCCAAAACATGCATTGTGACAGTAAGCAGGACTGCCTATGACCTGTAACTTGACCTGTTGGTGGCAATGGCTTTTGTTCATTGAGATAGATAAGTTTAATGCTATAATGTGGAACATTACTAACTGCAGAGCTATGACGTATCACTGTGATTGTACTCACAAGTGGATGGCCTTCTCTGTCCCCTAGGAGACAGGGATACTTTTATTTGCAAGGCTATGCTCGGACTACTGTCTCCATCCATCCATTTGTACTGTAATCACACAGAGAAGTGTTGATTCTTACTTGTGATCTAATGATCAGCTTTGCATAACCATTGAGACAGGAAGTAGTTACCTATGATAGTGAAGTGAACATTCAACCAGACTATAATTTGTACATTACACATTCAGGAACTCTAGAATCTGTCAATCAATACGAGTTATGCTACAAAAATCACCAGCACTCACATAATTAATAAATGCTCTCACTCTTTGGTTTCCCTCAGCAGTGTTTCAGCTATGAGTAGGCATCCTCTCTCACTCAGAGCAGCAAATCTAATATCCTCCCCTTTCTACCACTAAAGTCAAGGCCAGAATTTTTCAAATACCAAATTAATCTTTCTCTCTACCCCCTCCTCTCTTTGCTATGGTTTAAGCTCCAAGTTGATCCATTCTCTAGATTATTATATTTGTCTCATTTTCACTCTCTGTTAAGCTTACTAAGAGAATAGCACAAACACAACCAAGCAAGAAATTACAAAGTGCCCAAAATCTTTCTCAACATCTTAATACTATCTTAATTAACAACACATTTATATTTGTCCAATTTGCTTTTACAAAGAATTACAAGATCTAAATGTAGAAACTAATTCAATTTTCTATTCTTGTGTGTAGCTCCATGTACTGACACACACACACACACACACACACACAGAGAAGGCTCACATAAGACACAGGGCTGTACAGTGGAGCAGAGCCAGAGGAGCAGAGACTAAACCAGGATCATGACCAGATTTACTCAGTCTCCACATCGGGATCATGGCTCCCGGACAAGCTCAGGAAAAGTGCAACAATCAGAGGCCCCATCAACAATATAATCTACTTATTATAAAACACTCTGACCTGTAAACAATAGACTGTAACACTGTGAACTGTACTTAAGCTGTCGAGTGAAATAGGCACACCGGGCAGCAGTTGTGTGGGAGTCAGACATTAATTATAAGTGTAAAACATGTAAAAATAAACTCAGCAGGAATGTAAATGTGTTGAAAAAGCTCCCACTGTGGTATTTAAATTTAGAAAAAAATAACATTTATACTAGTTACATTTTTTTTTTACAGATATAACAGTTTATGTGGGCTATGCAGTTAATCAAATTTCAATTACAATTATGATTATTGCTCTAATCAATTATAGAAATCGAGCAATTGAAACGATGGTCAGAGATAACCTTTCTACTTGGACAGTACGTTGACTACAGTGTATTGTGTGAAATATGTGATACTTTCATACTGTGTGTACTTCATTGTAGGTGTGCCTTCTCTCTACGCAATTCATCATTTTTCAACTTTGATTTCAAATTATTATAATTATTGATTTCCATTATTGTTTTCCATTATAATGTTTCAATGAGTGATACAAACTATTTCTGCAAACCAAGAGCAGTTTATTTATTTACCCTTTAACCATATAAAATGTTGAAGAACTATTTCTCACTTACAAACATGCCCCGGTGTGCTTTTATAGAGCCATCTTCACTTATCATTAAATAAATTAGAGATCAATCTAGTAATTATTTATAGTCAATGAGGTGAACAAGTCCACTTTAGGCACATATAACAATAAAACGTGTACACTTCTCACCATAGAAGCAACATGCAAAGGTTAAATGTTCCTGTGTCAAAACCACAGACCAAAAATTAAACACAGAGGTGTGAGAAGCAAACGAAAACAGAGAAACGGTGTCTATTTCTTGGCTGTCACGTGTCGTAATGTGGGTGCAAAGACTTTCAATCAAACCTCAGAATCTAAACGTTGCATCAGTGCAAAGCCAATGACGGTGACCATTGTGTGACCAACAAAGAAACAGTAATGCACATAAGTAACCAAGCTATTCACATGAAACCAACTCAACTATTTCATTTCAAGCTGAATTTAGCTGCTTGGGGGGAAAAAAAAAAATGAGCAAAGAAAAATGTATTGACTATGCAAAATGGATGAAAAAGTTTAAAATGGAAGGTTTATTACCCTAAATGGTTTCGTGCAACTTATTTGAAGCCCAAATGTAGTTTCACTCCATAAGTTAAAGGAGGCATATTATGTAAACCAACTTTTAACATTAATAATATTAATAAAAAATATGTTTTATATAATGCTTTGCAACAAGAAACTCAAAGCCACTTTGCTGAGATTTTGTTATAACGGTGTTCCCTCATTAGTTCACTTGCAATTTGAGTTGTATTTTTATTGGTTTTTGTATGTTTGAGTAATCCTGCATTGTCCTGCATTTAAGAATTGAGCACGACTCACCTTGCCCCTATCCCCACCCACATCCTTGTACTCAGCGGTAATATTTTGGAAAATATGAGATTTTTGAATGTGTTAGGGAGCAACTTTTCAAAAATAAAAACATGTAATGTAAAATCTGCTGCTTGCTACAGTGAGATGTCGAGGTGGGGCCTTTCCTTTCTGCAGTTTTCACCAAGAAGTCAGTAGACCTATTTGTATTATTAACCTGTTTTAGATCAATATTGTGTTTTAAAAAACAAAATATAAAATGATTATCTATTCATATAGTAGTTCAATACTAATTACCAGAATATGTCTTCAGTAACTCTATTTTCAAATGTGATCCTTGCTCATAACTATGTAATTTTGTGGGAGAAGAAAAGATTCCTGAGAGCTTTTTGTACTACACCTTTAAATGCAGGTATTTGAGCGAAAACTAAATGAGCTCCAATATAATAATATGCACACACTTTTCAATGTACTAAATGTCAGGTTTAAACATCTCTGCAATGCCTGTTAATTATTCCACATAAAAAAATGCATTACAGCTGAGAATACATTAGACTACAATAACATCTTTTATAAATGGTCTGAACACTATGTGGGTCTGAAATAGTCTTGATAATGGCGTATATAGAGCAGTACTTAGAAACAATGGGAGATGGATGGTTCGTCATTAGGGCCCATTGTGAATCTGTGGAGTGAGTAATTTGTGCGAAGAAGCCTTGTGCATTTTTAATATTCTTAAACTGAAGAGCCCCAAGAACACAAACTCAATAAAATAATAACAGGATCCCACCTTCGCACTATCTCAACCTCTCAATTATTTACCGCTAATGAATCGCTGTGGGCTACTTTTTCCCCAGAAGTACAGTCTGCTCTAAACCAGCTCAACACATTGTTAAATACTTGCCCAATTAAACTAAATGTCCCCAATTTCATACAAGGACGTACAAGTCTTCCTCTGTTCCTAGATTCAACCTTGATAACGTTATCTCCTTCAACATTAGAGATTTTATCATTTGTTTCAATGAAAAAGCCATAACAAGCTTCTTAACATTTATTTTCAGCTTGTGTGAGAGGATATAAAAAGCATTTCCGTGTGGTTAGTAGCGGAGGAGCGGGACAGTTGCCAGGGATCCACCTGTCTCTGCCCTTTGCAGCCAAATAAGCCACTTTCAGAGTCAGACCTGAGCCTTTTGGACCTGGGAATAAAAGGTACACTAATACATATTAAAACAACATAATGACAAAACATGAGAACAGGGAGGAGTATGCTCAGACCAATGTTTAAGCTAAAAAAAGATCATTTAAAACTATGAATATATATGGAAAATACTATGAATACATGGAAAATAACATTATTCCCACATAAACCTTTACAAAATAACTTGAGCTTTAGATATAGCTGTATGATCTATTTTGAATCTGAATTTAATCATTTTGTACAGAAATGGCAAGTGAAGTTGATCAAAGTATCATGCCTAAATAGTCCATATTGTGGCATTAAGCAGTGACTGTGACAACAGCAAAAACAGGAAGTAGACACAAAATGCCACAGTGTGTCCATGTCCTAAAAACCACCTTTAAATGTAATATTTCTGTTGCAGTCTAAGAAAGTGGGATTGCTTCAGTTGCAGACTGATTATTTATCAAAAGAAATATAAAATGAACAAAGCAAACATGGACACGAAATGTAGGCAAGTACAGTTCTATTCTGATCAGATGTTCTCAATATAAAATGAAGGGCCAAGTCTTCTATTGACAAGATGCTTCTAGCAAAGACTCCAATCAGTGAAAAAGGGAAGAGAGGGAGAGAGACAGAGAGAAGAGAGAGGGAGAGAGACAGAGAGAAGAGAGAGGGAGAGAGACAGAGAGAAGAGAGAGGGAGAGAGACAGAGAGAAGAGAGAGGGAGAGAGACAGAGAGAAGAGAGGAGGAGAGAGACAGAAAGAAGAGTTGCAGCGTAACCTTGGCAGTATAAACTCATCACCTAAGTGAATGTAAATACATTCCACCATCTGTTAGTATGGATCTATAGGGGACGTCTTTACTCTCAGATTTGAGTGCTTCTGAGAGAGGGAGAGAGAGAGAGAAAAAGACAGGGAGAGGGAGGGAGAGAGAGAGAAAAGGGGGTGGGCTGGGGTGTGTGGAGGGAGACAAACCATAAACACAACTCAAGAAATGTTCAGAGTTGATCACTCACATGTGTATCATCCTTTACATTAAATCTCCCACCAAACCATGTCCACTTCTCTTTCATTTGTGGATCTTTGGTGCCATTGTCTAGAACTTCTCATATTTGAAAAGAACAAAACAAAACTAACAGGAACAAAAGCAGTGAAGCAAAACATTAACAAAATTAACATTTAAACACCTAGAACTATTATTACCCAGTCACTACTTTACGTTTCTCCCCTGCAGCATTCTGCACGTTAACTATTAACTACCACTACATTTTTGTTGTCTTTTCAAACTATATATCAATTAGTGGACCCACGGAATTCAGTGGAAAAATGGGTCCATATGAGCAATAAACACTGAAAACAGTTTCCACAATAGTGTAACTGCACACACAACAAAACAGATACAACATTTGTCGACACAACAGACCTGTACCTTTTTATATTTATGTCAATAAAGCATGCACAAAGACTCATTGATAATGATACACTTTTCCTAGACTGATTCAGGCTTTTAAGTTAACTAATTAAGAGGTTAAGTTTAGGGTTAGGGGTATTAATTAAGTGGTGGAAGCAGTAAAAGTGTAGTTAATACTGGCACATTTAGAAATTACTTACTTGAACTGTCGCTGTCCACATAAACTAAAGTGTTACATTTTTTTTATCTGAGCTAGTTTACCTTATAATTGGACAATGCCAGCATTTCATCTCTCTCTGTATTTCACAACCAATCTACATCTTGTATTTGAAAGTATGTGTGTCAATCTATCATTTTGTAATAAAGTCTCTTCCAGTGCCCCATGTTTCAAACCTTACAGTAAAATTCCATATTATTTTCCTAAAGCGGAACCAATCAGTTTGGGATTGACTGGCTCTTCTCGATTCCACACTGGGAGGATGTAATCACAAGTGCTCAGCTGTAACTACCGCAAAGCCAAATTAAAGCCATTCCTAGACAGCTGGTACTAGTAAATTCTTTCATAAAAAATGGAAAATGGAGTTTGAGGGAACGCATACTGCTTTCATTCCCACTGCTTTACGGATTACGTCTTAGGTCTGTAGAGAAAGGGAAAAAAACTGCATTAAAATAATCCAGCAATTGCATGTTTTATCTGACAAAGGGAGATACACCACCCCCACTAGACTCCATATATTCAAACGCCCCTCCCCCATACCTTTGGACGTCACAAGCTCGCACACACGATCATTACTATAAACGCACACACAGGCCTAGCTAGCGATCAACCTGCTACCATCTGCTCCTCTCCTCTTTCCACAGAATACATTATTCACTACAATACATCACATCACATCCCCTCAATGTCAGAGCATCGTGCTGCAGACGAAACCAAAGCCATTGTGATGTTGTGGAAAGAGAGGGAGAGAAGGAGAGAGAGAAAGAAAGAGACAGAAAGGGAGAGAAGGATAGACAGACAGAGAGAGAAAATTAAAGAGGGCTTGGTTCAGCTTTCAGGTGAAACAAGGTTGGTGCAGACAAAAGTGGATTAAAAACGGCAAAGGAATGAGACAGATGGAATACATAGTGCTGTAAATTTTATTAGATGATAAGACTCTCTGATGGTGAATCCACTGTTAAAAATATTGGTTAATGTGCTGACACTATTTAAAACAATGCACCTAAAGAAAAGTCCTTTCAAAATATGAAGAAGCAATGCAATTTTCATGTAAAGCCAAAGAAATTCACACATTTCCGCACTACGAAGACGAGACCAGTCAACATGGATTAAAAACTATGTTGACTGAAATTGACTGTATATTTTTGGTTGAATATGTTTTGATTGTGAATTCACCACGAAAATCAATCTGTCCCATCAACCCTCTCCCCACCACCAATCCGTTTTCTCACACACTGTATACATACACGTGTGGAGTGCGTTGCTAAAGGCCACAATGGCAGTATATGGACTGGACGCCCGACAACCTCAGAGGTGATAGTTGGACATAATCATTTCATTACAGCAGTGGTTCTCAAACTTTTCACACCAAGTACCACCCAATATGATGATGAGAAAAGCATTTGATGGACCCTCCACTAGAAAAGTTACACAATGCACCTTTAATGTATAGTCTGGAAAAGAAAGTAGATAACATAAGCTGACTCTTCTTTCTGCTCCTTCATTCTTTTCTTGTATGCTTAATGTTATGACACTGCTGATGACATTTTATATTTAATGAATGAAAAAAATGATCCACACATTTTACGCATCGGTAATATAACCAAAACATATGACTCCTGATGGTTTGTTTACACGGCTCTCTCACGAGTCCAGAGCGTTGATGTATGCGTCCCTGTAGAGCAGAAGAAGCAGAGGCAGAGCAGCTGGCAGCACCACACTTGACTACAACATGACCTGCTTTACATTCACCTGTTATTCACCACAGCATAATGCTTTCACTGCAACTGAGCGCCAATTAACCCCAGCACTGCGCCAGCCACACCGATCTCAAGCAATTTGTCAACGAAGTGTAGCAAACTTGGCTAAATGTCATCCAGAGAATTTGTTTTTCACACATGTATGCTGTGAGATAGCCACTAAAATTGTAATGTTTTTAGACATTACAAGAAACAGAGGAGATGATAAAAGGAAATCAACATATGAAAAGTCAAAAGCTAAAAGTATATGAAGTGTTGGAAAGGAATTTAAGAGCCACTAAGGCCATTTTATAGATAAGTCTCCTTGAACCAACTTTAAATTGAATAAACGTACCTCTAAGCAGTGGAGGAAAGTAATAGTATAGTAAAACTTACCTTTTTTTTTTTTAGGAAGTTTTAGGAAGTCTGAAATAGATTTTTTACAAACAATGCATCTGATTATCTGTGCATCTACTTTACCACATTTTTACTACTGAAGCCACAGTTGCCCTGAGATACACTGAGATAGGGTCCCTCCGTCCACTACTAATCACTCACGCACACACTACATTCAAACTAGATAAGGTGGCTTGCCTAAAGACACAATGACAGAACCTGGTCTGAATGGCAATCAACCCTCTGACCTTTGGGTCGGAGGATGAGATGTCCAATCATTGAACCCCCATCGCCCCTCGGCTAAAGCTAAGATATTCGCTTTTAATCATGGGAATGTAGAGAACTCCAGTGTCTCAGACTGTACTGCCATGTCATACACTTGGCTTTCCTCTCCTCCTCCACCCCTCCTCTTCCCCTCCTCCTCCCCTCCTCCTCTCCATGTCTCTCCTCAGGCTCTTGTCAGTGTTTGGGCTGCTACTGCGAGGGGTCACCGCCTGCTTGTTCTCACACGAGGATCCCCGGCGATTAAACCAATGAACGCGCCATTTTTATCCGAGACACTGTCTGCTACACTGGTATGAGCGCTCTTCCTACTGCTGAGTCTCCGGGCGTGCATGTGAGTGTGCACATGGGAGTGTGTGCTAGTGCTAGCTCAATGCCAGGTCTCTCTAATGAGTCTGTCAGGCACTGTTAGCGACGCAGTGCTCCCCTTGGCTCTGCGCTCTCCCACAGATACAACTGTGATTAGCCGGGCCAACGGCACGCCACCGGGCCAGATTAAACACTCGCCAGCCTCCGCCAGGGACACACACAGCCAGCGCTGCACACACCCATATATAACACACACACACTTACAGTAGAGGCAGAGACAGGAGACAGAGCCTGGTCATGAGCAGCGATTAGGATGTTGTGCACTTGGGAGCAAGGTGTTGACACAGTGAGAACTAATGGGAGATATCAGCTAACCAGACAAGTGCATTTATATAGATCTAAGTAGCCTGGGTTTCACATTGTGACTAAGGGATATTTCTAGTTCTTATCAAAAGATTTGTACAGTGGTCTCCATCAATATTGAATAATCAATATTGAGTTACATTTGAGGGGAGGTGGATAACTTTGTCATCATAGTTTTGGAGATTCTTTGACATTCCAAAACCAAAAATTAGTAGTAATCATTCATGGAGTTTCAATCCTAGAGTTAAATATTCATCTGAAAAAGTTTGGACTTTCCTCGGTCCATATACACTGCTGAACAAAGTTACATTTAGACTTTTTTGGTTAAAAAAAAAATGTAAAAAGAAAAAAAACAACCATGTGTACATTATCATGCAGTTTTAATAAACAAAATCGCACATGTCCATATATCAAATCAACAGAAAAAGAATCATGAGTATTATATAAACCAGAGGCAGTTATTGGATTCCTGTCTGTAGCGACATTTGAGGATCTCTTACTCAGGGCGGCACTGGCTCCCGAAGCTTTCAGCATGTTCATTAAAGCGACATGATTCACTAATTACAGGTAATGACCCTGTAACGAGCCCAGCAGATGAATGGGCAGATATGCAGAGGAGGGCAGGCCTGAGCACACATCATTTGTCATGGCTACAGGCCCGGCTGGGTGGTTTACTCCGACCATAAGGGGGGACTCCAGAGGTGAGGCAGCCCTCTGATTGGATGAGAGCTCACATGTGGTTTATATAGCTGTTTTATTGTTTTATTGAATCTGGCTTACTTTAACGGATACTGCTACTTGTTTGAATCTAATGCGCTGAGATACAAGCTAAATCACCCCGAGTGAACAAATGACCGTTTTTATGGGAAGAAAGTCATATTCCAGTTTGCTCAAGAAAAACTAGAAGCGATCATAAACAGGGGCTAAGTTTGCATGCACACCAAAATCTGATAATTATCTGATTTCTGATATAAGTTATTTAAATGACATCCAAACTGTAAAATCTGATGTTTGTAATCAGAGACGAAATCACATGATTTGGTGTTTGCATGTCATTACAATAGTCTCATAACTCCCAAAATCAGATAATAAACATATTTTGCCTGCACATATACCACAGCCCCTGACAAATACTGAAAATAAATACTCTACAAGATTAAATTAACTAAAACAAACCTAAAACATGCGCAACTTGAACTTAAAACATTTTTGGTAAGACAATAGAATATTTTGATTGTAGATATAGTGTGGTTAAGTGGTAGTTTTATTAGTTTACTGTTACTCCAAACTCTCTTCTTCTCTTCTGTAAAGTGGCCTATTTTCCCCCTTGTGCGTAGCATCACTGGGTTTTCCTTGTCACCACCTCTCTTCCTGTCACCATTGTTATTACTGTACAGGGCCGTTACTGACACACTTACTCTGTTTGTCTCACGGATGCACTCACAAAACCTACCATTTTCAGCAGATGTAGTGTAATTACGTCAACAATATTTACACATCATCACATATTATATAGTGTTTTTGTCATATTAATCAGAAAACAAAGATTTGCTATGGAAGATTCCCTGTTTTTAATTTGTTTTTTGTTTTTTTACATCATTGTGAGATAAGGGTCGGAGATACCAACTCTGGCCATTAGGGGGTCAATAAAGGAATATATTAAATCTGTTTTGTGATCTACTGGGTCAGTTGGTGTACTGTACTTAAATCTGAGTCTGTTCTCTTTGTCTAAATTGTAATCCATCCATTGTTTCACATATTATTTCCTGTTTTATGCGACGTTGTATATGTAAGCTTGTTTATGTTCATTCCATTAAAGTGAATTACAGTGTTGAAATATTGGACACATTTTTGGTTCATATTACTCTCATTGCTTGCTTTAATCCAGTCCAGTGGGATGGGGATATTTACAGAAATAACCCTTTGTTTACAAGAGGCTAATCCAATCAGCACGCTAAAGTTCATTGGATTTATGCCCTGTCAGTGACCCCCAGCCAAGCTCGTACCCTCTGCTCCCTGGGCATATTCATCACCACTGTATTCCCCCATACAATGCTGCCTTTTTCTCTCTCTCTCTATCTCTTTCTCTCTCTCTCCATCTGAAATGCGCACAATGTCATATACTACTGTACTGTGTTCTACAATGGAGTAATTGTGTTTTGTCCCTTCAGGGAGAATAGAGTTTGGAGTAGAAAAATATCATTGGAGAAAGTACATATATTCAACCCTTGGACGTAAATGAGTCGCCACTATATAACCTATAATATTGTAAAATAGTACAGCTTTATCGACCTTCTTGGATCTCTTGTATTTGTAATAGAAAGCTACATTAGAGTGTTGTAAGGGTTTTATAGAAAGTGCATTTACTCCTGAAATGAACTAGTTTGCATCAAAACGGCTGTCCACTGTATTTCTACAATAACAAGGTAGAACAAGAGCTTTTGCAGAGATGAATGATTTGAATATGGATATTACATTTTTATTCAAAATGCACTGTATCACTGCTGCTATAGCCGGAAACGCAAATGGGCAAAGTCTGCAATATGTTAAAGATTTTATCACATTTGTCTTCCTCACATTGTACGATCACAATTTCCAATCCAATTTTATTATGACTTACAAAAATACATATAACAAAGGCTTTGCCAAAAACATTTTCTGAAAGTAAACAACACTATATAAATCACCACTTTTTTAATACAAAAATCCCTCAAAAGTGTGAAACTTCAAACCACATTCTTTTACTGACAGAGAACTGGCTGCGGATCTCTTAATTAAAAAAGGTCAATTTTCATATTTCTATGCTATTCCCAGTGTAGTTTTGACTCTTAACTCTGTCATGTCTAACTTGATCAGACCAAAAAACGCACTTAAACCTCCCTACTGTGCAATGTCTAGATTCAAATTGCTTCCAGATGTATTTGAGAGCGGGGAATTCCTTTATGAAAATATACATTGGGACTCGGTACGATAAACAATGACATGCCAATAGACTGCTGGAGTCCACTGTCCCCCTGTGCAGCTCACACAGACAGGCTTTTGTTCTTGCCCCCTCTGCTTATGTTACTGTAGACGACTAATGCACGCCGATCGATAGCATACTTTCTATTTCAACACATTCTCCTGATGTACGCCGCGATTGATCCTTCTGCTGTCAACACAAACTTTTACAGCTCAGTGTCTCCTTTGTACCCTCAAAATAAATGCTCTTTAAAATCAAAAGGCCTTTTATCGGAGCTTCTTTAAACACCTCAGCGGCTGCGTGTTGACATGTCTGTATTAACCACGAGATAACTGCAGGCAGGCGCGAGGAGGGAGAGGCAGCAACAGCTCACAGGCAAACGGCGTCAAGAGGAATAGGGGATATTGGACCGAGATAGAAAGCTGATGTCGTATTAATCAAAACAGCTAAATGAAATTGATTATTGCGTATCATTACCTATTTAAAGAAGCATTATGTAGCTTTTTGGGTGGCAGATCTGCTTTCTGTTTGTCTCCATGGAGATAGAGTATGGCACTTATCTAGCTATGTGACACCACCAGGTTGTTACAAGTAAGATCTGTAGAAAGGCGACTTCCCCCACAGTAATAATGCATGATTTTTAAGATATTTTTCAGAAATTAAAACACTGCTAATAGCAATTGGATAGAAGCAAGATAGATAAGTTTGCTGTCTTATGTCAACAAAAACAAAAACATCCTGATTCCCTGGAGACAAGCAGATGGCAGATCCCCATTTAAAAGGTTACATAGTGCACTTCCAGTTTGAGAATCTCTGACGAAATCTAATATTCTTTTATGTCCTCTTGATCCTGAAGATGAGAATTTTAAATGCATGACAAATAAAATATTGACAGAACAGTTGTAAAGGTAAAACGTCTGTATTGACACAAACACATCAGTCGGAGATGTAAAGATCAAAGGAGAGATGAGCAAACAGAAGGTCGCCAGTCTGTCCTAAGCAAACCAAACCAATCAATTTCCTCCATCTGACAATCTCTACCACGGTTTACTTTTACAGCCACAAGCACAGTACATTCAGATTGTAACTGTAATTTAACTGCTTTATAGATTGTCACAAATATTAAGATCCATAATGGCATGTCTCTAACCAACTGTAACTTAATGCAACTGCTAACTGCGCAGGTTTTCAACATTTGGAAAACAAACTTTCCTATTTCAAAAGTTTTATTCTATTGCCTATCCATGGGTATCAGAATGAACAAGTATTAGGTCTTTTGTCCTATTAATTAAAACAAATTAATATAGTTTGTGAATTGTGAAAAGTCCTCAAAATGTCAATGATATCAAGAAGCGGAAACCCATAACTTTTGTGCTTGGGGTGGAAACATTTTGAGATTGAAAACATTTTTTAAAATGCCTTCAATTTATAATATGTATATGGATTTGAGTAGATTTGATTTGGATGTCATGTTTTATTGAACCTATATTGTTGGACATATGTAGTATTTCTGACTAGTTTCAATATATATCTTCAGCCAGTTATCTGCACATGAGGTGAGAAAAGTCCTCTTACCTTGTTGGTAGACTTACTTTTTTTCAAGCTAAAAATATGCAATATGTCACAAATATACAAAATACAGTATTCTAGACGACACTGATCACTTCCACTCTCCGATCTTCAGTTTTTGCATTAGAAAACTTTGCATCAAGTCAATAGTTTTTAATGTAAGCACACACATTTCCAAACTAGCCTGCACCTTACATAATTAACTCGCTGTGAGGGGGCCTATGTCCTGTACAGGAAGTAACCGCTATGTCTGTTTTTCCATCTCGAAGCACTGATCCGCTGTAGGAGGAAACTCTTTAAATGTTATAAAGCTGCAGCCCACACAAGTACAGTAGGTGCTCTCAGATAAAATGTTTCTGAACAACAAAACTGCTCAGCTTGGTTGGATAAGCTAACTGCGTGCTCCTGCTAAGATTGGAGTGTTAATCTCATTACTTCGCCTTAGCATAAGACAATAATAATGTCTCTATAAAAAATGCACTGCACATCCCAGCATTTCATTTTCCATGTAATTAAATCAGTCAAAACATGTAAACTCCATCAATGAATTTGCGTATTTGCATTTTTAATAAGACTGGATTAATTATAACAAGGGCTAAGGCAACAATGAGTGAGCCTATTGTGCTGTCTGTCACACTCATTTAATTCCGCCATTACCTCCAATATCCTATTAAGATAATTGGCTTTTTATTTCGCAATCAACAACCCGCAAAGGCTATTAAGCTATAATCTTCCACTATTAACCTTAAGCATGTTGGAAAATTGAAAACAAAAGCATTAGAAAAAGAGGAAAAAATACAGATGTTTTTGAGGAATGACTGGAAAATGAAAAATGATGCCATATTGTTGACTTTTGGCATTGGGTGCAAAGCAAACACATTACATAGAGGAAATGGGTATCGGCATCCCTTCCCGGAGCAGCACTGGAGACAAATAGGTCTCTAGAGTGAAGACATTTCCCTTTAGTTTCTTTAGGGGGTCCCACAGGAGTCATATCTGGGCCCCTGTTGTTTTAAGCTTCATGTAGCCCCAACATTAAAGCAGAGACAGAGTAAAATGTAGTAAAACGTTAGTGTGAATGAAGCCAAAATGGAAATTCAGACATGACTTGGAATAATTGTGATTTTTGCAGAAAATCTACTGGCTTTTTCATTTAATTTATGGAATCTGTAGCATATTGTATTGAGAACCTTAAAGATAATCCATGCATATCTTTATTTACAGTGTGCTTTTCTGTTATTGGAAGTATCAATATGAACTTATCCATCCTAAAAAGGTAGTAATGATAAAATATACAAATGCATAGGGGAAAATAAGATACCAAGGTTATAATTTGAAGAAAAAATGTGAACAAACTAACTAAAATAATGCACAAAAGAATTTTGCA
Organism: Odontamblyopus lacepedii; assembly: GCA_034769755.1. Classification (NCBI taxonomy): domain Eukaryota; kingdom Metazoa; phylum Chordata; class Actinopteri; order Gobiiformes; family Gobiidae; genus Odontamblyopus; species Odontamblyopus lacepedii. Next base: position 28,865,173 of record CM068345.1, on the reverse strand, counting down.
GTTACTCAATAAAATAATGCAACTGGTCTAGAATCATATTTGCACATTTTGTGAAAGTGATATTTTTAAGCGGACATTTTAAGAGTAATCTGCGTCATAGGAAGTGTAATGTCCTATAATGTGAACAGGTTACTATGATCTCTGTTTCAAAGGTGTCAAACCTGTGGTCAGGGCATTATTAGTTCAGCACAGCAGCCATCACATGTTATGCAACTTTTCTTAGAAATGGCTAACACCTTTTACACTATGAACACATCCTGTACATAATTATGAAATTATAGTGACAGTATTTTCTCTTGGACTTGATCTTGAAAAATATATCTAAATACAGATTGCTCTAAAATAAAGGATCCTTACAATTTGACAATAGAAAAAACATTTAACCGAAAATGCTATTACTGAAATATGTGTTTGCTCTCCAATTAGACCATTGTGGGTCAAACTATCTCTCAGTCTAGCTACTGATACTGTGTCTTGGGCAAGACATTTCACCCTCATTGCCCTGTCTACTCACATTTACGTTTACAGTCATAACCTCGATACAATTACATTTTCTTACTAGCCAGACATGTCATTGGAATAATAATAAAAAAGTAAAAAATGTCACCTATTGAATCGCTGGGACAAGAAACAAAGTCAGGAAGGAGCAGGGGGTGTGGTCTATCAAGGCAATGACAATGAGAGCAATAATGTTGTTTCCTATAGGTTTTATACTGTAACTCAAATTCAGTCATGTGTTCAGAGCCTATATTTAAAATCTACTAGCGCTGATTCATTTGGATATGCACAATGGTGCCCCTTGACTTGGATCCCTGGGTGATGGTGCCCTTAATAGACAAAACACTTTCAACTGAAGAGATCTAGTGACAGATGCCTCAGAAAACTAGTGTACCTCCTTAACATGTGCTCTTAAACAAAGAAAGCCACCATTTACCAACACTTAAAATGCTCTGAGTAAGTTGAATGTCTTTGTGCACACAGCCTGTTCACACTCCCACCAGATATTTCACTTTTAACACTTAAGACTGGATAAATCTCTCACTAAGACCTTATGAAAGGCCCATATGGAGTCACACATTCACTCTGTAGAGGACACTATTTCGATATGTGAAATCAAGTATGGCTGCTCAATATATAACACACTTACGTTAATAATTAATTCATTAAATATTGTTAAGTTGCACGAAAAGAATAGGCCTTTTTTTTTCTCAAGTTAGACTATGTACTTTTACCTGTAATAATATAGTAGTATTCAATGAGAAGCATCAGAACACTACTAACAGAAGCATAATTTGTCAAATAAATGTAATTCTAATTGTTTATCACTGACTCAATCCAATTACACTATGATTTAGAATATGGCAAAAATTTACACTGCTGAATGCTTCTTCTATTCCTGATAGTATTGTGATTGCAATGGACTATAGAAAAACTTTACTTCCTAAATGTATCTTGCTTAATCCTTATTTATTCATTAAGAATTGAGTAATGTTGTCAAAAGAGCAGCAGTTGAAAACATAGGGAAAATATGTATATAAGAAATATTAAGCAGAAGTAGTCAAAATAAAATGCTAACATATTAGGTCATGTGCTGAATTATATCCATCAGATTAGCCTTTTACTAACATATTTTTTTAAAACAAATATAATGACATAATAATTTGGAGGACGTTGTCTCTTAAGTCCACAAAAAGGTGAGTGTTACTATGGCAGCGGGCTTGTTCCTCTGAGGGACAACAGCTGTCTTTACCCTGGGCAGGCAAACAGGCTCATTACGGTCGGCCATGTTTGTTTTGGTGCCCGATACCTAGCCTTAAGCAAACAGCCCTATCTCCACTCTGCAGCAGCACTCTGTACATTTCCTTCCCCCTTTGCACCACATTGTATCATAGCAGTATGATTTCCCTATGCGCACCGTGTCCAAGCTCTCAAAGAATGCGTGCTTAATTGAGAAATTTGTACAAAACGCATCTTGAAAATGATAGAAATGTTACGAATGAGTTATAGTGTATGTCTGATATCAACAGTGTGGTATGTGACACAAAAGGGCTCTTTGTTTGTAGCACTGCATTCTGATAAAGGCCTCATTATTTACTGAGCTATAGTCAAATCTCTCCTAAAGGTTTCTCTTGCATATTTTCTGTACTCTAGACAGAATGACAGGCAGGTTGAATTCATCACGCTTTGACAAAAATCCCATTTAAAAAGAAAATGTCACTCTATTACAGCAGCCAGCAAACAGAGGCCTGCTTTAACCCGGGAGGCATTCACACTAACTTATACGGAATAAGAAAAATAGGATTGCTCTGCTTATATATAATGCATTTCCAGAGCAGTGCTAGAAAATGTAGTCTTTATTTGATGTTATCCCTGTACAGTATTGGTCAAAGTCACAGTGCATTGTGGAATGAGTTCTTAATGTGAACTAATGAGCCTGTCAGTGCAGAGTATGTGCCTGTTTAGTTTGACTCATGTTGTAGATTCAATTAAATGAGCTGAAGTTGAACTGGCCCCGAGCCACATGGGTAATGGGTGACCTCATTCAAACAATGCTCTGACATATTGAAACAATAAGAGGAAGGGGCTGCAAAAGCAAACTGCACTCAAAACAGATAAGGGGCCATGGATTACACTCAAGTCACTATAAGGTTATATTCATGTGGATATGGATGCTTTTTATTATGCTTAGATTATCAGACAAATTAATACATTTTGTTTAAGTGTGCTGTGTAACTTTTCAAGTGTAGGTAACGCCACTTACTTGTTTCTATTGAGATGGCATTGTTTTTCCTGGAATGTTCCCCAATATGGCATTTAACAGATCTATTGCATTAAATTCAAGTTTTTATTGCTTTGATATAGCACAAACAACATGCATTCTTACAGTGAGCGGGGTCACTTTTACACAGATTTGACCTATACGTAGACATGCTTTTAATTTTTGTGTTTAGTTAAGATTTGACTAATCACTGCCTACATGAATAATAGAGTTGGTTTATCCTGTGCATGCTATCTACACACTGCCTTTTTGCTTCTATCTCCCATCTTAACAAGCTCAGAGACTCCACACAGCTGGACCATTTCACCTAACAGACATTTATAAGCTTTTAAAAGTCCAACCTAACTTATTTGGATGTTGAAATGACTGAAATCTAAATGGTATGCAAACAAGTGTTCCAAGTTTGAGGAGGTGCATGTCTTCATGGGTTTTTGTTACCATAGGAATTAACAATTCAAAACAAAATCTTATGTCTTTTGAATGTGTAAAAGTCCTCAGAATATCACATATAAACAGGAAGCTGATACAGTTTTAAACAAAGCTCACTCACCCTACCTCCTCTGTTACGCAATAATGAGCAATTTTTAGGGCACTTTTAGCATTCAGAGTAAAGCCACCTTTTTCCATTGAATTATTTCAATGTTTTCATTTCATATAGCATTTAAATTAAAAACAATTTTATTTTTTTGTGTAGTTTGGACACTTTGCTGAATCTCACTTTAGTTTCTGTATTCACCGTCACAGTGACAATAAACATATAAAACACTTTCACACAGGAGACGCTGATTGCAGTTTGATAGTCAGCATCACCCCCCCGGCCCTGGCTTCATTAGAAATTAAAACCTACGATAATTAGCAACGTATTGGTCTCAGCTCTGCGCACTCAAGGATTCAATGTGACTTAATTACAGACTCAAGAGAGAGCAGGGGATCTCCACAGGGCAATGGTCATGAGCTATGGTGAGTGTCAATGTAAATACACACATCGAGCTAATGAACTAACTTAAATAAATAGTTTATCAGTGCGTGTGGTTGGTAACACTTTATAATAAGAACAACTTAATTAGCCTTAATAAAGCATGAAGAATGCCCCTCTTTAATCAATAATACCCTAATTCTAATCCCTAATCCCTTAATTAAAGTAGCACTATGTAACTTTATGGAGGTGGCGTGTCAATGATTCCATACAAATAGAAAGTGAAAACTATACTTTGAAACATTCTGCATGAACATAGATATGTTTAATGCCATAGTTTGGAATATTATAGCCAAAGCGTTGTTTCTTTCCATGGAGACAAGCAGTAGGAGACCTTCCTTCAGGCTAAGTAAGCATCAGATTTAGGGAGATGCGGGATTATGGACACATATTTTTCTAGGTTTTTACTGCAATGAAAACACACAAAATGTACTGACAAAGTATTTCTTCAAAATGAATTAAGTCTTCCTTCTAACAAAATCTGCATTAAACCTTATACTGCTTATAAAAAGTTGGTTGCAAAATGACTGACAACTTTTCAGCAAATACTGAAATAGAAAAATACCTAAGTGAGGATTTTGCTGCGTGAAAATGTGACCAAGTTCTTCTGCTCGAGGCGTAGAGCTGAGCAAGTGAAATGATTGAGGGACTGTCCCCACTTCAATATGCCCAGACTGTTACCAAAGTGTGGTTATATGCAGTCAGGGAAACTGATAGAAAGCAAAATATCAAAACAAGCTTGTTGCCAATGCACAATATAAATCTATATCTGCTCTGAATGTGGAGATACTAATCATTTGGTCATACTGAAGAGGACAGGCTTATACAAAGCCTGTGTCTCAGTAAAGTCAATCAATATAGTACACAAATCTGAGAAGTAAATAAAAGTACTTCAAAACAACCTGACTTAAGGTAAAACATTATTGTTTACAAAGTAAAAATATGCTTGCTACTATCACTTTTATCACAGCCACTAATTACTTACTGTGGAACATTTCAGGCCAACGCAATAACATCTCTATGGAGAAAATCAGGTCTATAAAAAAACGTCTATGCACAAGTTACAGGTCTGTGGAGAGGTTACGAGGTTGCTGCAGCTGGTCAGGTCCAGGTTCAGCAACAGTGTGTGCTCAAAGAATGAGGACAGCTGAACCTGAATATAGTGAATGACCAGGTTATTCCATCAATGGATTTTTTCTTCCCTGATGGCGCAGGCATATTCCAGGATGCCAATGCCAGGATTCATTGGGCTCAAATTGTAAAAGAGTGGTTCAGGGAGCATGAGACATGATTTTCACACATGGATTGGCCACCACAGAGTCCAGACCTTAACCCCATTGAGAATCTTTGGGATGTGCTGGTGAAGGCTTTACGCAGTGGTCAGACTCATCAATGCAAGATCTTGGTGAAAAATTCATGCATTTGCTGTGGTATTGTTTCAGTAAGCTTCTGCAGTGTCACAAGATTTATTTTCAGCCAGTGTTGCATTCATTTTTCACCAAGATCTTGCATGAACCACTCTCTCCCTCTTTGAGCCCAATGAATCCTGACTTTGTCATCTTGGAATATGCTCATGCCATCAGGGAAGAAAAAATACATAGATGGAATAACCTGGTCCTTCAGTATATTCAGGTAGTAAGCTGACCTCATTATTTGAGCACATACTATTGCTGAACCTAGACCTGACCAACTGCAGCAAAACAGAAAAGTTACACAATGCACCTTTAAAGATTAAAAGTTTTCAAAATCTCAAAATGTTTTAAATGTAAAAAGAAATAGTAAAGTAAATTATCTAAAAGGCTTTAGAAATGCATGAGACAAACTAACCTGCTGTTAACAATGGCACAATACAGATTTGTATGAGTGTATGAGAGGAGTTTATGTAACGACTGACCGCAGTGCCCTTCACCAGAGACACAGAGAGATTTGATCGTCCTGTGTACTCGTTGTGGTCATGTGATCCATGTCCCATTATATTGTGATGTTGTCATAGGAGGAGAGGAAATGAAATGGCTCGCAGCTATGTGCTCTGTGTGCTTGGAGGGGGGTGGGGATATGGGGGTAATAGTGAGGTGTAAATGGCAGGCTTGTTACACAGGAATTCAATGGATCACATATTAATAACACCGCTCCAGAAGTAATGTGTCTTACTGGATTCATTAGTTTGAGTGATATTTGAAAGAATTTGAAATTGTTTGTACACTGAAAGACAAAAGACTGGGGCTTAGTTTGTCAAGGTTGTCAAAGGAACTACATAATAAACAAAATAATAATAAGTTATCCAATTTGTCCTGTCCAAGAAGTGTATTTACATTTGTACCACTAGATGGAGTAGTGAGCTGCTCCAGTGCTTAAAAGTTGCTTGTTCTTTTTTCAACAAAAAAATTGGATTTTGTTGCTTTTGGGTGTATGAAGGACAAGGGATGAATACAATCATTACCACAAACGCATTATTCGTATAACTGCTTATTTGACATTTTCATTTTCCTAATTGGCCCTATTTACACATAAAAAAACAAAGATAGAAGATTGGAAGCATGAAACATTGAGATAAACATTGATTTTAAATTTTCACATTTTCTGAATTTTCAGCATAATCTAATACTGTACAAAGCAACCATTTTTAATTGAATAGATCATACGCCTGAGGCACACCTCGGAGGTAGATTTAGGATTCTCTCTTAGAAATATTAACAAATGCTTGAATGTCAAATAGAAAAGACAAAACTCAATGAATCGCCATAGAAACGGGCTGCTCAGTGCCATATTAATGTACGCAGGTGTAATGACTAATACCAGCCTGCCCAATTAAGTCTAACAATGGCAACAATGGCCTAAATATTAAAGTAGTGTACACCTACACACTGACTAAACATGTATACTTCCCACAGCGCTGCAATTACCACTCCACACAGGACTTTGAACACAACACGGTTTTGCATTTTGATATGTTTTATGCAAATTTGGCTCCTGACGTAAATGAGCTTTTCAGAGCAACATGAAAGCAGCTTCATAGTCCAGTCCTTTACTATGGTTGGACTCAGTAAATAAGTGATTATACAGGCCTAAAAAACTGCCATGGGCTAAAGGGTTAATGAATACTTCAAGGTTAGTACTAAAATAAAGGTAAGAAGTACTCCTAACATTATAGTGCTGATTATTCTGACATTTATATCTGCTACCATCACTGCCATATTCTATTGCTATATAACCTAACACACTAATGAGCAAGGGTTGATGTTGATATGTAGCTATTTTACAGATTCACAACAGCCAAGCTTTTTTTTACCTGATGTAGTATTAAACATATCTATCAAAAACTATTTTCGACATTATCTAATGAAAATCCTTTATTTAGTTTTTCAGCATACACTATATTGTACGTTGGTTTCAGCATTAAAAAAAAAAAATATGAAAAAACTTTTTTCTATCAGCATCTAATCTGTGTTTTATTGTAAGCAATTTAGGGGCTTTTATGTTTTTAACCACCAGGCGTGATGGAGGTGTAGGGGAAGCCCTGTGAACGTTTGCAGTTTTGGTTCATTTAGTCTTTCAGCCTGCTTTGCAGTCTGTGCTTTTCAGACAGCTGATGTGAGTTACCCAAAACAGTACTTGTACACGCTTGCATCATTTTCCCTTTCTTCTCCCGATACACAGACAGTTAAATGAAGCTTATGTCAAAGTAAAAGCACAAGGTGATGTATGCGCCTGGTAATGATGAATAATATGGACAAAAACCTAGCACAATGAGCAATGAAAGAGGTAACAAGTGTGAGTTGTCAGAGGAGTTTCCTTTGTGCTGCTTAGTTGTCAATGGGCAGTGTTTAGTCCACAAAGACAAACAGCCTGTGCTCCTGTCTGTGTTAAACTATAGGAGCTCACACTGCCGCTGTGGATCAAGTGCCATTGTTTGAGTGTAACAGTAAACCCGCAGCACTCGCCAGGACAGAAGCCATCAGCCACTCAGCCAGCATGCTCCACAAATACAACCACAACAATGTAAAAGACCTATTTCTGTCTCACCTACGGGCTGTATGCCAAAACACAGAGGAGGAACAAATACTGCAAATCTGTGCTTGCATATAGTACATCATATTATTTTTTAAAAGTAAAAGTAGTCCAAAATGATAAAAGTACCTAGTGTGTTAACTGCTATTGGTGCACTCTTTTCTGCCACCTGCTTGTATATTCCTTTATCTTATCTGAAATAATTCACAGTATGGCATTAAATTATTGTATTTCAAATTTTACTGCATGTATATTTATCCAGTATCCACGGAGACAAGAAGGTAGCAGACCCTCCACTCAGAAAAGTTATATAAAGCACTTTTAATGCATTACTAATACAACAAATACGTTGCATACATAGTTGATAGATATTCTATTTCTATAAATCTTCAAATATCCTACTATTATTGTTTATTATTATTATTATAACAACAATTATTTATTTAACTGTAACTCTAGTACCTTCATTATCGCTCTTTAAAATCATTAATTTAGTGTTGTTTAATCAAATCTTTAAAATATCTTCTCAGACAATATAAAATAAATTTCTAAAACTGCTGAAATTTGCCATTGCGTGTGCTCTTGTCAATGTGTATGCGATGAGCAAGGGGGAGGAAGGGGGAGGGATTAGGGCAGAGTGCAATTTTTCAACAGGGCCAGGCCTCTGACATGATCTCTAATTACCCACAATGCCATGTGTAACCCTAGCCACAGATTAGGCTGCATTATGGGGCTTAATAAAACATGAGCGTCTCTCAGTTTCACTCCTTTCTCTGCCCAACTGTTGCTGTGGCACTGGTATTGACACTGTTGTTTTCTGTGTAAGTGGATTATCGCTCCGTCCAACAGGTAAAGTCACAAAGCCCCAAAGATCTCTGGGTAATTAAGCTAACGCGGGCGGATCAGACGGCAAACTGCCAATGGACATAGTTTCTCACTTACCAATAGTAAACCACTTAAGAGTATTTACAAAGTCTTTTCACTTCAAGAGCTACACAATGCCAGCAGCTGTCATGGAACATTGAGAAACATATTAATAACACTATAATTTACTTTTAATCACAATGGGATTCATTTGTAATCAGAAGGTTTGTACTGCTGGACAATACAGTGGCTCGCATGTCAGAGCACATAGTAAAGGTTTCATAACACTTTCTGGTTAAGAAACACACAGAATTGTTGTTGTGGAGATGTAAAATTAAAATATGAAGTATATATTTTCTGTAATCTGTTTTTGGGGGGTTTGTTTTGCAATTGTGTGATTAATTTGCAGTCCATGTGTGTGTTTAACCAACTTATATTATTTGTATTATTTTTATGGAAATAAGTATCACAAAATAGTAAGCTTTGGCAATACATTGAAATCCAATGTACACATCTTTACAATACTACGTCTAAAAAGCTGACATCTGGACAAAGAGATTTTTAAAGGTACAGGACATTTGGCTCTGATCCAGGATTGACCTATCTTTGATGTGTCCAGATGTCTAGTTCTTAACCATTTTATTATAAGACGACTTGGAAGAAAATCTCTTATCTTTTGTATGTGGTAAGTCCAATACATGCATTATATACCTGTTAAACAGAAATGCAAATTGGTACAAGTAGCGTGTGGTTTACCAAATTAAAACTGGGCATTCCCATTGGGTTGAAATACTACAATATACTGACATTTTTATTAATACTCTAAAATTACTCTCACAATATGTATATAAACATTATTAAGATACGAAATAGAAGATTATATCGGTATTGTTGTCAACACAGTTAACCCTATATTTTCATTGTATCTGCTATAGCATTTTCATTGTCTACCCATTATCTTGAGCATACTATAGCTGCTCAGATAACTATACAATGAGCTGGTACAACTCAAACACACATTCAAATGCATGCTCTCTTGTTGGTTAGTGTGGGCTGTGCCAGTAAGTGCTGCTTTGGGCTATGGTTTTTCACTACTGTCTACTGTGTTATTAACAAATCTATAAAAAGATCAGCTCAAGTTTTCCTTTCCTGTGTAATTGCGGCGTTAACAGCACAGAGCAGTGAGTTGGACTAGTATTTCGATAGAACAGAGCAGTGGAGCGTTTGTCATTGTTTCCAAAATCCGACTTTTCTTTCCCCTTGTTTGTTATTGTTAGCGACATCAGTCATCGTCAGGGCTCGTGGCCAAGACCAAAACTAAATGCATCGTCTACACAAGAAAGAACGGGCCCTTCTCCCTTCACTTTTACTTTTTCAAAGGTCTAATCTCAGAACTTTTTGAGTCTTTTTATGTTGTACACAGTTAGTTAGTGAATTATTTGCTTAAAGGGATAACAAAAGAAACTTTAATAGAGACTAGTTAGTTCATTTTAAAATAATTGTTTTCCAGAATAAGATCAGAAAATATGTTAACTTAGAAGAGTATCTCATTGATTTCAAAATCAATTTCAGTGCTTGATACAGATATTGATACCACAATTTTAACATTATTTTTTGAAAATAAAATGTAATTTTCAACAACAGCACTTTATATAATAATGCAATGTGGTCAGGAAATGTGCAATGTGGACAGGAAAGTCAAAATATGTTTTACTTGTATTGGTTCAATATTAGATCAGGCACAAAAACTATTGCAACAGGGCTGCAATGATTTGAGTGATTTAAAAAAAATTATTACCGTAAGTCTTTTCAGTCAAAAATCAATCACTGTTTGCTCTTTTAACACCTTAACACCTCCGTATAACCACTGTTTGTTTTCATACTCCCTCGCCTCGCATACTGTTAGCGATCTCATCATAGCTCTCACAGTGAATGAATGGGACACAGTTTGATAGCTCCGTTAGCTCCTCCGCTCTCCGCTGACTCCAGCCGATTACAGCCTCGCACGGGCAATTATACCAGCCTGCTAAATATGTCACACGCAATAAATACCAGCTCCTGACAGACGAGGCCCAGTGAGAGAAGGCCTGAATGAGACAGAGGAAAGAGCAAAGTCAGGACAGTATGGATATATGAAAGGCGTCATGCCGAAGGGATATGGGATGGACATACAATGAAGGTGAATGCATCAAAGACAAAACTGATTCAATCTCTTATATAGTGACTACAGGGTCATTGGTCATTATTATGCAAAGGAGAGAAGTACAAAGATTGGACAATATAGGGTACTATTGCCCTCTGTCACTTCTGGGTCAAGTAGATTATAGTATGCTAGTAAGTGGTACTGCTAAAAGTAAGACGCACTATGCAACTTTTCCAGTTGGCGTTGTTCCACCTGTATGTCTCCATGAAGATAGATAAGTTTAATGCCATACTCTGGAACATTCTAGGCAAAGCTTTAACATCTCCATGGATATAAGCAGGCAGTGAACACTCCAGAAAAGTTATATAATGTGAACTTTATGATATCAAGTATTTTTGCAGCCAATTAAGATGGTGGTAACTCGGGACAACAAATCTATTTAGCTGATAGATTTTCAATTCCAACAAAATCATTTATGGGATATTCAATTCTATTTTCAATGTAATAGATTAGCTGTCCCACTGTATCTCAACTGGCCATGTCCACAGCTGCCTGGCTACAAGTTCAACTCCATCCAATCTACTGAATTTATACAAGAGAGTGAACATTAAACATTACACTCGTCACATACTTAATCTCTGAATGTCCATCCATGGCTGTGAATAATCCCGTAAATTAGGTCTCGCTGATGCTTAACACTGTCAGCCTCCACATCCGCGTCTTTGGCCGAGGTTTAACACATTAATTGAACGCTCATTTGCCCGCTGTCCCCTCGGGCTGCTGCTCAAACATGGCACTGACACTATAGCAGCCCATAATATTTGTAAAGGATATTCAGTGAGAACAAGAGGAGGCAGCCTGGCTCAATCCCTGGTAAGGAGCTCCGCCGGGCCCATGCTGTTTGCACAGGACATACCTCAGGAAGCTCCGACAACTGGGAATGTTTGTCCAGCTTCCAGCCTCTTCCATGCATGCAAACACAGGCCATACATGCACACAGTATGGAGACGCTATACAGACAGGGATACAGCACTGTAAATAGACACATATTTCACACACAGAGAAGGCCCAGTGGATAACGCAGATTTACAAGCCAGCAGTATGCATTGAATAGGAGGACTGCGAAGGGAATATGTGATTTTGAGTGACAACTACATGCAGTGATATGCAGAGGTGGGTAGTGATTGGTTACATTTACTTGAGTAACGTTTAGAAAATTTTGTACTATACTTTTACTTCTCTTCTTGAGTAAAAACTGGGGTTCGCATCCTGTGTTTACAAATGACAAATGCTTTATGTAGACAATACGAAATGATGTTGAACAGTTGGGTTTCTTGTGCCGGCCCTTCAGCTATGATTTAGTTTTTCTCATTTTTTTCGTCTATCCTTTGGTACATAATTTAATCAGTTGTTATAGAAGAATTGAATTACTAACTACAACTTGCCAAGACTGCAATATTTTCCACAGTATTCATAACTCGCTCCTCCCCAAACACATATTATTAGTGCTTTACTTGTAACTTTCCAGGTCCCTTCTGAGGGCTCACAGCCATTAACAAATATAATCAACATTTAGCAGCACCCATGGGTCCCTCTAGCAGGTGCTCTGTTCGCCTCTCTTCTTCTTCTCTGCTTTTTCTCGTATAGTGAAAATGCCACCACAGTGCCCCATGGGAGGAGCAGGGCTGAATAATATGTGCGCTGCTCTGGGGCTGGGGATGGTCTTAATTATAGAGCAGACACTAAGGGGGGGCACTGGAGCCCACCGTAGTGCCAGTGTCCCAGGACTGCCACTGCCAATAATTAGCACGCGGATAAGCTCCCCCTAAATAGTACTGGTAGCTTATTGAAAACGTATGTCTAAACAATCAGTAAGTCCAAATAACTTCAAGGGGTGCAGTAGCAGAGTGGTTAGCATGCTTGTATTTAAACTACACTACAATCAACCTCCTATTCCTTCCTATATGCACTTCTCTATTTAATTGCCATAGTTGTTGGCGTACTACAATTTTCTCTGGACTTAAGATTACCCCCATAAAACAAGAGAGTGAATTATTGCTTTTCAGAATTTGTATGCAAGATTGTGTTCAAGTTAGCACACACATCATAAAAACTTAACCTGGACTAAACAAGATTCTAAACTGTATCAAGACCGAAACAAGTCTACATCAGGTATAAAAAAAAGATCAAGCTCGGTGTGAACACAACCCAAGTGGTGGTAATATGCTTCACTCATCCGACTACATCTCTTACAGTCTATAATGAAATGCATAAAGATAAATGACACACACACTTCATTAGATTATTGGAGAAAAAGATATTTTTTGCTTGCCTCCATCTTTTACAGCTTTTTACATTTGTCAAAGCCAATTAAACAGAGATGTGAGCCTTTTTAAGCAAGGTGACTCAGCCAATCCCAGATATATTGAGAAAGTTACAGTGGATTTATATTGACTGCAGGGGGGTCTGGTACATCCTTTGCAGATTGTGACTTGCAAATTAGTTGTTACACCACCGACACAACTATATGTGTATTTGACAAAAGCAACATGGTTTCACATGGGTTCACGCCATTACACACATACAATGACCTGAAAACAGCACCTTCACTGTGGTGTCTGGCAGAAATAGACTTCTTGACGATTCTTTCTGCAACACTGCTCCAAGGTCACCATGGCAAGGCACAGAAGTTAGTGTGGCAGGGTGCAGAGGTCAGTGTGGCAGAGGTCAGTGTGGCAGGGTGCAGAGGTCAGTGTGGCAGAGGTCAGTGTGGCAGGGTGCAGAGGTCAGGGTGCAGAGGTCAGTGTGGCAGGGTGCAGAGGTCAGTGTGGCAGGGTGCAGAGGTCAGTGTGGCAGGATGCATTCGTTTTAACATTAACATGCTACATCTTGCAAGACCCAAGTGAGTCCTGAACTGCACTGCACTTGCAGTCAGTGTACACTGGGTGTTACAGTCGGTTTTAGATTATTTCAAATGGATGCAGGCGCTATTATCATGCTGCTGAGGTAGAATATATTTTGTCTCCCTCTCCCTGTATGTCACAGGTCTTTTCTATGGTATGCATGGCCCTCCCCTGCACACTGCACACTCCTATGAAAGCTATTGTGACTGTGGGTCCGGAGTCAGCAGAACGCCTGAATAAGCCTGTTAGCATGCACACAGCCTCTGCTCCGTCCTGTACTGGGATGGCCACTCATTACTGCAATACATTTGACTTGCACTCATCATTTGATTCTACGACTGCAAGATCAAGCGCAATTAAATCAAAAGAGCAATGAGGTATAACATCACCTGTGAATAACAAGATATCTTCTCCCCATACATAAAACTTGTCACTATTACATTATTTGATTTAGTTTTAGTTTTCAGTCCTACTTTAAGACTTTCAGACTTTCAGCACCTATATTATATTATCTTTGAGTATCTAATGCTACTAATATGAGATTTGGGTTTGGTAAACACAGATGCTTACCAGAAATTATTGCTAAAGATTGGACAATACAAAACGCCTAATGAGAGAAACTAGAGCTGAAAGTCTAACGTAAAAATCCACAACTGAACAATTTTACAATTTTTAAAATTTAATTTGGAGAGCTAAAGCAAGCTAGTACTTTCAACTAAGCTGTAATTAACATCCTTTACTGTTATAATCTTCCATATTTGTAGTTTGTTGACAGGCAGAAACTGTCACCGTGTTAATATAAAGTAATCAAACCTTTGCCGTCATAAACAAATGCAGCAGCATAATAAAACCAACAGGGCTGATAAGATATTCAAATGGTGCGCATCATTTTCGGCACTTATCTGTAGAGAGAGAAGGAGAGAGACCTAGAGCGGGGGGGTGAGAGGGACCACCATCCCACAAAAGCACTCCTGAGCTGGGCCTATCTGTGCTCATATCAGAGGACGGGAGGATATATGAGCTGGGTGGGGCATGCTGGGTAAACACAGGGACTACTCTATGCTATTGCTTTGCACTGGCCAGCAGCAGCAGCAGCGTGTCTGTTTGATTAAGGTATTCAAATAAAGGAGGCCGACAGTGTTCCCATTTCACAGAGCAAACCCACAGAGAGGCCCGGACAAGAGTCTGGGCACACTGCAATTATCGTGGTACATTATGGCCCAGGGAGTACTTTAAATACAGGCTGAACTGATACACTGCTTGTACAGTGTGAGGCCATAAGGCTGTACAATGTAATGCAAATGGATTGTCATATGGAGCCACATGTATGTTCTGACTCAAACATTTGGTACTACTATACTTTTGTTCTGTTTAGGTAAAATCTTGCTCACAGTAAGAAGGTATGTATGCATGCATGTATACTTTTTAAGATACCATTTTTAATCAATAAATGATAGATTAGTTTAATGCCATACTTTGGAACATTCCAGGCAAAGCAATACCATATCCATGAAGACAAAGGCAACTTGGACCCCTAACCAGAAAAGTTACATAGTTTGCATACACCTTTAAGTTAGGCTTAATCCTTGTTCAGGCTTAAGTGTAGATCTAGGTTTTCATGGTTGATATGATAGTCCTATCGCAGACCAATCGCATCATTTTATTTAAAAAATATCCTAAGCTAGTGAGTTTTTCTTTGACCTCTCTTTTGAGGAGCTTCCAAACTTGCATCTCTTTTAAAATCAAACTGAACATTTACTTTGCCTGCTCAATAAACATTTGTGTATCTAAATATCACCAATAATCACATCACAATATTAGACATAGTTATTGCATATTGCATGTTATTCTAATATGAGGCAGCCCTACAGCAAACACTGAGCAGCACAAAGCCATTGTAATATCATTATCTAATGTTATCATCTCTCCTTGGCTGCACAAGAGCACCTAGAGTAAGTAATAAAAGGATGGAGCGCACACAATCACCAAGAAATAAAAAGAGCATTGAACGCATCAAACAAACGTCTTCAGGGTTATTTATTCCTCTTTAGAAATCTACGCTTCCAGTACATTTCCTTCTTGTTTCATTCTGGTCTTTATACAGTTTTTGTGATTTACGGCGCATTACTTCAGCAGCAGTCTACAATAAAGGTCATGAGCCTGAGAGATCTCTATATAAGGAAGTCAATAACAAATATGGATGAATTAACTTGCACAAAATATAAAGAAAAAAATAGACCAGGCCATATAACAGTCGTGCACAAGTGGTTCACTGGAACACTTAGTTAGTAATTAGTAAGAATATACTTGTGGTTTGAGCTCTGTGAGTCACAATGCCACAAAAAGCCATTTGGAAATAAATAGACTATAAATCTACAATACAACTACATTAGTTTGTGCAATTAAGTCATTTAAACATGTTTCCTTTGGCAAATTAGAGGTGGATGAATGGTTTGGTTCTAAAAGTGGTTCAGAGGACTTCATGTTCATAGACTAAATATTTCACTTTTAGATTTTATAAACATTAAAATCCCCATAAAAGCACTGCTACTTTAATTTAATCTCTTATACAGTTTTACTATTACTGTTACGACTGCAATGAGGCATAGACTGAGAAAAAGCCAAACTAAAAGCTAAACTGTTTGTGGACCACAGGAATAATAGTTTTTGCTCGTATATATATATAATTATTACCCATTAATCAACCAGTGTATTTTGTAATACTGCAGAAAGGTTTTCAGGAGTTAAACTTAACCCTTGTTAACAGGACACCAGCCGATTCCACCTAACCCTCCTATTCATTTGCAATTCTAATGCTGGGTAGTTAATGTTACACTACTAACTCTCCTTGGCTCCCAACAGGCTTGTACCCATCCCACTGTGAAAGCCAATTCTGACATGTCAATAATTTAAGTGAACAGTTGTAATTTAGAGAGACACTGTTCTGCACTTGGTGTCACTTTCTACCTTTTCAATTTCACTCTCAATATCAAAAAAAGGCTCCTCTATTTAAATTTAGCATATATACAGTGTGTGTTAGTTATGAGTATATGATTAGGATTAGATCATGAGCTATGGCTTACATTGCAAATTTATCTTAACCTTGCAATAATGTGTTTATCTAGACCCAGATGTATACAACAAAAATGCTAATGATGTAGGCATATGTGAATTAATTGTTTACAAATGCTAAAAACTAATAACTTGCATGATAGTGGTTAAAGGTCCTGTGTTACAAAAAATGGATTCCTGTGATCCTTAAGCCATGTTATAATGTTGTTACCTGATCAATAAATAAATAAATAAATAAATAACTGGAGTGTTCTTTTCATGCACACATGTTTGAGCAACCTTTCATTAGTCTACATCTACATCTACATCTCCAAATCTCAGAATGCTCTGTTCCCCCTTGTTGATGTCATGTAGTGGTATTTTTTAAGTTAACAGATATCTTTTACTTTTTGTTTAGTAATAATTGACAATTCCAAAGATGAAATTAACCAAATGATTCTGGTGAAGGTGCATGGAGTTAAAAAAAAAACAGCAGAGCACGTCCTGTATTGCCGCATGACAACACTGTGGAACAGAGTGTTTTCTGTTTGAGAAGCCTAAACAGGCAGGATTTGTGTGTTAAACATGTGTGAATGAAACAAAATAAAACTGCAGGTATGTTTTTGATGAGGAAACAACATTATAACAGATCAGAAAATAGCCCAATATGGGCCCTTTAAGTTCAGAGAAAGTCCCTTAAAGTTTCCAATTATTTTTTCAGTTTAGTCTTAAAGTTACTACTACAAGATGGAAAATACTGTGCAGCGTACATTTGTTATATTGTGGTTAGCCGTTATTGGTCTGCACACGTTGTATTAGAATAAACTCATACAGACATATAAGGCAGTTTTGATGTAGTTTTCTGGAATGATTCGTTTCAGTTATAGACTTTCCAGTGCCCACACAAATGGAATAAAAACATCCCCAATGGTTTATTTTTTCTGTTATGCTTGTTGTGAGTAAAGACCAGCACTTCAAACCATTTTATCGGAGAAACTACAAGAGGTGCTCCGCTCTCTCATCCTTGAGCCTGTCCAGGTGAGTCACTACTATCTGATTCGGCCACGAAGAACATGGCTATTGCTGTCTATTGTCTGTTCTGTCTACTTTACTGCTGGGAAAATTGTTCATGCTGAAATAAGAGTCTTGGTTGAGACTATGGATGCAAGATTAGTTGAAATCGCAACTTAACACATCACATATGCTGCAATTTACAGTATGAAGTATCATAATATCATCCACAAACAACAAAAATCCTGTCTTTTTCTGCATAAAAAACTCTAACCGTGTAATTTAGTTCTGTAAAAACTAGTTCAGAAATGTGATTTGTGTATTATCTTAGAAGTTCAGAGTTTAGTCTTTATGCTAATTCTTCAGGATGTGTTTAAAATGTCAACTTTGAGCAGAATCATATCATTTAAACAAATTAGAATGCTTGTCAAAAAAAACAATTGTGATTAGATATTTTTCCCAAATTGATCATCCCTAAATGAGGCCTTACTGTGTGTATCTATATAATACCAGTGAATTGTAAAAGCTATGTGAATACATTTGGGGGCATTCTGTACAATTTGACTTAGACTGGTTTCCGTCAAATGAGGACAATTTTTGTAATGACATTCAAATTTTGCATCAAAAGTAGCTAAAATTAGAGCAACTTTAGAGAACATTTAAAAACTGCAACTTGACTTAATACTGCTATTTTTATTCTACAACTAAACTGGATTTTAGCACAGCTCTGCGATGAAATCTAATATAGAAATCAAGGGGCCATTTTCTAACACTGGTACAGAAATAATCCTTAACAGGTGTGAGTAGGCAGGGACACATTTAACTATTTTTCAACACAGGCAAAAGGCAAAAAGTTACTTCAGTTTGTGTGTGGACAAAACTGCATTATAAGCCCATATGTGTTGGACATGTGGATATGATTAAGCATTTGTGTGTGTGCCAATAACTTAAAAGTAAATTCTATATTAGTAAGATTAACATTTTAATAAGCTTTACATTTTCTTTCCAACTGATAATTTTGCAATGGATAGGGTGCAACCTACAACTTTATAGCAAGCTTTCATTTCACATTAGACAACTTCTTGAACAAAGTCAGAGTCCCTATGGTCTTTACTATAAGATTACAAGGAGCTGTCCTTTCTTCTCTCTCTCTTATTAGTGTAATTGGACAGCCATTCACTTTCAATGGAGTTATAAATGCCACCTCAAATGGGACCGGCACCAGCCAAAAGCCTTGGGGGTATCAAAACTTAAAAGAGAGACAGAGAAAGGAGCAAGACTTGTGCCAAGCGGTGTGTGCGGTTTCTCGTTACAAAGTAATTAACGGTACATTACTGGCACACAACCATTTAATCGGTGAACTCCCCGAGGAGAGGCATGTAAGCCATAAGAAATCATTGAGAGGGAAGATAATGTTAGGAGAGCAGAGCAGAGCACAGGGCCAGTATGGATTCTATACAGCCCCTGGTATTCCACATCGGGTGGGACACCTAATGCCAGCTTTGTGCAAAACACAACTGCGCAAAATCACAAGGGGAGTAATGACAGACATGTTAAAGGTTCAAGGGGAAAGTAGAAGATTTGGAAGAGAAAGAGAGGCCAGAGCAAATAGAGGACTGGACAGTAATTGTGCCATGTTTCACTATTAAAGCTGCACTGGGCAGAGGCTGTCAGTGTTTATTCTAATAAAAGTCAATAACGTAGCTATATTTGTTTCTATATAAAGGCATCATACTGTATTATATGTATACAGTATAATACAGTGTAATGCCATTCATTTCAGCATCCCTTTGAAACACTATGGCTTTAACTCTGACTGCACAATGTTTCTTCATGGATATGCTTTACTTTAGGAACTATATTGATTTCTCTTTGCTTTTAATTCACACAAGATGGTTTGACATTACTTGATTGGAAGTGAACTGTTGTCAAGGTTACAGTATTGTTTTCCTTCGTTGCAAGACCCCCGCGCTAATGAACTTGCACTTGTGATGTTGTTTACATTACAGCTGTGGCTTTTGTACCCGTACAGCATGTCACTTTGGAGTTCACCTAACTAAGACTGAGCAGGTTAATGAGCATCGCTTTTTATTGCAATGCTTGATTCACAATATAAATTCATACACTATAGAAAAATGTCTGCGTAATTACTCAACCAGACAAAAAAGCCTTTGTGCCAGTTAGTTTGTTAGAGAAAGTGTCGTTGCCCAAACAATTAGCCGACAAAATCATCCGTAATTCAAGTCATTAACTTTGGCAATCTTCTCCAAAGTGTCCGGTTGGAGCAAATGGCCAAAGCGCACGGCGCGTAAAAGCAGCACGAACAGCACAGAGAGAATGACAGGTGAGGCCACGGGCTTCGGTGCACGGGGGCAACTCGCGGAGCGCCTTACCTTGTTCGGGTGGTAATAGTCCAACGAGCTCAGACAACTTGGGTCAGTTGGTAGAGTGCATGAACCCACATTCGCCGGGGGTGCAGGGTAAAACCTCACGTCCATCTCAGGCGGAGCGACACTGAAGGCATGAAACCACACTTCTCCGCGCGCCCTGGACTCAATACAGTTTGACAAACAAGCCGCGGGGGAAAGCTTGCTGCTACTCGGAGCGCTCTCTCCTCAACATCCACTCTCCGAACTTCCAACAACTCTGGAGATGCGAGCGAGACAAGGATGCCAATTTGTCAAACACTCACTCAAACACAAATGCCCAGACAAGCACGTGCTGGCAAAACTCTCCCGCAGAACCAAAACAAACAAAAGCCTCCTTCCAAATTGATATCCGTGGGTTTTCCAGTAGTTTTACGCGGGATAAGCGCACAACTCAGAACTCCTCATGGACCTGCATATTCTCGCAGTGGTTCCAGTACAGAAGTGCGCGGACTTCCCTCTCTGCCATGCGACCTCTGCCGATAATAAACGGGAAAGAGGAACGGAGGCAGAAAAGGGGGAGGGGAGATTGGTGGCTGCCTTGGCAACCGCTCTCCTTTCTGCAACTGCGCGCTCCTGATTAGCTGCAAATGTAGCGGTGTGCACGGCTGGGCATTATGAATCCGCTAGCATCGGAGCGCTGTAAAAGGGCTGCATTTGGGTTATTGTGGCAGGGCGTATGGGAGGAGGCACGCACACCCTGCTCCCTGCACGCGTACGTACAGTCGGCATTTGTAACTATTTGCATGGCTGGACTACCTGACGTGTTGTGCAGTGCAGACTTCACCTGGTCATGCAAAGCCACGTCTCGGGCCACGACTCAATGCCCTCAAGTTGTCTCTTCGCACTTCCCTCATTTTACTGTCACGGAAAAATCATCTTTAGTCAAATGGGCATGGCACAAAAAGGATTTATCTTTTAAAATAGGAGATTATGTTTTAAATATTTTCCCTTCTATTTCGTGTCTGTGATTTGCATAATGATTTGGCATAGAATTCAATACAAACGGGTCCATATGCTAGCAAAAAGTTTTATTCGGGAAAAAAGACTCATTGGCTAAGTTGTTTTTCATCTAGTTTTGATTATTAAAATAAGTTGGTGAATAGGAGCGGTATGTAACTTTCCGGTACAATATTCTACTGCTTGTTTCAATGCTTTGCCTGGGATTTTCAACAGTTTTAAGCATATCTTGCATCTATTCTTTTTATATACATGCATGTTAAAATACATGTTAAAAATATAAATTCTTACTGTGAGCGGGGTGCTTTCCACAAATCTGACCTGTAACGTTGGCCTGGTCTGTCACCTATTTGTCTCCATGGAGATAGATTGGTTCAGTACCATACTGTGAAAAATCTGAAGTAAAGCAATAACCTGCAGGTGGCTGACCATCCACCGGAAAAGTTTGGTAACGCACCGTCCTTTAAAAGTAAATACAAAAAGTACTGCCTATGTTTGATTTAAGCAACACAAGCATACATAACCTGGCAGACATTACAGTGCAGGATGCAGTGGTGGAATATGCATTCTGTGGTTTAATCTTGGGTGCCATGCAGCTGCACATGTGAGTGTGTGTGTGTGTGTGTGTGTGGGGCGAGAGGGGCTCCCTGACAGCTCTCTGAATGTGATGGATGGCATGGGCCTGCCCTGTGATGTGCATGCACATTTGATGTTGAAATGGCCTATCCATGGGACCATTGTCTTTCAATCATGTCAAGGCAAAGTACAGAAGAGAGCACATTTTCTGCAGGCCCGCGTTATTGCTATGCCACAGTTTACGACGCGATCCATAGCCCCTGTCTACACTCCAGTTTTCCTTTATTCAAATGGTGCAGCTCTTATTTCCAAGGCACCTAATTTGATCTGTTTCTGGGACGCCCTATGGCTCTAAAGAGTGGTGATATTTCCTTGTTATCACTCTTTAACAGCCCTGCAGACAGGCTTTCATTAGAAGAATAAAGGAGCATGTTAGCTGGAGAAGGGTGCAATTGTTTCGCACAAACTATATGACAGAAGCATCGGCCCACTGCTTCTGCTGTTGCTGCTGCTCTGGGCTTCTCAGCTTGTTGCCGTTTGCAACCACAAAAAGCTACAAATTATACAATCTCAATATATTATGTTGACCAAAAGGAGAGAGTGATCATAGTTTAGGAAGTATTTTTAAGTGCTTGGTAAAACACAATGGGGCAACAAATACCACACACTTTAACAATATCTGTATCTTCGCTTCAATTTCTGATGGGCGTGACTGACAGGTGGATCAACCAGATCAGAGAAACTTGTGGTGCATTTGTGTCAAAACAAACCATGGAGAAACAGCACAGAGTTTTGTAGAATCAACAAGCAAAGCACTCTCTCAAACTCTTAATTCTGACAGTGGGATGAGAAGAAATCATCCTTTTGTTGAGACTCCTACACATGATAAAAAATAATTCAAAACTACCATTACTGCGAGTCAAAGGCCATGGGTGGAACATTTACAGCTTTATATTTCTTTTAGGCCCCATTCACAAATTCAAAATGCTCATATAGAAAACAGGTCAGAGTGCAGCTCAAAGGTGATCCTGACCAGCCAAGGGGAGGAGTAATAGGAAAATCTGTGTAGTCGGCTTCTTTTTGCTTTGAACATATCCTTTTTTTTTTAGCTTTGAACATATACTTTTAAAGGTCCTATGTTTTATAAAAGAGTATAAAAATGTCACTAGATTTAACTGAACATGATAGTAGGAATATACTTGTCCTCGCCATTTCATCCTGCTCCATTGGTCCACTGTCTGCCCCTCACCTGCTCTTCTCTCCTGCCATTTCCCCCTTTCTCTCCCTTTCCTTCCTTTCTCTGTCTCTGTCTCTCTCTCGTCAACAATTACTCTCTTCTTTCTCATCTCTCTTCCCCATCCCTCTTTCCTCCTCTTGTTCTCCTGTCCTTTCCCTCTCTTAACAATTTCTCTTTTCCTCTTCTGCCCCCACTCTCTCCTGCTCTCATCTCTCTCCTGGTCTCTCTCTCCTACCTCTCCCCCCTCTCTCCCTGTCTCCCCAACTGCCCTCCTTTCTCTATCCCCCCTCTCTCTCCTGTTCCCTCTCTCACTCTGTTCTGCCTCCCCATCTCTCCTGCTCCTCTCTCTCTCTCTGCCTACCTTCCCTCTCTCTGTCTCCCTCCTCTGTCTCTCCTACTTTCTCTCTCTTCCTGACTCTCCCTCCTGCCATCCTTTCTCACCAGCTTCTCTCTCTCCCTCCCCATCTCTCACTTTCTCTCTCTCTCCTGCCCAGCGCTCACAGGGTTAACTGGTGGCCCTGTGCCATGGCTTCATGGGAATGGAATGTGGAGTGCTGTGTGTGCAGGGCTCCTTTCCCAGCATCCCTCACTGCCCAGGCGCATGCTAATGATCAGTATTATTGAAGCACAATTGATGGGCTAGCAACCAAACAAGAGAAACTAATTACTACTAAGGCTTTATTGTCCTTTAATTACTGAAGCTCTATGGCAATTAACACACAGAGAGACACAGTCCTACTTTAATCTCAAATAAATGTGACGGCGATGAGACACTGCAAGATGAAAGGTAGATAAGATGATTTAGCTTTTGGTTGAGTTTGGAGAGTGATGGCTAATTTGAGAAAAGTTTGAGACAAAAGAAGTGCCGAGGACTGAGAACATTTTTGACAAATTAGTTTTTTTAAGATGAGACCTTGGACAGGCAAAAATTTTTTTTGAAGGTGTCAGTCCGCTATAAAACAATTATAACGTGCACTGTAACTTTTATGGAGGATCCGCTTGTCTCCATGGAGATTTTATTGTGCTGCCCACAATGTTCCACAGTATGGCATTAAACTTTTATCATACATTTATTCAATTACAGGTGTTTTATTACTCAGACATACTTTGAAAACCAAACCATTAGAGGGATCCATTCTCCACAGACCTCAACCCACAATATGTCCTGGTGGTGTCACCTAACTGTTTCCATGGAGATAGATACATTTAATACTGTGGAACAATCCAGGCAAAAGGTAAAGGATCTCGAGAAAGACAGATAACAGACCCTCCACCAGAAAAGTTACACATTGCACATTTAAAATAATCACTGTACTGTATATGCATTATAGTTTTGGTAGTTAATATTTTATTCAGTACATAGAGATTTCAAGCACAGTTTTTATACATTAATTTAATGTAATAATAACAAATTCAAATTTTGTTTATTCTGAACATTTGTTGTTTTTCAATTCAAACCATTTATATAACACAGGGACATCACAATTTGTATTCAATAAGTAGATCTAATGTATTATTCTAGCCTTTTAAGACAGAAAGGTGTAAGGCAGGCTGATTTTACAATTCACCATCTTGCTGTACAGTGGGGAGCATTTGCATTAGATAATGTTTATTTTCAAAATCATTTTCATGGATTTTTGTGTCCAAATGCAAATGTGTTTTCACCTTATTGATTCCAGACCTTCAGCTCTTTGAATATGTCCATAATAGACTTTCTATATGATGTTGCAAATTAGTTCAGGGACATATTTGGCTGCTGTCACAAACAATTGTGCAATGCTCAATACATTATGGACAAAGGAAAAAAAAAATCCCATAAAAGTCTGATTATTCATTCACTTTCGTCCATTATTTTCTACAAATGTTATGTTTCAGTATACTCCTTTGGACTACTGTTTGGTAGAACTTAAAGGTGCATTCTGTAAGTTTTCTAGGGAAGGGTTCTTTTCTCCATGAAGATCATTGCTTTGTCTGGAATGTTATGCTATGGTCATGATATAGTATTAAATTGTTTATCTTCATGGAGATCAAAGCAGACCAAATTACAGGTCAAATCTGTGGAGAGGTGACCCTACTCACAGTCAGAATTCTGTTTGAGTAGTTAAACCACCTGTAACTGAATAAATGTAAGGATGAGCTGTTTAACGTCATGCCGTGGAACATTCCAGGCAGAGCAATGACATATGTAAAGAAAGAAGACGACAGACCCCAAACCAAAAAGTTACATAGTGCACCTTTAAACACTTAAGCATAGCATTGATAAGATTATGGTGGTGCAGTCTGAATAATATTAATCACAGGGCAATAAAACAGAATATTCCAGAAATTTGGAATATTTTGTCAATCATTAATTACCTTGCATCACTCAATTTCCACATCTTTCTTAACCATAAGAGCCAGACAAGAGCTGGGCTAGTTTAGCTAGTGATAATCTGATATGTCTATGCAAACCACACCCTCAGGCCAGTCACAGACACATGCAAATAAGACAGGCTAATTTGACTCAGTAGTTATATAAAATATAAATTACAATAATATAATCAACTTGACATGTTTGCAATGTAGACCTTTATATGTTACGTTTATTGTCACTTTTCATTATGATTTTCTGCTAAATTAGTCATGTGTAAACCTTGCTGGTATCCAATTGTAAAACTACTGGTGGAAATGCTACACCCAGTCTAAATTCAGTTCAAGGGCTTAAACTAAATGTCAGTGATGTTTGTTCTCAGAATATCAACATTTGGACATCAAACTATCACTTTGATTTGAATGTCATGAACCAAATGTCAAATTAAAGCGGGGCTGTAGTAAATGTTTGCAATGCAAAACATGTTCATAAAGAACTTTGTTATACGTTTCAACTGACTAACAGTCAGTGAAAATAAGAATAATACAGTAAGAGTATTCTGTTGACTACTTAGTGGTGATTGGCAGAACAATGTGCAACAGAGCTGTACATTTGCACTTTTCAAATGTGTTATGGAAAATGGAAAATAAGAGGTAATTACAAGGATGTTGTAGAATATGATATTTAACCACAACTTTAATTAATAGTGTAGTGTAAGTTTTCTGGTGGGGAGTCCATATCCTTCTCATCTCCATGGAAATGTTTTTGTTACACTTGGTACAGTATGTTCTTTTGTATATGTATATGTCCTGCAAAAAAAGAAAATAATAAAAACAAATCACCTTGAAATAATGCTTTCTAACTGTGCCCATGCAGTCTCACCTAAGACTTGTAACTTGACCTGGTGGTGCCACATTTCTTTTTACAACATAGAGAGCAATACTATGTCGACAGAGACAACGAGGTGACAGACACTTCGCCAGAAAAGTTTGGAAATGCCTTATTATTTTATTATTAACATACAAAATATTATTTAGTCTCAAACAACCTTTTTATATTACTGATATAATCTGTGTGGACCTGACCAAGCCATTACATCTATTTGACAGTTAATTATTAATTAATCATTGCATTTATATAGCGCCTTTCAAAACCCAAAGCACTTTACTGTTCATTGTTCATTCACTCCACACTCACTGATGCCAAGCTACCACCACAGCCGTCCTGGGGCAGACTGACGAAAGCGAGGATGCCAATCTGCACCATTGGCCCCTCCGACCACCATCAACTCTCATGCACACTACACTTTCTTACTTACATATTTGCAAGGAAAGAAATGTTGCAATAGTTTTAATCACCTGGAAAACATTGCCCTTTCACCTTTGACCCCATGCCAGTTTGACCTTGCTTGTTCCAAGGGGGCGTGTGAACCACCACTGAATCAACACGTCAACTAACGGTCTAAGCACTTTCACATCATGTGTAAAGATTATTCATTTTTACTCAATCATATAGATTTAACTCTCCAGCACTTTACTAATATAAACTGGTATAGTGTATAAATCATGTATGTACTAAATGTATGTACTAAATGTGTGCTGATCCTATAATGTCCTAGATGGGCAGATGTCACGACCTCATTTCTTCAGAGGTCAGCTCCTGCTCTTTAAGCCTGCGACTTTTGAACCACTGCACAGCGATTACATCCATGTGTGATTTCTGCAGAGCTCAAGTGGGCCACCTCAAAATCAGGTTCAGGACAAGACAATACAGCTCAAGATCCCTCTGAGCACTCTCTGACTGATACATGCATCATTTTAGGAATTGAAATAAATAAAACATATGTTAAAATAAATAAATAAATAAATAAAATAATTCAATAGATTTATTAAAAAAAAATAGTGTTTTAGTAAAAGTTAATACTGGGCTTGAATTAACAGCAACTTGTACTGTGATTTACTAGTCTTCTGAGTGAAGAGTATCAGACATTTTTTAGGTTTGAGAGAATGACAGCAAAAATGGCTTTAAGCAAAAATAACTATGACAGTCAAAGGGAAAAAGTTACTACCACTTCTGTGTCAGATTCTGTGTCAAATTTTGTGTTAGATTGTGTGTCAAATTGAATCAAATTAGTCATTCACATTTAGTTCTGATGTATAAAATCTAACCTGCTCTTCAAATGGGGTGAAGTGTTTGTGAACCACTAAAATGTGAACAGATAAGAGGAGACTGTTTAAAAAAAAAGTAATCCCTTTAAAAAAAAAAAAGCAGTGGTTGCACCAAATTATTATTATAATTATTGCACTCTGGAATGTAAAACATATGCAGATTTACTAATAAATAAGTATGTAGTATATATGATGAGATTTTTCTTAGGGCAAGACATGAGGCATTTTGAACATGGAACATTTGGTCCCACTCCTCACGCGGGTTTCAGAGCGATGAAAAATTAGGATGGTTGCCATAGCAATGAACAATTCAAAACAAAATATTCTGGCCAAGAGTTCTGAAAATGTCAGCCATAAACAGGAAACTGAAACCCATTAGATCTGTCATTGTGTTTTGAGAAATCACAAGGCAAGTCATTTGTTCATATTGCCTATACTCTTTTAGCACCACAGGATTGCCTAAGACTACATTACTCCCTGAAAAAAGCTAACTCCCAAACCTAACTAAACCCAGTTGTAAAAAGCCTGATTATGATTTAAATGACATGACATCCTCATTGTGTCACGCTCCCCTGGATTCAGCCCGTAGCTTAATGAAGGTGATGACTGGAGGGCTCCCATGTTCTGACTGTTGATTTGTACAGAGCGTTGCCTGTACCTCCAGACCCACTACAGCACAGACCACGGTGAGAGGGGGGCTTGTCAGTCTGACCACGTCTCATTTAGCACCTCATCTCTCTGAAATTCAAGAGACTCTCCTAATCGCTGAGAGCGTTTCAGCCGTCATCAGTGGAATACATGGCAGTCTGCAAAATCTCAACATTACACAAAGACATTTCTACATGCAGATGAAGTTTCATTTGGGGTAGGGGATTTATAAAGCATGTTGACTGGAGCGTTAGCTCTCTGTTGTCAAAATATGCTGTAACTGTCTCTAAGATTCTGTTCGACAGCACTTATGTGCGTTAGCTAAAAAGTTACTGTGTTATTTTCTGATGTATGTTATAATGTTGTTTCCTCACCATAAATATACCTGGAGTTGCGTTTTTTATTTATTTAATTTTTTATTTACACATGTTTAACACACAGACCCTGCATATTTAGGCTGTTCTTCTCTCAAATTGAACACACTCTGTTCCATCTTTTGATGTCATGTGGTAATAGAGGGAGTGCTCCACTGTGTTTTTAAACACTATATACTTCACTAGAATCATTTGGATTATTATTTCAGATCCGGAATTGTTCTCTACTGAACTAAAAATAAACGGTAGCTGTTACCTTGAAAACTATAGCTACATGACATCACAAGGTGGAGCAGAGCATTATGAGCTTTGGAGGTGTAGACAGACTATAAGGGATTATTACTCAAACATGTGTGAATGAAATAAAACACAATTCCAGGAATGTTTTTGAGAAGGTGACAGCGTTGTATGGGTTAAAGCTCACAACAGTCAATTTTGTGTAACATAGTACGTTATAGCAAGACAAGTCTAAGTACATCACACATAAGAGTAAAAAAGCTGTCCTAATTCATACAAATTTACCTAAATTGTGGAGGCAGTAAATGTATCAGGTGCAATACATATTCACCAGAAAAGTTAAAGTGCATATATATGTAGGTGTATTTTGAGCAACTTCTATTGATTTTTCAAATACCAGTGCGGTATTTTGTTTTCCTACTCAGAACTTGGTGACGTTTGCACATTGAACTTGGTCACTTTTGTCCGTGCAGAAACCCTATTCTTTCCAAAGAGGCATATGGCATCATTCCCCAGTGAAAATAGTTTGTCATTCAGGCGCAGGGATTATGAGTCATCCCTATATAAAGAAATTCAAGCATCCAATCACGCGCTTTTCATACAGGCAATTAGGATTCTTTTTGATGAGCTGAAATTATAGATGTTTTTATCCAACTGGAAACAGCAAAGAGAAAGGGGAGAAATGAGGCTAATTTGAATTCAGCCATGTCTTTATGAGAGCTAACCACCATTCACAAGTCTCATTCAGGACAAACAGCACACTGCACATTTTAGAAAATCATTTGGTCAAACATTAATGTTTTAGAATAATGATTTAAATTTGTGTTTTTAAAGTTTCATGCAAGCTAAAATATAACTACTGAACAGAATGGATCTAAATTTGAGATAAACAGCTTTAACTTCTAGCTTTGTGAGTCACATCTTATGTTTATTAAGTTTTTATGGGGTAAAAAAAACATTCAAGCTATTCACTTTCAGCACTTCCCTTTAGAAGTGATCTCTTTGAAAAGTTAAAGATACACTATGTAACTTTTCTGCTGGGGGGTCTGCTTGTATTCAGGGAGATGTTACTGCTTTGCTTAAAATATCCACAGTATGTCACCTTATCTATCAATAAGTCAACTCAAAAACACATTTTTTTTACTGTGAGCAAAGTCACCTCTCCACAGAACTGATCTGTAACTTGGCCTGGTGGTATCACCTGCATGTCTCTGTGGAGTTAGTAAGCTTAATGTCATATTGTGGAAAATTATTGGGAAAGAGATGTCATCGCCATGGAGACAAGTAGGTGATAGCCTTTCCACCAGAAAAGCTACATAATCCAACTTTAACCTCACCTAAACTAGCTGATAGGTGTTTCACTTTTACATCAGCGTTATGCATCATTTGTTTACTTTCCAACCAGAATCATGGCTTATAACTGAATTCTGTGTTAACAGGAGTTTTAAAGCAACTTAGCCATGTCAAAGGTGGGTGGCAAAATATCAGTTATAGCAGTAGAATTGTGCAGATATGTTACAAGTCCTTGAGAGAATAGGGCAGTGTGAGACATAGTGGCACTTTGCAGTCTGACTTCACACAGTGGAGCAGATCAGCTGAAGGTTTTGGAGAAGCTCTTTGGTTTGTGTGATGAAGCACTGGATTGAAGGACTGGGTTAATGTTCAAGGCTCATTTGTGATTAATAATAAAAGAACCATGAGAGAAATGGTAATGAAAGGAATGAGCATCTAGACTCACAGTGGGTACATTTACATAGCCAGTAAAAAGAGATAACTAGAATGATCCGATAAGACAATAGTTAGATCTGTTTTTGGTGCATCTTTGCATTTAGATAATCGAAAACATCTGACGTGTTGGTGAATCGATTAATTTTTAGAGTAACTGCTGTATTTGGAAGACAAAACCTGCACAAGTGTGAACAGTCAGAAAGAAATCAGATAGCTACTCACATACTCAGATACATGTTTACATGACATTTCAACAATCTCATAACTCTAAATAAGATAAGATTCTGATTTTTGGTGTTTTTTGCAGTATGAGATCCTATTCATAAGTTTTAATATTCCTTTTAAATATATTTTTTTTCTTATATTTATTGTGTCCACTTTATTACCACATGCCCTTTATTATTAAAGGTGGACTATAATAGAAAAAATACACCTTTAAGAGCTGTCAGAACAAATGAATACTGATCCTATGCCTTCTTTCTTCTTTCATTTATAGGAAAACACTGTGTATTTGTAATTGTGACTATATGTCACCACTTATTATTACTGGAATGTAATTGTAAAGTAATGTATAATTTGAGTGTGTGTGCAGCTGCCCAGGAACTGCAGGAAGTAGCAGTAGCTAAATCTGATACAAATGGTCCATGACAAATAAAGAATAAACTAAACTAAATGTTGTTGTTTTTTTTCCTTTATATTCTTCTTTTAGGGCTGTTAAAGGGCCTATAACAGGGGTTTTCAGCTTCGGTGAAAGTGAGCCTCCCCGTAGAGTAGGTAAAGACAGCCGAGCCTCCCCCCTTCCCCAAAATCCCATCTGCCCTGCCCCACACAGGCCTTTGAAGTAAATGCAGCTTTTGTGTTCCTGCAATGATGAGATTCAATAACAACTAATAATATATATTTTTTATATTGTATTTTCATATTTTTTTAAAGGTGCACTCAAAAACGATTTTTGCAACAGCAAATCATTTCCAACCTTATGCAGGCCTAAGTGAGGCTGCTTTTACCATCACTGAACATCAATGGGCTGATCCAAATCATCAGAACATGCTAAACATTTGTAAACAGTGCCAAAACTACAGCTGATGACACCTGATGGCTGAAATGGGCACGTGTCTGGGACTTATATTAAGCACTACTGCTGTTTCCCGGACCTGGACTGAAGGTCCATTCCTTGGTCTTGTGCTATCTTCTGAGCGCATTGGTCAGATTAGTCCGGAGGCTCCGTCCTCTGTTGTGCTGGTTCCAGACGAGGATGAGCAAGACCAGTGCGCAAGTGTGGGGAAAGCGAGAAGCACAGTGGAATATAGATTTGGGCGAGTTGTCTCCTCTCTGCTGAGATGGAATCAGAAAACGATACATTTTACAGTTAACACACACACGCACCATTACTGACATCAGTACTACTGCAGATGTGGAACTTTTTTTTTTTCAAGTGTGCGTCGCGCCTCCCCAGTGGCTCTTAGGCGCCCCCCAGGAGAGGTGCGCCTCACCAATTGATAACCTCTGGCCTGTATTAATCTATGTTCATCAAAAACATACCAGTAGTTTTGTTTCGTTCACACATGCTTAACAGACAAACCTTGCATATTACACCTCCATACACCTTCACTAGAACCATTTGGATAATTTCAGCTCAGGAACTGCCAATCTCTATGGGACAGAAAGTAAAAGGTAGCTGTTAACTTGAAACCTACCACTTCATGACATCACAAGGTGGAGCTTTGGAGATGTACACAGACTAATATTTACTTATGTGTGAATGAAACAAAACACTAATAATCTAAGATTTTGGTAGAATAAAAGGATAAACTCAGACCCAGGTCCAGTGCCAGGTAAGGCCTTCTCTGTGTTGGACGTGAGAGCCCACATGAATAAAATATCCTCCTGAACACACAGTCCGACACTCAGAGGGAACAACAATATCCTTTTAACACTCATTTCACTCACAGTGCTGTCCTCCTCTGCCTGTCTCTCTACTCCACACACAAACAAACATGTTCAGAAGGAAAGAATACTGCTCTGCCATTATAGAAGAGGAGAGAGACAGAGAGGAGACAGAGGAGAAAGAAGTGTAGAGATGGGAGAGAGGAGAGCAAGAAAAAAGGGAAAAAAAGAGATTGAAAGGCGAGAAAGAGAGAGTATGAGTCTAAGGGGAGAGAGAGTAGAGGGATAGAGGAGAGAGAAAGAAGAGATAGAGAAGGAGAGAGAAAGGAGAGAGAGGGACAGAGAAAGTGTGAGTTAAAGGGGAGAGAGAATAGGTAGAGAGAGAAAGAAAGATAAAAAAGAGTGAAAAGAGGGAGAGAAGAGAGAGGGAGAAGCAGAGAAAGGAGAGAAAGAGAGAGCGAGTGCGAGTTAAAGTTGAGAGAATGGGGAGAGCTTGAAGGGGGAAAGAGGGGAGAGAAGGACGCAGAGAGGGGAGGCTCTGAGTTAAAGGGGAAACGGGTGAGAGGAAAGAGAGTGAGAGAGGAGGGAGCGAGGCAAAAAAGAGAGGGACTGGAAAGAGGGGAGGGGATATGTGGGGGGATGGAGGTAGGTGGGGTGGGGGTTTGATGGTGATGTAGATGATGTTTTTCGCTTTTCTGTTCAGGCTGAAGACACTCCCTTGCTCTCCTCTCTCTCCCCTTCTCTCTTTCTATCGCTCTCTCTCATTCACTCTCTTTCAATTGCTCACATGGAACAACACCAACCACAATGTACCGAGTTAGTGCATTTGAACACGTCTCTTTGTGCCCTGTTACCTATCACGATGATTGCCCCACCATTATGTGATTTCATACTAAAACACACATTCTCCTAAAAAAAAAAGAAAGAAAGAAAGAAAAATCACATGTATCCGCTTGTGATAGAAAAAAAATATATATATAAAAACTGTATTTTTGTTTCACAGTAGCACAAAATGCATAGGGAAACAGAGGGTCTGAAAACCACAGCTGCTTGGCACTCGCAGGCTTCCTCTTTGTCTTTTATCTGCTCCTGTAATGTGCACAGGTGCTGCTTAATTCAATTGGAGAACGTTGCCATGGTTTTACATTAATATATTTCCATGTTACCATTACGACTGTTGTCATGGAGATGATGGGACCTATTTGAACTGAAGCCGAGATGCTTTTATACAGACTCTCCTCTCTCTCCTCTCTGTACTCTTCCATTTAAGTCACATGGTCCACACACACATTTAAGGCTTGACTTCCTTTTACCATTGTATACGCACATTTACATAAAATTCTACTGTCTAGTTATGCAAATGAGGTGATGTCATTAGTTTAAAAATTGGCTTTCCTCTTATCCCTTATAGAATCACATCATGCGATTAAAGGTGCACAAAAGTATATGACAAGGCATAGTTCATTTAAAATAAATTAATAAATACCTTTGTTGTAAAAAAAAAAATGAATTATACATTATTTGCATTCAAATTAAAGTATATCTTTGTAATATACCAAAATGTTTCTTTCAATACACAATCATATTGAAAATCAACAAAAGCTTAGATTTAGGCTTGTGTCTATAGACCATATATATGAATGGAAATAGTTAAAGCGCTCGCCGCCACGTTCCAAACAGAAAGCGCGGCAGGGCATCCGGCTCCTTCTGACCCTGGCTCCAATGGAAATACATTGGAATACTGTGGCCCCTCTCTCTGTAACTGCTGCTGGTCTTAAAAAGTTCGTATTAACCCGCTCTACATGATCCTGAATTTTTCATTTCTCTATTTTGTTTCTAAATCAAGATATGAACATAAATAATGGACCAATCAGATGCTTTTATTCCCCTAGCATTAGCAACAGGTTTGACTGCTAGCTAGTGTGTTTCATTGCTAAGTAAGCCTCCTTCCTGATTTCCGGTGAGAAGGGCAGGCACATTTAACAATCTCAATCGTGATTGGCTCTTGTGGTTGCTATGCGATGTGGAAGACATCTCCTCTTGTATCATTTGGAACAAAATATGTCACTTATAATCATTTTAATAGTTTGGGGCTTCGATTGTTGTTTCTGAAAAATCAACATTGTTACTAGCATTTTTTTTTTTCATTTTTTTAAGTAGTAGGTCCACTATGGATCACATTTCTTGAAGCACTGTAGGCATATCCCTAAGCCCACTCCAAAGAGCCCCAGTGATTTTTTTTAACAGGTGATCCGTTTAAGATCTCCAGGCCAAGTTCTGCAGTCCCTGGGCCACTCCTCCATCAGGTCACCCCCTCATTCTGGGCCACCTGCCTAGAAGCTTGCACCTGTCACACTCCACCTGACACAGGTAAGTGTGGCAGGATTCTCTGGCAAACAACAGCATGCTGGAGTCAACTGTGAGGCACAGCTTTTTCCTCACTGGGTTTCGGGGGTAGGACCTAAAAAAAAAGTACTTGTAGTAGTAGTAGAAGCTGTATGATATAGTATGTATCTCTATCACACTCTATTCTACAAGTGTAAATAACAGTAGAAGTAGGGATAGCTGAATTTGTAGAAGTACTAGACATCTTGCGCTCTCTCTCTTTCTCCCACTCTCTCTATGGTCCATTGCCAGATTTAAAGCTTGACTTCACTGTTCATTTTCCCCTTTTTGCACTAACTGTGTGTTGCCAGAACAGAAGAAGTATTTAAATTGTACCTGGCAACCAGCAGCAACACTGAGGGATGAGGCTGTGTATCCTTTCTACTCAGGGCATTGTGTTTTTACGCCGATACGTCGCTCACATTCAGCAGAACAAATAAGAGCTAAAAAACAGTGCCTCAAAGTAAATGCATCTATGGAGCTTATCACAAAAGAAAAATGTATTGTTAAAATGGACACATGGAACAATTCTGGGTATTTTTTTGTCCTAAAAAAGTCACATGTTACTGCATAATGTGGGGCAATATATTCAAAAAACTGAATAAAACATTTTGATCCTCTTTCAAGTTTCAAGAAATCAACTATGTATGACATCAGCTAATAAGACAAAGCTTATAAGACAATATAACTATGAGTTGAAAAAGTAAGAATCATTTCAGTATTAAATGAATGAACCAATGCGTGATAAACAAGAAAACAGACAAATCAGACAAGATATGACATTTATAGAAGACCATATTTAATTAACACTTTATACTATCTATTTTGAGACTGAAGATTGCTCTCTTAGAAATGTTTTTCCTGCAATTGACCCAATCTCAACCACCCTGCCTGTAATGGTAATGTTTATTAGCATGATGACAATAATAAGATGTTATTTTCTTAGTCCGTCCATAATGGGCTAAAACCACACACTGTATAAAGCAGTGGACTAAGGAACTGTGACGTCGCCCATAGCGTTTGGGTCCAGTCAAATGAAGCTCATGATGCTACCAGTTATAGGGGCAAATTTGGTAGCCAGGTTCCATATTAGGAATATAAATTTACCACAATAAAAACCCCAGTATCATGTAGAGCAGCTTAATATGAACAGTTAAAAACCAAAGTAACGCGGCTCACAGCAGTAGTCACAGAGAGAGATGACAATTTTTCAATGTAAAGTCAACTGGAGACAGAGTAGATGGAGCCAGATGGAGCGTCCCCATGTTCACTCCCTATTTGCAATACGGCGGCTGGCAGGGTAGCTATGTCCATTTATGTATACAGTCTGTGGCTAGGGTTAGGGTTAGCACACTCTTGGTTGAGGCTCAAGTATTGCACTACAAGTGAATGGACAATAACATTAACACATAGATTCAGAAACATCACTAATGTATTACAATTACACTGCAAGTTTCTGTATTTTTAATCATCTCTTTTTGTAGCCTTTTAAATAGTTCTTTGTATGAGACGATATACTCAATCTAATTTAACATTTCTCCAAAACAAGTATTTTGATCTCATAATTTCTATCTTTCAGCTCTAATTAGCATAAGGATTAGCCAGTGCATGTTTTAGGCTACCATCCTCCAAGCATAATTACATTGCATTTCAATAGAGTGCTTGATCTTAGTTTGAATACTCCTAATTTAGACTATATCAGGCCATAGAACGTGTAGAATAAAAAGATATGGAAAAAGCAGGTTGTGCAAAATGATAATTTGTTTTTACAGTGTGTGGGTGAGTCTCGCAAAACAATTTAGGAGCTTTGATTTGATTGCCAGAACAAAATGACCAAAAACATACGACATTGAACAGAATTTGCTCTAATGCTACCCATTAACTTTGCTCATTGCGTCAAAGCCTGGCAGATTGAAAAGGCCTCATTCCCAAGAGGATAAAAAAAATAAAATAAAGAGACTAATCAGGTACAAAGCTTGGCCTGCACTGGAAACAGCGTTTGCTCCAAATCAAAAACAACTATGTAAAACGCAGACATTTTTTTTAACATAGCCTAATAGGAACATCTAATCGAGACACGCTTATTTCAATTAAAGTGATTGCACACTTTCATAAAATCAATAGCGCTCCCTGGTTCCGTAATTGCTTCTTTCAATCAATTTGATGCATTTTCTAGAACAAAAGGCAAAGCAGGGGTATTCAATTTACTCAAGCATACCAAAGTTGATGGAAGGCTTGTATTGGCTATTAAGGCTTTGCTTGTTTTTGTCTTCTCCAGGATGCCAGTGGAATATCTTTTCAGAAGCCAAGTTCAAAGTCACCTTGTTATCTGTGGATTTGGTCCATGATACCACTGTAACTCATTATATCAGCCCCACAAGAGAGGGGATGTATTAGTGCTGGGTATCTCGCACAGATGAGATGCAAAATATATCACAATTCTTCTGTTACTTTGTTGATATCGACCCTGGTCTCCATAATGAC
Organism: Odontamblyopus lacepedii; assembly: GCA_034769755.1. Lineage (NCBI taxonomy): Eukaryota > Metazoa > Chordata > Actinopteri > Gobiiformes > Gobiidae > Odontamblyopus > Odontamblyopus lacepedii. The sequence continues at coordinate 28,827,978 of CM068345.1, read as the reverse complement.
TGTGCTTAAAGATACTGCGGCACATGTACACGCACCTGAATCCAAATAAATACATAGGAAATGTAAGAAAAGCAGCAGCCCACAAAAAGAAAGTGGGCTATTCTGACAGCTTTGATCCATCAGCAAACCGTGATGCAGAGCCGACTCAAAGGTGCCCTACTTTCTTTGCATTAACCCAGCGAGAAAAGCACTTCTGGATCTGACACGTACTGTATTTTAGGCCAGTGTTCCCACAGTAGAGCTCCATTCAAACCAAATAACTTACAATGTGAAACAGGTTAGCAGCTTCCTGTATGATTGGTCACATTTTCAACTATTACAGTGGGGTAGAATAGCTGCGCACAGCCGGGTACCGGTATAAATGTTCTGTCCCATTCATTTTAAAAAGGTTGAAAAAGCATTTGTAGACAGCACAGAATAAATGGAAAGATAATTGTATTTGCCAACAAGTAATAACACAATCACTGTCAATAACTGCAGCTCCACTTTCACTAATGTATGCAGGATTTGTGGAATTGAAATGTAAACTTTCTTAAACCTTTGTTGCTTGCAAATTTGTGGTGGATATAGTCACAGAATAAGAATGTCAGAATGTCATTAAACTACACTGAACACTTTTACACAGATAGTAATAAGTTCTAACAAGGCTCTGGTATTCCTCATTACAAACTATGTGTGTCCCTGATTGGTTAATCCACCTGTCAGTGAGGAAGATGAACCGCTGAAGACTCAAATCGTAAAGTAATGGACGTGTGTTTTCTACATCTCATGCAACAATCACCAAAACATTCCATGGCTGCGGTTTACCCACAATAATAAAGTGCTAACTCACCCTCAATATTAAAACTAAATAAATAATACAACAATTGTATGATTTAAACTTGAGATTTTGAGGCGTCTTATCATCCACCGAAGAGACCTTTACAGATCATTCATATTTAAGGGCCACTCTCTCCATTTCTGGAAAGCATTCAGTCAGTGGCAGTGAAATATGAGACTAGAAAAGTGTTGTTTCGCTGCTAAATCTTTCTCAATATTCCACCCAACACCACAGACTTTCAAAACACAATTTCCTTCTTTCCTATAATAAAAGCTGTCTGTGTCTGAATCTGCAGACTCACCGCTCTGTGCTATTCTTACACAAACACATAGTGACATGATGGTTACTATGCCTCCTTTTTGACACTTCATTTCGGACGAGCAAAAACGTCAAAAATGTTTAGTCACGCCTGAGTGGACTTAATTACTGTCCCCTCGGCTGTCCCTGAACGCAGCATCTCCACTAATGGTCCTGCGCTACAGATAAAATCACATTTACAAGACGCAGAGAGCACTACGTCTGATTTGGGCCATATAAAATATTAACTGTGATGTAATTAAAATGACAGTATTTATCCCATGACCTAAACTAGCAATGACTTTATTATTAGGAAAACACACATTGATAGAGCAATAATGATGCCTGCTATAGTGTTGGAGAGTTTAAACTTATGAATAATTTTACAGATAATAAATGCGGTTTCTATGGTTACGCAGCATGTAGCTATAGGAGTGATGTATGTATATGATTTTGTGGTAATGTTATAGCAGTCGGAGCATGAGAACATGATTAATGTGAAGATTTATGAGCCTCGTGCTTTTGTTTTACTGCAGGCTATAAAAAGTGGAGACTTCTTTGTTTCATCAAAACAGAAAATGTTGGAAAATGTTTTGAATAAAAAAATATATAAAATAATAAAAAATGTGTTCAACCTTTGTCCAAGGCCAATTTTAATTTGTTAAAATCTCAAAAACAACGTTGTAAGTTGTATTAGTGAGCAAAGTTTAGAAAACACAGAAAAAAATATTTTTTAGAACTACAAGTATAGATGGATTATAATTATGTGACAAAATGTACAATTTTGCACAAGCTCTAAAACTGAATATGTTCATTTCAATATTGAGCAAGTAGCAAAATTCCTAAGGGAGGAGGTGTTATGCCAAAATATGATCACGATTTAGAGTGTAGATCACAATTGGGATTTGATTACATTTCACTTATAATGGTATAGTCTAGTTTATACTTAATATAAGAGGCAAGTACCACTGTGTACTTCTACAACAAAGTACAAGCACTTTGAATTACTTTACTGTGCAAATTGTGCCATACAAATCTGCCTTGCCTTCCCTTGTGTTCTTCAGAGGGTTCACCTATCAGTCCCTTAGCACATGGTGGAGACATACAAGGAGAAGATTTGGAAAAGTGTCTGCTGGAAGCATAGAAAGCAGATAATTACAGGGATCAGATCAAGATTTGATTTATATTGTTGTATCATATATCACCCTTCCTAACACCAACCATACAAGAAGGGCATTTACCTGCGTACTAAAATATAATGTAACATTTTATAGTGGCAAGTCAGTTTAGTTTGTATTTAAAGATCCTATATTACACAAAACTGAATGAGCTTTAAGCCATGTTAGAACATTCATGTGCTTTATTTCATTCACATGTTTGAGAAACCATGCGTTTTTAGTCTGTCTAAATCTCCAAAGTTTAAAATGTTCTGTTCCTTGTGATGTCTTGAAGCTGTAGTATTCTTTTTGTTTTTTTCTTGCATTTTATTTTTTCATATTAAAACAAACAAGTATACAGAACAAATGGTCTACTTTTCCAGTTTCTCCATAATGTGAACTGACCTTTTCTTCAGTAGATTGTCAATTCCAAGGCTGAAATTATCCATATGATTCTAGTGAAGTTGTGTGGAGTTTAAAAACACAATGGAGCACTTCTTGTATGATCTATACATGGCATCACAAAATGAAACAGAGTGTTTTCCGAAGTCAGCCTAAATAAGCAGGATCTGAGTTTTAAACATGTGTGAATGAAACAAAACACAACTCCAGGTTTGTTTTTGATAAGTAAATAACATTATAGAACATCTACTTCCTCCTTTTGTGGTGTGATATATGTCATTGTTGAACAGGGATGAAAATGTGTTCACTTTTATAATGAAATATTTCCAAATCTAAACTAGACAGATCAAGATTGTAACTGACTCTATCTTACACTTCATTTTAAAACTGTGATGTCTCTGTAACAAAACTGTCCACCATGTGTAAAAGCATGAGCACATGTTGCAGTGATGAGGTCACATATCCAACACTAACACTGATGTGAGATTAAGAGATAATCTGATGAGACGTGGATGACCTAGAGGTTAAAGATCTGACCATTACCCACAATCCCACTTGCCTAGAGCTTTCCATCTATATGGTCTTTTTTAGAACTACAATCCGAATAAATGATATGTTCAGTGCTATGAATTTGAGAAAAATGCATGTAATTAATGAAACTGTATTATCCCCGTGACCTCGCGCTGAAGCTGCGCTGTGATTGGACGAGCAGTCCTCTGTCACATAAAGTGTGAGAATAGATTTGATTTATTCATGGCAACAGAGAAACACAATCAAATGACAACAAGGGTTCACATCAGAAAGGGAAAAAGATTGTAGCGGCTAAATTAAACTGAGCAAATGATAAACCGTGACAAAAAATGAATTGCAATGTTTGTAGTTTTACTATAGTTTGAAATTAACAAATGTAACAAATGTAAATGCTTGATATTAGAAACAATTTCACATATATATAAATTGTTTCTATTATCAAGAATTTAAATTTGTTACATTTAAATGTTTATTTTTGAGTCAAAAAATTGAGTATTGTGACAACACTAGAACAGACTAATGTAATATAACTTACACCACATTTTGCATGACCCACTAAAACAAAACCACAACCTAGATCTGAGTCCTGACCTCACCAGTTCACAATGCCAGGAAATGAATATGGCACAGCACTAGGGGGGGTACTGTGTGTGCCTATGTAAATGTTAACGGCTGCTATGACTTTTTACTGAGGTTAAATTTTAGATTGACATTCTTGACAATGTAATATTCTTTTGGTGAAGTTATTCTGAAACATACATCTCTCACTTTTGTTTAGGTACTGAATGCCATCTAACAATAACTTGCAACTCACATCCAAAAGTGTAATCAAATAAAAATGTAAACATTAACATTATCTGTAATACTCAATATAATACAGAAAATTGTATGGAGAAAGTCTCAAGTTCTTATTTATTCAAAAGTCAAACAAGGAGAGTGTTCAAAATAAACATTTAAGGATTATTTATAAAAGTAACACAACTTGAACATTCTTCCAAATAATTGTCACTCTTTTAAGTAATAAATACCAGGCTTTTGACAAACTAAAATAGTTTTTGAAGAATTACAGTTATATAGTATATAGTATAGTATATTTGGAAGAGATGTCTTTTTTTAATGTCTTGATTTGGGTAAATCAAACCTCTAAAAACGAAATAAAGCTTGTTCCACAAATAATAAGGAAATGGGCCGACAATATAAATAAGAGAAATTGATTAAAAGCTAGAAATAGAAAAAAGGCTGACGCGTAACTTTGGATGGAGAGAATTAGAGGAACAACCGTTTATATTTAATCAGTGTTTAAAAGAGCAATTACTGACAGAGTGCATCTCCGCAGTGGAAGACAACAAGCTAATTACAGCTAACAAAGCCCCAGCAGACAGGGCTCCTCTCGTGAATGAAAGAGCACATGGCTGGGCACTGTGAACTGTTCTGCTGATTTACAAAGTATTCCTTTGTCTCAGTCACATTTTCACATAGGGCTGTAAAATTAATTGCAATCAAATCAAAATCACAATCTGAATAGACATAAGTAGCAAATCGCAAAAGCCGAAACTGACCCCAATTTCTTCCACAAAAAACAAAATATCCTGTCTTATTCTGGATTAAAATATCTAACCCTGTAGTTTAGATCTGTATAAACATGTTCTGAAATGTTCTTTCATATAATAAGTCAGTTCATATTTCAATCTTTTTGTCATCTTCTCTCTGAATGTGCATTAAAATGTGAACAGAATCCTATTGTTAAAACTCTGGATGTACACATCCTGCTTTTTCAGTTCCGATATTGATTCCAATACTAGAACTATCTGCTTATTCCTAATATCAATTGATACCAGTGCAGAGACTGAAATCGAATTTATTTCTTTTGAACAAAAGTAAAATGAGACAAAACTGATCCAAATGTGTTATGTAGTTCTTATTTATCTCTAAAATAACTGCAAAACAACTTTGCATGAATAAACATTTGATCATTCTGTCCAACCAGGATATCGGCTGAATCGATATTTGGAAGTCAATATCTGATCTAACAATTTTTCCGATACATCCCCAATCACAAAATATTTTTCTTAAATTTGTTCAACCCTATTTCACAGGTCCATATTTACCTCCACTGGACTAAGACATGTACCCCCCTCTGTGTGCTGTCTCCCACCCGCCCCTCCTTTCCTCTCCTCAGCTTGTAACCTGAATTCAGTGGCGCAGTGGACCAATCGATCACCCGGAGTCCTTTTTTTTTTATCCCGGCAATTTTCCTCCGAGGAAAGAGGGAATAATGTGAGCTAACAGTGTGGAAAATCAATGCTCCGCTGGCATAGAATAACTGAGTGTGTGTGGAGGGATGGCAGACGAGTGGGCTGCACAGGGCCAGGCTGAGGGACAGAGGGGCAAGGCTACCTCTGGCCTAAAACACTGACTTATAACTCCAGGTTAAAAGGAGTTTATAGTGAGAGGGAGGCTATTTTAAGTTTATAACACAAGATGAACTAGGCAAAAAAAATAAAAAATTGAGAGCTGTGCAAAGGTTTAACTTAGCAAAACTGCTATGCTTTGACAATGTCTCAGTATATTGACTTGAAGAACATTTTTTCAAAAGTGTCTACCTAAAAATGAAATAAGTGAATATATTTTAATATAGTAGTGTCATCCATGATCTCTAGTCTCAAACTTCAAAAATGTTTAAGATTTTATTTTTATTTAATGCATCACTACATTATATTCAGTGGTTACCAGAAGTATTTGTCAGTAGAGATGCACAATCCAGTTTCTTTAGTTCTGATACAGATATCATTAAAGATATTGTTGATCAACTATAGTACAAGAGCAGAGACTGAAAATATAAATAAAATGATGTTTAAAAGGTAAATATAGTAGTAGATAGTTTAGTGATAAAAAGTTTTCAAATTTGGTTGTGTTTATTGCATTGAAAAACTAGCAGGTAATGTCCCACCTCCAGAAAGTACCTTTAAAATATCTTTTCATTGATGATGGATGATTGACAGATCTTTTGAAGTAAGACATTTTGGATAGTATCAAAATATTGTCTTAAAGGTTGCAGAAGTAAAAAAGAGGTACCACTTTATAATGAATACATCATACATGAATACATAAAACCTGAACAAGACTTAATTCATAATAAACAGAACACTTCTTTAAGAATGATTCAGGCTTAGTAACTCTTATTAGAAATAGAGTTTTTTGTTGATCTGACACCAATATAATTAAAATCTTGTTCAAACAGTACAAGATCAGAGACTGAAAATACCATTTCTTTCCTTAAAACACAGAAATAAGGTCTGGCAAAATTGACCCAATGCATTGTAATAAATATCTTTAATAAATGCAGAAGAGTTTTGTATAACTAAAAGTTCAAATATATGAGATGTACTGGGCCAACAGTAGCCAGCAAAATAGTCTTGTACATTAATCGTCAAAACCAATATCTGATCCAGCTAATTTTTCTGAATCAAAGCTGACTGTGTATAGTATTTGTATCAGCATGCCTAAAAGTAGCTCTAGTTAAACAATCATTTTTGGGATTGTGAGTTGTATCTGAAAATAAACTTATTTTAAAAAAGCGGAAGCATAAAAAAAACTAAACATATTGACTTTTCATCCGAAAGAGTATTAATCTCAGTGCAGTGTGATTTGAATCAGGAGCCTCTGTCAGCACCTGGCCTTATTTTTGTTCCTTTACATTTGTTTGTGAGAGCGAGGAGCAGAGGCAGCGCAGCACAGACACAGGGCTGCCGTGTGTGAAATAGGTTTCATAATCAACAAGAAACTGTCATCTTTCATAAGGCCACTGTCACAGGTACAGCGTCTGTCTGCATGTGCCTCCCCTTCACACCTCCTACACACAAACACAATGTAAAAAAGCATACACAAGATCTACACTGCCACCGGGAACATCAAACCAGCGGTCCACAGGTGAATGCAAACAAGTGCAGAGGAATATATGGAGATACAGGTAAACATAAGAGTGAGTGGTTGTCGGGGATGGGACTTACCTGCTTGTGTCCGTTGTGTGGCCCATGTTTTTCATATAGTACAGGTGAAAGGCTGAGCTCCAGACTTGACCCTGGTGGCCAAAGTTGCAAAAGCAGAGTCCAGTTGCAATACCTATGGGGATAAATATGAACAAAACAGTGAATTAAACAACGTTCTGGTGTAACTGTAGTAATAAATGTAGTTAGTGATCATTCTGGTTGTGTTTATTGCACTGAAAAACCTGCAGGTAATTACCCACCTCCAGAAAGTTATGCACTGTTCCTTTAAAATATCCTTTGATGATTTGGTATGTTACTGTACTGTATTGTGGTGATATCACTTTTTTCAGTGCAAAAACACCTGTATATTAGCTTGTACATAAGGAAAATTTGTCTTTTGAAGTAAGACATTTTAAATAGTAAAAATATATTGTCTAAAGGTTTACAGATAAGACTTAATTCAGAATGAACAGAGTTTTTTAAAGAATGATTCAGGTTTAGCAACTATTTAATTAGAAATAGATCACCTGGCTGAAATATATACTGGTTTTTAGCGCATAAAGCTATCAGCCTTAAATCTCCAACACAGGCCAATATTTTGTTTTGTATATAGCTATAATTTGAACACTTTAGTGCAAAGTGATAACTGCACAAAATGTGACTACACAGCTCTTGACAACATTTATGGTAAAAAGGGGCTGGGGAGAATTTGTAGTAAATATAAATAAAATAATCTGAGTACATATCAACCCTAAATTATCGTCTATCAATTCCTGTGGATTTTTAACAATTGGTATCACCATCAGCCATGAAAAAAACATACCTATACTTAATTAAGGAGTAGGGTTAGGAGTGGTATTATAAGCCTAAATCGTTCTTAATAAACAATGTGTTAATTATGAATCAACTCTCTTCTTCTTCTTTGCACTTTATGACTATTAAAAATGCAGTTATTGCAAAATGTTCCCATGAAAATTTTTTTCCAAAACTCCCATCCTGAGTTGTTAATACATCAGGTGATGACTTTATTCAGTTTACACATGCACCATTTAAGCCTAATATTTCCTATTGTAACACAACATAATCAGGGCCGTCTCTTCATTAGTGACAGTGTGTTGTTACAAAGCAGCGATGGCTCTGGAGACAGCAGTCATGTCTCCACACGCCAGTTACACTTTGCATGATCCCTCCCCCAAATTAACACGAGCCAAGATGCAAAATGGTTCTTGGCATGTTGCGTTCCATAATTATCCATGGAACAAATGGAAATATCATTGATGTTGTGTTCTTAATCCGAGCGCAGTCAAAGTCAAACAAAAGCGCACTGGCATATTTTTGGCTCCCGAGTGTGATGTGACTTAGGTTTGATTGCTGAGATGGAGCACATGTTTCTACTTATTAAAAATGTGTGGCCTGTCAGTGAAATGTGCAAAATGAATTGAAAAGTGTCATGATTGGAATACATAAAATAAGATAATCCTTGTTTTTGTATTGTGTAGCATGGGGGGTAACATTTAACAGAGAAAAGACATCACAACAGCATAAGACAATGACATTCACCACTGAACATAAATAAAACTCACTTGTTTTTTACTATGTCAAAGTTTTTAATTTTGAAAATCCGGTCACCCTACTTTTCCATAAATAGGCCGACCAAGTGCCTATTAATAATGAACAATTTCAATAAAACAATAATGAAATAATTGAAGAAAACACACAAAGATTAACTACTTCTAATGGTTTAATAACAAAAACACCTAAATCCAAGTGACTTTTGTCTTTAACCTTTTCACATCCACCTTTCTCCTTATGTTTTCTGTTCAACATTTTTGTCATGTGCTGAATCCAACGAGTAACCCACTCTTCTTTGTCGCCTTTTAGGCCTATGCAATAAGGGTTATTCAAACATGTGTGAATGAAACAAAACACACCTTCATATATGTTAAGATAACAGTAAGTTTCTTAATGCTCATAAGAGACCATTTTGTGTAATATAGGACCTTTAATATTCAGTCTGAATGCAATTTTCAACACAAAAAATGTTAGTTTTTTTTTTAGTATTCCCATGTACTCTTATTCTAGCTCTGATGTAGATCAAACAAGTCAAATTTTGTCATATTTTATCAACATGGATACTTTTTCAAATTAGTATCTAGTTTTCATAGTTTAAAGTATGGATTTGGATTGTAAGCTGTTTTTGTTTGCTTTTCAACTGTAGTCTTATATGCAACAAATTGTGCCATTCAAACAAACTGTCAGAGGGGTGGCTGCTGGATGTTAATTAGAAAAGGTGGGTCAAACGTCTTAGCCCTAGAAAAACAGTAGTGTCCAGCCCTTACTCTAGTGAGTACAATGCTTCAGCAGTTGGTAGTCAGTATTTTTTTGTCATTGAATCACAATGCAGAATTATTGGGGGCTCTGCGTGAATATTCTCAAGTATAAAATTACTTGTGCTCTATTGAGTGCTAGTATTTTGGAGAATGCAAAGTCTAAAAAAGGTGTATTGGTGGAAGTATTCAAACTGGTTGTTGTCTTTGAAAAGCTGAACTCAAATCACAACATCTTCCTGCAAAGTACAAGCTCTCAATGTGGATTGTAAGAATAGAACATCAATTTCAGCACCACTTTTATGGAGAGAGACAGAGCAGCATCCCGGGAGCCCTCCTCTCAAACACAACCTGCTATAAGACAAATATTATTTAAAAGAAACTTCAGATATGTTGTGGGTCTGCAAATTTGACTTTATAGAACGAGTGGTGGAAATAACATTACCATAAGCTTGGTGCAACGCATGCATAATAGATTGTTGTTTTTTTACTGTGCATATGGTAGGAGCTGGATTCGCTTCAAAGTGCACCAAATTTGCATGATTCGATGTGAGGGATTCTGGGATTACAGAACAGCACTCGTCCTCCCCCCTCCCCTGCCTCTCTCTCCACTATAGAAAGGTATCACATTCTCACAGATGGCAGAAAACATTGCGGAAATATTGCCATTACAATACAAAAGAGTAAGCACAGCAAAAGTGAGAAAAAAATGGAAAAGCTATAGCTCCAATTTGCAAGTCTTTTTATATGCGTTAAGAGTGATGCAGCCAACATAGTATTAAAAAAGTGATGAAATTGTAATTCATCATGTCTCTATAAATATTTTTGTATGTTTGTTAAGATTAATGATTGAAATTAACCTAAGATCTCATTTCAGTGTGGCCATAGTCTTTTTTGATGGACATTGAGTTGACCATTTGGGGTGGTAGAGCCTTAAGATGAAAGATATAAAATATATTTGTACACAGTGAGTGTTAAAGGTGCACTGTATAATTTTTCTGGTAGAGGGCCCACCAGTTACTTGTCTCATGCAGATGTTATTGCTTTAGCTTCAATATTGAATGCATGTTTTTAAAGGTATTTTTGAACAATAAAAACACAACTGAATAAATGCCCCTTATATAAGTTAAACACCTTATTGCAGAAGATTACACGCAAAGAAATAGCTCTCCATGAAAAGTTACGCAGTGCACCTTTAAGCATCAATAATATTTTAATTATTGCTGATGAAAAGTACAATACGTTTTGTAGATCTTCACAATGGCAAAATGGTGAGCACACTCAAAAAAATGTACTTTATTTACTTAAAAGCCTTGCCTCAAGCGGTTGCATGCAATCACATTGAGTAATTGTTGTAAAGCGTGCTTATATAATATGGATTTAACATTCTTCAATTGGATCTATGCAGATGGATTAAATATATGCAACATATTTTCATTACATAGTTAATACTCAACCTTACTGACTACAAAATACAAAAAACTGTATTGCGTAATTCCTTTATGAAAAATGTCATAGTAATTACTCAACATACTTAGGTAAATCTAAAGAATTTGTCTTCTTAACCCTAATTCAAACTTATTAAGTAAGTTTTATTAAATACCATTACATAGCACTTACATCACTCCAGTAACTTAATATTATGAATAAAGCACATTCATATTTACTCAATGCGGTTATGCAACCGCTTGACGCAACACTGTTAAGTATCGATTACAAAATCTAGTCAAGTTTCCCAGAAGTGAACAAAGAACAGCATCAGAAATCATTTTAAAACAGTTCTGCATTTATTTTGCAGTTTTTAGAACATGACACTTTGTCCTCAGTAGTTTTTGAACCATCCAAGTTCCAGTTATATTAAGGAATTTTATTCCATAACTTCTATTCAGTATCAAATGCTTGGATTTATATGAGTATGAACATGGCAATAAACAGCCATATATAAAGTACAATACATTTTAATATTCAGCAATATTACACTTAATTTGAAGACTTTCTGTAGTGTTATTCTGTAACCATCTTTGAACCTTTTAAGTGTATTAATGTACTGACTAGTTGACTAATCGCAAAAAATCACTTCTAAATTTGATAGCTCACGCTGTACAATAATGAGCTAAGCAATAAACTTGACGAATTATCGTTTATACTTCTCTTAAAAATAACACATTGAACTTATTGGAATGTAATACAGTTTAATTTACGTGTTCCTTTTTTAGGATGTGGGTTTCTGTAATGCCTAGTATATTTTACATATATAAAAATAAAATATGGTAAAGTCAATCTACTTATAGCTTATTTTTAGAACTAGAATTTTGTTAGACATTTTCTTGTTATCAAGCTCCATCAACACATTTTTGAAAAATTCAAAAGTACTTGAGATCCCGTTGGTAGCTAAAGTTGAGCACATACATCAGTCCAAAGAGCAAAGGGAAGGCAGAGGCAACATCACGAAGCTCTTGCAGTACAGTGACTCCTTCAATGATGATTCCCACGTCCTCTGGATCTTCATTGCCACCATCATCCCCTTCATGCAGGATGGCATAAACGCCAAGGCGGTCTTCAGCATTTACTGCTGGGCATTAGGGAAATCCACATCCTAAACAAGGACAAGAAAGACTTTACTACATGTTTTTTCCAATAAGTTAAATGTAAGAGGTATAAACGTTAATTTGTCAAGTACCGCTTGGACTGTCACTAATTATTAATTTAGATGTTGACAAGTCGGTGATGATTTTTCACAATTAGTCAACTAGTCAGTACATTAATACACTTAAAAAGGTTCAAAGATGGTTACAGAATGCTACTACAGAAAATGTTCAAATGAAGTGTAATATTGATGCAAATTTGATTATATTTATAAAATTGCAGAAATATTCTAATTATATAATAATGAGATCACCTTTATTACAAAATACCTTTTACATATAATAGAGTCTGCATTGTTAAGTTAAAGATTGAAGTTATTAAAAATTGCAATAATTTATAGTAGACTAGTTAAGATTAGTAGATTAATCAGGCCTATGTTTCACTACACATAAAACGTTACAAAAGTGGTTAGTTAAAGGAAGCCAATAGCACAAATGACAGCAATTCCTTGTAAATGTTGTAATAAAAAACAAATACAAAAGTTAAAAATAATTCCTTTATAATAATAATTCCACTTTAAATGAGACTTGGACTGTTCAGTTATGTTATGTTCAATGTTTCTTTTCAATGGTTCAGGTCTTAACTAACCAGTGCTTGGGCCCAAATCCAGACCAGTCTTTTGTGACCTAGGCTAAATTAATGACCTACTGGACACTGATGGCGTACATATGTTACAAAAATTACCTCCCTGGGACATTATGAACAACATGATACTGGTTAATCTATGCATTTGCTCATTGCACATTAAACTCAATAACACATTGCATTTTTAGTTGCAGCTATGGACATGAGTTTGTAGAGGGCTCCAATTGATAGGGTTAGGGCTGTGCACGTGCCCCATGCAAAAGCAGCACTGGGGTCTATTTTAAGTACAAAAATATTAAAAGTTGGTCCCCCTGTCGAAATGTTGGCATGTGTAAAGTTGTACTCGGCAACACTAAAGAAAGCTATAATATAAAAGAAAAATTGTTTTCAATCTTGTACACATATGAATCAGATGTACTGGACAAAAATAGTTCACTACATCCACACATACTTTAAAACCATTAGTCATTAACAATAAGCAAGTAAAATTCTGATATTTCCCTCACAGTTACTAACATTTCATACAATAAACTTACCACGTATTCTTTTATGATGTTGCTTGGGTCTTCATTCAGATACACAGCAAGGGCCTTCAGGGTAAAACATCTCCTTGTGTCAATGGAGTCTCTCTAAAATAATAATAATAATAATAATAATAATAATAATAATAATAATAATAATAATAATAATAATAATAATAATAATAAATTGGGGTAAAACAGAATATGTATGCAGGGATTTCATACTTAGCACTACTTTATTCATTCTATGTGCCAAAAGTTAAACCAATTTTATGCTAAAACCAAAAAAAAAAAAATAATAATCAATTATATTGTGACTTAAACTTAACATACATTTTTAAAGTAAAAATTTTAATATCAACTTTTTTATATTTTATTACCCTGTCATATTTTAATACAATGCAAGTGGTTCTGCGTTGTAAAATTATTCCCAAGTAAATGTAAAATGACAAACCTCATCCTGTTGCTGTCGTGCACTTCCGTCCACAGTCCAGGCGAGGCGCAGTTCATCTCGATCCAGCCGAATATACCTGCGGGAGTGACCGCGCATACACCGGGAGGATTTACACGGTAATAGCCCACGGCCTCATTCCCAGACTTCCCTCGTCACCGGGACACAGCATGGGGCTCCACAGGCCCGTCTTCACGTCACCGCGGCGGGTGCGCAACCTCCGCGGCTTTGCTTGTGTCTCCGCTCACACACACCCGCCGACGGGTCCGCCCCGCGGTCATATGGTCTCCTCCACGGAGGGTCCGCGGACCTGCAGCGAGCTCCAGCCCGAGTCACAACGAGCGCAAAAACTCTGCTGACTTAGGCTACATAATGATGGACGTACGCAAACTATTCATAAAAGCCCAACACATGCTCGTGAAGTTAATGAATGGTAATTAAACCATTACCAATAAATCCGAGCGAAAACTCCGAAGGCGCTCAGACGTCGCTGTCCGTTATAAAGTCTGCGCATGCGTGTTTATTCACATTTGAGAGCGCAACAAAGCCATAGTCAGCTACGGAATCCCAGAAGGACAAAACTCTTGCATTTTACTCAAGACCGTTGCGTAATCCCTTACCAATAGTCTTGAGTAATGCCAAATGTATTTCATAATAGTTACACAAGCATTTCAAAAATGTGTGAAAAATCAAAGTATTTAAATAAAAACAACAAAATACACTTAAGTAAAAAAAAACAAGAGCCACAATTCATTTTTCTGAGTGCATCCTATTTAACTGAGTAGGCAGAATAAGAGGTGAAATTAATGATAATATTGTAAATGTCATTTTGAAGTTATATTTATACATTTTATGAAAAAATCTATGGAAAAAGGCTTATGCTGCAGTTGTAACAAAAATATGTAAAGCAATATTTCAGCACTATTCCTATAGGGAAAGTTTATGCAAATGATGCAGAACATTTGGAACTTTATGAGTGAGTGGCAAAGGTGTATGAGTCAATGGTGAGCAATGACTTATTCTACTGTAAGAGGTTGAAACACATCTAAAATGTGAAAGCGCTGCTATAATCTGATAATAAATATAAAACTCTACAACTCTGCTAAATATTTAGTTTGTACCTGATATCTAAAACAAGAAAATCAAGTAAATAGTCATAGAAAAGTGACCAATTAGCTAAACAAACATGCACATTTATCAGTCCATGGGTTGAAGAAATAATTGTGGGGTAAAAACAATATTTCATTATTTATCATGGGGACTTTTTCGTTGTACTAGTGGGAAACCATTTGTTATTTTTCTTTACTACAATCAGATCTGAGCTGTAAAAATAACTTCAATGACTCATTATAGATGCAAACTATCTCATAACGTGTTTCATTCTGCTATTTATTTATTGCACGTTACTGTTTTGTTTTTTTAACAATATTACCTATAAATTTAGAATAGTTAGTTGGCGATTACTTTGCATTAGGATTACTGTGTCAGTGGCATAAATTAGTTTCAATATTACTGTTTATAGGCTATATTTACTTCAGTAATATATCATAGTTCAGATGTTTTATCATGACAGGCCTAATTGTGGTACCGTATTACTTACTATCTGGCCTTTGAATAAAACTCTTGCATTTCTTGGCTACAAGTAATGACAAAACTGAAAACTACTTGGTTTTATGTCATGCTTTGCCATGTCTGTTCAGCTCAGTTCAACTATCAAAATGCAAACTGACAATGTATTTTGAGGAATAGTTTTCAAAAGACATCCTAATGACCTGATCTTTTTTCAGATTTGACAGGTATAAATTGGTAAAGATTTGGGTCAGAGTCTCGGTGCGACTGTTACTTGTGTATTTTGACAGCCGACATTGAGGTAAAGTGACAGCTCGTTCTCGTGTCAGAATAGACCCAGCCAAACACGGCGCTTCCTCCCGCAGTCATGTCTCCCTCCTCTTCATCACTCTCAGCCTGACACCAAACAGAGAGCAGCAGACAGGCCCCAGAGGCTGCTGCCGAACAAGAAAAACACTAGCTCAAAGTGGTATCAACACCGCAACATTTAGGAAAAACAAATGACAGACAAAAGGGAAAAATATCACACAACTGATTCTTTAGTTGTTGAGCTGTGATTTGTGAAATAATAAAAGAGAACCCTCGGCATTAAGGAGAGGAGAGTTAGGGGTACCTTTATACAACAGACTGAAGGACTGTGATCATCTTTTTATAAGTGGTATGTGCATATGACAGGTACTCATGACTCATATGACTCATTTTTCTAAAGCACAGTTAAGACCTTCATTATTTAAGATGTTTGCAACACTCATTTTCCTATTTAGGCAATTTTTAGACTAACTTGGACTTAATTTTTTTTTAAATCATGACATCACAAAGGGATTTCCATAACTGTTGCCTAGCCAAACTCCCCTAATGTACACATAAATTATTATCTGACAAATACAAAGAAACACCTTGATTTTGTTGTATTAATGGTTTCCTGTGCTGAATTTTTGGACAGAATTCTGTAATTTTCAACATATTTTTCAACTTTTCTTTACAAATTGCTTCTTGATTAGAGTAAAACTATAAATTATATTTACAATAATCCCACCAAATTAAATCTAAATGAGGCAATCATGAAAATCTGTCAAGCACACTTTAATCTGATAGCTACGTATATGCATTAAGAACACCTGGATAGTCCTCATTGTAAACAAAAGTCAGGTTTAACTATTTTTGTTTTTGTTATCAGCTTTTATTATCTTTAACACTGGTTCAATATCCGCTATGGCCTACATAGAATGGTTGTTTAAGACAGGCAAGGCATCCGGCATTAACACCTACCAACATTTCTGTTTCGTTTTAACTCATTTAGGAATGACAAAATTCAAAACGTAATAATAATTTTGTTTGGAGTCCTGCCAACAGGCAATGTCACAGCAACCTTAAACTAAAAAGAATAGGACTGTCAAAAAACAACTGCCATTTTCTCATTTCAGTAAATTGGAAAGAAGAAAGAAGTTTTGATGCAAGCTATGAACGTCCTCTCTGACCACCATCAATGTCAAATGAACACTTACATACATTATAGGTGAAGTGTCTTCCCCAAGGGTATAACTACAAGCATCAGTCAGATCTACAAAATAAATTGTTTAAACCATGTACTTTTAGAGGTTGAAAATACTGGGAAAAGTTTTAATATTACAAAAAAAAGCAGTAGTACAGTATGGGCTAATTAAATCAGTAAAAGTTTCAAATATTCAAATGGAAAGTGACCTCCAAAAACCTTTATTATGCAGTATCCTCCTTATACTGACTCCTTCAAGAGACTGTTGAATATGCATGTTCTTGTACAGAAAGTTATCAAGTTTTCTCCCTTCTGAATTTTAATTTCTTGTAAAATCTGCAAATATTTTAATCAAAACCACAAGTGACACATTTCTCATCAGTGGTTGGATGCTGTTTGACAATGAAGTGCAGAATGAGTAATGCAAATGAAAGTGAAACAGTGTGTCTTTGAGGCAGTTACCGCGCAAGTGGTTGTTGAGGTGATTTTTTTTTACCAAATATGGGCAGCTCTGGGACATCAGCTGAGTGTCATGGACTAATGTAGACGGATCAAAACCTTCTGTTGAGAGCTGGTATTCTTTAAAGAGAAATTTACTTTCACTGTGTAATGGTCGACCTGCATAACAAAGAATGGGCTGGGTGATAATGATAAAATGAAATACTGATGCAGTTCCTATCACATTCTGCTTTATGCTTTTATGCTTTTATTGGTTTGATCTCTGTTTAAAGGAGCACTATGTAACTTTTTTGGTGGAGGATTGGCCACCTGCCTGTCTCCATGTCTCAAGTTATTATTTTTACATTTTGTTCCAGGGTATGAACGTTTTATGCAAACTTTTCTAATGCCATGGTGACAAGCAGGTGACGGCAATAGCGCAAGAAACTGGTCAAATCTGTGGAGAGGCTGCCTCACGTGCAGTGTTTTTCAAGGTATTTTTGAGCAATAAAAACATTTATAAAAAGAAAACATGGAAAATAAGTGCAATGTCATACTGTGGAATTTCCCCCACCCATTCCTACTTTTGGTTTGCCTCTATTATGGTCTAAGTGAGTGACAGTGAAGTGTTGAACACTGTATTTAATTAAAAGGCAATATTAATGTATACATGAATAAGGAAGATCAACATTGTGATCTATTGGCTCCAGCAAACTGTAAGGGGACTTCATGGCATATTGTAATAAGAAAGGTCCATAACTACCATGTTGTTTATGTTGTCATGTAAATATTTCATGATTATTTAAAGTGGTAAACCTAATTAAACTGTAATTGGCTGTTGAAGTCTATTGGACCTCTCAGCTGTAGGTATATGTCATGTTTAACTAAACCTCTCAGACTTTAATGAAACCTGTTTTAATTTCTGTTTGCCTTGTTCCTCCTCTGCACACTATCTCCTGATCCCCTCTGATTGAATTCCCCCATAAATGATTCTTCTTACTTAATGAAATGCAAGCAATTAAAGTAAAAGCCTGATCAAATGGTGCCCTACTGTCAGTCAAATTTGCTGACATGTAATTGAAAATGCCCCCTTTCTCTTGCCCTCCGCAGCCCTGTAATGTGGATCCGTTTAAAAACAGATCAGATTTCGGGGCCGTAACAACAGGAGGAGATGATACTTAATCAACTAATTGACACGACAAAGACCCCGGTGATGTGTGCCTTCCATAACATCTGCCGCGCTCATGTTTAATGCTAAATTATTCACCAGAACGAGCTCCACGCCGCACTGTACAGTAATATGGACACTTAAGTGCACTTCGGAGAGCAAAGGTGAAAGGGGAATCCAAAAGAACAACATGGCTTCACACTTGGTTTACTTTACTTCTTAAACAAGCATATTGGCTATTTCAGTTATATTGTTTAATTCTGGTACAAGTGATACATTATGTTGCACTACATGTAATATTTATAGACTAGCAAATAAGTTAAAAACATATATGTCTTGCTTTGAGATTACAATAATCATCAGAAATATGTTTTAAATCAGATGCCCATCCAAATGCAGTCCACCACATTCATTTAAGCTTTGGACTGCTACAAATGTGTAGTGTAAAGAGGTTTCAAATATTTTCAAATAGTATACACTACTGTTCAAAAGTTTGGGGTCACCCAGACAATTTTATGTTTTCCATGAAAAGTCACACTTTTATTTACCACCATGAGTTGTAAAATGAATAAACTATAGTCAAGACATTGACAAGGTTAGAAATAATGTTTTGTATTTGAATTTTTTTTTCCTTTAAAATTTGCTTTTGTCAAAGAATCCTCCATTTGCAGGAGTTATAGCCTTGCAGACCTTTGGCCTCTAGCTGTTAATTTGTTGAATGATCTGGAGAAATTTCACCCCACACTTCTAGAAGCTTTTCCCACAAGTTGGATTGTCTGGATGGGCACTTCTTACGTACCAGACGGTCAAGCTGCTCCACAGCAGCTCAGTGGGGTCTGTCCATAACACTTCTTTCCGATCTTCCTCTGTCCAATGTCTGTGTTCTTTTGCCCATATTAATCTTTTTCTTTTATTGGCCAGTCTCAGATCTGGCTTTTCCTTTGCCTCTCTGCCCTGAAGCTGCATCCCGGAGTCGCCTCTTCACTGTAGATGTTGACACTGGCGTTTTGCAGGTACTATTTAATGAAGCTGTCAGTTGAGGACCTGTGAGGCATCTATTTCTCAAACTAGAGACTCTAATGTACGTATTTTCTTGCTCAGTTGTGCAGCGGGGCCTCCCACTTCTCTTTCTACTCTGGTTAGAGCCTGTTTGTGCTCTTCTCTGAAGGGAGCAGTACACACCGCTGTAGGAAATCTTCAGTTTTTTGGCAATTTCTTGCATAGAATAGCCGTCATTTCTAAGAACAAGAATAGACTGTCGAGTTTCATATGAATGTTCTCTTGCTCAAAGAAGGTCAGTTTTATAGCTTCTCTAACCAGCTAAACTGTTTTCAGATGTGCTAACATGACTGCGCAAGCCTTCTGACGCAACAAACAAACACATTGTACCATGAGAACACTGAAGTGATAGTTGCTGGAAATGGGCCTCTATACACCTATGTAGATACTGGACCAAAAACCAGACATTTGCAGCTAGAATAGTCATTTACCACATTAGCAATAGTATAGAGTGTATTTCTGATTAGTTTAAAGTTAACTTAATTGAAACAAACAGTGCTTTTCTTAAAAAAATAAAGAAATTTCTAAGTGACCCCAAACTTTTGAATGGTAGTGTACATCGTATCATAAATGTGTAATCCTCAGCCATCCAAGTAGGATCTATAGAAAAGAGAAATTCAATTCTGTCAACTGGACAAAAGTTCTTGACCAAATATGTTTCGCAGCACATCCAAACTGCTTCTTCAGTTGTGGTCAGATTGCTGTCCAGTTAACAGAATTTAATATCTCCTGTTGTATCATAAAACTAAATAATTAGGTTGAAAATCAATTGCTACATTGCATTTTATTCGTGTCAAGTAAGGGCAAGTTTTAAGTCTTATGTAATATGTAATATAAAGTAATACAGTTTTTATTGCAATACTAGCCGGTGCATTCCATGTCAAACCCAGGGACATAACATGCCATTTTAGGCTCTGGGTATCTTGAATTACATGTTCTCTATATTATAAAGAAAACCCCTCCTACCTGAACCGGGTAAAGTCCGTAGCATAATTTGGTCATCAACTGAACTTGTGTCAACTGATATTGGGGTGAAATAGCAGGAAGAAACCACTTGACCTGTTATTTAACCCATGTCCTGCTCACTCCATTACTGCAAACCCAACTTTCAACCTTAAAAAAGAACAATTTGTCATAATAAAGAATTGCACCAAACTGTTCCATTGTCTGACATAAAGCCTGTTGTATTGATCAGTCATAGCATTAAACGTCATTACTTCTCAGGCCTTCAGGATCTAAAGCAATTATTCATAATTCACCTTTCCAAAATCCTAGTGTGTGTGCGCCTTTACAAAAGCTCCTCAACACAGAATACAATTTAATGGATTATCGTTTTCCCTCGGCCTTATGACACAACCACACAATTACCTTAAAGCTTATTGTCGAGGCGGGAAGGAGAGGATTGTGTGGCAGAAAAATACAGGGGATAATATGCGTTTGTGTGTTTAACTTTGACAAAGTGTGAGTCTGGAGGCGCTTGGTTTCCACTGGGACAGGCCCTGTGTGGTGCAGTGGGCTATAGCTACAGGTCATGGTCCCGTGCATGAACTAAGTGACAATAATTGAGTTAAGAGGGGAAACAAATGATGTCAGGAGTGCATGAAGTGGAAAGAGTCAACTGATTTATTTTACTAAACAATACATGCCACAGCAAATCAAGGCTACGCTCATGGGAGGGGGAGGAGCTCTCGCTAACACAAAGACTACAGACAAAATGCCACAATAAACATTTTAGACAGAAAAAATCTTTCTGTAGCTTAGCAACTACAAACACAAATGTAAAGATGATTTTAATCATGAGTATCCCTTCTACAAGGTCATCATGAAGGGACCAGGGCCAGATTCAACACAGACTAAAAACAGGATCCTGAATATTCTTAATTTGGAGACACTGTGTGTGACATGTTTCAAATTTGTTTTAATGCTGTGAAAGGGCCCACTATTTTCTTATCGATCTTATAGTGCTATTTCCTCATCAAAATACCAAGAGTTGTGTTTTGTTTCATTAATACATGTTCAACACAAAAACTGCATATTTAGGCTGTGTCTCTCAAACAGAAAACACCCCAGTCGGCCTTCTGATGGCATATGGTAGCGCTCCATTGTGTTTTTAAACTCCATACACCTTCACTAGAGTCATTTGGATAATTTCAACTCTGGATTTGCCATCTGTACAGACCCAAAGGTAAAAGGTAGCTGTTAACTGAAAAACTACCACTGCTCACATCATCAGGTGGAACCATAGACTGTATAAAAGAAGAAGACTAAGTGAGTGTGACGTCACCCATAGCGTTTAGCGCCGCTCAAATGAGGCTCGTGATGCTAACATTACAGGAGCGAATTTGGAGCCAGGCTCTATGTTATGAATAGAATTTTTCTGACGAACAAAATAGCGGGAAAAAATTCAGGATTGTGTAGAGTGGATTCATATGAACATTTTAAGACCAAAATGACAAGGCTCACTGCAGGAGTTACAGAGAAAGGAGCGAGAAGATCTCAATGTAAGTCAATGGGAAAAAGGGAGAGGAGGAACCAGAAGAGCCTCCTAGAGCACTTCCTATTTGGCACGCGGCGGCTAACGGGTTAGCCATGTCCACTCATATATACCGTCTATGGGTGGAACAGAGCATTCTGAACTTTGGAGATGTAGCCAGACTAATAATAAATGATTACTCAAACATGTGTGACACAAAACATAACTCCAGGTATGTTTTTGAAGAGGCAACAGATTTTAACATGGTTTAAAGCTCACAAGATTCAAATTTCTGTAATAGGACATAAGCTCTGAGATGTAACCAATGCAACAAACATGGAGTAGAGGATGGACTTAAGTGCCAAAGGTTGAATCTGCTCTGTCCTTTATCCCACTGACGACAGAGTGACTGTGCGGGGAATGAAAGTGCCACAATTATTCCTCTATAATGGATCACATGCGTCTATTCCACTGAGAGGCTCCAATGCTATGTCACAGTCACCTGATTAAGTCATCTTTGTTATATGTGGTAGTGCTCTTTATGCAAATAAACTGTTGTGTAAGGACTTGTTTGTTCCTATAATCAATAGTTAGAGACAAAACATTGAAATGAATTAGATAAAAAACACAAAAGAGAAAATCATAACATATAATATTAAAGTATATATAAGACAAACCTATGATAGTAACAAAATAATGTTAAAATGGGACATACTTTGGACATTGCTTTTACTTTCTTTTCTTTTTTTGTAAATGCATTTTGTACTTGTATGCTAATGAATCTATATAAGTGTGAACATTTTATTTGGTCAAATCTTTTCTCAGTCTTTGTCTCTGCGATACTGAAAGCAGAGGCAGCAGCTGTAAAAAGCACCTACACTTGGACTGTCAACTTATTGAAACTGAGTGAGTTACTGGAAAACGGCAGTTCTGTATAAAGGGTTTTCTAATAGTGAAAAAAAAAAAACTTTCCACATTTGTTTATTTTTATTTATGCTGACTCAAGATTCAATGACAGATTTTAGGTAATTAACAATTCAATGGTCAACCGTCCTCAAAGTGGCACCATATAACTGGAAGCATTTTAGAATGTTGTGTATAGAGGTTTTCCTACCTCCATATAATTTCTTCTGCTTTATTTACAGTCAAAATTGAGTGGTTATTTTTACAGTAATATTATCACTGACTCAGTTTTGTCTCGTGTTGGTGGACTTTGCCTACAGACTATAGAGCAGGTTGTGGTGTGCTACTTTAAAAGGCCATTGTCCCAGTTTGAGAAGGGCTCGCTAAAGTGGTAATGTCTTTATGTGTGAAAGTTTCACATATAATGCAACTGTAATATGAGTCATAATCCCAATGACTCATGTGGTGCACCCACTTTACACTAAGAAATTCAATACGATATATGATTGTCAAGCTGATACAACACTGTATACACTGTACTTTAGTTTTGGGGAAAGTGGTAAAAGTACTTGGTTATATTATCTCTCAGGTCCTATATTTTGTAAAATTTATTCTTGTGAGCTTTAAGACAAACAATAAAGTTATTACCTCCTCAAAAACATACCTAGAGTTGTGTTTTGTTACATTCACACGTTTGAGTAATCCTTTATTATTAGTCTGTCTCCATCTCCAAACCCCAAAATGCTCTGTTCCATCTTGTGGTGTCATGAAGTTAGTTAGTTAGTTTTCAAGTTCAGAGCAACCGTTCACCTTTAGTTCAGAAGAGACTGACAATTCCAGGTCTGAAATTATTCAAATGATTTTAGTCAAGGTGTAAGGAGTTCAAAAACACAGTGGAGCACCTGTGTTTTCTGTTTGAGAGAAGAACCTAAATATGTAGGATTTATGTGTTAAACATGTGTGAATGAAACAAAACACAACTCCAGGTATGTTTTTGATGAGGAAACAGCATCAGAAAATAGAGTTATATGGACCCTTTAACAGATACACACTAAGTGGAAGTGTGGTGTAAAAGATAATGCTAGCTTTAGATATCAGAGTAAATGATGCTATGATGTGAAGACCGTCCACGCCTCGGGCCAAAGCAGTGACAAATGCATTTAGCTGAGATTAAACACTCCATATATTCAATGTGAAAAGGGCAGTATCGTACAAGAAAAGAAGAAAGAGGGGGAATTGCTGAGTTTGGGTTATGTAGCATTCATTTGAAGAGTGGGGATCACAGATTACAAGAAATATGGAGTAACTAGTGTAGCTGGTTAAACTCCTCAGAATATTTTAGCAAACAATCAAAAATGTGCCTTGATTTTCAAACCATGAATGGAGGAAGTGGGTATATTATGGTTTTAAGTATCTACCAATG
Organism: Odontamblyopus lacepedii; assembly: GCA_034769755.1. Lineage (NCBI taxonomy): Eukaryota > Metazoa > Chordata > Actinopteri > Gobiiformes > Gobiidae > Odontamblyopus > Odontamblyopus lacepedii. The sequence continues at coordinate 28,803,727 of CM068345.1, read as the reverse complement.
CCTAACATGATCAATACCAATGCAGAGACTGAAAAGAGCATTTATTTGCTTTAAACAAAAATAAAACAAGGCAAATCTGATCTAAATGTGTTATGGAGCTGTTATTTTTTCTCTCAAGTAACTACAGATTAGTTGTATATTTTAAAAAGTTTTAAAATGATGAGACTTTCAAGGCCAGCTACCACCAGGAAATAGTTTTATTACATCAATTCATATGTTCAACTAGGAAATCCAGTATACCAGTATCGGTGCATCCCTAATGCACTAATTTCCAGAGAATGAACAGGGAAACTAGCATACATTTACATTACATATGCTCTTGTTTGAAAGATTACACTGCAAATGCCATTGTCTTTTTAATCTGTTCAGTTTTTTTGCAACTTTTTGATAGTGTTCTTGTTATCACTAGGCTTGAATTACCATACTCCCAAAACAACAAATTATGTTTTATCTCGCAGAAAATACTTATAACACCCACCGAAAATGGATCTGGTGATTGAGTTATTTTTTCTAAATTATTGAAATGCATTGTTAAAAGGCAAAATCTGAACTCAAATTTAAGTCTTGTCCAAAATGAAGAACACTGCTACATATCCTACTTTTATCTGTAAACATTATTACTGCACATTTGGTGAATTACCAGAAATGTTCAAAAGAAATGAAATTATCTCTGACAAGAAAAAGGCACTAATTTGCAGTTTATTGTACTCTTGGCTTTTCCTATTGTTCGCCACAATCCAATCATGGGGAGAACAAAAGAAAACCTTCTAAAGAGGTTCTGAGAAATGTATGGCCAGAAGGAGCCATATGACGTGTGGGTTAAAACACTCACACATTTCACATTTAAAGAAGTGTAACTGCAGTTTGTGTGTCTTTGCTCTGTTCAAATACCACTGGGAAAATGAAGTTTCTAGGTCATAGCAGAGGAACAAAGAGCCCGGGAGAAATGCATTTAATATATTTGACTTTCTGATTGTGCACAAGCTTATATGCTTTATACATGCTGCTGTATATGATGCATGTTAATGAGGAAAAAACGCACTTGAATGCAAAATGCTGTCTCAAGTTGTCCACAGGTGAGGATACATTTTATTGTCTGATTTTTGTTAGCATAATGCAAGGAAAATAAGATACAAGCTTTTAGAATATCTATGTAAATCATTTCAGTTTCTTGGTACACATTCAATCATGTACTGGTAATAATACTAGAGATGCACCGATCTGGCTTTTTCATTTCCAATACCGATACTTAAGCTTTATGTGTCTGCCAATATTCGACATTAATTAATACCACTGTATGGATTCGCAATTTTCACCAAAAAACACAGTTAACTTAATACAAATTTGAGCCAGTTGTGTTATGTTGCAAGTAACTACTGAACAGCTTTGTATGAATAAAAGTTCAATCAATATGAGCCATCCAAGGTCTACATCAGTCAGTAAATAGTCTTCCTACATCAACTATAAGGCCCAAGGATATCGGCTGAACCAATATCAAGAGACGAGATCTGATCTGGCAAAATGTTCTGGATTGGATGTTCTGGAAATAATACTATATGGTGCGCTACCTTTTCCTATTTAGTTTAAATACTCTTGTTTTTAATGTCTGTCTTAATATTTGTTAATAAATAAACCATAATGTACTGTCTTATCTCTGCAAGTTCAGGTGGGAGTGATTGACAGGTGGATGAATCAATCAGAGAAACCCACGGTCTGTCCATATCAAAACAAACATGGCTGCTTCAGAGGAAAAATAAAGGGCAAAAAAAAGAACATAGTGTACTACAGTTGGCCATGATTTCTGGTAGTGCTGTCACAATACAAATATACCAAGCTTGATTTGGATACTAGATTCATAATCTATTTCTATTTTGTTTTTATAATATATGTTTCATTAATATTGTCGGCTGGTTCTGATAAAGACCAAGATCATTTTAAAACTACACAGGATTCAGGAAAGGTTTTTTCACTGTGATACGTCTATATCGGTATTTTTGACAATCCAAATTCCATGTTGCTTGGTTATCCAAACATTATACTACAAGTCCCTCTTACTACAAAACAAAGGATTCATTATTTCTCAGGCACCTCTCCTTATTGAGCCTGTACTTGCTGCTTAGTGCTGAAACGTGTCTTGTTGGAAACACGGTGTCTTCATGTATTCCCATGTGGACCAACACAAACAACATGATCCCAGTGTCATCTGATTCATTTATTGATGTTTGCTGGCAGCGCACCGGACCCTCACAGCAGACAATGGTGAGGCACACTTGAAGAGGCTCATTCCACATGTATTTTCAGGTCAGTGGCTTTCATCAGATGTAATGGGGGAGAGCTAAATTATGAATGAAGAAGCACTCTGCAGACCATGTAGATTATTCTTCCTACTGCACTTAAGAACGCTGTATTTTCACACCAAGCTTATAAGGCATAAAGATAACCAAAATGTGAATATTATCAAGATACGGGTCACTTTTGAGATAATAAATACTGTGTCGTAGTTGGTGGGACTGAACGATTTGTGACACATTTTTCTGACAGGCATTCTGGTTGATTTGCAAGTTATGTTTGGTTAAAAGGAATGTTGATATTTTGTGTCATTTCAAATTGCAATTCTGACTATCCTGTGCAATAAATTTTTTATGGAATATTAAAAAAGTTTATAGGAATACAACAGTTATAACGCAATCTCCAACTTAAAAGATATATACTGGAATCATCCATTCATTTGTTAAGTGTTGATAATTTTGGGAAATATATTCTTGAAAGTAATCAGGATTTTTAGAGTTTGAAGTGCCTCTACAGTCTACACACAAAGGCTATGCAGAACAGACACACAGCTTTTTGCAGTTGTTCATAATAAACTCCAGTCAAAAACCCTTGTCCCTGATATAACTGTCCTTGTAAATGTCCAGACTGATTCAGTCCTAGTCTAGTCCTTCACAAAACAGTGACAAACCAAGTGGCAATAAAAGACCAAAACAGCACAGTACACTCTATAACAGACCAAAACTATGTCATACCTTTTGAGTGAATAGAATATAAAAGCATTTTTTATATAAAGCATTTTTACAAAATTATTTTTCATGTAAACTGAAAAGTCTATGGTTGATTGTGTTACCTCAAAAAATCCTGCAGAATTCAGACTTCGATGTAGAGGTGCCACAGATAGATGCTTGTTATGGAGATAGTGATGTCTATAAAAGAAAATAAAATTAGGATAATGTTCTAACATAATAATAATAAAATTTCACTAGTGTTAATGTTGATGGGATGCTACTTAAGTGTGTAAATAATTTCAAGCAAAACTGAGGGTGTGTTATGTAACTTCTGTAAAGTCTACCTACTTGTCTCCATTAATAAATTATTGCTATACTGTATGTGGTATCATCTCATTATGGCATTTAACAAGTTACAGGTAAGGTCTGGACACAGGCAACCTTGCTGACAGTAGAATGCATGTATTTTTTCTTTAATAAAAACAGCTTTAATTGAACATCATAATGTGGAGAATCTTGGCAAAACAATTACAGTTTCATTCAGACAAGCATGTATTGGACCCTCCCACTAGAAAAGTTACATAATTAACATTTAAATTAACAAACATTTTCATAAATTTGGACAAGTCTGGCCCACAAAATGTATTCATTTTTGTTTGTGATGAATAATTACAGAAATGTGGGTTGACTAATTTTTTGTATGGATTTATAAAAGCTAAGCGCTCTAAGCTATGTTCATGTGTCTGTCACTGAGACAAGCCATCCACTTAGCAGCAGAACAAATGTTTTTAATTCCCTGGTAAAAGGATGTGGTGAGACAGTTTGCAGGCCCAGAGCTAAACACAGGGAAGAGCGATGTCTGCTGATCGGGCACTAAACAAGCACCTGACCACTTCATCCACAGATCAACTTATGGATGATTAATTTGGACACACAATCGATACGAGCCACTGCTTCAATCAGAGCCTACACATCTCACATGCATATGCACACGGCTACTACGGTAAGCATAGGAAAACATGGTTATAATGGGATAAACAAATTGTTATTCTTAGGGATGAAATATTACAGACAAGACGCAATGTAGAAGTAAAATTGCCACTAGACTAACTGGGCACAGTAGTAAGGAAAATTTGTAATAATGGCTGTGTTAGTCCAAAGCCTGGAAAATAGGCAGTAGCTCTTTTGGAAGGGCATCTGATATAAACATCTCAAAATGACAGTGGCACAGTGATTGAGTGGCTAGCACTCACAATTCAGAAAAAGTTTCGATTCCCATGTCTGGCTGGGTTCCCTCCTGGCACTCTGGGTTTCCCCCATCCACCCAAAACATGCACCACAGGTAAAATTCTCCAGCTAAGGTAATCCTGGTAATCCTGACCTAGCAACAAGATCATGAAGATGGGTGCCAGAGCACAGCAGCAGCCCACTGTTCCTAAAGAGACACCCAGCAGCACTGAAGGATGGGTCAAATGCAGAGGACAAACTTGCCTATGGAGACAATAAAGGCTAACCTTAACCTTAACATCAATTGAAGAGCATGCGCTTGCAAATAAAAGGTGCATCTTTCCTGGTGGGGGGTTTGGCCCTTGTCTCCATGGAGATATTATTGCTTAAAATGTTTCACAGAATAACATTAAACTTATATCTTCAGGAGACGAGCAGGCCACAGTAACTATGCATGTTTTCAAGGCTTTTTTGTTGTTGTTTTAAAACAGATTTCATTAAATAAATGTAATATCAATATGTCTAATACCCTGCCCATCTCTAAACTGAAATTGTAATTCAAAGTGAACCCCATAGATTTTAGCAAACTAAATTAAAAATGTCTCTATGTAGAAATTTCATAGCCTAATATAGCCCAGTTGAGGTGAAGTACACCTTTTAAAAATCCTGAATTATTTTCAAAACCTAAACAAACCTTTGCTGCAATAAACAATGCTATTTCCTTAATAAACTGCACTATTTTGCCAAAGTATTCACCTGCCACGTTCAAGTTCACATACACAAAAACATTATGGAAACCCCGGCATAAGACCAAAGGGAGGAGGAGCACGGAGCCAAGGATGTCTGATGAGGATGTATGGTGAGAGGAGGAAGAGCAAACGGGTGCGAATACAATGGTGGGGGGGTGGGGTTGTGCGGAGGAGGGGGAGAGGGCTCTGACTCTAGCATAAAAGTAAATTCAGATGCATTATTCATGGCTCTGTGTGTCAAAATATCATTTACGTGTGCTGTGTTGACTCATGGATCGTAAAATGAGAAGGACATGAAAAGAAAGGGAGGAAATAAACAACTGCTCTATTCTTGGCCTGAAACATACAAGCTTGGTGCACTCTCTCTAACTTATAAGGCATCTATTATTTATCATAGTATTGTTTACTAGGCTTTTTATATGTGTAATAAGCAACAACACCTAAGAGAAAGTCTACAATATGCCATCCAAGTTTGCAACAATATCGCAGTTTTAAACATTGTCTTTTTGACCGCTTAATTCAACAGTGATGAGCCAATGGGTGTTTTTAAGTGGGTAATTTCTAAATGATTTTTTGGTGTTGGCAAAGATTTAAATGTAATTTGTAGGACAAAGACAAGCAGATGTTATTTTCACCTCATTGTATCACACGGTTTTTATGTTAAGCTAATGATAATGCCTCTACTGTACCCTCATCAACCTTAAATAGAGAGCCAGTGGTTTCAGTACAGAAGATGCTGACACCACAGCATCCCCTACAGGTGAAATGGGGAAGTGTAGAGGTTTTCCCTTGATAAAATTCAAGTTATTTCTCACCGAGTGTTGGGATCTGGAGTGTACGATTTGCTAAACACAAGATTTTATACATATTCAAACAATTCTACTAAAATTCAAGACAATAAAGATACTTAACTCAAGAAAAGCATAAAAGGAAATCACCAACACCAAGATTAACTGATTAACAACAGATATAAAAAATTGGTATATTATAGGACCTGTACCTGATATTTGGTAGTCCCATAGTAGTCCCTTCTCTAAAGTTCCACCAAGAAACAACTGTCTAAGATGCCTAATTGGACAAAATGAAGTTATGTTACATTATGGTTCTGATCTAAAGAAATGAAAATGCTTAAGTGTTATCATACATTCTCTACTTTACACAAATAGCTGCTTTTATACCACACTGCATGGTACAAGGGTGCAAGGGATATTTTCCTGCACCAGAGGAAATAAATTCTGGTACACCTTTAATTCTAGTAACGATTAGTCACTAGAATTTGACTGAACAGTTTATCAGTTGTGTTTTATGTGGCCCAGATCGAAGAAAGAACAATTTGAGTCCAGCGCACATTTTTCTCAAGTTTGTCCACAGTGCACCTCCACGGGTTTTCATGGCATCTCTATTGTTAAGCCCCTGACTCTTATACCACAAATAGATCAAGTTTGGTGCATTCTTCTTCATCCATATGTCTCTTATAAGTATGTGTGTGTGTGTGTGTGTGTGTGTGTGTGTGCGTGTATGTATGCAGAGAAAGGGGTGGGGACACTTGCCTATGACCTGCTCCACTTTTATTTTGATTTATAAGGCCGGTGGAGAGCATCATCACAGAATCGCTTCATCTTGCAGCCTTTATTACAGCGCATTTGTTTTCATTTTACTCTCAAGGACCGGCTGAATATATTACAGATTTCCCATGGGGCCGAGGGGCTGCATGGCTCGTCTGCCTAAAGGGGGGAGACAATGGCATGATGGCAAGATTTTTTTTTTTTTGAAAGAGAAAGAGAGCATGCTTCATCATTAGCAGCATTATTTTTAGACTTCAAACATTAACATGGGATTATGATTATTCAATGCATTAGCGGGCTCATTGGTCAGGCCTGGGGTCGCAATAACAATTATGTCAAATGAATTACACCAGCAGAAGTGGTAATTGAAGACATTATGGTGTTACATGTCAGGAATCCCAATATAACTATGTGCTAAATCTGTGCAAAAATCAACCCACTTTGTATTAGCAGCATATTTATGTCAGCAGCAGCATAGCCCCCGATTTTTGGCAATTTCAATGATGCAAACCCCACCCCCCCTTTCTCCCATACCCAGTGGCATTCATCCAAGTTATATTTTTATGCCTTAGGGGCTAAAGTGGGCCACAAAATCAAATCCAGGAGCTATGATGATAAGTAAGAGAAAACGCATTAGGCTGCTGCAGATAATATGGCAATTGAGTTTAGCATAGGGAGGTCAATAGCAGGTTAATGCACAGTGTAATAGGTGATTGACTGGAGAAGGGGGGTGAGGGGGGCAGGGGGAGGGGCCAAAAGGTCACCGGGGTCATGCTCAAAGTTGTTTGGGGTCAGACAGGAACAATACTGAGAGCAGGACAGAAATTATGGTCATTTATCATCTTTGACATATGACTTTGGCCTTCGCGATTTGTCTGGGAATGTGAAGGCATCCAATAAAGAGCGTAGAATTAAATAAAATGTAAAGAAATAAAACTTTTTTGTATATTTAAGAATTTAGGCAAATTATTCATCAGGACTTGCAAGTGAAAGAAAGTTTAAATTACTAGATGTGTCAGTCTTAAGGCTAATGGGCCATTGTAAAGAGTGCACTTAGGCAAATTCTCAAATTCTTTTGAAAACCTATTCTTTGATTTTAAAAGGACATTTCGAAACATAGGGCCTCATTTCCTAGTGAGCCAGAGTGTAGTCAATGTGTGGAAACATTTTTTTTTTAAATACTTCATCCATTCCTTATATTTGTATGGTTCTGGGCATAGTTAGCCTGAGACTAACAGTCTTATCCACTTCACAAAGCACCCGAAGCAAATCTATTATTATGGCAGACTATCGATGTAAATATCTGTGTTGATAGAATAATATTTGAAGTAAAACTAACCTTGCATGAATCGTCGCATGTTGAGGGACTATTTTCTCATGTATCAGTCCGCCGCTGCCAAGGTTTCTATCAGGAAGTACAACTCACTGCTGCTGCTCAGACATAAATCCTTCAAATGCAAGGTTAGTTTTATTTCAAATATTATTCTATTTATTCATTGGGTGCTTTGTGAAGTGGGTAAGACTGTTTTTTAGTGGCAGACCAACTACAACCATTGACATGCGCTAGCCTAGCCCCAGCGACCTCTGTAAATATAAGAACTAGATGAAATATTTTAAAAAGTGTCTCCGCACATCGACCACTACACTCTGGCTCACTAGAAAATGAGGCCCTATATCCAAAATCCCAGAATGTCCCTTTAAATAACCATAATGGCTTGAACTTAAATAGCCTGATTCAAAGTATTTACAGCTGACAATCTGTGCCAATCTTTCCAACAACTACAAAAAGCCTCACTCACAAACCCCACTCCATGGTGGGTGTAGTGTCTTGCCTGAGGACACAACAAGCATATAAAATTGTTGCAGCTAAGAATAATCCATCAACCTTGACATTAAGATGACTGTTCCACCACTAATTGTTGACTTTCAAAAGTGAGACAATAAAATTAAGGGTCATCCATGCCACAATAAAATCCAACATTGCAAATCATTTTTCCCTGATAAGGGAACTACGAAAAACAAAAACAAAAAATATATATATTTTGAAGCTATAGTCCAACAATAAAAACATTCCTTTCCATCCAGTTTACCCATCAGCAACCAAAATAACCCCAAAAAATAGACCTTAGATTAAAGTCTTTATTTTAATCTAAATTGCGTCCTCATATAATCCTTGTCGTACAGTTGCAGTGGCTAAATGTTTTCTTCCTCTGTATTCGTATGTAGTGCTCAGAGACTGCAGTGAAAGCGATAGCATCTACATCATCTCAAGGACATACAATAACAGGCACTAGCTGAGCCTTGTTGCATGAATATATAGAGGAATATTTTTTTCAGCAGCTGCACTATTCCATGATTGAATTCCCAAGGACGAGAGGAGAGGGGGAACAAAATTGGCAGGTGTGGGCTAAAGGTGTAACTAAAGAAATCAGCATAGCATATGAAAATACAACTAAATAATGAAAATATACGGTAACCTTGTTTATGTGTGGGAAAAAAAGTATATGCAAATGATGTACAACACTCAGATATTGCATCAAACAAAAAAACAAAGCTAGCTCCTATGGGCGACTTGTAGATGCGTGTTCTTACCAAAGCCAAGGGTAAAGAGAGTCCTCACAGCAGGGCAGATAATAACCCCATGGACTCAGCTTGTTTAGAGGGTCAGGGGAGAGCTGTCAATCAAATCAAAGTCAGTCAGAATGCATTTACATAGTTGCACTACATTGCAACATCACAAACAGAATGTGATGGACTGGCTTCTTATGAAACGTCTGAATTGGTGTAAACAGGTTACACAAGAATTACTTCATTTTTGTTTTATATTCTTATGTATAAAATTGTTTTTGGAATTGTTTTAGATATTACATTAAACTAAGATGTGATAAAAGAGAAGTTGGATGTGTGATGAGCCAGACAAGAGGTTATTTGATTTTAACAGTTGACTTCAAAAACTTTGCCAAAAAGCGTCTTAATTTTAATTCCTTTTATAATTTAATATCAGGCAATTTAGGGTCTCTCATACAACTACAAAGTTACAGGTTCAATTCCTGGACTGTGTGGAGCCTTTCTTCTGGCTGTATATTGGCTATCGCTTTGTCCCAGCAATCTAAAACCTACACAGTTCTAGCTCCTAGGCGTTTCTCTGGCAATTGTGTACTTGAGCTAGACACTTCACCTACAAATTTTCTTCAAGTATCCAGGGCATATGCAAAACCGGTGGAGGGGTAAATTAGGGCCCAATCCAGTTGTCCACTAAACTACAAAAATCCGCTGTTACTATAGCACCATCTACTGGTATTAAAAGCGTGGTGCAAATAGGTATAGCTGTCATTAAACTCCACAACACACCAACACACGCACATGTTGTTGGTCCATTTCTACTGCTTATCATTTGTAATTCTGAGGAATAACACAGCCACCCAAAACATCCACCAAAACATCGCATCCGCAACATACTGTCTTGTTTTTTGTGTTGGAACTCTGCAGGGAGCGTAGCAAGTCCTAGCTCCATGGTTAAGTGCCAAAACACCAGTATCTAGCGGGGCTCCCGGTCACATGTGGGCCCCACAGCGCGGAACCAGGCTCAAAGCACACCACGAGTGTATGTATCAGTCATATTTACATCCTCATACTTCCACAGCCTGTTTAAGCCTATGTGACAATGATCTTACTCATATAACATGGGCTAAGCAGGCCCATATTTGGTGATCTTAAGGTTCAGTGGGTAGACTTATTTTGCAGTGAAAAAGACATGGTATTCCATACAAGTGATACAATACGCTCTAATTAATGAACAGAATAAAGTGCTCTGCTGGCCCTTATGCTCGTTTATGTCTGTCTGAAGGTCCAAGGATTAGCTTGCTGTGAGGCATGAGTGCTAGCCACTCAGCCACCGTGCCACCAACTGTGTAAATAAATTAAGTTTATAGCATGTTTCTTGCACGTTACGCTAGCCTATTTGTTTCTAGACATAACATTATTTTTAACATAATTTCTAGGCTTATAATGATGTCACCTAGAGGTGGTTCTGTCCTGCATTCCAGTTTATTGAATAGCACCAGTAATCGTGCAATAGTATTTTGCAGATCTCATCTCAACATCTGAGGCTTGGGTTTTATTTAGGTGCTGCAGAGGATGTTGAGATGTTTACACATCAACATCATGCAAGAAGCCTGTGCACTTATTGTGATACACTATTATGTTCTGTTTGGACACAATGTCTCATTGATAAAAGATAAAAACAACAAACAATCAATGCAACGGCATTTCTATCTAAACTGAGTCACCATGCTTTGTTTGATAAAATATGTGTCACTTGTCAGCTTACTAGAACAACCTTTTCTATGTGTTGTAAGTGAATCTCAATGTGCACATGAATAAAAAAGCACAGGAAAGACTTATCATATTATTCTCTCCACTGTAAATGTTTTTAGATGACATCTGGTAAGTCCATATATCAGAAAATGATCTGATTTTTGCTGTTCATGTAAACCTATTAACAGTGATTGCTTTCCTGCTGTTATCTTTGCAGAGTCCAAACCAGGATCATGCCACTGTGACAAGAACATCTAATGACACTACAGTGGCTGTGGGTATCAGTGCCCTGAACATGTACATGTCGATGCATGTCCTGCACTCTTTTTTGATTTTCTGTTTAATAAAGATGACACTCTGATAAATGATCATTACTCCTATTATTTTTGCATCCACACCCAAAGACGTCTCATTATGCTCATGTTTAAAGCAGGGCGGGCACTATGACATAATATGAGCTCAATGCTGAGGCTGTTTCAGGTGGATAAATAGAAGCTCGTCCATGAGTTTAATGTGTCTGTGTCTACAGTGAACAACATGAAGTGCTCTGTCCTCTGCCTCCTGACTGTGGCCTTTGTGCTTCTGCTCTCCGCTCTGAAAGGTCAGTCACTTTGAATATACTTTTATGGACAAAGTAGAATGTCTACGTTGTATAGTCACAATTCTATGAGCTCACAGAGCTTCATATGGTGTCATTTTCCCACAATGTCAGCTAGTTTAACAACTTGTCAGTTTTGGTAACATTTATTATATCACTAATGCGTTGAACTGGGACATTTGTATATATTACATTTATTAAATTTATTGCAAAACATTAAAAAAGAAACAATAACACCTCCATGGAAACAATCAGATGGTGAACCCTCTACCTAAAGGTTGTGCACCTTAAAGGTATTCAACTATATAATGACACATTTTTCTCATTAAAATTGTTTTTCTAGTGTCTTCAAACAAAGATGGAGTTTGTCCACCGTACTTGTTAAACCCTGCTGATCGGCTCGGCATTTGCTTGACGCAGTGCTCCACAGACAAGGATTGTGAGGGGAACTTGAAGTGCTGCTACACCGGCTGTGGGCACCTGTGTTTGGAGCCACTCAGAGGTAACATGTCCCTCAGGAATATATGTGGATGTTGTTTTTAAAGTATCGCTCATGGTTTCTCAGTAAATTAAAGTAATCAAATCCTACTTTATATCCTACTTTACCCTTGCCTCACCTCTTTGTATAAATTATTTTTTTCTTGTTACCGGTACTAAGAATATTTTTAGATATATTTTAGTGCTTTCTTAATCACCAATATTAAAAACCTGTCTGCTGTTTTCTCAGTGCCTAAGCCAAAACCAGGATCGTGTCCTCGTGCAGACGGCTTTGGGATCTGTGTCACTACATGCACCTCTGACCAAGACTGTGAGAAGAACCTGAAATGCTGCTCTAACGGCTGTGGACAAACCTGTCAGGAGCCAGTCATGGGTTAGTGATTGTTTAGGTGACCTGCAATTTAAAATGACTCAGGGCTAAATGACTGATCAGTGACACTCTTTCACAACACAAGCACCTGATCATATTCTCATTTTAGTTGAATTCATTATTTGAAAGAGAGTTTGTTATAAAATCTTTTATACATACATACAATCTTTTATACTTTCATACATTTTTTGACCTGCCAAGAGCCAGTCACAAGTAATACATCCTTTAGTGTTTGTTTTGGTCATCTGGAATTATAGGTGCGCTATGTAAAACATGATCAAAACAGTAACAACACCACCAATGGGCATATTTTTTGTAAATGAAGCAATAACATCTCCAGAGAGATAAGAAGGTGGCCGACCCGCCACCAGAAAAGTGACAGTGCATCTTTAATACTGTTATTTCTGTTTTTATCTCCACAGGAACCAAACCAGGATCCTGTCCTGCTCCGATCCCCCATTTCACCACATGTCCTGATCAATGCAGTGACGACAGCCAATGTGACAAGAACCTCAAATGCTGCTACAGCGGCTGTGGCTACGAGTGTATGACCCCTGAACATGGCAACCAGGAAGTGAAAGGATAGGACTGCTTGTCATAAGATGATTAAAATCCGGTTCTTCTCAGACTTTGCAAAGACATTGTGCAGATACAGTAAATAAACTGTTTGTCAAAGAACAACATCAACTGTGCTCCAAATTTCTGTTGTGTTTATTTGTTAAATAAAGATGATGCACCTCTCTTGTTGTGCTAGTTTGTACAGTTTCATATTTTAATAATTTAACTCTATGCTACCATTTGTAATTAGATTGGCTGACCTGTTGTATTCTCACATAAGACCACTGGATGCTGTCTACTTTAATGCAGTCTGATCTTGACAGAAGAAGACCAGAGAGCACAGGTGAGGCTGAACATGGATATAATTACCACTGAAGGTGAGAAAGAAATAAGATTTTGATCAGATTTCAGATGAATCAGTTCATCAATCAATCAACTTCCATAAGAGTAAATTAATTTAATTATTATTGGTATTATTTTCAAATCCCACCCCAAAGTACCATTATGCTCCTGTATAATGCAAGGCAGGCACAAGGACCCAGCAATGGTTCTGGTGAATAAATTCGAGCTGTCCATGAGTTTAACGTGTGTGTCTGTGTCTGCTGTGAACAACATGAAGTGCTCTGCCTTCTGCCTCCTGACTGTGGCCCTGGCCTTTGTGACTTTGAATACAATAGCTCATTCACTTACAACATATGTGCACACTTTTTTAAACAGAATGTTCTGTATGTGTTATCACATTGTGGTTCCTAGGATAAGATGGGCTACAACAATAATGATAAATGTGTGAGCACTCAAGATAATCCCATGAACATGCTTTTAACTGCACTTTGGAGTTTTTTGGTGAAATCCCAATTTCAATCCCCCTATGTAATTTTGTTACATGATGGAATTGACAATATGGTTCATTTTGTCTTTGACTTTGAGTAGTCAAGACAATAGTAGTCTTGATTACTGTAAGTAAATTAGGATAAGTAAGTAACAAATTCTAACTATGTAAATAAAATAAATTTGTTTCTAGATGTAAAATAATTTTTAAAATGGGCATATAATGATGTTGCCTAGAAATGGTTCTTGTGTCATACATTCCATTTTATTGAATAGCACCAGTAATCGTGCAAAAGTACTTTCAAATTACCAAATGCAGTGGACACCGGTGAGACGAAACTGTGAGCGGTCAGCAGTGGATACTCGTACCTGAGCCTTCCCCCGCCAGAATGACCCCAGGATAGTTCTGGACTACCCCTGGAGTCATTTCCATGAGGTCATTCCCCTGGGGTAATTCCAGCCTAGGCTAGTTTTACCCCCAGGGGCCAGCTCTGCCAGTTCTGTCACAGCCCATGTAAAATTCTGTATTCTTGCGCCTCTACTGGTGAGTAGTGTATTTGCATCGTAGGACTCCAGGGCTTAATTTATATCCATATATAATTTTTTCCCACATCTCTCTGTGCTGCCTGTAATGAGGCAAAGACATTACAGACATTACTCACATTGGCAACACTTTTGAATGCCACAGCAGTCACAGATTGGTTGAGACACCATCTATATGTACTTGTACCACCACAGCCTCCATTATCGAAGTACAGCCCGACCTGGACATGCCCCCTCCTTAGTGTTTGTACTACTGCTAAGATTGGGGGCAAGATAGGGCCTGTTATTCCAATGGTAAAATCACCAAATTGCATAAACTTTGGCCAGTTTCACTCAAACTTGAATTCTTGGTGCACACCCCGACCTTGAACAGATTGATGTAAGAAAACACCAAAATGGGTGCAATAGTGCTCCTTAGACAATTTGTATGGAACAATAATCTTTTATTTGTCACAGATGTACAAAATTTGGTACGCACGTTTATGACATGGTCTCGATTAAAAAACTCAATGACGCCCACACCCCATTTACTTTGTGTGGCTGTGGGAAGAAGCCAAAAACCTGTCCTTGCCAATGGGACGCCCTTACACAAACTTTGGCATAGCCAAACCAAATTTCGTAGCCAGATGCATCATGGCAATAAGAACAAAAATATATACTGTGACCACGCCCATTTACAAACTGGAAGTCCGCCATCTTGAAATTCTTTTTTAAAAATAAAGACACAAAAATTTTGAAAAATGGCAGGGTTAGGGTTCATGCTAGGGGTTAGTTTTGTGGTTGGGGTTTACGGCATGGTGTAGGCACACATGAGGGCCGTTCATTCCTGTTTGCGGCTATATTTATTCCTATTATTATTATTCCATCCACACCAGACACGGCATTATGGGTCCACCCACAATTCAACAGGCCCACCCAAAATAAAAATAAAAAGCTTAATTATTTTAATTTTGTCAAGACTTAATGAAAATTGAATAATCACATAATTTGTGCTAAAATAGTCGAAATAAGTTTTTATTTATTTATTTTAGAAAAAACCTAGTTATGTTGATGATTTTGTGCGTTCAGCAGACGGATGTATACATCGCTTGTTGTTGGTATGCCAGGACAGTGTTACAGCCGTCCTTAAACATAAACGAACTGAGCCATCATCTGAGAGGCTGTTGGACACCTGAGACCTGAGCACATCTTCCTTTCTGCCAGCCCATGATGCTAGCGCAGCTAACACGACCCTGGCCAGTGCTCCTGCCTCTGCTGTGACTTGCGAGTGGATGAGTGGAACTTTCAGATTTAAGTGGGAAGTAGGATGAAGACGAGTTTTATCACCAGCTTGTGCACTCGGCTCCCAGACCGTGCATCGTGGACCTGACTGGCCCGGTGTAC
Source organism: Odontamblyopus lacepedii (assembly GCA_034769755.1). NCBI lineage: Eukaryota > Metazoa > Chordata > Actinopteri > Gobiiformes > Gobiidae > Odontamblyopus > Odontamblyopus lacepedii. The sequence continues at coordinate 28,788,092 of CM068345.1, read as the reverse complement.
TGTCGAAATGGGCTGCCCTGTCGAAATGAGCTATTTTACACTTTTCCGTTTACAGTTGTATAGCTCCAGTAAAATTAATCTCCCCAGTTTTACAACACATTTCTTTGGATTAAAGGCACCGGGTTTGATGCTGTTTGCACATTGTGATCATATTTAGTTATGTAAAATTTCAACACCTTTATGTGAACATGCGTAGGTAGTTCATTTTGACAGTTGTATTATGCTATCAAATAGGGCTCTGACTAAAGGTAGCACATATCGATGGGCCAGTTTAGCCATCGAATAATGCTCCTACTGTATAATCACCATTATTCACTCATTTATATGAATTTGGGTAGAGGTAGCACATTTTGTCAGGCCTATATCTTTCAAATCATGCTCCCACTATATAAGAGAAAGGAATGACTGGAAACACTGAAATCTTTATATTAAATAGTGTTAAATATATATAGTATTTAAGGCTAATATCATGGGCTACAGTGTGAATTTTCTATTATAATATAGTGATATGTTATTTATACAATGCCTTTCTAAACAAAGTTACAACATTTTCTACACATGGAAACAAAATAAAATATGATGTAATGAAAATGATAACGATAAACTCAAATATTAAATCCAAACTATTCAGTCATCTAACATAAGTATTCTGCCGCTAATCTAACATGCACAAGTCGTTACTTACATGCTTAACTGGTCAAAACATACAATAAAACCAAGACACTTTTAAAATGTTACTTGTTTTTCCCCTTCTGCCTTGACTCCTGCGCAGTAGCACTAGGTAGCTCAAAACGACGGGTAGTTCAAATCGTCAGGACACCGAGAATTGGTCCATGGTTTCATCTCTTTATATTGGCAGGGAGAGACAGGTAATCTGTGCTTTCTGGAAAAGTCTCCCCTCCGGGTCTCCAGTCATTTTCACCATAGGCTGGTTATTAGGGCTGGATGGGCTGGTTGTTGGGGGTTGGTGTGAGTGGTGGATCAGGTTGTGCTGCTGCGTAAACTTTGCACTTGGATGTGCATTGTGCTTTGATATACTTCAGGCAATAGTTATAGTACTTTTGTTATAGTACTATAAGCGCTCTTTGGTCAGAACTAAGGAGAGCGATAGGTCCGTTCTATGCACCGAAAGTTTTTACAAGGCAACAAAATATTTAAATAAGCATGAACCTATTCAAATCTCTATTATGCACAGATAATATAACAGTATATTAGTCACTCATTTTAGTAGGTTAAACAGGGATTTGATCATGTTTTTAATTTAAGATCCACCCACAATTGGTCTGGCCTATCCACAACTGGAATCCTGGCGCCGTGCCTGATCCACACCCAAAGACGTCTCATTATGCTCATGTTTAAAGCAGGGCGGGCACTATGACATAATATGAGCTCAATGCTGAGGCTGTTTCAGGTGGATAAATAGAAGCCCGTCCATGAGTTTAATGTGTCTGTGTCTGCAGTGAACAACATGAAGTGCTCTGTCCTCTGCCTCCTGACTGTGGCCTTTGTGCTTCTGCTCTCCGCTCTGAAAGGTCAGTCACTTTGAATATACTTTTATGGAGTCATATTCACACAATGTCAGCTAATTTAACAACTTGTCTGTTTTCTTAACATTTATTATATCACTAATGCGTTGAACTGGGACATTTGTATATATTACATTTATTAAACTTATTGCAAAACATTAAAAAAGAAAAAATACACAATAACATCTCCATGGAAACAATCAGATGGTGAACCCTCTACCTAAAGGTTGCGCAATTATATAATGACAATGACAATGACAATGATTTTCTCATTAAAATTGTGTTTTTAGTGACTTCAAACAAAGATGGAGTTTGTCCACCGTACTTGTTAAACCCTGCTGATCGGCTCGGCATTTGCATGACGCAGTGCTCCACAGACAAGGATTGTGAGAGGAACTTGAAGTGCTGCGACACCGGCTGTGGGCACCTGTGTTTGGAGCCACTCAGAGGTAACATGTCCCTCATGAATATATGTGGATGTTGTTTTTAAAGTATCGCTCATGGATAATCCTACATTATCCTTGACACACCTTTTTTTTCTTTTTTTTTTCTTGTTACTAAGGATATTTTTAGGTATATTTTGGTGCTTTCTTGATGACCAATATTAAAAACCAGGCTGCTTTTTTCTCATTGATTGTTTTTGACTGTAACTTCTTAAATGTCCACAGAAGTGCTTCAACCAAAACCAGGATCATGTCCTCGTGCAGACGGCTTTGGGATCTGTATCACTACATGCACCTCTGACCAAGACTGTGAGAAGAACCTGAAATGCTGCTCTAACGGCTGTGGGCAAACCTGTCAGAAGCCGGTCATGGGTGAGTGATTGTTTAGGTGACCTGCAATTTAAAATGACCCAGAGCTAAATGACTGATCAGTGACACTCTTTCACAACACAAGCACCTGATCATATTCTCATTTTAGTTGAATTCATTATTTGAAAGGGAGTTTGTTATAAAATCTATTATGCATACATACATACAATCTTTTATACTTTCATACATTTTTTGAGTTGATCATATACTTTTTGACAACAATCACTTTAAGGACATTGCAAAATAACTAACGAACAAACTAAATAAATACACATTCGATAGCTATTCAAAGGAGTGCCATTTTCTTAAATATTTGCGTAATTAAAAAAACAACAACACTGGATTTAAAAAGCCCCTTTCAAGGAACCCAAAGCGTGTTGCACACATTTTCTATTCACTCCACACTCAGTGGTGGTAAGATACTTTTGTAGTCTCAGCTGCCCTGCAGCCAGGCAGACTGATGGAAGCAAGGCTGCCAATCTGTGACCAAATCACAATTTTAATTGTAACTTCTTAAATGTCCACAGAAGTGCCTAAACCAAAACCAGGATCGTGTCCTCGTGCAGACGGCTTTGGGATCTGTGTCACTACATGCACCTCTGACCAAGACTGTGAGAAGAACCTGAAATGCTGCTCTAACGGCTGTGGGCAAACCTGTCAGGAGCCGGTCATGGGTGAGTGATTGTTTAGGTGACCTGCAATTTAAAATGACCCAGAGCTAAATGACTGATCAGTGACACTTTTTCACAACACAAACACCTGATCATATTCTCATTTTAGTTGAATTCATTATTTGAAATGGAGTTTGTTCTAAAATCTATTATACATACATACAATCTTTTATACTTTCATACATTTTTTGAGTTGATCATATACTTTTTGACAACAATCACTTTAAGGACATTGCAAAATAACTAACGAACAAACTGAATAAATACACATTCGATAGCTATTCAAAGGAGTGCCATTTTCTTAAATACACTCAACAAAAATATAAACGCAACACTTTTGTTTTTGCTCCCATTTGTCATGAGATGGACTCAAAGATCTAAAATTCATTCCAGATACACAATATTACCATTTCTCTCAAACATTGTTCACAAATCTGTCTAAATGTGTGATAGTGAGCACTTTTGCTTTGCTGAGATAATCCATCCCACCTCACAGGTGTGCCACATCAAGATGCTCATCAGACACCATGATTAGTGCACAGGTGTACCTTAGACTGCCCACAATAAAAGGCCACCCTGAAATGTGCAGTTGTTGCTTTATTGGGGGTCTGGGGACTCAGAACCAGTCAGTATCTGGTGTGACCACCATTTGCCTCATGCAGTGCAACACATCTTCTTCGCATAGAGTTTATCAGATTGTCAATTGTGGCCTGTGGAATGTTGGTCCACTCCTCTTCAATGGCTGTGCGAAGTTGCTGGATATTAGTGGGAACTGGTACGCTCTGACGTATACGCCGGTCAAGCACATCCCAAACATGCTCAGTGGGTGACATGTCCGGTGAGTATGCTGGCCATGCAAGAACTGGGACATTTTCAGCTTCCAAGAATTGTGTACAGATCCTTGCAACATGGGGCCGTGCATTATCTTGCTGAAACATGAGGTGATGTTCATGGATGTATGGCACAACAATGGGCCTCAGGATCTCATCACAGTATCTCTGTGCATTCAAAATGCCATCAATAAAATGCACCTGTGTTCTTCGTCCATAACAGATGCCTGCCCATACCATAACCCCACCACCACCATGGGCCACTCGATCCACAACATTGACATCAGCAAAGCGCTCACCCACACGACGCCACACACGCTGTCTGCCATCTGCCCTGAACAATGTAAACTGAGATTCATCCGTGAAGAGAACACCTCTCCAACGTGCCAGACGCCATCGAATGTGGGCATTTGCCCACTCAAGTCTGTTACGGCGACGATCTGGAGTCAGGTTAAGACCCCGATGAGGACGACGAGCATGCAGTTGAGCTTCCCTGAGACGGTTTCTAACAGTTTGTGCAGAAATTCTTTGGTTATGCAAACCAATTGTTTCAGCAGCTGTCTGAGTAGCTGGTCTCAGACGATCTTGGAGGTGAACCTGCTGGATGTGGAGGTCCTGGGCTGGTGTGGTTACACGTGGTCTGCGGTTGTGAGGCCGGTTGGATGTACTGCCATATTCTCTGAAACGCCTTTGGAGACGGCTTATGGTGGAGAAATGAACATTCAATGCCCGAGCAACAGATCTGGTTGACATTCCTGCTGTCAGCATGCCATTTGCACGCTCCCTCAATGCTTGCGCCATCTGTGGCATTTTGCTGTGAGACAAAACTGCACATTTCAGAGTGGCCTTTTATTGTGGGCAGTCTAAGGTACACCTGTGCACTAATCATGGTGTCTGATGAGCATCTTGATGTGGCACACCTGTGAGGTGGGATGGATTATCTCAGCAAAGCAAAAGTGCTCACTATCACACATTTAGACAGATTTGTGAACAATGTTTGAGAGAAATGGTAATATTGTGTATCTGGAATGAATTTTAGATCTTTGAGTCCATCTCATGACAAATGGGAGCAAAAACAAGTGTTGCGTTTATATTTTTGTTGAGTGTATTTGCGTAATTAAAAAAAACAACAACACTGGATTTAAAAAGCCCCTTTCAAGGAACCCAAAGCGTGTTGCACACATTTTCCATTCACTCCACACTCAGTGGTGGTAAGATACTTTTGTAGTCTCAGCTGCCCTGCAGCCAGGCAGACTGATGGAAGCAAGGCTGCCAATCTGTGACCAAATCACAATTTTAATTGTAACTTCTTAAATGTCCACAGAAGTGCCTAAACCAAAACCAGGATCGTGTCCTCGTGCAGGCGGCTTAGGGATCTGTATCACTACATGCACCTCTGACCAAGACTGTAAGAAGAACCTGAAATGCTGCTCTAACGGCTGTGGGCAAACCTGTCAGAAGCCGGTCACAAGTAATACATCCTTTAGTGTTTATTTTGGTCATCTGGGATTATAGGTGCGCTATGTAAAACATCGTCAAAACAGTAACAACACCACCAATGGGCATATTTTTTTATGAATGGAGCAATAACATCTCCAGGGAGATAAGAAGGTGGCCGACCCGCCACCAGAAAAGTGACAGTGCATCTTTAATACTGTTATTTCTGTTTTTATCTCCACAGGAACCAAACCAGGATCCTGTCCTGCTCCGATGCCCCATTTCATCACATGTCCTGATCAATGCAGTGACGACAGCCAATGTGACAAGAACCTCAAATGCTGCTACAGCGGCTGTGGCTACGAGTGTATGACCCCTGAACATGGCAACCAGGGAGTGATTCAGTGAATGCAATGAATATATATGTACACATTGTGCAGATACAGTAAATAAACTGTTTGTCAAAGAACAACATCAACTGTGCTCCAACTTTCTGTTGTGTTTATTTGTTAAATAAAGATGATGCACCTCTCTTGTTGTGCTAGTTTGTACAGTTTCATATTTTAATCATTTAACTTTATGCTACCATTTGTAATTAGATTGGCTGACCTGTTGTATTCTCACATAAGACCACTGGATGCTGTCTACTTTAATGCAGTCTGAATTGGTGTAAACAAGTTACACAAGAATTACTTCATTTTTGTTTTATATTCTTATGTATAAAATTGTTTTTTTAATTGTTTTAGATATTACATTAAACTAAGATGTGATAAAAGAGAAGTTGGATGTGTGATGAGCCAGACAAGAGGTTATTTGATTTTAACAGTTGACTTAAAAAACTTTGCCAAAAAGCCGCTTAATTTTAATTCCTTTTATAATTTAATATCAGGCAATTTAGGGTCACTCATACAACTACAAAGTTACAGGTTCAATTCCAGGACTGTGTGGAGCCTTTCTTCTGGCTGTATATTGGCTATCGGTTTGTCCCAGCAATCTAAAACCTACACAGTTCTAGCTCCTAGGCGTTTCTCTGGCAATTGTGTACTTGAGCTAGACACTTCACCTACAAATTTTCTTCAAGTATCCAGGGCATATGCAAAACCGGTGGAGGGGTAAATTAGGGCCCAATCCAGTTGTCCACTAAACTACAAAAATCCGCTGTTACTATAGCACCATCTACTGGTATTAAAAGCGTGGTGCAAATAGGTATAGCTGTCATTAAACTCCACAACACACCAACACACGCACATGTTGTTGGTCCATTTCTACTGCTTATCATTTGTAATTCTGAGGAATAACACAGCCACCCAAAACATCCCCAAAACATCGCATCCGCAACATACTGTCTTGTTTTTTGTGTTGGAACTCTGCAGGGAGCGTAGCAAGTCCTAGCTCCATGGTTAAGTGCCAAAACACCAGTATCTAGCGGGGCTCCCGGTCACATGTGGGCCCCACAGCGCGGGAACCAGGCTCAAAGCGCACCACGAGTGTATGTATCAGTCATATTTACATCCTCATACTTCCACAGCCTGTTTAAGACTATGTGACAATGATCTTACTCATATAACATGGGCTAAGCAGGCCCATATTTGGTGATCTTAAGGTTCAGTGGGTAGACTTATTTTGCAGTGAAAAGGACATGGTATTCCATACAAGTGATACAATACGCTCTAATTAATGAACAGAATAAAGTGCTCTGCTGGCCCTTATGCTCGTTTATGTCTGCCTGAAGGTCCAAGGATTAGGTTTTAATCTGCCCTGTGCCTTATTGGTTTAGGTGGTGAGGACAGTTGACATCTACATATTTTTACACTGACAATAGCTCGTTGAATTACAAAAGATAACGTGTGCACTTTTTTAAACAGAATGTTCTTGATACGGTGTTACCGCATTGTGATTCCTAGGATAAGGTGGGCCACAACAATAATGATAAATGTGTGAGTAATCAAGACAGTAGTCCTGCTTACTGTAAGTAAAATAAGTAGGCTAAGTAAATAGGCCTATAAGTGAAAGTAAGTGAACTATGTAATAAATTGTATTGTATTGTAAGTGTAAGTAAGTAAGTGTGGTATCTGTTACACTACTGTATTATACTTCATGGCCTTTCCCAGGATGACTATTTCCTTATCTTTGGGACCACCAGTTTGGAGCATTAAGGGGTCAGAGGTTAGAAGGAAGTGCATCCTAAAAGACATCTGGCAAGCGGTACGATGGTGTCAATTAATCATAATTGAGTAATAAATGGAGAAATGTTTTGTGCAAAACATGTTCGAGAATGTATAGAGTGGGATGTCCTATAGAACTATAAATGTAACTCAAACACGTTCTTCTGGGTCTTTTCCTTGCATTGGGCATTAAAGGGGATCCAGACTCAAACTGTCTGTTAATTGGCTGACTCTATTATCTGTAAAATAAATCATATTTACATTTATTAGAGTTGTCATTAAATCATTTCTCAAGCATCTTCCCTTCTGTAAAGCATCTAGGGAAACGCACCCACTACAAAAGGTAAGCTCCTAGATGGAGGATCTTAAACTACATTAAAATTTGGCATCACGAACAGGATCAGAAGTATCTATTAAATTTATGGTGCTCTGGAACAGTGGGAATGTTTGGAAATTATTTAATGTTTGCTAAATTGCTAAATTTTGTGATATACCAGCTGTGTATGTTTTTGAATTTTGCATTGTGTCTTGTTTGTATTAAGAAAAAAGGGAAAGAATTTCAGTTGAGTAAAAGGAATAAAGAGTTATGAGTAAAATTTCAATTCAATTCAATTCAATTTATTTTGTAGCGCCCAAAATCGCAACAACAGTAGCCTCTAAGGGCGTTCCAAGATATGGATGAGTAAAACATACACACAGACATATCAAAACAGGAATAAACAACATTCATGTAAAGCAGCAAATGAAACATTGTCCAGTCATCCCCTGTCCTTAGACCCTCCTTCTCAGCAAGGAAAAACTCCAAAAACCCAGGGTCCTGGGAAAAGAAGAAACCTCGGGAGAACTACAGTGAAGGAGGGATCCACTCCCATGGACGGACAGGCTATAGATGTCCAGGCCCGTGGGCCAGTTCAGTATGACCACAGCTACCCAGGTGGGGAAGAGCCGGGCGAGGAGGAGGAGAAGAGGGGCGAGGAGGAGGAGCCGGGCGAGGAGGAGGAGCCAGGCGAGGAGGAGGAGCCAGGCGAAGAGGAGGAGCCAGGCGAGGAGGAGGAGAGAGGTCCAGCTGCCATCAGGCGTCTGAAAGAGTTCCACCTACAGGGGAGTGGACAGGGGACAACATGTGAATAGCAATGAACGAAAGCTACAGATGAGAACATAGTAAGTGATGCTGATGAGAAAATAGGAGGAAACAGAGGACAGTGCTCAGGTTGCCACACTTCCCCCAGCTTGTTATCTCCTGCGGCAGCTTATCTTAGTGACATCAACTAAGTAACCTGGTCATAAGCTATTCCGAAGAGGAAGGTTTTAAGCCTGGTCTTAAATAAAGAGACTGTGGGTGCCTGTTTAACATCAACAGGGAGTTGATTCCATAACACAGGAGCTTGGTAACTGAAGGCTCTCCCCCCCACTGTACTTTTAGACACTCTAGGAACCACTAATAATCCTGCATTCTGAGAGCGAAGTGCTCTATTTGGCTGATAGGGGACAATGGCATCCTGAAGATATGATGGGGCCATATTGTTTAAGGCTTTGTATGTCAGAAGGAGAACTTTGAATTTAATTCTAAACTCGACAGAAGCCAGTGAAGTGATTTTAACACAGGACTGATGTGATCACGCCTTTAGTTCCTGTTAGGACCCTGGTCACTGCATTTGGACCAACTGGAAGCTTCTTAAAGTACCTTTAGTGCAGACGGTGAGCAGAGAATTACAGTAATCTAGTCTGGATGTAACAAATGCATGGATAAGTTTTTCAGCATCATTTTTAGGCAAAATTTTTCTGATTTTAGTTATGTTTCGCAGGTGAAAATATGCAGTTTTACAAGCTTGGTTTATATGAGCTGTGAATGAGAGATTTTGGTCAAATCACTACCAAGGTTTTTTACAGTAGAGCTAGAGGCTATACTCACATTGTCAAGTGAGATTATCTGGTCTGACAGAGAATCTCTCTGACCTTAGGACCTACGACAACAATGACCTCTGTTTTTCAGGGTTTAAGAGGAGGTAATTCAGGTCATCCAGGTTTTGATGTCCTTCACACAGGCACTGAGCTTATCGATTTGATCGGTCTGATTAGGTTTCATTGATAAGTACAGCTGAGTGTCATCAGCATAGCAGTGGAAATTAATGCCATGTTTTTCTGATAATGTTACCTAATGGCAACATATACAGAGTAAAACAGGATTGGACCAAGCACAGATCCTTGTGGAACACCACAAGCTACTTTAGAGCAGGGAGAGGTGCACTGGTTTACACTAACAAACTGGTACCTATCTGATAGATAGGATTTAAACCATTTGAGGGGCGGTCCCTCTGACACCTATGTCACATTCTAACCTCTGCAGTAGAATGTTGTGATCAATGGTGTCAAACGCTGCACTGAGGTCCAGTAGGACCAGGACTGAAGCCAGCCTGTTATCAGCAGCTAGTAGCAAATCATTTGTCACTTTAAGCAGAGCAGTTTCTGTGCTGTGGTGAGCTCTGAAACCAGACTGAAATTTTTCATATAAATTATTGCCCTGCAGATGGTGACAAAGCTGTTTCACCACAACTCGTTCCAGAATCTTTGAGAGAAATGGAAGATTCGAGATAGGTCTGTAGTTGGCTAGTTCATCAGATTTAAGCTAGGTTTTTTCAAAAGCGGTTTAATTACAGCATATTTAAAGGACTGAGGAACAAAGCCATTTTCTAATGACATATTTATTATGTTATGGATGGAACCTATTATTAAGTGGAGAGCTTCTTTGAGGAGTTTGACTGGAATAGGGTCGAGCAAACAAGTTGATGGTTTGGACAACATGATGACTGAGGTAATCTCCACCTCATCGACAGGAGTAAATTTGTCTAATGCTGTTAGAGGATTTATGTGGGATATTGGTGTTACAGACTGGATTTGCAGAATTTGCTCGGGGCTGATTTTTGGAGTGGCTTCTGATCTTGTCTCTAATGGTTATAATTTTGTAATCGAAGAATTCAAGAAAGTCATCACAACTGAACTTCAAAGGGAGAAGAGACTCAGGGGCAGTATGCGAGTTTGTCAGCCTGGCTACAGTGCTGAACAGAAATCTGGGGTTGCTTTTGTTTACTTCTATTAGGTTTGAATAGTATCTGGTTTGTGCTTTTGCAGAGCGGCCTTATAAGAGAGCAGGCAGAGCTTCCATGCCTTCAGAGACTGCTTTCGAGCGAGCGGCGCCCAGAGCTTCTCTGTGCTCTTACGTGTTGTTTGAGTGATCGCACTCTGGAGTATACCAAGGAGCCGGAGGTCTTGGTTTAATGCTTTTCTGTTTTAGCGGAGCTGCAACATCGAGCAGATTTTAGGGTGAGCATTGTCCTATCAACAAACTGATCCATGATAATTGGATTAAAGTTGTTCTCATTGTCACATGGCATATCATTTTAATACTGGCTCGATTATTTCTTTGAACTCGCTACCGATTTTTCTGATATTGTTCTTTTCATTATAGTTTTCTCTGCAGAGCTGGATAGTCTTTTAGTACTAATTGAAAGGTTATTAAAATGGTCAGAGAGTATAGGGTTTTGAGGAATTACAAGTAAATCACTAATCTCAATACCATAAGTTAGGACGAGATCGAGAGTGTGATTGTGACAGTGAGTCGGCTTGTTCACACTCTGGGTAAAACCGATCCCATCCAGGAGAGCACCAAAAGCACTGCTGAGGCACTCACTGCTGTTATCAACATGAATGTTGAAATCTCCAACTATAACAATCCTTTCCCATTCCAAAACTAAACTTGAAATAAAGTCAGAAAACTCTGTCAGAAACTTCGGCATAAGGACCAGGAGGTCGGTAGATTGTTATAAATATAACAGCTTTGGTTTTTCCAGTTGGTGCAACGTAATAGATAGTGCGAGGCTTTCAAAGGAGCGAATGTATAATTAGATTTGAGGCTGAGAATTAGGCTGGAGTGAGAAATGACGGCCACACCGCCACCTCGACCAGTGCTCCTGGCACTTTGAAAGTTCACGTGACTTGGAGGTGTAGATTCGCTTAGTCTAACATAATCATTTTCCTGAAGCCATGTTTCAGTTAAAGCTAGAAGATCAATATTAAAGTCGCTAATTAATTCATTTATTAAAAGAGATTTAGAAGAGAGGGACCTGATGTTTAGCAGTCCACATTTTACACACTTATCATTTTGTTTATTTGCACACATGTATTTATTTTTATTAAGTTATGAGGTCTGGACGCCTTTCCTATCAGAGTTCAGTTGACTTTTATTTGTGCTTTTTACATGCTTAATTTGTTTGTTTGCAACACAATTATTTATTTTTATTAAGTTATGAAACCTGACGCCTTTCCTATCAGACTTTAGTTGAGTTTTATTTGTGCTTTTTATGCATTTATTTTGTTTATTTGCGATGCATGTATTTATTTCTATTGAGTTAGGAGATCTGATACCTTTCCTATCAGAGTTTAGGTATGTTTTGTTTGTGCTTTTTGTGCGTGGGACATACACAACCTCAGCCGGTCTGGGAGAATTGTTCATGCAGGGTGGCTCAGAGGAGGCCCCTAGAGCGTGGGCGCACACACACAGTCTCAGCCTGTTTGGAGCTGTTCTCGCTAACAGAGCAGTGCCTCACTAGTCTACTCTGCTCCCTAGCGTCACTGACACTCCCTGAGCTAGTCTGTGTGCTAGTCTTACCTGATGAGTAAAAGGGATTGAAATTAGTAAAATGAATAAATAGCATTGAGTTATGAGTAAAGGTAATAAAAGGGTATTGAATTATGAGTCTCATGTGTAAAAGGTTTAAACTGGGAAAAGAAACTTGAGTAAAGAGTTTATAGGTTTAAGTCACTCAGGAAAGGAATTTCTGAGTATGTTTAAAGTCGCTCCGGAAATAAATTTTTGGGATATGTTTAAAGTTACTTGGGAAAATAAAGAATAAGTGAAAATAAGATTAAGGATTAAGTATAAAGATGTTGTTGTTTTTTTGGAAAACACAGCTGTGATAAGGATGAATTTATTATGGGTTATGTTGAAAGTGTGACTTTAAACAAGAATTGGGGATATATGTTTGTGGTTTTGTCTAGTTTGACTCCAGGATCCGAAGGTCAGGCTGCCGTTTTTGTTTTGTTGTTTTTTGTTCTATGTTTTGTGTTCTGTGTTTTTGTGATTTGTTGCATGGTCTCTATCTCTTGTGGTGTGTGTGCGTGCATGTGTGTCTCGCGCTCTCTCTCTCTCGCTGTTTTTCCCTTTCTCCTTGTTTCACCCACCCCCTTCCCTTCTGCTCCTCCCTTCTGCTCCTCCCTTCTGCTTTCTCTCTGTCTCTCTCCCTCGTCCCCGTCTCTGACTCCTCTTTCCCTTTTCTATACATGGTACCGTGTGGATGGGCGCAAGGCCCACTGGACGGTAGGAATGTGCTGTCACCCCCTGCTGGTGAGATGAGGTGGTTATTAGATTGGGTAGTATAGTTTAAAATGTATGATAATTGATTTAAATATTAATCATTGATATGATTGACTAGTGTTGGTATTTTGAAGAGAGATAATTTGTTGGGGAAATTTTGATTATGATATAATTGGGATAGAGGTGTTTATATAAAGATAGATAGATAATAATAATAATAATACATTTTATTTATAGGGCGCCTTTCTGGGCACTCAAGGTCGCCTCACAACAAGTTTATACATCAATATAATATATATATATATATATATATATATATATATATATATATATATATATATATATATATATATATATATATATATATAAACATTAAAACAGTAATAGCAACAGTTAAAATCTACATTAAAATCAGGCATATGAAAGGACAGTGCAGTTGTGGTTATAATGAATAGGCCAGTTTGAACAGATGAGTTTTGAGTTTGGATTTGAAGTGTGTGAGAGTGTCTGTGTTGCGGAGGTCAGGAGGGAGAGTGTTCCAGAGCTGGGGAGCAGAGCGACTGAACGCCCTGCTCCCCATTGTAACAAGACGGGCAGAAGGGACAGAGAGCTGGAGAGAGGAGGAAGAGCGAAGAGAGCGAACGGGTGTGGCAATATGGAGGAGGTCAGAGAGATATGGAGGTGTGAGGTTGTGAATGGCTTTGAATGTGTGGAGCAGGATTTTGTATTGAATGCGGTGTGTGATGGGGAGCCAGTGGAGCTGTTGTAAGACGTGTTTGATGTGGTTGATGGAAGGTGTGTATGTGATGATGCGAGCAGCAGAGTTCTGAACCAGTTGAAGTTTATGGAGAGTTTTTTGTGGAAGACCAAACAGAAGTGAATTACAATAATCTAGACGGGAAGTGACAAGGCTGTGTATGAGTACGGCAGTGGACTGTGGTGTGAGGGAGGGCCGGAGTCGATGGATATTGCGGAGGTGAAAGTAGGCGGAGCGAGTGATGTTGTTTATGTGGGAGGTGAAGGAGAGGGTGCTATCGAGGATGACACCCAGACTCTTGACCTGAGGGGAGGGAGAGATGGAGGAGCCATCAATGGGAATGGAGAAATTATTAATCTTGCTTATGGTGGATTTGGTGCCTACAAGGAGAAGTTCAGTTTTATTGCTATTGAGTTTGAGAAAGTTTGAGGTGAACCAGGATTTTATTTCACTGATACAGTTGACAAGGGAAGAGGGTTGGAGTGTGGAGTTTGGTTTACCGGAGAGGTAGAGCTGGGTGTCATCCGCGTAGCAGTGGAATTGAATGTGGTGTTTCCGGAAAATGTGACCAAGGGGGAGAAGGTAGATGATGAAAAGGAGGGGACCGAGAACAGAACCTTGGGGAACACCTGAGGAGATGGGGACAGGATAAGAAGTGAAAGATTTGAGTTGAATAAACTGAGTGCGGTCGGAAAGATAGGAGTGAAACCAGGTGAGGGTTGTGCCAGAGATGCCGATGGAAGAGAGTCTGTTCAGGAGGATGGAATGAGAAATGGTGTCAAAGGCAGAACTAAGATCAAGCAGAAGGAGGATGGATACTAAACCAGAGTCGGCAGAGAGAAGAAGGTCATTAGTGATTTTGAGAAGGGCCATTTCAGTGCTGTGGAGAGGATGGAAGCCAGATTGAAAACACTCGTACAGGTTATTGGAGGACAGATGAGAGTGAAGTTGAGCAGAAACTGTTTTTTCAAGAATTTTGGAGATGAATGGAAGGTTAGAAATTGGACGGAAATTATTGAGGTCTGTGGGATCTGAACCAGGTTTTTTGAGAATTGGAGTGAAAGCAGCAGTTTTGAGAGGAGAGGGGACAGTACCAGAGGTGAGGGAGGCATGAATTATGTTGGTGATAACAGGAGCAAGAAAAGGAAGTGTGGCTTTGATAAGGACAGTGGGAAGTGGGTCAAGTTGACATGAAGAGGTTTTGGATTTTTGGATAAAAGAGGAAATTTGATTGACAGAAGGTAGAGTAAATGATGAGAAAGGGGTGGTGATGATAGGGGATGTACAGTAATGACAGGTAGAGTTAGAGCAGAAGAGGGGGTAAGCTGTTGGTGAATAGTGTGGATTTTTGTGGTGAAGAACGAAGCCAAGGTATTGCAGAAGTCGGATGAATAGAGATGAGATGGAAGGGAGTCAGGAGGTTTGGTGATGGTTGAAACAAGAGAGAAGAGGGTCCTGGAATTTCCTTCATTATTCCTGATTAAACTGGAGTAATATGCAGATCTAGTTTTGGAGATGCAATCTTTGTAGTGGAGGGTGTGGTGTGTGTACATGTCCTTGTGAATAGTTAGTCCAGTTTTGTTATAAAGTCTTTCAAGTTGGCGGCCTTTTGCTTTTAACTGTCGAAGAGTGGGGGTGTACCAGGGTGCAGTGTGAGTGAAAGAGACCGATCTGGATTTGAGTGGAGCAAGTGTGTTAAGGATGTTGTGGAGGTGGGTGTTGTAGTGTGACACAAGTTGATCAGAAGTTGCAAAACTGTCTGTACTGTAGATTATTGATATGAAAAGATAAATTGTCCAAATGTATGTCCTTAATTTTACGGAATGTTATGGTGCGTGTGGGGTTGTGTTTGGAAAAAGGCAGATTGACAAAAAATGTAAGGAGCATATGATCGGAAAATGGGATGAAGTTGGCTTTACAGTCCATGGGTGTAACGCCTGAGCAGCAGATTGAGTCCAGAGTATGTCCTTTTGAGTGTGTGGGAAAATTAACAAACTGTTGCAAACCAAAACTGTCCAGACAGGATATAAAATCGTTGGTGAGTGAATTATTAACAATGTCCAAGTGAATATTTAGATCCCCTAATAGTATGACATTTGAAGAGAGTGTGGAAACATGTATTATAAAAGGTGCAAAGTCTGTTATAAAATCCTTGTTTTGTTTTGGAGGTCTGTAGATGGTGGCAATGATAGTAGGAGTTGGTCCAGAGAGCTGACATACAGTGGCCTCAAACGACTGATAGACAGGCACAGTCACAGTAGCTTCTCTCCAACTCTCGCGGTAGATTACCGCGAGACCGCCCCCTCGACCGGTGACACGAGGCTGCGAGAGGTAAACAAACCCTGGGGCAGTAGCCTCGTTGAGGTGACTGGAGTCATTTTTCTGCTGCCACGTCTCCGTCAAGCACAAAAAGTCTAATTTACGGTCCGCGAGAAGTTCCTGGACGAGATGGCCCTTGTTGGTCAGAGAGCGGGTGTTAAGAAGACCGAAGCTGACTGTAGTAGTGCTGCTGCCGCTAGCCGTGTTCGCCGTTCTCGGCACCCGGGCCAAGACGCGCTCGGCACGGCGACAGGTGTCCCTCTTTGGACGGGGGGCAGTGGACCAAAGCGACGGGATGGAGCTGGAGTTGTCGTATTGGTAGTTCCAACGTGAGCCCCGGTGGATTGGTCTACGGCGAGGCACGTACAGAATGTCCGGGTGTTGGAGCAGAGCAGGCGCTGGTGCGTTGTGTGGATGTATATGGATCTTAAACTCAGAGGCAGAATACTGGAACAGTGCTGTCTCAGGATGGTGGATAATTGACAGGATGAACCAGAGGAGTACCAGCCACGCATAGTTCCTCCACATTGCTGCAAGGGCTGCGACTTCTGCGTGGAGCTGTTGCTAGGTGACGTGCAACAGGTAAGCTAAAGTCGCACGAAAACACACGACACCTCAGTGACAGTTTATATATTGTGGAGGGGTTTTTAAAGTATAGCACAATCCACTTGTAAACCACAAATGCAGAGTCATTTGGCGAGATTATCTCGAAAAATAACGCCAAGGAGCAGCGGCAGCCAAAAAACGCGCCAGCATTCTCCAACCGGAACCGGAATTGACCTGAAGGCCTGAAGATATATACTGTGATATAGTGATTCAATGAGTTGAATTTAGATAGCCATTTTTATAGGCCGTATATGCTGTAGTATTTTTATTTTTTATTTATTACAGTCCCGTGGGAACTGCGCCAAGCTCACACGGCAAGGCGGTTCGTCCAGGCGCCAGGCGACAGCCCGAGCTGTGACGTGAGCAGACCAGGCCAGGCCCGAGCTGTTTACATCCGGAGAGGGATCTGCCCGATAGCCCGAAAAAGGTCATTTTTGTTTTATCCACAAAATCTGTCCACTTCATACATATATACACATATTTGATTATATTACATATCATATCTTGGTTGACACATGTGGTTCTTAATTATCTGCCAACATATATCATTGTTCATTTGTCAGAGTATTTGATATTATCCAGTGACACTCACAAAATTTTGGCAACAGATGACAGTCTTTACCAACAGCTTGTTTGTTTACTTTCTTGAGTTCTGTCTTTACATTGGGCTCCACTACTGCATTTCCTGCTGGGTACAAAAATGATACAGTTGCTTTAATGGGGTATATATGAGGTACATTCAAGGTTATATTAATCGTGTGGTTGGAAATTAATGATTCTAATAGATTGTGGTTCATTTACTTGGGGCATCTCATTAATTGTGACACTTATATATCCATTATTTCAATTTTAGTCAATTTCAGTGATACCTATGCATGTGGTTACATTTTTAATTTGTGTTTTCTGAAAAAAAAACAAGGGAAGTTTGTTTAACTACCAGTAATAACTCCTCAACCAGAGTTTTGTCACAGGTGTGGAGGTCATTACGCAAATAAACATTACAAGTGTATGGACATATACATACATGAATTGTTTGATGCATGAATAAACAATTAAACAATTTAATAAATACATATTTGGAAAATAAATAAACGATAAATAGTAATTACATTTAAAAAAAAAAAAAGAGGGGATACAAGTTATTTAGTAACCATTTGTGAGATTTTTTCATTTGTTTTTGAAAATGGAACCGGTGATTCCTCAAATTAGCCCAGTTGGGGTAGTAAAGAAGAAGAATCCGTTAGTTAAAGATATCGATAAAGTATCGAAAAAAATGTCATCGTCGATGGGCTCATATTGATTTTTGTTGGCCGGTTGAAGGAACATTTTCACTCGATGTTATTAATACTTTACGAGTTTTGATATCTACGTATAAGGCAAAGCAGAAAAAGGCAGAAAAGGTCATAAACGTGCAGAAAAGAGATGCATTGCACTTGGCGTTTTACAGTTGTTTGAAATTGAAGGACAGAGGATTTTAAAGGACAACCAAAGGAAGAAAGAAAGAGAGATGGAGATGATCAAGACAGCAAATAAAGAAACGGAAAAGTTGATATTGCAAATAAATGAACCATTTTCTCATGTGAAAGCTCCACCAGATTATGAGAAGACAGTAAGCAATGATCCATATCAACAGTTTCCAATTGTGAAAACCGAAGGAATCTATCAATTGCGAGATGATGATCTGCGAACAATAGAAGAGGGCCAGGCAGTAACTACAGTGGAACTATATCCAAGCCTGCCAAAGAAGAAGAAATTGACAGTAAGAGGATTGGGTCGAAAGTTTAACAAAGTGGAATTGAAAGAGGCTGAGCAAAGTGAGATGGAGGAGGCCATGGGTGGGTACGACCCCAAGGTCAAGAAGATGCTTGAGAGCGCGGAAAAGAAAGGAAGCAGAAAACAAAAGAAAACAAGTGTTAGATTACTAGAGACTGATGAAACTGACTCAGATGATGTTGAGCCAGAGGACGATGAGAAAGCAAAATTTACTCCCTTGAAAGAAAATCATACAATCTGGAGAAGTGATGATCAGCAATTTCTAAAAATTATGATCTTTGCACAAGGATATGGAACACCCCAAACTGTTACAATAACAAATGAATCAATACTCAATATATCAGACTCAAAGCATTTGGAAGAAGAAATGCTGCAACAAGTTCCTGAATGCCTGTGGTCAAAACACAGTACCGATATCGGACTGGTTAAATCAGCTCAACCAGTGCATGTTGCACTTAGACCAGGAGCAAGGCCTCCTTGGATAGACCAATATCCTTTGAAAGAAGAAGCAATTAAAGGTATTGAATTACAAATCGAAGGTCTGGTACAAGCTGGAGTCCTGGAGATAACAGAAAATCCTCAAAGCAATACACCATTACTGCCTCTGTTGAAACTGGATGAAAGTTATTGTTTGGTGCATGATTTGAGAGCACTTAATGAGGTGGTGGGGAACATTCCAGCTGAAGTTCCAGATCCACACACTATCCCACCAGAAGCTTCATATTTGATAGAGTCAAAATATCAATCTTAAGTAGAAGAAGGCCTTAACAAGGCTGTAGTGCAGAAGGAATGCTGCCTTTGACAATACGAAATCGCATTGCAAGCAAGGATCACTTATCAGCCGCAGTTGGCTGAACTTGTAGGCTTGACCGAAGCATGTTTGTTGGGAGAGGGAAAGCGTGTAACAATCTATACTGATTCTGCTTATGCACATAATGTTTGTCATTTGTATGCATCGGTATGGAAAAATCGGGGATTTAAGAAAACAGATGGATCCCCTATACAGCATCATGCTCAAATAAGGAAGTTGTTAGAGGCTGTGATGAAACCTACAGAAATAGCCATAGCTAAATGTGCAGCACATAAATTAGATGTGTCTAGAGTAACCCGAGGTAACAAGGCAGCTGATGAAGCAGCTAAAGTAGTGACTGGAGCCAACAAAATGGGTAAGATTTTTTTGGTCACTCATGAAGTAGATTTGGAAGATAAAGTTACTCTTAGAGATGTGATTTCAATGCAAGAGGTTGCATCCGCATTGGATAAGCAGCTCTGGCAAGATCGAGGTGCTGTGCAGGACTGTACTGGCCTGTGGCGGAATCATGAGGGACTGATGGTGGCACCGCCCAACTTATTAGGTCTGATGATTCAGGAGGCACATGGCATGGCTCATGTATCAAGAGGTGAGGTGAAGAGAAAAATCACAAAGGAATATGGATTTTGGGCTCCCTATTTGTTGGAACAAATTGACTATTATATCAGTAAGTGTGTCATTTGTTTGAAAAACAATATTCGATGGGGAGTATCAGTCTCTCCTGGCTATATCCCAACTCCAACAGGTCCTATGAAGGAATTGGTAATTGATTTTGTTGATATGATCAGACCAGTAGGAGGTAAACGATACATGTTAGTAGTCGTTGACCGATTTTCAAGGTGGACAGAAGCCTGTCCAAAAAAGAGAAAAGATGCTCACTCGGTTGCCAATTTTTTGTGTCGAGAAGTTGTCACTCGATGGGGGCTTCCTGATAGAATTTCATCAGACAATGGCAAGGAATTTGTGCGTTTAATTTTGCAAAAAACTGGGAATTAAACAGCGTTTTGGATCGGTTTACCATCCGCAAAGTCAAGGTATTTGCGAAAGAATGAATGGAGTTTTGAAAAATTGCATTGCCAAAATCTGTCAGCATACAGGTTTAAACTGGGTTACAGCTCTTCCATTGGCTTTAATGGCCTGTCGATCCAGTGAATTGCGTGATTTGCATGTAACACCACATGAATTACTTACGGGAAGGCGGATGCCTACTCCACGTTTGCGTACTAGTGGCTAGGGCCCAAATCTGACACTGTTAGACAGTGAAATGCGAGCTTATGTGAAATATATGTCTGAATTACATAAGAAATTATCTACATATGTTTCAGATAAGCAAAAACAGGAGGAAAAACAGGAGGAAGAGCAAAGAAAAGAAATAGTGCAGCCTGGAGACCAGGTGTTTGTGAAGGTTTTTAGAAGAAAATGGTATAACGAGCGCCATGAAGGACCATTTGATGTTGTGCTTAGTACAGGGACAGCAGTTCAGGTTCACGGGTCGCCTACGTGGTATCATTTGTCGCACTGTGTCAAGGTTCCAAAGGAGGACTTACGCTCTCAGAGCCAGAGAGAGCCAAAAGGAGCAGGAGTGTCAACAGAAGAGACTGATCGGAGTTTGGATAATTCTGATGATTCTTTGCGCACTGCTGAGACACTCAATGGGGATACCTCAGTCAATAGAGAAGGACATTTCAAAGATGTTGATTTGCGATATGCCCCAGGAACAGCTGAACCGGACCGAGGAAATGATGGATCAGAAATCTGTGATGCCACTCCAAATGGACCTGAAGAGTCGCTTAGATCAAGTCTGAGCAGAACAACACGAAAAAGAGATGACCTAGTCGATACAGAGACTAAGGTGGAAGTAATTTTGGGAAAAGCAGCTTTGCTTCCATGCCCATGTACTGCTGAGAATACTAATGATGAACGTTTTCGACCGAAATGGGAAGAT
Source organism: Odontamblyopus lacepedii (assembly GCA_034769755.1). Classification (NCBI taxonomy): domain Eukaryota; kingdom Metazoa; phylum Chordata; class Actinopteri; order Gobiiformes; family Gobiidae; genus Odontamblyopus; species Odontamblyopus lacepedii. The sequence continues at coordinate 28,767,069 of CM068345.1, read as the reverse complement.
CAGTTTGGGAAAACATTGGACCTCTCAAGGACAATTGGGATAAAGAAGTATATGTTGTTGAATGACAGGAGGAGATTGAAGATTGCCAGAGATTGTAGTGTTTATTTATACCAATCGCATAGAAAATGACCAAGGATGGTATAAATGTCTGTATCCTGATCCACAGTTGGTAGATAAAAAGGAGCGTGGTGAATGGTTGTTTTCAATTTTTAGGACAAAGATTGTAATCTTGATGGTAGTGGATTCAGCTGAAACCATACCAGCAGGAGTTAGTGATGAGTCACAAGGAGTGGTCACATCTAGGCCAGCAGTAGAGGTAGCAGACCAGAAGCCTGAAGTTCCAACCTCAGAGACTGAGGTTAAGTTAGAAAAAAACATTTTTAACGACAGTCAGCCCACAGTCTACTAATTTGTTTGATTCTGTTTTGGTAGTTCGGGAATCGGTTGGTACATCTGTATTTCTCAAGTGTTGGCGTTCCAATTGGACTCGAGGGGATACACTTGAATGGGTTAATAATATGGGTGAAAGTTTAGTATTTTCAGGACCTGAGATAAGAAGGTCTGCCCAGGGCCCGAGGAAATATGTTTCATATAATGATATAAAAATGGCCCCTGTGGTAGGTGACTGTTCGTTGGTGGTAAGATATTTTTCACGGGAAGATCAAGGTGATTATATTTGCAAACATTTTCAAAGAAGGCATACATTTATTCCGAAGAATAGACGTTGGATACCTGGGTATAAAACACATAAAATAACTTTACTTGTGAACGAGGAGGTTTCTGATCTGTTATCTGCTCCAGGGCGGTTGTCTATAAATAATGATCAAGTTACTGTAAAGGCGATATCTACTGGTTTGGGCCAAGAGGTGACTACTCAGAAAGTTGATAATGTTACAACTAGCCTGAAGAAAACAGAAACACCGATTCCAATTACAAAGAATACATTAACCACTGTAACTACAGTAACACCAGCTATCACAAAAACAGAAACAATACCAACTACAATGGTTACTACAACACCTACAACAACTAGTACGATAACTAGAATAACCACTACACCTAAACCTACATTAGCAACTATATTTAATATAACAGCTACTAGGTCTACTACACCGATGACAACGACAATGACTACACCTGTAATAACTTTAGCGATGGTATTAAATGAAACATCATTTGATATGGAGACTGACGACTGGATAGCAGCTGATATTGAGTTAGCTGAGGAGTATGATTGGACTGAAATGGATGAAACTTCGGTAGAGTTGTCAGGAAAATATTGTGCATTGGGTAAGAGAGAAGCCAGGTGGAAAGCATTTGGGTTTGATTCTTCTGTAGTACATATAGCGGATACTTTCGCTAGTAGAAACCTTTGGTTCCAGCAGTTAACTCATGCTGTAAGAGCAACTGTTAATGAGGGTGAACCATGTGTGGTTAGAGTTCCGTCACCTAGCACCTGGCAATCGATAATGGAAACTGTACCTCAGCCTTTGAGTCTTAAATGTCAATCTATGGTTATGTCTTGGTTGTACTATAATCAGGAGATACATGTAAAAGGTTGGCCATTTGGAAATTCATATCATCTGTATAGGCCTTTAGGGGATTGTAAATGGTTGAGAGCTCTCCCATATATCAACACACTGGACAAAGAGGGGAAGCTAACTATACCTGCATCAGTGGAAGTTCAATCTGTAAAAGCACCTCATTGCATATGCTCCCAAGGATGGCCAAGGAAGTCCAGGGGTATTTTTGGGAATATCAGACTGTGATACTTATGGTATGCAGTTTGGTAAGGTACCACATGGTGCACTTAGAGATAAACAATTTGTGACGTTTTATATACCGAGCATTAAACAAAATAGGAGGCTGGTAGTAATTAATCAGACAACTCCTGGGAACAAGACTTTGGGAACTCTGAAGGACATTTGGTGGGTTTGTGATAATAGAGCCTACATATTCTTACCACATGGATGGACTGGATGTTGTTACATGGCCAGATTGAAGCTCCCATATGAGCTTTTGGTGGTTCGTAAAGGTCAAGACTCTGTTGAAACCCAACCAGTAATTGTGCCTCATGATAGGGTAAAAAGGGAATTAGCGCAGTTTAATAACTTAGAATCATACCATTGGAGGATAGGTTTGGCTGAGAAATGGGGGATTGGTTTATATCCTTTTTAAGGTGTTGTGTTTTTGGCAGATCATATCGATAATATACCATATACACTTCAGGGTTTCGCTAACGAGACTATTAAGGGGTTTAGTACTTTGTCAAATACTCAGAAAAGTCACCGTTTGACTCTGTTGAAGCACAATATGGCTCTAGATTATATTTTAGCTAAACAAGGAGGGTTGTGTGTAGCTTTAAATTTGACTGGAGAAGCTTGCTATACTTTGACTCCTGATAGCTCTGATAATATGACTAGTGTGATTGATGCTCTGAAGAAGATTAGAGATGCGTTTGGGCCGTCAAAAGGCTCAGGGTGGTCAGCTTGAAGAAATATCGTCCTCTTTCTCCAACCTTAAACTCAAACAAATACAATCAGAAGGTGTCGCTGTCCAGAACTGAAATAGGGGACTCCAATTACTCAACGTCGTAACAAGATCTCCCTAGACACATTTTAGCACATACCAGATTGAAGACCAGGATTCGTGAAGTTCAATTCAAGCCAATTTATTCCCCTAACAATATTTCTAATCCAGCATCCTGGGTTGCGAGGCTCCCTGAGATACAATCTAAGCGTGGATTCCCCGCAGAGCAAACCGAGCAACCACAGACATTCCTCCAACCCAGCTATTTAAAACATTTCATCATGAATATGCAAATGTTGTAAACGCCTCCTGGTCCGCCTCCGTCCTTCAACCCAATACAATTCCAATTAATAACTTCTGCTTTGAAGCTCTCTTATCGACATCCAGTTTCGGGGAGTACGTTTCCCATCAGTCTTATCTGTAAGGAAACACATAACTTCGCCAGGTGGACGAAGGTCAGCCGTATGTGTGTATGCTGTCTGCTTTTTAATGAGACAGGATGAAAACAACAGAAAAATGTGTGCGAAAAGAGACAGGAGTAACTTCATAAGCCATTGTGAGACATTTGTTAAAAACAATCATCATTTCAATATTGCAACAGCATATATGGTACAATGAAATCAAAGTTATAACTCTTCAAACCCCCTTCTGAGAACTCAACCGAGTTCTCATATAAACCCTTCATCTAAACCGCTGATTACCCCCCTGCATAAGTAATAAAATATTTTTCTAGTATGATTTTGCTACTTTATATCTTTTTATGGTTACAAGGAAAAAAAACAAAAACACCCCCTTCTGATGGTGTGAAGACATACATTACCAGAATCACACAACACAGTCAGCAAGACGCTGCGTCAGGTCCTTAGATTCGTCATCATCACTATCAGCATTATCAACATCGTTTTGGGGCAAAAGCTTTCCACACTCAGGCTGATACATGGTCACATTGCCTTGGACATACATTCCTGCAGTGACACGTTGAATGGATCTGGAAATAAACTTAGAAAGGCAAGGCAAACAACATCCAAAAACAACAAACACAAACAAAAAACCAAGCAACATGATAATACAAACCCTTCGAAGGATGGCCTGCCAGGAGCCGGAGACAAGCCAATCAAACAAACCTCCGCTGTTTCGGAAATCGCCCTCTGTGATCGCAACTATTTGTTTCAAATTTTTTATGGCACTAGTGATATTACCCTCATTTCCCGTGTTGTCTGGGACATACGTACAGCAATGGTCCCCAACCATGGCACAAACCCCTCCCCTAGAGGCCGTAATTATGTCCAGCACCACTCGGTCCTGTAATTGCATTTCACGAAGAGCAGCCACCTCCTGAGAGAGGCCTTCAATTGCAGTTAAGGTATTATTCATAAACAGAGACATCCTGTAATTCACAGTTTCCAGACGCAACAGTAGCTTACGGACACCCACATTCGGGAAGAGCGATAACAGGACTTTTTTGCTGTCTGACCACAACTTAAACTGCTTAGGCACATCTGTTCCCCATATACTATCATGGGGTTTCAATGTCAGTGCGTTTCGTCTACGTCTGTCCAAAGATGCGACTTGCGGCACTACATCAACAACAAACGTGTTACCGACAAGCTGAATCATTGCGCACCGTCCTGTCCACTCGATGGGAAGGTGGACAAAAACGGAATGTCCACACATCCAGTATACGTCACTCTGCGCATAGGTTCCCATAATATCAGGAGCTGTAAAATAGGCCGTGCACGTGGCTCCAACCGGTAATAAAGTTTCGTTATACCTACTACTATCAGTGTTGTTCCTAGCACATGGTGTCAACACTTGTCCACAATACTCGGTCGGAATTTCACCCAAATAGTTAAATGTATCACTCATAGTGAAATTGTTGGCGTAACATGTGGCATTCATACCTGCGGGGAACGGTATTGCGGATAATAAAGGTGAGTTTGTCCAATTGTACGATAGAAATTTAGAAAAATTACGACCGTTAAAAGAGGGCATGGGAGTCATGCTCGCATTTGTTGGTAATCTTGCGTCGAGCAGTCCCCTAGACTGGGCAGACAGCAAAATGTCCGGAAAACAAGAGCTTGCGTTCTGAAATGGCACTGGCCTAACAGTAGGGTGTCTAGCAGATAATGGAATTCTGGAACATACATAGCAGTTTGTTTTGTTGCTTAGCTTTGCCACAAAGGCTGCATAATTGTACCAAATATTAACATGAAACTTCGTTCGTGGGGTCTCGTTTTCCCACCCCAAATACCAATCGTGGATCTTGTGTCCGCTCCTTTCCGGCCGACCTTTGACAAAGAGAACAGCAGAAGGGTCATCATTTATATTTACATCATCATTTATCCGAGTTTCATTCTTATTTTTTAGCTCAACAAGTAATACTACCAGAAGTATAAAAATCAGTGCAAGGAGCCAAATCACTTTAGGGAGGCCGCCTTTTTCACCTAAATAGTGCAATATATCATGTTTCAGGCGATGTAGTCTGTTCCCCCCCTTCAGTGGGGGCGTAGCTCCCACTCCTCTTGGGGTCATAGTAGGGCTTAACTGCTGACCAATGGTACCAGTGCTTGGATCCGTAAACTTTGATAGCGTGGGTGGTACATTGGGTTACCCTGTAAGGTCCAGAGTAACGAGGTTCAGACCATTTTGAACGCACAGGGCGCTTGAGAAAGACAAGGTCAGGGAGTTGTGATGTGTGGTCAACAACAGTGGTATCAGGGAAAGGATCAGTAACTGCAAGGTGTTCAACAGTAGCCTTAAGCGCATAGAAATAAGGTCTATACTGCATCACTGTTTTGACCAAGGTGGTGGGATCAATAGCTGCGCTAGTAAAGGTGCCAGGCATGGCACGGCCAAATAAGAGCTCATAAGGGGAGAAACCGGTGCGTTGCGAAATGGTGTGTCTGTGATGAAACTGAGCAACCGGGAGGAGATCGAGCCAATTAGATTTAGGGTAGTCATGTAACAATTTAGAGAGTATTGACTTCAGTGTGCGATTCATACGCTCGACAAGACCATTAGACTGTGGATGATAAACTGAAACGAATGTGTGATTGATGCGAAGCATTTTACAAACAATGGCAACATGTGAACCAGTGAAATGTGGACCAGAATCAGATTGAATTTGAGTAGGGACGCCATAAGTAGGTATCCAATGAGTGACCAAGCAACGAATGACTTCATCACAAGTTTCACGTGCACAGGGATAAAGCTCAGTCCATTCAGAGAAAGAGTCAGCAATAGCCAGAAGGTAACGTTTACCACGGACTGGGACTAGCATGTCTGTGAAATCCATACAAAGCACCTCACCGGGATACTTACCGCAGCGCAATTTACCAGGGCCAGAGTGTTTATGCGGGTGTGGGTTGAACAGCGAGCAAGTGGTGCAATTCCGAACATAGTCCCTGCACACGGAAAGCATCTTGGGGATGAAGTAATGAGAGGAGAGTGTGTGTGACATCACCGCGGGAGAGACATGAGTGGGGCCATGAGCCTCATCAAGAACAGTGGGAAGAAGAGACTCAGGAAGCATGGGATGACCGGTAGGGCCACGCCAGATACCATCCTCATATTCTTCACAGCCAACAGATTGCCAATAGAGACGGTCTTCATCAGTGCACTGACGCTGCTGTTCGTAAAGATCAGATTTGGTGCAAAAGAAAGTGTTGTGGTGGTGAACAGGAGGAATCACTCGGAAATGTGTATCCATTAATAATCTGACTTGTTCAACGGCAGGGTTCGGATGGTTGGAGATGTGAGAGTGAATTAACGACCAGATGCGCTCAGGTAACCAAAGGAGGCCACTTTCAGACTGCGAGGGCAGAAGCACGTCCTCTAAGTCCACGGTGCCCAAATGCATCCAAATGTCAACTTCATCATGAGGGGCCTTACGCTGCAGGGCCCTTAAAAGATCAAAACCAAGAGTCAATTGGGACACTGGTGGGACGGAGGTGCAGGAAAAAAGAGCAAGTCCGTCGGTGAAGGGCCTATCAGAGAAGAACCCGCCGACCGACTTCGCATAGTGGTCAGCATAGGAGTTACCTTGAGCAGTGAAGGAACCAGATTTCGCGTGACCTGGAACTTTAACAATGGCCAATTGAGAGGGGCAAGCAATAAGAGCGTCTATCCGTTGAAACAGTTCGGAATGGGCAATAGGGGCTCCCTGCGCTGTCAACCAGCCATTGCGCTTCCATGCTGCCATATCCCTATGAATGGCACCATGAGCATACGCAGAATCAGTGTAAATGGTAACTGGTCGGTCACCAGCGTATTGAAGGGCCATAAGTAATGCCTGAACTTCAGCATACTGAGCTGAGAAGCCACAAGCAGGGCCCCAAGAGCTGGCAAGTACAGGAGAACAAGTAGTGTGCGTGTGTGGGTCCAATTCAACAACTGCAGCACCCGCCTGAATGGCTCCCGAAGGACAACGATGTGAGTGACCATCGGTAAAAAGATGTAAAGAATCTGTAATAGGTTTGGTTTGCATGTCTGGGCGAATTGAAAGTGTAAGAGCAGCTTCAGCGGCACAATCGTGCGGGACACCATCGCAAGTCATTCCATCGGCCGCGTTTCCATGAGTAATGGGAACATAAGAGATGTTAGGTGCAGAAAGTGCCGCGTTCAAACGAACCTGGCGTTGGGCAGTAAGAGCAAACGAGCGAGATTGTACGTAGGCCACTACAGAGTGACAAGTGTGAACGACCAAAGAATGGCCCATCACAAGGTGAGCGCATTTATGAATTAGTGCAGCTAACGTATCACAATAAAGAGCGCATAGTGGAGCGCGTCGCGCCAGAGGGTCGAGCTGAACAGAGACATATAGAAGCACCCTACGTCCATCAGAAGCCTTCTGCCAAAGGACAGCGTGACCAGAAAGTTCAGTAAGTGCAACATCCAGATGGAATGGTTGAGTGTAATCTGGAACACCCAGTGACGCCGAGTTAGCCAAAGCCTGTTTCAACTCGGTGAAAGCGAGATCAGAATCCGCAGTCCAATCAAGGGAAGCATTAAGTTCTCGAACGCCAGCAGCTTTAACTATGGCGCGGAGAGGGGCACATTTGCCCGTGTAGTCTGGAATGTGATATCTGGAGTAATTTGCAAGTCCTAAAAAGGACAACATGTCTTTCACGGTTTTGGGTCTGGGAGAACTAAGGATTGCCTGGCGTTGGGAGGGCAATGGAAGAAAGGAAGATGATGAGATAACCTTCCCCAAAAACGTTACTGTTCTTCTGCAACATTGCAATTTGGAGCGAGAACACTTGAAACCGCAAGTAGCCAAACATGACAATACAGAGTAGGTAAGGTCTAGGCAAGACAAGGAAGTGGGAGCAGCAATCAGTATATCATCAACATACTGAATAACAGCAGTCCCCGGAGGAAGCGCTAGGTCGGACAAACAATCTTTCAAGACTTTATTAAAGACACCAGGGGCATTTCTGTGGCCTTGTGGCAGCACCTTGTACTGCAAGCGGACCCCGTTGTGGGTAAAAGCGAAGTGCTGTCTACAGCGAGGGTCAAGCGGAATGGTAAAGAAGGCCTGGCAAAGATCGATTACTGTAAAGAATTTCATGTCTGGTGTAAGTGTGGTAAGACATTTATGTGGGTCAGGAACTGGCAAAAGTGGAGTGATTGTTATGTCATTGATTTTCCTCAGATCATGTGCCATGCGATACGAACCATTAGGTTTGGGTACCGGGTTTAGTGGTGTGTTCCAATCAGAGTTTGAGAGTTCCAAAACCCCCGCCTCCCAAAGTGCGTCTAGAGCTTCCTCTACTCCCTGTCGTTGTGCCTCAGAAGTGAAGCGTCGTTGTGGGATCCAAACTGGCTGGGCATCTGGGTCCACCTCAAGCATCACTGGCGGGACAGAAAGGCACTCACCAATATCAGAGGCACCGGAGGACCAGAGAGAAATGGGAAGCGTTTGTAACAAGCTTTCCGTATCTTCATGGTCGGTTAATTCCCGACCATGGTCCCTACTAATTTGGGTATGTTCGAGCAGAACTTGATCAGGAACATTTGGTACAGCAATGCGGTAAGCATCTTCGGATTGGCTATAGAAAACATTGGGAATGGGTGTAATCTCCCAGTCGTCTAATTGTTGAAGGTGATTAGTCAACGGTCCTAGCTCCCTGGCTTCGTATCCAGGGCCTAGGAAGAGAGAAAGATGTGGGACGCTAACCGTCGCTGACCTAAACAAATCATTCAAAGGTTCGGGGAGAATCACAGAGGCCACCACCCCCTTCTTATGAATAAAAATTGAGTCTGTGTGTATAGTGTGTTCAGTGCCACGGTATGGGTCAAACAACATGTCATAGATTGGATCATAGGTGCGATCATAGTGCAAGGTAACGTGGTAGGGGTCCGCTGGGGGAGTATAGGGGTGTAGCGAGCAGAACCAAGGTTTCCAGAGAAGCATATGTGACAGTATGCCCTCATCCATTGTCTTAGCAGGTTCCAAAAGTCCCCAGAAAATATCTGCGTAGGGTTCCTTGGGTGCAGAATCAGATGCCAGCCAACACCCAGATGATTGTCCGTGATAACACGAAACCGATTGTCCATTGGGCCAAACGACCCGAAGTCCATCTGGTGAGCATTCAATTGTAGCTTTAGTCGCGATTAGGAGATCTCGTCCCAATAAACTCACAGGGGTGTTGGGTGAGTAGATCAGTGAGGTGTGTAAAGTCTGAACCCCAACTGAAACAGGAAGGTCGACAGTTTTGTGTAGAGGTGTGGGTTTTCCCGTGAGACCTGTCAGAAAGACCACGTCCGGACTAAGCAGAGTTCGTGAAATAGAACGTGTCGTCAAATGAGTAGCTCCCGTGTCCACAAGCATCGACAGTTTTGTACCAGCCACCTCTACAGTCACCAAGGGATCAGGGCTGGGATCAGGACTCACTGGGCACCCCTAGTATTGCAGGTTGTGGTGGTGTTGCTCATCCGAGCCTCCATAGTACTGTCCTCCAGAGGCAGAGCCCCCGCGATACCATGGAATGGGACCTGCGGCCCCTCTACCTCGAGGAGGGCCAGGTGGCCCCTGGAAACCACCGCGTTGTTGTGGATATTGCTCATAGGCACCCATCCCAGTGTTATGTGGGCAGTCTCGTGCCCAATGTCCCTCTTGATGGCAAATGTAACAAGCTGTCTGGGACTGATAGGGCAGTCTACCCTGGTTCGACTGCCAACCCCGTCCTCTCCCGCGGAATCCGCCACGACCTCTAAAATTCCATCCCCTTGGTTGTGTGAATGTCCTTCCCGTACCCCTAGAATTTTGGGGAGGTGTCGCATAATAAATGCTTGCTGGTGAGGTGGGAGCACCGATCATGTGAATGGGTGGTGGTGTACCTGTATCTAAAGTAGGATCTGTTTGACCCAGGTATTGTCCGGGGGAGGTGGTTCCTGCTTTGATTTCTCCAATCGTGTCCTTTCTTTTTTGTCCATTGTGCTGGCAAGCATGTCTTGCCACCATTTTGTTGGTGTGGCTTTAGCTGGAGCCGCCATTTTGTCTCTTCCACAAACCAACTACGCACTTAACTCTCAACTGTATTTTAGTCGTGCAAGAGCGCACAATTTGTAACAAAATACGGTAAAATGGGTTCTCCCAACTCTGTTTTAATTCCCTACCGCGCTAATCGCAATTATTTCGTCGCCATGGATCGCGTTAACGAGTTCCAGAGATCGACGGGGCCTCTAACCCAAGTGTTCGTACTTTTCACAGGCTCATTACACTCATAGCCTCTTAACCGGTGGACTCTAACCACCGGCGAGGGGACTCTAACCACCTCTTTTTCTCTTTATATTAACCGGGGACTCTAACCTCCGGCGAGGGGACAACCACCTCTTTCAACCATATGAATCCTGGATTTCTAAAATTTGGTTACTATGACACAGTCATTAAATGTACTTAAGGTACCTAGTCTTCAGACATTGGGAGAACTTTTGACATCGTTCTAACCGTTCAATCCACACATCAATTTTCAGATAACAACCACAATGCAATGTCTCCCTTTTAATTTAATCTGTCCAATGGAACATAATTCGTCTCAATATAGAGAAACAGGCAATGTTCCTTACCTTTTAGTTGTTTTACGGGCCCGTCAGGGAGAGACTGCAAAGCGGCGTGGAAAGAACACTGGTATGTTTTCTCGAACGGGTTGGGAACGGAGTCCGGACGCCCCCTAGACTCAACGTTCCGTTGTTACGACTCGACTTCCCCCTTCAGCACGGCCGGGGTCACCATTTGAAGAAATATCGTCCTCTTTCTCCAACCTTAAACTCAAACAAATACAATCAGAAGGTGTTGCTGTCCAGAACTGAAATAGGGGACTCCAATTACTCGACGTCGTAACAAGATCTCCCTAGACACATTTTAGCACATACCAGATTGAAGACCAGGATTCGTGAAGTTCAATTCAAGCCAATTTATTCCCCTAACAATATTTCTAATCCAGCATGCTGGGTTGCGAGGCTCCCTGAGATACAATCTAAGCGTGGATTCCCCGCAGAGCAAACCGAGCAACCACAGACATTCCTCCAACCCAGCTATTTAAAACATTTCATCATGAATATGCAAATGTTGTAAACGCCTCCTGGTCCGCCTCCGTCCTTCAACCCAATACAATTCCAATTAATAACTTCTGCTTTGAAGCTCTCTTATCGACATCCAGTTTCGGGGAGTACGTTTCCCATCAGTCTTATCTGTAAGGAAACACATAACTTCGCCAGGTGGACGAAGGTCAGCCGTATGTGTGTATGCTGTCTGCTTTTTAATGAGACAGGATGAAAACAACAGAAAAATGTGTGCGAAAAGAGACAGGAGTAACTTCATAAGCCATTGTGAGACATTTGTTAAAAACAATCATCATTTCAATATTGCAACAGCATATATGGCACAATGAAATCAAAGTTATAACTCTTCAAGCTAATGACTGGTTACGTGATAAAATTGGAGCATTTGGAGCTAGAGTCATTTGGGCATTGATGGGAGTGTTGGCGACATTAGCTGTTATGCTTTGTTTCTGTACTGTATTGTTAACATTCGCGAAGGCTATGATTTTGCGATGGGTTGGTATTGTTATGCCATCAGAAGGAACTCAGATGCCACTGAGACAGGATTCTAACTTGTATGCTTGTGAGGAAGGAGTAGGATTGAAATTTGAGTTGGTTGATAAATATTTCACTTAACTTGACTTAACTAACTTGACTTGATTTTAACAGACTGAATTTTGCACTGAAATTTCTGATCTGTTTAGGGGTGATTTCTATGGTGGTCTATTCACGCCAACCAAAAAAAAAAAAATGGTTTCATTAAGTCAAAATTATGAGATAAGAAAGTCAAAACTATGAGATAAAAAGTCAAAATTTCGAGATAATAAGTCAAAATTTCGAGATAATAAGTCAAAATTTTGAGATAATAAGTCGAAATTTTGAGATAAAAAAGTCGAAATTTTGAGATGTTATAGATATATGCAATGAACCTGATCTCCCTGAGCCTAGTTGATAAGGAGGCACACCATCAAACCGGTAACATGGAGTGGATTCACCACATTGAAAACTATTTCAGAAGGATGTACTCCAATGATGAAATTCTGGCAGCATTAGCTGAAGAGCATGGCATAGTGCTGGGCTGACGAACTCTGGAACGAACAATGCAGAGGAAAGGATTGTGGCGCAGGAAAGAGAAGTAAGTAAGTAAGTAAGTAAACTTTATTTATATAGCACCTTTCACAGATAAAATCACAAAGTGCTTTACAGAGTGCAAGTAAAAATAGATGAAGTGCAAAACAACAATAATAAATGTTAAAACAGGTAAATAAGACAAAGAGCAGTGAATTAACTAAAAGCTTGTTTGAATAACAGTGTCTTTAGCTGCTTTTTAAAAGAATCAACAGATTCAGCCACACGAAGAGACAGAGGCAGGGCATTCCACAGTCTAGGGGCTACCGCTTGAAAGGACAGGTCACCTCGAGTTTTAAATCGGGTCTTTGGGACCTTCAGGAGGTTTTGGCCTGAAGACCGGAGGGAGCGGCCAGAGGTGTGAGGGAACAACATTTCTGAAATGTATTCAGGGGCCTGTCCATTAAGAGCTCTAAAAGTCAAGACTAAAATTTTAAAATCAATTCTGAATTTGACAGGTAGCCAATGTAAAGCAGATAAAACCAGAGTGATGTGTGCTCTTCTGTTGGTTCCTGTTAAAAGCCTTGCTGCAGCATTCTGGACTAACTGGAGACGAGTGACTGCAGATTTGTTAAAACAAGTAAAAAGAGAATTACAATCATCTAAACGAGAAGAAATAAAAGCATGGATAATCAATTCCAGATCAGATTTAGATAATATTGCACTCAGTTTAGAGATAGATCTCAGATGGTAGAAGCAGTTTTTAACCAAAAGTCTTGAGTGGCTGTCCAGGGACATTGACTGGTCAAATAGAACACCAAGGTTTCTAAGGCTAGGCTGGGAAGAGGAGCCCAGAGAACCCAGGTGTTGTTTGATCAAAGGAACTTTCTGTTCAGGAGCAATGATCAGAGTTTCAGTTTTCCTAAAATTTAATTGAAGACAGTTCTGAGCAAGCCAGTCCTCAATAGATGAGACACAATTTAAGAGCTCAGCTAACTTGTGTAACCCTGAATCATTGAAGGAGCAGTACAATTGGATGTCATCAGCATACAAATGGTAAGACACATTTTTGAAGGTGCTTATAATTTTACCGAGAGGGCTGATGTACAAAAGGAACGGAATTGGGCCTAGGACTGAGCCCTGAGGGACACCGTGTAACAGGGAAGTGACTTCAGACATTATATTATTCACAAACATGGCAAAAGTTCTGTTTGTCAGATAAGAAGAAAACCATGAAAGAACAGTCCCAGAAATTCCTATCTCATTTTGCAGTCGACATAACAGTATTTTGTGGTCAACTGTGTCAAAAGCTGAGGACAGATCTAATAAAACCAATACACTGTACTGACCAGAGTCTGCAGCCATTAATATATCATTAGAGACCTTTAACAGGGCAGTCTCAGTGGAATGCATCCTGCGGAACCCAGACTGAAACTTATCATGAATACACTGACTATTCAGAAAAGAAGTCAGCTGCCCTGAAACTACTTTCTCGATAACCTTAGCTAGAAAAGGCAATTTTGATATTGGCCTGTAATTGCCTGGCTCTGATGGATCCAAATTTGGCCTCTTCAGAATAGGACTTAAAACTGCCTGTTTGAGAGACCTTGGTACTACCCCAGTTGACAGAGAAATATTTATCAATCTGACAATATGTGGACCAATCATATCAAACACCTTTAAAAACAGTGAGGTGGGTACAACATCAAGTTGGCAGGAAGAGGGTTTCATCTTTTTTAGTAAAGCACTAACATCCTCCAAAGTCACAGGCATAAATGAAGACCAAGAGCACAACGGAGAACCAACACTGGGGGTACTATCCGGAGATGGCTTCACATTTGCCCTGATATCGTCAACCTTTTTCACAAAAAAGTTAAAAAATTTGTTACAGTCTTCTGTTGTGTGTATGGGCACCAGCGGGGCTGAAGGTGATACAATGTTATGGATGGTATCAAACAAGATTTTTTGATTTTTCTTGTTCAAATTCACAAGATTAGAAAAATAATCCGATCTGGCCTGTTTAATCATTTCATTCAGCGATGAGATCAACTCTCTTAAACGTAGTCTGTGCACTTCAAGCTTTGTAGATTTCCACAGGCGCTCTACCTGACGACATGTTCTCCTAAAAGCCATGATGTTCTCATTCATCCACGAACAGGGTTTATTAGGAGGAGATATTTTGATCTTAACAGGAGCAACCTCATTTAAGATAGACAGGCAATGGTTATTAAAAGACTGGGCAAAAGAATCCACTTCATTGCAACTGTCACAACAACTTGGTTCAAATAATTCAGAGAATTTCTCAACTGCAGTTTGATTTATAATTCGCCTTTGAGAAATCACTTTATGCGGATGGCTATCTACATCAAAAGACAAATTAAAATACACACAGCTGTGGTCTGTAACATGAACATCCACAATACTGAGCTGGTCTATGTTAAGGCCAAAGGAAAAAACAAGGTCCAATATATGTCCTTTCTTATGTGTGGGACCCGACACATGCTGTTTAAAATTAAACGACTCAGTGAGTGACAGTAACTCAGAGGCCACACTGCAAGAAGGGTCATCAATGTGTATGTTAAAATCCCCAAGAATTAAAACTTTCTCAAGTTTGATAACAGAGGATAGAAACTCAGAAAAATCATCCAAGAACGCACGTGCAGGACCAGGAGGTCTATATATTAAAACACAATAAAATGAGTCAGTATGACCAACCTCAGCCAACTGCAGCTCAAATGAGTAGAAAGGGTCCGGCTTCATAAGTCTACAGGAGAAGCTGTCCCGGTAGATGAGAGCGAGTCCGCCTCCACGCCGGGCAACACGCGGGGTCCCAAACACGGAACAATCCGGTGGGCACAGTTCATTCAAGTGGGTGTATTCCTGTTCTCGCTGCCAAGTCTCCGTCAAGAACATAAAATCCAAGCGTTCTTCTTTAAACAAGTCACCAAGGAAAAAAGCTTTATTCGCTATAGAGCGAGCGTTCAGCAGGGCGATCCGTATTGGCTTAGCGCACTCGGCCGCAGATGCGCGCTGGCCAGCTGGACATCGCAAAGGAGACAGGAGACCTTCCACACAGTCGGCTTGACAGGTGACAGCTCGTAGGATCCGCTCACGCGGTGCTGGGAGCTTGGCTTGTCGAGTCGGGAAGATCCGGTCAGAGTGCCACAGACGCGGCGACGCACGGGACAGCGGTGACGCATGGGCCGGGTCCCACCCTGGCTCGCAGACTGGAACCGGCCGGAGGCAGCGCTCATCCCCTGCGAATCCGAATCCGCTCACGGTGATTTTCCCCCGCTCCTTCCTCAGCCTGGTCTGAATCCCAGCCCTGGATCCCCGCTTCCTTCTTCGGCCGCGGCGCTTTGCCAGCCGCAGGTATTCAGGAGATGACGTGGCGCATTCAAATTTTGGAGGGAAATACTCCGTATACCTGGCCCAGGTAATGCAAACATCCTCCATTCGCTCCTTAATACGAAATAAAGTGTGCCGATCATATTGATATTGAAAGACAGCTGAGACACAGTTAGTTGACAGGCTCGATAAAGCAAAATATAATATCAGACAGCTCATAACAATGCGAGACAGTTGAGATGGAGCAGAGGCCAAGCCAATCACAGGCGCCATCTTGACTGAGTTTTTAGAAAGCAGACGTGGCACAGGTAGCAGCCTTCATTGAAGCGCAACTACAGACTTCGGGGCAGTGTCATGGATATCGCTGGATGCACCAGAAGTGTTGGATGAATGGGATTGTACCAGACAGAGAAACTGTGCGCGTCCTCATGCGACTGCTGGACGGCGAGGGAGTTCAGCTGAGGACCAGACACCGATTGCGCCGTAGAGTCTATCACAGCAGGGGCCCGAACTACGTCTGGCACATAGACGGTTATGATAAGTTGAAGCCTTTTGGCGTTGCCATCAGTGGATGCATAGATGGGTTTTCGAGACGGGTTATCTGGCTACATTCCTACAAAACCAATAACGACCCAGGCGTAATTGCCGGTTACTTTATGGATGCGGTCCTTAGTATTGAAGGCTGTCCCGACAGAGTACGGTTGGACATGGGCACGGAAAATGTTCGCCTTGCTGAAATGCAGAACTTTCTTCACTGGTCAGAGGGCCAAGTTACCACCACCGACCATGTTACGTTTGGTCCAAGCACTGGTAACCAACGCATTGAACGATGGTGGTTAACTCTCCGTAGCCAGTGCGCACAGTTTTGGATGGACATCTTTGACAAACTGCGCTGTGACGGTCACTTCGCGGACACCTTTCTGGACAAATCACTGGTTCAGTTTTGTTTTCTCTCCATAATTCAGGTAAGATGGCCTAAGCCTCAATGTGTTCCCCTTTCATATTTTAACTCCAATATTGTAGATTATTTTAGCCCATACAACATACAGCTGTTTATTATTGTTATTTATTAGTTATTAGTAAAGGTCTCTTCTTCTCCCTATGGCCGATTTTATTTTTTAAAAATCTCACATTTCCTGCCATGCCCTAGGTAGGCAAAGCATTAGGCCTACCTACATTATAAAAATGTATACCTCTTGTGTCCTCTGTCACTTAGGATAAAAGTGTCTGCTAGTGTAATGTGATATACAGTACAGTAAATATGAACCACATGAAATGTAGGCATACTATGCCATGTGATGCATTTAATTTTGTATTTGACCAAAGTGTGTGTGTGTTTCAGGAGGAGCTGGATGCAGTTGCAGCAACATGGAATGAACACAGGATCCGCAGAGTTCATGCCTCAAGAAGCCCTCATGGTCGTCCAGCAATTATGTACCTATTGCCAGAGCTCTACGGTGCCAGAGACTGCAGGCATTGCCCTGCCCTGGATAAAATTGAGGCCTGTTTGGAGGAGTGTGTGTTTAAGGACTTCCCTTGTGATGAAGATGTGTTCCATGTTTGTGTAGACCTGATGTCAGAGCACAATTTGTCATTCACTAATGATGTGTTTGAAACAGTGAACCTCTATATCACACTCAGAGAGCACATTAACAGAGAACTATCAAATTCAAACTGAACCAGGGAGCAAATGCAAACTTAATTGCCAAAAATATGTAATATAAATTTCACAACTTATGAAATAAAACCAAATCCTGTGTATCAAATTGTGTATTTATTAAAATCTTAGTAAAAAGTCCAAGTATCAAGGCCAACAAACAAACAGAAAGAGGGGAGCCTTCAGTTGTAACTGACAGTTAATTAGAAACAGATATCTTTTGTAAATAATAATAATAATAATAATAAAATCATAACTGCAGCACATGAACAGCATGAAACAGGGATTACAAAATCCATACAAGTTTTTGAAATTCTGTTAAAACTCTTGCACAAAATGTAAACAAAAGAACTGTGGCAATTACTTCACCACCCTAAAAAGATATTATATTTCTGTAGGCTTCTGTAGCTATGCATTTATGTAGGCTTCAACCTTAGGCAATGTCCATAATCCATATGTTGTTTTCCAAGATTTTGTTCATTTCATATTTAAAATCTGGGTAGCTGTCATAAAAGACAGACAATTCCAGATAACAACCACAAGTATGAGCAACAGGCCTTCTTTGAAATCCCTGAACTTGTGTAAAACTCACAGTGATTGTTTTGCCGAGACACAAGTCTGATCCTGTACAAAATCTAAGAAAAGAAGAGAGGTGCTGCTTGTCTGATTCTCTGAGGTAGGCATTGACATAATTAACAATTTGTTTCTCCTGTGCATTTTGAGACTTGGGGTAAGCAATCGATCTTATGATCTTAAGTGATGTTGGTTGGAGATCTTCATATAGGGCAGCAATGCCTCTTAGCTCTGATTTTATGGGTGTGAGAATGTTGTTCCACTGTTCAATGACAAATGCAGGCTCCTGCATCAATTTTTGGTGAGCAAGTTCCTTCAAAATTTGCTTTATGTTATCTGCTGTTGGGACCCTGCGGCAGTGATGGATAGCCATTGCATCCATCAACTCATCCATATCAGCACTTTCAAAATCAGAACAACAGGATTCAAAAATCATTCTGTCTGACTCTGACACATACTTAAAAAATGTGTCCATGAGGTCGCTTTCCACAAAGCCTAAAACTGCCTGCTCGAGAATAACTGGTGCGATTTTTACAGGAAGATATTTCACCTTTTGCCAGCCAAAACTGATTATTCGACCAACACTTGCCCACTCTGCTTCACCAAAATCATGCCGCAAGTAGGGGACTTTGAAGTCCTTTCCCACAGTGCACTGCTCATAGAAGTCATTCCAAAACTCTGCCAATACATCCCTGCAAACCCCTCCATCATCCACAGCCCTTTCAAATTTTCCATCAGGAAGAATGATTTGAAAACGCATGTTATCCTCCATTACATTTGCCTCACAAAAACCTGAATAAGCTCCCTCATAATCCGTCCACGATGAAGAACAATGATTTTGGTGACTGACTCTGTGTGACATACCAGTGGAAGGAGGCATGGTGAAATCAAACGACTGTATTGGATTTAAGGGCAGAGTGTCATCCAAATCGTCTGAGTGATCTATCCCTGAGAGTGTCTCTGTGTGAAAGGTTATAATGCCACTGTCATCTAATGTATCTACATTTTGTACTCTCTGGTTCGGGCAAGATGAAATCTTGTGTTAGGTCAACAGTGTACAGAGGAGTAACAACTTCATTGCTCGCAGTTGAAAACACTGTGCTAGTGCTACTCTCACTATGAATGGCATCTGTACTATTTACCATCAGAATGTCTACAGGTAAAGACCCATATTGCACATCTGCTACATCACCATTTATTTCCTCATGCCCCTGTACAGTTGAAACACTATTCTCCACAACAGCTTTCTTCTTGGTTGTCAAATAAAAGCGCAGTGTTGGTAACTTAGTCAGGTCATACATTTCCCCAACTGTAGTACTCCCTTCTAAAGTATGCTGCTGAAAGTCAGTTAAATCCACATCAAAATCACTAATTCTCCCCTCCACATTTTTTCCATTTGGAAAAAACAACCCCACTGCCTTATCAATCAAATCCTGTTTTTTTGTGTCCTTCTGAACATTTATTTTTCTAGTTCCACCACCCTTTTTGGTTCGTACCTGCACAAATCCTCCCTGTCTAAAATGCAACCACCCCAACTCAACTTTTCTTTTATTTTTCTCAGCGTTGGATGTTGGGGGTTTAGGCTCACTTTCGGAAACAGGGTCACCTCTGTTTCGTGCAATTTTTCCTCTAAGTCTCTCAAAGAGCTTTGACTTCCGGCCTCTGCTTTCTTCTCCTTTACGCCGACAGAACCCGATAACAGCAAGTCTGTCTCCATAGGATGGTAGATATTCCCTCAGCTGCTCATCAGTCATCAGATTTATTACAGCGGAGTCAATCTGAAAATAGCAAATTTACAAATTGTTAGTCAAAGTCAGTTTAATTTTAAATTTCTTCAAATTAACTGGCCATACAAAGGAATTGAAATTAAATAATTGAAATTAAATTAACTATGGCAGTGTCTAGGGTTAAATGTTATTTATTATTTGTCACACACACTTATTACTTTGCACATTATAAGACAATACGCTGCATCTCATTACCATGAATTGTTTTATGTGACTTTTACCACCCCATGCCATGCATCATTTGCAGTATATTACCTTTACATGTCAATGTGTGATTTGTTCAAACTTAGCAGTTTCTGCACTACAGAATACAAGCACTTGGGGCGCTTCGAAAATACCTTATCTTCTTCTAACCTCCTCACAACCTCCTCAGGAACATTCCTTGACCGCAAGAAAGCAAACTCGTCCATCTTTCAGGCAGCTCTAAAATGGAATTTGTACAAGGATTAGTACATGACTAGAAAAGTCTTATCATTCGCACCTGCACTAACTTGTGAGGGAAAGATAATTGAGTGGAAGCTTACAGACAAGGCCATACTATTAAATTACATTACATTACACTTAGATGACGATTTTATCGTAGTTATTTTACGCCAGCGACATAGCAGTGTAGCTGCTAGCTCTGCGTCAACTTTTCTAAATGAACATGCAGAGCTTGGCTAGTACTACTTGAGCAACTTACAATGTGTCCATGGCCGATTAACCTCTATAGAGCCTCGGACACACATTAAGCGGGTTCCAGAGTTACTCTTGCCCATTCCTCTTTCCAGCGTTGTAACAGACAGGGATTGATTTATATGCCTTACAAAACGTACAAAGAAGGAATTCAAATGTGTCTCAGTATGGCTAAGCGGTGCCACTAGCATTCCGTTTACCGGCTTGCGGAGCAGAGCCCCACTGCAAAAGTATCACAGAAGTGCATAATGATTCGAATTGTTCCTTCAAAAGCCGACTGTTCAAAGTTAGTATACAAATACAATCCATGATTTACTTACGTAGGTATTGGACTTCACATGACAGCCGACCATCTGTAGTGTTGCTGCTTGGTCTTCTGGCTTGTCCGTGCGTGATGGTGCAGGATGCAGTCTTTCTGAACGATTGAAATAGTCAAGTTCGCATGCGCCATAACGGACGCGCTCACTCCCTATCTCAAAATTTCGACTTTTTATCTCATAATTTTGACTTTATTTCGAAATTTTGACTTTTTAATCTCAAAATTTCGACTTGTCATCTCAAAATTTCATCTTTTTATCTCATAATTTTGACTTTTTATCTCGAAATTTTGACTTTTTATCTCATAATTTTGACTTTCTTATCTCATAATTTTGACTTAATGGAACCATTTTTTTTATTTTGGTTGGCGTGAATAGGCCACCATAGATTTCAGTGTTAAAGGGGGGACTAGACTATTTTCTAGGACTATTTTCTATTTTTCTATTTTTTATGTTTAATTTTCCCTACTTACATTTCAAATTATATATATATTTTATCATATATATAAATTATATATTAGGGCTGAAACGATTCATCGAGTTAATCGATTAAATCGATTAGAAAAATGCATCGATTATTTTTTTTTTGCCTCGATGCTTCGTTTTATTTTCATACGCTCGGCGATGGCCGGAACCTTTTGTGGTAGAGGTAAAGTTACCGCACGACCACTGCACTTCACTGTACACACAACAGCGCGGCGCCCATGGATGTATAATAAGAGCATAACCTCCTCATCTAAGAGGGAACGTGAGCTGGGTTTAGACCGTCGTGAGACAGGTTAGTTTTACCCTACTGATGATGTGTTGTTGCAATAGTAATAGGGAACACTCCTCATCGAGTGCGCGGTACGCTCACGCCGCATCTCCGGTACGCCGCCCGCGGTACGCTCCGGTACGCAGTATACCATCTGCCAGAACCAGGAGTGCGCGGTACGCTACGGTACACCGTGACCCCCGCATCTCCCGTACGCCGCGCACTCTGCGCGTGGATTGTGTCTTGTCGCGTACACTCCGTGGACCGCGCTTCCTCCTGTGCGCCTCTAAACCAGAACTCACACCAGGACTAAGCCAGGTCTAAAGCAGGTCTAAACCAGATCTAAAACCAGGACTAATCCAGGTCTAAAACCAAACAAGAATTTGCAGGAGTTGGTTGCTACATTTATGTAGTTTTAAAAATCATGACAATATCAAGTAATCCAAAATATTCAGATTACGTTACTCACTTTAAGTAATTTAATTTGAATACGTCACAAACTACATTTTGGGGTCTGTAATCTAATCTGTAGGGGAACATTTTAAAAGTCACCTTCTCAACACTGATGCTACAACATCTAAACAGAAAGCCCCGTACATTACATCAAGTGGAAAAGAAACCACGACGTAAGTCAACCTTAGCCCAACGATAATTACGTTTTTCATGTCCAAAACACGTGTATCTGTCAATGCACGTGGTGTGTACTTAACATGTGCAAAGTAGACGCAACAATAACAAACGATTACTCGATTATTCGAACAAAATAATCGACAGAATAATCGATTACTGTAATAATTGATAGCTGCAGCCCTATTATATATATATATAATTTATCATATTTTATTATATTTACTTTTTATACTTATATTAGCACTTATATACATTCACACATTTATATTTCACAATTTATGTTCTATGATTTTTTAGTGTTTGATTGTATTTGGCAACAAGATACTCGTATGGTGTTTTTGTTTTTTCCAGGATATCAATGTGGAGAGGTGTGAAATGGACAGTGGAATGGACTAAATGGACTGGAGCTGATCAAAGCTTGATGGACAGTGAAGTTGATGCTTTGGAGCTAGAGAAGCTCACATCTGGACTTTTGAAACATGGGGTTTTATAATTAGCATATATTAGTATACTATATGTGTGTTATGATGTTTGTATTCATTTGTGTTTTCAATTACTTTATGTATTCATTTATATGATGTTGGTTAATGGTGTTGATGTTAATTAAATATAATGATGATTATTATATTATAATAAGGACATCCCTCTAGATTAGCTTCAAAATAGCATGGCCGCTGCAGCGGGGCCGGTGAGGAGTCTTTTCCAGCGAAATTTGACTAATTGAAGCTGCTGGTTTTTCATCCTCATCATTTTTAGCTAAGAAGCTAAGTAATTGATTTGTCACTTGGTAGCGAGACTTTTGGAAGTCTCGAAGGGGGGAAATGTGGTATCTGTTACACTACTGTATTATACTTCATGGCCTTTCCCAGGATGACTATTTCCTTATCTTTGGGACCACCAGTTTGGAGCATTAAGGGGTCAGAGGTTAGAAGGAAGTGCATCCTAAAAGACATCTGGCAAGCGGTACGATGGTGTCAATTAATCATAATTGGGTAATAAATGGAGAAGTGTTTTGTGCAAAACATGTTCGAGAAATTCCAGATGTATAGAGTGGGATGTCCTATAGAACTATAAATGTAACTCAAACACGTTCTTCTGGGTCTTTTCCTTGCATTGGGCTTTAAAGGGGATCCAGACTCAAACTGTCTGTTAATTGGCTGACTCTATTATCTGTAAAATAAATTGTATTTACATTTATTAGAGTTGTCGTTAAATCATTTCTCAAGCATCTTCCCTTCTGTGAAGCATCTAGGGAAATGCACCCACTACAAAAGGTAAGCTCCTAGATGGAGGATCTTAAACTACATAAGTGTTCGTACCTCGTACCTCAGGCAACAAAATTTGGTACGCACGTTTATGACATGGTCTCGATTAAAAAACTCAATGACGCCCACACCCCATTTACTTTGTGTGGCCGTGGGAAGAAGCCAAAAACCTGTCCTTGCCAATGGGACGCCCTTACACAAACTTTGGCATAGCCAAACCAAATTTCGTAGTCAGATGCATCATGGCAATAAGAACAAAAATATATACTGTGACCACACCCATTTACAAACCGGAAGTCCGCCATCTTGAAATTCTTTTTAAAAATAGAGACACAAAAATTTTGAAAAATGGCAGGGTTAGGGTTCATGCTAGGGGTTAGTTTTGTGGTTGGGGTTTACGGCATGGTGTAGGCACACATGAGGGCCGTTCATTCCTGCTTGCGGCTATATTTATTCCTATTATTATTCCAACCACACCAGACACGGCATTATGGGTCCACCCACAATTCAACAGGCCCACCCAAAATAAAAAAAATTTAAAAAGCTTAATTATTTAAATTTTGTCAAGACTTAATTAAAATTAAATAATCACATAATTTGTGCTAAAATAGTCGAAAGATGTTTTTATTTATTTATTTTAGAAAAAAGCTAGTTATGTTGATGATTTTGTGCGTTCAGCAGACGGATGTATACATCGCTTGTTGTTGGTATGCCAGGACAGTGTTACAGCCGTCCTTAAACGTAAACGACCTGAGCCATCATCTGAGAGGCTGTTGGACACCTGAGACCTGAGCACATCTTCCTTTCTGCCAGCCCATGATGCTAGCGCAGCTAACACGACCCTGGCCAGTGCTCCTGCCTCTGCTGTGACTTGCGAGTGGATGAGTGGAACTTTCAGATTTAAGTGGGAAGTAGGATTAAGACGAGTTTTATCACCAGCTTGTGCACTCGGCTCCCAGACCGTGCATCGTGGACCTGACTGGCCCGGTGTTCTGTCGAAATGGGCTGCCCTGTCGAAATGAGCTATTTTACACTTTTCTGTTTACAGTTGTATAGCTCCAATAAAGTTAATCTCCCCAGTTTTACAACACATTTCTTTGGATTAAAGACACCGGGTTTGATGCTGTTTGCACATTGTGATCATATTTAGTTATGTAAAATTTCAACACCTTTATGTGAACATGCGTAGGTAGTTCATTTTGACAGTTGTATTATGCTATCAAATAGGGCTCTGACTAAAGGTAGCACATATCGATGGGCCAGTTTAGCCATCGAATAATGCTCCTACTGTATAATCACCAT
The DNA here is from genome assembly GCA_034769755.1 of Odontamblyopus lacepedii. Classification (NCBI taxonomy): domain Eukaryota; kingdom Metazoa; phylum Chordata; class Actinopteri; order Gobiiformes; family Gobiidae; genus Odontamblyopus; species Odontamblyopus lacepedii. Next base: position 28,742,620 of record CM068345.1, on the reverse strand, counting down.
TATTCACTCATTTATATGAATTTGGGTAGAGGTAGCACATTTTGTCAGGCCTATATCTTTCAAATAATCCTCCCACTATATAAGAGAAAGGAATGACTGGAAACACTGAAATCTTTATATTAAATAGCGTTAAATATATATAGTATTTAAGGCTAATATCATGGGCTACAGTGTGAATTTTCTATTATAATATAGTGATATGTTATTTATACAATGCCTTTCTAAACAAAGTTACAACATTTTCTACACATGGAAACAAAATAAAATATGATGTAATGAAAATGATAACGATAAACTCAATCAATCATCTAACACAGTGGTTCTTAACCAGGGTTCGATCGAACCCCAAGGGTTCGGTGAGTCAATCTCAAGGGTTCGGCAGGGGTCTAGACCAGTGTGTGAAATACAGGGGGTGCGGGGGCCTGACCCCCCTGATTAACCCATGACACCCCCTAAAAAAAACCCTAAAAAAGCATAATTTTCAGGCTGTAATGTTAGAAAACTACACGATCTGGTTTTAAACAGGAAGGAAAACAATTTGTACGAAACTGAGAAGTCCCGTTAGGAGGAAGTGGGCCAAAGCACGGCTCACGTGCACGCACCGATGCGTCTGCACGAGGAAAACATGAAACAAAGTCCGCTTCAAAACATATGCAACAAGGACCACGGACAGCGATTTCCCTCCTCCACGCTGCCACCACATCCACAAACACACGGAGGAGCAGAACCCACACCCGCCCCATCACGCAGATACCCCCTGCCGCTGGACCCACCCTTCCTGACAAAACCACCAGCTCCACCGCGCGACCCGCAAACAGCATTGTGTGGCGACGCCTTGGCCACAGCCCGACAGGTGCGAACGCAGAACTCCAGGCAACCGCATCCGAGCACGACACAGCCCAAAAGTCCCAGCGTGAGTGCCCCGGGTACAACGGGAGTTGAGGCGACAAACACAGTCTGATGGCAGATCACTGGACGTCCCTCAGGTCACAGCACATTATTACACCCGTTATGTGACTGTTCTGAAGACAGAAGAGAGACACTTTGCTCACACTGTTGCAGAGCACAAAGTGTACATTGTAATACACAACTTTGCATAAGCTTCTGCATATTAATAATAATAATAATAATAATAATAATGCATCAGTTTTATATAGCGCTTTTCTGGACACTCAAAGACGCTTTACAGAGCATTATTCATTCACTCCAGACCCGGTGGTGGTAAACTACTATTGTAGCTACAGCTGCCCTGGGGCAGACTGACGGAAGCGAGGCTGCCAATCTGCGCCATCGGCCCCTCCGACCACCACCAACACTCATGCACACACCACTTTCATACTAGGCAATGTGGGTGAAGTGTCTTGCCTAAGGACACAACGACAGTTTTTGCGACTGGCGCCCCACTGTGGCACCTGGAATTCCCAGTGGTCTCCCATCCAAGTACTAACCAGGCCCGGCCCTGCTTAGCTTCTGAGATCTGACGGGTTCAGGCTTTGACGAGCCAGTATGGCCACATATTGAAAATGTATATCTGTATTGCTCAACAGTTTGGAGATGGGGACCTCCGAATACTGATGGGTATTTCGCACACTGGTCAAGACACACATCCAACTCATATGATTGGTGATGACACGCCCCGTTTGGCCGTTATTGGCTGCAGGAAATTTTGTGCTTGCAATAGTCTTGTGACTGTCGTGATGGTGTCGTGTAATTTCTTTCTTAATATTTTCACTTCATACGAACTATGTCGAGCAAAAAAAGAAAGTGGTCAGACGAATATGTGCAATATGGATTCACATGTGTGCACCAATAAATCCCTATGTTTAGAATTTGAAAAAAACATTTTATTTTTCCAATTAAGAAGGGTTCGGTGAATGCGCACATGAAACTAGTGGGGTTCAGTACCTCCAACAAGGTTAAGAACCACTGATCTAACATAAGTATTCTGCCGCTAATCTAACATGCACAAGTCGTTACTTACATGCTTAACTGGTCAAAACATACAATAAAACCAAAACACTTTTAAAATGTTACTTGTTTTTCCCCTTCTGCCTTGACTCCTGCGCAGTAGCACTAGGTAGCTCAAAACGACGGGTAGTTCAAATCGTCAGGACACCGAGAATTGGTCCATGGTTTCATCTCTTTATATTGGCAGGGAGAGACAGGTAATCTGTGCTTTCTGGAAAAGTCTTCCCTCCGGGTCTCCAGTCATTTTCACCATAGGCTGGTTATTAGGGCTGGATGGGCTGGTTGTTGGGGGTTGGTGTGAGTGGTGGATCAGGTTGTGCTGCTGCGTAAACTTTGCACTTGGATGTGCGTTGTGCTTTGATATACTTCAGGCAGTAGTGACTAAAATGACTGTTTTGTTATAGTACTATAAGCGCTCTTTGGTCAGAACCAAGGAGAGCGATAGGTCCGTTCTATGCACCGAAAGTTTTTACAAGGCAACAAAATATTTAAATAAGCATGAACCTATTCAAATCTCTATTATGCACAGATAATATAACAGTATATTAGTCACTCATTTTAGTAGGTTAAACAGGGATTTGATCATGTTTTTAATTTAAGATCCACCCACAATTGGTCTGGCCTATCCACAACTGGAATCCTGGCGCCGTGCCTGATCCACTATGCTATCATTATGCTCATGTTTAAAGCAGGGCGTGCACTATGACATAATATGAGTTCAATGCTGAGGCTGTTTCAGGTGGATAAATAGAAGCTCGTCCATGAGTTTAATGTGTCTGTGTCTGCAGTGAACAACATGAAGTGCTCTGTCCTCTGCCTCCTGACTGTGGCCTTTGTGCTTCTGCTCTCCGCTCTGAAAGGTCAGTCACTTTGAATATACTTTTATGGAGTCATATTCACACATTCAAAACATTAAAAAAGAAAAAATACACAATAACATCTCCATGGAAACAATCAGATGGTGAACCCTCTACCTAAATGTGGCGCAATTATATAATGACAATGACAATGCTTTTCTCATTAAAATTGTGTTTCTAGTGACTTCAAACAAAGATGGAGTTTATCCACCGTACATGTTAAATTCTGCTGATCAGTGCTCCACAGACAAGGATTGTGAGGGGAACTTGAAGCCCTGCGACACCGGTTGTGGGCACCTCAGTGGGCAGCCACTCAGAGGTAACATCTCCCTCAGGAATATATGTGTATGTTGTTTTTAAAGTATCGCTCATGGTTTCTCAGTAAATTAAAGTCATCAAATCCTACATTATCCTTGCCACACCTTTTTTTTTCTTTTCTTGTTACTAAGGATATTTTTAGGTATATTTTGGTGCTTTCTTGATGACCAATATTAAAAACCAGGCTGCTTTTTTCTCATTGATTGTTTTTGACTGTAACTTCTTAAATGTCCACAGAAGTGCCTAAACCAAAACCAGGGTCGTGTCCTCGTGCAGACGGCTTTGGGATCTGTGTCACTACATGCACCTCTGACCAAGACTGTGAGAAGAACCTGAAATGCTGCTCTAACGGCTGTGGGCAAACCTGTCAGGAGCCGGTCATGGGTGAGTGATTGTTTACAACGTTAACATTTCATTTCATTTCTCTCATTTTTACACATTCCACTTTTCAGTTACAGCTATCACTGCCTTCTAGTTTAAGGGAGTTGTAAAACTCTGCATAGTAGTGAGGAATACTGCCATTGGTGCACAGGGTGAGTAGGTCTTTTTTCTTCAAGGCACTTATGCCTGGAGGGCTTTCAAACAATGAGTTGGGTTGTATGGTTCTGGTGCCTCTGCTTGGTTGTCGTGCTACCATCAGCTTTTGGAAGGTTGAGGCAGTGACATCGTACTTGAAGAAGATTGTGTTGGGGTCCTCTTTTGTGTATGGGAACCACTTCACTTTTTGCCAATGAACAGATTGACCCTCCTCATCTTTGGTTTTGTTCTTCAGTGAATGGTTAGAGAAGGACTTGAAGTCAACAAAATCCTTGTGTTGAAGTTCATGTACACTGTATGGGTTGTTGTGACTTGCCATCCTCACAAGTGTGTAGTAGCTATCTGGGGAGTAGATAGACATGTTTCTCTTGCTGTTTCAACTGCCGCATGCACGCTGTCACATTCCATCTGACTATGACCTGATTCCACATATTTATAAGGACATACGCCCTTCTGGCTCCAAAGAGAAATCAAACTGTTGAGCAAGGTCTTTGTTGTTTTGTTGTTTTATTCAATATAGGTGGGTTTCTGATGCGTCTTTTTGGTACAGTTAGATAGAGCTCATCAAGACCTTTAATTTGATATATATAACTCATTTTGGCCAAAAATGCCACTTACTGGCTCTAAACCCTCGATGTACTTTTTGACAACAATCACTATACGGACATTGCAAAATAACTAACGAACAAACTAAATAAATACACATTCGATAGCTATTCAAAGGAGTGCCATTTTCTTAAATATTTGCGTGATTAAAAAAAAAACAACAACACTGGATTTAAAAAGCCCCTTTCAAGGAACCCAAAGCGTGTTGCACACATTTTCCATTCACTCCACACTCAGTGGTGGTAAGATACTTTTGTAGTCTCAGCTGCCCTGCAGCCAGGCAGACTGATGGAAGCAAGGCTGCCAATCTGTGACCAAATCACAATTTTAATTGTAACTTCTTAAATGTCCACAGAAGTGCCTCAACCAAAACCAGGTTCGTGTCCTCGTGCAGACGGCTTTGGGATCTGTGTCACTACATGCACCTCTGACCAAGACTGTGAGAAGAACCTGAAATGCTGCTCTAACGGCTGTGGGCAAACCTGTCAGAAGCCGGTCATGGGTGAGTGATTGTTTAGGTGACCTGCAATTTAAAATGACCCAGAGCTAAATGACTGATCAGTGACACTCTTTCACAACACAAACACCTGATCATATTCTCATTTTAGTTTAATGCATTATTTGAAAGGGAGGTTGTTATAAAATCTATTATACATACATACAATCTTTGATACTTACACTATACATACATTTTTTGAGTTGATCATGTCGAGGGTTTAGAGCCAGAGGGGCGTAAGTGGCATTTGACCAACTTTACAGGAGAGCAAAAACAAAAATATGACCAAACTTTAAACAACTGTATTTTTTAACCTTCAAATTCAACATTGTACCCACATACATATTTATATGAGGTAGTACTTCAAGAAATACATTATGACATATTAAAACAATTAACTATTGTCAAACTTTCCAAAATCTAAAAAATAGGTTAAAAAAATCACATACGCCTTTTTGGCACCAAGCATATACAGTATTTTAAAAGAAAATAGGGCGTATCTGCTGATCAATGAAGACAATATTGGTTTAAAGCACTTAAACATCATAGACTTGGCCCGAGTTGTTTATGGGAAGCTTTTCAGACCATGAGTGAGGAAGACGTGTTCAACATATAGTTTTACCCCTAAGAAGTGTGCCATGGGCCTGTGTGGATAATTTGGTTTTATGTATCAGTGTATCTATTGTGCGCCATCTATTAAGAAATGCCAGAATTGCAGGGAAAATAAAACAAATACATTTTATTATAGTTCATTCATGTTTGGTGAGCCGGATATGGCCCCTGGGGCTGTAGTTTGCCCACCCCTGGCCTAGAACCATCCCTGCCGCTCTCCCAATGATTATGTCAAAAGTGGGATTTAAACCACCAACCTTCAGATCAGTAGACAAACGCTTAACTGTAGTGTCACCCCCATGTAGCTGCTCTCATTTACAGTCAATATGACTATAAGAAATTGATCTTGTTTCATTATATTCCATTTTACTTTGTTACTTATTTCACTTTTTTTATCAAGTTCCACTACAGTTTAGCCTGGTCGTGGCCATCAAAATTAGATAATTCAATTGTCATTCATGACTGAAACATTCATGTATTTAATTGCATTTAATTGAACTGTTAACTATTCCATTTCAAACACTTAATAGGCTTATTTACAACGTTAACATTTCATTTCATTTCTCTCATTTTTACACATTCCACTTTTCAGTTACAGCTATCACTGCCTTCTAGTTTAAGGGAGTTGTGAAACTCTGCATAGTAGTGAGGAATACTCCCATTGGTGCACAGGGTGAGTAGGTCTTTTTTCTTCAAGGCACTTATGCCTGGAGGGCTTTCAAACAATGAGTTGGGTTGTATGGTTCTGGTGCCTCTGCTTGGTTGTCGTGCTACCATCAGCTTTTGGAAGGTTGAGGCAGTGACATCGTACTTGAAGAAGATTGTGTTGGGGTCCTCTTTTGTGTATGGGAACCACTTCACTTTTTGCCAATGAACAGATTGACCCTCCTCATCTTTGGGTTTGTTCTTCAGTGAGTGGTTAGAGAAGGACTTGAAGTCAACAAAATCCTTGTGTTGAAGTTCATGTACACTGTATGGGTTGTTGTGACTTGCCATCCTCACAAGTGTGTAGTAGCTATCTGGGGAGTAGATAGACATGTTTCGTCTTGCTGTTTCAACTGCCGCATGCACGCTGTCACATTCCATCTGACTATGACCTGATTCCACATATTTATAAGGACATACGCCCTTCTGGCTCCAAAGAGAAATCAAACTGTTGAGCAAGGTCTTTGTTGTTTTGTTGTTTTATTCAATATAGGTGGGTTTCTGATGCGTCTTTTTGGTACAGTTAGATAGAGCTCATCAAGACCTTTAATTTGATATATATAACTCATTTTGGCCAAAAATGCCACTTACTGGCTCTAAACCCTCGATGTACTTTTTGACAACAATCACTATACGGACATTGCAAAATAACTAACGAACAAACTAAATAAATACACATTCGATAGCTATTCAAAGGAGTGCCATTTTCTTAAATATTTGCGTGATTAAAAAAAAAAACAACAACACTGGATTTAAAAAGCCCCTTTCAAGGAACCCAAAGCGTGTTGCACACATTTTCCATTCACTCCACACTCAGTGGTGGTAAGATACTTTTGTAGTCTCAGCTGCCCTGCAGCCAGGCAGACTGATGGAAGCAAGGCTGCCAATCTGTGACCAAATCACAATTTTAATTGTAACTTCTTAAATGTCCACAGAAGTGCCTCAACCAAAACCAGGTTCGTGTCCTCGTGCAGACGGCTTTGGGATCTGTGTCACTACATGCACCTCTGACCAAGACTGTGAGAAGAACCTGAAATGCTGCTCTAACGGCTGTGGGCAAACCTGTCAGAAGCCGGTCATGGGTGAGTGATTGTTTAGGTGACCTGCGATTTAAAATGACCCAGAGCTAAATGACTGATCAGTGACACTCTTTCACAACACAAGCACCTGATCATATTCTCATTTTAGTTGAATTCATTATTTGAAAGGGAGTTTGTTATAAAATCTATTATACATACATACAATCTTTGATACTTACACTATACATACATTTTTTGAGTTGATCATGTCGAGGGTTTAGAGCCAGAGGGGCGTAAGTGGCATTTGACCAACTTTACAGGAGAGCAAAAACAAAAATATGACCAAACTTTAAACAACTGTATTTTTTAACCTTCAAATTCAACATTGTACCCACATACATATTTATATGAGGTAGTACTTCAAGAAATACATTATGACATATTAACACAATTAACTATTGTCAAACTTTCCAAAATCTAAAAAATAGGTAAAAAAAAATCACATACGCCTTTTTGGCACCAAGCATATACAGTATTTTAAAAGAAAATAGGGCGTATCTGCTGATCAATGAAGACAATATTGGTTTAAAGCACTTAAACATCATAGACTTGGCCGGAGTGGTTTATGGGAAGCTTTTCAGATCATGAGTGAGGAAGACGTGTTCAACATATAGTTTTACCCCTAAGAAGTGTGCCATGGGCCCGTGTGGATAATTTGGTTTTATGTATCAGTGTATCTAGTGTGCGCCATCTATTAAGAAATGCCAGAATTGCAGGGAAAATAAATCAAATACATTTTATTATAGTTCATTCATGTTTGGTGAGCCGGATATGGCCCCCGGGGCTGTAGTTTGCCCACCCCTGGCCTAGAACCATCCCTGCCGCTCTCCCAATGATTATGTCAAAAGTGGGATTTAAACCACCAACCTTCAGATCAGTAGACAAACGCTTAACTGTAGTGTCACCCCCATGTAGCTGCTCTCATTTACAGTCAATATGACTATAAGAAATTGATCTTGTTTCATTATATTCCATTTTACTTTGTTACTTATTTCACTTTTTTTTATCAAGTTCCACTACAGTTTAGCCTGGTCGTGGCCATCAAAATTAGATAATTCAATTGTCATTCATGACTGAAACATTCATGTATTTAATTGCATTTAATTGAACTGTTAACTATTCCATTTCAAACACTTAATAGGCTTATTTACAACGTTAACATTTCATTTCATTTCTCTCATTTTTACACATTCCACTTTTCAGTTACAGCTATCACTGCCTTCTAGTTTAAGGGAGTTGTGAAACTCTGCATAGTAGTGAGGAATACTCCCATTGGTGCACAGGGTGAGTAGGTCTTTTTTCTTCAAGGCACTTATGCCTGGAGGGCTTTCAAACAATGAGTTGGGTTGTATGGTTCTGGTGCCTCTGCTTGGTTGTCGTGCTACCATCAGCTTTTGGAAGGTTGGGGCAGTGACATCGTACTTGAAGAAGATTGTGTTGGGGTCCTCTTTTGTGTATCGGAACCACTTCACTTTTTGCCAATGAACAGATTGACCCTCCTCATCTTTGGTTTTGTTCTTCAGTGAGTGGTTAGAGAAGGACTTGAAGTCAACAAAATCCTTGTGTTGAAGTTCATGTACACTGTATGGGTTGTTGTGACTTGCCACCCTCACAAGTGTGTAGTAGCTATCTGGGGAGTAGATAGACACGTTTCGTCTTGCTGTTTCAACTGCCGCATGCACGCTGTCACATTCCATCTGACTATGACCTGATTCCACATATTTATAAGGACATACGCCCTTCTGGCTCCAAAGAGAAATCAAACTGTTGAGCAAGGTCTTTGTTGTTTTGTTGTTTTATTCAATATAGGTGGGTTTCTGATGCGTCTTTTTGGTACAGTTAGATAGAGCTCATCAAGACCTTTAATTTGATATATATAACTCATTTTGGCCAAAAATGCCACTTACTGGCTCTAAACCCTCGATGTACTTTTTGACAACAATCACTATACGGACATTGCAAAATAACTAACGAACAAACTAAATAAATACACATTCGATAGCTATTCAAAGGAGTGCCATTTTCTTAAATATTTGCGTGATTAAAAAAAAAAACAACAACACTGGATTTAAAAAGCCCCTTTCAAGGAACCCAAAGCGTGTTGCACACATTTTCCATTCACTCCACACTCAGTGGTGGTAAGATACTTTTGTAGTCTCAGCTGCCCTGCAGCCAGGCAGACTGATGGAAGCAAGGCTGCCAATCTGTGACCAAATCACAATTTTAATTGTAACTTCTTAAATGTCCACAGAAGTGCCTCAACCAAAACCAGGATCGTGTCCTCGTGCAGACGGCTTTGGGATCTGTGTCACTACATGCACCTCTGACCAAGACTGTGAGAAGAACCTGAAATGCTGCTCTAACGGCTGTGGGCAAACCTGTCAGAAGCCGGTCATGGGTGAGTGATTGTTTAGGTGACCTGCGATTTAAAATGACCCAGAGCTAAATGACTGATCAGTGACACTCTTTCACAACACAAGCACCTGATCATATTCTCATTTTAGTTGAATTCATTATTTGAAAGGGAGTTTGTTATAAAATCTATTATACATACATACAATCTTTGATACTTACACTATACATACATTTTTTGAGTTGATCATGTCGAGGGTTTAGAGCCAGAGGGGCGTAAGTGGCATTTGACCAACTTTACAGGAGAGCAAAAACAAAAATATGACCAAACTTTAAACAACTGTATTTTTTAACCTTCAAATTCAACATTGTACCCACATACATATTTATATGAGGTAGTACTTCAAGAAACATATTATGACATATTAACACAATTAACTATTGTCAAACTTTCCAAAATCTAAAAAATAGGTAAAAAAAATCACATACGCCTTTTTGGCACCAAGCATATACAGTATTTTAAAAGAAAATAGGGCGTATCTGCTGATCAATGAAGACAATATTGGTTTAAAGCACTTAAACATCATAGACTTGGCCGGAGTGGTTTATGGGAAGCTTTTCAGATCATGAGTGAGGAAGACGTGTTCAACATATAGTTTTACCCCTAAGAAGTGTGCCATGGGCCTGTGTGGATAATTTGGTTTTATGTGTCAGTGTATCTAGTGTGCCCCATCTATTAAGAAATGCCAGAATTGCAGGGAAAATAAAGGAAATACATTTTATTATAGTTCATTCGTGTTTGGTGGGCCGGATATGGCCCCCAGGGCTGTAGTTTGCCCACCCCTGGCCTAGAACCATCCTTGCCACAGCCCACCCCTGGCCTAGAACCATCCCTGCCGCTCTCCCAATGATTATGTCAAAAGTGGGATTTAAACCACCAACCTTCAGATCAGTAGACAAACGCTTAACTGTAGTGTCACCCCCATGTAGCTGCTCTCATTTACAGCCAATATGACTATAAGAAATTGATCTTGTTTCATTATATTCCATTTTACTTTGTTACTTATTTCACTTTTTTATCAAGTTCCACTACAGTTTAGCCTGGTCGTGGCCATCAAAATTAGATAATTCAATTGTCATTCATGACTGAAACATTCATGTATTTAATTGCATTTAATTGAACTGTTAACTATTCCATTTCAAACACTTAATAGGCTTATTTACAACGTTAACATTTCATTTCATTTCTCTCATTTTTACACATTCCACTTTTCAGTTACAGCTATCACTGCCTTCTAGTTTAAGGGAGTTGTGAAACTCTGCATAGTAGTGAGGAATACTCCCATTGGTGCACAGGGTGAGTAGGTCTTTTTTCTTCAAGGCACTTATGCCTGGAGGGCTTTCAAACAATGAGTTGGGTTGTATGGTTCTGGTGCCTCTGCTTGGTTGTCGTGCTACCATCAGCTTTTGGAAGGTTGGGGCAGTGACATCGTACTTGAAGAAGATTGTGTTGGGGTCCTCTTTTGTGTATCGGAACCACTTCACTTTTTGCCAATGAACAGATTGACCCTCCTCATCTTTGGTTTTGTTCTTCAGTGAGTGGTTAGAGAAGGACTTGAAGTCAACAAAATCCTTGTGTTGAAGTTCATGTACACTGTATGGGTTGTTGTGACTTGCCATCCTCACAAGTGTGTAGTAGCTATCTGGGGAGTAGATAGACACGTTTCTCTTGCTGTTTCAACTGCCGCATGCACGCTGTCACATTCCATCTGACTATGACCTGATTCCACATATTTATAAGGACATACGCCCTTCTGGCTCCAAAGAGAAATCAAACTGTTGAGCAAGGTCTTTGTTGATTTGTTGTTTTATTCAATATAGGTGGGTTTCTGATGCGTCTTTTTGGTACAGTTAGATAGAGCTCATCAAGACCTTTAATTTGATATATATAACTCATTTTGGCCAAAAATGCCACTTACTGGCTCTAAACCCTCGATGTACTTTTTGACAACAATCACTATACGGACATTGCAAAATAACTAACGAACAAACTAAATAAATACACATTCGATAGCTATTCAAAGGAGTGCCATTTTCTTAAATATTTGCGTGATTAAAAAAAAAAACAACAACACTGGATTTAAAAAGCCCCTTTCAAGGAACCCAAAGCGTGTTGCACACATTTTCCATTCACTCCACACTCAGTGGTGGTAAGATACTTTTGTAGTCTCAGCTGCCCTGCAGCCAGGCAGACTGATGGAAGCAAGGCTGCCAATCTGTGACCAAATCACAATTTTAATTGTAACTTCTTAAATGTCCACAGAAGTGCCTCAACCAAAACCAGGTTCGTGTCCTCGTGCAGATGGCTTTGGGATCTGTGTCACTACATGCACCTCTGACCAAGACTGTGAGAAGAACCTGAAATGCTGCTCTAACGGCTGTGGGCAAACCTGTCAGAAGCCGGTCATGGGTGAGTGATTGTTTAGGTGACCTGCGATTTAAAATGACCCAGAGCTAAATGACTGATCAGTGACACTCTTTCACAACACAAGCACCTGATCATATTCTCATTTTAGTTGAATTCATTATTTGAAAGGGAGTTTGTTATAAAATCTATTATACATACATACAATCTTTGATACTTACACTATACATACATTTTTTGAGTTGATCATGTCGAGGGTTTAGAGCCAGAGGGGCGTAAGTGGCATTTGACCAACTTTACAGGAGAGCAAAAACAAAAATATGACCAAACTTTAAACAACTGTATTTTTTAACCTTCAAATTCAACATTGTACCCACATACATATTTATATGAGGTAGTACTTCAAGAAATACATTATGACATATTAACACAATTAACTATTGTCAAACTTTCCAAAATCTAAAAAATAGGTAAAAAAAAATCACATACGCCTTTTTGGCACCAAGCATATACAGTATTTTAAAAGAAAATAGGGCGTATCTGCTGATCAATGAAGACAATATTGGTTTAAAGCACTTAAACATCATAGACTTGGCCGGAGTGGTTTATGGGAAGCTTTTCAGATCATGAGTGAGGAAGACGTGTTCAACATATAGTTTTACCCCTAAGAAGTGTGCCATGGGCCCGTGTGGATAATTTGGTTTTATGTATCAGTGTATCTAGTGTGCGCCATCTATTAAGAAATGCCAGAATTGCAGGGAAAATAAAACAAATACATTTTATTATAGTTCATTCATGTTTGGTGGGCCGGATATGGTCCCCGGGCCGTAGTTTGCCCACCCCTGGCCTAGAACCATCCCTGCCGCTCTCCCAATGATTATGTCAAAAGTGGGATTTAAACCACCAACCTTCAGATCAGTAGACAAACGCTTAACTGTAGTGTCACCCCCATGTAGCTGCTCTCATTTACAGTCAATATGACTATAAGAAATTGATCTTGTTTCATTATATTCCATTTTACTTTGTTACTTATTTCACTTTTTTTTATCAAGTTCCACTACAGTTTAGCCTGGTCGTGGCCATCAAAATTAGATAATTCAATTGTCATTCATGACTGAAACATTCATGTATTTAATTGCATTTAATTGAACTGTTAACTATTCCATTTCAAACACTTAATAGGCTTATTTACAACGTTAACATTTCATTTCATTTCTCTCATTTTTACACATTCCACTTTTCAGTTACAGCTATCACTGCCTTCTAGTTTAAGGGAGTTGTGAAACTCTGCATAGTAGTGAGGAATACTCCCATTGGTGCACAGGGTGAGTAGGTCTTTTTTCTTCAAGGCACTTATGCCTGGAGGGCTTTCAAACAATGAGTTGGGTTGTATGGTTCTGGTGCCTCTGCTTGGTTGTCGTGCTACCATCAGCTTTTGGAAGGTTGGGGCAGTGACATCGTACTTGAAGAAGATTGTGTTGGGGTCCTCTTTTGTGTATCGGAACCACTTCACTTTTTGCCAATGAACAGATTGACCCTCCTCATCTTTGGTTTTGTTCTTCAGTGAGTGGTTAGAGAAGGACTTGAAGTCAACAAAATCCTTGTGTTGAAGTTCATGTACACTGTATGGGTTGTTGTGACTTGCCATCCTCACAAGTGTGTAGTAGCTATCTGGGGAGTAGATAGACACGTTTCTCTTGCTGTTTCAACTGCCGCATGCACGCTGTCACATTCCATCTGACTATGACCTGATTCCACATATTTATAAGGACATACGCCCTTCTGGCTCCAAAGAGAAATCAAACTGTTGAGCAAGGTCTTTGTTGTTTTGTTGTTTTATTCAATATAGGTGGGTTTCTGATGCGTCTTTTTGGTACAGTTAGATAGAGCTCATCAAGACCTTTAATTTGATATATATAACTCATTTTGGCCAAAAATGCCACTTACTGGCTCTAAACCCTCGATGTACTTTTTGACAACAATCACTATACGGACATTGCAAAATAACTAACGAACAAACTAAATAAATACACATTCGATAGCTATTCAAAGGAGTGCCATTTTCTTAAATATTTGCGTGATTAAAAAAAAAAACAACAACACTGGATTTAAAAAGCCCCTTTCAAGGAACCCAAAGCGTGTTGCACACATTTTCCATTCACTCCACACTCAGTGGTGGTAAGATACTTTTGTAGTCTCAGCTGCCCTGCAGCCAGGCAGACTGATGGAAGCAAGGCTGCCAATCTGTGACCAAATCACAATTTTAATTGTAACTTCTTAAATGTCCACAGAAGTGCCTCAACCAAAACCAGGATCGTGTCCTCGTGCAGACGGCTTTGGGATCTGTGTCACTACATGCACCTCTGACCAAGACTGTGAGAAGAACCTGAAATGCTGCTCTAACGGCTGTGGGCAAACCTGTCAGAAGCCGGTCATGGGTGAGTGATTGTTTAGGTGACCTGCAATTTAAAATGACCCAGAGCTAAATGACTGATCAGTGACACTCTTTCACAACACAAACACCTGATCATATTCTCATTTTAGTTGAATTCATTATTTGAAAGGGAGTTTGTTATAAAATCTATTATACATACATACAATCTTTGATACTTACACTATACATACATTTTTTGAGTTGATCATGTCGAGGGTTTAGAGCCAGAGGGGCGTAAGTGGCATTTGACCAACTTTACAGGAGAGCAAAAACAAAAATATGACCAAACTTTAAACAACTGTATTTTTTAACCTTCAAATTCAACATTGTACCCACATACATATTTATATGAGGTAGTACTTCAAGAAACATATTATGACATATTAACACAATTAACTATTGTCAAACTTTCCAAAATCTAAAAAATAGGTAAAAAAAATCACATACGCCTTTTTGGCACCAAGCATATACAGTATTTTAAAAGAAAATAGGGCGTATCTGCTGATCAATGAAGACAATATTGGTTTAAAGCACTTAAACATCATAGACTTGGCCGGAGTGGTTTATGGGAAGCTTTTCAGGTCATGAGTGAGGAAGACGTGTTCAACATATAGTTTTACCCCTAAGAAGTGTGCCATGGGCCTGTGTGGATAATTTGGTTTTATGTATCAGTGTATCTAGTGTGCGCCATCTATTAAGAAACGCCAGAATTGCAGGGAAAATAAAACAAATACATTTTATTATAGTTCATTCGTGTTTGGTGGGCCGGATATGGCCCCCAGGGCTGTAGTTTGCCCACCCCTGGCCTAGAACCATCCCTGCCACAGCCCACCCCTGGCCTAGAACCATCCCTGCCGCTCTCCCAATGATTATGTCAAAAGTGGGATTTAAACCACCAACCTTCAGATCAGTAGACAAACGCTTAACTGTAGTGTCACCCCCATGTAGCTGCTCTCATTTACAGCCAATATGACTATAAGAAATTGTTCTTGTTTCATTATATTCCATTTTACTTTGTTACTTATTTCACTTTTTTTATCAAGTTCCACTACAGTTTAGCCTGGTCGTGGCCATCAAAATTAGATAATTCAATTGTCATTCATGACTGAAACATTCATGTATTTAATTGCATTTAATTGAACTGTTAACTATTCCATTTCAAACACTTAATAGGCTTATTTACAACGTTAACATTTCATTTCTTTTCTCTCATTTTTACACATTCCACTTTTCAGTTACAGCTATCACTGCCTTCTAGTTTAAGGGAGTTGTGAAACTCTGCATAGTAGTGAGGAATACTCCCATTGGTGCACAGGGTGAGTAGGTCTTTTTTCTTCAAGGCACTTATGCCTGGAGGGCTTTCAAACAATGAGTTGGGTTGTATGGTTCTGGTGCCTCTGCTTGGTTGTCGTGCTACCATCAGCTTTTGGAAGGTTGAGGCAGTGACATCGTACTTGAAGAAGATTGTGTTGGGGTCCTCTTTTGTGTATCGGAACCACTTCACTTTTTGCCAATGAACAGATTGACCCTCCTCATCTTTGGTTTTGTTCTTCAGTGAGTGGTTAGAGAAGGACTTGAAGTCAACAAAATCCTTGTGTTGAAGTTCATGTACACTGTATGGGTTGTTGTGACTTGCCATCCTCACAAGTGTGTAGTAGCTATCTGGGGAGTAGATAGACACGTTTCTCTTGCTGTTTCAACTGCCGCATGCACGCTGTCACATTCCATCTGACTATGACCTGATTCCACATATTTATAAGGACATACGCCCTTCTGGCTCCAAAGAGAAATCAAACTGTTGAGCAAGGTCTTTGTTGATTTGTTGTTTTATTCAATATAGGTGGGTTTCTGATGCGTCTTTTTGGTACAGTTAGATAGAGCTCATCAAGACCTTTAATTTGATATATATAACTCATTTTGGCCAAAAATGCCACTTACTGGCTCTAAACCCTCGATGTACTTTTTGACAACAATCACTATACGGACATTGCAAAATAACTAACGAACAAACTAAATAAATACACATTCGATAGCTATTCAAAGGAGTGCCATTTTCTTAAATATTTGCGTAATTAAAAAACAAAACAACAACACTGGATTTAAAAAGCCCCTTTCAAGGAACCCAAAGCGTGTTGCACACATTTTCCATTCACTCCACACTCAGTGGTGGTAAGATACTTTTGTAGTCTCAGCTGCCCTGCAGCCAGGCAGACTGATGGAAGCAAGGCTGCCAATCTGTGACCAAATCACAATTTTAATTGTAACTTCTTAAATGTCCACAGAAGTGCCTAAACCAAAACCAGGATCGTGTCCTCGTGCAGATGGCTTTGGGATCTGTGTCACTACATGCACCTCTGACCAAGACTGTGAGAAGAACCTGAAATGCTGCTCTAACGGCTGTGGGCAAACCTGTCAGAAGCCGGTCATGGGTGAGTGATTGTTTAGGTGACCTGCGATTTAAAATGACCCAGAGCTAAATGACTGATCAGTGACACTCTTTCACAACACAAACACCTGATCATATTCTCATTTTAGTTTAATGCATTATTTGAAAGGGAGTTTGTTATAAAATCTATTATACATACATACAATCTTTGATACTTACACTATACATACATTTTTTGAGTTGATCATGTCGAGGGTTTAGAGCCAGAGGGGCGTAAGTGGCATTTGACCAACTTTACAGGAGAGCAAAAACAAAAATATGACCAAACTTTAAACAACTGTATTTTTTAACCTTCAAATTCAACATTGTACCCACATACATATTTATATGAGGTAGTACTTCAAGAAACATATTATGACATATTAACACAATTAACTATTGTCAAACTTTCCAAAATCTAAAAAATAGGTTAAAAAAAATCACATACGCCTTTTTGGCACCAAGCATATACAGTATTTAAAAGAAAATAGGGCGTATCTGCTGATCAATGAAGACAATATTGGTTTAAAGCACTTAAACATCATAGACTTGGCCGGAGTGGTTTATGGGAAGCTTTTCAGATCATGAGTGAGGAAGACGTGTTCAACATATAGTTTTACCCCTAAGAAGTGTGCCATGGGCCTGTGTGGATAATTTGGTTTGATGTATCAGTGTATCTAGTGTGTGCCATCTATTAAGAAACGCCAGAATTGCAGGGAAAATAAAACAAATACATTTTATTATAGTTCATTCATGTTTGGTGAGCCGGATATGGCCCCGGGCCGTAGTTTGCCCACCCCTGGCCTAGAACCATCCCTGCCGCTCTCCCAATGATTATGTCAAAAGTGGGATTTAAACCACCAACCTTCAGATCAGTAGACAAACGCTTAACTGTAGTGTCACCCCCATGTAGCTGCTCTCATTTACAGTCAATATGACTATAAGAAATTGATCTTGTTTCATTATATTCCATTTTACTTTGTTACTTATTTCACTTTTTTTTATCAAGTTCCACTACAGTTTAGCCTGGTCGTGGCCATCAAAATTAGATAATTCAATTGTCATTCATGACTGAAACATTCATGTATTTAATTGCATTTAATTGAACTGTTAACTATTCCATTTCAAACACTTAATAGGCTTATTTACAACATTAACATTTCATTTCATTTCTCTCATTTTTACACATTCCAAATCACAATTTTAATTGCAACTTCTTAAATGTCCACAGAAGTGCCTAAACCAAAACCAGGATCGTGTCCTCGTGCAGACGGCTTTGGGATCTGTGTCACTACATGCACCTCTGACCAAGACTGTGAGAAGAACCTGAAATGCTGCTCTAACGGCTGTGGGCAAACCTGTCAGGAGCCGGTCACAAGTAATACATCCTTTAGTGTTTGTTTCGGTCATCTGGGATTATAGGTGCGCTATGTAAAACATCGTCAAAACAGTAACAACACCACCAATGGGCATATTTTTTGTAAATGAAGCAATAACATCTCCAGGGAGATAAGAAGGTGGCCGACCCTCCACCAGAAAAGTGACAGTGCATCTTTAATACTGTTATTTCTGTTTTTATCTCCACAGGACCCAAACCAGGATCCTGTCCTGCTCCGATGCCCCATTTCACCACATGTCCTGATCAATGCAGTGACGACAGCCAATGTGACAAGAACCTCAAATGCTGCTACAGCGGCTGTGGCTACGAGTGTATGACCCCTGAACATGGCAACCAGGAAGTGAAAGGATAGGACTGCTTGTCATAAGATGATTAAAATCCGGTTCTTCTCAGACTTTGCAAAGACATTGTGCAGATACAGTAAATAAACTGTTTGTCAAAGAACAACATCAACTGTGCTCCAACTTTCTGTTGTGTTTATTTGTTAAATAAAGATGATGCACCTCTCTTGTTGTGCTAGTTTGTACAGTTTCATATTTTAATCATTTAACTTTATGCTACCATTTGTAATTAGATTGGCTGACCTGTTGTATTCTCACATAAGACCACTGGATGCTGTCTACTTTAATGCAGTCTGAATTGGTGTAAACAAGTTACACAAGAATTACTTCATTTTTGTTTTATATTCTTATGTATAAAATTGTTTTTTTAATTGTTTTAGATATTACATTAAACTAAGATGTGATAAAAGAGAAGTTGGATGTGTGATGAGCCAGACAAGAGGTTATTTGATTTTAACAGTTGACTTAAAAAACTTTGCCAAAAAGCAGCTTAATTTTAATTCCTTTTATAATTTAATATCTGGCAATTTAGGGTCACTCATACAACTACAAAGTTACAGGTTCAATTCCAGGACTGTGTGGAGCCTTTCTTCTGGCTGTATATTGGCTATCGGTTTGTCCCAGCAATCTAAAACCTACACAGTTCTAGCTCCTAGGCGTTTCTCTGGCAATTGTGTACTTGAGCTAGACACTTCACCTACAAATTTTCTTCAAGTATCCAGGGCATATGCAAAACCGGTGGAGGGGTAAATTAGGGCCCAATCCAGTTGTCCACTAAACTACAAAAATCCGCTGTTACTATAGCACCATCTACTGGTATTAAAAGCGTGGTGCAAATAGGTATAGCTGTCATTAAACTCCACAACACACCAACACACGCACATGTTGGTCCATTTCTACTGCTTATCATTTGTAATTCTGAGGAATAACACAGCCACCCAAAACATCCCCAAAACATCGCATCCGCAACATACTACGCCTTGTTTTTTGTGTTGGAACTCTGCAGGGAGCGTAGCAAGTCCTAGCCCCATGGTTAAGTGCCAAAACACCAGTATCTAGCGGGGCTCCCGGTCACATGTGGGCCCCACAGCGCGGGAACCAGGCTCAAAGCGCACCACGAGTGTATGTATCAGTCATATTTACATCCTCATACTTCCACAGCCTGTTTAAGCCTATGTGACAATGATCTTACTCATATAACATGGGCTAAGCAGGCCCATATTTGGTGATCTTAAGGTTCAGTGGGTAGACTTATTTTGCAGTGAAAAAGACATGGTATTCCATACAAGTGATACAATACGCTCTAATTAATGAACAGAATAAAGTGCTCTGCTGGCCCTTATGCTCGTTTATGTCTGTCTGAAGGTCCAAGGATTAGCTTGCTGTGAGGCATGAGTGCTAGCCACTCAGCCACCGTGCCACCAGGTGTGTAAATAAATTAAGTTTATAGCATGTTTCTTGCACGTTACGCTAGCCTATTTGTTTCTAGACATAACATTATTTTTAACATAATTTCTAGGCTTATAATGATGTCACCTAGAGGTGGTTCTGTCCTGCATTCCAATTTATTGAATAGCACCAGTAATCGTGCAATAGTATTTTGCAGATCTCATCTCAACATCTGAGGCTTGGGTTTTATTTAGGTGCTGCAGAGGATGTTGAGATGTTTACACATCAACATCATGCAAGAAGCCTGTGCACTTATTGTGATACACTATTATGTTCTGTTTGGACACAATGTCTCATTGATAAAAGATAAAAACAACAAACAATCAATGCAACGGCATTTCTATCTAAACTGAGTCACCATGCTTTGTTTGATAAAATATGTGTCACTTGTCAGCTTACTAGAACAACCTTTTCTATGTGTTGTAAGTGAATCTCAATGTGCACATGAATAAAAAAGCACAGGAAAGACTTATCATATTATTCTCTCCACTGTGAATGTTTTTAGATGACATCTGGTAAGTCCATATATCAGAAAATGATCTGATTTTTGCTGTTCGTGTAAACCTATTAACAGTGATTGCTTTCCTGCTGTTATCTTTGCAAAGTCCAAACCAGGATCATGCCACTGTGACAAGAACATCTAATGACACTACAGTGGCTGTGGGTATCAGTGCCCTGAACATGTACATGTCGATGCATGTCCTGCACTCTTTTTTGATTTTCTGTTTAATAAAGATGACACTCTGATAAATGATCATTACTCCTATTATTTTTGCATCCACACCCAAAGACGTCTCATTATGCTCATGTTTAAAGCAGGGCGGGCACTATGACATAATATGAGCTCAATGCTGAGGCTGTTTCAGGTGGATAAATAGAAGCTCGTCCATGAGTTTAATGTGTCTGTGTCTACAGTGAACAACATGAAGTGCTCTGTCCTCTGCCTCCTGACTGTGGCCTTTGTGCTTCTGCTCTCCGCTCTGAAAGGTCAGTCACTTTGAATATACTTTTATGGACAAAGTAGAATGTCTACGTTGTATAGTCACAATTCTATGAGCTCACAGAGCTTCATATGGTGTCATTTTCCCACAATGTCAGCTAGTTTAACAACTTGTCAGTTTTGGTAACATTTATTATATCACTAATGCGTTGAACTGGGACATTTGTATATATTACATTTATTAAATTTATTGCAAAACATTAAAAAAGAAACAATAACACCTCCATGGAAACAATCAGATGGTGAACCCTCTACCTAAAGGTTGTGCACCTTAAAGGTATTCAATTATATAATGACACATTTTTCTCATTAAAATTGTTTTTCTAGTGACTTCAAACAAAAATGGAGTTTGTCCACCGTTAAACCCTGCTGTTCGGCTCAGTTGCTTGACGCAGTGCTCCAAAGACAAGGATTGTGAGGGGAACTTGAAGTGCTGCTACACCGGCTGTGGGCACCTGTGTTTGGAGCCACTCAGAGGTAACATGTCCCTCAGGAATATATGTGGATGTTGTTTTTAAAGTATCGCTCATGGTTTCTCAGTAAATTAAAGTAATCAAATTCTACTTTATATCCTACTGTACCCTTGCCTCACCTCTTTGTATAAATTATTTTTTTCTTGTTACCAGTACTAAGAATATTTTTTAGATATATTTTAGTGCTTTCTTAATCACCAATATTAAAAACCTGTCTGCTGTTTTCTCAGTGTCTAAACCAAAACCAGGATCATGTCCTCGTGCAGACGGCTTTGGGATCTGTATCACTACATGCACCTCTGACCAAGACTGTGAGAAGAACCTGAAATGCTGCTCTAACAGCTGTGGACAAACCTGTCAGGAGCCAGTCATGGGTGAGTGATTGTTTAGGTGACCTGCAATTTAAAATGACTCAGGGCTAAATGACTGATCAGTGACACTTTCACAACACAAGCACCTGATCATATTCTCATTTTAGTTGAATTCATTATTTGAAAGAGTGTTTGTTATAAAATCTTTTATACATACATACAATCTTTTATACTTTCATACATTTTTTGACCTGCCAAGAGCCAGTCACAAGTAATACATCCTTTAGTGTTTGTTTCGGTCATCTGGGATTATAGGTGCGCTATGTAAAACATGATCAAAACAGTAACAACACCACCAATGGGCATATTTTTTGTAAATGAAGCAATAACATCTCCAGGGAGATAAGAAGGTGGCCGACCCTCCACCAGAAAAGTGACAGTGCATCTTTAATACTGTTATTTCTGTTTTTATCTCCACAGGACCCAAACCAGGATCCTGTCCTGCTCCGATGCCCCATTTCACCACATGTCCTGATCAATGCAGTGACGACAGCCAATGTGACAAGAACCTCAAATGCTGCTACAGCGGCTGTGGCTACGAGTGTATGACCCCTGAACATGGCAACCAGGAAGTGAAAGGATAGGACTGCTTGTCATAAGATGATTAAAATCCGGTTCTTCTCAGACTTTGCAAAGACATTGTGCAGATACAGTAAATAAACTGTTTGTCAAAGAACAACATCAACTGTGCTCCAACTTTCTGTTGTGTTTATTTGTTAAATAAAGATGATGCACCTCTCTTGTTGTGCTAGTTTGTACAGTTTCATATTTTAATAATTTAACTCTATGCTACCATTTGTAATTAGATTGGCTGACCTGTTGTATTCTCACATAAGACCACTGGATGCTGTCTACTTTAATGCAGTCTGATCTTGACAGAAGAAGACCAGAGAGCACAGGTGAGCCTGAACATGGATATAATTACCACTGAAGGTGAGAAAGAAATAAGATTTTGATCAGATTTCAGATGAATCAGTTCATCAATCAATCAACTTCCATAAGAGTAAATTAATTTCATTATTATTGGTATTATTTTCAAATCCCACCCCAAAGTACCATTATGCTCCTGTATAATGCAAGGCAGGCACAAGGACCCAGCAACGGTTCTGGTGAATAAATTTGAGCTGTCCATGAGTTTAACGTGTGTGTCTGTGTCTGCTGTGAACAACATGAAGTGCTCTGCCTTCTGCCTCCTGACTGTGGCCCTGGCCTTTGTGACTTTGAATACAATAGCTCATTCACTTACAACATATGTGCACACTTTTTTAAACAGAATGTTCTGTATGTGTTATCACATTGTGGTTCCTAGGATAAGATGGGCTACAACAATAATGATAAATGTGTGAGCACTCAAGATAATCCCATGAACATGCTTTTAACTGCACTTTGGAGTTTTTTGGTGAAATCCCAATTTCAATCCCCCTATGTAATTTTGTTACATGATGGAATTGACAATATGGTTCATTTTGTCTTTGACTTTGAGTAGTCAAGACAATAGTAGTCTTGATTACTGTAAGTAAATTAGGATAAGTAAGTAACAAATTCTAACTATGTAAATA
This sequence comes from Odontamblyopus lacepedii, assembly GCA_034769755.1. Classification (NCBI taxonomy): domain Eukaryota; kingdom Metazoa; phylum Chordata; class Actinopteri; order Gobiiformes; family Gobiidae; genus Odontamblyopus; species Odontamblyopus lacepedii. The sequence goes on along the minus strand of CM068345.1, from coordinate 28,719,214 downwards.
AAATAAATTTGTTTCTAGATGTAAAATAATTTTTAAAATGGGCATATAATGATGTTGCCTAGAAATGGTTCTTGTGTCATACATTCCATTTTATTGAATAGCACCAGTAATCGTGCAAAAGTACTTTCAAATTACCAAATGCAGTGGACACCGGTGAGACGAAACTGTGAGCGGTCAGCAGTGGATACTCGTACCTGAGCCTTCCCCCGCCAGAATGACCCCAGGATAGTTCTGGACTACCCCTGGAGTCATTTCCATGAGGTCATTTCCCTGGGGTAATTCCAGCCTAGGCTAGTTTTACCCCCAGGGGCCAGCTCTGCCAGTTCTGTCACAGCCCATGTAAAATTCTGTATTCTTGCGCCTCTACTGGTGAGTAGCGTATTTGCATCGTAGGACTCCAGGGCTTAATTTATACCCATATATAATTTTTCCCCACATCTCTCTGTGCTGCCTGTAATGAGGCAAAGACATTACAGACATTACTCACATTGGCAACACTTATGAATGCCACAGCGGTCACAGATTGGTTGAGACACCATCTATATGTACTTGTACCACCACAGCCTCCATTATCGAAGTACAGCCCGACCTGGACATGCCCCCTCCTTAGTGTTTGTACTACTGCTAAGATTGGGGGCAAGATAGGGCCTGTTATTCCAATGGTAAAATCGCCAAATTGCATAAACTTTGGCCAGTTTCACTCAAACTTGAATTCTTGGTGCACACCCCGACCTTGAACAGATTGATGTAAGAAAACACCAAAATGGGTGCAATAGTGCTCCTTAGACAATTTGTATGGAACAATAATCTTTTATTTGTCATAGATGTACAAAATTTGGTACGCACGTTTATGACATGGTCTCGATTAAAAAACTCAATGACGCCCACACCCCATTTACTTTGTGTGGCTGTGGGAAGAAGCCAAAAACCTGTCCTTGCCAATGGGACGCCCTTACACAAACTTTGGCATAGCCAAACCAAATTTCGTAGCCAGATGCATCATGGCAATAAGAACAAAAATATATACTGTGACCACGCCCATTTACAAATTGGAAGTCCGCCATCTTGAAATTCTTTTTTAAAAATAGAGACACAAAAATTTAGAAAAATGGCAGGGTTAGGGTTCATGCTAGGGGTTAGTTTTGTGGTTGGGGTTTACAGCATGGTGTAGGCACACATGAGGGCCATTCATTCCTGCTTGCGGCTATATTTATTCCTATTATTATTATTCCAACCACACCAGACACGGCTGGGTGGGCTGGTTGTTGGGGGTTGGTGTGAGTGGTGGATCAGGTTGTGCTGCTGCGTAAACTTTGCACTTGGATGTGCATTGTGCTTTGATATACTTCAGGCAGTAGTTATAGTACTTTTGTTATAGTACTATAAGTGCTCTTTGGTCAGAACCAAGGAGAGCGATAGGTCCGTTCTATGCACCGAAAGTTTTTACAAGGCAACAAAATATTTAAATAAGCATGAACCTATTCAAATCTCTATTATGCACAGATAATATAACAGTATATTAGTCACTCATTTTAGTAGGTTAAACAGGGATTTGATCATGTTTTAAATTTAAGATCCACCCACAATTGGTCTGGCCTATCTACAACTGGAATCCTGGCGCCGTGCCTGATCCACACCCAAAGACGTCTCATTATGCTCATGTTTAAAGCAGGGCGGGCACTATGACATAATATGAGCTCAATGCTGAGGCTGTTTCAGGTGGATAAATAGAAGCTCGTCCATGAGTTTAATGTGTCTGTGTCTGCAGTGAACAACATGAAGTGCTCTGTCCTCTGCCTCCTGACTGTGGCCTTTGTGCTTCTGCTCTCCGCTCTGAAAGGTCAGTCACTTTGAATATACTTTTATGGAGTCATATTCACACAATGTCAGCTAGTTTAACAACTTGTCTGTTTTCTTAACATTTATTATATCACTAATGCGTTGAACTGGGACATTTGTATATATTATTATAAATTTATTGTAAAACATTAAAAAAGAAAAATTACACAATAACATCTCCATGGAAACAATCAGATGGTGAACCCTCTACCTAAAGGTTGCGCAATTATATAATGACAATGACAATGACAATGATTTTCTCATTAAAATTGCGTTTTTAGTGACTTCAAACAAAGATGGAGTTTGTCCACCGTACTTGTTAAACCCTGCTGATCGGCTCGGCATTTGCATGACGCAGTGCTCCACAGACAAGGATTGTGAGAGGAACTTGAAGTGCTGCTACACCGGCTGTGGGCACCTGTGTTTGGAGCCACTCAGAGGTAACATGTCCCTCAGGAATATATGTGGATGTTGTTTTTAAAGTATCGCTCATGGTTTCTCAGTAAATTAAAGTCATCAAATCCTACATTATCCTTGACACACCTTTTTTTTCTTTTTTTTTTTCTTGTTACTAAGGATATTTTTAGGTATATTTTGGTGCTTTCTTGATGACCAATATAATAATAATAATAATAATAATAATAATAAATTTTATTTATAATGCACTTTACATTTGACAACAAATCTCAAAGTGCTACAGTGCAAAAAGACTTTAAAAACAGAAGACAATTAAAAATCAATTTAAAAGCAATAAAACAATAGCCGGTATTAGCTGTAGGCCAGGGTAAAAAGGTAGGTCTTTAGTCCTTTTTTAAAAGCATCCACCGTCTGTGGAGCCCTGAGGTGGTCTTTGAGGGCGTTCCACAGACGGGGAGCAGCCACTGAGAAGGCCCTGTCGCCCATGGTCTTGAGCCGTGTCCTGGGCATGACCAGACGGTGCTGTTGGCCTGACCGGGTCTTAGTGGAGGTGTGTGGTGTGAGCAGTTCAGTGAGGTAAGTGGGGGCCGCACCGTGGAGACAGTGATGGGTGTGCAAGAGGACTTTGTATTGAATACGGAAGTGGATGGGGAGCCAGTGCAGGGAGTGAAGAATGGGGGTGATGTGCTCGTGTTTACGCACCCTCATCAGGACCCTGGCAGCGCTGTTTTGGACATACTGGAGCTTTTGGATGCTCCTGCCAGGGATCCCGATGAGGAGTGCGTTACAGTAGTCCAGCCTGGAGGAGACAAAGGCATGGATGAGCTTTTCCGCAGCAGGGAGGGAGAGAGAAGAGCGAAGTTTGGAGATGTTACGGAGGTGAAAGAAGGCAGATTTGCAGATGGAGGTGACATGATTGTCAAAGGAGAGGTGGGGGTCAAATTTGACCCCCAGGTTTGTTACAGAGGGAGAGAGGGGAATGGTGTGTCCGAAAAATGAAACAGAAGTGATTGGAGAGGAGCGGAGTTGATGAAAGGTACCAGTTTGGATGGCTTCTGTTTTGGAGCCATTTAGCTGCAGGAAATTTTGACTCAACCACACCTCTATCTCCTCCAGGCAGGAACTGAGACGTGAGACTGTGGCAGAGGGGGTACAAGAAGGAGAGATGGTGAGGTAGAGTTGTGTGTCATCAGCATAGCAGTGGAAATTTATTCCATGCTTGCTGACGACACGACTGAGGGGAAGCATGTAAATGGTGAAGAGGGTTGGGCCAAGCATGGAGCCCTGGGGGACCCCACAGGAAACAGTGTGGGGTCTGGATCTTGCTTCCCCCAGAGCTACGTACTCGGTTCTGTCGGCGAGGTAGGAGTGAAACCAGTGAAGGGCAGTGCCAGAGAGACCTGTGTAATGCTGGAGACGGTGTAGGAGGATGTGATGGTCTACGGTGTCAAACGCAGCAGAGAGGTCGAGAAGAATGAGGAGGGATGTGGAACCGGAGTCAGAGGCCCTCATCAGGTCATTGGTGACTCTGATGAGGGCCGTTTCTGTACTGTGGGAGGGGCGGAAACCAGATTGGAATTTTTCATACAGGTTATTGGATTTGAGGTGGTGGTGAAACTGGGAGGAGACAACTCTTTCTAGGATTTTTGCGAGAAATGGGAGGTTTGATATTGGTCTGTAGTTTGACAGAGGTTTGGGTTCCAGGGTGGGTTTCTTGAGGAGGGGTTTGATCATGGCAGTTTTGAGGGTGCTGGGGACATGGCCTGTTTCAAGGGAGGTATTGATTATTTTTGAGGGGACTGATGGAGGAGCAGTAAGTTTTGAGCAGGGATGATGGGAGAGGGTCGAGTGGGCAAGTGGATGGTTTAGAATTATGGATGATCTTCTCGACCTCCTGCTGCGTTGTATGTATGTAATATTAAAAACCAGGCTGCTTTTTTCTCATTGATTGTTTTTGAGTGTAACTTCTTAAATGTCCACAGAAGTGCCTAAACCAAAACCAGGATTGTGTCCTCGTGCAGACGGCTTTGGGATCTGTATCACTACATGCACCTCTGACCAAGACTGTGAGAAGAACCTGAAATGCTGCTCTAACAGCTGTGGGCAAACCTGTCAGGAGCCGGTCATGGGTTAGTGATTGTTTAGGTGACCTGCAATTTAAAATGACCCAGAGCTAAATGACTGATCAGTGACACTCTTTCACAACACAAGCACCTGATCATATTCTCATTTTAGTTGAATTCATTATTTGAAAGGGAGTTTGTTATAAAATCTATTATACATACATACATACAATCTTTTATACTTTCATACAATTTTTGAGTTGATCATATACTTTTTGACAACAATCACTTTAAGGACATTACAAAATAACTAACAAACAAACAAATAAATACACATTCGATAGCTATTCAAAGGAGTGCCATTTTCTTAAATATTTGCGTAATTAAAAAAACAACAACACTGGATTTAAAAAGCCCCTTTCAAGGAACCCAAAGCGTGTTGCACACATTTTCTATTCACTCCACACTCAGTGGTGGTAAGATACTTTTGTAGTCTCAGCTGCCCTGCAGCCAGGCAGACTGATGGAAGCAAGGCTGCCAATCTGTGACCAAATCACAATTTTAATTGTAACTTCTTAAATGTCCACAGAAGTGCCTAAACCAAAACCAGGATTGTGTCCTCGTGCAGGCGGCTTTGGGATCTGTGTCACTACATGCACCTCTGACCAAGACTGTGAGAAGAACCTGAAATGCTGCTCTAACGGCTGTGGGCAAACCTGTCAGGAGCCGGTCACAAGTAATACATCCTTTAGTGTTTGTTTTGGTCATCTGGGATTATAGGTGCGCTATGTAAAACATGATCAAAACAGTAACAACACCACCAATGGGCATATTTTTTTATGAATGGAGCAATAACATCTCCAGGGAGATAAGAAGGTGGCCGACCCTCCACCAGAAAAGTGACAGTGCATCTTTAATACTGTTATTTCTGTTTTTATCTCCACAGGACCCAAACCAGGATCCTGTCCTGCTCCGATCCCCCATTTCACCACATGTCCTGATCAATGCAGTGACGACAGCCAATGTGACAAGAACCTCAAATGCTGCTACAGCGGCTGTGGCTACGAGTGTATGACCCCTGAACATGGCAACCAGGAAGTGATTCAATGAATGCAATGAATATATATGTACACATTGTGCAGATACAGTAAATAAACTGTTTCAAAGATTCAAAGAGAACGACATCAGCTGATCAGGCTAGTTGTTTTTGCATGTTGATGCATGCAATAAAGATGACACACCTCTCTTGTTGTCTTGTTGCACTAGTTTGAACTGTTTCATATTTTATTTAACTCTTTAAAGCTACCATTTGTAATTAGACTGGCTGGCCTGTTATATTCTCATATAACACCACTAGACGCTGTCTATTTTAATGCGGTTTGATAGTGTGGTAGCTTGGCAGAAGCTTGACAGTTGAGCCTGAACAAAAGCCAGGTGAGGGGAGGGGGAACAAGTTTCAAATCTGACATCTACTGGTACAAAAAAAAAAAAAAAGTAAAAAGAAAAATGAAAAGTTAGTTAGCTGGAGTTGGGTTCCAGGGTTTAATACCGCAGCAATGCAAAACTATTTGCCTCCAAAAAAGACCACACCAAATGTCACTGTTTAGTCAATTATTTTTAGATTTATTTATTTATTCATTCATTTATTTATTTATTTATTTTGAACATACAATGTAAATGTGAATTACCATTGAAGGTGAAAAAAGAAATAAGTTTTTGATCAGATTTCAGATTAATCAATCCACCAATCAGTCAACTTTCATAAGAACAAATTACTTTTAGTATTATTTTCACATCCAACCCAAAGTCTTATTATGCACCTGTATAAAGCAGGGCAGGCACAAGGACCCAGCAGCGGCTTTGTGCTGACCCTGTACCTCATTTCAATAAATACGAGCTGTTACATGAGTTTAATGTGTGTGTGTCTGAGTCTGCTGTGAACAACATGAAGCGCTCTGCCCTCTGCCTCCTGACTGTGGAAGGTCAGTCACTTTGAATACAACACCTGTAAGTTTAAACATAGAATGAGAACACAAGAATATGATCGCTATTACGCCTGGATTGATCCACAGTATAGGATTAAACATGTATAGCTTGCATTTAGTTATTCAAATACTGTTTTATTGAAAAGCAAAAAAATCTCCACTAATCTGTCATAAACTAATAAACGATTTAATGAAAAATAAATTAAGACCATTTCCAAATGTTATAAGTGACTCATTTAAAGGTTCTGTTTCTAGTGTCTTTGGACAAACCTGGAGTCTGAAATAACTTTTTGAAATAACAAAATCCACAACAGGTGTAATTAAACTCAAATGGGGAACATGTCCTACTGCGGACGGTTTTGGGACCTGTGCCATTGAATGCACCTCCGACCAAGACTGTGATGGCATTCTGAAATGCTGTTCCAACGGCTGTGGGAAAACTTGTCAGCAACCAGTTATAACAGGTAATACAATGTTCAGTTTGTTTTTTGTTTGGGTAATCTGGAATTAAGGGACAGCACTCAGCGTTAACGGACTGTCCCAATACAATCAGGATAACTGATCATTTTTCGATTTCAACTGAATTTATGTTTTGGAAATAATTTTGATGGACAGTCACTTAATATAGGTGTTGTATGCAATCTGTTTTATAATGCTTAAATAGCCTACACTTATTTAAAGCAGGGTTAATAAAACACTGACTCTGTTTTTTCTGCTGTTTATCTTCAGAGTCCAAATCAGGAACATGCCCTGATCCCATCCCTCATTTCACATGTGATGATGAATGCTCCTCAGACAGCCACTGTGAGAGGAACTTCAAATGCTGCTACAGCGGCTGTGGGTAACAGTGCACACACCGTGAGCATGGCAAAAAAGGCAAATGAATTACAGTAATTACTTCAGTCATTAAATGGTTATCTCCTGAGTCATGAATTAAATACTTAACAGTTTAATCATATAAGCCTGCTTGTCAAAAGACACACCCTTGCTGCAATAGCTTTATGCAAATAAATGAAATGTTTTCAGTAACAGTTACAGTAACATGTTGTTAACACATCCCTGTGTTTAATTCCTGCTCTGTTTTCAGTTTGATTATTTAATAAAGATGTCAAACTTCAACAGAATGATTGTTTTTATGTTAGATTGACGGTAGTTGCAACAGTTAATACATTAAAATATCCAGTCACTAAATATCACTTTTTAGTTGTACCACATAAGGTGAGATAATGTGCTATTCAAACTTTGAATCCACAAAAGCTACTTATTTTTTCTTAAGTGACCCATATTTAAAGGTCCTATATTACACAAATTTGATTCTTGTGAGGTTTTAGCCATGTTATAATGTCATTACCTCCTCAAAAATACACCTGAAGTTGTTTTTGGAGTCAGTGACACATTGAATATCTGTATCTTCAAAGCTCAAAATGCTCTCATCCACCTTGTGTTGTCATGAAGTGGTAGTTTTCAAATATGCTATAGCAACCTTTCACCTTTTGTTCAGTAGAGATGGGCAATAATTGAAATTATCAAAATGATTCTAGTGAAGGACGGTGTATGTTTAAAAACACAGTGGAGCACTTCCTGTATTACCACATGACATCCCAAGGTAGAACAGAGAATATTTGTCTGAGAGAATATATATATATATATATATATATATATTCTCTCATATATATATATATATATATATATATATATATATATATATATATATATATATATAGGCTGGTTAGCTCAAACCAGTGTGGGTCCTTGGGCAAGACCCTTTACGCTACTGCCCACCTCATACAATGATGAGAGGCGATAAAACTTACGAGATGCCGGCTCAGACGTCGCCCAGCCAAACAAGGTCTGCGTCAGGTGTTGAGGAACCAGGACACCTTGATGAGAAATGGGCTACTGGAACAAGACGGAAATGGGCGAGATGCGAGAACCAGGCTCTGTTGGAATGCTACTACTCCAGTAACCCTAGTCAGCAAGTGAGCCAACTGTCAGAGGCCCAGAAAGGTGCAATGAAAAAGCGAGTACCCAAGAGGTACAGCCAGATGCCCATACCTGAAGCACTCGAAACTGCCAAACAAAGGCTCCAAGCCTTGGCCAGCCGCCTAAAGAGGTACACGAGAGAGAATGAAGCCAGGCGAATAAACCGCCTGTTCGCAACACAACCTGCGAAAGTGTACGCTCAATGGCAGGGTGATAACAGCAGAGCAGACCCAACAAGGCTGGAGACTGAGAGGTACTGGAAAGACATATGGGAAAGAGAAGCATCACATAAGATCGATGCACAGTGGCTGGTGGCTCTGAGAGCAGACCACTGCAACCTCCCTGAACAGAATCCAGTTACCATCTCAGTGGCAGACATCCAGGAAAGAGTCTCAGGCATGAAAAGTTGGACAGCACCAGGCCCTGACATGATCCACGCATACTGGCTAAAGAAGCTCACTGCTCTCCACGAGCGCCTAGCAGCACAAATGAACCAGCTGCTAAAGGATGGGACTCACCCTGAATGGCTAACCCAAGGGCGTACGATCCTGATCCTGAAGGATCCCTCAAAGGGTACAGTCCCATCCAACTATCGGCCAATAACCTGTCTCTCCACAACATGGAAGCTCATGTCAGGCATCATCGCGGCTAAGATAAGCGGGCACATGGATCAATACATGAGCGCAGCACAGAAGGGCATCGGCAAAAACACCAGGGGAGCCAAACACCAACTCCTGGTTGACCGAACAGTCGCTCGTGACTGCAGAACCCGTCAGACCAACCTGTGCACTGCCTGGATTGATTACAAGAAAGCCTATGACTCAATGCCACACACATGGATCACTGAGTGCCTGGAGCTGTACAATATCAACAAGACTCTAAGGGCGTTCATTGCAAACTCGATGCGGTTGTGGAAAACCACCCTTGAAGCCAATGGCAAGCCACTTGCACAAGTGACCATCAAATGTGGCATATTCCAAGGAGACGCACTGTCCCCACTGCTGTTCTGCATAGGTCTGAACCCCCTCAGCCAAATAATCGACCACACTGGCTATGGATACCGACTCAGAAACGGGGCCACCATCAGTCACCTCCTCTACATGGATGACATCAAGCTGTACCGTGGAAGGTGAGAAATGCGTTTTTATATATATATATATATATATATATATATATATATATATATATATATATATATATATATATATATATATAATATATTATATATATATATATATTATATATATAATATATTATATATATAATATATATTATATATATATATATATATATTATATATATATATATCTATAATATATAAAACGCATTTCTCACCTTCCACGGTGGTTGGTCTCTCACCCTCATCAGCTCGGGTCCTCTACCAGAGGCCTGGGAGCTTGAGAGTTCTGCGCAGTATCTTTGCTGTTCCCAGTACTGCACTTTTCTGGACTGAGATGTCTGTTGTCCTTCCTGGGATCTGCTGCAACCACTCATCCAGTTTGGGGGTCACGGCCCCGAGTGCTCCGATCACCACAGGCACCACCGATGCTTTCACCTTCCAGGCCCTCTCCAGCTCTTCTTTGAGCCCCTGGTATTTCTCTAGTTTCTCGTGTTCCTTTTTCCTGACATTGCCATCGCTCGGTATTGCAATGTCCACCACCACGGCTTTGTTCTCTCGCTTATCCAGAACCATGATGTCTGGTTGGTTCACCATCACCATTCTGTCAGTCTGTATTTGGAAGTCCCACAGGATCTTGGCCCGCTCATTCTCCACAACCTTTGGAGGCGTTTCCCACCTTGATCCTGGGGTTTCCAGCCCGTACTCTGCACAGATGTTTCTGTACACTATGCCCGCTACTTGGTTATGTCGCTCCATGTACGCTTTCCCTGCCAGCATCTTACACCCTGCAGTTATGTGCTGGACTGTCTCAGGCACTTCTTTGCACAACCTACACCTTGGGTCTTGTCTGGTGTGGTAGATCTGGGCCTCTATAGCTCGGGTGCTCAAGGCCTGCTCCTGTGCAGCCAGGATGAGTGCCTCCGTGTTGTCCTTCAGACCAGCCCTCTCCAGCCATTGGTAGGATTTCTTGATATCAGCCACTTCAGTTATGTTCCGGTGGTATGCCCCATGTAGGGGTTTGTCCTGCCATGATGGTTCCTCCAGCACCTCTTCCTCTGCGCCCCACTGTCTGAGACATTCTCTGAGCGTCATCAGTCTGGGCCTTGTCACTGATGGACTTGTGGGGCTTGGATGTTTCATCCTGGACAGTGGTTCCCACACTCACTAGTCCTCGGCCTCCTTCCTTCCGGCTTATGTACAGTTTCAGGGTGCTGGACTTGGGATGGAACCCTCCATGCATGGTCAGGAGCTTTCGTGTCTTAACATCCATGGTCTGTATCTCCTCCTTTGGCCAACTTATGATTCCTGCTGGGTATCTGATCACTGGCAGGGCGTAGCTGTTTATTGCCTGCGCCTTGTTCTTGCCATTGAGCTGGTTTCTTAGGACCTGCCATACTCTTTGCAGGTATTTGGCTGTCGCCGCTTTCCTTGTTGCCTCGTCAAGGTTGCCATTTGCCTGTGGGATACCAAGGTACTTGTAGCTGTCCTCAATGTCTGTTATTGTTCCCTCTGGGAGTGAGACCCCCTCTGTGTGGACTACCTTCCCTCTCTTTGTCACCATCCTACTACATTTCTCAAGCCCGAATGACATTCCAATGTCTGTGCTGTAGATCCTGGTGGTGTGGATCAGTAAGTCGATGTCTCGCTCGCTCTTAGCGTACAGCTTGATGTCATCCATGTAGAGGAGGTGACTGATGGTGGCCCCGTTTTTGAGTCGGTATCCATAGCCAGTGTGGTCGATTATTTGGCTGAGGGGTTTCAGACCTATGCAGAACAGCAGTGGGGACAGTGCGTCTCCTTGGTATATGCCACATTTGATGGTCACTTGTGCAAGTGGCTTGCCATTGGCTTCAAGGGTGGTTTTCCACAACCGCATCAAGTTTGCAATGAATGCCCTTAGAGTCTTGTTGATATTGTACAGCTCCAGGCACTCAGTGATCCATGTGTGTGGCATTGAGTCATAGGCTTTCTTGTAATCAATCCAGGCAGTACACAGTTTGGTCTGACGGGTTCTGCAGTCACGAGCGACTGTTCGGTCAACCAGGAGTTGGTGTTTGGCTCCCCTGGTGTTTTTGCCGATGCCCTTCTGTGCTGCGCTCATGTATTGATCCATGTGCCCGCTTATCTTAGCCGCGATGATGCCTGACATGAGCTTCCATGTTGTGGAGAGACAGGTTATTGGCCGATAGTTGGATGGGACTGTACCCTTTGCGGGATCCTTCAGGATCAGGATCGTACGCCCTTGAGTTAGCCATTCAGGGTGAGTCCCATCCTTTAGCAGCTGGTTCATTTGTGCTGCTAGGCGCTCGTGGAGAGCAGTGAGCTTCTTTAGCCAGTATGCGTGGATCATGTCAGGGCCTGGTGCTGTCCAACTTTTCATGCCTGAGACTCTTTCCTGGATGTCTGCCACTGAGATGGTAACTGGATTCTGTTCAGGGAGGTTGCAGTGGTCTGCTCTCAGAGCCACCAGCCACTGTGCATCAATCTTATGTGATGCTTCTCTTTCCCATATGTCTTTCCAGTACCTCTCAGTCTCCAGCCTTGTTGGGTCTGCTCTGCTGTTATCACCCTGCCATTGAGCGTACACTTTCGCAGGTTGTGTTGCGAACAGGCGGTTTATTCGTCTGGCTTCATTCTCTCTCATGTACCTCTTTAGGCGGCTGGCCAAGGCTTGGAGCCTTTGTTTGGCAGTTTCGAGTGCTTCAGGTATGGGCATCTGGCTGTACCTCTTGGGTACTCGCTTTTTCATCGCACCTTTCTGGGCCTCTGACAGTTAGCTCACTTCTCGCCGCACTTCCTTGATTTTAGCCTCTAACCGTCTTTTCCATGGTGGGTATGGTATCTCATGGCTCCCATGGTTGCTCTTATAGCCCAACACCTCTAGGGTCACTGCTGCTGAAGTGTAGATCAGCTCATTGGTTTCAGTGATGGTTGTGGTAGGGATCACTCTGAGTGCTGCATTCACATCCTCTAGCAGACATTCAGATGGTACTTCACTTAGCCTGTGTAACTGGCGTTGGGGTTGCCTTGTGTTCATCCGGGCCATGATCTTATCTTTCAGGTCAGTCGCTGCCTCGCTCAGCGTGATACTTATTGGGGCTTCCTTCCCAATCTCTGGTTGGGGAGTTAGTGTTAACTCCCCTCTGACCTGGCGTCCTGGCTCCCCCTTGCCGTAGCATTTGTGTTGTACCTCGTCAATCTCTAGTTGTGATAGCAGTTGCCGTTTGTGGATGCTGGAACACTGAGCTACTAGTTGTTTGGCCGTTAGCTTAGACTGTGGGTATCGTAGTAACCATTTCTCCCACATCCTGTTCATGTAACCCCTCTGACTAGGGTTACTGGAGTAGTAGCATTCCAACAGAGCCTGGTTCTCGCATCTCGGCCATTTCCGTCTTGTTCCAGGAGCCCATTTCTCATCAAGGTGTCCTGGTTCCTGAGCTGGCATCTCGTAAGTTTTATCGCCTCTCATCATTGTATGAGGTGGGCAGTAGCGTAAAGGGTCTTGCCCAAGGACCCACACACACACACACACACACACACACACACATATATATATATATATATATATATATATATGTATATATATATATATATATATGTGTGTGTGTATATATATATATATTAACATACAACAGCAGGCTGAACCCATGCATAATTGTAGGGCAGTAGGACCCTGGGCCAGTGCTGGGGCTGCAGGTTTTGTACACACAGAAGTGTTTACTGGGGTCTCAGTACATTCCGACTTGCTACAGTCAACATGGACAAGCACTGCTCTGTTATCTGTGCCCTGGCTTTAATACTTTATGTGTTTGTGAATCTAAACTCAGGACAGGCCTCAAAACCCAAGGACAAGTGGATAGGTGAGTGATAACACTAGGCTACATTGTTTGATATTTTATAACTTGATAAGTTTGCATGCTTTTAGACTTTCATATTGTTGGCCTACATGTGGAGAATATCAAGAACACATCTGGCAAGATCTAATAATGCAGCACTTGATTATTTACTTAAATCACAAGGTTAGAGCTGGACGTATCATCCACAAATTAATGCTGTTCTGACCAGTCATGCATGTAAATTGGGCTGGAAGGTTAAACTGACAGGAGAAACACTGCATTCAGGAGCTGCTCTGATTACACGTGATTACACTACATATAAAATCCTCACATGGATGAGCACAGATCTCTGAGAATCTGATGTTTACAAGTTTGGGCCAAATATTTCACCTACTGCCACAGAACACGGAAGACTCCAGGCCAACTCAGTTTGTAACTAAAATAAAAGGCGTTTAACCCCACTAAACCTGTTGTTGCCAGCTGGACTTTAGATTTGTGAAATTAAGATGATGTTATGATGTTGTAAAAATGTGTTTGTGTTTTAAAATTCAAATTAGAAAATCTAAATTCCAACATTAAATTAGGCTATTTAATCGTTTGGCACAACTAGTAGGCCTAAATGCCTTCCCCCTGCACAGTTTTGCAATATGTTTGACAACAAAACAATATTGACTTTGGTCACTTTGTACAACATCCAAAATGTCCTGCTGTGAAGTTATAAAGAGTCTGTGTGTGTGCAGCGAAGGCCGGTGCATGCCCACGGAGGACCTGGGGCATGGGTGTATGTGCAGAGTACTGTTCCTCAGACAGTGAGTGTGAGGGGGACCTGAAGTGCTGCTCCAATGGCTGTGGACACGAGTGCATGGAGCCGTACAAGGGTGAGGAATAAACAAGATCATCATACGTTTATAAAACATACAAGCAACTCTGGTACTTGTGTGCTGGGCAGTCTTGATCAAATAAATAGTACACATAAGCAATTTATGCTGGTCCCATGCACAACAGGACATTTAAACACACATCCATACACACAAAATATTGACCAAACTACTGTACATGATGATACATGAGAACAAAATACCATAAAACATCTTATCTGTCTAAGTAAAAGTCAGTATGAAAAGCCATACAAACCATTTTAGCCCAATTCAAACTGAAGCGGTTTCTGAACCCTCTGAACAAATAGCTGGACTCTCTGTGAAGCTGAGACTCTGTACTTTTGGCCGCTACTGTCTGATCTACTGTAAGTGGTAACAAGCTATGAACAGAGGGACATACGATTTCAAATCCCACCTAAATCTTTTGGAGTAAATATAAGGAGAACTAAAGTTGTTGTCCTGAGGGATGGTCTGATCGACAGCAGACTGAACATTTGCTGGGTCTTAAACAGAAAAGCTCTGAATCAGAATATGACAAGATTACCCGAATAGAATATTTTCACAGGGATCAATTTGATTTTTCATACCTTACTACTAATTATTCCCTCATACAATGTCTAATGCTTTCCTGTCTCCTTTATGTTTTTGTTGGCAGTGAAGCGTGGTCGATGCCCCCTGCCTCAGCCCACTCAGATGTGTGCAGAGTACTGTCACCATGATGGCCAGTGTCCAGAGCAACAAAAGTGCTGCAGGACGTCCTGTGGTCATGCCTGTACTGAGATCCAGCCTTGTTAGACTCAGCACACCCACCCAACCCGCTCCCACACCCCATATGATCCATACACCATGTCTGTCTTAGTGTCCTCTCTATTTTATATGCAAGCACTTTAGCTTTAGTTTAATCATGACTTGACTCACAGTATTGCACAATCAGTGTCACCAGTATTATTGACATAAAAGTCAACTGTCACAGAATATTTTGTTGGTAACAAATAGGAAACAAAGTATTTTCCACTGTACTGTACTGTGCCTCTTGTAGTAAGCAATTCAATTTTAATATACATGGAGGGTTTTGTTGTTAGAAATTGTATGCATTTTATCTAGCTGTGACTGATGTATTCAAAATATTACTTTGCTTGCAATTGTGTTTATATTTAATGTAGAAAGAATATGAGTTTAAATTTATAATAAAGAATGCAAGAGTTAAGAGTATGAAAATGAGTAACTTGTATTTCTTGTCCTTGTATAATCTGGGGCTGACTCAGAATCAAAACCAAGACAATCATTTGTGATACACCTTCTAAACTGAATACTATGTTCTTGTAGCTTATTCTGCATGTTCTTGTTGTTGATCAGCACATTTCTATGAGCAATGTTTTCATTCCTCACTGAACCCACACAGAGAGCAGTGTGTCCTCTCAGGGCCAACACAGGGGCCTGGTTTGTTTACTTTCAAATCTGAGCACACATATAGAACAAACTGATCTCTAACTTTGCTCTAACGCTCATAAACAAGTCATTAAAAGAGAGAAGTTACAGTATTTAACAATTAGTAGATACATACATTATTTCGTTATTATTTATTATGAACCAATTTACATGTGTCTTTCAAACATTCACAGTGAAACAAATTTTCAGTTACAAATAAAATATGGGGAAAAAAATACACTTTAGTTCCTTTCCTTAATTTAAATGAGGAGTTTGCAGGACATTACTGTTGATTAAAACTATTTGGGAACAGTTAATGCATTTTACTATTTATTTAAAGCACAACTCTAAAATCAGTGCAAAAATAAAGGTAAAAGGCCAGCTCAGCAGTTACATAAAAGATTCAAAGATTCAACTTGTACAAATAAACACTCTTATTAAATAAATAAATAAATTGGTTGACTTTTGTCTTAGTTGAGATGGCAGAAACCCAAGGTACCAAATTTAGTTTCACAACTTATGGAGTCAAAATATAAGTCTTTTGCTCATTTCAATTTGTAACTTCAGTCTGTAACTGTAATGAAATCCTGTTTTAGTTGCAGTATATTTTCAGAACTTAATCTTTATCTCTAAGACATAAGCAACTGTTAATATATCAAAAAATGAATTGTTTAATACAAGAGAAATACCGTTTTCTTTTTGTGTCTAGACAACAAAGAAAGTTCTGAATCCAAGTATCTGGGCGTGTATACTAACAGATAATTGTAATCTTGTACTTTTTTTTTTGTGTTTAGACAACAAGGAATGTTCTGAATCCAAGTATCTGGGCGTATATACTAACAGATAATTGTAATCTTGTACGCCTGCTTTCTGAGCCAATTGGCTGACCCATTTAATACAATACACCATTGAAAGGCCTTGATTATAGGGCAAAATTCAAAATAAAAATCTCTTCCTTTTATTTTAGGTTGGATCACCACACCCCGAAAAAAAGCAGAAAAAAAACACAGATAACCATTCACTCTCACATTCATTCAAGGCAATTCATTTCCCTTCCCACCACTCTAGTTTCTGCACCCCCAAAATAAAATATTTTTTCTTGTCAAAAATTCCCAGGTTAATTTAACAATCTGCCATGAAACAGCATATTCCAAATGATGGTCTCAAAATGCGTAAAATGCATAGCAACAGGACACTTTTGGAGCTAAGGCTTGAATATCAAAAACTTCATGCTAATGGAAAGATGTGCAAAATGACAATAGAGATGCACTGGCAAAACTAAAATACAAGAGTAAACAAGAGCTGGTGAACAACCAGATAAGCTGCTAGATCGCTACTGGTAAATACATTTATCAAACTATAGTGTCAGGATACTTGAATGAATGCTAGGTTTTGTATTTATCATTTTAAAATCTCATTTGAGGTGTGCTGTAACTAGTTGATTCATTACTTTACCAGGCCGATAATGCATTCAGCACTTCAAACTTCACTCAAAACATTCACACAGGACTTCCCTGAATATTACTATTTTGCCAGTGTTGCATTAATAATCCTTTGTAAACAGTACCATTTGGAGTTGGCATCTTGCCTCATAGCGGTGGCACGCCCCTCATTTTTCTGATGACGTTGGCTATCCTCTTGGCCAGTCCTGGGCTTGGTTCTTCGATCTGAAAGTTGCGTGTGAGGAGGTTGTAGAGAGAGCCGTAGCCCACAGCCACCACTGTGCAGGTCAGGCAGATGACATTGTAGGGCATGCTAAAGTCTGGAGTGGGCAGGTTCACCAATAATGGCTCAGTATAAACCCGGATGAAGTAACTGGACTCCTCTTTGGTGGGAAAACTACAGCACAAAAAGTCAATTTGGTGGAGTTATTTAAGGTAATCAGATGAAACTATGAGATTAACTGGTACTCACAAACTGCTGAAAAGAGGGCGGTCCCAAGTGTTGTTTGTGTCCATGGCAACGATACTTGGTACAAGAGCGCTGACAACTGAGGACCTATTGGAAATAAAAGAATAAAAAATAAACTATAACAAAAAATAAACATTAGAACAATAATAATGAGTAGATAGAATGCAGAGACTTTTCCATTTAGCACCACCAGAGAGCAGCAGTGTGTAGAGTGTACAAAAAAACTAAGTCTCAATACCAAGGTTCTCAAACTTGTCACATAAAGTGCAATACTGGGCTTTTCGAGCCTATGATGCTACGCAAGTTTTTAACCAATCCCAAAAGGGACAAACTCAAATAAAACTAAACTAACTAACCAAGAATTTCAGGGGACCTAGATGTTTTAGTGAGTTGCGTGTAAGGCCTATGTATTTCATACACAATCTAGTACTCATAGGAATACCTAAACAAGGCAACAAAAGCCCAGTATTATCTGAACTTCAAGTTAACAGAAATACATTTGAAAAATGTATCCATATGCCCAATCTTTAAAAGTGAACAAAAAGGTGAATTCATGCAATAAACCACATACATTCTTCTAAAGATATATATACAATTTTTGCTGAAGACAATGAAGGTAATGAACATGATGCAAAATTTCTCTCTCAATCCCATAGCACCATCTACTGTCCAACATGTCATGTACAAGGTGAATTTTTCAATAAGTGTTGTGACATTTCAAAATCTTTGATGATGATTTCAGTGTCTTTTTTCATACCCAACGTAAAATCCGTGGTTTGGGTCTGGCGTGTACTCAGTCCATTTGAGCAGCGCCCTCTCAAACTGCACAGTAACCTCTGTGACAGAATTAGGAGGAAGCTGCACTAACATCTCCAGAAGGTGAGGCCGAATGCGGTCTTTAGATGGCTGGTAATGGATGTAACCTAGCAGAAGACAAATTCAAAATAAAATACGTTACAAATTAATTGTGTGATAATTACTTTGCATGCTTTAATAATCCATTTGTAATAAATTAGGTTAGATTAAACAGATTTCTACTAGTGGATCAATGTGTTATATAATTCTACCATGACATGTCACAAATATAGTTCAGATTAGTTAACTATAGTCTAACCACAAATCCTATATATGAGCAAGTGTAAAAGCAATTGCAACAAAATTACACGTGGTCAGGTCATAATTAGCAAATCACACTGGATACAATTATTTTGGTAATATAATGTTGAAAATTCGCAATTCATACATTCATTCATTGATTATTTTGACAGTTTTGATGTCAGTCTCTTAGTGGTTTTGGTTTTGTGTTTACTCACTGGGCTTGTTGTCCTTGCTTTTGCTGGTGACTCTGAGTGTGTGAATGTAGAGGCGCAGGTACCAGGGCACAGAGTCCAGCAGCAGCACAGGGAAGGAGCGGTACGGGTGCTGGTTATACATGAGGGTGTGGATCTCTCCTGTTTGTAGCCCGTACCCCGCTACGTACCTCTCAGCATGGAGTAGGGGGCGCAGCATGTCCCCTAAAGAGAACACAAAAAAGCATTATGGACTATATACCAAAATGTTATAATAATCACTCTATTATGCACATTTTGAAGATTTTGTTGGAAGTTAATATTATTTCATTTTAGTTTGCGTTATTTAGGTGTTGATGACTTTGTAGAGACTGGAAAAAAGTCAGAGGAAACAAAGAGCAAGAATGTTAACAACTCATTAACTAAAACAGCAAAATCAGAAGGTATTCATTAAACAACTTTATAATTAATTCTGTAATTAAGTAAGCACAGATATTGAAGAAGCTACTTGGATAAGTGGGGAATGTTTTATTGCAGTTGACACAATTGAACCTTATCCTATCCACCTTATTCCGCCCTGCCCACTTTTGTCTCTAAACGCTCCTAAACTGTGCTTTTTTGTGGTGGCACTTCTGGTTAAACGAGGATCCCATTCATGTCAATGGAGAATTTGGGAAAAGTTTTGCATCTTAAATATGACATAAAGTAGGTTCATTTATGTAAAATCTTCAATTTTCATGCGCACAAACAAGAAAACAGTGCACTTATTTTCTGGGGGACTTTAAAACGGCTTTATAGTCTGTATTTGAACATATTTGCTGTAAAGATAGGCAGCCCTGTACAAAATAATACAAGCCGAATCATGATGGCAGCCCCGACAGCAACTTCCGGAATAAGATGAATAGCACAGATACAGAGTTTATAAAAAGAAGAAAAACAATATTTTGTAATGTTTTTATGTAGCAGCTATTATGTTAGCTTGAAAACATGCCATTTGTATAATGTAATATATTTAATATTTACCTTCAGAGCTTTTCCATTTAATCTGCAGGTTAAAAGTTCGCATGGTGCCAAAGGTGGAGGCTTGAGTCAGGTCATACACAGAGAAAGTGCGTCTGTCTCCCAGCACTGCGGCCTGGCTCAGGAGAGGGGTGGCCGGAGTAAGCTCAAAGTGCTCCCCCTAAAAAGAAAATTATATTCACGTGTAACAAATCACAGGAAAAGTACATATTTTTTATTATACATTATGGAAAAGCAGTCAGACCTCAGGATTGTCTGTGATGTCCACATATATTTTGCTGGTGGAAGCCAGAGGGCAGGCATCTGTCAGGGTCCGTGCAAACATCTTGAACAAAGACCACTCTGCAAGTAGACAGCTTTGATTGATTATAAAGACAATAGCAACTTTGAAACCTAAAAAGTTGAATCTGAGAAAGGTTTTAACAACCAAAAGCTAACTCCAAAAGCTCCAAAAAGCTATTCTACTTTAAATTATGTTCAAAACAACTAATGACTGCATTATAACAGAGCGAAAATAAAAGGGACAAAATAAAACTGTAAAAAATGGAACTAGGACCCATTATTTCTGTGTTCTTTGACCTCAGTTCTCTGATCTTACATGAACTGACACTTCTGACTGTGCCTTTCTACTGATGTTACAAAAATAAAGCTGCCAGAGTTTGACAGGCAACTTTTATTTCATCAGGAACTAACATTAATAGCACAGTAGCACCACAGGTCCTTTTTGCCTAGACCAAAATATTAAATCCGATGTGGAGTTCCTGATTAAAACCTATTATCTTACAAATCAGTGATCCTTGATATAGCACATTTCTACTTCTATTGGGCACGAAAAGCATTTTACCATTTATCCATATACAGTTGTACATTCTTTGACTTGCATTCATTACTTGGAGACTGATCCTAAAACAACTACTTGCCCAACCTTAACCTAAATTTACCCATGACTTAACTTCTAGGATGGCCTGTCCCCATAATGATCAGATGAGGCAAAAAATAGCATCTTGCCCAAGGACATAAAACTAATATGCATTACAGGAAGTGGGGATTAAACTCCCAACCAGACTGACCTCTTTTGCCCTGTCCAGAGGTGTGCAGGTCGAACACCACATCGAGTGTCTGCCTGAGCTCCCAAGACGTGGTTTTACATTGAGGGTCTCCACACACCGGCCGAATGTGCACTGCCTCCGAGTGGAAACTGCTGTGGAAGAGCTTCTCTGACTTCATCAGGACCGCCAAACCTGCCTGGAGAAGAAACCAGATGCTTAATAAACTCATTAAGATTTTAAGATACAAACGACATTCACAGGAGAAGAGCATGCTGAGGTAGTTAAGAGGAGTGTTGCGGGTTTTTTTCTTTCAGTACACAGCTTTATTTCTCTGTTGTGGCAGCTGTTAGCAGAGCTCAAAATTAAAGGTTAAAAAAATGAGTTATTAGCTAAATCCACCATGACTGTGTACAAGAGTGCAAAATGTCTATAGAGATGCACTAGCCAAAACAAAGCCAATGAATAACCCTTCAAACTTCAAGGTCACTTGTAAATAATATATAATAAACAGGAATAAATCACACTAGAGTACTTTTGAAGGATTGCTGAGTTTAGTATTTGTGCATCATAAAATCTCCATCGATTTAACATAAGGCTAAGTGAAAATAGTATGAGGTTTGAAGACACTATGCAAAGTTACTCAGGAATCTAAAAATGTTGATTACAATGAGACATTTGTATGTTAAACTATTTAATTAATCCACAAACGCTTATGGCATTGTCAAACTTTATGAAAGCATATACAATTTAGGAATGATGTGAAGAAGAAAGTGGCATGAGTCAAAAATAATTTAACAATCCTTGTAATATTTGTGAATTTGAAAGACACCAAAATACATTGCATTACATTTTATTCACAGATGTACCTTGGACCCACACGGCAGTAGTTTCTTCCAGGGTGTGAGATTTTCAGTGCAAACTATTTCTCGTGGGAGGGTGGCATAGCGAAGGAAGCGGTGATCTGTCACTGATGAAACAAAACAATAGATCAAAGTTGTAAAGAAAATGCAAGCCTAAAAATATGTAAAAGAAACAAATAAATGACTTTACCATTGCCTATGCCCAGAGGTTTGAAGGAGGCACTGGGCTGGACTGTGTTTGTGGAATCAATGAAGTTCAGAGATGCACAGAAGATCCCAGATAAAACATTAGTCAGCTCCTTCCAAGTGCCATCCACACTGAAGCAAAAACACAGAACAGGGAATTATAAAAAACAGTTTTGAGCTGCATTACTGTATTAACCATTTTTATGTTTTGGAGTTATTTAACCCGGAAAGTCTAATGGAAATTGGAATTCTACTAAAAAGGTAATCAATAGTGGAAACCAATGCATGAGAAGAAAACCTATGCAGAACATTAATCTTGGGTGAGGCATTACTACTACTTACTACATACTTGTGAGCCAAGCTTTGGTGAGGTTGAAATGCTAACAATACAGTTATAAACTGTGCTATATATGGTCTATGAATGCACTCTTAATAATATTACATATTTTGCAACATTTTCCATTTTTATCATGATGAATAGCATGCCTTAGCCAGCAGAGGGCAGTACTTACTCTGTAACCGTGTCCTGAAACCAGACCCAGAGCTCGGCCCCAGGAGGAGCAGGGAGAAAGGGCTGTCCCCACTGTATGGTCCTCCAGTACCCCTGAGTGAAAGAGATGTGCAGCTCGCGCACAGAGAACTTAGAGATGACCTGCCCCAAAGACTTAGGGAACAGACGGTAATGGGACACTGGAAAATACAGAAAAAACAGTATTAAACATGCAATAAGCAACTGTGCTCCTCAGCAGTAGTGGCAATGTGAGATTTTATGCTTAAAGTAGGGATGTCATTAACTAAATTCTTGGTTGACTAAAGACATTCCCTGCTGATTTATGATTAGTTGACTAAAAAAAAAAGCTCTAAATAAATTATTTCTATGATCTGACCATGTAACTACATTCTATACTAAATGTATGTGAGTTCATGCAAAAACAACTATTTATACACATGTCCTGGGAAAAAGTGTATTTACATATCATGCATTCTTTCTGTCATAGGGCATGGCACCTTCACATCTCCATAAAGAAGTGTGCCTTACCTACAATGTTCCTCAGTAAGGGATTATTAAAATGATCTGTTTCCATGGATGAAGAGTGGAGACATTTAAGAGACTGCTTAATTACTGTTCACATCTATGGAAAAGCAACTCTGTTCACAGTCAGAATGAATGATTTTTAAGCCATTTAGCTCTAAAATTTTGATTCATAATAATGTGATGAAGATAGATAAGTGTAATACCAAACTGTGGATCATTTCAATCAGACTGTGGGCAACATAGTGTACCTTTAAATTACTCTACATCTGAGTAACATCTATACAGCAGTTATAATAACACTTAAGTATCTGAACTCTCCTATCATTAGCCCTCACATAAAGAGCTGCATGTAGGACTATGTGACTAAGTTTAGAAGAGGAGGGTTAAACCTCAGCAGGTGGCATTCAAAGTAAAATATTAAACATAATTAGTGAAGCTTTTCTCGCTGCTTCCCGTTATGAACCTGCTCCTCACCTTTCTTTCCGTTCATGAAGTCAGTTTCCCAGAGCGTGCTGAACTGGAAGCTGGCGTAAATATCTCCAGAATGAAGAGGCCTGATCACCAGCTCTTCCTGAAAATCCTCTTTCTGGTGAGCCCCGGTGGAGCTGGCTGTTGTCTCAGGCGGAAGAGCACTCTCTGCGGGGACAGCAGCATCTTCTTCAGGGGTGGTTTCCTTCACCTCAGTCGGTTCCCACTGCTCCACTGGCGTCACCGGAAGTGTTTCGGGAGCTCCTGGCTGCGTGTCCGCCGAAGGATTAGGATTGCTAGAAGTCGGTATTGTTGTTTGTGCATTTATAACAATTAACAACGATAAACTACAAAGCTTGACTAACAGAGCTAGAGAGCAGTATGTGCGCGCCGCCATCTTGGCTCTGCCTGCGGTGCGTAAAACCACTTCCGCGTCTGTGCGTCATTTGACAACCGACCAATGAGCGTCTACAATTTGGATTTCTAAGGCAACAAAATGAACCTGCTTTGTTTTATAGAAAAATACGACCTCAGAAAATGTATAGGCTCTAATATAAATGTCACAAAGCTTTCAATGTTTACAGTTTTGTTATATAAACAGACCTCTATACACAAAGAATATCATACTCTAAAATATCATTTAAGACGAATCAGGAATTAAATAATAATCACATATTCTAAAATACCATTTGTTCACACTACACAAATAAGTCATAAAGGTTGAAGGACTGACCCACTTAATTAGCCATAGCCCACTGCCATTAACGCCATACATTTATTTTTATGGAAAATCCAGTCCCTCTGTTGGAACAGGTGAAAAACATACCCTATGTAAACCACTGATGTGGTCGACCTATGCTATTATTCTGTAAGTCTAATGACAAACAATAGACCTACAGAAATTCAACATTAGGCTATAGGCCTACTGTTATTTATTTTGGGATGGTACTGGTTGATCATCTTCAAGTGTTGCTGGACGGGTGCGGGCATGCATCATCGGGGCCACGGCACCCCTCCCACATCCACACATCTCTGCGCGCACAGCCCAGAAGCACGCGCACGCACTGTACTGCACGCTCCACGCACATACACACAGTGAATCTGGTCTCAGCCATGGCTCTCCGGTAGAAGCTCAAAGCGGCTGTGGTCAGAGCGAATTAAACCTCTCCTCACTCGCCGACTTCCTCCTGACCTTGCCTGCCTCCGGTTGGCTTCGCGATCTTTAATTTATTTGGGATTCCTGCGCGCTGGCTGCCCGTCTCCTCATGGCTACATCGGATGGACTAGACGGCTGTCTGCAACGAGGCAGATCTCAAAGTGATCCAAACATTCTCACCGAATCGGGGATAGAACTGGTCCACAGCGCAGGTAGGACTGTATTCTGTATGTATCCTGTGCATTAGACCTATGTCTGCTGCGCTGGCTGCTGGCGGTGCAGCTGTTTCCAAAAAGCATCACCGCTCTGCCCGGTGGGATACCATGACACCGAGGGATAATTAGCGCATATGGTCTCAGCGCTGGACGTGAAATACAAGGCTGTAACGCTACAAATTGAAAATTAATGTGCCATATCAAGGCGTGTATCAGTCCATGTTGCGTGGTTTTATTTGAGACGCTGTTGTAGCTCGTTTGGTTGTTATGGTTGCACACAGGCTACAGTATAGGCTGGGTTTTAGAATGAACGTGTTGATACCGGGCCATTTCATGTGGAATTGACAAAGTGTGACACTTGAGGGGTGTAGCTGTTGCCTTGTGCATAAACCTTCTTCTGGGGTTTATTTATCATCACACAATCCGCGTGCATGTGTGGTCCATGATGCAAGCTTAAACGCATTTGTTGTGTTATCGGATCAGAACGCAGCGTAATAGCCTCGTTATTGGAGACACATGGGTTTTGACTCATGGTCCTGGTTTATGACTGGATTGGTCCTGATGCTGCATGTAGACTGCACCTGATGGAGTCATATCTTAGTCATGGTTTAAGATAGGAGATATGTAGGCTGGTTCTGTAGTTTAGTCATGCAATGAAATCTTGGTTAGGTCAGTTCTCTGTTATGATGTTTATTTGGCTATTTCATCACATATCCATTTTCTTTTCTTTAGTTATGCATCATGCTAGTTGCTATTTGTAATTGAGATTATATATTGACCATCTAGCCACCATTTAGACCTGCAAGTATTTATTCCTGGTTTAATCCAACAATAATACCAATGTAATCCTTGTTCAGTTGTCATTTTGAATTTTAAATCCTAGTTAATCCATTTTTACTTTCTCATATATTGTTGGTTTAAATTTTCTCCTATACATTCCTCTTTTTTACTGGTATTTACTTATATTTCATCTGTTATTTTTCATCACCTGCTTAGCCTCTATAATTTTATATCTTCTACCATGGTACTATATAGTTTTACCCTGTAGTTTCAGTTGTGTTCACTTCACATCCCAGTTTGTATATGACGCCTGAGACTTGTTCCTTTGACAGCTCCTCTCCCCCTCCCCTCTCTTCCCATCACTGTCATAATCAATGTCTCTCTCCCTCTGTGTTGTTGTCCAAAGGTGTACCCTCTGACCCCCTGGATTCAGCTCACCTCTGCATTATTCACCACAGTCCAATACTTGGTCTGTCACATCTGCAGCTGTGTTGTTGTTGTTGTAGCCTTCGATGTTATTCAACCTATGCCTATGAAATAATAAAATGATGTTTCATTAGTAATGCCAGGCTGAGCACCATGGAGCAGCCCTGTTTGTGGCACTTCAGTGAGCTCACAGACAAATGCACTTGTTACATCTCATACTCAAGGCTGGAGATGTTGTTGTGCAGTACCAGCACCAATTATCAGTGATAGTCTTCACTATGTTGGTACATGTAATAGTCCAGAAGACATGGGTAATATATTGAATTATCATTTATGTTGTGAATGCTGTTTTGACTATATGCAAAACTTGAATATGAGGTATATTGGATACCAAGATGCTGCAAAAATAGCTGAATAAAAATAAAAATAAAACAAGCTTGTGTTCCATTTTCCCAAATGAGGGTATATTTCTGTATACCTTTAGGTAAGTTTACACTTCATTCACATTTGACTGTTACAACAAATTTAAGTGCAGTACAGTTTTTTTTTTTTTTTTTTGCACTGTTGGATTGCCAAAATATCTTCTGATAACTGTTATTGGGGGAAAACATAAGTGACATAAGTCCCTTTGCTCTCCATTTGGGGCTGCTTTGTCTTAGTTTGATCCTTCATGGTTGAGGAATATGTTCATGTCTAATACACTTTATGAGCTTGTCTCATTTCCACTAACAACTGGCTTTCGTGATATAGTTCTTAAGATTTTCTAGTTTTCAGAACACATAGAAGGGAAAGAGGCATTTATGGCAATGATGTATCTGTGGCTTCATTTGGGTGGAAATATGTACCTGGGTAAATCTTGAATTTTTGTGTTTTGGTTTCATCCAGTTTTGAAGGTATTCCCTATCCCATTTAATCTATTCCGGTTTAGTCCTGCTTTTCTTTGACTCCTGCATAACGGACAATATTTATGGTGAGTTGCGTGGGCCTGGACAGTCATTTGTAACTCCCACACATGTTGAGTTGCACATGCTCCTATGACTGATTCACAAAAACACACCCCATCATTCACCTTTCAACTCTGCACTAATGAGGCAGCCTAGCACCAGGCCCAAACTGCACCTGTCCTGCCTGTGCCCACTGACTATCCCGGGACACTTTTTAATTGGAGCCTGGTTTGACGCTGGCCTCCTGCAGGATTTCATTCACACTTAACTGGCTGTGATAATACCATGCCAGGTCAACTCTGACAAACACCTGGATAAACAGCACTCTGGATGACACTTAAAGGTGCAGTGTGTAACATTTCTGCTGGAGGGTATGTCACCATGGAGATGTTATTGCTTGGGATGCAACGTTCCATAGTGTGCCATTAAATGTATTTATTATCATGAGAGTAGCAGGTGATGCCATCTGTGAATAAACAAGCCCTCTTACAGTAAGAATGAGTGGTTTTCAAGGTATTTTAAGCATTCAAAATTCCTGTAATTGAATCAATGCAAGATAGATAGGTGTTATGCCATACTGTAAAGCATTTCAGGCAAAGCAATAACATCACCATGGACACAAGAGAAGTTGTGTAATGCACCTTTAAGCAATGGTTGTGGTGTTGCCATGAGGGAATTGAACAAAAAATTATAGATGCAATAAATTATAGGATTGAGCACAGTGCATCTGAAATATAGTTTCAATTAGTGTTATGACATCACACATATCTCGCCGGTCTGTGGATAATATTCTGCTGACAGCTGCAGCCCTGCTTATTTGAACTGCTTGTTAGAACCAACACAACCATTTCCACAACTGTGAAGAGTGTCATGGGTTTAAATGCAGTCCAAGGAAACACAGATATGTCATGTTGTGTTGTATTATCCAGAACAAATAATAGTGTAGATCTAAACAATGTTATCTCAAAGCATCCATCCACCTCTTTGATAGGCAGCTGTTAAAGCATTGGTTTATTCACAGAACACTATTGGGGAAAAGGCCTGTCACGAATTAGAAGCACAATATATTGCTCCAGAAAAATATTGAGATTAAAGATAATATTGAAACTACTTTATCCAACTGATCCAATAACAACAATGCAAGATAATCTCAGTAAAAATATTTTTAAATAGACCCTATCATTAAAAACTATTAGCTGCAGCAAATAAATAGCAGAATGAACCACAGTCAAGTTGGTCAACTTATTGTATTACAACAAAAATCACCCAACTTTCGTGAAGAAATAGTATGCACGATAAATATAGACCCTGAAATATATGGTTCCAGTTTTCATGTATTGAAAGATATAGCAATATAGCAATTATTGTTATAAGGCTAATCTCTCCTATAATTTACTTATTTCAATTGTGTGGAAAAATTACAGATTAGATTTCAAAATATTGTGTATGCATTTTGCCTGTTTCAATAGCATTACAATATTACAAATGTCTATATACTAGGTTACACAAGGCAGGAATATTGATTGTCACCAAACTTGGAGGGGCATAATCATTTAGCTTTTATCTACAAACTGTAAAAAGTGTTCCATTATGTTAAAATGCTTTTAATCTGCACTGCAATCTTTGACTGCCAAACGACACACAGTTTGTTGTTTACCACTACTAAAAGACTCTATATTTACCAGTGCTGCTGTCACACTGTTAGAGCAGCTGATTTATGCCGTCAATGAAAAGCACTGTACATACATTTGTCAGTGCAAGGACAATGTCAGTGTCTAGTGACCTTAAGTACACAGCCCCCTCCCATGATCCACACATACACCCCCCTGTAGCTCATCACTGCGCTAGCGTCTGGGACATAAGTCGCTGCCAACAGATTACTTTGGCAAAGAGTGTCTTTTTCCCCTCTGCCCTGGGTCCTGCAGCTGCACAGCCAGACACTGCTCAGACTCCTCTCAGCTCAAAAGTCAATAGAGACAGTCACAGTCAACACTACTGAGGACAAGACTCTGTTCTATGCAGGGTTGAATGGGACAGTAGATTTTTATTGTTGTCGGATAGCTTATTTGTCTGTGATATATTCTCAATTCATGCTGATTTTCCTCCTTTATGGGAAAACAGACTTAGACATACACTTAGGCAAACTTTATTGATCCACTAGTGAAATTATTTGGATACAGTAGCTCACACATCATAATATATTAAAATAACAAAGAGCAAAAATATAAATAGTAATAATACATTCTAAAGAAGTAGCAAAAATAGCAAGAGAGACAAATAAGGTATAATTATATGAATGTATATAACAAGTAAAATATAGAAATATAGTAACAGGTCCCCATGATGTAAAGTTTTTATTTTTAAATTAGCAACATGATTTGAAGTTAAGATATGGGTTGAAACAGGATCAGTCTCCAGAAAATAAGGTGCCCATGAGACCTGTAAATGCAGGTGTTCATTCCTTTCCAGCCTAATAGCCCCCCTGCTAGGTTTCTTAATATTTTCAAAACTAATTCTGGAAAACTTCAAATGTAAACAAAAGTATGATATGGTTTAAAAAAGCTACAATTTACTAGTAATGTAGTAAATGTGCATGAACTAGGCCTGATCGATATATATATATATATATATAAAAAAAATTTATTTATATAAAAATATTCCCAAATAAACTTTGTCAAGGGTGGACTCACACTAGGACTTTTGAACCATATTGTGCGATTGTGTAGGGTTCTATCCACACTCACACCTGCACAACTGAACAGGCCACGGCCGATGGCGCCGTTTGTTTACATGTCGTGCAGCAGAGCAAAAAAAAAAAGTCGTGCAGCAGAGCTAATGCTTTTAACTGAGAAAATAAGTCCAGCAGCAGAAATATCTATTAAATAGTGAGGCAGATATGAGTCCTGCTGCAGTACGCACTCCTCCATGAGTTTATGGATATAACAACAGCGTGGAGGAGTGAGGACAGCTGGAGACAAAGCCGCAAAACGTTTGTCTCTGTCACAGTCCTTATTTAAGGTAAGCGCAGATTCACTGTGTGTTTTAGAGCGGACTTTATTCACTGTTTTACTTGTATGAGTAACATTAGCGCAACTGGCAGGGCTCATATAGTGATGTTGTGCATGTGTGCGTACATGAGCAACCGTGCTGTACTTTGATCCACCTCCTCCAACCGGGCCAAAATCCCAACTGTGCCGCTCCTGGGCATGGTTTGATTGCGCTCACACTGGGCAAACGTACCGCGCTTTAGGGGCGATCCGTGCGTGGAAACGGTTCTAAAGTCCTAGAACCGTGAACCGTGAGTGCACCTGTTAAGATATGTTAATTATGCCCTCAGTTGTTTGTTAATTGTATTTCAATTGTACATTATGTGTACATATTTTATGTCACAAGGAGGCGCTACAGCGCAGGTTATAGAAGACAGGTGAACGGGATGTCAAAGGTCAATATATATTTTTGTACAATTTGCCTTGCCGTAGTTCAGTTCAATGAATCACTGCATGTGTGTCCCATGGATGTATAATAAGAGATTTTATTATAGTTCTATGGTGTGTCCGCACGCAGCTCTTCAAATAAATATGCCAAGAACGGCTGAAGAAGTTTCATCTATCGTCTGCTCTATTCATCAGAATACAACGTTAGCTGCAGCAATAGCGTAACATAACTCAACAGCACCCTAAACGTTTCAACTTGATTATATGAGTTTGGAGATCGTTTGACACACAAATCGAAATCACAATCAGAATTCAGTTAATTGCACAGCCTTAGTCTGATCCATGATGCAGACTATAAATAAAAGTGAACTTCGGTGGAGTTTAGGCCAGCAGCAAATTTGCTGCTTGTTTTGATCAACGTGCAAATGCGGAAAAGAGTGGACCCATAGACAGAGGACATACACAGCTGCAAGAAGTCAACACTTAAATATACTCTCTCTGCCTATCTTTTATCATCCTCATTCACTCATTGCTGTCTTATTGTGAAGAACATTGATCAATTGGATTTTGATAATAATGCCTGGTAAAGAATAAATATTATAGAGATTATCTTGGAATGGGCATCTGCTGTATATTCAAAAGTACAAATACCACAGAACATCTGTAAAACAACTCTTTACATTGGCTGCAACTAAAGTGAGTAACTCAGAGTTTCCATTCAGAGCAGAGTCAGCCCAGGTAATGGTGTGGAGAGGGCACCTTGGAGCGGTCAGCACAGTCCTGTCCAGTCCCTCACGTGGTTCTTCGTTCCAAAGAAAACTGTGATGTAAACAAAAATAGGGTCTGAGGGCAGTGATGGGGCAGGTATCTGTATTTGAAGCAGCTGATGTAGGTTTGATTTATTGAGGAAATATAGTTCAATTGTGTGACGAATGACAGTAAAATATACACAAGGATATTTGCTTCCACAGCTAATTTCTCAGACACTGGAAACTTTAGCACTGTAAAAATTGTTTAATGAAGCATGGTGGAGAGGTGATTGATGTATATGTATATGTTTCAAATGTATGTATGGTGACACTAAAATCTTTACATTTCAGAAATTACCCAATCTGTCTGAAATAGAAGCATTTGTATTTGTAGGGTATTTTCCACATTTCCTCGACTATTCCACCATCAGTGGGACCATCATCTCAGATCAGAAATCAGAGGTATCAGGGTAGTTTACCCCCCCCCCCCCCCCACACACACACACACACTCACACACTCACACACATGCACACATGCACACATACACACACTTAGGGAGAGGAGCACTGAGTGATTCTATGACTCACCTGAACCATGTCTTACATATAGTTCTCTTTCTCGCTCTCTAAAGCTGCTATGAAGTGCAGATACAGGGGACTGAGTCAGACAGCTGGCCTTACATAACCACCTCCCCTCAGCCATGGTCTGTTTAAAATGAAAAAAGAATATAGAGACAAAGTTCACATGAATCTATCAAGAGGAACTCCTAAACCTAAAACATGATTTTGTTAATATAGTGCAATTTGTTATTTGGACTAAAGTGTGGGATCATGTAGACACAGTGAAACAAAGATGACAAGCAAACTCGAAGATAGATTTTGATGACCAAGGCATCAAACCCACAACCTACACTAACCACTGTGATTCATTTCTGTTGATACATCTTGAGTTGTAGTCTTGCCCTTGCATGGAGCACATAATTATTGAATTTGAATGCTTGATCTTGTCCAATCCCTGAAGCTAATCATGCATTGTTGGGCCAGGTTAGAACTTGGATGAGAGATTGCTGGGAATACCAATGCCACAGTGGGGTAGTAGTGGCTGTAATGCACACTGTTGTTGTGTCGTTGAGTTAGACAACTCTCCAAACCTATTATAATTTTGTTGTGTGGGTGTGGCAGACGTGCAGGCACACTTCAGTTACCCCAGGGCAGCTGTGACTACAATAGTATCTTACCACCACCTAGGGTTATGTACTGAAACTTGGTTCCAAGTAGGAACTGACCGAAAAGGTTTGGTAAGTACTGGTACTGGTATTTGGTATCTTGGCTTTACAGGCCTGTGTCAATGAGCCAGTAGATACACCGCTCTGATTTAACAGTAGTGCAGATGCAGGTGCTCATGCTTCACGACTGCGCCTTGGACGAATGAATATCTCAAAAACAGCACTCACGTTTAACACTCCTACATGTGTCCAAAGTGCAGTCATCTTACTGGTAAAACAGAAGAGCTGAGGAAACAGCGTGCAGCTTGGACTTATATCCACCTGAAAACACATCAAGTCTCTACATAATCCAGTCAGTCACATTGCGTAGTGTCCACATAAAGTTGAAGCCAAACAGCCAAAACCAAACTTCCAAAATCCTCCTCTTCCTTGTTCTCAGTAAAAGCATAAATCCCAAATGAGGTGTATATATATCCAGTGTAGAGCTCATGTGCGTAAAGATGTGTCCAAACGAGTCTGCGTAAAGTTGCCCATAATCCTCCTCTGTCCAGTTAACCGTGCAGTAAAAGAGTAAAGTTATTTATCAAAACAAAAAGCATGTGCTCCGAGCACTGCCTTTATTATAAAGTTCTGTAACGAAATGTAAGCGTGTGAGTCCTCTTGAGGATTAGCTGTGTGCTCTGGTTCATTTGCATGCACATTTGTTTTGAGTTATAACTTAAAATTAGTACTGTGTTTTAAAATATGAATTAACATACAGAATTTATAATGTAATTCAAGGATTGAAAAGTATTTTCCTTAATAATATTGGCCATTAATTTACATACAAAAATATGGCACCAAAAAAGAACAGTTCAGGAACCGTTATTGAAAAGCAGGTAAAAGTTATGGTATCGGGAAAAAAAAACTCAAACGGTACCAGGTAGGGGTGGCACGGTTCACAAAATTCACGGTTCGGTTCGTATTGCAGTTTAAGGGTCACAGTACAGTTCTTGTCTTATTTTGTTATTTATTTTAAAAAAAAATCTGTTTCAGTGCAAACATAAAGGTGTCAGTTCAGTAAAAATCTGTAATATTTTAGATTTTTCTTTTTACTCAAAATGATGCGGAATCATGTTATTAACAAACAGTGCGGCGTATGGGAGGAGACGCAGGCTGCACAGAATGGTTTAGTCCTGGTTAAAGCCTGTTTTAGTCTTGGTTGAGTAATGGTTTTAGTGCTGATTGTAGTCCTGGTTGGAGATGCGGTGTACGGGAGCAGGAGGAGACGCAGTGTGAGCGGCGCATGGTAGGAGGCGCGGTCCACCCGTTCTCAGGTTGATGACGATCATGAAGATGGCTTTTGTGAGTGTTTGTGTGTGCGTCCCCTCATGTTGAAGGTCACTATACGACAGTACTGGAGATATCATAAGTCTATGCAGGTTGTTTTCAACCGCGACGCAGATGCCGGAGGAGAAAGAGCAGGTACATACGTGTGTATTGGAAATGTTCCGTGCACATCTTTTCCAGGCAAGAGGCTACAATGCACATGCCAGGAACCGTGGAGACCGTGCGGTACGCACACGTCCCAAACCGTGACAACCGAACCGAATGGTTACATTTTTTTTCATGAATCGTGCCCCCCCTGGTACCAGGCCCTACCACCATGAAATGAGGAGTGAATAAACAATAGACTGTAAAGCGCTTTAGAGAAAGGCATTTTAAAATACAATGCTTTATTATTATACAGCATTAAGTGATTAAACATCACTCAACCATGCACAAATCACCCCAAATACTACTTTGGGTGAGTAAATGGTGTGGGGAAACAATTATAATACAGTTAAAAACTCAGATTTTTGCATAAAAGGCCTGCTTTAATATTTCCTCAATAAGAACTTGGGTTCATAGTTCTCACACCCCAAAGTTGGTCAGCATTTTAATATTGTTAATATTAATCTAGTGTGAAATGTTATATTTGGTTGTCTTAACAAGCATGAACAAAACTGCCACCCAATGTACAGGTACAATCCAGTGTTACACAGATGGGGGCTGATTTAGTGACCTGTGGCTAACATGCTTGACCTCTACAAGGACCTGAACAGTCTCTGATGAGGCGCTGAAGTACACCAAGTGGAATATAGGAAAACTGCTATTTTATTTACCAGCTCTTGAGTAGTCTTTCTTCAGCAATCATCTTTTAACCTTTGAACTTCCAGCAGCCCACACTATTCATTCTCACCCATTTCCATCTTTTTACAGTTTGTCAGCCTGTATGGAAATAGTGAATAGATTTATGAATGCAGTCAGTTTAATTCATCTGTCAAGGCGAGTATAAGGCTGTTCAAAGTCATTTTATTCCCAGTCTCAATTACAGCGACATCTGTAACTATGTCTGACACTTCCACTGTCTGTGAGCAGGTGCTGTATCTGTGAATCAGGCCTCTGTGAAGAACGCTACAAGACTCCAGTGAATGATTCACCATAATGATACTTTATAATAACTACAGACTAATCAGCCTTAAGAAAGTATGAACACTTGATTCATAATAACTAGTTTGTGAAGAATGATTCAGAAACCTGTCCATACAAGAAAACAAACTAGTTACATGAATTTTTTGCCAGTTTTCAGAGCCCTAATGAGAAGATTCCATGGCTGTATTCACATTTGTATTGGGTCCTGGTTTGTTCATGACCTAGTCCAGGTCTAGTCCAAGTTTAGTCCTGGTTTTGATAATATCTCGTCTCCCTCTGATCTTTTACGTTGAACCAGCTTTTTGGTGTGGAGAAAATATATATTAACAGTGAGAATCACAAATGCACTGTTTCTACAAAAAATTGGTCAAGGTGATGATACTGTGCCAGCAAAAGGCAAAAGTGAGTACCGGGGCACGTTGACCGCAGTTTTGCAAGGATGCACGTGGTTTGGAGGGATGTAGTCAAGGCGGGGGGCTATTGTTGTCAAGGAAGTTCTTCTGCGGATATGATAGCTGCAGGTCTTGATCATGGGTAGGGACAGGGGCTCTGGTTTGTTAATTCACAGAATATAATTGTAATGGGACACAATGATGAAAATCAGGCTTTAACAAGAAGGTTTGGCCACACAAACATTTTAACATAGTTTTGTTCTGCTGATTTGTTTAAAAAGTAAATGTTACTCTGATATTATGTGTGGCCTGTAACTAAGAATCCCAACTGCTGTGCTTTTGGAATTACAAGCATTATAATTGCAAATAGATACATGATTCATGCTTTTATATCAATAATGTTGATAATATTCGACAGAAAAACTGCTTGACACAAGTCCTATAGTGTATGCATTTTAGCGTGTTTAAAATTCGTGTTAAAAGTTGCATTCATCTTTAGTTTGTGGAGGACTTTTGTTATGTTGCTTTATTGTGTTGATATGCCAGAAAAATAGATTGAGGAGTAAAGCTGGGCACAAAAACAATATCCAGAGCAGTGGTTTGTTGTACATTCACTTTCTGTACCGCATGTATCCAAAACCAAACATGGGCCAACTGGTAGCAGTATGTAACATGAGTCCATGTGGCACCAACTGTGGAGGAACAGCTGATGTAGGGAGCACGGATAAGCCCTGTGTGGACGCTGTACTGTCTCTGAGCCGGGCCCAGAAAACAGAGCAGCAAAAGTCAGGCCAAACTACAGGCCTGCATCACGCCAGTGTCCCACTGGAGGAGGGAGAGAGGGGTAGAGAGAGGACAAACAAAGAACAGAGCGAGACTGGAAAGGAGGAGAGAGAGATGGTCTATTTGTGGCTTTCAGATTCAAGAAGGTGATGACGTCATACTCCCAGTTTCCTCTGTTATTACATTGTATTCAATCAAACAAGAGAAAACCCACAAATGTTGACCCTGATCATTTTTATTTGTGACAAGACCCTCAAACTCGGCATGTAGTACCACAAAAATCTGCAAAATGATAATGTTTCACTCAATAAAATGTCATCCGAAACAAGTGTCTACTAATATCCAGGGAAAATTCTGCCAATGATTGGCTGATTATTTCAGCATTAATTCACATTGACACTGTAACATTCCTGATTTATCTAATCCCTGGTAATTAGCTAAAGATCTGGGAGATGGTTTTCTGTACCGCATTATTAACCCAGTGGCACTGAAGGGTGAGTCAAATGCAAAGGCCACATTTCCAGAAAAAAATATTTATAACTACAGGGCTGCACAATTATTGAAGTTGTAATTGAAATACAGTAATTTTTAACAATAAGCTTTGGCCTTTTTAATGGAGATACACAATCAATCCACAACACAATCTAAAGCTTGTGGTTTGGCGCTGCAGTCAAAACATTTTTACTATTTTTGTGTAGAATAGCAAATCTGTATAAGTTATGTTCAAGGAATTAATAAGGAAAAATTATGTAAAAACAAATCAACTTACAATAAATCCCCTAGCTCTCCCTTTAACCGTACAAATTCACATTGACGCAGAGTGCTACAGACCACATTGCTCTGCCTGCTGCTCTGTACTCTGCAAAACCCTTGGCAAATAAAAGCACAGGTGGGCTCTGGCAGCAGCATCACTGGCAGCAGCTGAAGACCCCAGCCTCACACACCTGTCACACAAACACACAAAGGACACACGTAATAGAGAGATTTAGCCTTTACCAGCTCAGGTTAAACTCATAGCAATACACCGTCTGAACTTTTAAATACTCCTTTGGGGCATTGTGTTGGACGATGATGAAGAGTAGACCAATTTCACAGGAGAAGTCTGTAAGGAAAATGTCTTCAGGGGTTGAATTAGAGTAGTGGAAAAGGAGGAGGACTAAGGAAGAATATGGCAACAGGGATAATGAT
The DNA here is from genome assembly GCA_034769755.1 of Odontamblyopus lacepedii. NCBI lineage: Eukaryota > Metazoa > Chordata > Actinopteri > Gobiiformes > Gobiidae > Odontamblyopus > Odontamblyopus lacepedii. The sequence goes on along the minus strand of CM068345.1, from coordinate 28,682,099 downwards.
GAGGTGGCCATATTGAGCCCCAGCCAAGGAGTTGTCCTAATTGCTAACTGGCCCTGGTGTGATGATGGATGGTCTATACGAGGCCATTAACAAAGAGGCGGTGAGTGTGGATTTGGAAACTAGAGATACAAAACCTGGCCCCGTTTCAGTGACGCAAGCTTTAAATTGGGAGAAGTCAGGCAAAGACGCCATTTTTCATAGTCTGTGTTAAATTTAGTGGATTATTTGCCATCAGTTTTGTCTCAGAATGACGCAGCTTATTGTAAGATTGCATAGGTGGTAGTTGTAAATAGAGCTATGCATCTTGTTGAGAATATATAGTTTTTGAAGGTAGAGTTTTAGGGCTACAGAATATTTGGGAAACAAACCATACCATAGTGCACACACTATAAATTATTTTTGTGTGTAAAAACGGCACTATGGTATGATAGATCAGAATTATTGAAACACAAATTTTCTTGCACTATACTGATTATTTTTGACTGATTTCACATTTACTGTAATCCAAGAAATGTAGATCACTATCATCATTTAAAGGTGCACCATGCTACTTTTTTGGGTAGAGATTCGACCACCTTGTCTCCATGGAGAATTGCTTTGTCTGTCCTAAAATGATCCATGGTATGGTATTAAACTTATCTTCCATTTTTTCAATTGGAGTTGTTTTTATAGCTAAATAAATAGTTTTAAAAACATTTTGTCAATGTGGGTGGGGTTGCCTCTTCACAGATCTGACTCTATAACATTCTAGGCAAAATTAGCAACATCGTCACAGAGACTAGCAAGTGGCGGACCCTTGCATAGTGCACCTTTAAAATTCAACAAATTATATAGCCTATTCAATTTGTGCAGCAATCTTCTATAAAACCATAACAAATCAAATATAGTTTTATCACCCTCCTTTGACTATTCATATTTTTTCCTACTGTATCACCATATTGCCTTTTATTCTCATGCATATAGTTCTTTCATTGTGTTTTGAACAACATACACAGCAAAAATAACATTCAAATGTCTCATCCCAGTATCCACTGTGGTCTTGTACATTAAAACCCCACTTAAGCAAAGACATACTGTACACCTCCATATTGTTAATGTGTAAACCGCTGCTGGCACTAGTAAGAATGCCTTCCTTATAAAGCCACCACAGCTCCAATAGGCACTTCACATTACAGTTTTATTGAACAGCCCCACACAGGCCTCTCAGGAGACACTAAATGAAATACATAGTCATATCAGATCACTAGAGGAATGGCAGTGTGAAAAGGAAATGAATGAGGAGTTTCATTGTGGAGCTGAAAGTGGGATGTCAGAGCACAAGGCTAAAGATAAATGGACCTTTTCACTTTCATTCACTGTAATGCAGGCTGCATTCCTCCTCGTCATCAGCAGCAGAGGACAGGCACATAGGAATTCTAGTGGTGTACAGTAGTGTACTGAAAGGAAACTATGAAAATATTATGCACTATATTTGTAATTGCATGTAATTTGGGAATTTAAGATAAAGCTGAATTACAATTTTACCATGTAATGTAGTTCTGTGCTTATTTGCCGTTAAAAGACGCACTGTGTAACTTTCTGGTAGAGGGAATGCCAGTTTCTTGTATCCATGGAAATGCTGTTGTTTACCTGTAATATTCCAGAGTATGGTGTTAAACTTTTCAGTCTCTGTAGAAACAAGCAGGAGACACCACCAGGCCAATTTACAAGTGAGATATTTTAGAACATGCTTGTACAGTTAGCAGCGTTTGGAGTTTTAATGCAAAAGAAGACATGGATATTTTGTTGTTTGTGAAGCAGATGATGGCACTTTTGCATTAGCAAATTAGTAATGTGATTTCAAATTTATTGTGATCTCTATCTATTGATACTAAATTGTGCTCTAAGATGTTTTATGTAAATGTCTTCATCTCAAGACTAGATTTGTATTAATAGTGTGAGCTTTCTAAGTAATGGTTGCAATGTACAATGGCAGCAGACACATGACCTTTTCCTCAGTGAGTGAATGCACTGTGCGCTGGGACAGGCTTCAGCAGCTTGTGACTCCACAGGATTAATAAGGAGGAACATACATCTTTGAAGATGCTAAAATAAATTATTGTAGTTAGAACAATAATCAGTTTTCAGGTAATGTCTTTCATGTCTTTCTCTTATAAATGTCACTTATTGCCTTGTGGATAAAAAAAGCCCTGACTACAGATTAAATGTAGTTACAATCCTACAAGAAAAGAAAAATAAACATGGAACAGTATCATTTGTGTAACTCTTTTTCCCTTCCTTCAGCTTGTTTTCAGACTATAGTCGGAAAAATTCAACACAGACGCTTCCAAACATAATAGTTTTTCATGTGTCTACAGGTCATATCCCAACAAAAACACTGGGCTGTGATTAAATAAAGCTTTACTGGCAGACGCTTCATTGCTTTTGTCATTGAGCTGAGGGAGAGAAAGTTTCAGCACCACGGACAGAGGCAGGCTTCTCCCACCGCAGAGCGTGTCCTGAGTTTTTATCAGCCCTGTCCCAGATGATCACTGATGCCTATAGACTACACTCTCCTGTCTATGTACCCAAAAGAGAGAGGGAGGGGGAGACAGAGAAAGAGGGACAAAAAGAAAGGTATAAAGAGAGATAGAGAGAGAAAGAGAAGAAGAGACAGAGGGAAAGAGAGAGGGAAAGGAAGAGCAAGAGGGACAAAAGGACAGGTAGAGAGAGGGAGATAGACAGAGAGATAGATACAGGGGAAGAGAGAGGAAAAGAGAGGGGAGCAGACATGGGGGAGAGAGAGATAGAGGGGAAGAGAGAAAGAGATAAGATAGAGAGAGGGATAGAAAGTAAGAGAAGGAGCTATGGAGAGAGGGAGAGCGAGCCATAGAGAGAAAATCAGTGATAAACGAGAGCGAAAGAGGGGAAAGAAGGAGAAATAGAAAGAAAAATGTAGAAGGAAAGTGAAAGGATGGGATGAAACGAGAGGGAATGAGGGATGTAAAGAGGGATAGAAAGAGAAAGAAAGAGATAGAGATAGATTGAAATAAAGATAGAAAGAGGAGAGAGGGAGAGAGAAGAGAAAAAAGAAGTAATGAAACAAATAAAAATTGGTAGACATATGGAAGATAGATAGAAAAGCAAGAACAGGAAGCAGAAAGAGACAGAGGGATCGAAAAAGAGATAAAAAGAAAGAAAGTGAGATAGGAGAGAGAGACACAGAGAGACAGACTGGCGCTTTTCCCCTATTTCCCTTCCTAGTTTTTATCTTGTCCAGTGATAACACTTTAATGAGGACAGGACAATGTGCATATCCAGGCACAAAATCCACTCCATCTAATCATCCCCAATGTCCATGTACGCCAACAGCCGTGCTCCAAGCCTATTAAAAATGCTGTAAGAACTGTGGCCAGCCTGATGTGTGTGTGGTCTCTACTGAAGAGCTCCTCACCACTTCCCTTCTTCATCACTGATTCATCGTTTTTGCGCAAGCACGTCACACTATCAGATAATACCAATCACTCTCTCTCTCTCTCTCCCTTCCTCTGGGCTCAGGGCAGAGGAGCTGGTGTGTAATGTATCTCTATGGCTGGGAAAATCCTTTGTAGATGGAGGTTGGGTCTGCCAATAGAGGCCGGCAGCTCCCAGCCCCCAATTGACTGGAAGAAGTGAGTCATTTGTGCCTGTGCCTGACCCAAGCACTGTGCATTTGCAGCCCGTCTATGGATACATAAACTGGATACATATAGATTGTTGTATAGTCATAATCAATTGACTTCAATCAAATTAATGATGTGATACTGGTCATGTGATAATTTCAAATTCCAGGAGACTAAACCTGTTATGAATCATGATAGCAATTAAAATCAAAAGTACTGGGTCCTCATAGTACTCAATCACTGAAGACTTATTACACTGTTAAATATTTTACCAAAAGTCCTATATTAGGCCAAATTGATTCTTGTGAGCTTTAAGCCATGTCATAATGCTGTTACCTCATCAGAAACATACAGGGAGTTGTGCTTTATTTCATTCACACATGTTTGAGGAGCACTTTATTATTAGTCCAACAGTTTTAGTGATGGAGCCATTTAATAATACTTGTAGTAAAGTCTAATTGTAGTAGAGTTATTGTCATTAGTCACACATTTACTTGCAGCTCTACCTCTAAAAAGGGACCATTATAGTAAAATGTAAATAACAAAGTTGCTTAGTTGGCAGAATAATATTATCCTGCCATTATAGATTGAATAGAGTAGAATACCTCTAGCTTTACTTTCTGAGCAGCAGTGTTTGACCCTGCGGCCCCAATAACACGCCTGAGCTCCTTATTGACACGGTTATTACATGGAAGGTGTAATGACAAATCTGACCATGCTTAACCACATCTGTCTGCCTAAGCATCTCCATATATCTATGACAAATCAGGTTAGGCCCATTTAGTGTAATGAGCCATGTCCTGACACAGTCATAGAACTAGCCAAAGGCAATAGGGTGCTAGCATAAATGTTTTTCTAGTTAATTGGGGTTTGTGGGAAAGGACTTGTGGTCAATATTGCATTGTTTTATGTCAGTTAATATATAATATATATAACTTTATTACAGACAGTTAGTCCAATTCACATACAGTAACAGAAAGTAAGTATACAAAAAGTATAAAAAGAGTGCAGATACAAAATGTATACATTACAAAAGATACAAACTATTACACCAGTGATGCATATCTATAGCAGCTTTTCAGGGGGCTGATCAAAGCTGCCATTACTTGGTTGTCCAGGCAACATATAAAACTAAACATTAACTGTCTTAAAGGGACAGTTCGGAATTTTGGACATAGGGCCTCATTTCCTAGTGAGCCAGAGTGTGGAGGCACTATTTAAAAAAAAATCCTTCCAGTTCTTGTATTTGGAGAGTTTGCTGGTGCTAGGCTAGAGCATGTCAGTGGCCACAGTTGGCCTGCCACTAAAAACACTTACCCAATCCACAAAGCACCCAAAGCAAATCTATTATTACACCAGACTATCGATGTAAATGTCTGTGTTGTTTGAAATGTTAATGTTTGAAAAAAAAAATTAACCTTGCATCTCATGAATCGTCACATGTTGAGGGACTATTTTCTCATATATCAGTCCGCCACTGCCAAGCTTTCGATCACTATGAGGAAGTACACCTTGCTGCTGCTGATCAGACATAAATCCTTCAAATGCAAGGTTGGTTTTACTTCTAAAACTATTCTATCAACACAGACATTTACATCTCACTAGGAAATGAGGCCCTATGTCCAAAATTCTGAACTGTCCCTTTAAAAGTGCCTCACAAGTTGGTAAACTTGTGGATACAAGCAGTTGACTAGCACTATGCCACCTAGGCACTCTAAGGAGCCTTCTCAAAGCATCATTGTAGGCTACCTCTGCAAACTTGACTTCTTATAAATTGACCACAATTGCGCAGTATAGAATGGTGTGATATATGTTATAAACAGGGAACACTTCACATAATCAGATAGGACATCATCCCATTTAACCTGAAATGTTTGATGGGTATACCAAAACACTAAGATTCTCACTAAAAATGTAGGGACACCCCTACCTAGCAGTTTTACAAATACTTTTTCATGATTTATTGTTCTATCGAAAGCCTTAGACGCATCAATAAAACATTAAAATACTGAAGAAGTAAGGCTTGTGTATCTACATAGAGTCTCTTTGAGAGCAAATATGCACATCAGTACCGTGTTTTCTTTTAATGCCAAATTGATTGTCAGAAGTAAGGACATATATTTCTAGCTTTGAGAACAATATTTTCTCCAGCACTTTAGACAAGACACTGGCCAGAGTAATAGGCTGATAGTTGTTGGTACTGTTAAGCTTACCTGCCTTATCTTTAAGCACAGGCACTAACATTACAGACATAATAGAGTTTGGTAGAATACCATGGACCACAAAGTCTGTAAAACACATGGATAGCAAGGGGCTGAGTCTATAGCTAGCATACTTTAGATATTCTGTAGTGATGCTACCCATACCACAGGCTTTGTTGTTATCCAACATACTGATGGCATCATGGACCACTGCTGCCCCAACTACCATCTCTGCAGAGAAGCCAGTATGTTCATAACTGATACCAACAGGGTTACTTTTGACACAGTTAAAAAGGGTGAAATTGTGCTCACACCATACGTCAGCAATATTTTCTGGACCACTAACACCTTCAGTGTCAGACGGAACAATTTTATTATTATTCATGGCCTTGACCTCCTTCCAGAAATCAGTAGTATTATTATACTGTAGCAAGAGAGTGTGCTTTTATTGTGTTTTCATTTTTGTATCTAGCAGGACCCCCTGTCGAGGCCTGCCAGCCTCAGACCAGAGGCTAAAGGCCTATTGTAGAGCAGTGTATTGATAAGCCACATAATCATTCCAGCCGGGTCTAATGTTGAATATATTACATTTGCTTTTACACATCTCAGTGGACGCATTAAGATATTTCACAGTAGTATCATAGAAGGCACATAGTTGGTGAGAATGACACACTTCCTTACAGATTAAATCAGAACACATTAGGGCCTCTTCAGTCAATGCTATATTATTTAGAAGGCTGTTAGCATTGAGTATCCAGTGATATCATCTTTGCTTAGTTTTGACCAGTCCAGTTTACTCGAGGGAGCAGCATTACCATCACTGGACAGAAGGGGAACATTTTCATTTATCAGTGATGCAGCAATAGGTATGTGATCAGAGGTGGCAAGTCCATAGTGGTATAAGAAAACAAATGAAAACAAAAATACAGGAAGTAGTGTTGAGTTCTAAAGCAGAATACTTACCTATGTAGCAGGAACACATTTTTCTGACAGTTTAAACCTCCATTTAACAAAGCAGATTATACTTCTTATCTGCCGCTATTAGTTTCATACCTTGACAGTTTCGGCTGCCCTGAAGTGTCATTATTATGACGTGTCTGGTTAGCTGATGTTTGGCACTGACTTCCTACTTGGAGCAGTAGGATAACAGCTCCAACTGCAGCCTGATTTCTTCAGAACTGTATCCCAGGTATCCTGATTTACAGTCTGGTTTGCCTTTGTCCGGATCTCGATGACCTCCCTGATCCAATAGTGGTACTTGTGGCTCACTTTAGCGTTGTCCCAATTCATGAGATGGTTTTCCCTCTGGCAGTGGTTTGATATTGTGGACGTAAGTTGCTCTTGGTGGGCTTGTCGCTTATTGGTTCGGGTGCATTGTTTGAGTGTTTCTTTTCTCTGAACAAAATAGAGGTGTTGTAATTATTAGTGTATATTGTAATTTACTCAAGTTTTGCAGTTATGGAATTAACTCTGTATACATTATATCAGCTGCTTGTGTCCAACCAGGAAGTGAAATTAAATATAAGTATGTTATGTTTTACTGAAAATCCCCTATGTCCATGTGCTGAAAAAAAGTCCATATGGCCTTTAAACTGGGGAGAGGAGAGGACATAATTTTAGACAAGGATGGTGGAAGTAAAAAGGGTGCTTGCTATTTTTAACTGATATTTTTGTTTCCCAGGAGAAGTTTTGCACTCACCACTGTATGTTCTGCTTGGTTTCCAGCTCCTGCCTGGACACTTGTATTGAGCTGCACATTTGAAAGAGAGGAAATCGAAAAGCCAGAGGTCTGGTGCCTAGTAGAGTATATAAGACAATTTTGAGTTTTCTTTTTCTTTTAAAATTACAGTGTGTCTGAGCTGGTGCAAAGTTGTCAGCACAGATGTTTCTGTTTGTTGTATTTGTTGCTTTGTTTAGGAATGGTCTGTCTTGACATGGGCCACAAGGGCCACAGTAGTTGGAAGGGTGTTTGTCCACTGATCCAAAGGTTGGAGGTTCAAATCTCATTCTCGACATAAAGCATCATTGGTTGAGCTGTCAGATCCACTGACCCACAGGTTGGCAGTGCAATTCCAGTGGATGAGTCCTATACACATGAATAAATATGTGTGTGTGAAAGCGCTTTGAGTGCCTTGAAGGTAGAAAAGCACAATGTAAAAATGTGACCATTTACATTTTAGTTGATAAACCAAAACGTAACTAAATACATAAATGAACATGGATGCAGGACAATGGTAAATATAATTCTGTCATCTGCACTGTCTGCATTGTCTTGTTATTTGCTATGTATGAATAAAGAGCTGTGCAACTGCATAAAAATATAAGGGACAATAATAGGGCAGGATAATCTTTGTATTTATTTATTTATTTATTTATTTTTAAAATATACAATATTATTAAATGCATGGGCTGCAACAAATAAATCTTATCGTATTACAACAAAAATAATCAAAATCTCAACACTAAGGCAAAGTAATTGTACACATGATAAATATTGTGCCCAAAAATATATGGGTCCAGGTTTCATATATTGAATAATAAGTCAATAGTAACTATCATGACAAGTATGAAAGCTAGTTTGATCAAATATTGATTGAAGCTGGCGTTGATTTAACTGCTTATTGTTCAAACCCTTTAGTATGTGATAAGAAGCAGAAAGCCTTGTTTTGGTGCACGACTCACTTCATAATTATGATAATGATATTAAACACTTTATGAATGAAGCACAAAAGGTTTCAAGGGTGCTCAGGGAGTGCTTATCTGATCTTTGTAGTACAGTAGATAGAATCATGGCGTCCTGCTCTGTCTGCCCCCAGTCCAATTCCATTATTTACAAAGAGTCGATTACACAGTCTTTTGGAACCACTGGTCGATAGCGCTGTTGTGATAAATGCTGTAGGATGGGCAAAACTTCATGCTACAGTGAATGCGGAATTTCTGGGAAAAAGTAGCTATTTTGTACAAATGGTCTTGGATAGGAAATAGGATATGATTTGCAATGCTGTTACTTGACTTACTGACTTACTGAAATCATGCATCTTCCTTGAGCATTGTGTCTTATGATATATTGTATCTCTGATATACCTACCTCTGTATTTACCACCTCCTAATATTATCACGATACAAAACTTTCAAACTCACTTAATGATACCATAAGGAAAAGTCCTGACACTTAGTAACTTCAATGCACAATGAGGACAAAATAGGCAATACAATTAAAATTTTCAATAATAACATTCTTTAAATGTCCTATATTACACTAAAAGCTCAAAATGCTCTGTTCCACCTTGTGATGTCATGAAGCAGTAGTTTTCAAGTTAACAGCTACCTGTTTCCTTTTGTTCAGTAGGGATGGGCAATTCCAGGGCTAAAATCATCCAAATGATTCTAGTGAAGATGTCTGGAGTTTAAAAGCACAGTGGAGCACTTCCTGTATTACTGTATGACATCATGAGGTGGAACAGGGTGTGTTCTGTTTGAGAGAAGAGTTCTAATACAGATCAAGACCTTTCTAAAGCTATTCAGGAAAGGTCAAAGTGCCTATGAGTACTTATGTTCAGTACAGGTTTTAGTATCAATTAGTAACTGGGTATTTTCTTTTTACAACGCCACCTTCACAATAATATAGTAAGAATCACAGTACATAAAATGGCCATTAAACATCAGTGTGGGCGCAGTCTGTTTATGTCTCTGCTTTTATCCGTGGTTCACCCCCTGTGCATGAATTGGAATAACAAGAATACATTGAACTATCTTTGCATCTGTAGTTATTTTAGTAGAATCCACCCACACTCTTGTGCAGACGGTTCCACTCTGAACTCACCTGAACATGGACTTTTAGAGGAGTCTACTTTGAGGAGTACGCATTTATTTATAGGCACACTGTGATACTAAACAGCTACAAGGCAAACAAAGACGCCTCAAGCTGCTTCAAGGTTGGACATTTTTGTGGGGAATCCTTTTAAAAGACAAGGATACCTGTCTTTTGTGCTTTAGAAGAGTGATGGTGTAGCAGGAGTGATTTGGTTTGGCGTGAAATTATAAAAAGCCCTCAGTGAGTAAAAATTAATCTTTTAGTATGTCCTGAAGAAAGGGTGAACTGATTGTCTGTGTCTATTATATCATTTGACAAGAATAAATATGCATTGCTCTATTCAAATTTCCTTCTTCTGCTTTGGCAACGATAATGGCTTTATCAAACTATTAATGCTGCTACTGTTGGGATCTGTTGCTGCTTTTTGTTCCACTACTACTACTACTACTACTACTACTACTACTACTACTACTACTACTACTACTACTACTACTACTACTTCTACTACTACTACTACTACTATACTACCAGTGGTGGAACATAACAAAGTAAAAGTAGTAACGTACTGTATTTAAGTAAATAATTTAGGTATCTGTACTTTATTTTGTACATTTTAAAGTGGATATTTTTTACATAAACTTTACTACATTTCAGAGGAAGTATCTTTCTACTCTAGTATCTGGTATCTAGTATTGTCTACTTACAATTTGAACCGGAATTAAAAGTAGAAGTATTTCTTATTATTGTTTGAGTACTGCTGAAAAAAGAGACGGGTTTATTTTTAACATGTTCATAGTTTGAGCAAACAAAAATATATACATAAAACAGTTGGGAAAAAATATCAATACATTTGTTTCAATTAAGACTTCAAAATTTGCACGAAATACTTACTTTTAAGTAAACATTTAAATGGTACTATAATACTTTTGCTTAATTACATTTTTCATGTGATATTTTTACTTTTACTTGAGTATTCATTTCTTTCTTTTGCTCCAGTATCTGTACGTTTTAGTAACAAAAGAGTACTTCCACCACTGACTACTACCACTACTACTACCACTACTACTACTACTGCTACTACTACTACCACTACCACTACCACTACCACTACCACTACTACTACTACTACTACTACTAATGTTACTGTTTGGGTAATAGAAACAGCACATATAATAATGATATAAATGCTACTATCAAAGCATATTCTAATTCCTGTGTCCAGTGAGAGTGAATACAGGTCCTGTCCTTAAGTCTACAAACACTTGTAGTGGTCTGAAGAGCAGGGTGGAGGCCTGAGCTGTTGTGACGGGGTCATCTCCAGCCCACCAGAGGAGATACTCCACAGAGAGGACCCTGAGGGGCAAAGATAGAGCCCTCTTTTCTGGGCCAAACACAGAGGAGTGTCTGAGTCTAAATCTGTTCTGGGAGGGAGTGTGAGATTGTTTCAGAGTACTTTGAAAGCAGAGGTAATCTCAAAATAACACGATTTACGGGCATAGAGTCAAATGAGTGCTTTGGACAGAGTGCCGACAGTTATCGTCTAATACAATGCATTTGTATCTGTAGTTTATTATTAGAACAGTATAGGTTACAGTATATAATACCAAAGTTGACTTGAATATGCCAATACTTTTTTAAATTAATAGATTTAGTATTGATTAGTATCTGGGTAGACATTTTTGATAGACTTTTTTGCATACAGTCACCATTACGTGTTTTTGAAAGAACAAAATGCTATCAACTAAAAATAGGCAAAATCTTTGCATATTGTATACAATTCTAGGAAGGCATGGGATATTGTCATTTTAGCTTTCCATAGTTAGTGAGTTCTTACCTGTTATGTTTCTTATCTTACAAACTTCTGAATGCACAGTAGCACACAGCTGATTTCCTTCTCACTTCTCATTTTGGTGCTAACAGATTCATTGAGACTCTTAAATCCTTCAGAGAAAAGCTGAGCGTGAACTAGATTTCCCTCTCTGCTGTTGTGTTCCTCCTCCCACCAGCCTCATTCTTAACACTAACATATGGTAACAAACATGAGCCCCGGGCACTTCCTATTGGCTGGCAGCCCTGTGACATCACTCCTCTCTGCTGATGCCAGTGGACCCGGCGCTGTAGTTTCACACTCTAATCACAGAGATGATTTAGAGACTTGGCCTTTGCAGAATCATGTCGCCTCACACAGCCATACTCCATTTGGGCAATTTGGAATTGTTGCTGTTTTAGTCCATTGTCACAAAGCTGAATGTTTTACCTTTATCACTAGTAAAGGACTTTGAAATGGATGCTGCTGTCTGGAAAAATCCTGATTATTTAAAATAATTATTGCTGTATTTATCTTGTGAGATTTTTCCCCATTTTTACATTTAAAGTGGACAAGTGCTAGTGAGTTAGCTAGTTATTAAAATGTGTTAGCTGAGAAACTATAGTTCCAAAACACGGTGCTATAGTAGTGACATCAAAAATATAAAATAAATTCCCAGGCCAAAACAGCAAACTGGATCTCACAGTTAATTTGTTACAATTATAATATATTAGAATTTGCATTACTTTTCTCAATAGCACCACTCATTCAGAAAATATTGTATTTTTTATTTTTTATCTCTTAATTTTTGTAAATGATGGGAACAAGTAATCGTAACAAAAGTACAATTAGTTTCTTATTTAGTCCTTGTTGGGATCCACAAGCTGCCTGTGACTAAAGGCCACTGCACACTAGAGGATTTTTTGGTTTTAAACGATTTTTAAATGTGCGACAAGATGCACACACCACAGACATGAGGAGAACCTTTTGAGACTTAAAATCTCTGATCCCAAAGACTGGAGTGAGAAATGTCTGTGTAAAACAGGCTGCAGAGTTGTGAGCCCGATTGCGCCAGCTGTTTCCTGTCTACAGAAAAACTACTCGCATTGAGTGTTCAAAAGATCAGAGCACTGCACTTCTAGTTTAGATACAAGTCAAAACTAGGGCTGAAACGATTCATCGAGTAAATCGATTAAATCGATTAGAAAAATGCATCGTAGGGGATTACATTTTAAGTCACCTTCTCAACACTGATGCTACAACATCTAAACAGAAAGCACCCGTACATTACATTAAGTGGAAAAGAAACCATGTGCAAAGTAGATGCAACATTAACAAACGATTACTCAATTATTCAAACAAAATAATCGACAGAATAATTGATTACTGTAATAATCGATAGCTGCAGCCCTAGTCAAAACTGAGGCGATAAAGTCCACAGGAAGTAGAGTCATCGCTAATCTGCAGCTTTACGCTCTGTGGACGCAAACAAACACATGCAAAGAACAACTTTCGCCTTTTTACTTTCAAAGAACGCTTCAAAATGGATTAATAGTGCGATTTTGTGGACTGGATGTCATTATTTGCGGAAGACAATTTCTATGGATAATGTGGATCAGATGCTGCACACTAAAGTCTTTATTTTTGCTTTATCCCGAGTTTGTATGTACGTCTCTGTATCCGTCACTCCTCTGCCCCTGACGCTCTGTTTCATCGTCTGTTACCATTGCGTTATTGATATTTGGTGGTTATGATCTGACACTGACACCACACACATGAGGAGCGCAGCAGCTTCAAAATCGCACACAAAGACAAAAAGTCGAGTCACGCCTCCCTGAACATGGGGAGAAGCAAATCACAGCCAAAATTCTCCTGTAGTGTGTGACAGCCTTTAAGGTTGAAATATACATGTTTTAATACAGTGTTTGAAATGGTACAATTGATTTTTACTACATGTCTTGCTATATGGCTACTGTAAAAATATATCTGTTAGAACTTTTCAGATTTTCCTTTTGTGAAAACACCTGAGCCAATAACCTGCCACCAAGCTTCTAGTAACTTGGCAATGTAGAGTTAAATTTGCCAACTGGACCAAAGTTTTGATAGAAGACGTTTCGCCGCTCATCCGAGCCGCTCAGAATGCTGGAGGACACTGACTTATATCTGCCTGCAAGAGGGAGGAGTTAACACTCCAAATTACTTAGAAACTCACCCTATTGTTTACAGTTTCTGTTATCACCTCACCCTATTGAAATGGACAGGGAGGGTGGGGTCAGATTATCATACTCATAAGGGGCTATTCACACCTCTGGACCTGACCTGGCCACACCTATTGTTTTCTTAATTTGTTTTGATTTTGGTTTGAGAATGGAGTTATAGATAGGAGACAGGTGGTGCCTGAGTCCTCCATTTCTGTTTAAAGAAAGGTTCTCTTTTTTTAACAAAGATGGCTTCTTTAACTCCACGTTCAAACCAATTCTTCTCTCTGGCTAAGATCTGCACCTCACTGTCCTCAAAGGAGTGGCCCGTGGCTATAAGGGTCACTCCTTTGAGGACAGTGAGCTGTGGTCCAGTTGACAAATGTAACTCTACGTTGCCATGGATGCTACCTGGACGAATGAGGGTTTCTACACACTTCTAGTAACTTGTTCATTGATTTTAGCCCCAGATGCCCTGTCTGACACTCATTACAAAAACACGTTAGAAGACTTGGAGACACAAGCTTACTAATAGTAACACTATTGTATTTGTAGTTAGGCTGATGATGATAATCATGTTATTTAGTTGACACAGAATTTTAAGTTGTTTGATTCTGTAATTGTTGTATAATGTTCAATAGTTCACTGGGTTAAGTTGGTTAATTTCATTCTTTGGTATCGACAAGTTCCAGTTTTCCCACTTTATTAGTTGCGAATCTAACAGTAAATGGGCCTAGTGACAAAAGTTTCCCAAATGATTGAGTTGCTTGCCTGTCCTTAGAAAAGGCCATAATTATGATCACAAATTAGTCTTTTATTGAAAGAATGAAACTGCACTCTCAAGCTAATTAGCTGCCTTGTTGCACGAGAAATTAAAACGGACAAACATGAAAAATACCAAGGACGTGCCCTCTCTTTCCTCCATCGGTTTTCTCTCTACAGACCACTGCATAAAAACACCCCTGGAAATTCAAATCACCTACTGTATACGCTAATTGTATCTCTGTGTATTGCTATGGACTGCAAATGGGACAGTACTATGGATATGCATATGTGAAATTCTCTCAGTCTGAATTTCTTGGACCCATTTCTAGCCCCATTATCAGAATAGTGAAAAGCTCAATTTAAACACAGTAGTGCAAAGGGTGTATTTTGTGAAGGGCCACTACAGCTGTTTAAATACTGTGCTTGTAAAACAGTGGGTTGCATGGGAGCGATAGATTCTTTATCAGGCACATAATGAGAAATAATTGGAAATATTTTTTAATGTAGTAATATAATGTACCTGATAAACTACTTCATTTGAAACAGTTTATTGTGGTCCAATGTGCAATGTGCTTATACGTTCCGAATGATTCACCACCATGAGTTTATTAGCACTTTTTTTTTTTACAACTTTTACATCTAACTCCAGAGCAGAGTTGTGAATATATTACTACACTGACTTATTGTTCAATAGCTAGAACCATATTTTTGGAGTCAATCGTGTGTACCTTTTCTTTTTTTTTTTCTTTTTTTTTTTGTTACTTACTTTTTGGCTGTACATTAGGATACAGAAAAGGTTGAATTAATAATCTCTGTGATTTATTGCAGATGAAAATTAACTACTGTAGCGCTTCATTCTGCTATTTATTTATTGCAGTATTGCACATTTATAATGGTTTTTGTGGTATTGTAGTATTTGTGGTATTGTAGTATTATTGTGTGCAGTATCGTGTTTGTTACTGTGACAGGCCTACGTATGTTAAGCGTGCAGACTCTCCAACAATAAATGCTTTATAATTAGATGCAGACAGCAGAGGGGATAGTACACAGAGCTGCTTATACAATATATATGATACACTTTCCCTGTTACCATAGTTTGGTTTTTAAAGTCCTGGTTAAGTCACGGTCTAGTCCAGGTTGTATTCCAGGTTTAATCCCCGTTCTGATCTGTGAATTGTAAACACAGCCCAAGGACCAAACCCACATCGGCTGTTAGAGATCTGAAATATGTAGACAGAAAAGTAGCTACAGCCATTAAATCTTAACTGATTTTAATAATTTATTGCCACCTTCAGATTAACTGTGTCAATGCATTATGCTCAATGAAACATTTAGTGGCGTCCTACCCGCATACAGTACCACACACTGTATTTGCTTATCTAAACCTTGACGGAAAAGACACACTGGAGCTCAGCCACATCAAAGAAAATGTTCACTTAAAGACACTAAAATGTACCTGTAAATGTATTGATTGAGGTTCAGATATACAAAACGTGAATGGACCATAACATGAACCACAAAGGAAGACAGAAATACCACAGTGTATCCTTAAACTACATTCATTTCTGTTCATTTCCCTTTGAATCAGTGCTTTTTACAGGTCCTATATTACGCAACATTGATTCTTGCGAGCTTTAAGTTACAATACATTACCTCCTCTTTCACACATATTCACACAAAACTCAAAATGCTCTGTTGCACCTTGTGATGTCATGGTAGTTTTCAAGTTAACAGCTCCATTTACCCTTTAGTTTAGTAGAGATGGGCAATTCCAGGGCTGAAATTATCCAAATGTTTCTAGTGAAGGTGTCTGGAGTTTAAAAACGCAATGGAGCACTTCCTGTACTCCTACATGACATCACAAGGGTGAACAGAGTGTTTTCTGTTTGAGACAAGAACTCAGCCTAAATATGCAGGTTTGTGTGTTAAACATGTGAAACAAAACACAACTCCAGATATGAGGAAACGACATTGTAAAACAGATGAGGAAATTGCGCAATACGGGCCCTTTAACAGTTTTGATTAAACTCTAGATACTTTATACTCTATATTCTAATGTTGCATATCTCCAGAAAAACAACTGCAATATTGTAATTTTTTCTCCCCCCTCTAGTCACAGCGATTCGTTTTAACCTTTTGAAACATGCAGCCCATTGATAAAGCTCAGGATTTACTATGCTTCTGCTGCTATTCTTAATCCCTCTCATTCACACAGCCTGCACTCAGTGGGCTCCGTGGGCTGCAGTGTGGAGCGCTTGGGCCCTTAGGCGGAGAATCTCTCACAGATGGTGGAGCAGTTGCCGTGCCCAGAGCGGAGAGGAGGAGAGCGGAGGAGTGGAGAAGAGGAGAGAGGAGGAAAGAGGAGGAGAGAGGAGGAGAGAGGAGCAGAGAGGAGGAGTGGAGAAGAGGAGAGAGGAGGAAAGAGGAACAGAGAGAAGGAAAGAGGAGATGCAAAGAGGAGGAGAGAGGAGCAGAGAGAAGAAGAGGAGCAGAGAGGAAGAGAGAGGAGGAGAGAGAAGCTGAGAAAAGGAGGAAGGAAGAGGAGTAGAGAGGAGGAGGGAGAAGCAGCAAAGAGGAAGAGAGAGGTAGAGAGAGGAGTTGAGAAAATGAGAGGAGGAGGAGTAGAGAGGAGTAGCAAAGAGGAAGAGAGAGGAGGAAAGAAGAGTTGAGACGAGAGAGGAGGAAGAGTACAGATGAGAGGAGCAGCAAAGAGCAGGAGAGAAGAGGAGAAAGCAGCTGAGAAAATGAAAGAGGAGGAGGAGTGGAGAGGATGAGAGAGGAGCAGCAAAGAGGAGGAGAGAGGAGCTGAGAAAAGAAAATAAGAGGAGCAAAGAGAAGGATAGAGGAGCAGCAAAGAGGAAGAGAGATGAGGAGAGAAGAGATAAGAGGAGGAGGAGTAGAGAGGAGAGAGGAGCAGCAGATAGGAAGAGAGAGGAGGAGAGACTAGCTGAGAAAAGGAGAGAGAAGGAGAGAAGAGCTGAGAAAACTAGAGAGGGGAGGAGGAGAGAGGAGCAGAGAGGAGGAGAGAGGAGGAGAGAGGAGCAGAGAGGAGGAGAGAGGAAGAGCAGAGGAGAGGAGAAGAGAGGAGCTGAGAAAAGGAAAGAGGGGAGGAGGAGTAGAGAGGAGGAGAGAGGAGCTGAAAGGAGGAGAGAGGAGGAGGAGTAGAGAGGAGGAGAGAGGAGCAGCAAAGAGGAAGTGAGAGGAGAAGTAGAGAGGAGGAGAGCGGTGCAGAGAGGAGGAGAGAGGAGCTGAAAGGAGGAGAGAGGAGGAGTAGAGAGGAGAGAGGAGCCGCAAATAGGAAGAGAGAGGAGGAGAGAGAAACTGAGAAAAGGAGAGAGGAGGAGGAGTAGAGAGGAGGAGAGTGAAGCTGAGAAAAGGAGAGAGGAGGAGTACAGAGGAGGAGAAAAGTGCAGCAAAGAGGAGGAGAAGAGGAGCAGGGGGTGAAGAGGTGGTCTACTGAGGGACAGACAGCGGGTCCCCTGGAGGAGTGCGTGGGGGTCCAGACAGCTGTAATATGAGTTTCTATTGTATTTAATATTCAGTACTGCAATGCAAATATCTCTGCCAACATGTCAGATATTCGGGACACATCACAGAGAAAGAGCCTTTTTAAGTTGGTTACAAACTGGTTTTAGTCTAATGACCAGGCATAACAACGTGAGCACCTCATTCTGCTTTTTTGTCACGCTTGTTCTGGATAATTGTGAATAAATCAACAATTACAATAGTTTTCTGTATTTGCTCGTTTACTACACAGTTCCAAGGAGAAAAAATCCATTCATGTTCATGTTCATCTATTTCTTTTCTATGAATTGTGTACGTTAGTTGGTTGAAAGCTGTATATAAAAAGTAATTTGCTTATACTTTGAATTTCATAACAGATTGTGACAAGAAAGCTACTGTAAATACTGGGTGGTACGCACTAATGAGCAGGTATTTTTAGAAAATGGCAGCCATGTCTGAATCAGTTGTCATTGTTTTTATCTATGGATGTTTTTGTAACTAATCACTGCTCGAGCTGTAAAATCAATATATTGGCTTCATACGTACAGTGGTTAACGTTGATATCATTTGGCATAGTACATTTTCACTGCATACTGTAAAATCAAGGACATATAGTATTTTATTTGTACTTAGTGGTATTGCAAGTGTATTTGTGGGAGAGTAAAGAGCTTCTTGTAAACTTGATGTTAGAGGTAAATACTTTAAAGGCCCAGTGTAATCTGAAAGTGTATTGATTTCAACTGGAATGGTTTAATCTTTCATGACCACACTGAACACTCAAATAGTGATTCGACTAAGCCTTGTACACTTACGCCTTTGTACTGTAAGAGGTCCATTCATATTATCTTACAGCTGTCTGCTTGATCAATGACAGAGATGGCATCCTTTGTGGTTTTCAATACCACAACAATGAGTTTGCCCATTTAAAATGCTACACAATTATAATATAATGTTTATAATTTGTGTAATTGATACCATGCTGCTATCACTACTACTTTGTTTACAGTCACACCTGTATTCAGTGGTGGAAGAAGTACGCAGTTTTGAAAGTACAAATACCAGAGCTAAAAAAATACTCAAGTAAAAGTATCATGATAAAATCTAAGTACCTGTTTAAAAATATACTTAAAGAATAAAAAGCAAAAGGATTACGTGCACTAATAAAGCTTCAAATGTAGTGAATTTGAAATAAATCTGTGCTGAATTTTCCTAGCTGTTTTTATTTCTATATTTTTATTTGATCAAATTATAATTATAATTTCAGCAGGTCTCTGGTGGCACGGTGACTGAGTGGCTAGCACTCATACCTCACAGCAAGAAGGTTGCGGGTTCGATCCCCGCGTCGCCCGGGCTTTTCTGTGTGGGGTTTGCATGTTCTCCCCGTGTCTGGATGGGTTTCCTCCGGGTACTCCGGTTTCCCCCATCAACCCAAAACATGCACTGTAGGTGTGAAAGTTCTGTAAGTGAGTGATGGTGGTGGTCGGAGGAACCGTTGGCGCCGGTTGGCTTGGCAGCCGCGCCTCCGTCAGTCTGTCCCAGGGCAGCTGTGGCTATAACAGTAGTTTACCACCACCGGATCTGGAGTGAATGAAGAATGCTCTGTAAATAATCCTCTGTAAAGCGTCTTTGTGACATCTGTCTGTGAAAAGCGCTATATAAATAAACACTTACTTACTTTTCAGTCCTTTTCAAAAATGTAGTGGAGTCAAAAGAACTCTCTCAAATGTAGTAAAGTAAAAGTAAAAAAGTATTTTAAGTTAATAAGTTAAAATGTACTAACTTACTTACTAAAACATAAGTAAAGTGTAGATACCTAAAAGTTATACATAGCTACAGTAATTTACTTTTACTTTATTATGTTCCACCACCACTCTTTTTTGTTGTTATTGAACACAGTAATTATATTATACAGAATTTTTATTATATTTCCCATAAATCCTTGTCAAATTGCATGTGTATACTGAATATCATAGAGTTTCAGCCTATCCAAACGCTCCATTAAAAGGCTTTTTCCTTGTATGTAGTGACCTTGCATGAATGTAACCTACATATGACTGAAATATATTAGGGCTATAGTTGTAGCATGGGGCGTTGTAGCATGGGGTGCTGGAAAAAGCCCCCAAATTATTAGGCTCTTGCGCCAAACGAACTACAGAGAATTACTAACAACTGATTTAAAAGGCAAATTGTTCAGTCACTCCCAAAACTCCAGCTCACGCCCTCCATGCTTTCTCCTCTCTCCTGTGGTCTGTATAAATCCTATTAATCCTCATAAAATTATAATAAATAAAAGATTTGGTTGCCTAAGATAACAATGAATTGACTAAACGAATACAGAACTACAGCTCTAGAATCTATAACAGTTTGAATACAGTTTGAATACTAAATACCAGAATATTTGCTTATTCAGCGGTCTATGAGTAAAGCTTGGCAGCTGTAATATATGGTCTTTTTGATAATATTGGCTTACGTGTGCTGTCTGGAGCATCACCTTTGCTGCTGGGGAGGGGCTATACAGTGCCTGGGTAGATGAGGTGTGGTCACTGGGTTCATGTTGCCAACTCACATTATGAAATTGCCTCCTTTATATCCTCCCCTTAATCACTCTCTCTGCACCAGAACCATGTGGCATTTGTGACCTGTATTTGCCCCTTTTGCTCATGTTTACACAGTCCTATTCTGTTCGCTATACTGGGAACATATTTTCTATCCTATAAACGGCTTTAAAGCACCACCTGACTGGTCTAACAGTGCCAGTGGATGCAAATGCAGAAGAGATGCATTAGCGGTCCCCTGCAACAGCATGACACATGGCTTTAATAAATCCTATTGGAATTATCATATTAATTAAACCTGCGCATCTTCTCCGCCACATGGTCAGCCATTCATGCGCTCGTATTTGTGGTGTAACAACAAATCTCCATGTGTTTTTCACCCAGACTCCTCCTGTCACTCCCCAAACACCCTTCAATGAAAAATGAAGAGTTACTTGATATGCATTATAAATAGCTGCCTTCTGATTGGACGGGAGATTTTTTCTCTCTTCCGTATAGCAACAACCCCCCCATCACCCCTCCCTCGCCGCCTCCTCTCCTCTTCTCACTGGAAACCCCCTACTTCCTACTGCCCCCCCCCCCCTTTTCCTTCCCCCTTCCACCGTGTCTTTGCCACCTTCCCAGATTACCCACAATGCACCAGCTGCTGCCACTGGCCGCTCAGAGGTGACTGTCGCCGGCTGCTGCTGCTGATGATCGGTTGGGGGGTCTCTCTCACTCACTCTTACCCCTCGCTGCATCTGGATGTAGTCGTCATGGTAACAGCAGCAGCAGCAGCAGCGGCGGCGGCGGCTCCTCTCCTCCCCCTCCCCCCGGCTCTGTGTCTCCGTGGCGACAGAGAGCGCTTCCTTTGGTTTTAAGCCTGACCTGATTCGGATTCTGCGCGCTGCTTCGTCTGCCACGCTGCCTCCTCCAAGAGACAGACAAAATAAAAGAGGAGGTTTCGAGGAAGTTTAAAGTCGTACATCAAACAGAGCAGAGAGGAAGGGGGGCTTACAGGGCTTTAAAGACTATTTCTCTTTACTCTCTTTTCATAGTTAAAAGAATGTTTCGTACCACTCTGCTTATGACTTGGACAACACAACCATGAGAAAACCCCTACATTGATCCATTTGGAAACCCCTTTACAGTGTGGGATTGCAAATGATTTATGATTTATTGCATACAGCATTTAAAAAGTTAGAAAGCTATTTATGCTATACAGTAGACCGATATAACATATGCTTTTGGCTATCATATTAAATAATAGATGTTTTAAGAAACAGAAACAGAATGGCACAGATGTAATGTTCCCCGTTCATTCTTAATAATGTATAACGTTTACAGAATATTGAATGAGGAATGATATTGCTAGAATTCAGATGACATAACACTATATCAGTTTACTTGTAGTGTGTAATTAACTGAGACAACAAAGCTATTCAACATTTAGCAGATTTCTTAGCAGACAAGCGATTGAGAGTTTGACTTCATTGCAATATATTGTGCATCCCTAGTTAATATTGACATTTTTGTGGTATGGTTCAATAAGTTATCTGGGTTATGAATCAATTATGCAGCACATTTGGATTTTAGCAAAATACAATGTACATAATATACATAATATAATCTATTTGATGCAGGGATCCAATCTCAGGCTCAGTCTCATCGTAAAATCTTTATTCCACATTGACTCTGGCACTTGGCAATTGCCTGTATACAGTAGATCTATATAACACAGCACTGTTTCTTACTCTTTCTTCTAATCACTCCCTGAAGCCTCTCTCTGCTCCCTGTCCGTGAGCTCTGGGGAAAACGTGGGGGTTCTTATGTGCTGGAGGAGAGAAAAAAAATCCTTAAAGAGTCTTCAAGTATCCACCCTCCTCCATCACTGTACATCGTGCCTTTTCTCTTCTTTCTACACCCCCACTTTGTACACAGCCTCTTTGGTTGGATTTTTGAACAAAGATATCAACCTCTTTTTTGATCATGTTAATGCATGTAGCTCTCAAATGCATCCTGTTTACTGTGCATTTCCTGTTGGTTTGTGTTCTGCTCCTGCTTGGTTCAAATGTGGACAAAAGTCTGAAGAGAAAAGGATTTAGATGGGCATGTAGTTAGTCAGATATCTCAATGAGCAATACATGATATAATTATCTTGTCTTATCTTAAAATGTTTTGAATTGGATTAGATTTAGATTTGGACAAATAAATTTGTATCGGTTGCCGAACAGATCCACAATATCAGTCTGGTCGCTACATCCTCTACTGTGCTACCTACCTGGTCAAATGTGAGCGTCCAGTCAGATTATTTTTCTTATCATTTACAAATAAAATCAACTTTAGTTCGATCATGAATTCTGCAGAAATCTGTGATGTTTTTCAGTTTACAACGGACAATACATGTGCCTGATTGGCCATAATCCATCTGCTAGACTCACATCTTCGTAAAGTATTGAAGAAGTGTCTATACTGGATTCCAGGCAAGTTTATCTGGGCAATCCATCAGAACTGTGCTAAAACTATTACTTATTACCTTTACACCTTGAAATATAATACAGCATTTTTCTTTTTAATTTTTAATCAGCCTTTCTCAGTTTAAAAAAAAAATAAAGACAGGCTAAACTTCATATTCTAATGTACATATATTAAAACCAACAAATTCCATGACATCTTGCAGGCAGTGCAGTGCTTGCCTCAATATTTAATGTATCTGCTAATACTTAGACGTGCTTTTCCAATGTTAATGTATTGCAGACAAAATCTCCATCTTGTCTAATGGCTGAATGGTGTCATTTGTTCTTTCACTGCGCTTGCATTGATATTCTGGCAGACAGTGGGAGTGACTGACAGCTTTGATTGACAGTTCACTCTCCTGGCTGTCTGTGGCTTTGAATACCACTGTCAAAGGATTATGATCACTGCAGACAGGCAGCGCTTCCCTGACAGAAAGCTCCATAGAATCTAAACAGATGTGGACTCTACTCAAGAACTTCACAATATAAGAGTAAAAATTTTAAATGAAAGTATAGCTTAGTTTTTGTACAAACGATGTCATATGTAGTTATCTGAACGCTGTTTTTAAGATCAGAATGTTTCAACTTCCATTTGGGCATCAATGTCAATTCACAAAGTACTGGTGTAATATGGTACATTTTTACTGAATCAAAACACCTTGGGCTTGAATGACTCATTTCAAACCATGGACCCCTCCTGGACAAATGAGGTATTACATCGACACACAAAATCGTCTACTTGCACTTCAGGCAACACTTTACTGATACTAATTACTTTTGCCTCTAGAATTAATTCCACTGATACCACAAGTACTACTACGGCTGCTACTACTACTTATTATGCTGCTTGTCTTGTATCATTATCAATACTACTGCCATTACAACTAGTGCAGTTTACTATTTTGTCCTATGCGGTAAACGTATGCACTTGCAACATAATATTTATAGAATTATAGCCTAATTATTCCACTTATAACATTTCATTGAATAAGCTTTTGATAGCCTAATCAGGTACTTAACAGCGGCGAAGGTGAGTCAGCCAAATTACCATTAAGTATAACAGCCCATAATGAAGCTAGTTTGTAAATAATTTCAGGGCAGTTTCACTTTAAAACTCCTCCCTTGGGGCAGGATTTATCTCATTTTGAGTAATATAAATCCCAGTGTCTCAAAGCAGTACCATCAAACTGAAAATGGCTTCTGGGTTGGTGCTGAAATGTCTTGATTTCAAACACGTCAAACCTTTTATACATAAAAGACGAAAGAGGGATTACACCATCTCACACAATTTCTAACATTAGCAACCTCAACATGTTTCCTTCAGTTTTTAAGGTAAATTCTCTCTCTTTTTTTGCTTTGTTAATAGTGTGTCAAATTGGTATTGTCATTTTTTACTGCTTTGGGGTTCACTTTACATGAATCCTCACATCATAAATAAAACATTCCAGTGTCCCTCTGCAGCCTGCTTCATCACTGCTGCTGGGACCACTCCTGTTGTTTTCTAGGAAATCTTCCTCCTCTTCTGTCTCTTTTGTCTAATAATACACTTTTCCACCACTGTGCTGTCATGTTTCTCTGTACCGCATTTGGACTTTGAGATGAATTCATTTTGATATGCGATATATGCCTTCAGGCGAGTATTCACAGGGAAGAAATAGCTGTGACAGAGCGCCTTGATCAGATTAGCCTTTTTAATTCAATCTGTTCGCCGCGTTTGGAGTATATTACGGTTTATTCAGCACCAACTAATTGTCATTTCACTTTCCCTTTTGTGCTTATTTAAATATAATATCTTCCCCAATACATTAATATTTAATTTTGCATAATTTGTGGCAAGTGGCTTCACCAGTTTATTGTTGTTTCACCTGTCCTTGCAGTGGAGGTAGCTGACCAGCAGAGGGTGCTAAGGACAGGATGCCTGGTGACGGGAGTGCACACACCACCAATCAGAAGAAACAGTAAACTGGCCACGTTAGGACGCCTCTTCAAGCCCTGGAAATGGAGGAAAAAGAAAAACGAAAAGCTCAAACAGAGTTCTACAGGTGATGTGTTTTCTGTTAAAGATTGTGTTTGCATTACCAATATAAAATACAAGTACAGGATCCTAAGCAGTGTAATGATGGGACCACATTTCTCTCATAAAATAAGGAGGAAGGAATCATTTCAATCAAATGACACCAGGACTTATGTGGATATGAATATTTGCAACTTGCTTTAATTTCCTTTAAAGACTATAAAGCACTAAAACTTTTTTATGCTTATTTCCATGAAGATTGCTTTGCTTTCAAGGATACCATCATGCTAAGTTACAGGTCAAATTTCTAAAAAGCTTGCTCACAGTAAGAAGGCATGTTTTAAGTTTTATGTTTAGCAATAAAAACACATGTGAATAAATGCAAGATTAATAAGCTTAATACCATATGTTGGAACATTCTAAGCAAAATATCACCTCTATTGAGACAAGCAGGTGGTGGATCCTCTATTAAAAAAAAATAGAGAGAACTAAAGATAGAATGAACCTTTCGGTTAGATACAGTAATATGAAACTGTGTTTGATATTTGCAAATTAGAAGTGCAGAAGTGAAGGTGCAGGGGACAAGTGCAGGGGACATGAACTTGAATTAACAACAAAAAATTCAAGCAATGCATCACTGAGCTGATTTCCCCTTTTTAAACCTATTATAAAGAGTTCAAATTAATTCTCTAATAGCTTAACCAGATGCCAGTATTAAGCAGCTACCATTAACTTGTAATTCATTAATTTGTTATGGAAACGTGATACAGTATTAGTGCCTGTTTTGGCACCGTGATTATACACTGGCAAAGGTTTCTTGACTCATGCTCCCTTCAGTTTCCTGGGAACCTTCCAGATCCCCAGTCACATAAATGAGACTCTCTGTCCCCCAGTGAAGACTATTTTACGCCACATGAAAAGAATGTTCATTTCCTGTGTTGTTCTGTGGGCTGCGTGAATCATCCACCAATTCATTGTGCTATAACGAATAAGCAATGAGCTGAAGAAGCTAGCAGTGAATAAAACAGATAGATAATGCAGGAGTGTTTGTAATGATGCTAATAAAGAGGTACTCATAGAGTACAAGATGTCCTACGCATCAAGAATGACTTAATCGGTCTGTTATAGCTTCCTGCAGAATGGAAAACCATGCCATATATTTCACCTCATCATTGCACTAATGATTGTCTGAGTATCTGATAAAAATGCATATATTTCAGTGCTACTTCAGTTTGTTCTTATCTTATCAGTGTCATTTACTCTTCCTATTCAAAAGGAAGTTACACCATATATGCCATGTTGTTGTATAAGAGCATTTTGTTCATAACTCTTGTGCAAACAAAGACATTGAAAATAATGGGCATGTATGTATATTGCACAATAGTGAAAAGTTCATAACATCTGGTTATATAGTAGTGTCAGGCCTAGGTGCATAAATGCATTTAAAGAGCAGTATCCCAGGAGGTGGTCTGTGATGTGAAACCACTGCTCCAAGTGGCCTCATCACTGTAATATAATTGACCACTTTGTGAATGGGGCGTAGTTTCTGACACAGGCCATGATTCGATTAGCTGTGTGTTCTAATCGCATTGATCTGACTGCTGAGCTGGCTATGCACATGGAATTAATAGACACTCAGTGACTGACCATCTCCTCTCTTACAGATGTAGCATTATCCAGCAGTCTTCTGTGCCATGACCCCTCCTCGCCAACCCAGGGCTGCTGCTCAGATGGGACAGTCCTGCTCGGGGGCTTTGGGGGTCCTCTGGGTGCTAACCTCACAGTGAGCAGTGTGGAGTACCTCGGACCAGATGAGAACCATCTCTCTCCAGGTACAGTCAAAGTTAACCAAAACAAAAGAAACAAAGCAGAAATAACAGTGTGTTTCAAGTGGTGTTGATGCAAAATATTTTCTGATGCACACATTATACATATTACTGTATAATATTAACTGAGAGTAAGACAATGACTAGGAAAGATGCTCTGCTCTGTGACCAATAGAGGGCAGCAGAAACAAGAGAATAAAATGTACTCCTCACATAGAGTAATGTAAACAGTCAGTGTAACAGTGGTGTTGACTAAGGTTTAAAATATTGTATATTTACGGCTTTAGAAAAAAGCCCATTTCCATTACTCTTAAATAAAGGCACAGTATGTAACTTTCTGGAGGTGGCATGTCACCTGTATGTTTCCATGGAAACACTTACACTTCTGAACATGCCCCATGGAAATAAGTTTATGCCATACTGTGGAATATTATAGCTAACAAAACATTTCCATGGAAACAAGCAGAAGGAGGCCCTCATCCAGGTCAAATAAGAGTCAGGTTTGTGGAGATGCAAGCTCACTCACACAAAGTGTGAATTTTTTCAGGACAAAAACAATCAAAAATGAAAAAA
The DNA here is from genome assembly GCA_034769755.1 of Odontamblyopus lacepedii. NCBI lineage: Eukaryota > Metazoa > Chordata > Actinopteri > Gobiiformes > Gobiidae > Odontamblyopus > Odontamblyopus lacepedii. The sequence goes on along the minus strand of CM068345.1, from coordinate 28,654,706 downwards.
CATGTATGTGCTTATGTTGGACACTCCCCTCTCTTCTCTACCACAGCACACCACAGTAGTGCTCTTTAGAGCTGGACCATATCAGGATTTGTTGTTGCTTTGGGGGCAATGACATTTGAAATATTGTGATACAACTATGCATGTAACAAAGCTGATTTTCCTTCACCGAGTGCAGTTTAAACACCAACTGTAGAGACTTAACTAAAAACTGAAAACACCAACAAAATTAGAGAAACAAATTAATGAGTGGAAGCTGAACTGGAAACTATATGGCCTTAAAAATAGTACACTAAATGCCACTGTTAGAGATTTTGTTAAATTGTATAGTTGTTTACATCATGATCAATCTTTTATATCATGCTAAAAATGTTAGCCTTTGCCTTATAGTACTCTTTGTCCCACTTCTTGCTCTGTGCCTGTTGCAGTGAGCAGTCCGCTGCAGGATGGAGGCTGTGTGGAGGAGAACATGGCTCTCCCAGAGGAGGCCCGGGGTGATGAGCTGCACCCAGTGGGAGAGCTCTCCGATGGGCTTCAAGAAGGGGCCGAGCCCGGAGAGGATCCAGCAGAGCAGGAAGTCACAACAGGCACATCGCCTCCACAAGTACCTCCCAAACTAGTGTCCCAGCACAGCTCAGGGGAAGGTGGGCCTCATTCAGTCATCGACTTTGTCACTTCTTTTAAAGCATTGCTCAATCTCTTATTAAATCTGTTTTTTGTCAGACCCTGGCCCTATGTCGCTGCCCACACACTTGCCAAACTCCTACCTCCAGCCCAAAGAGCCACCGCCCCGGCCCCCGGAAACCATGGTGACGATGCCTCTGCCATTAAGAGGGCCCCTTGGCAACCCCTCGGGCTCCCCACACCTCAACATGATCCATCCTCCCATGCCCCCTAGCTGTATCATGGAGGAACTGCAGAGAGCATTTGCCTCCAAGAACAGACAAGAGAGGTGAGGCAAAACACAGAAAATCACATTATAGAAACTACACTGCTGAGGCACATTACAAGATGAGTTAAATCGAGTCTGGGTTGTTATTAGAATTAATTTAAAATGAGCCAATAATTGATTACTACAGGGATGCCAATACATAATAAGGAATTAGGAATGAGGAGTCCATCATTTTATTACCTCCCAGAGATTATTGTGAAAGAAAGGGTTCATAATAATATGAGAGGCAAAATGAACTTCAAATCCGTGACCATGTGGACAACTAAGAAAAGCTTTAGTGGTTCAGTATGTGGAATAAGAATATGGAACAGTTTGCCAGTAATTAAAAGGTGTATTAAAATAATTACAAAAAACAAAGATTTAGAGGTTTACTAATGCAAACAATGTAATAATACTGCATGAATAATGTTTATATAAAATAACAATGCATCAACTGATATCAGTTGTTATTGAACACTGGGGAAAACGGTGGGACTAAATACGTTTATACTTTGACCAATTCCTTTTTGAACATGTATTTATTTAGATATATGATTATGAATCCTTATTATTTGTTGGCTTTATGTCATATGTGATCACCGGCTTCAGATTATGTTACTGCCTTCATTGTTTTCTCTTGATACAGTTTTTCTATGCATGTTCAAAATAAAAGGACTATCTTCAACCTATGATTCTGACATGTTAGCCTAGTATATTTATTAAATCATTTTTACCTTTCCAGTGTCCATGAGGGATGTGAACAGAGTCTATGGTGCTCGGACGGCCGGCTGTCCCGCTCCTGCAGCTCTGAGAATCAGCACTCGGGGCCCATGGGTGGGGGCTGTATGGGAGGGTCAGACTGGCCCAAGAAGGAGGCGGAGGAGAACAAGGAGAACGTTCGGCTGGACCACTGCTTCTCCATCACCTCAGGCCTGCCCTTTGACTTGGACAGCTGGAACGAGTCCGTCATCTCTGGTTTGTCTTCAGAGGTTTACTGCTTATAGGTGACATTTTGAGAACTTTTCTCACCGTTCAAAAGATATTTTCTGCATATTTATGAAGTGTTCTTTTGATGAAGAAAAATGAAAAGTAAACCATTTTGATTGTGAAATAATAAACTATTATGTTCTTAATACCATATGGCTAGCTCCTGCATATGAGAGTGACAACATATATGTACCTCTCAATTTTGCAAAGACTGATAATTATCAATGGTCAATCTTTAATATCAAACTAAAACTATTAATTCTGCGCTAGTTGTCCAGGCAGGGTCCTTGAAGTGGACACTTTTCAGAATGAATAATAAGCCGTTCAGACAGATATTTAAGATGCTTGGATGAAATGTATTCATTCTAAAAAGTTGTCCAGCTAACAGAATTAAGCCTTCTTTTACTATAAAAGCAGTACTGTTTACTCACAATCCTATTCTCAATCCCAAAACCAAATTCACAGTTTCTAGTTCTGACACTCTAAAAGTGTTACTAGTACTTACAACTTTAACTGTTCATTTTTATTGTGTTCATCTAGCTCTAATAAGCAGTGATGTAGCATGAAACATACGACTTTAGGATGTATTTGCACTGCTACAAACAGACTTCATGTTATTGTTTTCAGATTAAGTTGTACATTCTGGTAATTCTTGGTGCTCTGAGCAGCTTTGAGTCTTCACACATCTTTCACAAGTCTCCTATTTACAGCTAAAGTTTTCTCATGTTTGGTGCAGGCACACTTCCTCGCAGGTTAAGGAAGGAGCTACTGGCTGTGAAACTACGAAACCGACCAAGCAAACAGGAGCTGGAGGACAGGAACATTTTCCCTGCACGTAGCGACCAAGAACGCCAAGAAATACGCCAACAGATCGAGATGAAGCTTGCCAAGTAAGTCCTAGTATTCACCATGTGTCCATCCGTGGGTTTGGAGCGTGAAAAACCCACATAGTCAAATAAGGAAGTAAGGAAGTTGCAATAGTAGTATTTGTTACTATATTAGTAGTAAATTTGGCTGTGATATTGAAACTGATAAATTAGTTGTAACTTACTCCGCCGATGTCACGATACAAACTAGGAATTGTTGTTGCACAGTTTCAAAGAAGGCAACATCACCATTTATAACTGGCCATATTTAAGGGGCACTATGCAACTTATCTAGTAAGGGGTCTATGCAACTTATATAGCATATTTTTTGGACTATAAGTCGCTCCGGAGCATAAGTCGCAAAAAATGTAACATGTATAAGTCACACTTTCTGGGGGAAATTTATTTTATAAACTCAGAGCCCAATCTTGAAAGGCAAATTATATAAGTTATAGTAATAAAAACAACCGAATAGAGAACAATCCATGTGTCATTCGTTCATTCATTTTTCAATATAGAATCAAAAATAAGAAAATGAAAAAAAAAAACTCTTCTTTATGATTTGTCTCTAAAACCAAAATGAAAAAAATGATAATGTATTTTAGATTCATATATAGGATTCATATATTTGGTCTATGGGCTGTCAGTGTAAAAAATGTAATATCTAAGTCGCACCTGAGTATAAGTCGCAGTAACCACCCAAACCCTGAAAAAAAAGTGCAACTTATACTCAGAAAAATACGTAAGTAAGTAAGGGGTCTGCTACCTGTGTGCCAAGAATGTTCCAGAATATGAAATTAAACCATATACTACCATATAAAGAACTTCTAAGCCGACTAAGCAAGTGTGACGTCACCCATAGTGTTCGGCTCCGCTCAAATGAATGTCACGATGCTCACGGTTACAAGGCTCCATATTAGGAAAAGGAATTTGTTAACAGACAAAATAGTGAAATAAAAACCCAAGAATCATGTGGAGTGGGTTAATATGAACATTTTAAGACCAAAATGATGAGGCTCACTGCAGCAGTTACAAAGAGAGGGGTGACAATATTCCAGTGGAAGTCATTTGGAGCCATAAACGCCCCCATGCTAACTTGATATTTAGAACGCAGTGGCTAGGACTTTAGCTATGTCCATTAACAATCTATGAATTAAACAAATCTATCTTCCATGTATTCAATTACAGATGTTTTGTTGCAATATATTACCTATTAACATGTATTCTTATTGAGTGTGGGCTTGCCTCTTCATAGACCTTTCCTGTATCATCGCTTTTTGGTGTCTCTTGCCTATGAAGATGGACATTTAGTGCCATACTGTAACTCGAACTTGAAAAGTTTAGTGCACCTTTAAGCACAAATTGTCCACAGACTGTGCTTAATTTTTCTTATGAGACGGTGGTAGACGGTGCAGTTTTATTCTAATTTCCATCAAAGTTGCATAAGCGTTCACAGTAGGAGGAGGTGGATGGGGAGATTATCATAGTTGATTTATGCTGCACAGTCTGCTGCTGCTCTGAGCTCTGGGAGAACAGTCAAGAACAGGCATTATGCCGGCACTGATGTAACACTTATCGAGTACAAACAATAAAACCCCTTATCTCTCTCCAAACTACAACTACTATAGATATTACTATGATATTACTAGATCTGTACTGACCTTACTCTTGTTTTTTTTTTTTTATTATTCAAGCAATCTACACTCAACAAAAATATAAACGCAACACTTTTGTTTTTGCTCCCATTTGTCATGAGATGGACTCAAAGATCTAAAATTCATTCCAGATACACAATATTACCATTTCTCTCAAACATTGTTCACAAATCTGTCTAAATGTGTGATAGTGAGCACTTTTGCTTTGCTGAGATAATCCATCCCACCTCACAGGTGTGCCACATCAAGATGCTCATCAGACACCATGATTAGTGCACAGGTGTACCTTAGACTGTCCACAATAAAAGGCCACCCTGAAATGTGCAGTTGTTGCTTTATTGGGGGTCTGGGGACTCAGAACCAGTCAGTATCTGGTGTGACCACCATTTGCCTCATGCAGTGCAACACATCTTCGCATAGAGCAGTGGTTCTTAACCTTGTTGGAGGTACTGAACCCCACTAGTTTCATATGCTCTTTCACCGAACCCTTCTTAATTGAAAAAATAAAATATTTTTTTTTTCAAATTCAAAACACGGGTATATATTTTATTGGTGCACACAAGTGAATCCATATTGCACATATTTGTCCGACCACTTTCTTTTTTTGCTCGTTAGTTTGAAGGGAAAATATTAAGAAAGAAACTACATGACACCATCATGACAGTCCCAAGACTATTGCACACACAAAATTTCCTGCAGCCAATAACGGCCAAACGGGGTGTGTCATCACCAATCATATGAGTTGGATGTGAGTCTTGACCCCTGCCGAACCCCTGAGATTGACTCACCGAACCCCTGGAGTTCGATCGAACCCAGGTTAAGAACCACTGGCATAGAGTTTATCAGATTGTCAATTGTGGCCTGTGGAATGTTGGTCCACTCCTCTTCAATGGCTGTGCGAAGTTGCTGGATATTAGTGGGAACTGGTACGCGCTGTCGTATACGCCGGTCAAGCACATCCCAAATATGCTCAATGGGTGACATGTCCGGTGAGTATGCTGGCCATGCAAGAACTGGGACATTTTCAGCTTCCAAGAATTGTGTACAGATCCTTGCAACATGGGGCCGTGCATTATCTTGCTGAAACATGAGGTGATGTTTATGGATGTATGGCACAACAATGGGCCTCAGGATCTCATCACGGTATCTCTGTGCATTCAAAATGCCATCAATAAAATGCACCTGTGTTCTTCGTCCATAACAGATGCCTGCCCATACCATAACCCCACCACCACCATGGGCCACTCGATCCACAACATTGACATCAGCAAAGCGCTCACCCACACGACGCTACACACGCTGTCTGCCATCTGCCCTGAACAATGTAAACCGAGATTCATCCGTGAAGAGAACACCTCTCCAACGTGCCAGACGCCATCGAATGTGGGCATTTGCCCACCAAGTCTGTTACGGGCGATCTGGAGTCAGGTTAAGACCCGATGAGGACTACGAGCATGCAGTTGAGCTTCCTGAGACGGTTTCTGACAGTTTGTGCAGAAATTCTTTGGTTATGCGAACCAATTGTTTCAGCAGCTGTCTGAGTAGCTGGTCTCAGACGATCTTGAGGTGAACCTGCTGGATGTGGAGGTCCTGGGCTGGTGTGGTTACACGTGGTCTGCGGTTGTGAGGCCGGTTGGATGTACTGCCATATTCTCTGAAACGCCTTTGGAGACGGCTTATGGTGGAGAAATGAACATTCAATGCCCGAGCAACAGATCTGGTTGACATTCCTGCTGTCAGCATGCCAATTGCATCGCTCCTCAATGCTTGCGCCATCTGTGGCATTTTGCTGTGAGACAAAACTGCACATTTCAGAGTGGCCTTTTATTGTGGGCCGTCTAAGGTACACCTGTGCACTAATCATGGTGTCTGATGAGCATCTTGATGTGGCACACCTGTGAGGTGGGATGGATTATCTCAGCAAAGCAAAAGTGCTCACTATCACACATTTAGACAGATTTGTGAACAATGTTTGAGAGAAATGGTAATATTGTGTATCTGGAATGAATTTTAGATCTTTGAGTCCATCTCATGACAAATGGGAGCAAAAACAAAAGTGTTGCGTTTATATTTTTGTTGAGTGTAGAAAAAGCATGTCTTCACCCTGACATTACCTAAATATCTATTTAAGTATAAAGTATGAAAAACAGATACAATTTAACGTGATGGCAGATGATAATGAAGCTACATTTAAATATACAAGTTTATAGAGCCATAGGTTGTCAATTAGATATAACTACAGAATTTACTACTCACTTTATTGTGATTCAGGTTCTCTATGTGTTCTGTTCTGAAAATCCTTCAAAACTCCAATCTGCGTGTTCAGGTAATTAGTGGAAGTCTAAAAATATATCAGTTAACTTTCAGATAAAACTAAATGTTCAAAGTCTTAACTCCATGGATACAGGTAATTTTCCCAAAGGTGTTGAGCTAAGAACCAAAAAGCTTCTCTTAAAATAAATGGTCAGCGTAGTAGAAGTTTCACCATATTACTGGAAAATACCCTCGAATACCTAGCATGTGTCATGGGGTCCCTCTCAGCTCCTGTTAACGAGCCCCACCTACCTTAACTGTTTCACCCTCCACTCTAGCTGATTTGATCCACCTGTCCCCACTCTGCATCCTCACTCACCAACCAGCTGCACCTCATGCACCCCTGATTGACCTGTGTTTAAAAAGCCCTGTTTTTCAGCCTGTCCTTTGTCAGATCGTCTGCATGTGTGGATCCGCTACCTGCTGCCAAACTTCCCTGCATTCTACCTCTGACTCCTGATAATCGAACCCGGACCTGTCTGTATCCTCTTCTGCTCCTCTGCCCCGGTAAACCCGACCTGCCTTCTGCTCTTGACCTGCAAATTCTGCCTAGCCCTTGTCTGTACTGCTGCCCTGATTCCCTCCTGGCCGGACCTCCTTCCTTTTCTGCTGTGTGTGTGTTCTCCCCAGAGACGCCAAAACCATCCGGCTGGTGGACCAGAGGACCATCCCTGCTGCCCTGGAGACACCGCTCCACCACCGAGACACACACACACGCACTCCCTTTTTCCCCTCAACCCCTAAATAAACTGTTTAAACGTGACGCACTTGGGTCCTCGTCTGTCTGTTTCCTGACAGTACGATCTGACCATCATGGACTCAGCACACGTTTCACCTGACATGGACCTCAATGCCCCAGAGCCACCATCTGCCATGCAGCGCCTTGAGCGTGCGGAGGGAGAGGTCCATCGCCTGACGGGTGACATCGCCGCCTTGCTGGAGCTGGGCCGAATGCAACAACAACAGATCCAGCAGCAGCAAGAGCAACTTGCCCAGATAACTGAACTGCTCACCAACCTGACCCCGTCACCAGCCAACCCACCCGCCGGTCCAGCCCCAGCCAGTCCACAGGCCATTCCAGCACCACCCAGCATGCCAGGTGGTCCAGTTCCCATGACGCCTGCTCTCTTCTCCGCTGGTGTCCCGGAACCCAAGATTGGTAGTCCTGAGCGGTTCAATGGCGATCCAACCCAGGTCCGGGCATTCCTTACAAGCTGCCGTCTCCAGTTCTCCCTGCAACCCAGAACCTTTGCCACGGAGGGGGCCAAGGTAGGGTACGCCATCACTCACCTGACGGGTCGAGCTCGACTCTGGGGAACAGCCGAGTTTGAGCGTCAGACTCCAACCTGCACATCCTTTGACCTGTTCGCTGAGGAGATGCTCAAGGTCTTTGACTTGGACTCTTCTTCTGCAGAGGCGTCCCGGGCACTGATGAGCATTCGGCAAGGTAGACGGACCGTTGCTGACTACTCCATCGATTTCCGGACCCTGGCAACACGCAGCACCTGGAACATGGAGGCGTTGGTGGACGCATTCCTTCATAGCCTGGCCGACTATGTAAAGGACGAGCTGGTCTCCCATGAACGACCATCAACCCTTGACGAGGCCATTGCACTGGCTGCCCGAATCGATCGAAGAATCCAGACCCGCCGTCAAGAGAGGGGGCACCAGTACCCTCCAGCTACCAGCACCCGAGGCAGTCGAGCTGCCCGTCTGCCCTCCTTGTCTACTCCTCCAACCCAGTCAGACCAGTCGGAGCCTATGGAGATTGGCCGAGCCTCTCTTTCCCCTGCAGAGCGTCAGCGCCGCATCACATCCAACCTCTGCCTGTACTGTGGGGGGGATGGACACCGAATTGCCACCTGCCCTTTAAAAGCCCAAGCTCACCCGGTGTAGGAGGAATCCGGTTGAACTCTACGTCCACCCAGCCCTCCAATGACCGCAAACCCCTGCTGCAAGTTCGACTCCACCTTCCTGATTCTACACACTCTCTGGCCGCCCTTGTGGACTCTGGCGCTGAAGCCAACATAATGGACTTGGAGCTCGCCCGCCAGTTGAAGCTTGAGAGCCATCGTCTGTCACCTCCTGTTCCTGCTCGGGCGCTGGATGGACACCCTCTCGGCACAGTCACCCATGTCACTGCCCCTGTCTTGATGATGATCTCCGGTAACCATCAGGAGACCATCCAGTTCCACCTGCTCCGCTCCCCAGGCCAACCCCTCATCCTGGGCTACCCATGGCTTCGCCGGCACAACCCTCTCCTTGACTGGACGACCGGGGTGGTTGGGGCATGGGGCAAGGACTGCCACCAGACCTGTCTGCTTGCTGCTACACTACCCCCTCGCTCAGTTCCCGCCAGTCCAGCTCCAGACTTGTCCAACGTTCCCGAATGCTACCTTGAGCTCTGGGAGGTGTTCAACAAGGCCAAGGCCACCTCTCTGCCCCCGCACCGACCATATGACTGTGCTATCAACCTCCTCCCTGGTGCCGCTCCTCCTAAAGGCCGTCTCTACTCGTTATCGTCTCCAGAAAGGAGGTCCATGGAAGAGTACATCAGTGACGCCCTGGCTGCTGGGATAATTCGCCCGTCTTCTTCCCCTGCTGGTGCTGGGTTCTTCTTCGTGGGGAAGAAGGATGGATCCCTTTGTCCATGCATCGATTATCGGGGCCTTAACGACATCACTGTGAAGAACCGATATCCTCTTCCTCTGCTCACCAGCGCCTTCGAGCTGCTCCAGGGAGCCACGGTCTTCACTAAGCTGGATCTCCACAATGCTTACCACCTGGTGCGAATACGGGAGGGGGACGAATGGAAAACAGCGTTCAACACCCCAACTGGTCACTACGAATACCTAGTGATGCCGTTCGGTCTCACCAATGCTCCAGCTGTATTCCAGGCTCTTGTAAACGATGTGCTGCGGGACATGTTAAACAAGTTTGTCTTTGTGTACCTGGATGACATCTTGATTTTTTCCAGATCCTTGTCCGAACATACCCACCATGTCCAGCAAGTCCTTCGCCGCCTTCTGGAGAACTCCCTCTACGTCAAAGCAGAGAAGTGCGAGTTTCATGCCAAAACTGTGGCCTTCCTAGAATACATCGTGGCTGCGGGGCGCATACAGATGGACCCTGCAAAGATTTCAGCAGTGACTTCGTGGCCGGTCCCAGAGAGCCGAAAAAAGCTGCAGCAATTTCTTGGGTTTGCAAACTTTTACAGAAAATTCATCCGGAACTATAGCACCATAGCCAAACCTCTCACCACCCTGACCAGCACCAAGCAGCCCTTTGCCTGGACCCCAGCAGCCAACGAAGCCTTCTTCAATTCAATTCAATTCAATTTTCCTTTATTGTCACATGTGCATATACATACAAAATATATATAGCACAGATGAAATTGCTGTCCTTCTGTGCCCTCAAGGCTCGGTTCACCTCTGCCCCCATCCTCCAGATGCCTGATGTGGACCGACAATTCATTGTAGAGGTGGATGCCTCTGATGTCGGAGTTGGTGCTGTGCTCTCCCAGCGGGCTACGGAGGACAACAAGCTCCATCCTTGTGCATTCTTCTCTCGCCGGCTATCCCCGTCTGAATGCAACTACGACATAGGGAACCGTGAGCTGCTGGCTGTCAAGCTTGCCCTTGAGGAGTGGCGCCACTGGCTGGAGGGGTCCACAGTTCCATTCCTGGTCTGGACTGACCACAAGAATCTGGAATATGTCCGCACTGCCAAGTGTCTAAACCCCAGGCAGTCCCGCTGGGCTCTGTACTTCACTAGATTTAACTTTACCCTATCTTACCGCCCTGGATCACGGAACATCAAGCCAGACGCCCTCTCTCGCCAGTTCCAGAAGACGGACGCTCCCTCCAAGGATCCTGCATGCATTCTGCCCAGTCCCTGTGTTGTAGCAGCCCTGACCTGGGATATCGAAGAGCGCGTGCAGGAGGCTCTACGTAATCAGCCAGGCCCAAGCGCATGCCCCAGCAACCGCCTCTACGTCCCGGAAACCCTGAGGTCCCAAGCTATACAGTGGGGACACGAGTCCCGTCTGGCCTGCCACCCTGGCTCTACTCGCACTTACCAACTGCTTGCCCAGCGGTTCTGGTGGCCTTCGTTAAGGAGGGATGTACGGGAGTTCGTCCAAGCCTGTCTCACCTGCAACCAACATAAGGCTTCCAGCCAGCCTCCAGCTGGATTTCTCCAGCCTCTGCCTGTGCCCAAGCACCCCTGGTCCCACATTGCCCTGGACTTTGTCACAGGTCTGCCCTCTTCTGCTGGTATGAAGGTCATACTCACTGTAGTGGACCGTTTTAGTAAAATGGCACACTTTGTGCCCTGCCTAAGCTCCCGACCGCCAAGGAGACCGCTCAGGTGGTCCTGGAACACGTCTTCCGAATCCATGGGCTGCCCAAGGATGTGGTTTCAGACCGAGGTCCACAATTTTCCTCCAACTTCTGGAAGGAGTTCTGCAATCTCCTGGGAGCCACGGCCAGCCCTAACGTCTGGATTCCACCCTCAATCTAATGGCCAGTCTGAGCGGACGAACCAGGAGTTGGAGAAGGCCCTCCGGTGCATGGTGTCTCGCAACCCCCACTCCAGGGCACAACAGCTAATGTGGGTGGAGTATGCCCACAACTCGCTCACCTGTTCTGCCACTGGTATGTCCCCTTTCCAGTGTGTTTACGGCTATCAGCCACCCCTCTTCTCCAGCAAGGAAGGGGAGGTCACCTGTCCGTCTGCCCTCTCCTTTGCCCGTCGATGCCGCCGTACCTGTTCACGAGCCCGAGCCACACTCCTCAGATCTGTTGCCAGCTACACCACTGGAGCCAACCGTCGAAGGACCCCTGCGCCCACCTACCGCGTTGGCCAAAAGGTGTGGCTATCGGCCAAGGACCTACCGCTCCGGGTGGAGTCGAGGAAGCTGGCACCTCGGTTCCTTGGACCATTCCCCATCGAGAGGGTCATCAGTCCAACTGCCGTCCGGCTCCAGCTGCCAAGGTCCATGAAGGTACACCCCACGTTCCATGTTTCGAAGGTCAAGCCCGTACACGACAGCCCACTGGTTCCAGCAGCACCTCCTCCTCCGCCTCCTCGTTTCGTCGACGGGGGTCTGGTCTACACCGTGCGGCGTGTGCTTAGGTCCAGACGTAGGGGTAGGGGTCTCCAATACCTCGTCGACTGGGAGGGCTATGGGCCTGAAGAAAGATCTTGGGTGCCAGCCAGTCGGATAGTGGACCGGACCATCATAGCTGACTTCCACCGACAGCATCCCGATCAGCCCTCCATCCGCCGGGGCCGTCCGAGGGGGCCTCGCCGCATGACTCGTCCTGCACCTGACCCTGAACCTGTCTTGGTCCCTGATGATGGTGGCTCTCTGGCTCCCTCTGAGGATGGGGCAGAGACTGACCGGTCTGAGGAATTCTGACCCTCCGCCGGCTCCCCCCGCCGCCCGCCCGGTTTGGTGGTTCCTCTTTGGGACTTCTGGGGCCGTCCCTTGGGGGGGAGGTTCTGTCATGGGGTCCCTCTCAGCTCCTGTTAACGAGCCCCACCTACCTTAACTGTTTCACCCTCCACTCTAGCTGATTTGATCCACCTGTCCCCACTCTGCATCCTCACTCACCAACCAGCTGCACCTCATGCACCCCTGATTGACCTGTGTTTAAAAAGCCCTGTTTTTCAGCCTGTCCTTTGTCAGATCGTCTGCACGTGTAGATCCGCTACCTGCTGCCAAACTTCCCTGCATTCTACCTCTGACTCCTGATAAACGAACCCAGACCTGTCTGTATCCTCTTCTGCTCCCCTGCCCCGGTAAACCCGACCTGCGTTCTGCTCTTGACCTGCAAATTCTGCCTAGCCCTTGTCTGTACTGCTGCCCTGATTCCCTCCTGGCCGGACCTCCTTCCTGTTCTGCTGTGTGTGTGTTCTCCCCAGAGATGCCAAAACCATCCGGCTGGTGGACCAGAGGACCATCCCTGCTGCCCTGGAGACACCGCTCCACCACCGAGACACACACACATGCACTCCCTTTTTCCCCTCAACCCCTAAATAAACTGTTTAAACGTGACGCACTTGGGTCCTCGTCTGTCTGTTTCCTGACAGCATGTACTTTTGACGTCATTCCCTGTGAGAATAGTACAACTTGGTCTCAAAGCTTCTCAAGTGCAACAAGTTTTATGAGGACATAAATTCCAGGAAGCCTCTGTACAAGACACAGAAAGACAGTCTGTTTTCTCAACCAATGGAAAAACTCTGTGTCCGGACAGCCCAGTTTGAGTGTGTCACAGGACCTCAGCTCTTTCACACCATTGTCCCAAACGGGCTCACCACACTGTTGCATAACCCGCTGCTGTACCATTATCCTCCTCTCCTTTGCTGGTCCGCGTTCATTCTTTCAGGCATTTGTCGAACATACTATGCACCAAAGCTATTTTTAGAGTTCTAGGGAAGAATAAAAAGGTGTCATATTCTCACGCAGGAGGAACTATGGGTGTGACAAACACTTTGCATATAAGCGAGATGGAGCCTGGTGTCAGCTTATGTAAGAGGCTGCAGAGGTCTACAGACAGGCCATATGTACGTGCTGTTTCTCCTTTTTGTGGTTTAACAGAATGAAAATACTTATTCATGTATGCATAATGATGATGATTATGATGATATTATAATAATAATAATAATAATAATAATAATAAAGAAGCTCAAAATTGCTTTAGAATTTAGTGCATTATTCATTCCATACTTGAAGGTGGTGGCTACTACTCTATTGAAACAGAAAATGTACATTTTTTTCACTTTTACACTGCTACTCTAGCCCCAGCTGCCCTGGTGTAGACTGATGTATTGATGCTGCCGGTCTGTACCATCAGTCCCTCGAATCCTCTCACACACACACACCACATACTGAGACAAGGTGTTGAAGTGTCTTGCCCAAGGACAGAACAGTATGCAATAGGCAAATGGAGTTCAGTCCACCGCTCTAACTAGGCCTGCAAACAGCAAAATAAGCAAAGTACAATATCATAATGCAGAAAAATATATTAATAATATTTTCCCCTCTAGTATAAGGCAAAAGTACCTATGATAAATACTGACCATAAAAAATCGCTGTGTATCAACATATGCCCCCCATGTATGCATTGTCCTCATAAATAATTATGTAATTGTTTATCATCTATGTAACAAATATGAGGAAACTGGCAAACCTTTCTCTCAACTTCTAAGACACTATGTATCATGTTGCCATAGAAACAAATGCAATAATGTAGAGTACAGTGAAGCTAAAAATAGCAGTGAACATAGATCTATTTTAATCCTTCCAGCTATAAAAAGTGTTATTCCGTGACAAAAAAGTACAATTTCAATTATAAATTTTCCAAGAATAATTTTGGCAGTAACGTTAATGAGTTTTTATTTCTTGAATATTAATATGAAAATTTTCTCATATACACACTGCATCATTGGGCAAAATTAAAATAGTTAGACTCCTAACCAGTAATCATAAATATTCGTGACTGCTATATTTGCCAGCCCCAGCTAATCATTCAGTGGAAAATCTTAGTGAATTAGACCAGCCCCTGAGGACAGCGAGGTCCTGTGTGAGCTGTGAATCCAGATATTGCTTTTTCATGTTCACATATAGCGCATTACTGGCACACTGCACCATTTTAGAGGGAAACCCGGTCTAAAAATAGCCATGGCGTGTAGGCGAACAGTGAGCCGAATAGAGCTCAATCCCCAAGGGCATTGGTGCTAAATGACAAAACAATCTATCACTTTACGCTTGTGGAGTTACTGCATGGCTCCCAGCGTGATTCCATAGCATATTTCTGAGTTTATAAATGACTATAGCAATGACGCCCCACTGTTCCAAAGGAGCGCCAATCAAGCAGAAAGTGAATTTGATAATGATAGCTCATCACTCCATTGAGGCTCTGACAAATGACCTTTTCTATGTTTAGTTCCTGGCTGTTGGCCGCTGCCTGGTGAAGCTGTACTGTTTCTAATTTTAGCCTGTTCAATAATGCACACATAAGCACTGCCTCTCTCTCTGCAAATGCGTTGTCAGGATTTAAACCAGCAGAAATAATCACCACTGACTATGGACTGAAAGAAATCTCCAGAAAATGCGTTGATGGTGTCTTTGAACAAATGGCAGCTAAAACAAAAGAGGAACAAGGCGAGCATCCGCACACCCACACGCCAGTTTTCATCTTTTTGTGCTACTTTCTGTCAGGGCTTTGTTTAGTACAGCGTTTTTTCTTTTTTTGTATGTAGAAACCCTAATGCGTCATCTTCCTGGTATTCTGGGGATACCTTACACACCCGATACGGATGTGGGAAAGTGTTGGTGAAATGGTGCATTGAGTCAACTTTTAGTGCTGAGTACCCCAAATGATGCCGTGTGGCAGAGCAGGAATAATGAGGCTGTAATGGGCACTAATGGTTCCAGTCATATTTTAGAATTGAATTATCTCAGATGGTGGTGTAGGGGCTTATTTTATTCTCTTAATGGTAATCTGTTATTTTAAAAGAAATATCCAAACATCTGTTTTAAACCTGATTTGTTTATTATTATTATTATTAGGGGCTGGATTACAAACTTGAAACTAATTAACCAATGCCACTAATTTTTGAAGCTATCTCAAGAATATAATAAATCTGTACAGTTAAGATGTTGCTTTTTTTTCTGTACCAATACATGAATCCATAAACCTGGTCAAAACATCTGCATTTGGAGTGTTCAAATTCTGTCATGTCTAAACAGATTTTCTTTGTAAAATTTCCGTTCTTTAGAATAGATTTTGAAATAGTATTGTTACCACTGGAACACAGGGATTGTAATGTCACGTGGACCTATTGTCTGTGCCATCCACTGAAGAAACCTATTCTGTAAATAGCAGCACTTATAAGGACGCCCCGGTCTCTTTGTGATACTGAGATCCCCATTAGTGTGTTACTAGGGAGAAAGAGACTGGTGCTGTTGCTACGGTAACGCTGGTCAATAACACAGATCGCTGAATCCACCGGGGCTTTGGAGGTGATTTTCTGTTTCATCTGTTTAAAGGGCAGCAGTCAACACTTCAGGACACACTTAGCTTTGTGTTGGTTTGTCAAATGTACCTGCTGATAATTCTTCATACAAACTGAGCTTTGAATGTGACAGACTTGATCTCAGCTGATCAAAAGGGGGCTTCACAGAGAGGCAAGGCAGAAAACAGAATACAAGGGAAATCAGTGTTACAAGTGGTGCTGTCCCAATATTAAAATATTACTAAAGAATAAGGCTCATTACTTAATACAAGTGCCAATACCACAATACCAACTATTTATAAGAATACACACTTCTTCAATACCTGATGAAGAGTCTGGTTACCAGTAGATCTCCCTGTTTTCAGATGGCCGCGATTGAGAGGTGGGTTAGCCAATCAGGGGCAGGCATTGTCCGTTGTATCAGAAAAAAATAAAGTAAACAAATCTCACAGGGAATGGACAAACAACCCAGATTTCTGCAGAATTTATGAGCGAGGCGCTAGTCTCTTAATCTAGTGAGATAAATTGAAGCTCCTTCGTTTCACTTGGGTGACCTTTGACCGGGTTTGCACAACGGATGATGCGGGGACCAGACTGATATCTGTTTGTTTAAAAATACAGAGATATCATCTGGATTTGTCAGGCAATGTATCAATGCTGTACTTGTACACATGTTTTTCTCTACTGTTTTTTGTATTAATTATTTGCCTACAATTACTTTTGACAACCCATTTCAAGTAAGAGTACATCTCACAATAACATTCTACTGCATTACAGATGTAACAAAATATCCGCTAACCCTAAACGACAAACCCAAGACATGAAATTTAAATTCACTAGAGATCTCGGGTATTGAAAATGTGTACCACAAACAAACCTCGCTTTACGTCTATCTTTTGGACATCAAAAGTCAGCAAGCCTCATGTATGCCAGGAAAAAAAATATCCTAGAATAGATAGATCACAATAAATCCAATAATTTTAGAAGCATTCCCATATTCACAATAAGAATTCCCCTATTTTATTGTGACCACTTCAAATGGGCCCTTGTGAAATCCCTATCGCCCAATTATCTTTCTTCTGTGTAGTGAAGAGTAAAATCTGCAAATAGAAATCATGGTTTATTTTAGTTGCGTGTATTTTTACATTTCTCATATTTAAATACACTAGAGACCATCACCAAGTGATTACTCACAGTATTCTTGGATGTCTAGTCACATGGGCTAATTAACACTGACCTATATGACAGTGAGTCATTACACACAATGTTAAGAGTGTTAAAAATAGCACCAGCCGTAAATTACAGTAAACATTTTTGTTACCCAAGGCTGCAAAATACATATGTTGATTTAAAGAGGGGTAATAAAATGAACAAATCTGTAAGCAGAAAACACAATGTAAGATTTCCTGTTGGAGGCCTATAATACCAGATCTCTAAGTTCTTAATTGTTCATTGCAGTAGCTCAGTTGGACACATAAATTGTAATAAGATTAATTACTTGATTGATCTGTCATGATCTGTATCATGTTATTGGCACGTGTCCAGTTGTGAGTATGACCTAACTTTGAAGCTGTCCAAGGACACAACTATAAAGTGTCCAGTGCAGTGTTGGGATGAAGGAGCAGGGGGGACCTGCTGTGATGTGGCATTCTGCCCTTCAGAGGTGGACTCGGGGACGACCCGTGCACCTGCATTTATTATTCATTCTAAGTCCAGTTCACACAAGAGACACTTTGGCTTTGGGAGTCCTTTAGAGTGCTTTGAACAGGAGGCTACTGTACAGACATAAAATAAATGTTACTGAGGGTTGTAAAGGGGTAGAGGAAGTGGAGGTGTGCTAGGACTTTTTGTAAACAAGCAGCAAGGACAAATAACACTGATTTAAATCTCTCTGAACATTATGTGCTGATGAATAGTTGAACAGCACTATGTATTTATTTCTTGCTTTGCTTCAGTCACTGGTGTTTTTATTTATTTTTGTGAGTACATTATCTGTTTGTCTCGATGGAGATAGATAAGTGTAATGCCATACGTTACTGACATAGTTATCCAGTCAAAGCAATAACATCTCCATGGAAACAAGCAGGTGGTAGACCCTCCAACAGAAAAGTTACATCATTTACCTTTAAGATTAGTTATATATCATCTGTCTTTTTTGCTATCTTTTGTTACATATTTACAATTTATTATTACCATTTATATTTTTTTACTCTTTCTTATTTTATTATATTGTGATGTGAGCTACTGTGTCCAAATAATTTCCCTTGTAGACCAATAAAGTTTGTCTATATTCATACCAGTGGAAGAAGTAATTAAAGGTAGTTTTAAAACAGTGTTACAATGTACTTTGTGCTACTTTGTATTAGTTACACAATAGCTTATCTATATTTTAGACTAAATTATAGTGGTTAGATGGATAAATAGATGGTTAGATAATGTCTGTAAGGCTGAGTGTCACTTTGACATAAGTTACATCATTTCAAGTTGTTCCCCCCACTGAGCCTAATACTTTACAATTAAATGAGGTTTTTGTAGCCAACAATACTGCATTGTTAAAGTAGCCTAAAATTGACTTTACATCTGCCCAGTATAAATGGAAAAAACGTAGGCTCATCTTATTTTAGGCTGTAAATAAGTCTTTCTCAGCTTCAAGGCGGCGCTGCCATGGTAACCTCATTAAAGTGGCAATAAGTGACAAGACGGAAGAAATGTGTGGGATGGTAATGTCTCCACAGGGAAGGAACAATATTAGAAAAGCAATACTTGTAGCTTATTTGGATCATAATTGAGCAAATGTACATTGGGCTTTGATATAATTTATATATAAAATGTAGACTGGCTGGTTAGTCAAAGCTAAATGTCTAAGTAATGCTGCAAATGCTAAAAATTATTGTTAGCACAAAATTAAAATCACGATTGTTTCAAAAATGACTCACTTGAAAATAAAACTCTGGAGAAAGTACAGACCCAATAGAGTCATGTTTGTAATGCTTATGTTATAAAGCATGTGCAGATTATGATTACCGTACATATTTGTAATTGAATGAAGTAATTATTTACATTTTAATTAGCAATTTTAATTAGATTACCTGCCCTACTATATGCTATTTCAAGCTAAGTGTGTCCTACTATATGCTATATGTGTATAAGCTACATTTTGCACTGGGGTGGTTTCATAATTATCATTTGATCTATGCTTTATGCTTCTGTTCTTACAAGATACTCTCTTTGCCATAGTGGCTCAGGTATTTACCAAAATGGCTGAAATCCTGAGAAAGCGTGACTTGCAGCCTAATGCAGAGCTCTTACCTCACAGTCATGTGAGCGAGTGTGCTAGTAGCCCAGTGTAGACAGAGCAGCAGAGAGGCGGGCAGGGGCTGGGGATGCCTCTCTAGCTCCGCCCACTGTTCATTATGTATGCAGTAACCAGGGAGACTAGGGCAACCCATCCTCACGACCCGCTACAAAAGCTCCCGGAGCGCAGAACTCGTAGTAAAAAGCCAGAGCAGCGGCAGAGAGAGGAGCTAGGAGCAGGGGACTGTTTCTTCTGTAATGCCTTTACAGCGAGGACGTGCCTTAAAACAGAAGAGATTAGTTCTTTGCTAAAACTATCCAGATGTGGGGAGTGCCTCTGCCCAAGTATCACAGCCGCGCTTTGGATGCGAGGTGGAGACATAGGAGATTCCTTTGCCGGACGCGTACAATTAGGAGAAAAGTGCTATAGAAGAAGTGGGGCCTCCAAGAGTCCAAAATGGTTCAAAATGTGGTTCTGGTGTTTCTCCGCAGGCGGCTGAGCCAGAGACCAAATGTGGAGGAGCTGGAGAGTCGGAACATCCTCAAACGTGAGTAATAACAGATTCTGCTAACTCACGTTTTACTGATATTGAAACAGTAGAAGTGTATTAAGTATGGAGTTTAAATTCTGCTACTTTGCCTTTACTATGGTTGCTAATATGATGCATAATTCAAAAGCTGGAGTATGCATGAGTGCACTGTTCACTGCATTGAGGTGAACTATGGGACATTAAAATTATATGACAGTTGTTTTGAGACCTACATATCCTTAAACCCATATGAATCCACACTCTACTAAACTGGATTTAACTTGTTAGTAGATATAGGCACAGTGGAAATGTAATGTTGTATAGTTGAATTTTTGATTTTCACACATTGTTCTTGTGATTTCAGAGAGGAATGACCAGACAGAACAAGAGGAGAGACGGGAGATTAAACAGAGACTAAACAGAAAGGTAATACCAACTTGATACCATTTTTAAAAATAACTATTATAATACTACTATAATACTATCTTATAAAAATGTGACAAATCATATGGTGAATGTTTACACTAATTGATTTCATTTTTTTCTGCAGTTAAACCAGCGGCCGACAGTGGACGAACTGCGAGACAGAAAGATTTTAATCCGTTTTAGTGACTATGTGGAAGTGGCCAAAGCTCAGGACTATGACCGGAGAGCAGACAAGCCTTGGACCCGGCTCTCAGCAGCAGATAAGGTCAGTCTCTACCCAATATTACTGATCCTGTATGAAGCTGTTAAGTAGGATTTACAGATCCAGTGTATGAGGAAGAAATATGAAGGATGACTAAGGCCTCAGGGAGAATTTGGACTTTTGAACCCAACTGTACTTTTATTTGCTAAATCCACAAATTAAGCCTCAAACTTATCACCCATAAACTATGATCTTCACTTCACTGTGTTTTGTTTTGTGTTGTATCATTCACCAAATCTCTGCTCCTCTTTTCTGCAGGCGGCAATCAGAAAAGAGCTGAATGAATTCAAAAGCACGGAGATGGAAGTGCACGCGTCCAGCAAACATCTAACCAGGTCAGTGGACTGGACAGCAGTGTTTGTGTCCAGTGGCATGTTTGCATGATCTATTCTTGGCTACACTGAGTTATTTTTAGCTCCTTCTAGTCTGAGAGCAGCGTGTAGCTAAAGATAGATGATGGGGGAGGTAAAGGATGTCCTTATGAGATCTCCTTCAGCTAAGCAAAGAACGATGATAAAATGATGGTAGTGTCCTTGGCTAAGCCTGAGCGGTAGCAAGAGGTCCACAATGACATGGAACAATGATCAAGAGCACATGAGAAAAGCAGCTCTTAATGTTATGAGCACAGTTCTATAAATAGAACAACCGCTGAATATCGGAGGTTATAACTGTGTGCTGTGAAGGGTATGCTGCATTTACAACGTGCTCATATATTTGTATTTTTCTGTTGCAGGTTCCACCGACCGTGAATGCAGGGCTTTCTTCTGTGAAGAAATGCAGGTCTTAGAGGTTTTCTGAGGCTGTGGAAAGCTGCTCAGAGCTGACAGTTCAAAGAGCCTGGAGCCTCCTTGTCTTCAGTATCTTTAGCATTCCTCTAGTGCCCTTAGCCGCTGTACCATAAGGAGGCAGGGTCTGAGGAAGAGGAGGGTTTGTGGCAGAGTGTCCTGGAGACCACTTAAAGCTGCCACTCAATGGACTGAAAGAGCCTCTGCCTCTGTGGTGGAGGGATACAGTGTTGTCAGTGTTGTTCATTTTGTACTATTTCATGGACTCCTTTGACGAGGCGGCGTGTAGTCGACGAAGTTGTGCATGTGACCAGCTTCACTTTTCTTACCTGAATAATGTGTCACTGGGACTGTGAGGACTGTGCAGTCTGAAGGGGACAGGGTTTGATATGAACTGTACATACAGTATGTCAATGAATGGACAAGTCAATGTCCTCACTGAAAAGAGAATACCTTTGTAAGCACCACTTGTCTTCAAAATACAAGATCTTTTGTAAGAATTGTGTCTCTTTCTTAAAACTCTTAATTCAAATGCAAACAGACAGAGTAAATACTATTACAGATTTAATTTATTAGCTGTTTTATAACATATTTGCATAAATATATGAACAAATTGTATTCAAGTCACAGAACAGGCCATTAGCAGTCCTCACTTTTACTTACAGTAACATGCATTTGTTCTATTATCAAGATAACACGTCAGAAACCAGAGCAACCAAAATATGTAATAAAATCCAAACATTAAAACATGAAAGATTGTGTGAATAAAAATACCAGATAATTATTTTAAAATTAAAACTGCACAGCTGAGGCAGACCATCAGGTGTGTCATTTCGAGGACATGGCCTTGGTAAAGCTTGGAGAGGTGTCGCGCTCAAAGGGATTTCTCACTTTAAAACCGGGTTGCATCAGGAAAAAACAGGGCATGCAGACCTCTCTTGATGTTCTGTATCTCTCCCTCGTGCTGTACACAGGAAACAGAAACAGTGTAAAAGATAAAGGCTCAGAAAATTACAAAAGGTAATGTAATTGTTTACTAACTATAACACAATAATAATGTATTACAAAACCAAATATATGTAAGTAGGATCAATACAGTACAATACAGTGGGATCTTTAAAACTGTACAACTGCAAAACTAGACTTAGTAGACGAAGGATTTTTACACCTTTTTGGTGTCACACTGAGTACTCCATAATGTGCACTGGGGATCCTTAATCATAGTAATCTGTTCACTAGGAAATAATTTATTGCTATTAATACACTTTTATTATTATTGCTTTATATTACTACAAATTCTTTATAAACCTATTTTAAATGTGATCCTTCTGGTCCGTGAACCTCTGGTTGGAAATCACTGCTTTAAAGTATAATTTAGGAAGTGCAATTTCTTGACAATTATGACGACGATCAACCTGCTAAATGTGATTCATTCATTAGTGGGTCATTAAAAACCTTATGGCCCAAGCCACATCTAAAATTGTATTCTAAGGTGATAAAAAATGGAGCTGAAATAGAAACAGATGTATAAAAGATCCTTTGGCATTGTAAAAGATACCATTTCAGTGAGCAGTCTGTCCTGAGCTGACTTCATGTCTTTCCTTATGAGACACATCTGAAAACACACAGAGCGGTGACAATGCAGAACCCAGGCTCCAGTTGAACAGAGCTCACACATAATATTAAAGTATTAGATAAGAATCATGTGCTATGGCTCAAGAGCTGCAAGATGAATTGAAATTGAGTTGAAATTGCAATTTGAACAGACGCAATTAGGAAATCAAAAAGGCTGTAAGTTTTAAGTACTACAATTTCTTCCATAAACAAAAATCGTATTCTACATAAAAATCTGTACCTTTGTTCTACAATGTGATTAGTATTAGAAAAGTATTAGTCTAGTCAGTTCCTATTTCAGTATTTTTGTTTGTTTAAAATGCGAACCGACTCTTACTATTAAAACATGAATTAAAAAATGAATTACATAAACCTAATTGTAATGCCAGAAAATGTCAGAATAATTCAAAACAAGTAAAAAAAAAAAAAAAGTAATATTTTTGTTCATCCTTAAAGGGGAAGCATCACAGCAGAGGTGTTGATGTCACTTGGTATTTATAATGACTCAGTTTTTGAGTGCATGTCTCAGGAGCTGATTATGAGACTATTATTACCATGTAGGCAACATGTTTATAAGAGGCTGTAAGTGTGAAGCGCTCAGACCTGGGATGTGAAAACTCGCTCCTCGTACTCCAGGCTGTGGCACACGCTGTCCTGCAGTGTTTTTCTCAGAACGTCGTCTCTGAAAAGAACAAACAAAAAGCAAGATCACTATGCAAGCTCCAAGTGGAAATGCATTCTTTGTACAAGGTTAAAAAGAAGAGATCAAGTGAAGTTAGAGTCGCACAACAAACATATTACAGTGACACCAAATACAAGGAAAATCTGAGGACAGTAAGTAGTGCAGTGTATATTTCTCCACTGCATTTATTTCTGCATTGAGAAATACATGATGTAACTGTTTATAGGTCTGTCACAATAACACATTTTGTAGTATAATATATTGCTACAGAAAAATATCACAACATTGAAATCATTTAAATTACTGAGGCAATAACCCTAAAGCAGGATAATCCCAGTCAACCTTTTTTCTTAAGTAACCACATTTTAATATGTGGCCAGTAATAAATAGCCCAATAAAACACTTAAGTAGTTAGTTCTAGTGTCTATAATGTGTCCTAAAAGTTAATTATTCAACCAACTGCAGCTCAAATATTATCATACAAGCCTAATACTACAACAAATACACTACTAGTGTTAAGCAAAGCTACATGAGTGTGAAAAAATATTGTTTATACTTGTACTTATTGTTCATATACAGAAGTCAATATAGTAATTATCATACTTGGCCTAATTGTTCAGTCCTAATTCAAAAATCCACAAGATAAAAATGACTTTTCTTGTTTTCACACTTCTGGACTTTCACACACCCGTCAGAAGCATGTGTGCAAGTGAACAACATGATACAAAGGCTAAGAAACTTCACTGAGGTCCAACTTTACATAAGCAGCAGATAAACCAGACAAATGTGAAGACACAAACAGTGATAGAGGAGCTGACAGGACAATACTGAACAGATGAACAGACTTGTGACTCACAGTCCATGAATCAGCGCTCAAATCTAGAGGGAAAAGCTACAGTCCTTCAGCACTTATGATCTCGGGAGGTTATATATTTTTTATTATTTCTAGTTCTTCTCATTAAATTATATGGGAGTGTTCAATGGGTAACAATAATTTATTATTTCTTGATTAGACATTCACATAACTGTTATTCAACAAGTAGCATCAAAAAGAAAATCTGACTAATACAAAACTTTATTTCTACTTTAGCATAGGTATGTGTTTTTTTGGATCATCTATATCCAGCTGAGTCTCAAGCCAAATTCATATTAAAATCCTAAAAAACTGAGAGTAAAGGTACACTATGTAACTTTTCTGGAGGTGGGTACGACACACACACACACACACACACAGACATGCATATATATATATATATATATTAGTGCTGTCAATCGATTAAAATATTTAATCACGATTAATCTCATGAATGTCATAGTTAAGTCACAATTAATCACAAATTAATTGCACATTTTTTTGGCCCTTGAATCATCATTTTAATACTCTTTTGTTTTTTGTGCTCTGCAACAGTGTGAGTGAAGTGTCTCTTCTGTCTTCAGTCAAATAATGGGTGAAATAACGTGCTCATTACTGAGGGTGCGTCTGCTGTACTTGGGGTGCACTCACGCTGGGACTTTTGGTCTGTGCTGTGCTCGATTGCCTGAGGTTCTGTGGACCGCGTTAGCACCTGCCGGGCTGCGGCCAGGGCGTTGTCGCACGGTTGTTTGCGTGTTGCGTGGTGGAGCTGGCAGTTTTGGTCCAGCGGCATGTGGTGTCTAGTGTGTGTCTATTGTGTGGTGGGTTGGTGTGGGTTCTGCTGTGGTGTGTGCTCCTCTGTGGGTTTGTGTTGCTGTCCGTGGTCCTTGTCGTGGATTCACCATATGTTTTGAAGCAGACTTTGTTTGGTATTTTCCTCGTGGAGGTGGCATTGGCGTGCACGCAGGTGTGCCGTGCTTTGGCCCACCTCCTACAACTGGGACTTCTCAGTGTCGTACAAATTGTTTTCTTTCCTGTTTACAGCCAGATCCTGTAATTTTTCTAACGTTACAGCAGTGGCCACAGCAAAACTAGTCCACTGGGTCACAAAGAGCGTTAATCTTGCAATAAAAAAAATAACGCCGTTAAAATTGTTTTAATATACATATACACACACAAACACACACACACACACACATATATATATCAGCATTACAGGCAAATAAGTAATGTTGCTATGGAGACAAGCAGGTGGTGGCCCCTCCCATCAGAAAAGTTACATAATGTACCTTTAAGTCGAAGTTAACATCAAAGAACGTCATATAAATGGCCATATACTACCCTTACAAACTTGTCTTAGGGGGCTCGTGAACATTTCTGAAGTAAAATTGTATTTAAAAAACAAAAGAAAAAAAGATGTGGAGCATATATTTGATGTGCTATGGACTGAAATACTTAATGATCTGTAGTGGGAATACTAACACTAACTACTAAAATGAATATCCTGTTAATTTCCCTGTCATAAGAATAAGTGTGAGCCACATCCTCCCCCATAACAGCTAACAGCGGATGTTAAACTCTTTTGATGAGGACCCTGAGAGAGAAGTAGATTTTCCGCCAAATTGTTTGAATCCATGTTTTACAAGAGTTCTATTCATGCTTCGACAGAGTCTGAGTTCACTGCCAGTGGGACCTACGCAGACACTGTGCTCCAACAGACTGAACCACATCCAAGTTTACCTTCTTTTCTCTTGTTTCTGCAAAGAGCGGAAGGCCACAGTCTGTTTGTTCCAGTGCATCTGAAAATGGAGATCATGGTCAAATACAGTTTCCAGAAGATGATATGAACAAATGAGCATAAACAAAGAAACGGCTGTAACTTTAGCTTTAACTGTAGTAAAGCCTGACCTGACTTGAGTGGTCTCACAGTAGTATTTTATTATCCTTTTGCTGACAAACAAGTCAATTTAAAGTCAAAGTCCAATCATGTTACCAATCACTGTTAATTAAGAAAAAGGCAGATCCAATTTATTATGAATCCTGAATTCCAAATGTAAATTTTACCATGACAAAATATATTGTACCGTATTTTCCGGACTATTGAGCGCACCGGTATATAAGCCGCACCCACGCTATTTTAAAAAAAATTAAGAAAAAAGTTGTACAAGCCGCAACCGGGCTATAAGCCGCTGATATCTATGTTGAAAAATTTGACATTTACTGCATATACAGAACGATTTTGTACTGTAAATGTACATTTATGTACCTGAACAGATTCTTGCCGAACAGTGCCTTTTAACACGGCAGCAACTGTGCTGATTAAAACGAGGTCAAAAACAGAAAAGAACCGGTAATTCATTAGCTTCATTTCTCCTGAGCAGTGAAACCACAAGTCACTTTAATCATGTCCGTTGACGCCGAGCTTACGTGCAGCAGCACAGTAGAGGTCTGCGGGACACAATCCCGCTCCCGCTCGCTCCCGCAGTCTTCAGTACCGCTACCGCCGTGCGGTTGCGCTCCCGCCCGCAATAAGCTTTCAGAATGTTCTTTCAAAATGTTCTTTCAGATGCACTTATTACATCCATGGTCCCGCGCCGCACTGTTTTGTGTTGGGTCCCAGGGTCCCGCGGGTGCAGGGCTCTACTGCAGTTTCCTTCCTGGAGCAAGATCGATGCCTTCAACTTAAAACTTGCATCATACAAACTCCTTCGTGTGCTTTTCATGATGAAGGGGTGAGGATTTGAAAATAATTACCAGTTAGTAATTTGTCTTGCGTGTTATATCTGCTAAATAAAAAGTAGCATATTCTTCTCCATCTATCTTGTTTTTGAAATTCCGGTTAGAGCGCCCCTAGCAGTGGAAAAAAAAATCTAAATTTAGCCGCTCTGCACTAAAAGCCGCATGGTTCAAAGCCTGGGAAAAAAGAAGCGGCTTATAGTCCAGAAAATACGGTAATCCACACCAGTCTATGTATAGGCTGAATCTATAATCTACTTTTCCACGTCTGTCCCGGTGACAACAGTGAAAATCTTATTTTGCTGTAATTCACATCATCTAATTGACTTCCATTCCGCTAGTAAATGTGAAGATAAAATAACAAATTAAAAATGTGTTTAAATTTTGATTTTTCTTTTGCTTCTGAAAATCTGACAAATATTATTTTTTAGTTCTTACAATTATCCATCCATCCATCCATCTTCTCCCGCTTAATCCGGCTGGGTCGCGGGGGCAGTTTACTGCCCAATCCTCATAGCACCTGACCCCCCCTATGAATCCCTCTGCAGGTGGTGAGCCCACAGGAGGGTGGACAACATGGTCCTTGATGTTAGTTCATAGGGGTGACTCTTACAATTATATTGTTACCCAAATAATACTGATTACTGATTACCAAATATTGGTAATCAAATAATCCTGAAATCCCTGTTATGCAAGTCTCCCATATGTGTGCTTATGTGTGCTGTGTGTTTAGACTGTACGATGTGTGTGAGTCAGTGTGTGAGTCAGTGTCAGACGAAGGACCCACAGTGAGGTCGTTCTCCATGTTTTTCACCACAGTGTCGTTCTGCTCCAGTTTATGGATCTCCTCCAAAAGAACCCTCTGAACCTGCTCCAGCCCCTGAGCCCTAAAAACAGACAGGGACATCACAGCAAAGAAGGAGCAGAGACAAACACCAACAACTGTTAAATATTGACTGGGACAAACCTGTGCTTGGCAACCTCAGAATTGATTGTCAAAATGTGCTGCTGGAAAGTCTTCAAAGAGTGTTTGTTGTAAACCTCCACCATCTTGAATCGACTCTGAAGAAAACACATGTGAAAACAAGAACAACTGAATCAAAGAGCTGAGACTAGTGCAAAACATCTAATTTATGAATAAAAACTTTTTAAACACTTTCTATTTGTATCTGCAAGTAAACTGTGTGAATCCAACACAAGTCAGCAAATCATCAAAGGTCCATAGCTGGTGGTATACGCACTGACTGGTCATTTTTACGGAATAAATTGTATTACATCATTACATTCATAGTGAATAAGAACCACAAATACACGGTAACTGAATTTTACATTTGCAGTCTACATTAATATGTTCCCTGGTGCTCACTTGCATTCACAGCGTTGCTTCCCAGAGTACGAGCCCAGTGCCCTACCTTAAACTTCTGCTGAAGTTTGCAGGAGAACTCTTGGCACATGTCTTGTGGGTTGAGTCTGGGTGTGTCCAAATCCTCATCCATGTCTCTGTCCTCCACATCTGTGTCCCAGTGTCCACTGACCACTGTGCGGAAGGAGGGCAGAACCTGGCTCACACCGTGCTCAGCTGAAACTAGAGCACAACAAGACACAGCTTTGGTCAAAAATGTTTCATCAACAATCTCAACAATGAGTATTTAAGCCTGAGTTTGTTTACCTGTGTCTTCATGAATGTATGTCTCGATTTTATTTTTAACACTGATGTTTTCCTCTGCTAACTTCTTCTTTGCAGCTTTAGGTCTGCTCACTCTGCTGGTCTCCTCTACGGCGCTTTTTTCTTTCCAGCTCTCTGCCACATCTAGAGCTTTACATGCTGGAAAAGTGAAAATATATATTATTTGATGTGTATTGATTATGTTATGATAACGATGATGGTTGAAGAGGCAATGTACTATTAAAAACCAAAACAAAAAAGAATACTTAAATAATTACAACAATACTGTAGTTTAAGATGCACTATGCCACTATTTTTTTTCTTGTCCCTTATGAAGATGTTATTGCTTTGCCTGGAATGTTCCACAGTATGGAATTAAAATGACCCACTACAATTACTTAATTTCATTGCGCCCCCCCCCCCGCGTTGGTCTGTGTCACCTGTTTATGTCCTTGGAGATAGATACATTTGATGTCATATGGTGGAACTTCCAGGCTAAACTAAACAGCTTCATGGAGTAAGCAGGTGATGGACCCTCAACCAGAAACATTACATATAAAAGCTTTAAGGAACTTCACCTGATAACAGTGGAGTGAATGGGAAACTAGGTGAAAATAAGGTAATAAAAAGGTAATAATAAAGACCAGATTTGAAGAGTTTCCTGGGTTTCATTCGATGAGAGTGCTGAGTTCTCATTTTGGTTTTCTTCATCTGTTCTTTAACTTCCTCATCTGAGTTAATGGACGAGGAGTATGACTTGTGTCTCTTACGACTTGGACCTGTGGCATAAAGAGCTATGTTTAGCAACTGCATAAGCCACTGTTTAAAAGAATTAAGTTTATTTATAAGTATTACCTGACACCACAACCTCCAAAGAGGTGAGGCTTTCATCCATTAGTTGTGTTTTCTGAAGTTACACATTTTATTCATTAAGACAAATATTCAGTTGAAGGAGAAACATGCTGAGTTACATTTATGAATTGATAAAAACAAACACATTTTGGGAATAAGACTAACAGAGTCGTCACATGTGTATGTATTATTAGAAGCTTGTTTGTTGTAAATTGCTTTCCATTACTGTTTAGTAAACCGTTGTGCTGTGTTGTAAACGGGGTTTTATTTTTAAGGTGAAATCTGTCTTGCAATCATGTTCTTTCAAAATCATCAAACCTGTTAATTGCTTTGTTCTCTTCTTTTACAACAGTGAATTTGCAAATTTTATAAATCATGTTAATTGATCTAGTTACAATGTATTATCGTAAAAGTGATAATTATCCAACATACCTATGTCCTATATGAGCAGTACTGGTTTTGTTCTTTTTTCATTTATTTATTAGCACTACACTTATTATAACGCTCCTACCTCATTAACTGCAAACTTTGTAATTAGATTTTATTAAACTCTGACCTAAAGTTGTCTTCTTTTACCACAGTGAATTTACTGGTGGTGTAAATTAGTCTAGTTACAGTTTAAAGTAATTACTATCCAACATACCTCTGCCCTCAAAGTGACACCGGCTTTCTCCATAACTTTGCCTGTAACCGATGACTTACTGGACTGACCATTTAGAGAGACCTCAGAGACAGGAGACATTTTAGTCAAGCTGTGCTGAGAGCCTCTGCTGCTGTTCACCTCTGGGAGCGGGGAGGGGGGCAGAGAGGGGTGCATTAAGGGGGGCATAGAGGGCAGTGTGGCCTGGTCCTGGTTGACCAGAGTGGATGTCATTAAGGGCCTCGACAGAGACAGAGGAGACTGAGAAGACACATCCGCCTGCACCAGACTCTAAAAACATAAGACAGAAAAATGGGGTATGAAGGGTTTGTTAAGTAATGGCCACACATTAGGGAAATAATTACTATTGTGTACAAGTATTAGTAATAGTGAATGATAAAAGGGTAAAAGCTTTACACAATGCAATATTAGGCTTTGTTGGAAAAAAATGGAGATATTAGCAGCTGCGTCTGACTTATGTAGGTCATTTCACTCAATCAAAATCAACTTTTTGCTTTTCTCAGAGAATGCCTTAAATACATAATTACAGCTTAGCAGCAGGATCAAGTCATTCTCCAAAACTTTCTTGAAATCTAGTCAGGTGTGGGAATTTTGACCAGTTCTGTTTGGGTCATGGGCCTGTACTCAGTTTCCAGGTTACTGCTCTGAAGGCTTCAGTCATCCATTGATTCACAGCTCATTCTTGTTGCCATTCGCACTGTGCTGTCAGACGTCATACATTCCACTTGGTAGAAATCTATGTTTTTATCTGGCACATGTTAGGAACCAAGGTAATAGTTGACAATATACCACACAGAGAATGAGTAACAAAAAAAATGCACAAATAAAATATAAGGATAGTATCTGTTCGCATCTACTATAGTATCTATCTCATTTGTCTTTCTAGTATCTGCTTAGAGATTTAATATCATATCACCAGCTTTCTACAGTCATACATATGAATGTGACATGTGAATGTGGCATTATGGACAGTAATTATGGACAGAATGCCAGAGAAAGTCCGGTTTGGGGACCACAGGATCTCATCTCTGCTATTTGTGGATGATGCTGTCCTGTTAGCTTCATTGAACTAGGACCTGCAGCACTGGGGCGGTTTGCAGCTGATTGTGAAGCGGCTGGGATGAGGATCAGCTGTTCCAAATCCGAGGCCATGGTTCTCGACTGGAAAAAGGTGGATTGCTCTCTCCAGGTGGGTGGGGAGTCTCTGCCTCAAGTGGAGGAGTTCAAGTATCTCGGGGTCTTGTTCACGAGTGAGGGGAGGACAGGGAGGATTGACAGGTGCAGCGTCGGCAGTGATGCGGTTGCTGTATTGTGACCATTGTGGTGAAGAGGGAGCTGAGCCAAAAGGCAAAGCGCTCAATCTACGTTCCTTCCCTCACCTATGGTCATGAGGTCTGGGTAGTGACCGAAAGGACAAGATCGCGGATACAAGCGGTCAAAATCAATTTCCTCCGCAGAGTGGCTGGGCGCTCCCTTAGAGATAGGGTGAGGAGCTCAGTCACACAAGAGGAGCTTGAAGTAGAGTCACTGCTCCTCCACGTTGAGAGGAGCCAGCTGAGGTAGCTCAGGCATCTGGTCTGGATGCCTCCTGGACGCCTCCCTCGGGAGGTGTTCTGGGCATGTCCCACCGGAAGAGGCCCCGGGGAAGACCCAGGACACACTGGAGGGACTATGTCTCTCGGCGACCTGGGAACACCTCAGGATCCCTCCAGAGGAGCTGGAGGAAGTCTAGGAGTCCCTGCTTAGACTGCTGCCCCTGTGACCCGGCCCCAGATAAGTGGAACATGTTGTAAACTCAGGATCTTAACAATATAGAATCTGTTATTATTGCGAGGCTTTAACTAATGTCACAATACTGGTATTCTATATATATATATATATATATATATATATATATATATATATATATATATAGTAAAATTTCTCCTATTCATGAGAAGGACCACAGTGATAATGTAATCTAAAGTGTGTAGTTTTACCTGTACTGCATTGCTTTGAATGGCTCCACAGGCTTTGCTTTGGCCATTGTGACTGAGTGAGGCGAGTGAGGTCATGGACTTGTTGGACTGTATCCCTGAGGTGCTCTTCTTCTCTGCATTGTAGAAAGAGGGCGTTGTAAGCGGTTCTGTGCTGGTGACTGTAGAGTGTAGTTTGGGCAGCAACAGGGTGGGCATGAGGGCAGACGGGGCATACGGGTTTGGGGACATGATGAGAGGGGACCCTTGCAGGCTCAGAACTGGGGAACAGGGCACATCGAAGCTCGGGCCCGACCGCTCTGCAGCTGCAACAAATGAAAATAAACACAGATGCTCAAACAGCTGGTGGACACAGGGGTCAATATATACATGATACACGTCCAGTTTAAAGGTGAAAGGTGAACACAGCCATTTAGGTAACAAGAAACCCAGTTTCTTCTGAAACCTAATTCTGTTTATAGAATAATAGTACCATAAGGCTAATTTAGAAACCTAAAAGTAATATGGCTAGTTCCACTCCTCTGAACGCCTCTCAATATAATTTTTTTATGGGCATCACAATGCAAGCATCTTCTCATTTTTATATGAAAAATATTGTCAGCAATAAATCTATTTGAATATTCAGCAAATTTGAAACACAGATCATCAGTAATTATAAGTTGATTCTCCCATTTATATTGTGGACAATAAAAATACTGAGTTTGATCTAGCAGTGATTTGTGTGACTGGCTTTACATCTCATCCTCTCGATAAAAGAAGGGGGTGGGGACAGGACCTGGCGCTGGGCCCAGGACTCCTTTAATGTCCCACTCTGTTCTTTCAATGGTGCTCTGTTCTTCTGGGTCGAGTTGTTGGGCTTTGCAGCATTTTCTTTAAGAACATTTACAGGCTTTTGTGGCTGAAACATACAAGAACAAAAGTTAAATCAGCGCCCACAATGCTAGCAACAAACAGGCAGAGCCTGTAGTTAAAAGTCCTTTCATAAAACTTTACTGCTGAGAACATTTACATTGAACACAATATGCTAAAAACTTACAAAACTAGGCTCACCTTTTCGCACGGCTTTATAAAATCCTTGTGATGATTATTTTCCCTATTTAGTTTTTTCTTCGCTCTTTCTGATCTCACATTTAACTTCCCTTGTTTTGTTATCTCATCTACGACATACTCTGGCTGAAACACAAAATAAAATATTATGTAAAAATATAACACCACAGTAATTTCTCAAATTTGCACCATTAATACATCTGATGTCATCAACAGGGGTGCGATGCTTATAGAAATCATTTCTATGTGTGATGTTAACTGTAATGCTCTGAAGCTTTGTTAAACTTTAATCTGAACTAGAGCTGAGCTGGAACTACAATAGGTGAGCTGATTTGTACTGTTAAACAAGTATCTCTTACATAAAACTGCAGTGACAAATTAGCCTAAATAGAACCTAAATATGACCACTCATGTTGATCACAGGCAGAAAACATGTCTCCATTTTAAACCCACAAGACATCGCATTCATACTAGTTTTACTCCAAGTTTAGAATAAAGTATTTTTTTTTTTTAAAAAGTGTTTTTCAACAAAAGGTAACTGAAAAACTGCAGGTTAATGCTAGCTAGCTTGTAAATTTAACATTATTTGAGAGGGACTGTTTTAACAGCACAAATCAAAATCACTTGTACTTCCAGTTTGACCCCACACTCAGGGCACACTCAGGGCAAGTTCAAAAGCTAACTAACAGAAACTGTAAACAAATAGGTATGTTAGTTTCAAAGTAATTTCATAGTAGCTAGCTCCTCCCTTCAGACAGATATAAGGTAGAGTCCTTTAGCATTCTGACCAGAACTGAAGCAGCTGGGATCTGTGAAACATATTTGACCAAAATAAACTTTTGTCCAGTTGACCAAGTGAATTTCTCCTTTTTTCCATCTGACTGTGTTAAAACAAATCTAACTTGAAAAACAGAGCAGTCAGAGCAGTGCCTACAGTTAGCATCACACCCCCAGGGAATTTTGATGACATCAGCAAGTATTAATAGATTTATCTATTGGCCTTTGCACATCCTTGAGGT
This sequence comes from Odontamblyopus lacepedii, assembly GCA_034769755.1. NCBI lineage: Eukaryota > Metazoa > Chordata > Actinopteri > Gobiiformes > Gobiidae > Odontamblyopus > Odontamblyopus lacepedii. Next base: position 28,620,530 of record CM068345.1, on the reverse strand, counting down.
CACAAGGTTAATGGTTAACCTTGTGACCTCAATAGTCTTATTTTTTAAAAGCTGAGTGGACAAATAGCTTATGCAGTCAATAAATCTTGTAATGTCTGTAAAACACTTGTGAAATGAACAATTACCAATAGTATTCCCCAACATTGGTTTGTTGCTTCTCCATAAACACACAAAAATAAAGTATAGAGATAACGATAAAGGTTTGGTGCAAACATTTTATATTTATTTTATTACAACTGAAAGTGAACTCCTGATCATACATTCTGCAAAAATAATCTAATATATGTTATTTGTAATCACAAGACATGCAAATCAAGTCATTTTGAATATGAGATCATTTGACAAATCCTTTCTACCTTTGAAAAAGACTGTTGCTCCTCCTCAGACTCTGACTGGCTGCTGTTATTGCTCTCAGGCTCAACATATCTTTTAGATTGCTGTTTAATTTTTTTCTTGTTAGATTCTTGAATCTCATTGGGTTTATCAGATTTTACGACCTGAAAAATAGATTTATGAAGTGTATTTTAATATTTGTAATAACCTTCATGATTAACAACTAATACTATAAATGTACTAATAAAAAGGCTTTGCCTTGAAGAGCTCGGACTCTGATTGGCTCTCGTCACTACCCGTCTCCTTGTAGTGTTTACGGGTGTGGGCTGCTGCTCTAGAGGGCCTCCTGCTGGCAGCTGGAGCTTGTCTCACAGCTGGAGCAACTTTCTCCTTTTTCTGTTGCGGTTTGGCCACAGCCTTGTATTATAGAACAGTGACAACCAATGGTCACTTTGTAAACTGCAGTTTGACAAATTTTTGAACAGATTTTACCTTTGTTGATTTCACATTAGTTCTGTCTTTTAAAGATACAGGGGAAGCTGTAGGTAAATTTGGTGAATCGTTGGAATAAAAAAGAGGTTTAACACATTTAAGGATGAGATAATTGTGTGTGACTTAACACTCACAGGACGGTAGAGCAGGGACCACTTTAGGTTTAGCAGGAGCAGCTCGGGGGTACTTGGTTACTTTGGGTTTGGGTTTCCTGCTGGACTCTCTGAGCCAGCTAATATCTGTGGTGCCGCGGTCAGTGTCAGTGTCACTGAACAGATGCTTCTTCACATAACGCTTTGCCTAAAAAAGAAATGTCATATTTACAGAAATCTTTTTTGCTGTTGTTGATAGTTTCAGGATTATGCATCAAATAAAATTAGTTTTTTTTTTATAAAGGAGAATACTTTGGGGGGTGGCTGTTCCTTTTTCTTTGTGCTTGGAAGTCTTGATTCTTCATCAGTGACACTTTTGTACAATATAGAAACAAGTGAAGCTTATTAAACAAAACTCATCGCATCGCATTTATGTAACACATACCTAATGCATGAAGAGGATGTGATGGCTTTGTTTCTCTGTAATAAAAGATTTCCATTATGTCAAAACAAGATGAATATAAACAGTATAATTAAACATCAGTGTTATTGTTTACCCCAATACTTTCTGGTGTATCAACACCAAAGGCAAAAACATCTTTTCTGAACAAAAAAGAAAAGTTTAGTTTCAGAAAAATGGCAAAGATTCAGTTAAAATGTTACCTTTGTCTTGTAGACTTGTTTTTTTCTTTGTTGTGTTTGCTGTTTGACTTGACCAAAGTTGTGACATTTCCCTGAAACAAAAGCAAAATATTTAGCTTTTATATTGTCTCACTTTCATACAAATAAATAAACTCACTTACCATTGAACTGTGCCACTTCATGTTAAAAAAAGGTCTTTAAGAAAACACAAATTCATTTGTACATAGTCTGCAGCAAGCAATAACTTTTTGTAATTAAGATGTAATTACCTGTCAATAAGTGGTGGTATTAGAGACTGGGTGATTTTGTTTCCCTTCACTTTGTTCAGCGAATTGACTTGACTGGAGATGTGCTTCACCATGTTACCAGTGACCTCAGCATCTCTCTGGGGAAAAAAAAAAAGATTTATGTGTAAGCAACAAGCCCACTGTCAAAGATGTACCCCGTAGTATCGAGTAATGTAGTACCTTTTCTTTAGTCGACAGAGCAGTACTCTTGACTGAGATGGACATCGTCTCTTCTGCAGCCTTCCCTAGGTCTTTCACAACCTCTTCTTCCTCCATTTGGAGCTTGATTTTACCCTTTGCTTTGGCTTTGCTGTTTCTCTGAGACTTCTCTTTAAGATCAGGTCCCACACACTCAACAATAGCGGTCTTGTCAGACATTTTTCTTTTTTGGACCAAGACGTCTTGAGAAGAGGCATCCTGGTTCCTCTCGTGCAGCACTTGTTGCAGGCGCTGGGTGAGCTCGGTGTGGAGATGTTTTGGGTGGACTGGGCCTGAGGATGGAGCAGAGGTGCGCTGTGCAGAAGAGGGGCATGCCTGCCTTTGTGCAGAACTTGGAGATACTGAAAGATAAAAAAAAAAAGATTTAAACTACTATCTATTATTATTATTATTGTACTTTATTGCAAAATGTGATATTATTATTAATATCAAAATAAATGTAATTTAGTTGCATTCTAGTTAATCTATTACACATTTAGTTTACCAATTTATATTTAATTTGAGTTTATTTGTTTATACTATGCTATACTAATATAGGTTTAGTTTCCACCTTTAACATAAGAAGTGTAGGTCTGCGCACATCACTGGTGCCACTACTGGGGCTACTACAGTGGACATAGAAAATGAGACAAAAGCCTGAACTCCCAAACTGCATTTAATGAGATTAGTAAATCTTCCTCAGGACATGGTTCTCTCTGTGTGCCACTTCCATGTATACCCCCTGCCCACTCATTGGTTGGCAATACAACATTCAGCAATTATGAAGGTACATCAATCATAGTTGTCATCAGGAAAGTAAATATATATCAGAACACTTAAACACTTCTTAAAATAAAAGATTTTAAGAAGTGTTTAATTTCATATTCCCAATTCAAACAACCAGGGGCCAGCATTTTTAGGGAATAAATATAAAAACGTTCTCTTTTTAGGAGCAGCTTATTGAGCTTACTCTTCTTCTACACCTGTTCAATCCTAATATAGCTGAGCAGCTACAGGATTTCTTAGGTCCCCTTTTCTAATGTTGCTCCTATGTTCAGACATTCAAGTCTTTAGTGCTAGATGGAGCCTCCTTGAATACATTTTGCAATGATGGATCTGTATTGACAATGTACCAGTGCTTTCTTAGGATGTATTCAATGTCTTCCCCTTTGAGCAGTTTGACTTTTTGCACTGGAGACACTCCTCTTGTGATATACTGTCAAATCTGTCTCTGGCTACTTTTATCCATTCTTCCTCCTTCTAACCTCTCATTCTGAAGTGATTCTGTAGGTCAGCTTGTCTGACATAGTCTTTTTGTTTAGTACATATTCTTGTGACCCAATTAAATTGGCTGATCGGCAAACTTCTGTAAACTTCTTTTCAGGTGAGGAGGATGGAAGGAGTCTGCCTGTAGACAGGAGCATTCAGCGGTTTCTTGATACACCGCTGTCACTAGTTTGTGACAGGTTTGATCAAAATGCCCAGCGGCAGTAGCTCACTTGGGAGAGCGTTTATCCACTGATCTGAAGGTTAGCAGTGTGATTCTTGCTCACACAAATGAACGCTGTTGTTGTGTTCTTGGGCAAGACATTAACCCACCTCGCCCTCAATGTCTGTGTATACTGGTGTATGATTGTGTGTGTGAATGAGTGAGTGGTTCCTTATTTCCATTTCACTGTGGTTTAAAATAAATTTTGAATGCTGACGAATTGTATTGTAAACATTGTAAAACTCCATTAGGCTTTCATTTGGCCCCTCATATACCATAAAAATATTAGCAACATATCTCTTCCAATGTTATATATGGTTGTGGAAACAATTTTTTTCCTTGAGGACAAATTCATTTTCAAAATGAGTATAAATGACCAACTTGTGTATTTTTGTTTTCTAAGGCAGAGATAGCATTTTATTTCATATTTGTTTTTTTACAAGTAACATCTAATTCTAGCTCTCCCATTGTGTAGAACTACAATGGGCAACATACACTGAGCTAAAATTTGGAAATATTTTACCATAGTTGCGCCTTTACATTGTTTGCGTATATCAAAGGCGCTTTTTTTTTTACTTCTTAGACCTGAGTAATTGCTGTATCATGTACAGTTTATAGTGTACACCTCCTGTGGCTCATTCTTGGATTTGTCAGCCAATCAGTGGGCAGAAGGTATATGAGTGGCACACAGAGAGAACCGTGACCTGAGGAAGACCTAGTGAGTGTACAGGCTTTGCCTAGGTTTCTTCTGTCTGCACCTTTTCCATCAACTAATGATTGATTATTTTTGTATTAGTCATTAACAATATTTGGACATTTAGTTCTTTTTTAGTTTTAGCCATTACGGATTACTATATCATTTTAGTCAGCAAATTGTAATTGTAATTTTGTCAAGTAATTTTTGTGTTTGCTTAACAAAATATCACAGTTATGTCCAATAATGTTTAACTGTTTAATGTTCTTACCAGATATTGGCAAGGAGCACATTTTCTGTGTTGGCATCATCAGCATCTCAGAAACAGAGTATTTGTGCCACTTTGATGAACTAAAATGAAACAGCAGAAGACAGAGAGTTCCTATTCACAAGGATTGAATACATTTGCATACATTACAGATATTTCATAATGCTTACATGTTTCTGCCAGTTGTGGGCTGTGAGTCAGGCACAAAAGTACTGTCTGTAATCGAAAGAGAAACAGATGAAATTAATACAAACATTTGAATGTTGATTTAAAGTTTATTATAGACACATCACACACCCAGAGGAGGCTCGTCTACACTCAGTTCTGATAAAACTGTACTTCTTGCCTTCGTCAAAGATATGTTCTTCAGGAGAAACACAAACAAGACAATAAAAAGAACCTCTGTTATTATCAAGATGTTCACAAACAGAAGAGGATTTTATCATTTGTTCTCCATATTAGAATCCATAAAAACAAAAAGTGGCCACTACATAAATGTCTACTTTTCATGTCTGTTAGACTCAATATGTCTGAAAATTACAGTATTAACAGAAATATATATTGAAGAATTACATAATTTTAGCCTGGCGGTGTAAAAAAGCTTATTAGAAAACCTGTTGTGTTCCACTGTCTCTTCTGGCAGTGATGGGGGTGGAGTTAGTCTTTGCTGTTGTTTTTAATTCAGAAAAGTAATTAGGTCCTGGTTTTTCAAAAGAGCGAACCCTCTCCAGAGAGGTCTTCCCTTTACATTTGCCTTTAAATATATACATATATAAATATAATTTTTAAGGTAAACAACAATAATGAATGATGTTTTTGACACCTCCAAAGTTACACACCTGCAGGTAGAACAGTAGAGACAGACCTGGCACTGCCACCTCCACTGCTGCTGATGTAGGTGGTCGACTCTGATAGCCTCTTTTTGGCTGGAGTTTTCATCTGTTGACAAACAACATTTGTCAAAAGTAACATTCATTGTTAGCATGTGTATGCACCATCTACATACATGTGTCTTATTTCTGCAATAGTTATTTTATGGTGTATAAATAACTTTTTTTTTCAGATTATTCAATTTACAAGAGGTAAGATTCAATCAAATTATTTTTCTACACTTTGATGAAACTGTTGACTACAGATGGTTTTCCTTTTCCTACAATGCCACCTTCTGGCCATAATCTTAACTGCATATGGGGAGCTGCAGTTGTATAATACAAATTTGTTAGTGCAGTGTGCTTGTCATATTAATTACAATGGTTTGTAATGCTTAAAATATAACTGTGGTATCAATATTTCAGCCCTTTCATTTATATTTGCGGCATGAAATACACCTACTACTTAGTAATTTATTATTTGGTATGAGTGCAGTTTACCTTGATGGGAGCAAAATTTTTGTCACTTTCCCCAAGGGACATTTGGCTTTCAGGGACAATCTGAGAGAGCAAAGGATTTATTATAATTATATAATTTAAAATTCAAGACTTGTGACACAAGCAAGCTTTAATTTTTACGGTAAATATTGTATAAGGGCCTCGCATATCTACATCGTTTACCTGAGAGGTGGCGCTGCTCTCATCCATAACCACTTTAACGGTTGTCTTAACCACAGACGTTCCTGTTTTCCCCACAAAAGCCTGAGACAAACAGCACATGTTCAAACAAGCCCAGAACCGGCCCCTTGGATCACACAGACATACACGAGGCAGACCTGGCACCAATGCAAATATGTTGTGAATTTAATTACACAAGGAATACTTACATAGCTTGTGATGAATAATGAACAAAAATAAATGCATTCTTGCTTGGTATAACATGTCTATTCACATCTTTTCAAATATTAAAATTTTGGTGATAAATTACTAAAGGGTTTACAAATGTAAACTAAAGCATGTGAACATTTGACTAACCCAGACCTGATCGGTAAACAAAGTGAGGGTCAAGGTTTCAGACACTACCTCCCCAAAATGTTGTATGTTATCCAATAAAATTTAACTCTACAGATAAATAATGTATTGGTTAATATCATACCAGTCAGGTTCTTGTTGCTCAGAAGAGAGCCATTGGAGATGAACCAAGACAGCACTAATGCTCTCTTCCCAACTATGACTACTACTACTACTACTACTACTACTACTACTACTACTACTACTACTACTACTACTACTACTACTACTACTAAGGTAGACGGTGTACACGTTTTATTGACCTACCGTGTTTTTATTGTGGCCAAAAACATTCTGAACGACAGGCAGGATCTCCAGGCCACAGCTGAAGTGAATAGTGAGAGAGGACCCCTCTACAGAGCCCGTGACCACCACCGCAGACAGGTCCAGCTTCAGCACCCTCCTCTTGCCCTCTTCTAAACAAGGACAAAATAACAACTGTTTAAATAATTTCTAAACAAATGTATCCTGCATTCTCTTCATTACCTTTGACAGTGTAGCTGTTGACTTCATTCTCATTTATGCACATAATTTCCCACTGCCCTTCCTAAATATGAAGAAACTGTAAGTCTAACTTATTTATTTTGCAAAATGCTTCAATATTGTTGCACCTGTGCGTCTTCATCGATCAAAGAAAAATAGAAGGAGATGCTGTGGCTGCCAATGTTGAAATCAATCCAGAATTCCTCCAGCTTCTCATCAGCTGGCATCAACAGCTAATAAGAAAATAATGGACAAATGGAATAACTTATTTTAAGACAGAAAAATGATCATTTTAAAATGTGCAATAAACAACAAACTATATAGATGCTAACCTCATTTTTGCCCAAATATACCTCCAAACATGGATATGAGAAAACACTGAGAAAAACCAAAACTGAGTAAATTACAGCTGTTGAACTTGATAATAAATATTTGCAAATCTGTTCATATTAGCAATACAGTTCATGTTTCACCTTCTTTTGTCTCCTTTTATTCCATTGACCATGTTGAGAAATTTACGACAATCCTGAAATCAATTAGAAGGTACAATGCAAATTTGTTCTTAAAAAAATAACCTAAAGACATCTAAATACCGTCTCAAACTCGCTGTCTCTGATTTTAACAAAAGCTGCAGACACATGCTCCATGGTGAACCAGCGATCTGCCAGCTGCTTCCTCTGTTCACATGTGGCCATTCGACACAAAGCCTCCATCAGAGTGGTCTGGAAGTCATAATCTGAAACAAGTTCAGCGTTTTCAAAGATATTTTTCTCCTGGACTCTTTCCATAGCCTCTAATCCCTTTGAATTTCTCTGCGTTCAGATATCACAAAGTCTTGCAAGTTTCATGTTAACACTACAGTGTTTTATAGGACCAATTTCAGGACTGTGGCCATTATTTTAAAAAGTAATCCGATTTTCATGTATTTAAAGAAAATATGGAGCTTGACAACTTACCACCACCATCTAATATTCTGCTGGCCAATTTGGACCTGTACAACCCAAAGCAAATGAAGATTATCATGTTAATAGCATTCCTGAATAGTATCTTTAAAATTATTAGTTAATGACATACATGATATCTGCCGCCTCCTGTGACTGCAGAATTTTCCCATCTTTCCTCAGTTCAATTGGGGTTTTGTCCAAAATTAGGTTGAACTTACGTATTGCCTTTGGACATATGTGTATTTAATATATTCAGAAACTGAATTATAATATATATTATATTATATATTATATAATTGGGACAATACACATAAATTCATACACAACATCTAAATGTCATCTTCACAAAGTTATAGGTAATAACACATTTCTAACCTCTTTCTGAATCAGGATGTAGATTTGGGGGTCAACAGCGATGTGACCAATGGGATACAGAAAGGTCTCTGTAACTTTAATAGCTCCTGTGGAATGAATATTCATATATGTGTAGTTATTTCATAGACAACAAATACATTTTTTTCCCAGTAATGTTCCATAATTATTCTAAATAATGAGTCTAAACTTACTGAGTAAAACATACCACATGTGGCAACTTATTCATACCTGTATTTCCCGACTCATGAACCTCCTACAAAAAGAGAAATAAAAAAGACATGATATTAAACATTAACAAAAAAAAGTATTACTGTAATATTATACACTTTAATTCATATGAGCTTACCATTAAAGCATCAAAGAAATCCTCGGCTAGATTTAACAAGAGCTCATCCCTCAAAGAACCACCAAGGACCCACAACTGTCGGCACTTCTCAAACCACTGCAACATGTGCACACCAGAAAACACAAATAGTAAATGTGGATGTACTATTTGTTATTAGAACAATAGGATAAATAAATACTTATCTTTTTAACCAATCCGCTTGCCATTAGTGCAGACAGGCCTCGGCCTCCAGGTAGTTTCAGGTTTTTGCCACATTTGTAAATAACAGTAAAACCCAAACTGGCAGCTGGAGAATTGCCCTGTTCTAAACTCTGCAGAAATGTATTTTGTATTTTGAATACCATATGTCAATAGTCATTTCAATATCTCATTAATTAACCTCACCTTGCAAATAAATGTATCTAGTTTGTTAAGAATCTGTTGAGAACATTGTATGGTGATGTCTTTATCAAAATCCCTTTGTAGGTAAACATTAAGTGTCTGGATATGCAAGGTTTGACTGACACCTTCAAGGATAGTTTCTAACTGTTACACAAAACACAAACGTACAAGAAAGATACTACATAGTGTTTGCATTACGGTAATAATTCAAACATTAGTACAGTCGTTTACATACCCGATTGCTTTGGCTGAGTGACATCTTTTTAAATGATGTGCCTTCACTTTAGAGCCTTTTGCCTATTTAGTTGAGAAGTTACTGTAAATAGAATAAAGAGGAACCAAATATGCAAATTTATACAGACAAAACAAGATAGAACTAGTTTTATCAAGAAATGTCCCAGGTGTCCCTATTTTTAGGAGTCCTGTATTTTAGATAAATTTGATTTAAACCAGGTCTAAAGCAGAACTAAACTAAGACTAAACCAGAACTACATCAAGACTAAGTCAGGACTAAAACCTAAAACAGGACAATCACAATTTTTGACTAATCTGATCCCCGCCAACAGTAGAGGAGCATTGCCTTTTTATTTTAGTTAGTTCATTTTTAAATGTAATTCTAAATTTGTATATAATGGTAATCTTGCAACATTCAAATAAAACGTCTTTAGAGCTCACCGCACCTCCTCCTATACGCCGCGCACACCGCATCCACCTCCCGCACGGCTCGAACACCGCGCGTGGACCGTGTCTTGTCGCGTACGCTGCGTGGACCAGGACTAAGCCAGGTCTAAAGCAGGTCTAAAACCAGGACTAAACGAGCATTAAACCAGGACTAAAAACATGTCTAAACCAGGACTAAACCAGGACTAAACCAGGTCTAAAACCAAACAAGAACAGAATTTGCAGGAGGTGGTTGCTACAAAAAGTTGGGCAGGTTCATTCACGCTCCAGTACACGGGATAAAATGATGATGGAACACAGGTTGGTTTTGGGTGGATAATTTAATCTTCCTACAAGCAGGAGTCAAATAGACATTTAGTAATAATGTGTTTAATGCAGCTTTGCGCACATTTGTTTCCGTTTTAGAGAAACTAAACTTAAACCGCAAGGCTAATTTGCACAAACTGCACTAAAAACAGCTCGGTGCTGATGCTTCAGCTTCTGTCGGACTAAAGGACATGACTCAGTAGATTTGTGTTGTATTTTCATTGATTTCATAAATGCAACACACTATAATCTTTTATCCAGAGCAGACTGGTAAAAAAAAAAAACATATGCAGTGTTATTCTCATTTTAGGGTTTTGTGGCTCCGTGGGTGTTTTTTTTTCTTCTTTTTTTTTCTGTGGGAGACGCTCCAAATGGCTCTTGAGTATTTAAGGTTGCCAAACCCTGCCATAAAATAAAAAACATGCAGCGACAGAAGTCCCTCAGATCAGGGCTCTACGCTAACTTTTTTTTTCAGGAGCACATGTGCCCCTAAGTTAAAAATTTTAGGAGCACAGAAAAAAATGGGGGCACAAGTAGGTTTTCGTTTTCAATGATTATTACAGTGCAGAACTTGCGCACACCAACACTAACACTGAATAAATTTAATACAAAAAAAAAGAATTATGACTGTACTTTTCCTGCATGATCGCAATGTTTTTATAAATATATCTTCATTTTATCTGATTAATATTTAGACTTAAAATAAGCCAAACAAACTGTACTGCACTGAAACACTCTGTGGCCCTTTCTGGACCTTCACCCACAGTTTAAGAACCTCTTCTTTAAGAGAACTTCCACAGGCACTTTACACAAAACTGCTTCAAAGTGTAAAAAGTGTGCAGGATTTTTAAACCTGTATTTTCAAATTCCTAACTGGAGTTACATTCTCTTAGTGGTTTTACAGTGGTTTTTAGACTCTGCACATTTACCAAACCAAACACACATTGTGACAAACAGATTTATTTGGCATTTTCTTAGGCAAACTTCAGCCCACATATCACCTGCTCTGTGCCGTAGCTCTGCTCTGTGCAGACACGGACATAAAATTAATATTGGCGTATTTGATGTCAGGCGGATGGACAGGTGGGATGTTTAACCTGCCCTGTGATACACACTGGTACACGAGGGTGCGCGGGCTCCAGCGCACAGGTCCTACACACCGGTACAAGTTTATTGCCGAAGGCAGCGGCCGTAATGAAATATGACCGCACTCAGTATTCAGACCTTGAAACCGTGACGAGACCGAGTCCAAATGCGCTCGAGTCCGAGACAAGACCAAGACAAAACCATCGCTTTAGCGGAGAAGGAAGTCCAGCGGCACGGGGGAATCTACTGAGTGGTGGAACAGGTGTGGGTCCTGCTGCGGTGCCGCTCCTCGTTTAAGGGGGCGTGGGTGTGTTTTGAAGCGGAGTTTGTTCGTATGAGTGATATCGGCCACACGCGGAGCTCGTATGCTGGGGTCGTGCGCGGTCGGAGGTGTCGTGCACGGTTCGGTTGCGCTCGCGCTGGGCAAGCGTGAGGCGCTTTAGGGGCGATCCAGGCTTGGGCAGGTTCCACAGTCCTAGTGTGAGTTTGCCCCTAATGTTTGACACATTTAGAACGTTTAGCTCATCATTTACGTCTGTGCGCAGTTCTCCTTATTGTGGCTGCAGAAGCACTCGCACCGGTGCGACTGTTTTGATTTCCTCGTTCGCACGACGAAATATTTACTCGCAAATGCGAGTGAAATGGGCGCACTGTAGAGCCCTGCCTCAGATTATGACAGACAGTTTTGAAAATCTGGTCACCCTAGTCACAACGAATTCCTTTGTTTATAAATGCTAGCTTTAGCGTGTCTGTTAACCTGATATCAAATGACAGTTGCTAACGTTCAAGGCATCAGATACTCTTTATATCAGCAGATATATGTTAGTATAGCTTTCTAAAACTGTAAAATAGTATTTCGGCTATTAGATGCCTAAATCCGTTCTACTTACAAAAAGGAATCACTTGTAATCAGCACATTTTGTTCGGCGTTGTAGCAGTAGCGCTGCAAGTGAATGACTGGCTCTGGTTGGTCAGCTGCGGTTTGGCGCGAAAAACTCCACCGGTACTGGCTCGATTTCCGCAAAAGGCCCACATTCATGGACCTATAATAAATCCTTTATTATGATTATGAATACTACTACTACTACTACTATTATTATTATTATTATTATTATTATTATTATTATTATTATTATTATTATTATTATTATTATTATTATTATTATTATTATTATTATTATTAGAAACTGAATTGCTATGATTTATTACAGACAGTACTACACGCACTGTGTTGCTGGAGAGACAAGCATCATGGGAAGTGTTTTATTTGCAAAAAAAAAGTAACCGTAAATAGAATCAAGACACACACTGTAATGTGTTATTAAGTTTTATTTTAAGCAAATGTGATCATGAATAACAATGTATCAGGCATAATAACACCATGAAATATGGTTTAAGCGCCACAGATTCAGCTATTGCATTTAAGATTGATTTTACTGTCAGTGATCAGGGCCCTTTTGGTGAGAAACTGAGCTTCAATGAGTATGGTAGTGGCTGATTTAGTGCAAAATGGCAGCAATATAAAAACAGAACAAATGAAGGCATAATCATGTGCTACAATTCAATTATAAAAAATTTGAGGGAAACAGTCATTTAATTTTTGGCCTTAAAGTGCGCTAAGATAGTGCTTTTTTTGTTTTGTTACTTCAATCAGCATCTTAAATGAAGTGCACCATGCTATCCTCACACTCTCGGGGCACTGACAGTTTATAATTCTCACAAACTAATTTGTAATTCTTCCCGTTATTGTTGTCCCAGTATTCACGACCGCAGACTTTGTATCGGATGGCAAACTCCAACACAGCACCAGGCTGAAGGAATGGAGGAACAGGCAAGTGGAAGCGAAATGTATCACAACTTAACTGCCCCCCTCCTTCCAACATTTTGGTGACAGATGACACCCAAGTCGCCTGAGTTTCAGTGCTGCTTTTCCATTCAGTAAACGAATAGCGAGCAATGACTTCTTTCTCAAAGTTTAAGTTGAGAACCTGGGCATCCCCAATAATGCCAAGTTCAAAACACATTACTCTCTCTAAACAGACTTTCTGCTGCTCTAGGCGATGGAGAAAATGTGGATTGTTACCCGGTTGCTGATCAAACACTGGTTTTAAATACGGTAAGGAAATTTCTAAATGCTTCCCATCTGCCAACTCAGCCCCCATAAGTAACCTGAAAGTTACATGAGGGGGTACAGAGGGGTCATCTCCCTTTTTAAAAAGTCGAACATCTTCCAAATCGAGGCCCAAAGAGTCAACAAACCTCACGCCTACATTTTTACACTGTGTCTTCTTCTCAGAGGAGGGAGGCAGCGAGTGTGACCGGCGGATGATAGGTTTTAGTGTGGGTTCACAGGAAAGGCTGAGCTGAGGGTCATGTTTCCTTGGCACAGTGGTTCTGGTTGGAGGACGTATTGGCACTGGTGTTCTCTCGGCATTGGGTTTTTCTGCACGTAGCATTTGAGTCAAGTTGATCGTCATTCTGGGTCTGGGGGCAGTGCTGGAGGAGCTTGACAAGTCCTGCTGCTCAAGTTTTGAGGGGGAAATTCTTTGGTGTCCAATAAACCAATCTTTATGCATGTTAGACTGTCAGGTGCTGCTGCGCTTCTCACCTGTAAAACATTAAAATATATAAATACAACTAAACTAATACATATAATGTATAGATTTTAGAAATGAATAAAGAATTACAATTAACAGTTAGGCTGCTAATGGATTTGTTAAGATAGTGAAAGCACGAAAGGTGGGCGTGCGCTCTCCAGGCGAGTACGTGTCTAGCTGCATTTACAGTCAATCTCTATACATACACTCGCATCAGCGTTTGAACAAGAAAAATGTCACAGAGCATCAAGTTAGCAAGCCTCACCCGCAATGTGATCATGCGACAGTATCATCTAAGTCAAAGGTACACTCTGAGCTCGGTCCTCCATTTAAAGAAGTTGTATTGCATTGTCTGTGCGTCTGTGCGCCATCGTGCGTCCACCGATGTTCGCGTTCACGTAACCCGATTCATAAAACGCATGTGTAGAGAAAACACATTCATGTTCTAAGTATGTTGAATTATAGATCTACAAAAATGGACACGGGTAGTGGAGAGCTAACGCGGAACTCAATTTTACAAAAGCGACATGGGAAATAGAGGAATTTTAGAAAGGAACTCACTCGCTGTGCGCTCTTGTTAGTTTTTGTTGAAAATGTTTACTTTTTATAATGTTAATTTTAGTGCTTGATGGCCAAAAATCTTTAACGCCATCCTCCTGGTACATCGGTATGTTGCGGTTTTGCGTCTGTTTCTTTTATCTTGACTACAACTCCCATGATTCATAGTTGCTGTCGTGTGGCCAGCAGTCAGCCAATCAGCTGCAGGTAAACAAAGCTATCTGACAGAGGGCCAAACAAAGCGTATGCGCGGTTTGATGCTCCCTGTCGTGCATTTTTTATCGAGAGCAGGATGTCACCGGGAGGGAACATACAGGTTTGGTGTTACCGGTTCATTTACTAAAACCGCAGCTTTAACAAGATACGAAAAGAGGTGTCGAAGCAAGACCTGGGCGACTGAGCGACGAGACGCGTCTATCCATCCATCCTGCAGCGGGAATCCGCCTGACTCTGTATCTGCGCATGATGCATTGCAGCACTTTAGGGGAAATGGTTGTGTTTAGCCTAATTATGAGAATACAGTATCCGATCCGAGATGTAGGTTGGGTTCTTTAGCTACAGTCCCTTTCATTTGTGCTGGATTCCGCAACAACATCCAAGCTGGCGACCTGCATCATGGGCCCCATCATGCAGGAGCGCACAGCAGGCACGACGCTCAAACGCGCTGTTTCCAAAGATAAGATCCGGGTGAAAAATACTGAAAATGCGGGGCCAGTAACAAGGTGAGTGAAGAAGCAGCGTCACATCATGTCCTGTATTAAAAGCAAAAGGTGCAGATGTTGTTTTATCCTCTATCAACAGTTCAAAGAAAGGCAACAAGGTGAAGAAAGCATCGACAGTGAAAAACGGCCTCCCAGGACCAGGTCAGGAAAAGGACGCAGTGGCACCAGTGCAGAAGGTACGTTATTTCTGTGTGCAATTAAGGCCTCCAGTAGGTTATACTGTTACTGTAAAAGGAGAGCTAATTTTCCACATAATTGTTTTACAGGGTGCACACTCCAAGGGTGTGAAGCTCAAGTCTGGAGCCTCAAAGAACACAAACAAGCTGTCAAGGTACTTTACACACTTTATAAAGTATTACTTTATAAAGCCTGCATAATAGGATAATTATAATAAATACAACATCCCAGCAAGCTATGTCTATGAATTCACTTGCATGCCACATACATAGTTAAACAAAAGGCTGTTTGTGGCAAAGATGTTGCATATCTAAAAAGCATATTCAGCTATGTATGTCAGTGATATTTATTATATTGTGCAGGCATATCCTCTGACCTCTTTTACTCGACCTGTAGTATGTGTTCTACTGATAATGCTCTCCCTCCACTCGTAGCCCTGAAGATGAAGGAGTTATAAGACCACAACTCCGAAAGCACTCATCGTCTCACAGAAAAGAGGAAAAGCAAGAAATCCAGCGTTTGTCCCAATGCAGCATTGATATGAACCAGAAATGTGGGGCGATGGGGAAGAATCGGCGTGCCCTGTCCTTGCCCCTTTCACCAATTTCTCCAGGCCTACGTCAGATGCCAGCACATCCTCTCACTCACTCTCCTGTCCCCACCCCCGAGGCCCTACAACGACATTACAACCAGAAAGAGGACGACACAGACAGTGCCAGTGATCTTTCTGATTCAGAAAGGCTTCCTATACTTCCATCCCCCTGTACTCCTTGCACCCCTCCTCATCTCAATCTCCGCGCTGAAGTCATCAACACCCTTGACTTACCTCCAGACTTCCCGGGACCAAGAGGGACTGAAACAGATGACGAAGAAGATGACTATGAAAAAACAAATTACAGTTACCTAGATTTTCTGCCTCCTCCATTTAACAGCTGGAGCTTAAGACAACTTGCAGTCTTCCTTCACACAGAGGGTCGTGGTGCACCTCGGCCAAAACCTGTGGGGCCTTTGGAGAAGTATCTAGAGAGGCTGCTGCAACTTGAGTGGCTTCAAATCCAAACAGTACAAGTGGAAAGTAGTCGTCCTCCTGGAACAAGGCAGAGACCTCAGGGGTTCCCCTCTGCTACCCTGGCTCACCCGCCCAGACCCCATACTGCACCTTCATCTCGACTAAACTCTCCAAAAGGTGTCCGTCAAAACCAGAGAGGATTCCCATTCACTCCTGTCAACAACCCGCCATCTCCTGCCACTGCGTCACGGTTGCCTGTGTGCCCGCATTGCCACATCCGGTATCCTTTGTGTAATGGTACTTGCTCCGCCTATGTCTACCAGCGCCACTCCAGACTCAGCCCGTTAATGGAGAGAAAAACCAGACCTGGGGCACCCATCAAGAGGAGCAGCAGTGAGACACGCACTAACTCCACTGAGGGCAGAAGCCCTGGAGGACCTCAAACTCCTGTCAGCCCATCTGCAGCAAAGAGCCATCTCAGACACATGCAGGCAGCCGGCAATGCACGGAAACCATTGCAAGATGGTGGCACTGATAAGAGAGCACCTGTGAGGAGGAGCCGCGTGCGGGCCAACTCCGAGACCGATGTGAAGAAGGAGCCTGCTGGGTTTAAAGCCACAAGTGCTGAGAAACATGCTTTTGCTGCTAGTAAGAGAGAGGTCCTCACTGCCAAGAGGGTAGAGAAGGACTGGCAGAGAGGAGAGGCAGGGGGTCAACCTACCAAAACTGCCATAAAAAGAGCGGCTAAAGAGCCACAGTCCTCCAAAGCACCTCTAAGTAGTAAGCATAACGGCAAAACTAAAAATGTGCACTTTGTCTCAAAGTAATCTCTTTAGTTTATAGTGCTGTATAGGCATGGGATGGCAGCACATTTACAGCTCTGTTAAGACAAATAGCTCTGTTTTGGTTGCTGTATGGTAAATATATTATTCCAATAAATACCTATAGGTTGCAGGATTGTTTTTTGGTCTCCTCACATTTACTATGGTAATAGTCCTTCTTTAAGTCTTGTTTATTGTTCCTTCATTTTAAATATATTATTTTTTAGATAATTGGTTGAGCAAATCTTAAGTAATGTAGTAGAGGCTTTACTTTATTGTGAAGGTTGGTGATAAATGTAGGCTTTGTGGCTAACATTAGTAATACTAATAATAATGCATTAGTCTTCCCATGCCTATAGAATCACAAAGAGGTTACTTGCTACAGCTTGAAACTATGCTTGCTTTTGTGTAATCTGTATGATACTAACACATTGTAACTGTTGTACAGCAGTCTAAACCAGTCAGTAGTCTCCACTGCCTTCTAAAGGTCACAACTTACAAAGAATAAGCAGCTATAATAATAATAATAATAATAATAATGATAACAACCAAGAAATAACATCATAAAACATTCACTTACAATAGATGCTTAGTTCAGGTCATGTACAGGAAACAGCAAATCCAGAGTACAAAGCCTTTGCTCTCACTCTTCTCTCTGTGTATGCTACTAATGTATGTACTATTGAACTAATGTACTAATAAGCTTCAGTACTTCTACTGCTATAACTACTTTCACCATAAGTACCTAATTGTGGCATTCAACATAGTAACAGCATTTCACTCATCATCCAAAGCAACTGTAGCTGTTTTAGTGGAATTTTGAATGTGGGTATGTATGTGTTAAGATGTACATTATTTATTGTTGCTCTACTTTCTTTGGGACCTCGTGCTTTAAAATAAATTTCAAAATGAGGCAGTAAATGTCATTTGCTGCAGTTAAGTAATGATTTTCAAAAGTCCCAGTGCAATGGTTGGTTTTACAGTTTTTGTTACAAGGGCTTTTCATCTTTGAACAGCTTGAATTGTAGTCTCTGAAACTGTATTTTGCCTACAGCCGATCTCTTTCTATTTATTGAAGACCGTGTAATGTTTGCTACAAATGTAAATGCATATTTTTCCAATTTTTATATATCATAGTTATATTTATGAAAATTGTTGTGGTTGACTTGTATTGGTCATTTGGTCATTTATGTTGTTTACATCATTGCACACTTAAGATGTTAATGTATTGTGAAAATGAATGTATATTTTATGTCTTGAGCTGTACTGTTGATTGACTGAATGAACTGTCACATGTCACCTTTGGGTGCCACCACAGATAATGTTGCATCACCTCCATTTTCCACTGCATACTTGACGTCTTATAAGACACTTGTGTTTACATTGGAGCGTCTTGAACATTTTCTTGTGCTGTACCACTTGATTTATGAAAACATCCAAATAAATGTTGTAAAATGTGTGAAAGTCATTGTTTTTTTATTGACTAACTGGAACAGAACTGGGCCGAATAGTTTGGAAACAAGAAGTAGGTGGTAATTCCGCTACCAAAAAAGTTACATAATATCTTTAAATCAATGGGGTTGGGACATCAGAGGCTTCTGTTTGAGAAACTATGTGTTCATAACTTGAACATGACTTTTTCTACACCACATTGATTACACTGTCAATGAATGGCCTGCTCTGATGGTTGATGGTTGAAGATGGTTGAGCTAAAAAGAATCAATCATCTCTTGAGTAACCTCTGCCAGGGACCAGGGGTAAAAAAAGGACCATCAGTTAACACCTATCCATAAAAAAGTGAAGTCTAACCTGCCACAAATGTCGAATGGACAATGTTATCCCCTGTACAGCCAAACAAGTGAATTTTACAATGTTTCGATAAGGTAGCAGACAAGGTGAAGTGGAATTATTTGGAGCTACTGATTTATGATCTTGTTTTCCAGCTAAACAAAACTTTAGAGAAATAAAGCCATCTTTGCCAGTCATTGTACTCTGTCTACATTTGCACATGATGGATGTTTTATGTTGATATACCAGTATGTCTGTGTTGAGTTTGAGCACTTTTTATTTTTAGGTTGTGATTCCAGATGAATTAGTAATTAGTAAGTAGATTAGGGGTTCTCTGTTGCGTTGTTTAAACCGTAAGTCATTTTTCTATATTCAAATAATTTCAAATAATATTCTTGTAGTACTTAACACATTCACATTGCTCTACATTAGAAGTCGCCTAAAGGTACTGATGTCATGAAGTCAGGATAAGCGCTTTGTGTTGCATTTTTTGTTTGAAAAGCGCTCTATAAATAAAGTTTGATTGATCCAGAAAAAAATCTTATTGAGAATGCAATTTCAACTTGGACACACTGCTGCTATTTCTGTTCATAACATCTTTGCCATATCTATTGTATTCTTATAATTTACTCTTTTATATCATCTTTATCTTCAAAGTGTCACACTTTAATGACATTTCTGAAGATTAAGCAACTCAATTAAGAACAACAGCCTCAGAAACTGCATCACAGTGGTTACTTAGTTAGAGGAGGGTTAAATTATAAAGAGGACAATTGCGTGAGCATTTGCAAATAAAAAAGGTTTATTGATATTGAAGATATATCGAATATATCAAAACACTTATATTGTTCTACAGTAGTGTGTCATATCCAAAACTTTTGACTGCACAAGTGAATATGTGCAGCAGTGTTGTGTCTTCAGTTCAGTTACAGAATGTGCCCCACGGCCCACAAATAATACAGCAAATCTTATTTGAACATTACTAGATTTGATTTAACTTCCTTGATTTTACTTTTTGATTGCCAATAATAGGTTGAATTGTAACTATTGCCCTCTGGAAGTAGGATAGTGCTAACATCAGGAGTCATAGTAACCATTTTACCAGAGAGTTTTACAAGTGCACTTGTCTTTGTTCTGTGGAAATGCTTGAATACTAACGAAAACACTTTTTTCTATTACTTTTCTATTAGATCCAAATGGACAAAGACATGCATTTATCTTCACTTACATATTTAAAGGTAGTGGGCTTTTGATGCTACGGCAATGTCCACTTGGTGGCACTGAAGGCCTGTGTAAAGATAAATGCCTCAGCCTTAGGCCAAACTTAAACTTTCAGCACCTTATATACCCAGCTCCCATCCATGTACTAGCCAGGGCCAACCCTGCTTACCTTCTGAGATGATATGAGATTAGGCATTACCAAAGTGGATTTTGCTGTTTTAAATGTTATAATTGGTTATTAACTAAAAGGTGCATGGTTGTACTCACCTTGTGCATGGAATGTGCACAGTATAGGGTAAAATAAATTTTACCTTCTATAAAGAAAAAGAAAGCCACAGTAATGGTTGCTGAACAAAAAGCAATGATTAGATCCTACTTTCTCTCCTGTGGTAAAACCACACGACATGATTAAGAAAAATACATTGATCGCATTGAGCTTTCTGTGCTTTTAGTCAGCAGGAAAAGAGTAATAGAACTTCCCCATTTCCCTTTCAACTTGAATGAAACCCCAGCATGCCATACCTAGTGGTATTTATTACTTTTGTTACCAGGTGATGAGTTATCTTAACAGTCTTTTACGAGAGCCAAACCTTCCTTCCCATTGGGGTTTAGGCTACAAAGACAATAATTCATGGTCATTACAATATTAGATTGTTCAGTTCCCAACACAGAGACATCCCGTTTACTTAAAGCTTATCTTTAAGAGTGTGTGTGTTTGAATGTCATTTGGACCACAAGTGTCTCAAAGGGTCAGCCCTCAGTATGCTCCTTTTCTGTGCCCACCCTTCTGTACTGTTATATATGTTGTTGGTTTTGGCTCTCAGCACACCAAAGATGAACTTTCAAGCAGTAACTCAGCCTTGCTTAAACTGGTAAATTTAGCTAACCTCTTCTGTTTTCTGTCCTGGACTGGCAATGATTATTTAGGACCTGCCCCTAGATATGTCTCAAACACCTAGACGTCGCTTTAAATAAATCTAATATTAAATTCTTATTTAAAGTCTAATTAAGATTGTCATTTTCAAGAATACCACAAAGACCATTTTAACTGATTCCACTGGAAATTTCTCTTTGACCACAAAAATGAAAGTTAATATGACGGTATGCGCTGCCAGGACAGGCGGATCGGTGCGGCGTCGGCAGTGATGCGGTCGCTGCATCGGACCGTTGTGGTGAAAAGGGAGCTGAGCCGAAAGGCGAAGCTCTCGATTTACCGATCAATCTACGTTCCTACCCTCACCTATGGTCATGAGCTCTGGGTAATGACCGAAAGGACAAGATCGCGGATACAAGCGGCTGAAATGAGTTTCCTCCGTAGAATGGCCGGGCGCCCCCTTAGAGATGGGGTGAGGAGCTCGGACACACGGGAGGAGCTCGGAGTAGAGCCGCTGCTCCTCCACGTCGAGAGGAGCCAGCTGAGGTGGCTCGGGCATCTGGTCCAGATGCCTCCTGGACTCCTCCCTTGGGAGGTGTTCCGGGCATGTCCCACCGGTAGGAGGCCCCGGGGAAGATCCAGGACATGCTGGAGGGACTATGTCTCTCGGCTGGCCTGGGAACACCTCAGGGTCCGTCCGGAGGAGCTGGAGGAAGTGGCTGGGGAGAAGGAAGCTTGGGAGTCCCTGCTTAGACTGCTGCCCCCGCGACCCGGCTCCGGATAAGCAGAAGAAGATGGATGGATGGATGGATGGTATGCGCTGCATCCTGTAGGTCACGAAATCTTGTGAAGATTACAGTCATCAGTGCTGCTCAGGTATCTTACCAAGAAGTCAGAAAATGATTGGATCACACCATCTTTACTCATTCACATGATTGTTTTTGGATTTTGATTCTGATCCTATATACAAAAAAAATGAAAACACAATTTGTAAGTTAAATGTAAAATATAATGCAAGAAAATACATCTGGATGAGCAGATCAGCACCACCTGAACAGCTGGTGTCCCACAAATGACCCTTGTGTCTAGATGGTCAGAAAGAAAGAATTCTTCTTCATAGCCTTCAGTGTAAAAACTTTATACAAATTATTATTATTATCTATTGTTGCTGGTGCCAGATCTCATAAAGCACTACCACCACCTATTTATTTTAAATGAATCATTATCTCAAAAATCAAATCAACATTAAATACTTGCACGTTAATTAAAAATGTATAGCTTTTTCCCTCTTTAAACATTGTTACATTAACCATCCTTGCTATGCTGATTTGAAGGGTTTAGTACACCTTCTGTTTTTTAGGACTGAAACGAATTGAAATTATTGATATTATCCTCAACTCATCGAGCATAATAAGGATAATTGTGTGATTGTTAAGTGTCTAATGATCAAATCCACCACAGCCATGTGAAGTGCCTAGCCAGTTTTGATACTCTTTATAATAATAAAAAAGGCACATCTTGTTTTCAGGTGACCTCTCTTCAAAGTGCCCTTATTCTCTAAACTGTGTTTTCTTGACCCTTTTGACGTGAGTCAGACATTTTACATGGTTCACTGTCTCCATGTCTGCAGGCTTATTTGAGAATAGCTCCTGAGATGCTAATGCCACCTGTTTGTTGTTTCTTTCTTTCCCCTTAAACTCTGTGCCACACTGAGCATAATAAGTCCGCAAATCATCAGGCTTTGGACCACAAAAGTGTTTTCTGATAAAACAGCACCGGAGGCCAAGAAAAATAGTAAAATGGTAGCCTACTTAAGCTTACCTTTGCACATGTCTCTTGGCTAAGTCTTCTTTGCACCTGGACTGTAGATCACCTGCTGTAGCCACTTCATGTAGTGCATGATGTGTCCTCTATTTTGTCTATAATGTGTTAAAATCAGTCGTAAAATATGTGTCTTATTTGTGTTGTTAAATATCCCCAAACACAGCAGACTTTTCTAGCTTTTATGCTCTTTTTATTTGGCGCTTTTTGTGTTTTTTCCTTTATAGAAAAGAAAGTACACATGGTATGGCTGCTGTAACTTCCAACAGAGTTTTACTAATTACACTAAACACTAAATAAATATACAGGGAAACAGGCATGTCCAACACAAGTGCATTGTAAGAGAACATTTACTTACGTCATGAAATGTTAAGCTCCTTTATCCTATTTCCACCAAGTCAATGCCAAACCAAGACATAAAAACGTAATGCTATAATCCAAATTTTTTAAAGGATACTTTCCAGAACAGCTTCTTTGTTTCTACTAAACAATGATTAAACAACATATTATAACAAGGTCTTAACAAAAATGCTGGATGAGGGGATGTATCGTGTGTTGATGAAAACACACACACACCATGAAGTTTGTAGTCATCTCCCAACTCTGGTCAGGAGAAAAAAAAAAACAAACAGAATATGGTCTTCATTTATCAGGAATTCCCTTGGTTTCCCAGTTCAGAGAATGTGCCAGTGATTTGGGTTATGGCACCAAAGCCTTGCCTTAGGGGATTTCAGGAAGGGACCAGAAAGCAGTCAAAAGTCAGGCAGATTTAGGATGGAGAAGCATATCAAGCATAACTCAGTGAGCGCAAAGAGATCGGGTGCAGGGATCCTGATGTGTGCAGTAAAAAAAATAGTTATTGATGTATGAGAGGTACTTTACATTGCTTTCTGGCATAATATCAATGTAATGAATGCTGCAGGAAAAAGACAAAGAAAGAGGAAATTGGATTTGAATGCTCCATGTAGATGGTTTGTTTTCAGTACACTGATTTAAACAAAGTAATTCTCATAAAATGTGCTGCCAGCAAGACATATCCAACCTACACTTGTGGGCTCACTCTCCACACCACAATTATCACATAAAACCAAGTGTAATTGAGTCAAAGATTTTTAGAGATTGGTTGTCTGGAAGTGATTTTGACTTTTTTCCCCCACTAAACCACAATCCAGTTTCAATCTGTTCCTTAACAGTGTGCTAAGACCACTGAGATTGCCAGGAATGCACCCAGTCTTCATCACTACTTAAATTTAATTTGATAATGATTTAATTAAATCTTAAATAATATCATATCATCATATCAACTTGTATGCTTTTTTTTTAATTGATGTGGTAGTGCAGCACCTGGCCTGTCATTCTGTTAGCTGTTGAGCAATTTAGTATGTCTTATCTGTCATCATTGTGTTTGACTGTCTTTAGAAACATTCCTGCCTCATGATTTTGTTGCACTTTCAGAAGCACTGCCCTGAGGAACTACAGAGCAGTCTGAAGGCTAATATATCTAAAGCTCGTGTATATTAACCACATGTCAACATACTGTTATTCTTCTGTATCATAAAGGTAATTTTATCTTTTTTAAAGGACAATATACAGTAATTCGAGGTACTATGTCTGTCAGGTTGATATGTAATTCACAATACCATACGGGTTGGACATTTTTCACACAACTGTTTAACATGCGCAAGTATGCTGAGACAATGCACGCTTTTGCTTTACATCATAACAAGGAATGGGACAGTATGACTTTTAATCACAAAGGTAGTGTAGATATAAGGTATACCTACATTAAAAAAAATAGGCACATTTGGATTGAAAGAGACTACAGACTATTCCTTTCAGGTTATTTACATTACCACTGACATAACAGATGTATGATGAACAAAAATAGTTGTTTCATGAAGTCAAAGCAGTGAGAAGCACTGTTTTTTACCTCTGTTTTAGTTTTTAGCTCTGTCAATACAGCCGAAGCCCATCCTCACTGTATTGATATTGTGACATTTTAATACTGCAGTATACCTTAATACTTTATATCTTATTGTGCTAGTAAATTAGACTGTAATGGCTCTCATTAATCTCAAGCATGTGGACCCCTTTCTTAGTCTGTAAAAACAGTGTATACACCGATCAAAGTAATCAAGTATGACTAGTAAATTAAACTACACCTGCTGATGCCATTAGGAGAAAATACTGTTTCTGATCAATCAGAAAGGCAAACATTTTACTTATGGGGCAATAAATCAGTATAGCACATCATGTATTAAACTGTTATATGGAATATGCAGTGTCGCTTAACCACCTTTTTTCCCACTTTTTTATACCTTTCCAAAATGTATATCTGGTATTTTCTTTAATTGTGAGGTGTGAATTAAAAAGTGGAATTTTTATTTTTTTTTTTTCAGATGTAAAAAGTTGTATTTAATATCATTTTTGGTAAAATCATCTTGATCATCACATCTCTGTAATTGCTCATGATCATTAGTTGAACCTGGAGAATGGAAAGAGTTAAAATGAAGTTTAGACTAAAGCAAAACAACAAGTGCTCCGTCTGCTGATTGTCATGAAGTAAACTGTGTCTGATAAATGTGGACCAAGGCAATAAAGGAAATGCTGTGCTCATGTTTTCCTAGAAACGTATGTAAAGCACTCAGTGCTTAAAGGAATAATGATATGCCTTTTAGGTCTGGTGTTAGTGATATTGGTATTTCTAAATCAAAAACTACAGCCCAAGGGGGTGGCTATAGGCTTTTACAGGGGTTTTCAACTTGAGTGAATGTGAGCTTCCCATTAGAGTAGGTAAAGACAGCCAAGCCTCCCCTCTTCCCCAAAATCCCATCGGCTGCCCTGCCCCACACAGGCCTTTGAAGTAAATGCAGCTTTTGTGTTCCTGCAATGATGATTTTCAGTAACAACTGATAATATATATTTTTTAATATTGTATTTTTATATTTGTTTAAAAGTGCATTCATAAATGATTTATGCAACAGCATATCATTTCCAACTTCATGCAGGCCTAATTCAGGAGACTTTTACCATCACTAAACTTCAGTGGGCTGATTCAAATCATCAGAACATGCTAAATATTTGTAATCGGTACCAATACTACCCCTGACGACACCCGATGCTGAAATCGGCACGAGTCTGGGCCTTAGATTAAGCTCTACCGCTGTTCCCCGGACCTGGATTTGGGGTCCGATCCTTGGTCTTGTGCCTCCGAGTGCGTTGGTCAGATCGGTCTGGAGGCTCCGTCCTCCGTGCTGGTTTCAGAGGGGACGAGCAAGACCAGTGCACAGTAGACAGTGTCCGAGTGGGTCTGTGCCCTCCTCTGTGCACTTTTTCCGTGTGGTGAAAGCAAGAATGTGCTGTGGAACATAAATCCGGGCGGGTTGCTCCAGTCCTCTGTGCTCGAGGGCTGTAGAGGACTGAAGCGTGTTCTGAGCGGTCCGTCCTCTGCGCGCTGGTTCTTCTCGGGGAAAGTGCTTCTCAGGCCCAGGCACGGAACCACTCCCCGCTCCAGCTCCTCTGAGCCCAGCCTGAACCAGAGCTGCTCCGTCTGCTTACATGACGTTGTCTCAAAAGCGGACCAGGTTAAACCGAACTAAATAATCAGGATCATATTTCCTATGTTTTTTGCGTTTACAGCTAATACACGCATGCACAATTACCGATATCAATACTGCTGCAGGCGGCACGGTGGCTGAGTGGCAACACTCAGGCCTCACAGCAAGAAGGTTGCGGGTTCGATCCCTGGGTCGCCTGGGCCTTTCTGTGTGGAGTTTGCATGTTCCTCCCCGTGTCTGGATGGGTTTCCTCCGGGTACTCCGGTTTCCCCCATCAACCCAAAACATGCCCGCACCCCTATGAACTAACATCAAGGACCATGTTGTCCACCCTCCTGTGGGCTCACCACCTGCAGAGGGGTTCATAGGGGGGGTCAGGTGCTATGAGGATTGGGCAGCAAGCTGCCCCCGCGACCCAGCCGGATTAAGCGGGAGAAGATGGATGGATGGATGGAATACTGCTGCAGATGTGTACAGATGTGGACCCTTTTTGTTTTTTTTCTGCGTGTGTGTGTCGGGCGTCCCCAGTGGCTCTTTTGCTTCACCCAGGGGAGGCGCGCCTCACCAGTTGAAAACCTCCGGGCTATTACTAATCCATCTTATGTAATAGGTTTATATGGCTTGATTCGTCATTACAGTATATGTAGTAGAGTTTTGTTCATAGGTAGGCTGCACAACCTTTTTTTTGTGTGTGTGTTTATTTATAGAATTTTAGCTTGCATAGAGTACAGCTCTTTTATTGTAAAAAGTGACCAAAAGCATTCTTGTTTGTCAGTTATGATGTAGTATTATGATTTACTGAACACTGGAGTGACACAAAGGCATGATAAATTGATCATACTGACAAAAAAGTATTTCTCCCTTGAGAGCAAACACTAACCCTATTCATATTTGGATATGACAATATGTAATTGTTAGACTTATGCTTTTTTCCACTGACTTAAGCTTGACTCTGTTGCTAATTTAACATAACACTTGTAGTTTGAAGCGGTCTCCTGCTGTTGCACAACCAGAGCAGCGATGTCATCCATCACTACAGACACAACCGGCTGCTGTGTGAGGGTGTGTCGGGGGCAGTGTTTTACATAGGGAGTGTGCGGGGACGTGGTCTTTAGACTTCCCCCCCAAAATCCTGAACCTTACATCTCCTTAGTGCAAACAGAGTGAGTTTGAAGAAGCATCCCTTCATGTCTCCTCCCAGGATACTATTTTAACTAAGACATTTTTTGTAACTACTTTTTTACTAACTAAAAAAGCCTCTGCTTTTTAACATTTATGACACAAGCCCATTTGAACTGGATTCGGTGAGGACAATTACATTTTTGCTTAAGGAACATTAGCGGGAGATGAGTTACAAGCAGACAGTCAAGTCAATGGACTCTTGCACGATACTTGTAGGAGACTAATTCAGGAAAACCATGGGACTATTTTTTAAGATCACAAGGACCCCTTCAAAGATGCTACTCAACATACTGGTCTTTCTAATTTTGCAAGGTAGGTTGAGGACTATTGAGATGAGATCTGCTAATTCATAACTTTTTTAACTTAATGTCTTGTCCACTCAAAGGTGCTTGGATGTCCCATAGCAAGATCATCTCTGAGGTCAATGCAGGGGCAATGCCAGATGACCGGCCTACGGGATTTGGGGGATCTGAAGATTTTGGGATAAAGGACACAAAGCCAAGAGTCAAGCGCTGCACCTGCTATTCTTATATGGACCGTGAATGTGTTTACTACTGTCATCTTGACATCATCTGGGTGAACACTCCAGAGTAAGTATACTACTATGTTATCATTATTACTATTACTTTCCACATAAGGAAGCTGTCAACAGCAATGCTGTTGGAATGCAAGGGTGCCAAATACAGCTTTTGACATATCACCCTGGCTTCTTGGTTGTGAAAATTAAAAAGTGGGACTTTGGTGTCAAGATAAAGTACATTATAGTCATGCCCTCATAGTAGCTCCCCGAGGCGCAACACATTGGTAGGGTTCAAGTAACAGCAGGCCTAGCATAAAACACACAGAGTCAAAGTGCAGGGGTCAAGTTGTAGGGGAGCTAGTGTGACCACCGAAAGCAGACTGGAAACGTAAAAATATAAGACACATCATCGATCAAGATTACACAGCTGTCGTATGTACATTTTATCTGAGTATGCGAAGGCAGATGTGAGCACTGGAGATTTATCATGAGACATTAAAATGAAATGACTTTTTGACAGACTTTTAAGAGAAAGGAATCTGTAATATTTTGCACACCAGTTACTTTAAAGTTTAGTTAAATTTCCCAATGAGTTCCTCTTGTATATAAGACTGTAACCTTCTTGATTTTCTTATGTTGTGCATTTGTGTGTTGTCCTAAAGTAATATATACATACTTTTTTCTGACTGCATGTGCTTCTCTGTTGTGGCTCAAAAACCATCAGACTATTTCTTATTTTGTTGTTGCTGTCTATTGTGCATAGTTGTTGGAGTTGGTCACATCTGTCACTATGTTTTTTATGGAGGGCTATTTGTGTCTGAAGTGAACAGTGTTTAGTGGCTGACAGTTTTCAAATGAATTTTTGACACCTTTTTGGTTTTATTGACAGCGCTATGCTTTGCCACATTTGCAACTGCATATTACAATTATTGGCTGAGAGATGCTGTTACATAGTTTCTGCACTGCCTTTTTTTTAAGACTCTTTAGGACTTGAATATTATTGATTTTCCATGCTGCATATGTAAGGAAGAAAGAAGATGGAGTTTTAAATGTAATATAACTCAATCAGAAGTGGTGGGTGGTGTTTGTGGTTGGATACACAGTAGGTCTCACAAGTTGAAAGCCATGCAACAGTAGTCAGGACTGTTTTTACAAGTTCCCGTACTGACTACTCAATACAACATCTGAGATTCTCCAAAACCCAACCTAAACCATCTAGAATCCAAACATTAAGAAATGATAACTACTATAACTATGCTGGTGCAGAGAGAGAGTCTGATTATACTGGATTTTCAGTATGTAACTGATCTCATTCAGATAACCAAAGTCCATTTTTAATTAAGTATATTTTATATAATGTATCTTTTAGTGCTGTGTCCAGAACAGAACAGTTTCAGTTTCTCTTTCATTGTGTAAAAAAATTAGCAGTGCTAAAATATATATCATAGTGGCTTATTGCCACTATATATATTCAGAGCAAGTGGGTATCATCAGTCATAATTTCAACTATGACAAATGCAAGCTTGTGATTAACAAAAGTTTCTTATGTTTTAAGATTTTCTATCCTCAAAGCTTTTTTAAAATTATTAGAATGGGTAGAGATATTCGGCAAATGGTCATGCACCACATCGCAACATCCTCGTATATGTATAGTGTAACATTATATCACTGGTGCTCAAGTACTGAGGCCTTGAGTAACAACAGAAGGACAATCCCTTAATGGCCACATTGTGTTCCATCAGAAATGGGTATTATCTGTCAACCTGAGCGACCTGACTTATGGACAAACAGGGATTTGTTATTGTCTGTCCTCAAAGGTGAAAGACATAGTTTTCATTTAGATGAAGCCCAAAAGTACAGTAGGATAAATAGTCTGTACAAAACACTTCTGTGAGTGATGTGACTGGATTTAGCCCTGACACATTTGCTTCATCTTCCATCTCCTGTGGAATATATAAGTTACAAAAGGTCAGTCAAGAGCACAGTATCAGTATTTCACAATGATTTCATATTTGTAGTGTATGTGTAACCTATTTCACAGGTTTATAACATGTGTAGATGTTATATGGCCAAGGTACAAAATGGTGCAAAATATGCCAAATTGACAGTATGTAGATCACAAAGCACAGTTAGTGCCCTGACTTACACTTAGCCACTAGAGAGCCTCTTCATGACACATCAGTTTATCCAAACTTGGGAGCAGCACAAAAAGTATTGTTGTTACCCAATGAAATTACTGTATACTGGACTATAAGTTCAAATCAGTACATGTATTTGTAATAGAAAACCCCTTAAAGTATAATATATAAACACCAGTGACCAGAAAGACAAACTACATTAGTGTTTCACTGCTTTCATATCTAACTTTAGCACAATTTTAATGTTATACTACACATGATAATATTATGTAATAGTTTCCCCCCTGACACAACAGGGGGCCATGGCTTCAGTACATTTTGTAACTTAATCATGATTTCTCTGGAGCTAAACCTTAAAACAAGGCATTATTCACAGAGCCATTGATTAACATTGACACAGTAAACCCCCAATTTTACAGTTTTACCTATGGGACATGAAAAGGCTTACATTTCCACATATTTCACTTTTACTACTAATCCAGACCTCCTCCTTGGAAGACCTGGCATGAGCTTGTTTTCCAGTTCAACGTCAGTCTGCTGAAATCCTAACCATGCACCTCCTGTTGCATGTAGCAGGGACAAACATGGCGGCACTAAAGCTTATTTTTCTCGTGCATAGTCTCCCTACTCACTCGTATATTCTCTGTGTTTTTCCTCAGACGTACAGTTCCATATGGGATGTCCAGTTACCAAGGCCCACAGCGAAATCGAAGGGAAACTGTTAAGTCTCCCCGCTGCCTCTGTGTGGCTGATGCAGATCAGCAGTGCAGAGACTTCTGTCAGTCAAGGTGATGTACACACTTCATAGCACAAAGACAAAGACTTCTAATGTCCACTGTATCGCATATTTATCCAGTCTGCTCTGGATGCATGTCTGCCTTGCATTAAAAGTTAGATAAACAGTGAAAAAGACATGCCACTGTAGTAGTGTAGGAAAAAAAAGCAACAGTCCAACCTGGTTTGACACAAGCTCTTAAACATTAAGTAATTGAGATTGCTTACAGGACCAAGACGAACTGAGCAGTTGCATAAAATATCATTATATAATATCATTTATAAAATCAGGGGTTTCAATACTATGGCTGGAGGCATATGTTGCTAACAGACCAAATTCTGTCCCGCTGAATTGGCCTAAGTGATATTAAGGGGTATTTATTACTGTATATTTAGTAGTAGTAGTAGTAGCCTTTATTTGTCAATTTCTTCCCATGTACAAGACATGCAAAGGAATCAAAATATCGAATCGAATACTATCATACCCTCAATATAAAACATTGCAATGTGATACAGGCCTTACATGTTAACATTTTACTAAAGATGTGGTGGTCCAACAAATGCAACCATTGTTAAAACATTGCCATAAAAGACTAAATTATTTGTTTTAGTATATTAGTTAATTGTATGAGGCTCCCCGTATTTTTAAAGATTACCTTCCCACTGGTCAGTCATACCTATAACTTTAACAGTTTTAAATTTCATATTATAAAATCTTTTACTGACAGGTCTTGTATTTTACACTTGTATGTAAAAGCATCCGTTTCTATGACTCTTTTTGGTGCTGCAGCAGGAGCTGTTGCATCATGGAACTGGACTCTGGCTCAGTACATAAAGCTAGATAAAAGTAATACCCATTAAGACAAACAGCATGCGAGTTCTGGGCTCATGCCAGAGAAACGTGTAACTAGCTTAACTCTAAGACCTAAGAGTTACATTACTTTTACAGCCTGGTTTTCTTGGCAACACAAATGATTTAGTACAATAATGAACAAATATACTTTGCCCTAGACCTGTCATGATAATTGCGACATCAACTTAGTGTTCAGTATATGAAAGCTGGAACAATATGTTTTGGGTGTCAGTATTTACTGTGTGTACATGTTCATTGTAATAAAATTTTTGGTTCAATAAATAACTTGTCTATGATTTATTACAGTACTAAAGTGTTCATTCTATTCAAGTTCTTTCTGCTGTTTATTTATTGCAGCTCATATTTTTAAACAACATTGTAGATTTAGATTTAGATTTAGTGGCATAAATTAGTTTCAATATTATCGTTTATTGTCTATATTTACTTATATAATCAATATATCACACTTCAAAATGTGTTAAGGTGACAGGTCTACCTTGCCCACGTATGTTAAAATACATTAAAATGGTCACAATCAGTAAACTATACAATATTTGATTTTATATTGAACAACAGATGGTATATGTCAAAACAATACAAAAGAGCAAGCAAATACAAACTAAAACTGGGACAAGAACAGGTCCAAGACTATAATAGGACTAAACCGGTCGACTAATCGACTAATCAAATAAGAATTGTCAAATAAGAATTGACATGATCATAAGGAGTACTTTTTACTGTATATTTTAAATAATAAGTTTGCAGCTGTTGAATACTGGTCTTGGATTTCACGTATTAGAAAGAACAAATTGTTTAGAAAAAATACATGTCAAGGATTTATACAACTCTCCAAAGGGCTGACATCGGTAACTTTTTGACCTTGGACGCACCTGCAGAAACTATTCTTTTCCAGTCATAAAACAAAGAAGTAAATTTAGCATCACCACTAATGTCAAAATTGTCATGCGTCTTGTCCTTGAAACCCCACACACTTTTGGAGCTCATTGTGCTAATCCTCGTTACTATTCTCCCCACAGAGCAGCAGTGCCATTGCAGCATGAGCACTGGGGAGCGGGGGGAGGCTGACAGCTTGAAGCCCTCCCAGACTCGTGGTCATGGGTCACTGAAGCCCACACGGCCCCTTTTGGCTTCACTTCTTCTGCTGTATTTGGCACCCTCCTCCAGGTACTCGCACTAAAGGAAGGAACTTCTGGAGTTGGACTTTGCTGGCATTCCTTACCATCATATTTCTGGAGCAAGTTCCATCAGCACGACTGGTTTCAATAAATCCTCTCCTCGCTAAATTCAATGCAGATTTCTGGAGGCCATTTTTTCTGTTTTAGCCATAAGAGCCTGGCGGATTAGTCTCATAGTTTTAAAGCAACTGAATGCGCTAATGTCAGTGTGAAGATTCCCTGGTGATTGAACTGGTCAATTTTGTTGGTAATGAACCACAAACACAGAAGTTTGTATCTGTCTCTAAGACTGTAGCAATGACAGATAGTTTTATGAAAGAGGTTGTAAGGACAAGGACATTTGATTTTCACTTCAAATGCAGTGGATCACAGGATAGCAATGTTGACCATAAGTCTAATGGCCAAACAATTCCATGTGGATGTTGGATAGGCATTTGTTTGTAAAAGTAGGCCTAATATAAAAGAAATATACTGCAAATATTTTTTAACTAAATAGTCACTAAAGATGATATCAAATGTCCAGCATTTTATCATTGGTAAATCAAAATCATAATGAGGACAAATTAGTCATGATAATTAAATTAGAATGTCCCTTCAGTTTTATCTACTTTTTTATTTGTATGGCTTGACGAACTGCAGTCTTAAGTTCCACTGGCACATATAAAATGCTTTCTTAAATGTTTCTTCTCACAAAAACTTTTTTTTTTAAATTGTCATGAGAAACAATAGTATTTATGTGTTTTGAATTGATCCAATTAAAACAAGACATTGGCTTTTTCCCGACTTCTTTTAATATTTTTCTGCCCATTTTGGATTGCTTGGTTAAGCAAAAGTGCCTAACAAAATAGTCTGTTTACACTAAAGTATCTAGTCACTGAGTAAAAATCTTCAAGTTAGTGGTGTAACAGGATACATTTACTATCAAAAGAACTCACTTTAAGCTATACATTTGTAAAATAAAACTTGTATATTTTAACTTCATATTAACAAAATTATATTTGTGACATTTGTTTTTTTAAATAAATTAACTTACTGTAAATAGTATTGAAGTCAAAATCGATTTTTATGATGAACAAGTTCTCAAAAATATATGACTACTGCACATTTTAATTATTATTTTTGTATTATAATAAAGTACATATCCCATTACTATGGTCTGTTACTTTTTATGGTTGTGTTAAAATGGATTTTGTGAATGTATTTACAGTTTACAGTATGGACACACCTGCAAATTCACTTAAAGCTCCATATGTGTTTTGTGTCATCTATCAGTTCATATATCTGTAAAACACTTTTCATTATGCTTGATAGTCACAGTGACCAAGGTAAAACATCTGCTCTTGTAGCTTGTTCTGCTGAATGACTTAACAACACAGAGCCTGAAGACAGAAAACGTACAGTGGTCTTATGCTGACCTGCAGTGCACAGCTGAGGAGTCCCAGGGCACATGTCTGAAGCCAGGCAGGTCCAGGACCAAATCCGGATTGTTCAAATCCGGATAGGCTGTATTCACATTTTAGACTTTCATAATGTCATAACTTCAGATGCAGGGCAGGGGTTTTATGTAACTCTTTGGGAGTTGTTGAAAGAAGTAACTAAACATGTAATCCACAAATGTTGAGACTCATCATTCTCTCCACTGGGAGTGTTTTGTACAAATGTGTGTTTTGTTTATGAAGGGGATCTCTTCAAAATGAAATATTGGGATTATAAATTACCATAATTTATTAATAGGTCCACATCCACACATCCAATCCATTTTTGGTGACTTCCTCTTTTTTCATCTGGTTTTCAAGTCACAAATTCAAATTGTGTATGTTTTGTATAGGGTGACAGTGGAGGTCATGGTGGAAGATGCTAAAAGTAGAAACTTTTTTGAAAATCATATTTTTTTACATGGCAATTGCACAAGCACAGCCAACGCAACACTTTTGTTTTTGCTCCCATTTGTCATGAGATGGACTCAAAGATCTAAAATTCATTCCAGATACACAATATTACCATTTCTCTCAAACATTGTTCACAAATCTGTCTAAATGTGTGATAGTGAGCACTTTTGCTTGCTGAGATAATCCATCCCACCTCACAGGTGTGCCACATCAAGATGCTCATCAGACACCATGATTAGTGCACAGGTGTACCTTAGACTGCCCACAATAAAAGGCCACTCTGAAATGTGCAGTTTTGTCTCACAGCAAAATGCCACAGATGGCGCAAGCATTGAGGGAGCGTGCAGTTGGCATGCTGACAGCAGGAATGTCAACCAGATCTGTTGCTTGGGCATTGAATGTTCATTTCTCCACCATAAGCCGTCTCCAAAGGCGTTTCAGAGAATATGGCAGTACATCCAACCGGCCTCACAACCGCAGACCACGTGTAACCACACCAGCCCAGGACCTCCACATCCAGCAGGTTCACCTCCAAGATCGTCTGAGACCAGCTACTCAGACAGCTGCTGAAACAATTGGTTTGCATAACCAAAGAATTTCTGCACAAACTGTCAGAAACCGTCTCAGGAAGCTCAACTGCATGCTCGTCGTCCTCATCGGGTCTTAACCTGACTCCAGATCGTCGCCGTAACAGACTTGAGTGGGCAAATGCCCACATTCGATGGCGTCTGGCACGTTGGAGAGGTGTTCTCTTCACGGATGAATCTCGGTTTACATTGTTCAGGGCAGATGGCAGACAGTGTGTGTGGCGTCGTGTGGGTGAGCGCTTTGCTGATGTCAATGTTGTGGATCAAGTGGCCCATGGTGGTGGTGGGGTTATGGTATGGGCAGGCATCTGTTATGGACGAAGAACACAGGTGCATTTTATTGATGGCATTTTGAATGCACAGAGATACCGTGATGAGATCCTGAGGCCCATTGTTGTGCCATACATCCATGAACATCACCTCATGTTTCAGCAAGATAATGCACGGCCCCATGTTGCAAGGATCTGTACACAATTCTTGGAAGCTGAAAATGTCCCAGTTCTTGCATGGCCAGCATACTCACCGGACATGTCACCCATTGAGCATGTTTGGGATGTGCTTGACCGGCGTATATGACAGCGCGTACCAGTTCCCACTAATATCCAGCAACGTCGCACAGCCATTGAAGAGGAGTGGACCAACATTCCACAGGCCACAATTGACAATCTGATAAACTCTATGCGAAGAAGATATGTTGCACTGCATGAGGCAAATGGTGGTCACACCAGATACTGACTGGTTCTGAGTCCCCAGACCCCCAATAAAGCAACAACTGCACATTTCAGCGTGGCCTTTTATTGTGGACAGTCTAAGGTACACCTATGCACTAATCATGGTGTCTGATGGGCATCTTGATGTGGCACACCTGTGAGGTGGGATGGATTATCTCAGCAAAGCAAAAGTGCTCACTATCACACATTTAGACAGATTTGTGAACAATGTTTGAGAGAAATGGTAATATTGTGTATCTGGAATGAATTTTAGATCTTTGAGTCCATCTCATGACAAATGGGAGCAAAAACAAAAGTGTTGCGTTTATATTTTTGTTGAGTGTATGTGAATCTGATTCAACAGAATCACTGAAATTTTTTTTTCACTCTAACTATTCAAACGTGTAGAGTTACTCACTACCAACACATCCAAACCATTTTTGCTGTAAAAGGTCTCCCCTGGTTTCTAGAGAAGGCACCAATTGCTCAGGGGTCACTTTTCATATAGGATCACAATAGCTGTAAAAACACGCATCTGTGTGAATTTTCATGGCAATTGGATAACCACAGCCAAAGTTATGATAAATGCACCTTCAAATACACAAATTGGTGTTAGTACCATACGATACATGTGTGCTGCTGCACTAAGAGCTTTCGGCATTTGAAAGGAATATATAAGCTGTATTGTGAGATGTTAACATTATCTCCTGGTTTTTATTACTCCAATAAATTGTTATTTTATAATTACTAGTCAACTTTCCTTATCATGAGAAGTTTATTCTTGACTCAATAAAATATACCACACTTGGAGATAAAAATGTAATGACCACCCGCTTGAACAGTGCTCTCTGTGTTTATTTTGACTTCATTTGGCTGCTTATTTGTTCTTTCCATCAATATAGGGTCTGATTGTGCCTGCAAAGGTGAGGATATATTTAAAGTACTGCCCCTGAAAACAGCTCTCCTCTCTTGAGAGTGAACATGAGACTATGGAGAGCCATTGAAGCCCTAATACCACCTATCAACCTGGAATGTCCACTAAGTCTTCCCTAAATAATCCTTGCCTTAGGCCTCAGCATGAACCTGGAGCAGGCTGCACCAATAACAGCACTGAGCCACAGTCTGTTCCCACAGAGCACCCTGGGAACAGGGCGTCCCACGGCGTGAGGCAGGGTCATCCCAGCATGGGGCACGCCTCAGTTCTGCTTCATTAAAACACTGGTCCATGTCTCATTTTTCTGCAGATGAAGCAAAATTAAGAAAAAAAAAAGTATTTAGTCCCTGTCTCATTTAATATTATTCCACATGTTTTATGTTGGAATGCTGGAATTTTTAAATGCAGTGCACACATATGGACAATATTAAATTTCTGAATTTCAGAATGCAGCCATGTACATTTATTATGGTGGTGTTAAACTTAGTGTTATGAAAAAAGAACCAAAGTATTTTAACTGATTTGAATTTTGTGTTTCCTCTTTGCCATTTGCTGTTCCCCAGATCAACGCAGGCAATTCATGGTGATGAGGCCTTCTGTGTTTGACCCTTTGTGCAGACACACTGACCCCTTTTCCTTCAGTCATGACATTACACCCTTCAGGAACGCTAAGGCTGTTACTGATTGTTTTATGAGAGACGTAAACCTCTTTGTAGGTTCTACACAACTAAAACTACTTTTTAGATGCCTTCAACTCTAGTAGCAGCGTGGTAGCAGCAAGTATTGCACCCTCAATTTTTGGTTGAGGGTGCAATGGTTGTATATGCATAGCATTTTGTTGTTCATCATAGGTATGATAGGTTATTGTGACTGGCCAGAACAATTTCAACATGATGCCATTTTAGATTGATATTGCATTTTGAATCTTATTAGCACCCTAGATTAATATATATTCACCTTTGGTCAGGTTCATGCTGTTTGACTTTCTTCCATTCAAGTAACACAATGTAAGCCTGTTTATGAGTATGTTTATGGCCCTTAGTGCTTTGTTTATGGAATGCTTTTTTAATGTGAACCGATTTATTACAGGTTCTCTGTTAAAAACATTTTCATTATCTCTCATGCTGCTAATGAGCATGTAAACTGTTTCTTTACACTAATTTCAGTGCCAGTGACAAGAGTGCGTGTTCCTTCTAGTGTGATTGCATCTGGACCACCCTAACTGCCCCTTTGACTCCTTAACTTTGCTTGAGCTCTCTGTTTGCTCAGCAGTCTAATCTGATTCTGCCTTTACTTTACTTATCACTGTGTCCATCATTCCACTTTGTATCACTTTGTACTGACTGCAGGCCAGCAGCACGACCAGGTAAAGAGTGGACTGCTTCTTTGTGCAGCTTTGATACTATTGATTGATAAAGCACTATTTAAGGTCTTTAAGCATGCAGAAAATGTGAATTTACTGAAGGATCCTTGAACAACAGTTCTCAATCTGACTAAAAAAAATCTACTTTTTTGGCTTGGCGAGTGAAGTGTGTAAAGCTGGTATAGAGTTTAAAGGGCCCATAATATGGTATTTTCTGATCTAAGTTGTAACCCAAACACACAAATCCTACATATTTAGGCTGAGATTCTTCTCTCAGACAGAAAACACTCTGTTACACCTTGTGATGCCATATACTAATACAGGAAGTGCTCAACAACACCATACACCTTTGCTGGAATCATATGGATATTTCAGACCTGGAATTGCCAATCTCTACTGAGCAGAAGACAAAAGGAGTTGTTAACAACTAACAACTTGAAAACAACATGACATCACAAGGTGGAATAGAGCATTTTGAGCTTTGGAAATGTAGACAAACTAAAAATAAAGGGTTACTCAAACGTGTAAATGAAACAAAACACAACTTTAGGTGTGTTTTGAGCGCAACAGCATTATGATTTGGCTAAAAGATCACAAGAGTCAAATTTGAGCAACATAGGACCTTCTTGTTTAATTGCTTCACTGATGTACTGCTTTGTAAAATGTACTGTAGGTATTCTTATGGTCCACATTTTGAGCAATATCATCCAAGAGCACAAATTTCACCACACATTCATTATACACACACACACACACACACACAAATTACATAGTTATTATTTTACAATGACATAATATCACAAAACTAAAAGATACCTGTGACAAAACTAAAAGAGACCTGCCCCTCCTTGAACCGCCATCTTAACGTGGTGGAGTGCTTTAAGCCCCTGGTAGGGTCACCTAAGGCAAACAGGTCTAGGGGGACGGGTCAGAATAAGTTCACAAGCCCCTATGATGAAAAAACAAACAACAACAATGACGTCTCCCGGAATGGCAGTACCGGGGCCCAACCCTGGAGCCAGGCCTGGAGTGGGTGCACGACAGCGAGCGCCTGGTGACCGGACCTTTCCCGGAGCTTGGCTGAGCACAGCCCGAAGGAGCGACGTGGGGCCATCCTCTCTTGGACCCACCACCTGCTAGAGGATCCATAGGGGGCTGGCGCAGAGAGATCTGGGTGGCAGTCAAAAGCGGGGGCCCCGACAACCAGAACTCTGGACATGGAGACTAGTTCTAGGGACATGGAATGTCACCTCGCTGGGGGGGAGGAGCCTGAGCTTCTATGGGAGGTTGAGTGTTACTGACTAGATATAGTCGGCTTCACCTCCACGCACAGCTTGGGCTCTGGAACCCAACTCCTTGAGAGGGGTTGGACTCTCCATTTCTCTGGCATTGCATGTGGGGAGCGGCGGCGAGCTGGTGTGGGCCTGCTCATTGCCCCATAGCTCAGCCGGTGCCTGTTGGAGTTCACCCCGGTGAACTTGCAGAGGGGTGATTGGGAGGAACGGCCTCCCTGATCTGAACCAGAGCGGTGTTCTGTTATTAGACGTCTGTGCTGGTCACAGCTTGTCCATAACGGACACCATGTTCCCTAGGCCAGAGGTCGATGATTGACTTTGTTGTCGTGTTATCTGACCGGCCGAGTGTCTTGGACACTCAGGTGAATACATTTTATTTATTTGGTCACTTTCTGGACACCCAAGGTTGCCTTACAATAACAATTATAGCGCTTTTCACAGACACATGGGACATGTGACAGAGCATTATTAACAGAACATTATTCATTCACTCCATACCTGGTGGTGTAAATTATTGTTGTAGCCACAGCTGCCCTGGGGCACACTGACGGAGCCACGGCTACCAAGAAAATCTGTGCCATCGGTTCCTCTGACCACCATCACTCAGGCACACACCACTTTCACACCTACAGCGCATGTTTTGGGTTGATGGGGGAAACCGAAGTGCCCGGAGGAAACCCAGACACGAGGTGAACATGCAAACTCCACTTGCTGTGAGGTGTGAGTGCTAGCCACTCAGCCACTGTGCTGCCAAAGAGGCACACAGAGCCATGAACAGAGGGACAGAGCTACAACTGATCACCACCTGGTGGTGAGTTGGATCCGCTGGCAGAGGAGGAAGCTGGAAAGACCTTGCAGGCCGAAGTATATCGTGAGAGTCTGTTGGGAATGTCTGGCGAAACCCTCTGTCGGTGCGGCCTTCAACTCACACCTCCGGGTTCTCGGCCACACCTCTGGGTTCTCGGCCTCTATTGTCAATGCGGCCGTAAGGTCTGTGGTGCCTGTCGCGGCAGTAATCCCTGATCTTGGTGGTGGACACCAGAAACAGGGGATGCCGTCAGGCTGAAAAAGAGTCCGATTGGGCTTTGCTTTCTCGTGAGACTCCTGAGGCAGCTGACGGGTACTGCTGGGCCAAACATGCTACAGCCCGGGCAGTCACAGAGGCAAAAACTCGGGGATGAGAGGAGTTCGGGGAGGCCATGGGGGAGGACTATTGGACGCCCCCAGGGAAATTCTGGCAAACCATCCCATGCCTCAGGAAGGGGAATCAGTGCTTCACCAACACTGTTTACAGTGCAGGGGAAGAGCTGTTGACCTTGACTGAGGATGTTGTCAGACGGTGAAACGAATACTTTGTGGATCTCCTCAATCCCACTGTCATGTCTTCTGAGTAACAGAGGCTGGGGACTTGAAGGCGGAATCGCCAGTCACCCTGGCTGAAGTCACTGAGGTGGTGACAAGGCTCCGGGGGTGGATGAGATCCATCCTGAGTATCTTAAGTCTGTTGCGGGGCTGTCTTGGCTGACACGTCTCTGCAGCATGACGTGGCAGTCAGGGACAGTGCCCTGGGTGAGGAGTCCCTGCCTCAAATGGAGGAGTTCAAGTATCTCGGGGTCTTGTTCACGAGTGAGGGGAGGACAGGGAGGATTGACAGGCCAATCGGTGCCGTGTCGGCAGTGATGTGGTCGTTGTATCGGACTGTTGTGGTGAAGAGGGAGCTGAGCCGAAAAGGAAAGCTCTCGATTTACCTCAATCTACATTCCTACCTTCACCTTGTCATGAGCTTTGGGTAATGACCAAAAGGATGAGATCGCGGATACAGGCAGTCGAAATGACTTTTGTGGATAATTGTGAATTATAAAATTATTCTCTGTGTTGACATCGCTGACATCAGTGCACCTGAGGAACAATGCTGACCATCCTCCGCCACTGGGGCTCAGTAGAAAGAGGAGAAGAAAAGGGGGAGATGAGAGAGAAGTAGGCCATGTTGTTTGAGAAATTCTCAATGTGTATTTTTGATTAAGCTAATTATTGCTACTTTCTGTTCTAGTGTGATTCCACATATCCATGAGAAGTATTGAGGCCTCGGACAGCAGTCAACAATCAAAACGACAACAAGCCATGAAAAATACAGGTGGGATACAAAGAGCGCTAAAGAGCCTATGAAAGTGACACCCCTAAATTTATAAATATTGCTAAAGCTTTAAACAAACTTAAATTATTGTCCACAAAATTTGTTAGTCAAAATTGGCTCTCTAACTGTAGTTACCACAATATTAACTGTAATTGCTATTTTAAATAATAATTGAATGTATCATCTCATAATTGATAGAATGTTTGATTGTTACTGTCCTGACAC
Organism: Odontamblyopus lacepedii; assembly: GCA_034769755.1. Lineage (NCBI taxonomy): Eukaryota > Metazoa > Chordata > Actinopteri > Gobiiformes > Gobiidae > Odontamblyopus > Odontamblyopus lacepedii. The sequence goes on along the minus strand of CM068345.1, from coordinate 28,578,548 downwards.
AGAAAACTCGTACGTCTCAGATTTTGTTATTTTCTGTAGAATCTTAATGTCCCTAAGTTTGATTAAAACTGCACAGGTTGACCTCCTGACTTAAAGGAGATGAATTCCAAATTCTAGGTCACTGTGAGTGCTCATTGTATCTTATTTTGCTGTCCGGGAGTCATGTATTGAGTTATAATCAGGAAACTAGCTAATTAACTAACTATTATATTTTACTCACATATATAAGTTTAAGTTTGAATAAAATATGTGACGGTAGTGTCCTTTTTAATTTTGGTTTTATGATCACATGTGTATGTGATCAAAGGGGGGAATCTGTGGATAATTGTGAATTGTAAAATTATTCTCTGTGTTGTAATATTAAAGGGTGGTCAATGAGTTGAAACTGTTTTGCCAAAATGTGAACCTTGAGTTATGTCAACATGTGAAGTTGTACGCGGAGTGGATTGATTCTTTCAAACTCGCTAAACCTAAAGATAAACATATACTGTCCCATTTCTTGTTTACTGTCTGAGTGTTATCTAAATGTACATGTCTGCAAATGAGTTGATGTTTGTCAAAATGCACAGTATAAAAGAGATGACTGAAGTGCTGTTTGTCAGAGAGTCGGAGAGTGGGGGAGAAGAAATCACTAATATGTATGATGGCCTGTAACTTCTCTCAATAAACAGCTGTTCATAAACAGCTGTGTATGAACAGCACTACGCCTTCTGATTTGTTGTTTACACTCCATCCATCCATCTTCTCCCGCTTAATCCAGCTGGGTCGCGGGGGCAGCTTGCTGCCCAATCCTCATAGCACCTGACCCCCCCTATGAACCCCTCTGCAGGTGGTGAGCCCACAGGAGGGTGGACATTATGGTCCTTGATGTTAGTTCATAGGGGTGTGGGCATGTTTTAGGTTGATGGGGGAAACCGGAGCACCCGGAGGAAACCCATCCAGACACGGGGAGGAACATGCAAACTCCACACAGAAAGGCCCGGGCGACCCGGGGATCGAACCCGCAACCTTCTTGCTGTGAGGCCTGAGTGTTGCCACTCTTTACACTAGTCTTCAAAATCCAGATTTCTTCAGTTTCCTCCGCAGAGTGGCAGGGCGCTCCCTTAGAGATAGGACACACAGGAGGAACTTGGAGTAAAGCCACTGCTCCTCCACATTGAGAGGAGCCAGCTGAGGTGGCTCGGGCATCTGTTCCGGAGGGCCTATCCCACTGAAAGGAGGCCCAGGGTAAGACCAAGGACACACTGTCTCTCGGCTGGCCCCCCCCCCCACAAATACAAAACAATAGCTGGCATGGTCCACGAAACTAAATACATATGCCTAATAATAAAAAGCTTGATCTCAGTGTACAATGAGGCCACAGCACTGTCTTACACTTTATAAATGAAAGATTTGAGTAATCCATCTCCCCATTGCTTTGCCAGATATTGCTGACATTGTTCTGTATTAGTTGTATATTATGTGAACCATATGAAAACCCAGCTTTAAACATTTACTATTTGGTTTTGTATCCATAAATATGCACAAGACTTTTAAAATAGCAGTTACATTGTGGATTTGGGCCCAGTGTTTTTCCAGACTACAGTGCAGTCACCATGAATTTTGAGTCTAAATGCACAGAACACAAATGGAATGGAGCTATGTCCGTTTTCATCATCCTCACCACTTTTATTCAAAGCATTTGGTCAAATTCAAACCTTATTTGTTTTGCTGCATCAAACATTGTATATAAAGTTTTACAGATGCCAATGAAATGGTAAGCACACACAGTTGAAGGTAAAGACTCATGCAAGCTTCATTGTTTCTTTATGTCTTGTGGTATTTCAACATGAGCCATTGAATTTAACAAGTTTCAGCGGCACACGCAGCAGGTCATTTATTCAGACTGTCAGGTTTAAGACTGCCTGTTGCATAAGGCTTTACACACTTTCTCTCCTCACTCTCATGTCTTTGGCATGTGAACAGCAGGAAGTGAGGAGGACGCAGCCTAACACCCAAAGGTTCAAATATAAGTGGATCAAATAAATCCAGTGTGTTATGATGATGAGAGCCAATGACATGGACATTCAGAATGGTTATGTAACAGGACAAGCGTTCCCAAAAGGTAAATTCCCTGTGTTATTAGTACTACATTTTTGTCAACATTAAGAGCTGCTAAAGGACCTCTGTATTAGGATAAACATGACCTTTGACCATTCAGATTAACATGGTTCATCATCAGATCTCTCATGCCTTTTGACTTATGAGTTTTTACCTTCAGTGTTACAGTGGAAAATGAAACCCTGTGTACACAAATATTATTTTCAAATAACATTAAAGCATGTTGTCTGCATTAACAATGGGCTGGTATTTCAATGTGGTGGGGTTATGATCAGGTTTATAAAGCAAAATGTGAAGTATGAAATGTGACTTTTTATGTTGTTTATGGAAAGGGATCTGACAGCAGACCTCCACCCAGAGGACTCTATGCTGTAGCCTACTGGGCATGCACAGTTTATGTTTTATTCATTTATTCATTATGTACTTTACAAAAAAAAAAACTGTTTACATGAAATACAAGCCCAAACCTATTTCCTAATGACAACATTCACCGACAAACTATTTCTAGTATGCTGTCATATGCTATAGGATATTTATTTATCATTCATCATTAGGCTTTCATCATTGTACATACTGATTTATGTTCATTGAATGTTTGTTAAACTAATTACTTTACACAGGCAAAAAGGGAAGAGGCAATACAAAGATTTATGATTAGTCATTTAATCGGTGATTAAAAGTTCACTCTTTAGCCTATGTCTTTGACCAGCCTCGATATAAAGTAATCTTTAGAAATAAGCTTAAGAACCTTATAGGTGCACTGCACAACTTTTCTGGTGGATGGTTCGCTATCTGCTTTTCTCCATGGAAAAGATAATGCTTTGCTGGAATATTCCATGGTATGATATCAAACATATCCATCTATATTCATGCATTACAGGTGTTTTTATTGCTCAGAAATACAGTAATTAATTCTGTGAATAGAGGTGACACTCCACAGATCTGAACTGCAATGTGGCATAGGGCTATAACCTGCTTAACTCCCCTAATTAATCTAAGTTGTAGAACATTCTAGAGAAAGCAATAACATTTCCATGGAGACAAGCATTTGTATTAGAAATGTTATGCAGTGCACCTTTAAATAGCCTTTAATAGACAGTTGATTATAAGTAACAAATGATAAAACGCGTAAGCATTTTAAGGACAAGTGAGGGTCCTTCTGTTGAAGGGCTGAGTGGAGGTCTGCAGCCAGATTGTCTTGTAACACATTTGAATTTGTGCAACTGTTCATCATAGTAAATTGAAGGTGCAGCATATAGTGTGATTTTGCATTATGTACATGTGCACAAGAGCAACAGTAGTGTCTCTGAACAGACTTGTCTCTCAGCGTGCTCCACCATCAAAGACCTCAGGGAACAAAAAGGCTCCAGTCTGTGTGTGCAGCGTGTCAGAGCAGCCTCCTCCATCACTGCAGCATGTAACTACCAGCTCTTAATGTTGGCCTGTGGGCCTCATTCACGTTTGAGTCAGAGCCAGTGTTTGTGCATGTTACCTGACCACAGCAGGAAGTATGTATGGTGAGGATAGCCAATTACCAGGAAGAATCATCAAGAATCAAAGTTTACCTAGGTAAAAAGAGAAGTTCAGTTAGGTATCAAAGAGGAAGGCAAATCTGTACTTGTATTTATAAGTGTATAAAAAGTACAAAGAAGTACTGCAATTATACTTTCATAATCAACTACCACTGTGATTGTAGCTATGCCTAATACAACTGCTTCATGGCTCCTCACAGGTTGCCCGGAATATAGGCAAATGGGTTCAGAGATCTCTGTTATATATATCAGAGATATAAATTATATAAAGTAATTACGTATGTAAGTAAGTGAAATAATAAAATGACTACTGCAATTTCTTAGCTCCTATAGGTCTAAATAACTATCTCATGAAATATAGCTCTCCACCTCTATTGCCATGGTATTCAAAAATTTATTCTCTAATTTTGTTGAATACATATATAAAACATCCATGAAAGTCACGCTGTAATTTCCATTTAGACCCTGCCAAAACGAGGAGGCGGAAGAATGAACTGAAAAATCATCTTTTGTTATTATACTGAATACATTTACAGCTCATGAGGCAGCTCGGGGTAACTTCAAAATGTAGGCATTATCATTCCTCTGTCTGTGGTTTTAATGTTTTATGATTTTTGAAGAAGAATGTATTTGTGTTTTCATCAGTGAAGAGAGTGTGCAGTCTGCATTCTGGTCACTGGTATACTGTAACATTGTAGGTGACTTATTTAGCTCAAGCGCACATAAATCAGTGGTTTGTCAGTATCATATAAATGGTGGAAACTTCTCTGAGTTATCAGTTACCTGAAAACCACAATAATAACATTTTAGCAGAAAAAAAAAGAATATTAATGTAAAGTGTCTGGAGTTGCCTTTAAATAAGTTCTACATCCATGAACCTCCAAGCTGATCACTGAAATAAAATTTGAATTAAAACATTAGAGAACTGTGAGCAAAAGCAAACACATCGCAATTCAGAATTTGTTTGATGAATCAAATGTACAATCTCGCAGCCATAGCTGATTTCGTGGGAGTGCCATTCTGTGCTATTGGCTGACTCATCCAACTGCCACCATTCGCACACCACATTTATACTAGTAGGTGAAATGTCTTGCTTAAGGACAACAGTCTGAACTGATTCAAGGAGGAATCAGTTTTTTGACCTTTGGGTTGATGGATGGTCTAACCCAGGGGCTCACAGTTCAGACCAGGACCCCCAAGAATAACCACACAACAGACTCAGTACCTTCAACATAAATGGACTGAGATGATCATTTCAGATTTCAAAATGAATCAAATCAGATTTAATGCTGTTTCATTAAAAATGAATTGAATTGAGAGTCATAATTTAAAAATGATAAACCCACCCCTGTAGTATATTGATAATATAACTACTAAAGTTAGACCCCGGTATAATATTTTATAATTAAACAGTGCCATCTAGTGGTGTATGAGTTATGCCGTATTGCCCGGATGTTGTGCCTGTGTGTGAGTCTGAGAGTTGAATAAAGAAACGGAAGCAGGCGTGTGGTGTTTGGTCTCCGTCCTCCATTTACTGTTATGGATATATTAGCAGTAGATCACCCCAAAAATATTACAGTGGCGACGAGGATGGGATTCCTTTTTATGCGAGAAGGAATTCCAGTTCAGAACGAGTGATTCAGAGTGTTTAAATCGACGGTAACGTTACTGCGAGATAGCTAGCTGCTAGCAAGACAAGCTAAGCTAACGTCAACTGTGGAGCGCGCAGTTAATGGTGCAACATGGCATTTTTTATTGGAAACCTTGGAGAGTACAAGGAACGACAAGAGGACTTCGAGTCATATCTAGAAAGATTTGAGCAATGGATGATCGTAAATGAAGTGGAGGAAGATAAACAGGCCAACGTTTTCCTGTCTGTAGTGGGCGCAGAAGCCTATGGATTGTTAAAAAACCTCTGTATACCAGATAAGCCAAGTAGCCTCTCGTATGAAGTACTGAGCGGAAAACTGACGTCTCATTACAAGCCCAAGCCACTAGTTATCGCCGAAAGGTTTAAATTCCAAAAAAGGAACCAACAAGAAAATTAATCAGTGTCGGATTATGTGGTGGCATTAAAGCATTTGGCCACACACTGTGAATTTGGTCCGCATTTAGACGAAGCTCTGAGGGACAGATTCGTTAGTGGTTTGAGAGTGGAGTTTATTCAGAGGAAGCTCCTTACGGAACAGAACCTGACATTTGCAAAAGCGTGTGAACTGTCGTTATCGATGGAAATGGCGTCCAAGAACACGTTGGAGTTTGCCAACAAAATGAAAGGACCTGCTACGGTGAATAAGATAGACAAGAATAGAGTAAGCAAAGGGGCGTGGAAAAGCAAATCAGCCAACAGCGAGTGGAAAGGTAAAGCCACAAGTGACGGTTCCAGACCACCACAGAGAACAGACACGAAACAGCCCTGCTACCGATGTGGCGGCACCAATCATGCAGCGCAAGCATGCAGGTACAAGACTGAGACATGCCACAAGTGTTCAAAGGTAGGACACATTGCAAAGATGTGTAGAACTAAAATGAGACATGGGCATACACAGTATGTAGCGGAGCGCAACAGTCAAGATGTCATAGCAGAGAATGACAATGAGGATGAACTGTTTGGCCCATATTTCATGAATACAGTGTACACTGCCAACACCATTGGAAATGGAAAAAAGATATAAAGGTAAATGTCAAGTTAGAAGGAACACTAGTAGCCATGCAGCTGGACACAGGAGCTGCTGTAACACTGGTTTCGGAGACGGTGTATAAGAAACATCTCTCTCATCTGCCACTGAGGAAAAGTAAAGTTCGACTGTCAACCTTTTCCGGGGAGGACATTCCCTTGATGGGACAAGTGACTGTCAATGCAAAATATGGAAATCAGAGTGGAAATTTACCCCTTGTGATTGTGAAGGGTGACAGACCAGCCCTCCTGGGCCGTAACTGGCTCACGAATTTCAAGCTAGACTGGGCAAACATATTTTCAGTTAGGCCAGCAGGGGGCAGTAACAATGCAGATGTGGAGACAGTGTTACAGAGACACAAAGCAGTGTTTTCTGAGGAGATGGGCACTATTCGGGAGTTCAAGGCCAGCATCACAGTAAAGCCACATACCAAACCAGTTTTCAGGAAGGCAAGACCAGTGCCGTATGCGCTAAAGGACGCAGTTGAGAAAGAGTTAGACAGGTTGGAAATCATCTCAAAGATAGAGCATAGTCAGTGGGCTGCCCCGATAGTAGTTGTACCCAAATCTGACGAGTCGATTCGTATTTGTGGAGATTACAAAGTCACTGTAAATCAGAGTGTGGAGGAGGAAAACTATCCACGACCGAACGCCGAAGATCTCTTTGCTACACTGGCTGGGGGCACTCTTTTTAGCAAATTAGATCTGTCACATGCCTACCAACAGCTTGAGTTAGAGAAGGACTCCAAGAAGTATTTGACAATAAATACGCACAAAGGATTGTATGTCTATCATAGACTCTCCTATGGGGTGACTAGTGCGCCTTCTCTGTTCCAGAATGTGATGGACCAGATCCTACAGGGCTTGGAGCATGTGACCTGTTTCCTAGATGACATACTGGTCACAGGCAGAACGAGAGAACAGCACCTGAGGAACCTAGAGGAGATACTTAGTCGGCTGGAGAGCTATGGAATAAGGGTGAAAAGGGCAAAATGTTCGTTCATGCAGGAGAAAGTGGAATACTTGGGGCATCTGATAGATAGAGAGGGACTTCACCCCACTGAGTCAAAAGTGGCCGCTATCAGAAATGCACCGCAACCAACAAACGTCACAGAGCTACGGTCATTTCTAGGACTGTTAAACTATTATGGCCGTTTCATGAAAGACTTGTCCACTGTACTGCAGCCGTTACACCAACTTCTAAAGAAAGAAGTGGACTGGAAATGGACACCAGAGTGCGCAGCAGCATTCAAAAATGCAACAGAACAGTTAGTCAAGAGCTCAGTTGTAGTTCACTATGACACCAAGAAACCCCTGAGATTAGCTTGTGATGCATCCCCTTATGGAATAGGTGCGGTCATGTCACACATAATGGAAAATTGGGATGAGAAACCAGTCGCTTTCGCATCACGCACATTGACAGACGCAGAAAGTAAATACAGTCAGATTGAGAAGGAGGCTTTGGCCATAGTCTTTGGCGTGACCAAATTTCATAAGTATCTCTATGGCCGCAAGTTCAGTTTGATAACTGACCACAAGCCCCTCCTGGCCATATTAGGCCCCAAGTCTGAAATCCCTACACTGGCCGCATTGCGCATGCAGAGATGGGCGCTGAGACTGATGGCGTATGACTACATAATAGAGTACAGAACGTCAGCGGAAAATGCAAACACAGATGCGTTATCAAGGCTGCCAGGGAAAGGAAAGGATAATACAGCAGAAGAGAACAGCATCTTTTATTTCTCATTAGTAGATGAGCTTCCCGTGCAGGCCACAGAGATTGCACAGAGCACTCTAAAGGACCCAGTCCTATGCAAGGTACTGGAGCTGACTTCGTTCGGATGGCGAGTTATATCAAAGATGACATGCTGAAACCATACTTCATCCGAAGGAATGAACTGTCTGTGGAACAAGGATGTATTCTATGGGAATTGAGTTATCATTCCACCAGCACACGAGATAGGCTACTGCCACAGTCTACACCAAGGGCACCCTGGTGGGTGCAAGATGAAGAACTTGGCTAGGAGTTACTTGTGGTGGCCCCAGTTAGACAGTGATATAGAACGTGCAGTACAGCAATGTGATGCCTGTCAGAGTGTGAGGAAACTACCAGCTGTAGCACCTCTACACTGCTGGCAGTGGCCTGGAAGAGTATGGCAGAGAATACACATTGACTTTGCAGAAAGATCAACACCACTTCCTGGTGTTAGTGGACAGTCATTCTAAATGGCTTGAGGTAATTCCCATGGCAACCACCACGGCCGCCAAAGCGATTGAGGTGTTGCGGAACATCTTCTCTTCCCTACGGTCTCCCAGAGGAGATTGTTTCCGACAACGGTCCACAATTTACCTCTCAGGAGTACAAGACATTCTTGCAAAGCAATGGCATAAAACAGACCTTGGTACCAGCCTACCATCCCGCTTCTAATGGAGCCGCAGAGCGAGCAGTTCAGACAGTGAAAGTCTCACTGCTGAAACAAGTGCTCGATGAGAAGAAACAAAATGTCACTACAACACTGCAGCACAGACTAGGAAACTTTCTTATGGCTTACAGGATTACACCACACAGCGTCACAGGTTGTGCGCCAGCTGAACTGTTCCTAAAACGTCAGATCAGGACCAGGTTCAGCCTGCTGAAACCAGATCTTGCTCGTGTGGTGGAAGCAAAACAACAGAAACAGAAAGTCTACCATGATCAAACCACCTCCAAGCTGAGACATCTGTCGGAGGGGGACTCAGTTCTGATCCGAAATTTCCACGGAGGAAAGGAGAGGTGGACGAAGGGAACAATTGGAAAGAGACTCGGACCAGTCACCTACCTGGTGTGGAACGGGGTTAACCATCGCTCAGTCCACATTGACCATCTGCTGCACAACCGATCGTCCTATCCAGAGACTTTTGGGGTCCAGGATGAGCAAATGGACGTCACCAACACTTACCCTGCAGTGGGTCATGCGGACTTGGGGGGGAAAGGCACACCTGGAGCAGTAGGTGGTAGCCCGTACTCACCTGAAGCGACACCGTTGGCACATAGGGAAGCTAGGGGGACGCTCGCAAGACCCTTACCAAGCCCAGTGAGCTGTGACAAGGCAGTGACACCTGCAACCCGCACAGCCGTTTCCCCTGAGTGGTCAGGGCGCAGGTACCGTCAGAGAGAGAGGGCGCCTCCAAACCGACTGACCTTTTGATCAGTCAGTTCCAAAAGAGTTCGTGTTCACAATTGAATGTAAAAGAAAAAAAAGAGTTCCTGAGATTGAAATGTAAGGGAAATGGGTTTAATAGTTTTTGTCGGCCGAAATGAGGTAGTTAAACGTTTTTGCCGGAGCACCTGTTTTTGGGTTTTAACTATGAGTTATTATTAGTGGGAACATCTTAGTTTAAGGGGGAGGAGTGTAGTATATTGATAATATAACTACTAAAGTTAGACCCCGGTATAATATTTTATAATTAAACAGTGCCATCTAGTGGTGTATGAGTTATGCCGTATTGCCCGGATGTTGTGCCTGTGTGTGAGTCTGAGAGTTGAATAAAGAAACGGAAGCAGGCGTGTGGTGTTTGGTCTCCGTCCTCCATTTACTGTTATGGATATATTAGCAGTAGATCACCCCAAAAATATTACAACCCCCACTGCTCTAACCACCGAGGCAGTGCTTCTTGATGATGATGATAATATAAACAAATGCAGCATTACTCTTGATATTAAATTCACTGTGGTGGTGGGCTACTTATCCAAACCAGAAAATCCATACAATTTTCAGTAATCAATGCTCTTAAAGCCACAGTGAAGGAGTATGTGTGTCTTTATATATTAAAACACTTAAAATTATGTGAATGCATGTGCCACACCTCAGCCAGACGGCGCCCGCCCAGTGCATGTGATTAAGCCATTGTACCAATATTATAAAGGCTTCATTTCATATGTCACCCCCGCTGACAGACCCCAGACCCAGCCAGAACCAGGGCTTCAAATTGGCACGCTATCTCAGAATGAGTTTTTTTTGTTTTTTGTTTGCATTCCTAAAACAGCTGAATAGCACACAGTTGTGTAGATGCAATGCGCTATGGCACTAAACTGTGTTGGAGAGGATTCTTTGATTTATTACTTTGTGGGTTTTTGGCATTGTGCTACCAGCTGAGATAAGTGGGTTGTGTGTAACAGCAGCAGGCTTGCATTATTACTGTTGTGTTTTGACAGTTTCAGGGCTTTTGGTGAACAGAGATTTGTTGAACTTTTTTGGACTTAACCCTGCAGAAAAGTGCTCCACCATGCACCCCATGAAAGACCTAGGTCAAGCTTAAAAAAAAAAAATCGAATTGTTATTTGTCTGGAAAGCATTGCGATTGAGAGTAGTTGTGCGATTTATGTATTAACACAGTTTTTTTTTTTTCAGAGTGCATATTCAAGAACATATCCTAGAACACATGGGTTTCAGGCAAATAGTTTTTCATCTCAAAGCAGTTTGCCGCACAATAGCCACTTTGCATTGCTTACTACACCAAATTATGATTTTTGACAGTATATTATTACTTAGTCAGGTTAAGGAGTATTTTGGTTAAGGTTGGAGATACAAATTGACGCCTTTTAGTGAGGACCTTTCTCCCATTCAAATGTCATAATCTTTTTATTTAAATTGCTTATTTGCCATGGTAACTGAGGACTGTTGCCATAACTTGAATCCCATAAATCTCCTTGTTGCATATGTATTTCTGGCATTTTGAAAAACATTTCTACATCCTCAAATTCATTTGCATGTAATTGCACGTTATGTGGGCATACAGTAGCCTACAGCAACAACTTATTTGCTCAAGACTTGGCCTTTAAAGATATCTGATCTTTGGTCATGACCCTTCTCCTTGGGCCGACTGAATGCTCAGAATCAAGTGATGCCTGAAGCCTGCTCCCACATCTGTTCTGTATAAGTTCTGTATCTTCACCTGCTCAGCTCATCCCTTAGGTTTTCACTGATCATCTGCTGCCTTTTAGATGATATCTAGTTTTCATAAGACTCAGGGACAAGACATATTTATTCAGAAAAATAATAGACAGTTCCACACAGTTGAAAGAGTGGCCCGCAGAGCTGTCTGGAGAAATTTTACTCAGATCTGGTCTGGTCCAGGGCTCAGTGTGCTCTCAGATGTGAGCATGTTACTGAGAGTGGACAAGAGGTCACCATCTGAATCACTGGGTTTTTTAACACATTTCCTTTTAGCTTTCTCCATTTTTGTCAGACACAGCCACAGCAGAACAGCTGAACAGAGATTTGTAAGAGTAGTGGGTTAAGTGCATTGCCCTGACACAACGAATATGATATGGATTTATGATAGGGTCAAATGCTCCAACTCTTTACAATTCAGCCCATATTCTGCTATTTTCTTATCTATGATATAACTGTTTCCTCATCATGAACATACCATATTTTTTTTAACATATTTTGTTTTGTTTCATTCACACATGTTTAACACACAAATCCTGCATATTTTGGCTTCTCTCATATAGAGTTCTTCTCTCCAACAGTTCCACCTTGTGCTGTCACGTGATAATACAGGAAGTGCTCCACTGTGTTTTCAAACTTCAACTTCACTAAAATCATTTGGATAATTTCAGATTAACAATTGCTACTAAACAAAAGGTAAAGAAATAAAAAAAAAAAAATCCATGTTAACTTGAAAACTGCCTCATCATAACATCACAAGGTGGAACAGAGCATTTTGAGCTCTGTTTGACTACAACACACACACAAACACACACACACACACACACACACACACGCACACGCACACGCACACACACACAGATGATCCTAACCATAGCCATAGTCACTACTTGCCTTAACCTAACCATATGTGAACTTTAAACCAGTTTGTTAATCTAATAATACATGATTAATGTCATGGGAGCCAGATTTTTGTCTCCATAAGGGAGGCAGGTCCCCACAATGTGATACATATACCAGCCAATACTACAGCTACAGCTATAGCCACATTTAGAATGAAAACAGATTTGTAATTTGCATTTTATTTCAATTTACCTCCATTCTAAACCTCATGGTCTGAGCTTGTCCTTTATTTTATCATGCTGATGAGCCGAATCACTCTTAATCACTCTGTCTACAGGTTTACGTCCACATGCTGAATGTGATATGTGAACTTATGCAAATGTGACCTTCACTCAAAGACAATAATATAACCACATCCACCACTCTGTGAGTGCACTACTGATGTCAGGACTGATTACACTCCATTACCGCACTGTCATTTGGATATGATTTGGCTCTATCGATCAAATGCAAAATACTGTTTACAATCCTGTGCAAATCTTACTCAGTTCAAGTCTGCTACACTCAAAGTTATGTAAATGCTTTGACCTCTGCCAAGGCTCTGAAGCAATTATGGAATGACAGGTTAAATGCTCTGTTCATTAAGCCACAAACCCGTAGGTTAAGGGTTAAGGTACACTTAGCCCACAGGTCTTAGACCACCGGGCCAGACCAGGAAAACATTAAACATCTTTCCGTTTTATTGTTCTTCAGTATTTCCATGCATTCGAGTGTTAAGTAACTGGGTGAACTACAATCATGAATAATTATAAAAGTTAGGGGTTAAATGGATTTTGATCCCCTCCTCTAGTCCCTGAAAAAAAAAAAAAAAAGTTTTGTACTGGTCCTTAAGAGAAAAGCTGATGTAGCCTACACATCACAATGCGCATAGAAGTAGTTTTACAATGGTAAAGTCCTTTGCGGGCTAGTTTTAAAGCTAAATGATGAATGGATGAATTCTCCACAACTTTACCTTACCACACTGCAGTATATGAGTGGAAAAACAGAGGAAGGCCTAATAAAAATATAGTCCGATTGAATGACACATTGGGGCCGGTCTGGAGTGAACTTGAAGGTTGTGCTCACCATCTGTGGAGGAAGAAAACATCTGCTTCCACTGCACTGCATAACTCCTTTAGAGGCTTCAATCCCCTTGTATTCCTCTGAAGGCATCATATATTTTATACATCCCTACACTATAAAGTACATTTCAATGGTGATGACGCAAACAAGGTCAATGTTTGTGTCATGTCAATTTTGGTGGTTTCCAGATTGGGGGTCATAGTGCAAAGAGGCAAGAGCGAGTTTTCCCTATTCATAGGTTTATATATTCAACATTTTGAGGACTTTTTTTTTACATTCAAATGTACCACCATCCAAACCGAGGTGTAACAGTCGAGAATATTTAATTTATCCATTTAATTTAGTCCATCCATCCATCCATCCATCCATCCATCTTCTCCCGCTCAATCCGGCTGGGTCGCGGGGGCAGCTTGCTGCCCAATACTCATAGCACCTGACCCCCCCTATGAACCCCTCTGCAGGTGGTGAGCCCACAGGAGGGTGGACAACATGGTCCTTGATGTTAGTTCATAGGGGTGCGGGCATGTTTTGAGTTGATGGGGGAAACCGGAGTACCCGGAGGAAACCCATCCAGACACGGGGAGGAACATGCAAACTCCACACAGAAAGGCCCGGGCGACCCGGGGATCGAACCAGCAACCTTCTTGCTGTGAGGCCTGAGTGTTGCCACTCAGCCACCATGCCGCCCATTTGCAAATACCCGAGCAACAAGTTGGTTCTTCAGACTCAGTGACAGCTGCAACTGTCACTGAGTCTGAAGGCGAAGAACCAACATTCGTGGCGAAGAACCAACATTCGTGAGCGTTGCTTAAGTTTGGACCTAGAAAGTCGATTCTCTGAAAATTACCTCAGAAAAAGAAACTTGAAAATTACTGGTGGAAAAGCTGAACTTGCTGCCTCGGAGGTAGGCATCAAAATAGAACCAAATGCGCAGGAACTGTTTGCTAAAGCAAGAGTTGAAAATTCGTAACCAAGGTTGAGTGAGGGATCGGGATTTTGCTTTGTTGCCGCTCCGCATGCAAAATGTTCGCTGCAAACTCGGGATGATTTCTTAGGCAGCCAAAGGTTACCTTTTTTATCCTTCCTCTGTATCAATGCTGCCCATCGCCTTCGCTTTTCACTATTTTCCAATTCCGTTGGGAAGGGAATAATATCCTGCTTGACTTTTTAATGTTGTACATCACCCGCAGGCGGGCGAGTGTTATAAGGAGTCAAACACAGAGGACAAATTCACAGACATTCATAAAGTTAAGCCTTGACCATAAAAACAAAACTAAAGTATTTGTGTATTTATACCTTTTCCATCAAAATGTCAACAGCTGTCTGTTAAAAACAGGTCACATGGCACAGACACATCAGTGGCGAGTGGGAGCAGGTGAAAAAACTTTGGTATCAGTGAAAGTGTGAAAATTGTGCACGTGAGTTTCTTTTGTAACATGACTGTGGACCAGATGTTAAAAGCACGTCCTTGATGTTCAGCAGCTTTTGGCCTGAGCTAACCTGATACCCTAATGGACACACATGGTAAACCTGCCACAAATAAGAGTAAGTAGATTTCTGGTCTTTAAGGTACAATTTCCAACAATTTAGCCTCTTTATTCACTTTATTTTTAACGGCATTTGATGGGAGAATGTACCCAAGAAAGTAGCATGGCAAAGAGAGTGGGTGGAACTGTTTGATTTAACTTTTGCTCAGCTGTCACTGGTGTAAAGGCTTATATTTTACTATGTATTGACTGAAAGGTTACACTGTTGGACTTCAAAGGTGCACACAGCTTTTATGGTGGAATCTATCACCATGGAGATCATCAGGTAACGATGTGGAGAGCTGAACCCAGTGCTCAGAGTTAGAATGCACAGATTTAAAGGTGTTGTGACAATGCAAATACATACATTTACCTGTGGAACAATTCACCAGTGGTGGAACATAACGAAGTAAAAGTAGTAAAGTATATATTTTAGATGCCTGCACTTAAATAGATTTCAAAGTGGATACTTTTAACTTTTACTTTAGAGTATCTGTATCTGTCCGAGATACTTTTACTTAAGTAGGTTTTGTCGTGAAATTATGACTTGAGTATTTTTTTGCTTTTTGTGTACTTCTAGTTAAGTGATAACAATGAGTACTTCTTCCACCACTGTATTTCAGACAAAGTGTAACATATCCACAGAGATGAACAAATTGCAACCTGTACCAAAAAAAAAAAAAAATCAGACTACAAAGTGCACTGTGATCAATTGATTGAGTAGTTTTGCATTGTGCTTTCTAAAGTACCATTAGGGGACCAGTCGACTCCACATGTCTCTCATTTCACTACAGACAAAATGCCAAACACAAAACCAAAACAGCATGTGGAAGAGGGAGGAGCTAAAGCCAGCTGTGTACCCATGAAAACATAAGGGATTTTACTCTAAACCAAGCAAAATGTGTTTCATTGAATTAAATAATAATAGTTTCATCAACACTGAGGAGAGCAAATGTGGCTGCTATTAAAGTATTTTAACTTAAAATAAAACCAATTTGCCTATGCCTATTTTGTGAAGGAATAAGTCAAAAGGACATTTATCATTCTTCAAAATTTGTGGCTGTAGTATGAGCCCCTGCACCTATTCAATTGTCCATTGTAATATTTCTTGTTTATAAAGAAAATGTATTTTTATCAGACTAATCACTATAATGTGACAGTGTCTAACAGTGGGAAAAGTGATGGTGAATATTTTATGACTCAGTGGATTCTCTAATTTCAAATAGGACAGATTTCTTGTACCTTCAGCAGTGCTTAAGAGGTGTGAAGTGCACTTTGTGAGTGTCAGTGATGCTGACGATGAGCACCCCCTTGTGGACAGATACCAACACAGCTACAGCAAGAACTACCAGATCTACCACTCAAGTCTGTTGGCATAACAACAAAACATATCTGTGGTTTCTCAGATTAATATTTTCATTTGAGAAAATCCCTAGTTTTGAGTAGAGTGCATCTGATGAGTAAACAAGCAAGTAGCTAAAATAATTAAATCTTATCCAATAGCCTGTCTTGGCCAAAGCAATCACAATTTAGTTGTGTTAAAATTTGCTATTAAGCTAAATTCATGGTGATCAGGAAAAAGTAAATTAGACCAATTGCTGTTTAAGGACTGTGGATTGAAAACACAATCATAAACTCAGATCACCCCCCTACACTATACATTAATTTTATACAGTATAGTGTAGAGGGTGATCTGAGCAGATCTAAAGTACCGCCTACACTGCTGTCCCTTCTCTCAGTTATCACAGGCACATATACGCCATCGCTCAGTCCTGTCCATATGGTGTGTGTCGTTATTTATTTCCTTGTTTCTGAGTGAAGACAAAGAGAGCATTGTGGAGCGTGACAGGCACTAGTTCTGCTTTAGGCCCATTTCCATCTAACATAGCTGAGCTGAACTGAGGGCTGAGGACTGTAGTAATGATACCACATACTTTGACCCCTTGAATATTACATTGTACTTTGTAAAAAAAAAAAAACATAAAGTAATCTAGTACATTACAATATAAAAGTAATTGAGCAATTTACTTATGTTATGTGTAATCCATAACTAAAAAAAAAAGAAAGAAAAAAGAAGCACACTGTGCTTGTCAGCTCTGCTGCTGTTACTGTATATGAAATGACAATACAGTTAAAGGGAAGGGGAAGGGATTTCATGCTTTTTATAAGTTAACTGATCTGTTATGTTCCCTTTTCTATTGTAGCCTAATTTAGAGTGATCAGTAATTTATTTGTTTTAAATAAAGTAATCAGAGTAGTAATTAGACTGGTAGTGAAAGGGAAAACTCCAGGGTTATTGTCAGTCTGCTTTTCTTGACTAAATAATGATTTGATCAGACATCAGGTTGGCCTTGTTCATTTTCATTGTTGCCTCAGTGACAAATATCAATAAAGTTTTCATTAGTTTTATACAAATAGAAAACTATTGATTGTCAGTCATGTAGCAAATGCACACGGCCGCACTTTCGGCAGTAGCAGGACAAGTGGAGTTTGAGCTGCATGGGTGTTCATCACAGGAATACAGGGGATCCTCCAGAGCCATGGTTTTACTGTGAGGTAATGTTTGTTAAAGCAAGATACTTCAGTTATGGATAAAGATACAGCTGCACCTTTTCAAATGACTGAAGGTTTATCATAATTACAGATAAGAGATAGATACAATTTGAAAAAAATAATGCCTACAATTATAATCATAATTCTCATCCTTATCTATCAACAGTGAAATGGAAGAAACGAAATAGCTTATTGGTAAGTATATCATCCAGCTCCAACTATGAGAGCCCTGATACAACATTTTGAGAGACGATGAGGCCAGAACACGTTTTTGTTTGTTTTTAATTTGCCCTTAATTGGGGAGTGCTGTGAAATGGGTGCTGTACAAATCACTGTGGTTAACACGGGTTACCTATTGTCAAATGGATTACCTATAGCTCCCACTGTTTTTCGATTTTCTCTCGACATAGATTTTGAAATGACCCGGAATAAGGTGCGTGCAGTCTTGACGCTGCGTGTCATCATCACCGCCGCTCCGCGCGTCTCACGCACGACGTTAGGAGTTTCCCAGCTGCTTTCGCGGTGAAAACGCTTCTCTCTGCTGCCTCCCGTAGCCTCCTCTTTCACCCATCATCGCACCGCTGTGTCTTGCTCCTCCGGGGCCGCCTCACATCCGCGTACAGCTGGAGGCAGGAGGCGGAGGAGATAGGAGCCATTTACCGGGCGAAGGAGGCATTTGTGTGCGCTCTCGATGAACCGGAGAGAGGCTTGACACCGGCGGACTGCACAGGTACGTGTTTGTGGGGGCTATAGCGGACTGACAGCGGAACAGGTGCATGCTGCTTCGCCGGTTGTGATTACATGAGGTTTTGCACTTTGAACCGGGCTGTTGCGAAGCATTTTTAGCCAGTGCTGGGGACAGAGGCGACTGCTTTGTGCCTCAAGTGTTGTGAAAGGATGAAGAGGAGGAGGAGGGTGTAGCCTGAGAGCTTTAATCCAGCCAATATGGTCGGCAGGCTGGTTTGAATAGCGGAGTACCATCAGAGCATCTCCCGGTCCTTGTTAGTCCGGCCTGGAGGAGGAGAGCGGGCAGGTGCAGCCAGTGTGAGCCCGTTTACTGAGCGCAGCGCTGAGGCAGACTTGTGCACTTATTGTGTGGTTTTCTTGAGCCAGCGGAGTCCCAGGGCTAAAAGCTAACCCTGATGCTGAGATAATGAGCTAATTGCATGCGGTGTATTGTCGCGGGCGTGGCGCAGGGGGCAGGAGAGCGCACATAACCACAAGCTCCGGTGGCACATGTGGTGGAGAGGGTCACAACACAAAACTCGGACTAAGCTTCATTCATGTTCTTATAAACGTAATGCCTTAACGAATGGATCCTATAGAGCCTGTGCCTGACACAACTTCTAACCGTGCCTCCAGCAACTAACTGAGGGGCCAATAAAAGAATAGTTCAGGGGTGCAACAGTTTGAAGCAAAGACATTCCCAATTCAATCGTGTTATGTGGAGTAGAAGCAGAATTGATCAATAATCAGTTTATTGATTTAAGTAATAAGTATTTTAGTATTTATTTAATATCATGCTTGTTTTGGATCTATGTTATAATGTTATTTCCTCATCAAAAACATTTCCAGAGCAGTGTTTTATTTCTTTCACACATGTTTAACGCACAAAGCCTGCACATTCTCTCAAAATTCTGCTTGGGAAGTTCTCTCTCAATCGAGATCCACCTTGTGATGTCATGTGGTAATGCAGGAAGTGTTGCACTATGTTTTTAAACTTAATACATATTCACTAGAATTATTTGGATTATTTCAGACCTGGAATTGCCAAGCTCTACTGAACTAAAGATAGCTGTTAACTTGAAAACTACCAATACATGACATCACAACTCACATTTAGAGTTTTGGGGAAGTAGAAAGACTAATAATAAAGAGTTACTCAATGATACGTGAATGAAACAAAGCACTCCAGGTATGTATTTGATGAGATAACAGCATTCTTACATGACTTAAAGCTCACAAGAATCCATTTTGTGTAATATAAGACCTTTAAATGCTTATACTATACCATAACCAGCATTGAATATTTACATATATAACCACATTTATATAACAAATAATTGCATGATATTTATTTGTACTTTGTGAGAAGTATGTGAGATAGTGAGAGGCCGAACTCGCCACACTGAGAAGGGACTTTGCATATGAGCTATGCTTTTCCACTTGCAGCCCAGATTCTGTACTGGCTCCCTCAGTTGCAATATACTACAGCAAATGTATACTGAATGGGGAATAAACTGACTGCACTACGTAAACAACTGTACTTTCTCTCAGTAAGAGAAATTCACAATGATACTGAAGACAGCAACATTCGCTACTGTACCACCAAATTAAGTGTAACAGCATATCAATATTTCGGCATACCCCTAGTCTCATCTCTGCTATTCTCCGTTCGACTTTACCCTTTTACTGTTTCTAGAGATTAAATGATTAGAGGTTATATTAGCTGAGTTCCAATCCACCAGACTTAGCCTTATCAGCACAGGGCCCACATCACTGCAGCTGCTCCAAATCTCCAGGGCAGGGTCCAAGGGGTGCATGTACTCCTGGCTGTACCTGTGTCTCTTCTCATCGCTCACTGCTCCACTTCTGTCCCATGAGCCCAAATGTGGCTATGATGACTGGTCTATATTGTTTCACACATGGACTTGTTCTCTGTAAAACGATTCTTTACCTGAACAGAAGAGGGACAAATATTGGCTTGTCTTGTAAGCTGTTGTTGTGAATGTGTATCGAGGAAACTGGCTGCAGGTAATGTGCTAATAGAATGATACACTGCATTTGCTCTGTATCAGTGGAAAATAGCACCGTGAGGCAGCTTCATATGCTCCAATATGAGGTGGTGATATCTAGGCTGAACACCAGTGGACAGGCAGAGTACAGCACAAGCTTGGGCCAAAATTGCTTCTTCATGTTTATATTTTGATGAGGTGCAGGTTTTGGTATTATCAGTATTTCTATTTTCCAACATACGTGTGTGTGTATATAGTAATAATATTTTATATATATTAGTACTGTCGATTAAAATATGTAATTGCGATTAATCTCATGAATGTCATAGTTAACTTGCTATTAATTGCAAATTAATCACACATTTTTGTCCCTTGAATAATCATTTTATTACTCTTATCAACATAGAAAAGTTGACAGGCTTGCTTTGTGCAAATGTTTTTTTAATTACAACTGTTTGCGACCTTATTTGTCGCCCTAACGCTGCTTTACTAATTCCAATGATGTCATCACACGACACTGTCTGTTTACATGTGGCTGATAGAACTATAATAATATAATAAAGTCTGGAAGATGAATCCCAGATGGCACCATGTTGTTTTCAATGGCCTGTGCTCATTGGCGCATGACCCCAAAAAATATTTTTACTGCCCAACGCTGCCCAACTTGTGATGTCAGAAACGCAGTTCTGACCAATCAGAGCGCGAGCTGCTTGAGCGGAACTAGTGCAGGCTCAGAGCGGAGCTAGGCTAACTCTTGCAAAGCTGACTTTTAGGCACTTTGACGATTTAAACATTTTTAAAGCTCATATTGTAAAAGTACAGAAGAATCCCTACAAAATCCGAGCACAAAAAATGCATTGTGCTTCTATGGAGAATTCTTTCTGGCTGCTGGCTGCAATACCTCACTGGGCCACAACTCAATCTGCAGTCACGGATAGAGGGGGCATGTCTTATCCAGCTCTTATTAAGGATCCATGATGTGGCGCCGCAGAGCTAATGCTTTTAGAGGAGAAAATAAGTCCAGCGGAAGAAAAAACTATTAAATAATGAAACAGATATGAGTCCTACTGTGATGCGTGCTCCTGCGTGAGTTTATGGATATAACAACAGCAGTGAGGAGAAAGAACAGCCGGAAGAGAGAGCCTTCTGTCTCTTATCGTATTTGCCGTATGTTTAGGAGCGGACTTTATTTCGTGTTTTCCTTGTATGAATAACAACAGTGTACCTGACAGGGCCTCAGTTTCGTACAAATTGTTTTGTTTCTTGTTCTTATTTTTTCCAGTGTTGCTAGCAGTGGCCAGATTGTGTGTGTGTATGTATCTCTCTGTGTTGTGTGTGTGTGTGTGTGTGTATGTGTATGTGTATGTGTGTGTATATATATAATATTTTCAATTATTAAAAACAATGTTGAAGCAGTGTTATTTTACCTGCCAGTGTTTGGATTCTAACCATATTTTGGCATCTTGTCAAGTATTTATACAGGTTTATTTGTTTAAAGTTCCTCTTGTAATTAGATTGGCTAAGCTGGCCCTGTTGTGTTTTCACATAACACCACTAGATACTATCAACATTACTGCAGTCTGATAGAGTGCCAGCTTTGGTCTGAGAGAGGAAGACCAGAGAGCACAGGGGAGCCTGAACAAAGTCCAGATGAGGGGAAACGGGAAGTTTTAAAGGTGCACTATATGTAACTTCTTGGTATACATTCTGCCACCTACGTGCCTCCATGGAGAGGGTACTTTGAGTGGAGTGTTCCACAGTAAATGCAAAATGCATCTATCTCCATGGAAACAAGCAGGTCCCCCTATCATAAAAGTTACAAAATGCACATATAAGACTGTATATGTGCCTACATTTTATATTTAAAGTTTACTTTCTTACTTATAAATACAGTATATAGAGTTATATTTATTGCATATACACTATACCAGTGGACTTTCTACTATATTATTCATTTATACTACCATCTGGGCCTTAGATTTGGTGCACACTGGTACTCTATTCTTCAGTGTGGAGTAGTGTATTGTCAGTGGCATTGTATTTGCACATGTATGAGTGAATGTGCAGCACGTCCATGTTTAAAACCACACTTCCCCTGAGTCCTGTCTAAATCGTCCTCAGATCGATTTGTAATAGCTCATTGAGGCACTGACAGAGGTGCGTTCACACAGCCAAATTGTAATTCTCCACAAGATGAAGTGGCACCTTCGAGACGGGTGGGGCAGCTTTAGAGGTACGCTTGGATAATACACTGTCAGAGAGTGGCCCTGTGCTCTGTCTTCATAAGTAGTGAATCTATGCTAAGAATGGTAGGTCATTATTGGTGAATCTCTTTTGTGAGTATAACATAACACATGCATTAAGAAATCATGATATTAATGATAAATGGTTAGGAGATATGAAATTATACAATAGTAAATAAAGTATTATAAATCTATAGTTCTCAATTTTGATTCATTATTTATTTATTTATTTATTTATTTATTTCAAACAATCACTTCTCCGAGGCACATCACCTGAAGATAATTTATTGTATTGTCACTTTTAGAAATAGTCACAATTGGCAGTTCAGTTACAATGCAATGTGTTGTTTATATGCATGGACTTGAATTACCATAAAGAGCTGTTAAATGCATAGCTGTCATAACTGTATGCAAAACATTGCTTTAGCTGTTTGTGCTCTGCCACAAAGTGCAAAATGCAGACATTGCTGCACTGTTTAAGATAACACTGAACAAGTTTGAAATAATGAGCCACAGATCTCCACATTTCCCATGTTGTCAGTATTATTGTCAATATATCTGTTGTCTTACAGAAACAAGCACAGATAATTAGCATTGTATTGTACATTTCAAAATATTTTATTCAAAGGGGCTAGCTTATGCTGAACTACATTTTAGCTCTCTTCCATGTCATGTTTTTCCCCCATTAAAGCATATATGAGATTTGCAGGAATGTTGGAACTCTCCATCCTCCCACAAGCACTGACCAGTCCATGACCCAATTACCACTCTGTGAGCTGTGGATCCAGCTGTGAGGTGGATCCAGCTGTGAGGTAGAAAAGAGGTTGGATTTTGTGATTTTATGGTTTGCATGACATATATGGCCTCTATGTGTGATCATGCTTATATTTGTGGTGAAAATTACTTTTTTCAATTAACATTTTTCTCCACTCTACCAAAGTTTTCACTTCAAACCCAGTTTTACTGCCTAAATTGCTCTTCTCAATATGCTCCACAGAGATACAGTTCTTTGTCCTATTCTACTTCTCCCGAAACAATGTGCTCTATTGTTTCAGTACAGTGACAGGTATTTCTAATTGCCTGTGGGTATATGCATATTTGCATACTTTATGGTGCTAAAAAACAACAGCACAATCCCTATGTCTAACTAACTAAAAAAAACAAAAAAAAACAAAAAGGTTTTGGTTCTGGTTTTCAGAATGTGATCATATCATACTCACGGATGGGGGGCTAGAGCCACATTTCCCTTTTGATTACATTTTACTTGAAACATCTAAACAATAAATTCTCAACTATTGAACCTAATCATTTCTGTTATTGACTAGAACGAAGAATTTGCTAGTACAACAGAAATTAGATTTACTATATTGATATCGATATATTTTGGTATATGATTAGATTTAAGTTGTAAAATGTTAACTAAAACACTTCTGACCGATTATAGATGTAAACGACTAAAATCTTTCATTTTGCTGTTTATTTATTGCAGCTCATGATTTTTTAGAAGCGGTGTAACGGTACATGTAGGTACGGGACATATGTGAAATAGTTGAGTTAGAGCATGTTGAATTAGCGCTAGTGGGGCTAGTTTGTGAGCGAGTCATTCTCAAGCCATTGTCGCTGGTGGCTGATCCCACGGCCCTGGGCGAGAGGAGTGGTGAGGCTGCACGCCGGCCCATGGGGTCAGCTGCACTGTCTCCAGACGCGACTGTCGACTGAACCAGGTCTAAACCAGGTCTAAACCAGGCCTGAACCAGGCCTGAACCAGCTCTGAACCAGGACTGAACCAGGACTGAACCAGGTCTGAACCAGGTTTAAACCAGGTCTAAACCAGAACTGAACTAATTCAACGCATTTAACTTATTAGTATTACCAGCAGCACTTTGCATGTATTTATTTATTTAATTTTCCCATTTGTATAATGTTAAAACAAATTGTTGGTTTCATAAACACACAAATAAACAAGAAAATGGTTTTGCATGTTATTCCCATACTGTACTGAAAATTAACCAATTCCAATATTATCATTCATCGATTTGTCTATATTTATTTCATTAATATATCACACTTTAAAATGTGTTATTGTGACAGGTCTAACAAAAATCTGCATGTTAACAGTATTAATTTTAGTGGTCCCCCCGTCTGCATTAAATATTATTGAACTATAGAATGTTGTGTAGTGAAACCGAGCAACAGCAGAGAAACTAGCATCATGTTCCGATCCCATTTTGATTTGACTCCTCCTGTCCGCCTCACACCTCTTTGAGATTGACATGTAATTTCTAACCTGTCGCGTCTGTGCGCTTTGGTTCGGCTCTGTAAAAAAAAAAGAAAAGAAAAAAAGCTGGTCATCTCTTTCTCCCATTGCGCCGCTCGTGTGTCACTGCTGCGCTCTTCGCCCCTGTAATTCGCCAGGGGGGCCTTCTCACAGTCTTCCTTTATCTTATTTTGAGACGCGTGACAGAAGAGGTGAGGCAGGGGTTACCGTGGCAACCGCATGTTAAAGAGGCACGCCTGATGTGTCGCTGTTAACCATCGTAAAGTTTGTTGTCATCTCCTTGTATAATCTGCTGGTATGGTCTGAATGCTGTCATATTCCCATCATTGTAAGTAAAAGTAAAGAGCTGTTAGTGGGTGTTTGTATCTGAATAGCCCGGAGAAATGGTGCAATTTGTAGCTAATGATTATGGAGGCCCAGAAAGCAATATATGTTCAAGCAAGATAGAGAAATAGCTATAAAATCTTCATGCCTTAAAATTCATGCCATTGTGAAACAGAAGCAAAGTTTATTTGTTTGGTCAAATTGAAAAGTCATGCCTTTCAGGATAGTGGAGGAACTGGCTCTATATATGAATAATGAAGTGGTTGATTATTTATTGGTATTACATCAGGTTGTTTTTAAAGGTGCACTTTGTAACTTTTTTGGTGGAGGGCAGCCATTTACTTGTCTCCATGGAGATGTTATTGCTTTGCCTGGAATTTTTCATAGTGGGATTATTTCTTGACAAATTATTTTTTACTGCTCCCAGTAACAATGCATGTTTGCATTGTTACTGGGAGCAGACTTGCCTCTCCATAGATCTGACCTGTTACTTGGCCTGGTAGTGTCACCTTCTCTTCTCCACGGAGATAAATAGATAAATAGACAATACTGTGCACATTCTACACAAAGGAATGACAACTCTATGGAGACAACGGGCGAAAACTCCACCAGAAAAGTTACACAGTATACTTTTAAAAATGTTTTCAAAGAATTTAACCTTGAACTTGAGGTTTGGTCTATGGCAAGCACATCATTAAAACATATGGTGGTTTATTTACATATCATTACCTGTTTTTACAATCAGAAGTTGCAGAACATGGCTTATCCCAAAGTTAGTCCTGTGAGTCCAATACTGCACTATTTACAGTCTATGCATCACATTCCTGATTCCACACTGTACTCCTAAAGCTCAAAGGATAACTTACTGCTTAAACATACCTTTGCAGTATTTCTTTTATTTCCACTCTGGAGACATTTGTTCTTAAACATATTTGGCTCCTATTCCATTTCCCTAAACAATAACAGCATACTTTATTGTTTCATTACAACACAAGTATTCATATTTTGTACCCTGTCGTGCTCAAATTCTCAAAGAAAGTTTAAGCCAAAAGCATACCTGGAGTTGTGTTTTGTTTCATTTCCATCTTACCTTTAGTTCAGTAGAGATATCCAAATGATTGTAGTGAAGGTGTATGGAGTTTAAAAACACAGCGAAGCACTTCCTGTATTACCACAAGGCATCTCAAGGTGGAACAGAGCCTAAATATGCAGGGTTTGTATGTTAAACATGTGTGAATGAAACAAAACACAACTCCAGGTGTGTTTGTGATGATGAACCAACATTATAACAGATCAGAAAATAGGATAATATAGCACTGAAGCATATTCATACTATCTTCTGCAGTCACAATTTGTTCAGTCTGAATAATTAAAACCAAATAAATAAATTACAGCAACTTCCACTGTGGAAAGTTCAAATTAAAAAGTAAAAAAAAAACTTCTAAAACTAAATATTAATGAGACTGTAAATGTTGTATCTTTGTGCAGTGTTATAATGACCCTTTGTTAAGTCATTTTTCTATTTCCTGATAACTTCCTGGACTAAATGAAAGCCTGATCACCTTTTGCTGCAGTGAATAAAAGAGAAGGTTTCCATTAATATTTCAGATATGATCTCATAAATCAAACACAGTGTAGTGACAGCTCATTGTGGGAGACTGGAGCGGCCTGCTTTGTTTTAATCAAATAGGATTAGCTTTAGTGACCCGCTCTGCTCCTATAATAATAATATGGATATTACTCATTTACCGCTCTCTTTGTGTTGAGCTAATGATGAAGCACAGGGACTCTTCTGTCTTTTACAATATGAAATTTATGCAGATATGTGGGACAAGAAACTGAGCAAAATTTCAATTTATCGACAATCTTATTAAAAAATTAAATTAAGTTTTATGGTGGGGGGTCCACAACCTGCTACTCTACATGGAGATATTATTGCAATGCCTTAGAATGTTACATAGTATCGCATTAAAATCAGATGTAAGCAGATGAAGACACTAAGCCAAGTGGGATCTGTGGAAAAGCAGTGCAGTAAAACAGAACATTCCAGGCAAAGCAATAACATTAGAGGTAAGTGTAGTACAGCGTGTATCCTACCATAAGGGTTACCTGGTGTGTCTATTTATACTTTGCAGTAACATCACACTGGGGGTGTTCTACATGCTCATCTCTATTAGCAGAATGTTCAGCATTTACCACAGTGACACAATGCACACATTAGCAAACAAGCAAAAACATTGTAAGAAACCAACAAAAAATACAAACAGGATTTACAACACAACACATCTGGATCAGGAGCCTGCCATAGATATGACCTGTCTAGGTGTTTGATTTTCAACAAAAATGTGAGAGTGTGACTTTGTTTGAGACTTGTTTAAGCACATAAATCATCTCATCTGTTGTAGTTCCAACCAGGTCAGCTCTTTCTGGTCAGGCTGTGTGAAAACAAAGCTCAGATGAACTAAGCTTCTAACAGAGCCGTTCTTTCAGTTAGCCTCCCACTCCCCATGTAAAAGTATGAATAACTCATATCTGGGGCTTGTCTCTTGACAGTGTATAATTTTAAAATGTTTTATTTGACTTTGAACGAGTTCTGTATCACTGTGTTTGCGCGCTAAAACTTATAGAATTAGTATTTTGTCAGGTGTCAAGAGCACACAATAAAGACTCAACAAGGTTAAACAACTGATACAGTGAATAGCTGAAAAATGAATGACAATAAAAGTGTATATCAGTATCATCTGTTATACCTGAATGAAAGCTACATAGACCTTAGAGGAAATGAAAACTTTGTTCATTCATGTCACTCAGACGGCTTCCTAAGTAGCATGGGTTTCACAATAAATATAGGACAATGAGCCCAAATCATAGACAGGGCTGGGCGATATGGCAGTACAAATTGAATTGTGATCTCATCCCTGTGACGATATGCTATTTTTGCAGGATTCTCTGCTTCTTAAACTTTCCACCGCCCACTCCTCCTTTTGGTGAGTCTCTGTTATGCTCTGAGTGACAGATGGATGCAGCCAATCACGAGGAAGAGTAAACAGCCAATAGCTTTAGTTACGTTAGTTACCTCTTAAAAGACTTATACTACACTCTTATGAACTTTAAGAATGCTGTTACTGCTTCAAAAACATACCCGGAGTTGTGTTTTGTTTCATTCACACGTTTGAGTAACCCTTTATTATTAGTCTAGCTACATCTCCAATTCTCAAAATGCTTTGTTCCAACTTGTGATGTCATGTCGTCGTAGGTTTCAAGTTAACAGCTCCTTTTACTTTTAGCTCAGTAGAGCGTTACCGGGCTTAAATCATCCAAATGATTCTATGGCGTATGTATGGAGTTTAAAAATAGTGGACACTTCCTGTATAAACACGTCACAAGAGTGTTTTCCTTTTAAGAGAAGAACAGTCTAAACATGCAGGGTTCGTGTGTTAAAGATGTGTGAATGAAACCAAATGAAACTCCAAGTAAAGGAAACAAGGAAACATTATAACTTAGATAAGATAAACAAGATAAAACCTGTAATTCATCTATGCAATATACTGGAATCCTGTCTCATATACACTAAGCTGAGCGGATAACCCTGAACTGAAGCGAGGCACAGTCCCCTCAGGCCTTCCTCCTGTGCGCTGGATGAACTTGCAGGCTCATTGCTTTGGAAGTCCATTCATCCATCTCTGTTGTGCAGCAACAAGATTTGTAGCAGCCGCGCTAACGTACGGGCTACGCTAGTGCCTCCGAGTCTGCTGAGCTCCGGACAACCCACTGCACAGAATGTACTGTATGTGCGAGCTGCCCAAGGACACATGGCCCCGCCCACTTCCCATCCCTCCTCCTCGATTTCCTCCCGTACTGTACCTGAGTCCCGCCCAGGCCCAGGATTGATGGACGATCTGTGGAGGTCGTTAAGTGGAAGTAGTGTTGCATGATTAGATGGAAGGGCTCATTGGGAAGGGGCAGTGATTGGCCAGTAGAGTGGGTGGCTTCTGCAGATGGGAGCTCAGGAGCATATGGAGCATCCCGGGAAGACTACCGTTGCACATCTGTGTTTTGAATTTCAATGAGATGGTTTTCTGATAGTCACCTGGCATACACGTGTTTACTAATATTTTAATTCATTCATATTTTCAGACATAATGGATGTTTTGGTCTACAGCAGATACAAATATGCAGAAAGATAATAAAGACGTGTGATTCTATTCGTTTAATTAAATGTTTTTGAGTTGATTGAGGTTTTTGTCAATCAAGGGTGAGTTAGTGATTTGGGAACGAATTGTGATTTCATTTTATTGCATTTTTACTTACAAATATGCAAGTTACTGGTACTTTTCTTGACTTCTCAGTGCATAGATATTTGGTCTGATTATATATAATGCAACATTTACTCGTGTGAGCTTTATTCCATGTTATAATGCTTTTACCTCCTCAGAAACGTACCTGGAGTTGTTTTGTTTTCAGTTTGAAAGAAGAACTCAGCCTAAATATGCAGGATTTGTGTGTGTAACATGTGCCAGTGAAACAAAACACAACTCCAGTAATGCTTTTGATGAGGAACAAAGTTGTAACTTAGATCAGAACATAGTCTAACCTGGGCCCTTTAAATATCTCACCTAAACTCCATCATTGTACACCATTTCAGCCTGATATGATGTAAGAAATCCTGAATCTATTATATTTTTATTTGGCCAAAGGAAGAACTCTTTTCTTACTGAAACTCATATTTATTTGTATTATTCACAGAGGGTTAGCCTGTACCTGGCACCAAATTGGTCCACTAAAGTTTAGACTGTTCCTCGGTCCTACATTTGATCTGGTAATTTAAAAGAGCATTTGCTGTCTATTGCACTTTCTTAACACTGCTTTGTAATTCAATTGAACTTTGCAACCAGGCATGGCCATATAATCTAATCTAATTTAATACAAATTAGAACTCTGTTGTTTACATCAGCAAATATGTTTCCTAGAATACTTTACTGGGTGCAATTATAAGATAAGAGAGCACCAGTTGATTTGACTCAATAAATGATGGTGATATATGGATTTTGACATAGCAGAAGTAGAAGATGCACTTATCCAGTAGTGAATGTCCCATCCCATCACAACAGAACAGTTACATGTATTTACTGTTGCCCCTGCAGTAGTTCTAATGGCCTATAACCTGATTTGACGTTGCCTATTCATTTCCTCTAGCTCACAGCACAACTATCATCTGTATTTCTTTTTATCCTTATAACAAACTCAATGTTATAGGCTGTGGTGCATGCACTGGTTTGCATAGTAAACTGCCATTGTATCTGAATGGTTACAATTGTCAATCACAGAGGCACTATTATGCACTCTGAAAACAACCGGAAAACAATAAAATATACTTTCTTTATGGGAAAAAACATATAGCTACTGTAACTTAGACTTTTATTAGAGACTTGGACTTAGATTTCAGAAGTCATGTTTAAATCTTCTCAAATGTGCATGCTCCTGAATGCGTTCGAAATGTATATTGTAGAGATATATTGGTTGGCTGCTATTTGCTGATATTTGGACTTTTTAGAATATTGGCTATTGACCTTAAATCACTTAAATCTGCAGCACAGGCCAATGTTTTGTTTTTGCTGATCTGCAGTCTAAAAATAGCCATTGAGGTTTATTTGAACAATTTAGTGCAAAGAGATAACTGCTGAAAAAATGACTATGCTGCTGTCTTATGGGTTTGAGGTGAAAAATGTGATGATGATGTGGATTTAAATTGCAGAATTTGGGGGGAAAAAATCTAAATCTGCCATACATATCAGCCCCAAAATATCGGCAGAGCTTATCGGCCATTAGTTGCTCTTGATTCTAAACAATCGGCATCAACCATGAAAAAAAAAAAAAACAACATATTGGTTGATCTCTAGTACATAATGAACATTTTGGGGGAAAAAGTGCATATCTAATTGTAGTAGCCTACTTATCATAAAATTGTGCAGCCTTATACTTGCAATGAGATCAAATCCATCTTTCTATAGTTGGGTTTTCTAGGCTCTGTGCTGTAAATGGGATTGGTGTGGTGCCATGAGCCCGGTGAATCTGCAGGTAAATGGCTGCAGACCAAGCCTCTCTGATAGTTGTTAGAAGGACATCTGCTGCATAAGGAACAGAGAGCACGTCCTGTGGTGTCCCATCTGCCCCTCATGATCAGCTCCTTTATATTCAGGCTACACTTTTGATTTAGGCCTTTAGAACATGGGGAATGACTCTCTAGGTCTTTGGTTTGGACAATAATGATATCAAACAAAGACGAAAGATATGTTTTTTCCAGTCACTGGTTCTCTACAAAAAGGATCTTTCTTCACATCTTAAAGCAGGCCTATTATGCAAAATCAACTTTTCGTAGTTTTAGATTAATATTGCAATTTAAAATGTGCAAATTGTATTATAATGATCCATGGGTGTCATAGGTTATAACTAGCAGACACAAGCACAATAGGCCTGACTCTTGGACAGGAGTATCTAAATGGAGAAGGTAGTGTAGGTCTTCTGTGTATGTTTGTGGGTGTTTAGTAGCACTTCTCAACCACAATGGTCCAAAGACTATTTTCTGTGATCTTTATTTTAGTCCATAATATCCATTATGTGCTATAGGACAAAGATAAAGGACACAATTTTCTCAAAAACTTGAACATGAAAAATATACTTCTAGACATAAGCAAGACATGGCTTTTGACATATTTATTGTAGCTTAGATAATATTGTGCAGTTTAAAATATTCAGTTAAACTGGTCTAACAACAATGAAGTGTTATGATGAATAACACTTCTACTACTATATTCTGTACTTTGGTGTTTGGGATGAGAACGCTCTAGGCCTGAACTTGTGTAGTGTATCTCTGTCAAACTGATGAATAGGGTCCATTGCTGTGTCCCATTTTTCTATTGCTCTAGAAAAGTCCCTATGGACCATATGAAGTATCCACATGATCTTATGGATGAGAACTACAACATGAAATGTTGTACAATATTATTTAACAAACTGATAAGTGGACACTGGACACTGTGTTACAACATAAATGTATTTACATGAACTTAATAAAAAGTATTCATATTTCCATATCTGTTTCCTGTATCCATTATATGCTAGATTTTGGTTATTTTTTGTGTGATTCATGTCTATTTTTCAACATTTCAACGTGTCCACTATATGTTCAGCGTCCCATCACATTTTACTGCAAGTATGTTATAATACCAGTTATATTCTGTATTGTTCTGTTAGCTGTACATCGCATTCCAAATTATTATGCAAATACTGTTCTTGTAAAGGGACAGTTCGGAATTTTGGACAGAGTGTTGGAGACATGTGGAGACACTTTTTTTTTAAAACTTCCATCCAGTCCTTGTATTTAGAGAGTTTGCTGGTGCTAGGCTAGTGCATGCCATTGGGCATAGTTGGCTGCCACTAAAAACAGTCTTACCCAGTCCACTAAGCACCCGAAGCAAACCAGTTATTACACCAGACTATCGATGTAAATGTCTGTGTTGCTAGAATAATGTTTGAGATAAACCTAACATGTTGAGGGACTATTTTCTCATATATCAGTCCGCCACTGCCAAGCTTTCTATCAGGAAGTACAACTCACTACTGCTGCTCAGACATAAATCCTTTAAATGCAAAGGTTGCTTTTACTTCCAAACTTATTCTATTGACACAGACATTCACATCCACAGTCTGGGGTTATAATAGTTTTGCCTCTGGTGCACTGTGGAGTGGGTAAGACTGTTTTTAGTGGCAGCCCAACTATGGCCATTGACATGTGCTAGCCTAGCACCATCATCCTCTCCAAATACAAGGACTGGATGGAATTTTGTTTCCACACATCTCCAACAGTCTGGCTCGCTAGGAAATGGGGCCCTATTTTCTAAAATTCTGTACTGTCTCTTTAAATGTCCTAGAGGTAAAATGTTTAGTCTTCCAGTGACACTCATGGCTGCTCTTGTGTCTTGGCTCTTTGGGTGAAATCAGTCTCACACACTCGTGCCATTGAGTTTGCCAACTAAAGGCAAACAACTTGAGAAGGATGCTCCACAAGAAGCAGAGCTAATCATTAATTAATTACCGGTAATCATTGCCTTTATATAGTGCCTTTCATGAAACCCAAAGTGCTTTACAGTTAATATCCGGTGGTGGTAAACTACTATTGTAGCCACAGCTGATCTGGGGCAGACTGACGGAAACGAGGCTGCCAATCTCCCCCATCGACTCCTCCAACCACCACCATCACTCACGCATACACCACCTTCATACTAGATATTGTGGGTGAAGTGTCTTGCCTAAGGACACAACAGCAGGTTTTTGGGACTGGTGCCCCCCTGTGGCACCTGGAATTCCCAGTGGTCTCCCATCCAAGTATTACCCAGGCCCGGCCCTGCTTCGCTTCTGAGATCTGATGAGATCAGGCTTTGACAAGCCGGTATGGCCACAAGCTCATGCTGCAAGGAATACCTCTGCATCATTGGCTGCTATGGGCATAAAAGAAGGGAAACTCATGGTCCTCATCCTCCCCTGACCTCAACCCTATTGAGAACCTTTGGTGCATGCTCAAGCCAAAGATCTATGAGGGCGGGAGGCAGTTCACACCCAAACAGCAGCTCTGGGAGGCTATTCTGACATCCTGCAAAGAAATTCAAGCAGAAACTCTCCACAAACTCACAATTTCAATGGATGCAAGAACTGTGAAGCGCCGATCAAATAAGGGCTCCTATGTTCAAATGTAACTTGACCTGCTAAGATATTTTGATTGAAATGGGTTTTGATTTCAATAACATGCTAATGCTTCTCACTGAAAAATAAATAAATTACCATTTTCAGTTCTTTACATCAATAACATGGTTTGAAAATTTGTTATGCATAATAATTTACAACATTTTATGTTTTTTTTATTTTTGAAAAAATATTGTTATAATTTACACTGTCAATTGTTATAATTTACACTAATTCACACTGTTTCCTCTGGGTACTCCGGTTTCCCCCATCAACTCAAAACATGCCCGCACCCCTATGAACTAACATCAAGGACCATGTTGTCCACCCTCCTGTGGGCTCACCACCTGCAGAGGTGTTCATAGGGGGGGTCAGGTGCTATGAGTATTGGGCAGTAAACTGCCCCCGCGACCCAGCCAGATTAAGCGGGAGAAGATGGATGGATTGTTATAATTTTAAAAGTTTGTTCCATAACATTCGAAGTGTACTCTAAAAGTTGATGACTTGAAAAATTATGACAAATCTTATTAATATTAACAATTTGGCAAAATCAGAAAAAAATATTTACATAATAATTTGGAATGCAATGTATTTTCAAAGGTCTCATCTGAACATTGGGGCTATACTACTTGTACTTTTACTGTTTTTAGGTTGGTCAGAGTTATATTTAGTGTGGGAGATCTGAGCTACTTTCCAAAGATGTATTGAGCATTGTGGCTGTTTTTAGGGCAGTCTTCTCACTTTCTTTGAATATAGATGGAGACTGCGGACTACTGTAAAACAATAGGTCATATCGGATACTGGCTTTGTTTTCACCACTGACAATGAAAATGATGTTTGTCTAAGAGTCATAAAAAAGCTAAAAACACAAACTTTTCTCCTGCACCTGCCTAACTCCATGGACATAGTATTGCTTTGTCGGGAATGGTTCAGTCCACTGGTACCTTTCTCCATGGAAAGTTAAAGGTCAGATCAGTGCAGAGGCAATCCTGCTCACAGTCAGAACACATGTTTTTCAAGGTCTGTTTAGCAATTAAAATAGGGGCCCATATTGTGCTATTTTCTAATCTATGTTAGAATGTTGTTTCCTCATCAAAAACATGCCCAGAGTTGGGTTTTGTTTCATTCACACATGTTTAATGTACAAATCCTGCATATTTGGGCTGAATTCTTCTCTCAAACAGAAAAAAAACACTTGGATTGTTTTGTTGTAATGCAGGAAGTGCTCCACTGTGTTTTTAAACTGCATGCACTTTCACTAGAATCATTTGTCATTTAATTTCACCCCTTCCAATCTCTACTAAACAAAAGCTAAAAGGTAGCTGTTAACTTGAAAACGACCGCATACTACTACAGCATAAGCTGGAACAGAGCATTTTGAGCTTTGGAGATGTATTCTACTCTGGGGGGACATGGAAAGACAGGACTTGGAGGGGTGACAGGAGAGAGGAGACTCGGGAGAGGCTGTTGGTCTCTGGCCAGGGCAGTCCTAGGCCTTGTCCATATTTGCTGTAACAGGAATTTCTCTGTATTCCAAAAACTGATCAGGCTTCACTAATGGATTAATTATTTATCATCGAGAGATACATCATTTTTTCCACAACAGCAGAATTTGGACCCCCACCATAAAAGTATCAGTGCATTACAACTCTTAAATTACTGTTACTTGGAAATCACATGCTCTAAAATAGATGCATGGCAAAATATAAACCCTTCAGACACAAGTTGTGGTCCCTTTGCTCTGATGACATTTGAGATAAAGTCAATAGTTAAAATCACATTAGGAGTGTGACAGCACACTCCATCAAAACATCCATTTAAATATGTTCTAGTTAGATTGGACATTTTGGTTTGGACACATAATACATTTCCTTTGACAGATAGAAAAGAGAAATGGTAAACCAGCTCTAATGTTAATATTTTAAGGAACTGTGCAGTTGGCCACTCCACCCACTGAAATGTGTTTTTATAACAGAACAGATAGTTGATCCCTGTAATCATTTTGCAAAAGTACCACACCCAACTATCGATAACAACTGCTGCATCCATGCACAACTTTTTCATATTAAAAGTTTTAATAATGAAATGTGACCCATATTTTAACATTTCAGAATTTAATGATGTGTAGAAACTGTATTTGACATGATATAATTGAAACATTTTTCATTGGTTAAATTATCTGTAAAATGGAGAGAATTACATCCCGAGAGTCAAATTAGTTCAAAAGTTCATTAGTTAATTTTAGCTTATATGAAATTTAAAGTTGTTTTTTGCAGTAATTATAAAATGGTTGGTTGGAGTTGTGAAAAATAAGTCAAGATCTTTCTTTGCAGCTAAAACCAGGGTGCTCTTTGAGAAATGACCCGTTAAATCCATATTTCTCCATGTGTAAACCAAGCCACCAGCCCTTGCCAGTCTTTGACAGCCTAAACTCCCACTGCATCTGGAAGCTAGCTCCTCTGTGGTGTTAAAGACTTGGGATTTTGCAGATCACATTATGTTTTCCTGCACAGCGGTTGAATCTGCCAAAGGAGAGCAGAAATTCTCTTCACACATCACATCCACACTGGTTAATGCTACACTTTGATCTTAAAGCTGCAAAACTGAGCAATTACCATCACCCCAAACACAAGGAGGAACAGGCTTGTTTTATGAAGAAAAGCCTGATGCCTGTTGACTAATTTATGTTTAATTTTATGGGTTTGATATATGAGCGACAAAATGGATAGGAGCATCAACTGACACATTTGATCTTATGCTTGTTTGTGTTCACGCAAATGTAATATGAAATGGCTGTTCTGTGCCACAAATCTAACTCAAAAAAGTGGAATCTGCATACTTAACATTTTGGTTGGAAGTTTGTCTCTTCTTGTTTCCATGGATATGTCATTGCTCTGCTTATGTTCCACAATATGACATTAAACAGTTGTACCTTATATTCATTCATTTACAGGTGTTTTTATAGCTCAAAAATACCTACAAAAAACAGGCATTTTGACTGTGAGCGGGGTCGCCACTTCACAGATTTGACCTGTAACTTGGTCTGGTTTGGTCCCATGAAGATGACGAAAGATTTAATGCCATATTGTGAAACATTCCAGACAAAGCAATAACATCTCCAAGAAGAAAAGCATTTGATGGAACCTCCACCAGAAAAGTTACACAAAACGCCTTTAACCAAAATCAAAATGTGAGGAAATTAAATTAAAATCAATATAGACTTTTTAACCTAAATACAAGTGGGTGGATTCCCCCTCAGTAGCTGTTTTGTTCTTCAGGAAGAATGTCACCCCATATAATATAGGGTCAAAAAAATTCAACCTAATAAATACTACATACTCATTTGAACACATATTGTTATTGAAGGAAAATGTTCTAATTTGTTTCAGAATGGTCTTACATGGTCTATCAGAAATAATAAGATACAACAAAGTAACATTTAAGAAACTACGATAAAAAACAAAAAACAAAAAAACAACTTGCATTGCATTGAATATTGATATTTGAAATGTTTGTTCCCTGACTAAATTCTGGTTTGTGTCCAAGATTAAAAGAGCATTTAAGTGGCCCATTCTTGGATGTACTGTAATTGTTGCAAAATTCCAGACATTTAACTTTCCACAACAGTTCTAAACCTTATTATTGTCTGTATTATTACTGTCAATACACTTTTATTTCAACATTCTCAGCCACATTCAATTCACCTTGCAACAGTTACTGCTAACCCACCACTGAAGCATGACTAAGCCAGGGTCCTATTGCGTTCCTATTACATCAATACTCCGCCCCCTGTCTCCCTCTTTCATCAGTCGAGGACAGTCAGCCCTTCCCTAAATATACAGCATTTATACACAACACTATTCTTTGAGCCTCCAGTCATTTGTGTGAAATAATCTTAACACTAACAGCCCTATTCTCTGTCACAGCCAGGTCTGATGACTCATGAAGCCTGCTCCTACACAGTTCTTCTCCCCCACGGTGTGTGTGGTCTCTTTAAAGGTGACACATTATGCTAAATCAACTTTGAATATCTTTAAGCATGTCATAAAGGGTTCCTCTTATTATTTATTCATTCACTCGCAGTTGTATTTGAGTGATTCATGGGTGTTTGAGTAATATTTATTGGCTTGCAAGCAGCAGTTTTGAGAGCAATGATGCCAAGCCTTTCTCTGAAAATGACTGCTTAAACATGTCCACTTTGCTCTTCAGAGAGTTCAACAGCGTCACACAGTTTTGCACAGATTAAATGACAAAACTACCATGCATTGTAGATAACCACAGCTGCCAGGATGGTCCTGCAATACAGTGCTTTGACATCAGTGAAAAGTGCAGATTAAAATCAGCTTTGCAGTTATAAACCGGTAGTCATTTTAAATCAATAGGTTTAATTCAACACATCATTGGTCTGACTAAACCCCATTTTTACCATTTTACTCACTCCCCTGTACTTACTTTGTTCTCTCATTTTCGTATACGGCGATGAGGGATGGAATGATATGAAATTTCCACGCTATGATAACTGTGAGAAAAAATGCCACGATATGATGCTATACCGTGGAGTTGCGTAATTTATAATGCTTAACAAGAACAAGGGATTTCTTAAGTTAAAAAATGTTAGTATATTGCTAATATATGACATATTGCTCTTTAATTATGTCCTACTTTGGTGTGTAGAGATTTGGTGAAACACTGATCAGTTTACATCAGGGCAAAGCTGCCGTTAGGTACACTAGGATAGGCACACATATGGTTTTAAATATTATTAAATATACTATTAAGTCAAATATTATTGGAAACATACTGTTGTCTTTTGATATGTAGTTTAACCAAATATAATTATACAATCAAAGGATTTTGTTTGCAATTTTAGCCCGTAATGTGCTTCTGCTCATCACTTGTGAGTCAGTGCAATGTAATGTTGTCCATGTCTGTGTCATGCAGCTGTGCATATCTGGTGCAGCGAGTGGCCAAACGGCGTGGATATAGGAGCAACATTTCATTCTCTGAGCCGTTTGGGCAAAGCTTGAGGAAGGAAAACGTGCAGAAGCAAAAAGAGAGGATGACAGTGTGAGGTGCCACTCTCAAACACATCTTTTACAAAGCCATCTGGTTTTTGTTTATGCTTTTGATGAGCAGTTATGAAAAAATGATCTCTTGATGGTAAATAATAATCCATTTGCAAAGCCCAGTTAGTTTTTGGAATGCCTGAAAAAGCTTTATTCTTGTTACAGCAGATATGGACAGGACCTAGGCCTGACCTGGCCATAGACCAACAGTTTTCAGCATCTTCCTTGAGCCCCCTCCTCAGAGTCCTCTCCAGAGCATCTGAGCTCTGAGTATTTGTACAGAATGACAAAGTTACATACATATTAAAAGAGACACTGTACAAAGAGTATATATGAGGTAATGGACAAAATACAGTATAGGCGTGATTTAAAAACAGACTAGATAATAAAAGTGATTCTAATTAGATGGGTTTTAAGCAGTTTCTTGAAGGTGGAGAGTTCAGTACAGTCACAGATTTGCTGAGGTAGTGAGTTCCAGAGGGTGGGGGCGGCAGTGAAGAAGGCTCTGTCTCCCTGTGTTTGGAGCTTGGTCCTACAGGAGGCGTTGGAGGAGCAGAGGGAGCGGGATATAGTGTGGGTAGGAGGAGGTAGGATGGGGCCTGGTTGTAGAGGGCATTGACTTTTTGAGGACTTTTCACCTCCAAGACTTAGGTTTACATTGTTAATCGCTATGACAGTACTAATGTTTAATTAAAGCCACATGTGATGATACACTTAGGATTCAGCAGTCGCATAGTAAAAAAAAATAAATAAATTCTGCCATTGCAGCTATTCATAAGAGGTGCTGACAACAGCGTGGCTCTCTGTTATGATGTTTACAGCTTCATCCAACGCCACTGGGCACTGTAGATTTCTAACACAGTAGTTAGTGGACTTGTTTCTTTTAAGTAATTTTAGATCAATATTGCAATTTAAAATGCCCAGATTGTAACATAATGATGCATGGGTATTTTAGATTATAACTATATTGCAGATGCAAGCACAATTTGTCTTCTTTAACACTTGTATAAGTCTGTGTGTTTGATAGCTACTATGCATCCACAAGCTGTCAGAGCCCCGTATTTTCACTATACTGACATGCTTT
This sequence comes from Odontamblyopus lacepedii, assembly GCA_034769755.1. NCBI lineage: Eukaryota > Metazoa > Chordata > Actinopteri > Gobiiformes > Gobiidae > Odontamblyopus > Odontamblyopus lacepedii. The sequence goes on along the minus strand of CM068345.1, from coordinate 28,538,792 downwards.
ATAGACACCACGTTTGACAGAGCAGTGGCGTATGAAGCATGGACTGCCTGGTAAAGTGACGCTTTCCCGAGGACGCAGACATCAGTTCTCTAAAACAAAATTGACAGAGGCTTTAGTTTGGGCAGTGTCAGGAAGATGGATGCAGAGAGGGCAAGAGGGAACATTGTGGTGTGGACATAACTCTAGCACAGATCATCAGCTCTCATGTTCCCTGGCATCGACCGCAGGTGGATACAGGGAGAGAGGTTTATAGTGTTTTTTAATATCGTGTGATCTGACTGGTATGGATGTGCTGACTGATATTGAGTGGGACTAGTTTTACCCATTGACTGAATGAGTTATTGTATTAATACATTTTTACTCTACAGGGACTAGGGACTGCAGGTGGAAGTGAACAATTGTGCATACTTAATTACCTCTAGTCTCTGATAAATAAACATCTAAACTAAGCTTAAAGGTGCACTATGTAACTTTTCTGGTAGAGGGTCAACTGCTTATTTCCAAGGAGACAAGCAGCTGACACCCCAGTATCAAGTTCTAAGTCATGTGGAGTTATGTGGAGAGGTGTCCACGGTCACTGTAAGAATGCATTTGATAAATACAGAGGTGAGGAAAAAGACAGAAACTTTCCTGGCAAAACAATAAAAGCAGGTGTGTACTATTTATTTTTGGGACAAATTAGAATAACTTTGCAAATTTAATTCATTTTATATTTTGTACAAGATGCTGTGATGGTCTCCAACTGTGTAGCTCCGTCCGTAGTGAATGCATGTGAGGATGACGTGTCCTGCACCAGGCCTGTATATAGCCTTCAACTATCTTCAATCCCTGATAATAATTTAACCTGTTTGTGACCACATTGAGGTTCAAATCCATAATTTATGAACCAGTCTTGTCCATAGTAGCCCAGAGCTTTCCAAAAATAGCTCTTATTTGTTTTGAGGACACTGGAGGCTCTGTTGATAATTCCAAGCATATCTGTCCCAACCCAACCTGTCCCGCTCCAGTGACACCAGCCTTTTGTCGCAGTATGATTGACGTCCAGACTATTTTGAGAGTTATTTCTGCCTCGGCGAGCGTGCTTTTCTACACCGAACAATGATCTCGACAAATATCACGGGGTTCAAATGCTTATGATTTCAACTGGCAAATTAGAGGAAACAGCTGGTCCCTTCTCCAGCCCACACCAAAATGACCACAAAGTCTCTGACATGCTGTCTGCTTATCTGCTGTTGTCTTAAAGGATTGTCCATAACATCGACTAATCCTTCTAAACTGTGGCTTATCTCACTGATACCTGCAGCACTATTACACAGGCAGCACACTTAGGCACAACAAAGCATTGATCTGATTTGGAGATACAATCTGCCTCTCCGGATAGACTGAAACTAATCTTTGGAATGTTACTGGAATTACAATAGGGACATTTGAGCAATCTTAAGGCAATTATTGAAAAAATGGATGTTAAGAATAGCATAGACATGTTTTAACTAGTGGATGAATGAAGTTGCATGTTATAATGTTGTATTCACATCCAAATAATACTAGTTTCAGTATACGAGGGTGGGCTGAAAAGTTCATAGCCTGACCCAGAAGGACTTATGCCACACTGATGAAACTTGACATGCATTAAATTCAATCCTTTGTGACACTAATGGCATAGTTTATTTTCAGATTTACTGATGCTGATGTGGTTTTTCGAAACTTTGAAAAGTGGGACCAGAGACTTTTGATGAAAATGGACAAAATTTGGCACCGTGGTGTTATCAAATATCTGCAGAAAAAGGGGTTAACCCCTAAGAACATTCATGCCGATATGGTTGCTACGTTAGGGGATGATGCTCCAGCTTTATCAACTGTGAAAAAGTGGGCAGCTGAATTCAAGAGGGGTAGGGAGAGCCTTGAAGATGACCCAAGGTCTGGTCGTCCAGCATCAGCAACGACCCAAGAAAACATCGACCATGTTCACCACATGGTTATGGATGACAGACGTTTAACTGTTAATCAGATAGCAGATGCTGTAGCCATCTCCCGTGAACGACTTGAGAACATTCTGCACAAAGAACTTGGCATGTCGAAGGTGTCCGCTCGGTGGGTGCCACGCCTTTTGACGCCCGATCAAAAGCACACCAGGCTGGTCATGTCGCAGGCAAACTTGGTCCTTCTGGAGGCAGATCCAGACAGCTTTCTTGAACGTTTCCTCACCCAAGATGAGTGTTGGGTCCATCACTTCGAGGCAGAGACCAAACGGCAATCGATGCAGTGGAAACACCCCTCTTCTCCCCCTCCAAAGAAGGCCAAGGTGGTGTCGTCTGCAGGGAAGGTGATGGCCTCCGTCTTCTGGGATGCGAAGGGTATTGTGTTCATTGATTACCTTCAGAAAGGACGTACTATCAACGGAGAATACTATGCCAACTTGCTGAGGGAGCTGAGAAAGGCAATCAAGTCAAAAAGGCCAGGAAAACTGACGAAGGGGGTCCTGTTTCACCAGGACAATGCTCCTGCACACAAGTCGGTGGTTGCAATGGCTGCTGTGAGAGACTGTGGCTTTGAACTGGTTGATCATCCCCCATATTCTCCGGATTTGGCACCGTCTGACTTTTTTCTGTTCCCAAACATGAAAAAACATTTGGCTGGGAAGCGGTATCAGACTGATGATGAGGTCATATCAGCTGTTGAGGACTTTTTTGGTGATCAGGATGAAAGTTTCTACAGCAACGGGATCAAAGCACTGCAACATCGCTGGAAGAAGTGTGTGGACCTTAGGGGAGACTAAGTTGAAAAATAAACCTAGTTTCATCAGTGTGGCATAAGTCCTTCTGGGTCAGGCTATGAACTTTTCAGCCCACCCTCGTATTTCTGATTCACCATGTCTGAACTAGGGATGCACCTATCCAGATTTTTCAGTTCTGCTTCCAGTATTGATATGTTGACTAAATGGTCACATTTATATAGAGCTTTTCTACCTTCAAGGCACTTGAAGCTCTTAAACCACTCACCCATTCACACAGACATTCATACACCAGTATATGCAGGCACTTATTTCCTTAAAGCACAGTTAACTTTTTACATAAGAGATCAAACTGGGTTATGCAACTGCTGTTTATTCTTCAAATAACTGCAGGACAGCTTCATGGATAAAAGTTAAAACTTTCTAGGCCAAAATCATCATTCTACCTAATTAAAGGCCCAATCAAGATATCGACTTAACCAATATTATGGAATAGATACCCTATCCAGCTAATTTTTCAGTATTTGTATCTGATATCTGATATTTGATTCTGGTAGTAGTATAGGTGCATTCCTAGTCTCAACTTTTCTATTTCTTGCAGTCATTTTTCATTAAACCACCACTGTACCACAGCACCAATAGTTTACAAAAATGAAAATTTAGATTTCACTGTAGTTTGTACCCTCTTAAATTATACAGTGATTAGATTTATCTCAACCAACTGAAACTTGAAACACCTTAAACTTTCACGATGAATACCTTGGTGCCAGAGAGTCTCAGTTTTGTAATTGTCTTAAAATTTAGTCCACAGTCTCTTGTCTACATAACTCTGAACGGCTCTGACCCATTTGCCTCTCCATCATCTGCCTTCAGATATGATTAGGAGTGCACCCAGCAGATCCTCCATGATTGAATCACAAAACGGGCTAAATGAAAGCATTGATTGGCTCGCCGTTGGTGCAAATGTGAGAATACGCCCTGAGTCTTGTATATAAAATCTTTCTGTGGTGATTGGTCAACTCATCATTTGACATAGTCCGCAATGAAAAGGGTTATTACACTGGACTGATGGGGCATGCTGGGGATATGAATTCAATTATGATTCACTCACATCTAAATAGAAGTCTGTGATGAGGCAAAGATGTTGGACAATCAGAAGTACTTTCATAATGATGACAACTGAAATATTTGTATTGAATGAATAATTACATTTTAGGTTGTCTCTGTTTGTTTAATTCAACTATATTTCATCATTGTACTGTTGTATAAAGTGCTGTGAGCTCTGAGGAGGGAGCTAAAATCTACATGACCACATAGAAACAAAAATCCATATCCTGGTGTATTTTTGATGGGAAACAATATTAAAATCTGGCTAAAACAACCACTAGATCACAAAAAGGAATGATGTAAATCTAATGGATGAAAATGGACTTACTTTTCACACATTTCTTTGTTTAGGGGTAAAGACTCATATTGATAATCTTACACTTATGTATAATTCAGAACTACGGTAATTTAATGGCAGTCTACCTTGAATTTTTGATTGATTAGTCTCATCCACATTAGTTATTGAATCTTATTGCAGTGATTCTCAAACTATGGTACAGGTATCACTGGGAGTATATGGGCTTCTGGGGGAACGCAAAGTTCTCGCCTTGCTTTGTTTTTATGAAGTCCATTTCATGCATTTTATCTGTCTCTTTTGCCTCCCTTGTGTTACTCCCCTCTGATAAGTAGGGTTAAGTAGGGTAACTAGTTTAGCGTATCTTGTTCAATCTTTTTGTCGGCCTGTTTTATGTCAAATGATACTCTGAAAGCATTTTGTTTAACTCCACTGTCTTATATCCAACCATTTTCTTACTGAGCAGAGTGGATCTCCTGCTGCTGCCATTAAAGCCAATGTAAAGAGCCATGGCGGCTATATTCTTTCGCTTCAGAGGCAGAGACCTAACTCAAATGTGACAATGCAGTTCTTTATGTTCTTTTATGAAACCAATGGAATTTACACTGATTGCTTTTGACACCATCCACCATTTTAAAGCCAAATTTCAGACCACCCAAATGGCACTCTAACAACTTAAATAATATCTTATCCTTTTGCACCTACCGGTATTTCAAAGAACATAATGGCCAGTAAGAAAGAGTTTTTGAATGTATAAAATTGTGATCATTTTCTTTAGTGCACATCCAGTTTATAAAGAATACTGTGCACGTTTTAGTCACTGACGCATTTCCTTTAAAAACAGAACAGTTCATTAAATAGCTTTGACTGACAGTGGCAGCACAGCTTGTTAAAAGAAGTGCTTTCTTAAATTGGCTCTCTTCTTTGAATTTTGCCTTTGTCTCGTTGCATAAACATGAGTAAAATTGAGGAGCACAAGTCTATGCATCTATGTGCCAACGTGGCAGGTGAAGCTTGACAAAACAGCTGTAATGGTAAAGTCTTTCTGAGATGGCTTTTGGTTAATAGAACTTTTAGAGGTGAGGGATACATAAAAAAAATGATACTGAGATTAGTATTGAAGAAAATTGGATATTGAGTATGATTTATACAAAAACATTATAAGGTTAATAAAACTAAAGCAAACTTGGAGTGTAATTCTTCTATACATTTGTTTAAAACTAGTGATATATACAGTTTGACCAGTACATTTACAGGAGAGCACACACAAGAAACATTGTTTCATAATCATCACCCATATTAGAAAACAAAACATTGGTTTATTGAGTTTTTAAAATCAGTATTATCCCCTTCTTCTTCCTAATCTTAAACATGCATGTTTAATCATTGTTTGAGTGTTTGGAGTCATTCTTGGATTAAACTGATTGGAGGAGCAGCCTCTCATGAAGCAGAGTCCTGCTGGGACACAGACTGCAGTCTGTAAACACTTAGCAGGAGCTGATAGGATAACCATGTTAATCAATGCCTAATACTAACATTAGCACTTTACAGACCTGCACTGTGGTAATGGAGCTTCTCTGTACTCAGAGACTGTGACTAGTCAGTGTGCTACGTGACAGTGCATATTATTATTCCTAGTTAGTGATGGAAGTTCAGAATAGTTTAAAGCTTTACAGCTTACAGACAATTTCTGCTAAAAGTGTTGCCTTCCAAACATCACTGTTAATATACTGTACTTTCTTTTTATTCTTTATCTTGTGACATATTGTAGAATGGCCTAAGTCACCATTTGGTTGAACAAAAATAATGAAGTATTTTTCTCATTACATTTTGAGGAACCATGAAATTAATTTTTTTGGAAAATGTAATTGTTGTTGTGTTGGTAGGCATATGTTAACCTTTGAGATTATGCGATAGTGTTGTAGGAAAGCCCAATTGTGATATTTTTGGGTACATGCAGTATAGAGGCAAATGGAGGCAGAGATTTTGGTCTTTCCAATTTGTTCATAACTATGATGGATAGAATTTGTTTTTTGCATCAGGGAGTAGACATAGTTGTTGTGAGGGAGAATGCTCAGGATAAGACTCAATAAAATTAAACCATTTAACTGTATTTGTAAGTATTTCAGTACTCAATAATGTAAGTTCATTTTCCAAACACAAACATGTCATACCAACACAGCATTCAGTTGTTGTTTGATACTATGTCAAAGCAAAGTCTACACTGATTCACTTTGCACCTAGTCTAATGCTTCCTGACACTTATATTGCACTTCCAAAGCAGCTGCAACCCTCTGCACTTGCCACCTCCTCTCCTTTACGTCACCACATCTCCATATTTATCCACCATCTTAGAAACTTCAATCTTGTGCATTTGAACTAACATAAGGGAGTGTTAAGCTCATGAGCCTATGTATTCACTTCTATCCCAATACCTATAGATAGACTCTTATCTTGCATAATTCCCTCCACTTAGCAGCAGCTGCTAACCCAAACAGCCTCTCCCGCTCTACATGTCAGCTCCATACAGCACTGTGGTCACCTTCAAATGACATGGCCCCATATATCTCCCTAGACACCCATGCAATATCATATAATACAAGCTGCACTATAATCTGACCCTGCTCTCCTGTCGTATAAATATGAGTAGTACGTTCATCCCTTTAGTATTTTTAGTCTGCTGCTGTGAATATGTAGAAAAAAGACTAGGATTAAAACAGCACCTGAACAGGACTAAACCAGGTCCCAATGCTATCAGGTCATAAGCAGATTTTTAAGGTGCACATTGCAGCTATTTTTTGTGGAGAGTCTGCCATTTGCTTGTCTACATTAAAATGTTATTGCTTTGCCTGGAATGTAACAACAATATGATATTAAAGTTATATATTACCATGGAGACACACAAGAGACAGAACCAGAACAAGTTGCAGGTCAGATCTGTAGAGAAATCTGTGGAGAGGTGACCCCGCTAGCAAGATTGTATATTTTTATGCAGAAGAAAGACTAAAACACTTCTAAATCCAAACTAAATAAAGCTAAAAGAACTGGACTAAATCAGGACACAAACCAAGATGCCCAAGTTGGGATGAGAAAAAGTACTTAATGAACTCCCAAAGTAAGTCTGTACTGAATCAGGGTGAAATTTAAAGCAGCTTTCAACCATGTTATAGTTGTTTCCCCTCACCATTTACACACCGGAAATTGTATTTGCAGTGATGTGTGCGTGTTTGAACAATCTTTGAATTTCAAGGCGCCATATTGCCGATAAACTCCTGTGTTCACCTCCACAGGTATACAACTAAGATACACATACACTTTTTTTTAGTACAAATGAAAAAAAGTCTGCTGCTTGCTAGTGTGGTCTGCAGTTATCTATCGGAGGGGCTGACAGCTGCACAGCTCATTGTTGTTATGACGTTTACGGCAACATCACTTCCTATTTGGCACTGCAGTTTTCTAAAGCTCGCTACACACTACAAGATAATTTGCTTGCTTTAGGACCCAGTTTTCTTCGGAGGCCTAAACTGACTTTTGATCCTTGTCTGCAATTTTTAAACCACTGCTCTCATGTGTATGGGGAGCTGCCCTGTTATATCACAGCCACAAAAAACTAAAGCAGAACCAGGTCTAAACCATGGCTAAACCAGAACTAAACCAGGACTAAACCAGGGCTAGACTAGGGCTACACCAGGACTACACCAGGTCTTCACCAGGTCTACACCAGGTCTACAGCAGGACTAAATCAGGTTTAAACCAGTTCAGATTAGACTAAAATAACTGTGATGATTCTTTGCAAAAGCCTCTATAGGGCCATGATTTTGAGTTTGTTGTCACATAGTTTCCTGACTCGTGGTGTGTCTGCCGTCTCTGGAGCTGCAGGGCTGATGTAATTTATGTGCTGTGCTTTGTGAGAGGAGAGAGAGAAGCAGCGGTGAAACCAGCCTCTCCACACTGAGAGCTCCTCTGGGAGACAGGGGCGATCTAAGCTCACCTCCTTCTGTCTCTCGCTAGACCCATCTGACCACATTCAAGACACCCATCTACAATCTGTATGGGAGTGGAGTGAAATAACTTTCCAATAGATTTCAATATGCCTTTCTTATTGTGCTAATTACTTTACTTTTAAGGGCCCATATTCCAGTATTTTCTGACCTGTTATAATGTTTCTCCATCAAAAACATACCTGGAGTTGTGTTTTGTTTCATTCACATGTTTAACACACAAATCCTTTTATTTAGACTGAGTTCTTCGCTTAAAAAGAAAATGCTCTGTTCCACCTTGTGATGTCAGTGGTCCTCTCTGCTTTGAAATTCCATACACCTTCAATAGAATCATTTGGATAATTTCAGCTCTGGAATTGCTCATCTCTAGTGAACTAAAGCTAAAGAGTAGCTGTGAAAACTACCACTACATGACATGACTAGGTGATGAGTACTTTTAACTTTGGAGATGTAGAGTAATATGAGGTATGTTTTTCGATGTACATGCTCTTGGTCGGTTGCATCTGTAACAAAGAAAATTTCCCCTCGGGGATGAATAAAAGTAATTCTGATTCTGATTCTGATTCTGATAATGCAGATTATTCATGAAGCAAAACAACTCCATGTTTTTGAGGAGGTTACAACATTATGACATGGCTAAAAGCTCACATGAGTCAGATTTGCATAATATATGACCTTTAAGAGACTGTGAGGAAGCTGCCAAATAAGGTATTTGCTATTAGCATAAATGTTGTTGAGTTAGTATGTGCATTTTTAGTAAAACAGTTAACTGCATTGTGTGTTGTGTGATGGGCTGCATTTGACTAGTAAACCCACCTTGCCTTTACTCTGTGGTCCCCCTTGTCTCAAATGATCTTGTTTAGTGTTAAAGGTACAATATGTAACTTTTCTTGTAGAAAGTCTTCTACCTCCTTGTCTTCATGGATGTCATTCCTTTACCTGAAATATTTCACAGAATGGCATTAGGACATCTATTTTGCATTTACCTGAACTACACATGTTTTGATTGCTCAAAAATACCATGAAAATGCAATCTGACTGTGCTAGCAAGCATATGCCATCTAGACTTCTAACCTGCCCGTTACTCAGCGTCAGACCTTTAACATGCAGCTAAAATTCAGAAAAGCGCTTAGTTTATTCCGTGAGTCAAACAGTCAGTAGTTCCACTAGCAGGTCGGACTTTTGCAGTCAGCACTAATTTGGGAAACAGGAAACCCATTTGATCTCAAGTGCGACTGTGTTTGTGTGTTACAGGACTGCACTCCATTTCCATGACGACGGAGAGGGTTGTTGGAGCGGAGATGAGGAGCGCGATGGAGGCAGACACCAGGAGAGCCAATCAGGTGCGACCTCAGCAGCTGTACATCACTCCACTCAAGTCTCTCCATCATTCATAGCCCTTCCGCCTCTTTCTTTCTCTCTCTCTCCCTGTTTAATATGCAGGAGAGCTGTAGGCACAGGCCAGGCTGCAGCGTCAAGTCTCACTCACTATACTAAAGACTCTGAATACTAGTGAAGGCTTATTCAAACACTGGTGCCCTCAGCTAATGATAGCACCCGGCACAATTACGAGTGTATGTTTTTGCTTTTCAAATTAAAGGGGCACCATACAGTCCCTGACAAAAGTCCTGTTGCTTATCCATTTTGTAGAAACAAAAGCTTATAACGTGACTTTAAATTAATTGATTGGTTTTAAAAATGTCTCATATGAAAGCTAAAACCCTCCCAAATTATGCTCAATATACTAAAATAAATTCGCTTCACTGAAGAAAGATTGATCATTTAATGAACACAGAAAGGTCAGATTTTGAGCAAGACAAAAGTCTTGTCGCCTTGTCATATGATGCACCCAATCCTAGATTATAGCCTCACCTGTGATCAGTTACTGATCAATCAATTAGTGGGTGTGTATAAAAGGAACCCCAGCACGCCAGACCCTCACATCAACTGCAACTTGACCTCTGACAACATGCCTAAGATCCACCCTGAGACCAAAGCGTTAATTATCAAGAGGCTGAAGACCAGATCCAGTGCTGAGGTGGCTGACACCTTCAATGTGTCTCAGCGTCAAGTAGAAAGAATAAGAAAAAGATCTGAAAAGACTGGAGATGTTTTTGACAAGCCCAGGTCCGGCAGACCCCGCAAGACAACTGCTCGGGAGGACCGTTTGTTGATTGGAAAATCCAAGGCCAGCCCCTTTTCCACTGCAGCAGAGCTCCACCAGGCCTGGTCACCTCAAGTCCCTGTGTCAACCAGAACAGTTTGTAGAATTCTGTCTCGAAATGGCCTCCATGGTCGAATCAGTGAACAGAAACCAGCACTAAACAAAAGGCAATTAAAAAACCGTGTGGCATTTGCCAAGGCCCACAGCCTGCTAAAAGGATGGCCACTGGAAAAGTGGCAGAAGGTGGATTTCTCAGATGAATCCTCGGTTGAATTACATCACAGCCACCACAAATATTGCAGGAGACCTACTGGAGCCCGCATGGATCCAAGATTCACCCAGAAAACAGTTAAGTTTGGTGGCGGAAAAATCATGGTCTGGGGTTACATCCAGTATGGGGGTGTGTGAGACATTTGCAGGGTGGAAGGCAATATCAATAGCCTAAAATATCAAGAAGTATTAGCACCTCTTACATTCCCAACCATAAAAGGGGTCAAATTTTGCAGCAGGATGGTGCTCCATCGCATACTTCTATCTCTACATCAAAGTTCCTCAAGGAGAAGAAGATCAAGGTGCTCCAGGACTGGTCAGCCCAATCACCAGACATGAACATCATTGAGCATGTCTGGGGTAGAATGAAAGAGGAAGCATGGAAGGCAAAACCAAAGAATCTTGATGAACCCTGGGAGGCATGTAAGACGCTTTCTTTGCTATTCCTGATGACTTCATCAACAAATTGTATGAATCATTGTCGAACCGCATGGATGCAGTCCTTCAAGCTCATGGAAGTCATACAAGATATTAAATATGGATCTCACAGCACCACTACTTAATTCACTGACGTTATGCAACATATTTTTGTATTTGAAGTAAATTATTTGTTCAGTTTTCTGTAGGCGACAAAACTTTTGTCTTGCCAAAATCTGACCTTTCTGTGTTCATTAAATGATCAATCTTTCTTCAGTGAAGCAAATTTATTTTAGTATATTGAGCATAATTTGGGAGGGTTTTAGCTTTCATATGAGACATTTCTAAAACCAATCGATTAATTTAAAGTCAGGTGATAAGCTTTTGTTTCTACAAAATGGATAAGTGACAAGACTTTTGTCAGGGACTGTACATTGTAGGTGGAGGTCTGAAGCTTTCTTTTCTCCATGGAGAGTTTCATGTTGCAGGTTGCTGTTCCACAAAATGGCACAGAACTTTGCATTCTCCATGGAAACAAGCAGGTGACTCAAGCAGATTTATTTTTGGTAAAGATACGGCTATTATCATTCTGAGGAACACTTCAGGCAAATAAATACATAACAATCTTTCCATGGAGACGTCTTTAACAGAGTTTATTGACAAGATTGTGATATTTAGTCAAACGTTGGTACCAGCACGATGCTTTTACTATTTTTTGAGTAATATTTCTTATAACATATGAGGTTACTCTTCCTATTTTAAGTTTAAGTGAAAATAAAGTTGCCAATATAGAATTGTTTCTTTTCCTGCTACTACAGATATGATTTAGTTTCTGTCATTTCTGTGGTGTATAGTTTGGAAATAGAATCAGTGCATTACTTGGACTATTTGTCCGATAGGTATACCTACTCTTGTTGAGCAGCTTGTTTCTCCAAATAGTTTTACTCTTGGACTACTACTCTCTTCTACTTGAGCAATAATATTTTGAAGTAGCAGCACTTTAACTTGATGTAGATCTTTTGGCTTCTTTACCCACCTCTGTTTTAGTAGAAATGTCAAGAAAATGTTCCAGTCATGACTATTCAACATCAGGAAAATGGGTAACAATGAAAACTATTATTAAATTAATTAGCTTACGTATGTTTCAAATCTGCCAGAAAAGGACAGGATATCCTCCTCATCTGGCCCAAAAATCCTGGACAACTATGAAAATAGTAAGTAGGGTTTTTGGGGTCAGAAAGGCACCAAAACTAAAGTTACTTACATCATTATGAATTATATTTTCATTATTAATACTATTTTTTTTATGAAGGGCAAAATAAATGTTGCACTGAAGTTCACACAGAGGTTATTTTTGTCTTTTGGCCAGGTCCCCGAGGATCAAGAGGTGGACGATAGCTCGGAGAAAACTCCAAGCAAAGCATCCAAATCTCCTCAGAAAAGCTCCAAGAGACCCAAGACCATGCCTGTCAAAGTCACTCTGTTGGACGGATCGGACTACGACACTGCAGTAGAGGTATGTCAGATGTACTTTTAAAGGCTCTTGTACGGCAGTAAACGTAGCACTTTGCACTTCATGAATGCAAAAAATAAAAATAAAATAAATAAATAAATAAATAAAATTTGATTCATAAATTGGGAGGTTTTTTTTTTTTTTTTTGCTGAAAATCAGAATCAGAGTCAGAATCAGAATTACTTTTATTCATCCCCGAGGGGAAATTTTCTTTGTTACAGATGCAACCGACCAAGTAGTTAGAATAAAGTTTCAAAAATAAAATAAGATAAATACAATAAGATAAAAGATAAAAATTGTTCTCTCTCAGAAATTATTTACATCAGTGACATATTGCAATGTGCAATGCAATGTGTTTTAGAGTTAGATACTTTTTGATCCTAATTTAAAGGTAAAAGAGAGATAAATTTGTCAACGGGACAAACATTTATTTTGGTTGAAAACATTTCACTGTTTGTCCAGGTTGATCCATGTTTGTTCAGTTGACAAATTGAATTTCTCCTTTGCCATGGATCCTACCTGGACGACGGAGGGATTTATAATCATATCATAATTCAAAGTTTTTATTTAAAAAGCTGACTTGTTTTTGTCATAATAATTGGAAAACTCAATATTGACCTTATTCCACCCTGTTCACTTTTGCATCTGACTGCTTCTAAACCACACCTCATTAAACAGGAATCGCATTCATTTGTATTGCATTTTGCCACTAAAATATGACATAAAGTGGTTGATTTGTAAATAATTTTCAATGTTCATGTGCACCAACAAGTCAACACGGCATCTATTCTGTGGAAGTCTGTAAAATTGTATAGTGTTTATATAGTACTTATATTCATACAGTATTTATATAGTGCATAGAGTACTTGCTGTCATCACCAGCACCCCATCCAAAATAACATAACCGAACTACAATGGCTACTCCCACGGCAACTTTGGGAATAAGAATTGACTACCAAATGTAGGCCTACATCTTAATTAAACATTAAACATTAAACATGAAGTCTGTTAATTATAAATTACCTTTATTCTTGTAATTTTGTACAAGTACTAATTAGTGCCCTTCCACTGATCCGCAGCCTTGCTCAGACAAACTTTATAAACTGGTGGTGCGTTCACATGCAGTTGGGCGTGTTGACACTGTCTCAGAATTTGGCAGCTCACGATTCTCCACTGGCAGCTGTTACTGTGGCTCTGTCGCCGTGTCATCCTCTAATTAGTTTAGAAGGAAAATTAAATAATAAAAAGAAATTGTGCCCAAAGTTTAACCTATTATATCTTCGAATGAGATATTCTAGCTTTTAATGAGTTTTACAGTACTTGGCATTTTAACTTAAGGTGGTAGAGGTGGATCGATATTGGGTAGTAACTATTTATATTTCCCCATTCTTTAATACCTGAAAAGATATGAACTTACTAAAAACTAAGCCACTAAGTATTCTTCATCAGTTCTAAGACGTTTTAGAGTTTCTTTGTTTTTCATGATAATAAATAAGGCACAAGTCTATTGTTTCTATTATACTACGTTGTCTAATTATACTTTGTCTAAACGCATCAATCACATCGGGTTTGATTGGATTAATTTCACATGAGTTAATTAAACTCTTTGAGCCAAAATTGACTCTTATTTGCCCATTAAAAATACTAATTTCCTCTTTGTAAACAAATCTTAGCTCTATGCACTGAAACCCTTTAAACCAATGAATAAAACTACACTGCATTTTTATGTAGCTTTCTCCTCTCTTTCCCAACATCAGCATTTCTACAATTACCCAAACATAATTACACAAAATGACTTCTAAAGGTTATTTTGTAATGCTATTAAGGCAGGATGGGCAGAAATTTCAGTGTGAAAAAATGCTCTCTTGGTTAAAAATTCATATGAGAGTGTACGGGGAAGCTAATACACGAATTTAGGAGGCGTCCCAGGTTTGAGTCAGCATTACGCATCTTGCAGGGCTTTTGCCTCTGTGTTCACGCTGACAGAGGGAGAGGGAAGAGGAAGAGGGGAGGGGGTGATCAAGACAAGCAATGCATTAAGGGAAATAGAAAAGCTTGGGTGAGCAATGCCCCCTAAAGCAGTCATCCCGACGGTGACTGGTGTAGTGTATGTAAACATGATTGCTCAGAGAATTCCCCAAGAAACACCACCACAGTTTATTTTTTGAATTTTACAGTGACTCGTCATGATTGTGGAGTGAGAGAAATGGAGTAAGTTTTCATGATAAGCCCTGGAAATGTGCACGACAGGACAAACTTTATTTTCAGCTGTAAAAAGCTTAATTTAATATTCTTAAAGGGCCCATATTACTATTTTCATTTCATTTTCTCATCAAAAACATACCCGGAGTTGTGTTTTGTTTCATTCACACATGTTTAACACCAAACCTTGCATATTTACATGTAGGCAAGAATACCACTCCATGACATCACCAGGAACAGAGTATTTTGAGCTTTGGAGATGTAGACAGACTACTGCAGATTTCCTTTGGGATAAAGTATCTATTTAATCTCTAATCTAATAAAGTATTACTCAAACATGTGTGAATGAAACAAAACACAACTATGTTTTTCATGAGGTAAACAGCAAACCCACAAGAGTCAAACTGCCATAATATAGGACATTTAAATTAACTAATGTATCTTTTTTATGCTTATATGGTTCATACAGCAACAGAACATTCAGTCTAAAATTTGTAAAAGATGATTTATAGTATTTTACATGGATTTTTTGCTACTGTGGCAAATTGCAATAACAACTACATGGACATTACATGACAGACAGAGACGGGCACATGATTATAGAAGGGCAGGGGCTCAAAATCAGAAAAGGGCAGCATATGCGCAATTTTTTTTTGGTCCTTTACATATGACATGTGAAATGTATGTAAACAGAGAACAACGTGTGATGTCGGGTTCATTCGTCACAGGGAATAGCATCTGACTGGTGCAGGGGCAGACAGGACGCAGCAGCCGAGTGGAGAGAAGAGGGGAGACTTTTTTTCTACGTCATATGGTTTAGCTCACTGTTAAGTCGCTTGTTTTCAGTGTGGACACTTTGGGTTCAAGACCCCAAATTATTGCTTACATTTTTGTTTTGCTCTTTCTTCCATTTGTGTTTAAACAAAATAATGTATTAAAACAAATTGTTTTTATTACTTAACATGATTTTTGTGTGTTTGTAAAGAAAAGCAACCCCCTTCCCCCACGTCCTGAATTTCAGCCAATCTTCCTTGGTTAAGGTGCAGGTGCCTGATAACAGACAAAAAAAAATGATGCACCCTTCAGAAAAGCTGTATAGTGCTTCTTTAAAATAAATCATATTTAACTTTTTGAGTATGTGATTCAACACAAATGCCATATTTAGCATCAATGTGTCCTGACACAATAGTTACTATCTTATTTTATTGCATTGGCATTAGCAGGGTACTTTTTCTGGCTTTCTAATATATTAACATTTTGTGTGTTTCACTCATTTAGGTACTAAACATGTTCTTAAGTGTGCTGTTTATTTATTACAACTCATTTTTCATTCATGTGGTTCGTTTACAAAAGGGTTCACTGTGATTTTCCTACATTATGGTTGTAGGTCAGTGGCCTATACTGCTCTGCAAAAACACTGTTAATAGCAATATTTTGCACTTTTAGCATGGCCAGCATCAATATTTTAATGTGTATAGTAGTTTAAATTTAAACACCTCACTATCCTTGTCTGAAGTCTGTGCCATTACATTTGAATTACAGCATGCAGAATATGCTCTCAGTCATTAGCCCTGACAGTCCCATTTAATTAACAGAAGTGATCTAACTGAACTGTGATAGACACCTCCATTTATGCACATCCATCAGTCAATCAGTCCACTAACACAGTGTCATTAATCACCCATTATGTTTTACAGTTGTCAGTACAGCCAGAACAGAGCGATTCAATTAGAAGGACATTGGTTAACTCTTTTGGCTTATTTGGGGCTTTCAGTCTTGTTGGTCTTCTTGCGATATTGGGAGCAACATTTCGCCTTAGGGCTGGCCACCTGGTTTTCTGGAGGGAATCAGCATGTCTGTCACAATGGCGAGTGGAGCGGCCACATAATGGCCTCAGAAAACAGTGCAAGACCCAATTATAGATGTACTGTATAGTTTAGCTGCAACACAACCTGTCACCTATACAAGTTAGTTTTAACGACTGCTCTGAGGCAATAAAGCCAAGGAGTAAAAGTTTCAATAATATATAAATATGGCCTTAGAACATTTGCTTCGACTTTTTTCAGGTTGACATTAGGTGAGTTATGTTGGACCTTGAGCAAGTTTTGTTCAGGTTAGCTTTGTGATATAGGGGCTACGGAGTGTAATAGTCAATGGGCCCTTCAGGTTCTGAAAGTAAAATTCCATATTCTTTTCTCATACATAAAAAAAAAGTTTAAAAAAAAGTTTAAAGTGGACTAATCAGCTAACTCAATGATCATAAAAATCTATTTACAGTGGGCAGCTGGTTAGCCTCTGTTGTATTCTGTTGCTGGGTTTGAAATGACATGACAACATTCGAGAGACCAATAATATTTCATACAGACGGGTGTACCGGTAAAATACAGATTAAATCACAGAAATTGGTAAAGTATAAATGATCTCTTTCACCATTTATTAAATTACCTTGCGATAATCAATAGCTGTTCCTGTCTTTGCCTGCATGTGTTAGAATAACCCCATCACATTTTACAATCTGAAAACTACCAATTTGGCTAACATTTGGCACTGTCTTTATTGAAAATCCCACCCCTTGAGCTCTGAAGCGTCACCTTACATGTCAACATTATGGTGGTAGAATTTATTACCAAATACGCTTTTCTATATATCTTTGTGGAAGGAACTGTCCACTCTTTCCTTAATATGATCTTGGTGTATGATAATAAAGCTTTTACTACCCCTTTAAAGACCATATCAGAGATGAAACCAAATATTTCCAGGTTTAAAGCACATCTTTATTGGCCATTTATCTTCAGGAGGCTTGACTAGCACAGGGCTGTACCAGGCAAGACTCTAATACACCAAAAGCTGACATAGCTCCATTAAATATAGTGCTTGTGTCCCATTGGCCCGTGCCTATGATGGAGTGTGATGCGAGTCGGCTCTGATCTTGTTGGCTGCCCTGACCCCATTCACGTCAACTACATCCCTTTTATGGGTTATTGGCGAAACCACGTGACCCCGCCCATATTTTACCTAACGCATCTATGCACGGCGTGGGTGAAGAATTGTACTTGCATTTTCCTTCGAACCAACCCCCTCATTTCTTAACGTCACCTGGGCTCCTGACACTGGGGGTATTGGTCTTTGACAGCAAATCCATAGAGGTGACATACGAGGGCCCTTATGTGAAGCGAGGGAGAAAATAGCAGTGGATGCAAGCAGAGGAAGAAGTGGAAAAGGAGGACTAAAGGGGGGAGGGATGTTAAAATATTATAGATAGTGTTGGTACTTTATTGAGTGCTGCCATCTATGTTTAAGACTGATGAATGCTGAAAGTGCAATTACAATCACGGCGTCCACAGACAGTAGGTCGAATGGTAAAAGCTCTCATTTGTATGAAGCTCTTTAAAGACATCGGCCAGTCACAATGCATTTACTTAGAGCACAACACAGGCTAGTGAGAACATCAGCAGTATATGAATGTTTTATTGTTTCATAGTGATAGATAATAATGGCTTTTGTGAAGTGCAGTGGGCTTATTTTGTAGTAGTAGTAACTATATATTTGATCTACTATGGCTATCAAATGGTTGGAGGAGGCGCGAGAGTATAGGTGTAGGAGGTAGGTGTAATAGCAGGACAAGTACAAGTAAAATGCAAACTACAACAGTCATTACTATTACTACAACCTTTTGTGAAATCCCTCAGTCATCCAGGCAGGATCCATAGCAAAGAAGACATTCAATTCTGTCAACTGGACGAAAATGTTTTGATCGAATACATTTCATAGCCTGGATGAGCTCAGCAACCTCAAAGATCATCATGATATTGCTTTATAATAGCCATATATTAGATAGATAGAGTTGTCATTTTAATTGTGAGTGTAGGGCATTGTACAGTTAATCTAAGCACAGTTCACAATGTCCTGTTTATACTTTACACTACTACAAAATTCATATGAAAACATCTCATTCGTATTTTGTTATTTTTTAGATCTATAGACGGATTAACTTTTTTTTCCCCCCATGTCATTCAGCCCTTTTTTTGAGCTAGTAAGCTAGTAAAGTAAAGGGTAGCTGCTCTCGAAAAGGCTAAAATTAAAGCTAAAGTTAAAGCATACAGAGAAAAACAAGTGTATGCTTATATATATGTACTTCAAAGGTATTTTTATTTTAACTTTTACAACCCTAGCTTTACTGTCTGTGTGACGTTCTGATTTGGCGCAGCGGTCGATGCACTATGATGATCCGCACAACATGGCAGCAGCATTTTTACACAACATCTGGTTTTAAGAGGAGCCCCGCTGAGACAGTTTCACCCTGACGGTTGAACTTTGGCTGTGCAGTCCTTCAGTCTCAACTCCACCTCCTGAAATGTGAAGTTCATAGTTTATTCATATTCTCCGGTTCACCACAGCCCCATCTGTGTTTTCAGTGTTTTACCGCAGACAGTTTTAGTTCTCCTGTTATACTCTGATGTTGATTTTGCTGACCTGACATATTGTTTGAGGTAGACACGGCAGTACCTTCTCTCCACATGAGGCTGTCCAGGCTGGAGCTGGTTTTAAAACAAAACGCGTGTCACATCTTCTTAGGATAAAAACCTCAAAATACACAGTTATGTACACAGTTTGAGTTGTGTTGGCAGTTCGGACGTTTCATCTCACAGGAGTTGCATCTTTCAATATCCACCTCTAAACAATTGCGTAGTATAATAAGTTTTAGTAGCAGTAAGTAGTAAGTTTAGTAAGTTTTTGGCATAATTGCTGTAGTATGGTTATAACTGTACTCTCTATGACTCTATGATCATAACACTAAAAATACATCAACACTATACTGTGAGTACTTAAAGATGGACTGTGTAGCCTTTCAGCTTGTCTCCATGGATATCTTAGTCCTTTGATGGAAATGTGATACAGTATGGCAAGTTACCAGTCAGATCTGTGGGGAGTTGACTCTACTCACAGTAAAAATTCCTGATTTCTTAATGTATTTTTAGCAAGGAAAACCTGCTATAATAATAAATGCAATACAGAGGCAAGCTGGTGATGGACCTTTCTCCAGAAAAGTTTAATTGCTTATTTGTTTTCAGCTCTTACATTCTTATCTGCTTTATATTAACATCTTGAATAACATTAGGTCAGCAAATTCAGCTCTTGTTAGATAATGTCTCATATTACTGCACAAAGCACATATTCTCCAAGGCCTTTACTATTGGGTTACTAGTACCAGCACCATTTTATACAGTGCATCTGCCCAAGGCTACGCTCATGAGCCCAAACACATTTTACATCACCTCCATACTGCTGCATATGAGCGGTGCTTAATGAGCTGAGGCCACACTGTATAAAAGATTCATGTGGCATCAGCACTGGCAGCTTTCAAAGAGCTTAAAGGAGGATGAAACTGCTCACTGCATTTTCTGCTGTTTTCAAGCTTGCGTCCTACAATACCCTTACGTTATTATTTGCTCTTCCACTATAAAATGTGTTTAGGGAAGCATATTCACTGTGGATTCAGCTGAAAGCAAATCTTAACAACTGAAAATGTCATCCCAAGTAATGCTGTCATGGTACGAAATTTTCAAACTCTATTTCCATAATCAATAAGAATATTAAGATGTTAGATGTTAAGGCATTTTTACAGAAAGTAAGTATTTTATGTATAAAACGTGGTCTTATAGTAGTTCTAATGAAGCTCAAAATCAGTTCTGGAAATGTCAAATTAGTTAATACTCATGATTGATTAGTATAGTATTATTTCGACAGATTACATCGACAACCCTAATCCCCTAACCTGAATTTGAAGTACATTTCTACAGTTGAAATACCCACTCCATAGTGATGAGGCATTACCATAAAAATCAGGTGATGAGAGGTGCTGAGTAAGATTTTGGCTCACTTAAAGCGTCAAAACAAAATACTTCTGCATGTACAGTTTGATTTATAGTCTGGGCTTTACTGTCAGATTCATTTGTATATTACTTTGCAGGCCCTTCAGTGACTGCATAAAAGCAAGTCTACTCAAGCATAACTGTGGTTAGTGTTTTTGTGGGCTGACCCCTCACGTTCATGATGTACAGCAGGATTCTTGGCTATGTGAATAAGGTCTAACAACTTCTGTGGTTTGCAAGGTTCATTGCAAGTTTACGATGTCCCAAACAGTTTATATTTGAATCATAAAAATGCCAGTATGATTAGTGTGTGATGATCATATAAGAAGGAAGATTATCTTAATATAAGGTTGGTATACAATGTCCCAAAACAATGACTGTGTCCCCAGGGCATTGTTCTTATTCTATTTAAACACTCCACAGGTTATTATTACCTTGGCTGGAATCTTCCACATTATGGCATTAAACGGATTTATTAATTTACAGGTGCTTTAATTGCTTACAAATTGCCTTTGGAAAACATGCTTATGTACGGAACCTCCTCTCCACGGATCTGACCTGACCTGATGTGGCCTTGTGGCATCATTGCTCGTCTCCATGAGATAAATACAGTTAATGCCATATTGTGGAACATTCCAGAGAAAACAGTAATATTTCCATGGGGCTCAGCAGGTGTAAGATGGCCAAAACTGTCTAATATGACATAATGGTGTTACTCGTCCTCTCAGAGCTTCAGTTTGTTAGGTGCAATAGTCTGTGTTCTTCATTAACAGTCATTACCACATTTACAAGCCTGCTGTCCATCCTCGTTTTGCTTGTGTGGCTGAAGCCATTAGCAATAAATTGACTGAATGGGCAAATGGCTGCTAACACAATCAGATTACAGAACTAGGTACAGAAATGTGAGTGGCTGCAATTGCAGTGACAACAAAAACTCATCAGCACGCCCTGAGTCAGCAGTAATGGTTGAGCAAGCACTTGAGATGCTTGTAGCAATTTTATTCCGTTAGAAAATAAAATGTATAATTGCACCACAAACTCTTATGCTGTTATGAAGTCTCCCTCAGGTATTAGTGTTAACAACCAGCAACTTATATTTGCAGTAAACCTACTAAATGATCACCTACTGCCTCAATTTAGCCCTGAAATACAAGCAATGCCTCCAGTTTAGTTGGGATACTTTTTGTTAATAGAAATCTTCTGTTTAGTCCCAGTGTAACCCAGGTTTAGTTATAGAATCTGTCCTAATTTTGTGAAGTGTGAACAGGCAACACTGGTGTTACTCCCCTTGCTACTTAAAATGTGGACTTGGCATGTTATATTGCCAGATATAAAACCAAATATGATCAACATGGAGTGGGAAATGTTGACAAGATAATGAATACTATTGGTTCAGCTTTTTGATTGTAGTTAAGGATATTTAAGGACTTTTGCTCATTCGAAAAATTGTGTTTTGAATTGTTGATTGCTATGCAAACAATGATTCAATTTTCATCTAAAACCCATGGATAGCTTGTACAACATAAAACATTAGTAGCCTGCAGTCCTGGGTCAAAAGTCTGCAAATATATCTGAGTGTACTTCAATATTCTGACTTAGGTCCTGTATCTGATGACATTTTTGAACAGACTGAACAAAGGCTTCTTGCTCGGCCTTGTGGTTATAGTATCCACACAGAGATAGAGGAAGAGGGCACAGGCACAGGAAACCTATTAACTTCTGTTGCCAGGGTAACGGCTGCTTGGCTCCACTGTGACCATAGGAGCCAGGTTTCCCTTGGAGACGTGTCCAGAGGAAATGGGTGTGGCCTCTTTAGCAGATGATGTAAGACCCTGACCTTATATGAGCATACACGAGGTGCACAGGCTGGTCCCATCACACGGGGAGGTACAGAGAGGGTTTTATCCAGGATGCTGGTCCCTTTGTGTTGTAAAATATGCTGTAAATGTATTGGACATAATAAATGGCCTCTGTTAAATGAGCCGCACTTTCTGATAGTTACCAGTCAGCATTACCCTCTGAGCTTAGTGGAGCGTTAAATCTGACTATACACCTTTTTGGATATCACGGCCATTTTTAGAGCTGCAATAATAAATCAGAGTCAAGAGTCAACTAGTAAAATAATCATACTATTATTATTATACTGGTAAACCTTCCTGACTCTAAGGCATATACCAGAAAACCAAAGACTGACATTATTAAATCAACATTTCGAAAAAAGTGCAATTTTGTATTTTCATCAAGATAATTTTTTTTCAAGTATTCTCTAGAAGCCGGCAGTCACCGTATTTCAATCTATGCTTGGTAAAAATGAATGAAATCCCAATGTGCAATATGGAATAAATGAAAACCACTTTCATTATGTGCCGTGTGTCTTGAATTCTGAAAAATGTCCCTTAGGAAGTCATTTGATTTTGTTTTGCTTATTTCAAATTCTTTCAAAAGCTTGCAAATAAGCTAGAAGAATCCTTATTAATTTTGGTTATAATTCTTCCTTGTGGCAAAACTTGTTTATCTATTCTGTTCCTGGTTTGTAATAGTTACAAATCTACTCCGTATGAATTATGCATGACATTACTTTACAGCCTTTTATTGCCTGATGTGACATGTGCCCCTCCATATTCCCTTACCCTCCTGTGTGCTGTTGTGTGTCGCAGAAATTTGCCAAAGGACAGACTCTGCTGGACATGGTGTGTGGCCACCTGAACCTGTTGGAGAGGGACTACTTCGGACTCATGTTCCAAGACACTGACAACTCCAAGGTCAGACCAAAACGCACAACTTATCCTCTTAATATGACCGTAGAGGGGAACTAAAATTGAAGTAATGTAAATGTGTAATGATGGCCGCACCGGAAAATTTGTTTTGAAACTGTTAATTGCTAAACTGTATTACATGACTTTACATTCCTGAAAAGAAAGAGCCCATATTACGCTGTTTTCTTATCTACAGTATGTTATAATGTTGTTCCCTCATCAAAAACATACCTGGAGTTGCGTTTTGTTTCATTTGCACATGTTTAACACACAAATCCTGCATATTTAGGCTGAGGAGTTTTTCTCTCAAACTGAAAACACTCTGTTCCATCTTGTGACGTGAAGGGTAATACAGGAAGTGCTCCCCTGTGTTTTTAAACTCCATTCACCTTCATTAGAATAATTTATATCATTTTAGCCCAAGCCAATTTCTACAGAACTAAAGGTAAAGGGTAACAGTTAACTTGAAAACTACCACTGTATGACATCACAAGGTGGAATAGAGCATTTTAAGCTTTGGAGATGTAGACAGGCTAATAATAAATTGTTCCTCAAACATGTGTGAGTGAAACAAAACATAACTCCACATTCTAAAATGCTAAAAAGCTCACAAGAGTCAAGTTTGCATAATATAGGACTTTAACTACTGGTGTACTTCTTTATTAAATGAAATGCACCAAATGTCTGGTATATGTAACAAACAAGGGTCATTAGTTAAAATAGCCACTACTATTTGTTTATTCACTGGCAGAATTAGATTTTCTTCTCTTTGAAACATGTCAAAACAATATCCCGTATCTGAGTGGTCCATGGTAGCAAAGGTTTGAAATGTAGCCATCTGGAGTTTTTGAGATCAAGACCATCCTTTGCTATTATTTGCAAATAACCCTTCAGCAACGCATAATCATAATTTTAAAAGCTACAATTCCAATGCTGTAGAAAAGTGATAATGCTTCTTGTGGTTAGAAGAATAGCTGGTGGTTTGTGGTGCCTTTGAATATTTATTGCATAGTATCATTTGGCACAGTTTCAAGTGGCCTACTATTTCCACAAGCTTGTAGATTATGCATTTTATTTTACATATATATGAATGTAATTGCTAATTCTGACCTTCTGCTGTTGGGGCGTGCCAAGTCATCAACATTTTATTTAACCTCTTTATATGCTCTATATCTACTCATCTATTTGTGTTAATGTACAAAATCATAAGCAAATCCTCCAAAAATAGTCAACTCAAACTTATTTTGAATGTAAATCGCAAACTACCCTGCCCTATGAAACGCCCCATTTGCCCTTTATCCATTATTGGCTACTTACAGTTTGACAATAGCATCTGTGACTTCTAACCTTTAAAATGGGATTGGTTCATGTGGCCTTTTCAAAACGGGACATTGGCTACAAAGCCTCAGTAACACAGAGCATTAGGGGCTGGCATTTATCAAACCAAAATGGCCGCTCTCCATGCTCATTAAGAATAATATCTGATGTAGGCCTATCTAGAATAAATTTAGGTTTTAACTGGTGGTGTAGGAGTATAGGCCTGTCACAACAAAGATAAGACAAAACTGATCATAGCTGTTATTTATCTCTTATCTCTTATGTAACAACAGAGCAACTTTGTGTAAATAGAAATTCAAACTTTATGAGACTTTCTGGGCCAGCTATGACCAGTGTATAGTCTTATTACATCAGTTTATATGTAATATGATACCCAATCCAGCAATTTTTCCTACATCGCCACCAATATTCAATACCTGTATAGGATTGGCACTTTCCTAACAATATTTTTATCATACACTTCCTTTTACTTAATTGTTGACGAAATACTAGGTGGAATACGATTATTATTTCATGTAGTACAGTCAGATTCAGTTGTAGAGAATCTTATAACTAACTGTGACTAATTACTAAGCACTAAGTGTTTCATTCTGTTATTAGTTGTACTTCATATTGTACATTTAGAAAAAAGGTTACAGGAAATGTCCTATCAGGTTATTGTGTCAATAGCGTAAAGTAATTTCAATACATAGACTGTATGTCTAAATGGCCATAGCTAAACCCGCTAATCGCCATGTTTTAAACATTAAGTGAACATGGGTGCGCTTCTGGCTCCATTGAGTCTGGCTCCAATTGATTTTACACTGAAAAACTGTCACCCCTCTCTCTGTAACTGCTGCTGTGAGCCTTGCCATTTTTGTCTTAAAATGTTCATATCAACCCATTCTATGATCCTTGGGTTTTTATGTCACTATTTTGTCCCTAAATTAATTCCTATTCTTAATTTGTGACTGACTCCATCTCCTGACTCCTTCGCCCCTGTAACTGCTAGCCTCATGAGCCTCATTTGACTGGAGCCGAATGCTATGGATGACGTCACACTCCCTTAGTCCACTTCTTTTTTACAGTATATGTTTCAATATTATAATTTTTCTTTAGCATTATTTCAAGATTTGTCATTGTGACAGGCCTGGGTGAATATAAAGGGAGGTTGTCTTTTCTCTTTTATTAGAATTGGCTGGATCCTTCCAAAGAGATTAAGAAGCAGATTCGGGGTAAGTACATGCACATTAGAGGAGGCCTGTCTTAGAATATTGAAGTGAGAGTTTACTGCTGATGTGTTTCGCAGTGGGTTCCTGGGTGTTTGCGTTCTCAGTGAAGTTTTATCCTCCAGACCCATCAGTGCTCATCGAAGACATCACCAGGTGAGAGCAAAACAATCTCATGGAAAATAATGCATCAAAGGCTAAAAGAGAAAAAGATAGAAATGTAAAATGGGTTCTGAATGCTTTGCTCTCTGCTGTGTAATATTGAGAAGTGGGGAAACGACTGAAAAGCAAATACGATGAAGATCAGGGGATGAACACTTCAAAACAATGTGTCAGACTTACAGTACGAACCAATGATAAGTTATTGTTTGTGAGGAAATAAATTTGTGAAGATTGCAATAAAATGGCATTTTTCACAAATATTCAACTACTGCAGTTATAAAGTTCTTACACAGACTTTGTATCTTTTTGTGTTGCCATATACTTTTAAAGGTGTACTGTGTAACATTTCTGGTGGAGGGTCCATGTAGATGTTTTTCCTAGAATGTTCAATACTACACTGCAAAACACTAAATCTAGTCAAGCTAAAATGACTTGGATTAAGAAAATTTTACCATGATTTGAGTAAATTTCACTTGACAAGTAAAATGATCTGCCGGTGGAACAAGACTTTTTGTACTTAAATATGAAAATACATCTTGCTACACTTAAAATAAGAAAAAAACAACTTTTTGCACTTAAAATAAGAAATACAATCAAATGTTTAATGTTTACATTTAATACACTGGCAGATAATTTCACTTGTCAAGTTGAATCTACTCAAATGAAGTAAAATGTTCTTAATTAAAGTCATTTTAACTTACTTAGATAGTTTTTTTTCCACTGTATAGCATTTCATTTAACTATCTCCATGGAGACAAGCAGTCACATCTCCAGACCAACTTACAGGTCAGATCTGTGGAAAAGTGGGCCCACTCACAGTAATAATTTAAGTTTTGTGGAAGTTATGAGAAATAAAAAGTTAAATAAATGCAATATATATTTAATGCCATACTGTGAAACACTCCAAGCAATGCAATAACATCAGGAGGCAAGCAGATACTGGACCCTCCACCAGAAATATAATAGTTATATAATACACCTTTATGCAGTTTTGAAAGTAGAAATGAAAAAGATTTGATTGAGAAAATGTCATCCTCTTTTAAATAAACACCAGATCCGTAGCTTGTTTAATATGCACTGTTTACATTCTAATAACATATAATAGCGGCCACTTGACAATCAGATACAGTGGATTCTAATCATAGTTTGATGAGAGGCCGGCCAAAATGATGGGCAGTCTGTGCTTTTGATCCATACAATTATAAACACATTGTTGTATATTATTTTGTGTGATGAAAAGCTAAACATCTTTGTAGAAATGATTTTCCTTTTTAAAATGTGATTTTTGGATGGCAAATGATATCTTAATTACTCATCACTTCTCACTTAAAATCCTGCAGCTGCACTCTGTTCACAGTGAGACAGTAATTACAGAAATGTTTATCTCAAGATTTTGTGATTGCACCAACACTTATGCGCGTCACATTTTATCTTAAAGGTGCACTATGTAGCTTTATCATCGGGGGTCAGCAACTTGACTCCATGGAGGAATTATTGTTTTTTTCTGGAATATTTTATAGCATGGGACTCCAAACTATGGCCCCCAGGTCCCCATAAGACCCATTTCCTTCTGCTGAAATGGGCCATGATGATAGACATTAATTTTAACAGCAAATTTAAGTGATCCTCCCACTAAAACCCCAATAACATCACATTGCATTGTGATACAGGCCTAAAATTAACATGTCAAGCCTTATTAAAGATATGGTGGCTCTGTCAAATGATGATGTAAAATGCATCTATCTGAATGATCCACTGAATGATAACCACAGCCTTTACCCCTCTACTTCAAATATGTTTCAAGATGTGAGCCTCGGTGAAAAAATAATATAGGATTAAGTTTATCTATCTCCATAGAGACAAGCAGGTGACGGATTTGTGGCGAGGCGATGCTGCTCACAGTAGGAATACATGTTTTGGAATGGATTTTTGAGCAATAAAAACACTTTTACTGAATAAAGGCAACAGGGACTTGAGTTGCTCATGTCGGGAATTTAAGAAGAATGAAAACGAATGCTTATCATAATGTTCAAAATGTGAATCTTATTTCTTCGTCCACAGATACTACTTGTGTCTCCAGTTGCGTGATGACATCTTATCTGGCCGCCTGCCCTGCTCCTTCGTCACCCACGCGCTCTTGGGTTCCTACACAGTGCAGGCTGAAGTAGGGGACTATGAGCCGGAGGAGCACGGTCCGGATTACGTCAATGACTTCCGCTTTGCTCCAAACCAAACGCGAGAGCTGGAGGAGAGAGTGATGGAGCTGCATCGAAACTACAGGTCAGGCCAAATACACTGGTAATGACAAATGTGTCAAGATTTTATGATGGCATTTGGGTTTGTTCTATGAAAATAAATGGGACAGAGGCAGGAGTCATGTGGCATTTGGATTGCAGGGGGATGAGTCCAGCTGAGGCGGAGATGAACTTTCTAGAAAATGCCAAGAAGCTTTCAATGTATGGAGTGGACCTACATCAAGCCAAGGTTTGAATTAAGCAATGCATCTATACAACATACTTATTTATATTTGGGACAACACATACTGTTTCTTGCATTATGTGGCTTCAGATACAATAACAATACAATAACAGACAATAGCATCATAACAGAATAAAGGTGTCAGGGTTTTAGATGTGCTTTTATAGTGTCCATGGATGTGTTCTGCCATCTTACTGTGATTTCTGTACATAAACTTACACCAGTGACATATGTTAAGTGGAGTATGGTGAATGTAATGAAAGAGAATGTTCCAATAACTGGCTATCTGAGCATAGATGAACAGACCAATGTCCAGGGTGTATCTATTACCAATACTGATTTAGGGTAATGTCTGATCCAGAAAATTGCTGGATTGGGTAACCTGGTTGGACATATTATAATTAATATTTTTAACTGGTCTTTGTTGGGCAAGAACTTTTGTTTATAAAGCTGTTCTGTAGTTACTTGACCTGCGTGAAGTTGGCCCCCATCAAACACAAACCTGCACAAAAACTACTTCATTTGTGCTGTTTTGTGCTGCAAAAAGTTTCACTTGTGCTGCTTTAGTTTTGGAGAAATTAACTATTCTTTTATAGGTCAAATTGGGGTCAGCCCCCAGAAAGCTTAAAAATGCACTAAAACAGTCCAAAATGGTGTCAATCGTTTGTGCTTCGTTTGTGCTGTTTTGTGCTGCAAAAAGTTTTGTTTGTGCGATTATAGTCCTTAAGATATTTGCAGTTTTATGTTCAGCCAGTGATGTCATCCAACCCCTCAAAATGTTAAATAGTCTCAAAACAGGTAGAAAATTATAGAAAACGTTTGTATTTTGTTTGTGCTGTTTTGTGCTGTGACAATTTTCATTTGTGCGAGTATATTTCTAAAATTATTCATTATTATTTCTGCGGTAATTATAGGACGTCATTTCCGTTCAGCTGACGGCAGCGACTTTAGCAAAACTCCACAAAACTAGTGGCAATAAATGATCTCAGGCTATGGAAAGTGTATGTAACAGTCTTTGATCATTTGCTTTTGATTCATATTTTATATAATAATTTCCACAGCCTGAGATCGTTTATCGCCACTAGTTTTGTAGAGTTTTGCTAAAGTCGCCTCCGTCAGCTGAACGGAAATGACGTCCTATAATTACCGCAGAAATAATAATTAATAATTTTAGAAATATATTTGCACAAATGAAAATTGTCACAGCACAAATGAAATACAAATGTTTTCTATAATTTTCTGCCTGTTTTGAGGCTATTTAACACTTTGAGGAGCTGGATGACGTCATCGGCCGAAAATAAAACTGAATATCTGAAGAACCATAATCCCACAAACAAAACTTTTTGCAGCACAAAACAGTACAAACAAAGTGCAAATGATTGACACCATTTTGGACTGTTTTAGAGCATTTTGAAGCTTCCTGGGGGGCTGACTATATGAAAGAATATATGAAAAAGAATAGTTAATTTCTCCAAAACTAAAGCAGTACAAACAAAAATATTTGCAGCACAAAACAACACAAACAAGGCACAAACGATTGACATAGTTTTTGTATAGGTTTGAGTTTGATAGGGGGACAACTTCACGGAGGTAGTTACTTGTCGTTAAGGATACAGTTGCATAATGCTTTTGGAAAATTACCTTTGTCATATTATGTCTTTGCACTGGTATTGGCCATAATATCTATAATAATGTTGGAATTGACAAGGCATCTCCATCTAAAACCCACTATTACTGGAACAGACATCAACCACCTACAATCTCTTTAGCCCAGCTGTAAACAACACTTTGATGTTTGTATTTTGTCTAACTATATCTTTACTTTGTGTATCTCTCAGGACTCAGAGGGGATCGACATAATGCTAGGAGTCAGCGCTAGTGGTCTACTGATCTACCGAGACCGCCTCAGAATCAATCGCTTCGCTTGGCCAAAGATCCTCAAGATTTCCTACAAAAGGAGCAACTTCTACATCAAGATCCGTCCGGGCGAGGTTTGTTTAACTTTTACATTATCCTTATGCTTTTTTCACTACACTGTCACTGCATGGACAACTCCACTTGAAAAGAGAACGCACAAATTTAAGCCTAATTTGGTAAAGAGCCACAGCTTCAGATTTCATTTCACGGTGTTTCACTTGTTAAATTTACATCATTGTCTTTCCCAAGGCGGCATAAATAGTAATTTCACGGCTTGATAAAAGTGCTACTTCTGTTATTCATTTTTGCAGTATTATCCAAGCATTTCACATAGACTGAGGTTATGTTTTCATTCATCATTGTTCTCCTTCTTTCATATTAGCTATTCACAAAGATTTACTTTTTTTATCTAGGATTTTAGCAGCACTTTATGCCATGCCCTGATTTTCAACTCACTAAAAAGATTAAGAATGGCTGTTTTAAGCCCAAAGAGGTATCTCTGGTGTACTTAAAACCCACTGTTAAACTGACAGTGACGTCTTTATAGTGAAAAGCAAGGCCATTCAGAGCATCTATCCTATTAAGGCAGCCTGTCAATTTGAACTCGCCTCAAGGGCTGGTTTTGTGTTATATTTTCTCAATAACTGTCTATATTCTTACTTTTCTGTATCCTGTGAATGGACTAAAACAGTAATAATCTACTCTAGCCTGCATGAACCTGAGATTTAGAGACAGGCCTATTCAATCAGCAGCAACTTACAGTTAAAAGACAGCAAAGCACTGCATGGTTAAGATATTTGTTCAGTTCAATTTTGCACCGCTATGTGAAAGGCTGAGGTGGCTCTTGGGTCTGCTGGGTCTTGAGAGGCAAAGATAGCATGATGTGATTGGCTGACAACAAGGCAGGAGATTGGAAATGGTGAAAGGGCCTTGAAAATACACATTCTTACTGTGTGCGGGCCCTCCTGACCTGCATCTGACCCACCTCTAATGCCACTAGCGCAATCACAGGATCTGACAGGTTTATATTTTACCTACTGTGCATGTCTTGTCTTCCTGTTGAATTTCCTTCCTTTAAGATTTAGATTTTGCTTCACTGTCTCTCCTCACTTTCCCACCCCCTCCCCTCACCTCTGCCCCCCACCCCGTCAGTACGAACAGTTTGAAAGCACCATAGGCTTCAAGCTGCCCAACCATCGGGCTTCTAAGAGACTCTGGAAAGTCTGCATTGAGCATCACACTTTCTTCAGGTAAAAACACGTGCATTTTAATACACCGTTAATGCACTGCGTTGAAGCGTCGATGTGACGCCAACTGCAAAAACATCCGCCTTAAGCTTTTGATACACAATATGTTACTGCCCACTCAAATGCATTAAGTTATTATGTGATGTTAGTGGCAAACAATGGGAAAGGAATATATTTACTGCCATTGTCATTGTTTGTGAATAATTATGGTAATCTTGCCTGGACAAAATAAGTATTGGAAACATTTCAAGTATTTGTACTAGACACTGTTGAACCTACTTTAAACAAAAATGTGGTCTGTTGTCTAGACAATTGAATGCATAATTAATCCCCTTAAGATCTAACCTTAACTTTGGTATATTTATTAAGAAACTGAGGGAAGTCCCATGATTGACAGCTGCCATGACCAGTCAGATAACATTAATTCTCAACTTGTCAAGATCTGTCAATGCGGTGGGTGTTTTTTGGTTTAGAGCAAATATCAAGGGAGCAGGTGGTGCAGACAAAGCTTTCCTCTAACTTTCAAGGATACACCGTTCTTTTATTTAATCCTTTGATCGTCAAGGTAAATATACTGAGCCTCAAATATCTTAACTTATTTTAACTTTATTATAGACTATTGACCACATTTCGAAAGTCGTGCAAACCCACAAACCATCAGTTAACATATATTAACGTTTACACTGACATATTTATGTAGTTGTAGCATTTTGTTTTGTTTTTAGTGGTTGCACGTCTTCACATGACATCATTTGTCCACAGATTGGTGTCTCCAGAACCCCCTCCTAAAGGCTTCCTCGTGATTGGCTCTAAGTTTCGATACAGTGGGCGAACTCAGGCCCAGACCAGACAGGCCAGTGCCCTCATCGACAGACCCGCCCCCCTCTTTGAACGCTCCATCAGCAAGAGGTACATGCTGCCCAGGAGCCTGGATGGAGGTGAGGACCACACACAAAGAATGACAAACAATATCCCCAACAGTATATGTAATCGTTCATTTGGATTTAAATGGCTCTAAAGAAAAGGACAAACTGTATGTGATGAACAAAACACAATAAAAAAACCTACATACAAATAAGTGAGAATAAGAAGCATTAATTGAATCACACAACGAGGAGGTGTGAAAATCATGTTTGTGATTTCAAAAGCATCAAGCTGTCCCACTGGAGCATCGCTAATCTAGACAGTAAAAAAATGACTCTCTCCTGGACTGGAAAATTGGTCAAATCAAAGACAAAATTCTGCTGAATTTAGCACATATGAATATTTAATAAGTTTTTAAATCAGTGCTGTACCATTACTACAAAAGGAGCTGGGAGTTTTCTTGATTACCATAATTTAAAACATGTTACATGTTTGAGCAAATATTTAAAGGGCCATATTACACTATTTTCTATTCACTATATAGAGATTATAGAAAATAGAAAACATTCTGTTGTGCTCTGCTGTTTTTAAACTCCATCCACCTTCACTAGAATTGGATGATTTCAGCACTGGAATTGCCCATCTCTACTGGACTGAAGGTATAAGGAGCCGTTAACTTCAAAACTACAGCGTCACGACATCACAAGATGGAACAGAGCATTTTGAGCTTTGATGATAAAGATAGACTAATAAAGGGTTACTCAGACATGTGTGAAAACACAGCTTCACGTACGCTTTTGATGAGGTGAAAACATTCTAACATGGCTAAAAACTCAAGTCAATTTTGTGTGATATAGGACCTTTAAACCTATTAGCTCCTTTATACAGACTGGACTGGACATTATAATGTATGTTGAAATCTCATTCTCTGTTATTGACATCTAGTCATTTGATGTGGGATATACCTATAAATGTGTGGAGGTACAGAACATAATAAGTCACAGTAATATGGGAACATGCTGGCAGTTTTCCTCTACCACAGTAACTTACATTTTCATTCCATACATATTAATAAGCAATCATGTATCTTCTCTCTGTGTAGCCTCAGCTCTTGGGGATAGCATGGACCAGCTGTCTCAGAGGAGCTCCAGTGACCGCACACAGTTCATGTCCAGAGAAGATCTGGACCAAGAGGGAAGTCTGGACCTGGATCATGATCAGTACCAGTACGAAGATCAGGACCAGGGAGACTTCACAGACCACGAGCTAGACCAGGGTCCAGACCAGAGATACAGGTCAATTCGGGACTCGGAGGTCTCTCCACCACCCATCAAAACCATCGAAGTCAAGGTACGAGATAAACAAGACACAACTACTACTGTTTTTAGATTTTCTGTCAGTGTAATTATGAAGAGTTATTAAGTTATTTTTACATATTTCTATCAGTTTTTGACTAACAGCTGCCACTAATACTAGCATTTATATAAAGGTCACCTAACATGTGAAAAAAGTTTTATAACTGATTATGGTTTACACGTAAATACTTCTCTAGTAATTGGCCAGGTAGACTTAATTCTTTTTAATCAGTATATTACAGGGAAGTTAGCATTTTATAACAAGTTTTATTACCTATAAACTTGTTTTTTCCTATTGGCTTCGCATGAGCTGCTGTAGTATACAGTATAAGGCTTCTCTCATAACTTCAAATAGATATTTCAGTAAGCTCAAGATCTTGCCATAGCTAAAGGACAAACCCCCCAGAAGATCTTAGCGTTATCCTCTGGACTTTGTAGACCAGTTTTATGAAAAGATCAGACATATAATAGGTGACCTTTAAATCTTAACATAGCTATTTACCCTTCCCTTATAATCCTCTCAAATCCTGCCTAAAAGCTAACTGTCCCCAGCCTCTCCATGCTAACAGTCTTTGGCTTTCTCTGCCTCTCCTGCTCAAATCTGCTCTATTTTCCTCTGCTCTGTGACATCCTGCAGCGAGAGGAGGCAGGCTCCCCACTAGACTCAAAGCCTGAGGTATTCTGGCCGCAGGGTCTGTGTGTGTCTGTGTGGTTTTGCCTGTTATGGGTCGTGAACTGTGCGTCTTGTTTTTCATGTCCGGGGGGGAATGTTGGTTCTTCCACATTGGGATTTCCTGGATGGGTGTAATCCATGGAGCATGCATGCTCATTCATCGGACATGAAATATTTAATATATTCTGACTTTAGTGTGTCCGGCTGGGGATTCATCTTAGATTCACTTCACAGGCATTTACCTTTGTCTTAGATATTGTCTGCCCATTCATGTAGTACAGAGTACAGCGTCTATCTCTCTATGCTAACTGTTGACACATGCCCTGTGGAAATGAATGGGATTGATGGGATTAACAGACGGCCTTAAGCACTGCTTATTATTCAGTGAATAAATAAATAGCTGGACACGTGTAGATCTGATAACAGCCACAGCTCAGCAATAAGTGCTGTCAACATGCAATATGCCACTTCTTAGAGAAAATGTCTCCTATTAATCCTTGTTAAACGCCTGTCTCATAAGTGGATGTGTCGACTCTGTAGTCAGCACGGAAATCTCCCACTGCTGAGGGTTTTCTGTCAGGAAAATCAATCTTAACTCAGTTTTGCTCTGGGGTAACTTCTTATATTTCCATCCAAACAACACCATTAGACTATTTAGTATTGACAGCAGTGGGAGTCAAGTGAGCTGTATCTCCAAGCAAAAGACTCTTTTGGGTATAATACGTTAAGCGTAGAACTTAGTTGTTCCCCTTCAGAAACACTAGAGCTGAACCAAAATTAGCATTGGATTTTTGAAAAAGAGAGAAAAACAAGATATTTGGAATGTCAAAACCAAACTTAGAATCTCATAATGTATAAAAGGTAAAATGACAGACACGACCATTGCATCAGCCTCATTTGATGTTTGTATGAAGAAGAAGAGAAAAAACTCACTCTCCAAATACCGTGTCCAGTCAGTTTGTGATTGCATCGTCCTTTTGCGTCTCTAAAATGGCTGGTCCTGTCCTCAGTACACTGTGTTAAGTCCAGGCTGTGATTGAGTGCGCTCAGTGTCTGTGGCTGCCTGCCTTTGACTCACCTGCTGTTATCACCTCTCTGTCTCTGCACGCTCCGTCCGTCTGTCCACTCCTCCACCTCCTGCTCTGTCCAAACCTCATCCCATCTGCTCTGGCCCCTCCCCTTCCATGTCCCGGCCCCACCCCTCACCTGTATCACATGACCCCGCCTCTCACCTGACTTGTGTCGGAGCAGGACGTGGTGGTGGCACCTCGGCCCAAACAGGAGGTACTGCTTGTGCTCTCTCTTTTTGGCATGTGCTGATTGCAACCGTCAGTAACACTTGTTACCTGTTTTTTTTTTTTTTTTTTTACCTTGATTGTTGAATTTAATGTGAATGTTTTGGTTCCCTTATTTTTTTTGTCTGTTTTATATTCTGTAATATACTATGTTTGCTATAATTTACTGTTAGATGTAGTCTGTGTTCTTCAAAAGGTGTTCCTATGATCATGATCTGACAAATTCAAGTTACAGTAGTTTTCTAGCATATTGTCTTTATTTAAGAAGTTCAGGTTGTATGATTTTAAAAGGGGCTCCCGGTCTCTTCAGCAAATAAGTTATAAACTGTTAAGCCACCCAGGGAAATTATGTACTGTATTAGTGACATGTTGGTACACATGAACATTTAACATATTACAAATATCAACCTACTTTTTTTTTCTCTAATGCTCCATTGAAATGAATTTGATTCCTGCTTAACCAGCAATGTGAATCACAATAGAACTGTGTTACGAGCTACTAAACCAACTGACTCCCTTCATGTATTCCATACATTTCTATGTGATGCAAGTACTTTACAGTAAATTCTTGTGATACAACAAGAAAATAAAATTGTTAGTAGTTGTCAGAAGTAAAAGTGGGTGTGGTGGCTTAAGGTGAATAATATATTGTAGTTTTTTTTTAATCTTACTTATTTACCTTGTGTCTGTATTTTTAATTTTTTTAAGGTTAGCATGATTACAATCTAATATAAGAAGCACTTCCTTTTTGATTCTGTTGACAATACATTAATATGGCCTCCTCTTGTGTGAGCAGCAGTTTTTGGATAAACCCGAGGATGTCCTTCAGAAGCACCAGGCGAGCATCAACGAGCTGAAGAGAGCTCTGAGGCAGCCCAACAGCAAGAAGCGCGTCCCCTCCTCCACCTCCTCCACGTCCCCCGGAGGAACACCTGAACGCAAACCTGTAAGATCTGTCTCCTGTGCTCCACTCAGCTGTAACCACACAATATGTTACAATTAGCTCCTGTCATTTATGCGCTTTATGTTCTACTTTGCCTACTCTTTAGAAAGATTTTCTTTACAAACACAAAGACAAACACTCCAATTATTTCCTAACTGTTTCAAAGCTGGATACAAAATGCCTGATAAAAGTTTTTACAAATAAAAACATCAGACATTTGACCCCATATTGTTTAAATATATTGACTTACTTACAGACTGATAATTATTAAAACTGAGAAATGCTATGAATTAATTCATAAAGAAATCTCTGGACGGGAGGGAATTGGAATTATTAACCAGTGTTGCATGTTATAGTTATAAATATAGTTTATGCGCATAAAAAAAAGTATATGAAGTTTAAAGTACTTACCTTTTTTATATATTTTTTGCAAATAGCTTTGTTTAATTGCTAGTAAAAATAGGCTAATCCAACTGTCAATTTTGTCAACATAGGCGATGGGTGATGCCAAAATGATTGACAACCAGATTTACGATGGAACAGTGGACACTTGTAGGACATCTTCGAGTAGAGACACATGGACTGACTCTCACATGAACAATGGCCAAATGCCTTGGGACCCAGCCAGACAGAGGAAAGCTGTATCTCCATACCAGGATGTCTCCCCCTCCTCCATGACTAATGGACATTACAAAGGATTCACTACACATGCCATTCATGAAAACGGATATGCTGCTCACTGTCACAATTTTGAATCTTACCCAAAGGACAATGGTAGCAAAACAAGTGACGGCAAACCTTGTGATGGTTCCAAGAGACCTCAAGAGGGCGCCATGACAGAGAACGTGCAGTCAGAAGTCACTAGAGTTGTTCCATTAAAACCGCAAAGATCCAAGAAATCTTTGAATAAAGACAATAAAGTGACCACAAGCTTTCAAACAACTTGGTCTGAAAAAATCCAAGACACATCCAGTGAGACGGCAAGGATGGTATCAGATAATGCTGCAACTCAAAATGTTATAAGAGAAAACCCGCCAGCCGTTAGGGACCAGAGTGAAGCGGCAGCAGCACAATGCAGAAATGATTTGCCAGACCAAACACAGCATAGCGATTTTGGACCAATGGGGAATACAAGACAGGAAGAGCATATTCAAAACAACACAGAATTCAAGGTCCCCTCAGCCCCTCCTCGAAGTCTTCCACTTAAAACCCAATGGTCCCGTGATCGTCCCAGCCATGTGGACACCAGCCACATCCACCACAGGACGTCCAGCCAGGAGACAAGCAGCAGGAAGCAAGCGGTAAACCATCTGCTCCTAAAGCTGTCTGTCAGTCAGGGGACAGTAGAGCATTGCATGAGCCTCGGCCCAGACTAGTTTTTCTCATGTTCAACTCAAGGCCCCTCATACATCAGCCCTCATGTGACTGTGAATGACAAAGCACTATTCACGTCTGCTGGCATCGCATTATTGCCCGACTTAGCTCTCGCCCATGACCAGGAAGCTAAGTGCCTTTTCCTTTGAGCCATTTGGCAAAGCTTGACATTTGCTTGGCCATTGCAGAGCCGTGGGCCTTTAAGCAAACTTGCCATTGCTTAAGCTTCAACTGTCCCTGTAATTCACCTTAAGTATCTCTCCTTCCAACATCCTCACAGAAAAAGGGTGGCTGCTGTTGCAAGGAGCACAAGACATTTTGTTCACCTTTGCTTTTCTTTGAAATCTCTTTTACATAATATCTGTGGCGTTCCTGTAAATGGCTGAGAAGGGCATTTGAGTCAAATGTTCTACCTTGGCATCTCTGTAGCAGAAAGTGACAAAGAGGAAGTGAATGCGATGTAATCAGAGCTGCAGAGCTGCCAATCGTCCCTGGGCTCAGGCATTCATATCAGCATTGAGGATATGAATCCCTCACTCCTGACGCACACTCAAAGGTCCCACAGCACGGCATTACTATGGCATTACTATGGCATTACTATGGCATTACTATGGCATTACTATGGCATTACCATGGCACCCATGTTAGAGTGGTGTTTAGAGACGCTCAGTGCATGTAGAGCTGGTAAGGTGCTTTTTCAACTTTAGCCATTTACAAATGAACTCATTGTCTGAACCAAAATCCTCTGATACATTAAACTATCAGTGAGCCTAACAGCATTGGACATGATAAACTAAATAGTTGTTTGTACCATATTTCATGTGAGTACTTTGACTCCGTAAGGCTCATTGTAGTGACAGTGGTAACACTGCTGTTACAGGAGATGTTTTTGTTTGTTGTTTTTCTAGGAGACTCCTCCCACTCCTGCCATCCATGAGGAGCCTCCTAATGAAGCATCCGTGAGTACTTTTTCACTTTAGAATAAAAGTGTCTAGAAAGCTGAATCATCATGCATTATATAAAACTTTGTACTTAAGGTGTACCAGATATTCAGACCCATCTCTTGCTCTTTTTGAATGTAATGCACACTTTGGTGTGACAGAGGGAGCTGTGGGAGCGGCGCCTGGGCTCTGTCTCTGAGGATGACCAGGACCATGAGAGCCTGTACCTTAAGGAGACTCACCTGGGCATCGAGAGAAAGTGCTCCAGTATAACGGTGAGCTCCACGTCCAGTCTGGAGGCTGAGGTGGACTTCACGGTGCTCACAGACCTGCACAGTGGCATGGAGGAGTTCTCCAGAGGCATGTCCGAGCTCGGAGAGAGAGACCTGTCCCCAGACAGAGGCCTGTGTCTGGGCATCGACCTCCTGCACCAGCACCCACCTGAACCTCTGCCCCCTCTAGTGGCCGCCCCTCTGCCCAAAGTCAGCAGCAGCCCCCCCACCAGGCCAGTGCAGGTGGAGGAGGTGCGGCCGGATGTGCCCCGGAGGACTGAGGGACCAGAGGTCATCAGACAGGTGGGCAGCATGTGCTCTGAGCTCAGAGTGTAAAGGTTATAGTCAACAAACAGGCAAGTTTGTGCCTGAACTGATTTTTTCACCAGGAGAAACTTTTTCACCAGGAGAAACCAAACCATGTTAAAGCACAATGTTGGAGCGTGGAGATGGAATGTTTAGACCTTGTTGCTAACACCCTGTCAGGCTGAGACATTTGCAATGAAAATAGGAGTGGAGTCGTAGATATGTGTTAAGGATTAGTAACACTTCATACACTAATAGTGGCTCAACTGTGAAAGAGCATCCTCAAAACTGCTGGGTAAAGATGATGCAAAGCACACATTTCAATCTGATGAAGAATATATTTTAAAAATCAGAAGGAACCTAGCATTCTAATGTTGATAATGTTAGAATGGGATGTCTATCATGTGATTATTCTAATATCATAATCACCAGAAATAAGCCAATTGAATAATGTTCAGTAGTTTTAAAGGTAAACTTAAACACCTTAAATAAACTAAATCCAACTCTTGTTTTCACACAGTCTCCTTCTCTCTCACACTGTAAGACATTCTGAGCACTACAGACATTTCTTTGTTCTCTTTTAAGCTGTTATTTGTGCTATTTTGAGATGCCACCCACAGCAAGCCTATAAATAATTGTGCATACAATTTTCAGACATATCAAACAGGGCTAATTAACAAATCTGTAAGTCACTTGGCTAACAATGCCAAATCAATAAGTGAGGGTAATATCAGGAAGGGCATCAGCTTAAAAAAAGATCTGAAGCAGCTTTTTGGATCTGTCAAATCAAAGGGGAATTGTGAAATCTTAATTTTTTATATATCTACACTTGCTTTTTTGTCTACTTGCGTTTGATGATTCCAAATATATGAAAACATTTTCCAAAGGTCAAGACAGAGCTAATTGGAAATTCTAATAAAAAATAGTCACAGGCAATATACAGTGTTGTGCAAAATTGTGCATTTCTTCCATTTCAGCCTGTGGTTCCCAAAAAGCCAAAGCGTTCGGTGCCTGTTTCGTCGTCTGTGGACAGAGAGGGCAGTAGGGTGGGTGCTGTGACACCTCTGAGCAGAGAGGCCAGTGATGTGACACCTACTCCAGCACCCAGGAAGACAGATGTGCGCACAGAGACCCAGCCCAACGGAGCAGAGGTCACCACCACCATCGTAGAGTTCACTGACCAGGTACAGTACAGAAGATAATGGAATGTAATTGAGTGACCTTGGGTTTAATTATGCATGTTCATCTTACATTAATAGAGTAATAAAATATATTTAGTCAAGTGCTTCAAACTACTCCAATTAACCTCCCCCTTTTACATTTTAGGATCATGGTCTTAGCAGTCTCAGTGATGTGCCCTACTCAACAAGACAGAGTGTTTCTCCAGTGAGTTTCTTATTTGACTTTTTTATGCATTGTGGAGTGCTAAATCTATCAAGCCAAGGTTACCACATTCCAACTTAAGATTAGGTTAAAAGAAGCATTTATTTGTCCCACAATGGGGAAACTGTCGCAACAAAAAGTTCAAGAACAGCAGGAGAATACAAATGTGCAATCAAAAAATAAGATCAGGTGCTATTAAAGGGCCTGGATTACAGTATTTTCTGAACTCTGATGTAATGTTTCCTCATCACAAACATACCCGGAGTTGTGTTTGGTTTCATTCACACATGTTTGACACACAAACCCTGCACACACCTTTGTTAGAATCTTATGGATCATTTCAGCCCTGGAATTGCCAGTCTCTACTGAACATAAGTTTAAAGATGACACGAAAACTGAAGGTTAACATGAAAACTGACATCACAAGGTGGAACAGAGCATTTTGAGGTTTGGACGTGTAGACAGACTAATAAATTAAAACAAAACACAACTCCATGTATGTTTTTGATGAGGCAACAACATTCGAACATTGCTTAACACTCACAAGAGCTCAATTTTGTGTTATATAGGACCTTTAATAAACGGACAAAACAGATCAAATGAGCATCATAAATGTTTTTGAAGTTGAGTTGATGATATGATAGAAAAAGGCGTAAGGATAATCCAATATAACACTATGCAAGTAGAGTAAAAATGGCTACAAAATGATTGCGCATGTGGCTATGACTATGTTTATACAGTCAATTATCTAAACAGAATAAAATAAAGAGCGGTTAAAGTGATGTCCGTGTATTGTACTGATCATGATTCACATAATTGCACATTATTACTTTTGTAGTTGATGGGGCATAAGGTATACTTTTACTGAACAGCCCCTCTCTTTGTTCTGCTAGCCTCACTTATTAAAGATGACAATATTTTTCTTCATTTTCCAGGTTCATATGAGCACTTTTGGCAGAGAGAGTGCCGGGTCACCCATCCTCATGACTGAAAACGTTACCTCAGCCACCACTCATGTCACCAAAGTAATGCAGCGCTAATTGAATTTGCTAAGCATGCCATTAATATGTAATTAAGTTCAATCAGCCCAGCTTTTCTAGAGACAGATAAATGGGTTATATCCATTTTAATCATGTTTTCAGACGGTGAAGGGAGGGTACTCCGAGACCAGGATCGAAAAGAGGATCATCATCACAGGAGACGATGACGTAGACCAGGAGCAGGTCAGAGCAAATACAAATCACAGGAGAATATATTTGGAGGAATCTATTTTTGTACCATTGCTCAAAGTCTGGCCTTGTCAAATAAATACAGAAACACGGCATTCAAAGCATTAACTGTATATTTTTTCTAAAGTCTAGTATAGGTGCCGTACTTTCTGGGCAATCATTAAACAACAAATACCTAATGGAGATACATAATTAAATAAACACAAAAAAGTATCTGTGCTAGTAGTAGTTTTGGTAGTATTACAATAAACTCAGTATAAAATACACTGACTTCTTATAATTTTCATGTGGTGATTACACATGTTTCTTTACAATGGATAAAGCTTGAATGCAAAAGACCACATGGGGTGTAAAGTCTTGAACAGTAGTTTAATTCATACAACCCAACATTTGTAAACACAACACACCATTAAAATCTAATAAGACTTGAAATTCCTAAGCTACAAAAAAGCTGCAGAATCTTGTTGCTCCTCTTGGATGTAGCTGGAGGGTCTAATTAACGCGCTCTGTTGTGGGTCGAACCACATTAATGGAGCTTGGTGTTTTTGTCATGAATAAATTAACTTTGCTCAGTGTGGGGTCAGTGATATTACCAATAATAACTGATAAAACTTAGATTTTACATTACCGAAAACATAAAAAAGGCAAACCAAGCCAAAAATTGTACTTGTATATTGTATTACTCGAGTAGATGTAGTGGAGGTCCAACATATCACTGAAGCAAGAAATATTTGGGGAGCAAGTAAGAGTAACTGTAAAACGTTCTGTAGGAAACATCTAAGTAATTATTTGAAGTTAATGTAATTGGTAGGACAAAATAGTATGCATTAAATCTGGTATTTCTAAAGGAAAAACCTTAAATATAAGTAAAAATTAACAGTCATATCAGAAGGAGAGATGCAAGAAACACCAATATTCAAATAATTTAATATTGTCAACATAGCACTTTTGTACCTCTGGGACTTAGACTCACAGTGGGAAGAGAAACAAAAAATTGACTCAAGAGTCCTGTTAGACTGTAAAATATTACAAGGAGTATTAGTAGGAGCATTACTAGGAGTGTAATTATGGTTTTTGAAAACTAGTATCCACTTCTGCAATTATGATTATTACTTTAAAGGGCTAAAATGAATCCAGGAACATAAAAAGTGCTATTTTAACATGTTTAACTGTTGTTTGGTCACCTTTAGGCTCTGGCCATTGCGATCCAAGAGGCCAGGCAGCAGCATCCGGACATGCAGGTGACGAAGGCTGTGGTTGTCAGGGAAACCGAGTCATCCACTGAAGATCGACACGGGGCATCTGAGGTACAGACCATTTCAGATACTCAATATACTCTACATACATATAACTAGTAGCCATTTTAGTTATACACGGGCATGAGTGCATTAAGGTCTTGTCTTTCAAAGGCATGTTTTGTGCCAAGAGCTATTCAAATGTTTTTGATCCTAACAAATTTTATAAATATCCCCAAACATTCATTAAATATTACATACTTAAGGCTTTTCTGGTAGAGGGTCATTCATTTAAAGGTTAACTGTATCCTCTCTCCTTCCTTCAGTTGTGATTCCTCGAGACTAGAGTGCCCCCCTATGGCCCAAACATGTCAGTGCCCCACCTGGACCTACCACCCACTGTCTGAAATCCAGCCAGTGGCCTCACCAACCAACCACACCTATCTTCTGTACACTTTGTTTTTTCAAGCGTTACAGTCCAAGAGGAGGTCACTTCTTTACAGACATTGATAAGTTGCTGTCACTGAACCAAATGATCTGTATCCACTAAAATGTGTTTCACCATCATCAGTTTCATTTGATAATGTGTGCACTTTTTAACACTAACACTGTTGCTATATTGTGCACAACTTATA
This sequence comes from Odontamblyopus lacepedii, assembly GCA_034769755.1. NCBI lineage: Eukaryota > Metazoa > Chordata > Actinopteri > Gobiiformes > Gobiidae > Odontamblyopus > Odontamblyopus lacepedii. Next base: position 28,494,608 of record CM068345.1, on the reverse strand, counting down.
CACTTAGAAATATTCCAAGAAGTAGAACAAAAATGTCCCTATACAGTATATTTTGAAGAGTAGTGCTGCTTTTTGCATCTAGTTTTTGATTACAAACTCCATTACAAAAACTTAGGTATGTTGAAGTGATTATGGATAAACAATGGTGGATACAAATTCAGTTTCCTTTAATGTCTTAAAAACACACTATGTAACTTTTTGTGGGGAAAATCTAGCACATGGGGGTGCCGAAATGTTCCACACTATGGCATTAAACTTATGTTTTATTCAGTTACTGGTGTTTTAAGTGTTAAAGTTCTGAAGAAAAACATGCATTCTGACAGCAGAGTCGCCTTTCCGTTAGCCTGTAGTTTGACCTGGTGGCGTCACATACTTGTCTGTAAGGAAATAAATAAATTAAATGCCATACTGTACTGTGGAACATTCCTGGCAAAGAAATGATATCTCTGGAAAAGTTACATAGTCAGTACACCTTTAAATCTGCTGAGCGGGTGGTGGTGGCCGAATTATGCAACATCATGTGAAGTGAGAGTTGCTGTTGTGTTGTGTCTTAACAGTATGCCTGGTGACCGAAGAAATCAAATATTATTTATTATTATTAAGAGATCAGATCTAACCCCTGCTTTGTATAGATACATTGACGGATCGTGGCTACGCCTCTGAAAAGTATTTGAAGTATTTGCATGATAATCTCCTTGAGTATTTGATATATTCTGGTCAGAAGATGGATTAGAATGAGTTTGTGGTTTGAATAAAACAGACCTTAAATTATTCAACAAAACAAGTTTCCTGATACGAAAGTCTCTTGAGAGGAGAAGAAGAATGGCAAACAAGCCAATTAAAGCTGTCCCTTAGTGTATTCTTTGTATTTTTAATCTGCTGTATTTTCTGGTAATGACTTGGTTTTGTCCTCAAATGAACTCACTGATTCTACACTGCTGTGGATTCATTCACTGGGATCAAATAGACAGAATTTTCCTTCCCATCTTAAAGGTGCGCTATGTGACTTATCATTCTCTCATGATGTTATTGCATTGTCTGGAATGTTACACACTCTGGCATTACACATATGTATCTTGTATTTATTCAGTTCAGTGTGTTTTATATTTTAAAACAGCCATTCTTATTCTGAACGGGGCTCCACTGAACAAATTTGTAACTTGGACTGGTGGTGTACCCTCTTTGTCTCCATTGAGATAAGTATCTTTAATGCCATAATGTAGCACATTCCAAGCTGAACAATTATAATAAGGTGACAGACCCTCCAACACATAGTGCACCTTTAACTAAACAGTGTCTCAAAGGATAAATGATTAAAGCTTTCACATTTTACAAACCACCCATTGTGAATGATTAAGTTACAACTGCATCTTTTAAATCCCGCTGAGTAAAAGTATTTTATTTTCAGAACAAATTTCACAGTGTAGTGTTTTCAACGATACTTACAGTAGCGTCTGTTTGTGTGCCCTGGTTGCTGAATGTTATTTCTGAACCATAGATGTGTAGTGCCAACTGAAGTAGCAAATAAACTGTACAAATCCTGATTTTGTATGAAACATTTCTGATAACTTTGTATAAAAATGGTTGCTTTTGATTACTCAATTAACCATAATGTCACGCAAGGAAATTTGACATGACAATACACAGATTTGTCATGTCAAATTTTTCACCAGTGGCGGACATTTTGGATATTTTCCGACTTCTGTGTGGTGTAATTGTGTCATAAATTTGAAACTGGAGTAGAAAAATAATCTTGCTGAAAAAGCTTGTATGTATATTTGGTGGTGGATTGTGAAGCTGTAAACTAGTAAATAAATGGCAATGAGCTTGTTGTACACTAGAGGGCGTCGGTTTCCCATACAACGCTTTGCTCCTCATCCAGCTTCATCAACAAAGGATTTAATCAACATGTTCACCATCAGATCCTTCTTCTCTTTATAAGGAGTACGTTGTACACACAGGCAACAACTTCGACCCCCTGCCTGCACATTAAAGACGCTCGCTGTGGTCTGATTGGATGACCTCAGAGTGACCCCTAAGCGTAGCCCACTCCTCTTCCTCCCTGTACAGAGCCGCCTCATCCCCTGCTTTTTCTCCCTTTCTCTCGCTTCTCTATCTCTGCTGCTGTCCATCTGCTTGGTGCTGTGTCCTTGCTGTACAGTGTACTTGCATTCTTTCAAAATGAATAAACCAAATGAAAAATGAAATAACATGCTTTTTTGTCTTTTGCATTATTAAGCACAATTGTAAGAGCATATTATCCTGAAAACAATGTTAGTAATAAAATTTTAATAAATAGTGGAGGGAGGCCTAAACGAAAGAAAGAATTTCCTATGATTAGTCTCTTGATGGTTTCAGGACATGTTGCATAAAATATTTTCTCTGTATTTCATTTTTTTTAAAATTTCATCATGTCTAGAGCCAAAACCAAACATCATTCAATCCAATCAGATTTCCTTTTTTCAGTGATGCGTGTGAAACGAATGAGGTCATCCATTATTTCCAAAGAAAATCAAATTCTCTTGCCTCAGATCACTTACTGATTCTTCTGAAAAACCTTTAGATTTTTTTCCTTTCTTTTTTCCTCATAAGCAGCCACATTTGTGTTGATACGGACAGACTATGTGTGTCTCTGAATGGCTTTGTGAAGTATTGAAGAAGTGTGTATTCTTGAGCCCAGGCAACTGACACAGACAGCTAAAGAAATGAGGAACATGGCGATATGTTTATTAAAAGCAGGTCAACTCATTCACCCTAAGCCACATAGGTACGTACACAGACCATTCTCACAGCAGGAGACAGGAAAATATCTTTCTTACTCAGTAATAATAGGCTATGTTAGAAAAGTCACTGCCACTGTTTTACAATGCTTACAATGACAAACAGAGGGGAAGGCATGTTTGTTTGAGCCGAAATGTCGAAAAGTAAAAAAATAAATAATGAAAATATAAGCCAATGATGACAGGAGAAATGCAAAATGGACCATAATCTTAAGACTTAAGGCTGATTGGGACCTGAGGATTCATACATACAGTGTACACCTACTCATCTCTGTCATGGACGTCAATGGGAGGAGGAGAAAAACAAGGCAATCAAAACAAATGAGCTGTTTTACGATGGAAGCCATTTTAGGGTCTACACATTGCATTTGCTCACAATGATACAACAGGTATAACACCTTTGGTAACCAGTCAAGTTCATGGCAACTCTGAGGTTTCCAATGTCACATGGTAAAAGCGTGATCAAATCCAGGCAAAGATAGAAATCTCAGAAGTCGGTTGATCTTAAAGCAAAAGGCGTAGCTCTGTTGGGGCTCAGAAAGAAAGTTTTCCATTGAAATTACAAACAACTTTTTCCCCATTGAAGTCTGACTCTTTGAACGAAAGTGTTGGACCCTCTCTTCGTCACTTGGAGATTCTTTGTATAAAAAGTCAAAAAGAACATACATTTCCTTTGATGTGACTGGCACTTTTCTTTTGACAGATTCCAACATATACAGAACCAATTGTGCAGCACACATCTGCGCGCCTCAGAGGTACAAATATCCAAAAGAGAGTGTTCAAAGACGCCGTCCTGGAGAGACTGGGTCCATTCAGATTCATAAAAGCTTGTACTTGTGAAAGAGCTGTTCCCTTTTGGTGACTCCTTCAGAGAGGGACATCACGTCTTTACAGAGAGGACAGGAAGAGGAGGAGGGGACAGGTGAAGCCTCCTCTTCGTCAGCAGCCGAGTGGTCCCTGGATCAGGTTTGTCATAAGATGCTCTGGACTGTGAGGAGCAGAGCCACGTTGAGCAAAGGACACACCAAAAACTGAGGAGCTGCGCCCATGGCAACTGAGCCTGCAATGGAAAACAGAACCCATCAAATACAGGCAGGATGAAAAATACTTAAAGAAACTATATAGAAAACATTCTCAGTAACCTTAAAATCCATTGGCCTAATTGTTACTTGATACTATTCCCTCACTAACTATTGCACATGCACAACTACACAGACTACTACTACTATCACTTTCACTTTCCAGTTACCATTCAGGGACCCATGCACATACTTAAAAAGGAACTCCGGCATGTTTGAAGCTAAAGTCCATTGCTAGAGGTAGTCAAATACTGTCAGAAGCCAAAAAAATAAAAATAAAATAAAAAAAAAAACGGCACAGTTCAGTGTTTTCTAGGCAGAGATCTTGCTGTAGTGAGTGCAGTGAGTCTGTAGTGATGGGGGCAAGTTCTCTTCTCCATGTAAAATGCTAATTTGCACAGAAGAGGCTTAATACCACTTTCTAAACCAGGGGTGGCCAACTAGTAGAAGACTAAGAGCCCCTTCTTTTTCTGTGTTACTGCAAAGAGCCACATTATACACATGGGTACACATGAACATCATCCCATTCCTCAATCATGTATGCACGCACACGCACACACAGACCTATGCTCAACCAGATTTAATGAAAATAACCACACCAACATGATAATATTGTTTAAAAGTTGGTAAAAGTTGTTTTCAACAGTTAACATTGTGTGCACTGTCTCACACACACAAACTCTCAGTTCAAGCAAGTCCACAAACAAAAATAAAATAATTTTCATTTTCAATTTTTCTCTTACTATGCTGCTTAGTGAGACTTTTGGCATTCCTTATCTTGAACAATCCTTGAATGAATGGTAACGCCAGCCAAGCATATTTGACGCATGTTATGTAAAAGCTCCTGAAGAGCCGCATGAAACTAGTTAAAGAGCCGCATGAGGCTCGAGAGCCACGGGTTGGCCATGACTGTTCTAAACCATCTTATAACATAGGCATGAGTCTAACAAACAAAACGCTAGCTCACACATTAATGGTCTGGAAACATTATAAAACACCTTTATCAGCAGCCTTAGCATTAGCTTGTCGTTTCCTACTGCGCATGCGAAAGCGCAACTGCCGACTGAAGCGGCGGCGAGCGGCTCGTAGCAATAGAAACTGAGAGTTGTTGAAAGAAAATGGTTTGGGACTGTATTTTTTTAGTGTTTTCAAAAAATATAATTCACTCGTAAGTAAATGGGATTAGAAACCACATCGGCGATCGAGTCTTTTGGGCTTTCGCAATGCACAGTGGGAAATCAACAAGCTAATGCTAAGCTAATGCTAAGGCTGCTTCTTAAGTTGTTTTATAACGTTTCCAGACCACTAATGAGTGAGCCATGCATAGTGTTTTGTTTTGTTAGACTCGTGGCTATGTTGTAAGATGGGTTAGAAAGTGGTGTTAAGCGTCTTTAGTGCAAATTGGCATTTTACGTGGAAGCTAAGAACTTACCCAGTTCACTACACTAGTTTGTTGCCTTGACAGACTCACTACCAGAATGAGATCTCCGTCTAGAAAACACTGATCTGTGCCATTTTTTTGGCTTCTGACAGTATTCAACCACCTCTAGCAATGGACTTTAGCTTCAAATGTGCCAGAGTTCCCCTTTAAAGGTGCACTACACTATATTTCTAGTGGAGGGTTTGCCACCCACTTGTTTCCATGGAAATATTATGGCTTTGTCTAGAATATTTCACCAATTTATCATGAGGGAGGCAAGTAGATTACAGCACACACAGAAGGAATTATTTTATTTTTGAGCAGCAGTAATACCAGTAATGAATAAATGCTAGATGGATAAGTTTAAAGTTATACTATGAAGCATTCCAGGCAAAACAATAACATCACCAGGAGACAGGCAGGTAGCAGACCCTCCACCACAAAAGTGCCTGTACACACTACAGCCAATAACACTAAAGAAACTACCATGTTATTTCACGTATTGCCAATGGGAACTTTCTCTGGATATGATCCCAAGTAAAAGCATGATGTGAAAAATGTACTCCGGCATGTATACATAGCACAAATAATGGAGCTTATGCATAGTGTGAGTGCACAAAGCTGACACTAGATGGCACTAGCATTCTGTCCAAGAAGATGCAGCTACAAAGACGTGGCATTATTATGAGACCGTTAGGACAAAGGAAAGATGCATTTGAGAAATTTGACATGAGGCTGTTAAGTCTCCACGGTTTCTATTCTGTAGGAAATATATTAAAAATCCATTACTCTTAGTCACGTTAATAAAAATAATATACAGCAATAATTAAAGTCCTTTTTTCAGTTTTATGAGTGGCTTGTGCTGATAGCCGTATATTAAACCAATCATATTAAATAATACATCTTAAAAATAGGACCTCAAAATGACTATAGAGTAGATTTTACACATTGGAACAGCCACATTTTTATCTAAGTGTCTCAGTTATAGCATGAGTGACCTCTATAAAAATAACTTTGAAGGTAATCCTTATTAATGTTAAGCTGGTAAAATGTGCTTGTTACAGTCGTTGAACTCTGGATGAACTGGTTACTGGATATTCCCATTATAAATAGTGCATTATGGTATGGCAGGGTTTCGGGTGACCCCCCCCCCCCACTGCACTGCTGTCAAACTGAAATCGGGTCAGGCATGTCTAGTTAATATGCAGATTTTATGATGTGGATAGATACATATGCAGGGATAGTAAACCTTGTCACCAATATGATGAGTAACGCTTGTGTTTTCAGGTTCAACATTTGTGTAATTTATTCAGTTAAGTGCCGTTCTTAACTTTTATTTCAGAGATTAAACCATACTCCCTATTCTTACTGAAAAGCAAGTCAAGTGATATTTACGCCCAGGGGCTCAATTTTTGTCCAAACAGGAGCACAAAGTCTGTCAGGGTGTAATGGAGGTCAAGTACATGTTCCATCTATTTTCCCCACAGACAGAGAAAAAATAAACAAGATGATATTAAAGGTGTATAAACTTGCTGGCCTCATCAGCTGTGTGTCAAAAATGGACATTTGTAAGTCTTTAAACTTGTAATATTTGATTTTTTTAAAGAATAGTAAATTGACTTCCTGAAGCTTTGACAGTGAACTAGTTGAGCGAGGACTAAAACGGGACTATCAGCTCAAAGTAAAATTTATTTTTCACCCATTGCTCAAAGTCACCAAATGACATCTTCACATTTAAAGAGCCTATATTACACAATTTCTGTTTTATAATGTTTCTTCAACAAAAAACATACCTGGAGTTGTGTTCTCAAACACAAAACACTTAATTATGAGGTCTTGTGGTAATACAGGAAGTGCTCCACTGTGTTGTGAAACTCCATACACCTTCACTAGAATCATATGGATAATTTCAGGCCTGGAATTGCTCATTTCTACTGACCAAAATGTAAAAGGGCTGTTAACTTGAAAACTACTGCTTCATAACATCACAAGGTGGAACAGCATCTTGATCTATGGAGATGTAGACAGACTAAAAATAAAGGGTTTTTCAAACATGTGAATGAAACAAAACACATCTCCAGGTATGTTGTTGATAAGGTACCAACATTCTAACATGGCTTAAAGCTCACATGAGTCAATTTTGCGTAATATAAGACCTTTAAATACCTGACAATGACCAGTGCTGCTTCCTGAAATGTGAGAACTTGCCAAATGTGAGAACTCGATATTGCAGAATCTGAAAACAAGCACATACTGTACCTGCTATCTTGGGTATGGTGATCTGCCGGCTGCTGCTGCCCTCCCCTCCTTCACTAAAGGGTTTAATCTGGATCACATAGTCCTGGTTTACAGGCAGAGACAGCTCCAAAGACGTGCTATTGGTCTCCACAACACTGGGACTACTGTGCTTGTCCTGACTGTACATGACCTACGGGAAGCACAGAGGGACAAACAAGACAAAAGGAGATTTCAGATGTACTATGAGTCTATTTACTTGTTGATTTATCGACAGGGAAACCTAACTTATAACACCCTTCAGCTGGATCCCTGAGATGTAATGGACTGTCTGGAGCGCTAACAAGGATGGATTCAGTGGTGCGCAGACGTGATTGTTATAGATCACCAGGCGTAGATAGGACACATAAGGCCAATGTTTCCAATTCAGAGCCAAGTTCGCAACTGGTCGACTGGGGAACCAAAAAGTGTTGCAGCGACTTAACATTTTTATTTAAATTATAACAACATATCAAATTTGGCTCATGAATTTAGATTATTTGAATGAATATTGATGTAACTAGCAAACTCCTCTTTAAGAAAATAAAACTGGCAAAAATATTTCATTATTTTTCTACCTTTATGCTTAAGAACTGATAATACATTGATGAAAGGTGAGTTATGGCTTTAACTAAAGATAAAAAAAAAACTGTTAATTAAACTGACAGTTAAACATGTAATCACTTTTCAGTATTAAGACAATGCCATTTGAGTAGCTTGTGATTTTGGGAAATGTGTCATTGAAAACATGTAGATAGATAAATGAAGTTGTGTTATTGTTCACTCAAGAGCTAAATGTGGTCATACTGATGATGGCAGTAGGTCACCTTTTATTAACTTGATTTATGAAAGTTTTTACCCCCTTTTGGCAATGCAAACTGTTGTTGTGTCCTTATGCAAGACATTTCAAGTTGTAAATAGTCACATTTTTATATAGCGCTTTTCACCTTCACGACACTCAAAGCTCTTTTACATCAAGGAATCATTCGCACAAACACACACACACACACATTCATACACCAGTGTACATAGACTCTGGGCAAGGTGAGTGAAGAGTCTTGCCCAAGGACACAACAGCATTCACTTGTTCGAGCTGGAATCGTACCACCAACTTGTGGGTCAGTGTTTTGACTGCTCAACCAGTGATGTTTATGGAGAGAGCAGGATTTGATCTGCCAACCTTGGGATCAGCAGGCAAACTCCCTACCAAATGATCATTATATCTTATGATTATTACAAGCGGCTCTCAGTTGCCCATCTTGCCTAAAGTAGTTGCATTAGTTGGCGGCTAATCATTCAACTGAAACTTTATTACAGCCTGTATAGTTTTCCTATTCCAGACTCCAACTGCAAGTCCACTATAAATGCTTTCAAAAAATGACTCTCCTCGACTAGAAAGTACAAGGCAAAGCAACAAAACTCGATTACTCAGCAGCACTGTCCTTTTGTATGCCTTCACCTTGACTTCATATGGTCACGAATGTCGTAATACCTCCAACTTTTTAACAATATGCCAGTCAATATAATGGGAAGGCTGGTTGTGCGGACAGCCTAAAAACCCACTGCCTTTGCACACAGCTGTCAGCAGCGTGCCAGCCCCAGAAAGGGACTTGTAGCTGTCTTTTATAGCCTTATAATCATAGCTTTCAGATGTCGGGTAGACCAATGAAGCAAGAGACAGTCTGTCACTCCTTGCTTCAGAAACTTTTAAAAACTTTACTTGCACCAAACTTTGACTTAGCTATACAAATGATCCTTAAAAAAGTTCATTTATACCGCATCTGACCAGTAACACCAAAATGTGACCAGTATTTGAGCTTATTAAGGTCAGAGTATGATCATATGATCTAAATAAATAATAAATAATAATAACTGCAATTTTTTTAAAGCAATTATGTTATTTCAGAAGCTTAGTTAGTAGAGTGTTCTCCAATCCAAAGGTTGGCGGTTCAAATCCCGCTCTCAACATAAACATCATTGGTAGAGCGGCCAGACCCAAAGACCTACAAATTTAACAGTTGAATTGTTGTGTCCTTGGGCAAGACACTTAACCCACTTGCCCCACAGTGTCTGGTATAGGAATGTGTGTGTGAATGGGTGAGTGGTTCCTTGATGTAAAGTGCTGTGAATGCCTTGAAGTTGGAAAATGCTATATAAACATTTTCCATGGTTGGTTATGATGTGACTAATGCTGAGTAATTGTGCAAAATGTAAAATCTCTTCTTACAGTAATAGTAACACAAAAAAATTGATTTGATTGTGGCATCCCTGCAGCATTTTTTTTTAAAATCACATTATTGTACTTTTTTATACTTCACGTAGACCATATTAACATGAAGCAAAGGATTATGGTCTATGCAGTTCACAGCTTTCACCAAACAATAGATTTTAGTCCCTAAGCATTCAATATACAGTAAAATCCCTACCAACCTTGTATCCTGTAACTTCCGACTCATTCTCCAGTGCATGAACTTGGTCCCACTTGAGGATGACCTTGGAGTTGGAGGTGTTCCACATGATTTTGGAGATGGCCTGGCTGGGAGCTGCGGGGGAGGGTGCAAAGGTCAATACCATGTTGACCAAGGAAAACAAAAATAACATGCCGTACTCGCTCAATAAACTGCAAAAGTCGGACTCGCATGAAGGCGATTTCTCATTATCAGTTTATCATCGGCTGTGAGGAGCGAGCAGTGACTCTGGGAAAGTGCGTGTGGGAGTGAGAACAATCTTTGGTACATTTTGTCGGAGGAGTGAACAAGAGAGAACCATAATTTGATCACAATTCACTTAACCCCTATTAACATACAAATGATGTAGAAAGTGGGCAAATGTTAAGTGCTGTAAGATTTAGTGAAGGGTGAGCCAGCCAGCCTAGACGCTTAGAGCATGACTTATGAGCAAGATAATATATATAAAAGGAGACTGATGCATACTTAAGGTCTTTATAATTTGCAGGAGTTCTAGAGCGATGCTTTTAAGATGACAATAAAGCTGACCACATGACCTGAGACTGGCTCTTGCATTGTTCATGACTAAATAAAGGGCTAATAATCCAAGTTTACTTTTAAAATGAACTTTGGTAATCACCTTACAGTTTCTTTATTCATATATGAACGTGTGGGCTAAGGGACTAAAATTTTGATTGCTTTAAAATAATTAAAGGACTCATATCATACTATTTTCTGCATTTTGCATTACAAAATTTCAACCCTGGAGTGTCAATCTCTACTGAACTAAAAAAAAAAAGCATTTTGAGCTTTGAAAACTAATAATAAAGGATTACTCAAGCAGGTGTGAATGAAACAAAACACAGCTCTGGGTATGTTTTTAAGGTAATTATGCTTCTTAAAGCTCACAAGAGTCCATTTCGTGTAATGTAGGAGCTTGAATCCTCTCATATTTCAATCACACCCTCATCACTAAATGTCATTATATTAGTCTGCTCAATGAGAGAATGAAAGAGCAGACACACAAGAAATATGTTTCATAGTTAGGGAAAACCATACAATGCAATAGAACAGATTTGTGTTTATCCTGTTTGTAGAGAATATGTAATGTAGAATAAGCATGCAGACGTATTAAAAAAACATGCAGACAATGTCTAATTAAATCAAGATCTCTTAGCATGCCAGACCCACCGTTTTGTATGCTACGTCTGCCAAGTGAGCGGGGCGGAATATGTGAAGGTACACTCTGTGGTTCTCTATTGGTCCCTGTCGCTTGTTACTGCTGCTAATTTGAAAGCAACAATTTCTCCAAATGTCTTAAAAGGATTTTGTTGATTTTTTTTGTTTTCTGTTAAACTAGAAAATCTGTAGCATTTGTTAAGTCTCAAGGAGAATCACAATGTGTTCGCTGATAAACAAGATCCAAAAAGGAGCTTTTTATAAAAGGTTTTTCATAAAAAACTGAATGTGTTAAAAGGCTGAAGATGATGTTATTCTATTTTAGATTTCATTGAATCAAGTGAGAAAGTCAAAGCACTTTGTATCTGTGTTATCTCCTGCATTGGTCCCACTTTGATCTGTTTATTTGTTATTTGTTCTGCTCATCATGTATGCATTCAGTGATTACCCTATGAAAGAGCAGCACGACCATGCATTATACATACTCGCAGGGAATGCAAATACATATGCACAAATATGAGTACAATATATTTTTGCATTCAGAGAATTTAAGTATGTGTCTCTCTGTCAATTCAACTTCAACTACCAAATGTGTCACTCAGATTAAAGCAGCACATTGGCTCCAAGGATTACAACACTTAAAATATATAACATTAAGAAGGATAGTTTCTTTCTTTAATGTTTTGAACTTTATTTGGGATTATTTAGTGTAAGAAGAAGGATCTCACATGGCGAGATTATGTTTTAAGTGTCTTTAAAATGGCTGTAGAGTGTAATTAATTAAATTAGATTACAATTTTGGAACTGTTTTTATTGATCATCACTTCACCAAGACTTTTGTGATTAAACCTTAAGTAAGTCAAGTTGTATCATAATACATCTGACACTGACAGTACAGTGTTGTACATAGTGTCAATACAAAGATGTCTCAATGTTAAAGAATACTTCTCGGCTAATTGATGTGTCACCTGTTGCCATGGCAACAGAGTTAGCATGTTCCTTACGTGGTTTCTTGGTGGTGACATTGACGATGTTGCTGGGCGGTCCTACTCCGGCGCTGTTATACGCTCTGAGGCACAGACTGTAGGTGCTGCTGCCCTCCAGGTCTCGAACCAAAATGGACGTCCTGTTTCCCACTGTTCTCATGACCTGGGCTGTGTCCTGCTTCTCCTTTTCACCCCAGTAACGCAACTACAACAGACAAATAAAGCAATATAACTACACAAGACACAGTAACGCAACTACAACAGGTGGCTCAGAGGTTCAAGGGCTCATTTCTCCAGGTTAAATAAGAGCCAGGTCTGTGGAGATGCAAGCCCACTCAGAGTAAGGATAGAAGAATATTGAATCTGCGTATAAATTAAACACACATACATGCCAATTGAAAAGGTCAGGGAGTTGTGTTGTGCTATTGGAAATCTAACAAAGCCAGAAGCAGCATGCAGGCTCCTCTCTGTAGTGTGTAGGTGTGTGGGCCTTCTCTGGTCTCACCTCGTATCCCAGGATGCGTCTGCGGTTGTTGCTCCAGGCCAGGGGCTTCCAGGTGACCTCCACCTCGGACGCGGATAAACTGCGCGCTCTCAGCCTCCCGGGGGCTCGGCCGGGCTCTGCACACGGCACACAGTTAGAAATGTACCAGTATCCACCATCACACAAACATACAAGCACCCACACATACACACACTCCCACACATGAACACAGCAACCAACGCACTCAAGTTAAGAACATTTATCCTCTGCTGTCCACTACTACGACTGTGTGTGGAAAGACTCAGACTGCAGGGTGTTAGAATAAGGATTTCTTAACTTTGTTCCCATCTCAGTGCGTTTATTCTCTGGTTAAGTTAAAGGCAGCATTGAAAAGCTATTTGGTGTATAATTAACAATAAAGAGGTTTCATTTTGGTATGTGAGTTAGTGCATGACAGAATATATTTTTGAGAAGGGTCCTAGAAATTGCACAAAATTAGAGAAATAGGTCTTGGTTGCTCACTGGAATCACACCAATAATAATAATGTGCAATTTGTTCTGTAAATTAAATTTGATTACCATTATAAAAACAATAGCAATGAATAAATAAATTCTATGTACTTGAAATGTAAGGTAAAGCAGTTTGTTTTTGATAGACTATGAGTGAGAGTTACTGCGTGTCAAAATGAATTTGGAGAAAGATTCTAAGAATTGTATAATAATCAAACAATAATAATCAGCAAAACTCACTTATTTCACAGTAGGGATGGGCATGATTAGTCAACCAGTGGATAATTGATCATTAAGAATTTTGTCAATCACATTCATTTTAATCGATAAACCGAATGTAGGTTGCTGTGCGTAACGTAGCGTAAGGAGTCGAGGCTGCGTCTCACAGCACAAACACTGGAGTTGAGGCCCTACAGTCCCACATCTCGGCTCTGACTCCTTGGAGATCACTATATCCCCCAATGAGTGTGTTTACCTGCACATCAGTATCCCGGGTATGATCTTTTTTTGTTTGTTTTTTTGAGTATCCCGGTTTCGCATGTATACGCAGCATCTTCAACGCGACATACGCACAGAACAGACTCCCCAGCCTCATCACATCCTCTGTTACAGAAAACACTCATATTTTACTGAATCGTGTTCTTTAGTCCAACAGAAGCTGAACGCATCAGCACAAGGAAAGAGCTGCTTTTTCGCTTACAGTTTATGCAAATGAGCCATGCGGTTTTAAGTTTTGTTTCTGTAAGACGTAAACAAATGTGCCAAAGCTGCATTAAACAAATTCTAATGTCACACGGGCTGATGTGGCTCTATAGTGGGTATGGTTTATATGTTGTAAAGTTGAGTTTATTTATGCAGATTGGTAATAGTAATAATAGTGATGATAATCTTAATATAAAATGTTAATGATTAATCGAAAATCCATTGTTAATTTTCCCGACGATCAATTAAGAAAATGTAATCAAATGCCCATCCCTATTTCACAGTAACTTGATAAAAACAACTATAAATCCACAAAGCACATACAGTACCTTCCTCTGCAGAGTAGATGGTGGTGACAGGACTGAACGGCCCCTCCCCCTTGTTGTTGTACACGCCCACTTTGACCTGATAGGGCGAAAAAGGTGGGATGCTCTCATTCTTGAACACATATCTGGAGGCATCGGGAGAGGTGACCGCCGCCTGCATCCATCCCGGAGCTCCTAGAGGACGGAACGCTACCACATAGCCAAAGCCAGGCCCGCTCTGCATCTCCTCTGGAACAGGCTGCAAATACACACATGACTCATACAGGACTCAAGAGAGGAAAACTTCAGGATATTAATACAACTCCTCTCTGGAACAATGCCACTTACACGGAGAAATACTATCAATTTTTAAGAGCTTGGGATATGTAATAAAAGTTGTCCTCATCATGCTCTCAAAATATTTTTAGAAATTCCTACATGTTTGAGTAATTTTTTCATTTCGCCTTCCACTCATACATGCCTACATATTCTGTACTTTGGTCTTTCTTCAGTTTTGTATATGTATAGTTCAGCACTCTTGCATTACCATTAGAAAAAAAAGAATATAACAATAGCTACTGTAAACTGTAGCTATACTTAGGTTGATGACGTTACGTAGTGTGAAGAAGCAGGCAGAAATCAGCCCCAGTTTGAACAGCAAGTCAATGAACCCGTCTTTTTAGATCGATATTATGATTTAAAATTGACAAAATGTATAATAACGATCTATATGTATCAAAGATTATAACTATACCATAAAAAGGATGAGATTTCTTCTTTAAACTAAGGCTGCTCTTTAGACTAACCTTGTGTGAACCTTGGAGCCTGTCTGATGATTTCTATTCAAATCCATACGGCTTATAAATATTCAAAGGCTATCAGATGAAAATGACAACTCAACAGCCTATAAAGACATAATGAGAGTGACCAAAGAGTGCTGTGTACCTCCCAGGTAATGACCAGCTCAGAGCGGCCTCCTCCACCTCCGCTCACACGGGCAGGGGTCACTCTGGGCACTGGAGAAACAAAACACAACAACAATGTCAAAATCAGTCTGAATGGTGATCCGCCAGACATGTATATTCAAGAGAAATAAAAAAAAGCCTTGAACCATTGCATTGAAATATAATGCCATGTTATGCTTCTGCTTTCATGGTGTGACAAAGCCCCATGGTAATAAAAAACACCATACATACTGGGTTGTTTTTCAAAATGATTGTCAGCTCAGTGGTCTTAGACAAACAGTAGCAGTTTCATATGTTTGATTTTGTGTGAATCCTCATTTAGTTTATATTTTTATCCAAGATTGTGCCCACACCTCCAGACATGTAATTGCTACTGTGAGTCATATACATTCCACCTCAAAGGCACTTTTACAGTCTCAGATTTATTTTTAGGTTTACATCTTTGAAATATTATGCAAAACTGACTCTTGGTGTTACCTCATCAGCAACATTCATGTTTCATTTGCACATTTGAGTAATCCTTTATTATCATTCTGTCTAAATCTCCAAAGGTCAAAATGCTCTGTTCCACCTTGTGATGTGATTTAATGTTAACAGCTCCTTTTACCTTTTAGTCAGTAGAGATTGGCAATTCAAGGGCTGAAATGCTCCAAATGAGTCATATGTTTAAAATTTAAAAAGTTTAAAAACAGTGGAGCACTTCCTGTATGACCGCATGACATCACAACGTGGAGTGTTTTGAGAGAAAAACAAATGTACAGTCCATCTACACATTACATCTGAAAACACGTCTAATTCCACACTTCCCCCTCCCTCACTCCCATCTGTAGCATTTCATATAAAAAGTGGGCTGTGGCTGCTGGCAGGAGACATCAGTACGTACGAGCTTCTTTGGTGCGTGCGCGTTTGGAGGCTCTGCTGGGCTCTCCAGTGCCGATGCTGTTTGTAGCCAGGACTCTGAACTCATACTCCACCCAGGGATTCAAGTCCGTCACTGCGGCTGACAGTTGCTTTCCCCCCAGCCGCTCGGGTACTGAAACACATCACACATAAAGGGCTTTCATCGCAAACCCGCCCCAAACTGCTACCAAAACTCAGCCAAACTGCGCTGTTTACTGCAGTTTCATGTGCGGGCATCAGAGAAAAACACGACTTCATAGACAGCATTAGATTTCACATCACAAACGGACTACATGAATGAAGCTGGGGCTGTGCAGTTCTTTCTGCAAGCAATAAGAAATGTATGGCTAAGAGTTAGATTAAGAGTTCAATGATTTTCTGAATGATATGGGTGCTCCTTTTGCCCTGCCCTGGAGCAAAGCTACTGACCTAATCTAGTAGTCAATTAAACATGAAGCGCTAAATGTTACTAAAAAATGATACTGGGAGATGTTATTGTTTTGCCTGGAATGTGTGTCTATCTCACATTCATTAAATTATGGGCATTTTATTGTTTAAAATACCTTGGAAAAACATGCATTCCTGTTGTGATTGGGCTCGCTTCTCCACATATCTGATCTGTTCAATAGTCCAGTGGCACCACAGGAAAAGCAATAAGTATAATTGCAATAAGAAAAATCTTTATACTGTAGGAACCAGCATATTTATCTTTATTTCCATCATTATTTACATTGTGGATTATCACTGACGGCATCAAAACACAACGCAAAAATAAACTAAAGGCCAAGGGTTTGCGGCGCTGTTCACAAAGCAAAGGGTGGCTACTTTGGGGATTTGACGATTCAATTATTTCTTTCTTTGATACTTAATTCCATACATCTTGCTTCATAGATTTGATGCGTTCTGTATGTATATAAAATGTAGTAGTAGTAATAAACAGAAAGAAAAACTAAACATTTAATGAGAGCGGGTGTCCAAACATTTGACTTTTGTGTGTTAGTAGTATATAATATTTGTCTTATTTGAGCAGCCAGGCCCGGCCCTAACCATTTTGACACCCTAGGCAAGATTTCAGGTGGCGCCCCTTGGATTGCAAAAAAAAAAAAAAATACTGCCAATAGATGTTTCTGAAAAGCTTGTTATATTATTAATTAATATACTGTATATACTGTATTAGTAGGCTTATTATATCATTACAGTGGAACTAAAATAATCAATACGGATCCTAGAGTAAAGAGAAAGAGTTAAGTATTGTTAGTATATCCATATAGTAAGCTTATTGCATGAGTACACTGATAGAAAGTTTAACACAACAAAAACACACAGTAATGTTTAGCTAACCAGGTGTCAAATACAGAACAACATAACAAGTGGCACCTGGTGAATAATCTAGATCTACAGTATTGCTATAGACCTTTTTACCTGAGGAAGCTAAGGAGGAGGCAATTACATTATTCGTTTCCGTTATAGCTTTGCCATTCTATCAAAGTCAGTCTGATACTGCTATAAAAAAAAGTCTCTGCTTCTATAAACTGATGCAGTTAACGCTAGCTATTTATTGACTGGCTTATATGACATGCTAATAGTCAATGACTCTCAAATTTAATATTCTTTCTGCAACAGGAAAACAATCATGGCATCATCTTTACTGGAACATTACCTCTGAATTTTTCCTCCTCATCTTTCCTTTTTTTCCTACCCTGAGCACCAGACAGTTTGGGACATTCTGACATAGTCCAACAAGTGACTTTGTTTCAGGTCGCTCCTCGCTCTAGCTTTTTTTACCTTTATTTACCCAGGAAAGTCCCATTGAGATTACTAATCTCTTTTTCAAGGGAGTCCTGCCATGCACACATCACTTTCACACTAGGCAATGTGGGTGAAGTGTCTTGCCTAAGGACACAACACCAGTTTTTTGTGACTGGCGCCCCCCTGTGGCACCTGGAATTCCCAGTGGTCTCCCATCCAAGTACTAACCAGGCCCGGCCCTGCTTAGCTTCTGAGATCTGACGGGATCAGGCTTTGACAAGCCGGTATGGCCAGCTTGGGTGTTTAAAGCATGTCCAGCAACAACAACAAAAAAACACGACCAAACTTCAAAGGGGCAACGCAGTATTTTTAAATGACAAGTTTAACAACATAAACTCTTTAACAGTGCAGGGGGGCGCCGAATGAGGCGTTGTTTACTGGTTTTATTGCTGATTTACTTTCATTCTGTTCATAGTGACGATGTTTTAGACAGTGGAGGATTTTATCCCCCATCGCCGATTTTTGCGCTCGGCGCCCCCTAGTGGAGCGGCGGCGCCCTTAGCATTTGCCTATGTTGCCTAATGGGGGGGTCGGCCCTGTGAGCAGCCTTTGGTTTAGGTATCAGAAACAAGGCTTTACAACAGCATTAGCCTCCCATCACATGCACTGCCACATGAAGCTTACCAGTAGTGACGGCCTGCCAGCCCAGGGAGAAGGGGGAGCGGGCTTGGATGGCGTAGCTCAGGATGGGGCTGTGGTTGTCCAGTCCGGGGCCCCAAGACACAGAGGCAGTGGTCTCAGTCACCTCAGTCACCTGACAATCCACAGGGGGGCCGGGGGGACCTGCATGGGGGGTATGTACTATTAGGGAACATTAAAGTAGTATTTTTCCAGCCCTTTAAGATACTGTATGTCACAAACTGGAAATCTGCCATGATAGTTGTTAGCTGCAAAACATCAAAAAAGAAGAATAAGCAAAACAGAGGTCTAAAAGAAAATATATATAATACTTATACATTTAACACACTGGGGTCTGTATATAATTTTGAGTGTATGTTAACTGTGGTGAATACTAATCAGAGTATTTCAAAATCAACTTATTAACAACTGATAATTTGTTGGGAAAGATCTTAAAATAAAATAAAATTTTTTTTTTTTTTAAATAAAATTAAATATGGTTGCATTCTCCTTGTGTAGGTTAGTACATTTTCATTATAATGTATATTTTTTAAGATCCTGTGGCTCATAAGTTACAGAAGTGTGTGTGTGTGTGTGTGTATGTGTGTGTAGGGAAACACACTTATTGAACTAGCAAATATGCAGTTGCGTCCCATATTACGCAAAATTGCTATAATGTTGTTACTTCATCAAAAACCTAAAGTTGTATTTTGCTTCATTCAGACATGTTTGTGTAATATTTTACTACTAGTCTATGTACATCTCCAAAGCCCAAAATACTCTGTTCCACCTTGTGATGTCACATAATGGTAGTTTTCAAGTAAACAGCTATTTTTAATCTTTTGTTCAGCAGAAATGGGAAGTTTAAGCGCAGAAATCATCCAAATGATTTTAGTGAAGGTGTTTGGAGGCGTCTAGAGTTTAATTCACTTTCTGTAACATCACATGACATTACAAGGAGGGAGTGTTTTCCCTTTGAGAGAAGAGCTCAGCCTAAACATGCAGGGTCTGTGTGTTAAACAAATGTGAATGAACCAAAACACAACTCCAGGTATATTTCTGATGAGGAAACAGGATCATAACATAAATTAGAAAAAGTGTAATATGGGCGCTTTTAATAATAACTAGAACATCAAACCCAGACTGTCCAGTTTTTTTTTATATTGTAGCCTCAAACTATGTGACTTTGCTAGCTCCCATTTGATTAGACAACACTCCCTGCTGCTAAACCTCTGCTTCTCCCTTTGTCCATTAACATGCATTCCCAACTACCATGCTTCTGTAATAATGAGTTTTCTAATATTCATATCTATCCACCGGCAAGATAGCTTTGTAAACCTGCACCAGAACACCAAACAGATTACATCCTGCAAGTGCAATTTAGCCAAAACATTTAAACATTATTATTCTGTTTCAAATCAGGGAAAGGGGAAAGCGGAAATAAAAACACACTTTTACAGCAACAGATGTGACAAATTGTGTAACATTTAAAATTCAGGCGGCAAAATTTCCCAAACTGTCATAAACACCCTGTAGACAAATGTTCAATATATTGTATTTTCTGATGAAATATTTCTCTTTTGGCTCTGCTCCCTAGATTTTGAATAGACCACGATTCATGAGCAGGATATATAAAGGGATTTCAAATTTAAAAGGTAAGATTTGTATGTTTTTCACTGCTACTCCACGCTCGGCCTGTTACGTTAATGAATTTTGAAGCATGACGTAATGATGCAAAGATATACTGCGATAACTGCTAATATTGGAACTATTTTATACCACTGAGACAAAGCAGGATAATCCCAGTAAATTCAGAGGCAGTATCATTAAAGGTGCACTATGTAACTTTCCGGTAGGGTGTCGGTCATCTTCTTGTTTGTATGGAAATATTTCTCAGCGACTCAGCCGGACAAAGCGGAAGAAGATGGATGGAGTGGAGTTAGTCGTGGTTTTGTGTCATAATGATACAAAGTTTAATACCATAACATCTCTATGGAGAAAAGCATTTGACAGACCCCCCACCAAAAAAGTTACACAATGCACCTTTAAAAAGCCTAATCTGCAACAAGTGAATATCAGAATGAAGTGCTAATTATATAACACTTATTTATTCTACCCTCTACAGCTCAAATCTCATTGTATAACATAACAATGGGTAAAAGAAAATGTATCTTTGATAAATACTGAGCCCAAATATATATGGTCCCAGCTTTCATATATCGAATGAGATAAGTCAGTATTATAATTATATGGTGACAGGCCTACTCCACAGTCTTTGTTCAACCCACTGTCTAGTTGGGCTGTATAATGTGTTCATATAATCCACTAAATGAAAGCATTTAGCAAGACCGAGAAAGTTTTCCATGTTTTTGTCTCCTACTTAGTATTCTAAAAGAGTAATAACCTTCTGGGGTTTTCAATCAGCGCAGCTTGATTATCTTTTAACAAAACAAGTGCTTATTACCTTGATTTAAATGCAAAGCTTATAAAAGAAAGTGCTGAGGCTTGATGGGACTCAAGCATTACCATACAGTACAGAGAAAAGCCTCCGTTGCCAAGAGAGGGACCAGAACGTTGCTGTTGTTCCACCATGTAAGACTAAGAAATAAATATATAAAGCGAAACAATGACAACGACGCTCAAGAACAAGAGATAGAAATAGTTGTTTTGAAGACATGTAAATTAGAATATCAGGTATTCCATTTAAGACCTGAAAACATTATCCTATCAAATTTTCCGTTCCGCATGCTGTTGCTGCCTTTAATAATAGTGTAATAGTGCGCTGGATTATACAGCACCTTTCTGGACACTCAAAGGCTTTACATTGCAGTTCTCATTCACTCCATATTTGGTGATGGTAAGACACTGTAGCCACAAATACCCTGGGGTAGACTGATGGAAGCGAGCAATCCCAATCTGCTCAAATGACCCCTCTTACCACTGCAAACACTCAGGCACGCACCACATTCATGCAATGTGGGTAAAATGTCTTGCCGAAGGACACAACAACAGTCCCAGTTTGCACTAGAGTCACTGCTGCCCCACTGTGGCACTTAATATACCCAGTGGTCTCCCATCAAAATACAAACCAGGCTCAACCCTGGTTATCCTATGTGATTAGACAAGATTAGGCATTCTCAAGGTAATATGAGCTTTACACGGCAAAATTTCTGTTTATTTATTTAATTGCATGTTATATTGAAGAGACAATTTTGGCTCTTACCTCTAACGACCACATCAGTAGCAATGGAGACACTGTCCACTTTGGTTTGAACAGCGCACGTGTATTTCCCAGCATGCCTCAGCTGGATGTTCCTGATCATGATGTCTCCGGCGGATCGCTGTAAGCAACAAAACAACAAAAGACAAATGATCAACCTTCGAATGCTGTGTTACTGTGATTCTCATTAACAATTCTAAAAAAACAAACCTACATGTCTATGGACACAGAAAACGTTCAGGTGCTATTTTTCTACATTCATTTTTACAAGAGCGGCTTTTGTCCCCACTCTATTCAACTGTATTTCATTAACTCTACAGAAGATCATTCAATGCAAAATATATTATTAGCTTTCATCTTAGTTGTTAAAGTTGAAGCTGGCGAGACAGGACGGCTCTTGATAATTACTTTGGTCTATAATCAGGGACATTACGCAGATAAATTCAGTCGCTTCCAGTCATTCACTCTTTCAAATGCAGTGCCATCATTAAAATAATATTACTGTGAAAGGAGAGGGTCACATTTTACAAAGTCCTGCCCGCAGCTCTGTTGAAGAAATCCTGTGAGGTAGCAGAATATAGTAAGTACAGGCCACGTGGCGTATAACTACAGAGCATCAAACAGAGCTAATTCTATTACATGAGTTGTTAGGTCAACTACAAGAGTGAATCCACTTAAAGGGCCCAGATTATGCTATTTTCTGATCTATGTTATAATGCAGTATCCTCACCAAAAAAAAAAAAAAACCATTCTGTACCTGGAGTTGTGTTTTGTTTCATTCACACATGGTTAACACAGATGTATACCCTGCATATTTAGGCTGAATTCTTCTCTCAAACTGATGTCAAATGGCATGTGCTAAAACAAGAAGTGCTCCACTGTGTTTTTAAACCCCATGCACCTTCAGGAGCTGTTAACTTGAAAACTACCTCTTCATGACATGACAAGATGGAACAGAGCATTTCGAGCTTTGCAGATGTAGACAGACTAATAATAGTGTGAATGAAACATTTCATTATCATCATTGCAATATTCTTAGGAAATACAATACAAAAGTTTTGATAACCTAATTCAATTTTCAAATGTACTAATTGCATTCAAAATTGTCAATATTACTCAACCTCCATTTAAGAAATTCATTCAACTGTTTGGAAAAAACAACTCAAACAACTTGTCTCCATGTCTCACAAAAACTGCAGACAGTCTGAAATTGTCTGATTTGCAAACTTTTTCTCGAGACATAAAAAACTCAATACTCAATAATCAACTGTGCCCACATTGGCCCCTAATGCTGTGTTTACTGTGTGCATTGCTCGCTGTGTATCTGCTTGAGTATTCTTCATATTGAGTAAGTATTTTTATGAATGAGCAAATGGTAATTTTGGTATGATTTGTTTTACTGTTGTGCACACTTGCCCGGGAACTGCAGATGGAGAGAAGCTTTAGCTAAATCTGATCCAAAGCATCTGTTCTCTTTGTGACATTAATGCTTTTGTACGTTGTCCCTGACAAATAAATAATAAACTAAACTAATGAAACAAAACACAACTCCAGGTAGATTTTTGAGGAGGTAACAACCATATAAGATGGCTTTAAGCTCACAATCATCAATTTTATAGGAACTTTAAACAATGATAAAGAAAGAGCAGCATTGTATAGTTAACTGAATGATTTTGCTGCTTAAACGATGCAATGAAAAATAAAATCATATTCTACTTTTGTGATGGTGGTGAAGAGAAGAAGATAAAAAAAACTGTAATGATTCTATATAGGAGAAATGCACTTATGGTCAATTAAGACAAGATTAAGACCAGAAAACAAGAAAAATGGAGAGGCTGAGGTGCCTGAGGTGGCTGATGGTTCTGCTGCTGTGGTAGAAATTGTATTTTAATCATGCAACCACAATTTCCTCCTATTTAAGTATAAAATGAGAGCTTTACATTTTCAAGAAAATTCATCTGTTACAATTTCAGTTAAAGCATATATTCTTTCTACTGTCCCATTACCTTTACTTAGTGAATAATGTTATCACAATCTCTCACTAATTACAATTATATAACAGGCAATCAAGGACAAATTGCAATGACTCACACAGTGGCTGCAGTTACATGCACACTCAAAACCTAATTAGTATCTGATTTTTGGAGTTATAAGTTATTAAGTTAACAACAAAGTCTGATGCTGGAAACTTGATTTCTTTCTGATCATAGTCCCTCTACTCACATCAGGTTTTACTGTTTGTCTGTCACTGAATTTAAATTAAAATACTGTTGTGCAAATGTAGGCATTGTAACTTATTATTCTCCCATTACCTCTCTTCAAATGGATGCAGACATCACAGTAAAGTTTTCTCTGTAGTTGGGTGATTAATGTGCATCGCTATGCTACATCTTATGGCCCATTTCCTCGATTTACAGTTTCCTGCCTGATTCTGTGATGGCAGCACAGGAGAGTGCTTAGTTTAGTACAATGTAGTATATAAGGTATTTATAAATGATGTAGCCCCTGGTACTACTCTCCTCAATACAACTAATCTCCCAAACAGTGCACCGGGAGCTCTTGTTTTATCCTCTTTGTATAAACATATATATTTCATCGGGCCACTGTAAAGAGTTATTTTCAGTGTAATTTATATCCCATTACATTCAGGTCTCATTTGGGAGTTGTTCCGAAAGGTTTGTTCTAAACACATTTTCTGCTGTTATTGTTGGTCCCCTATTGAGTGTGCAGTAATTTAAGGTTAAGGTGTACTTTATTGTCCCTAAACAGAAATTTGTCCTTTGAATTTGACCCTTTGTTTATGAGTCGAGGGCAGCCAATAACATGCAGTAAATTGTACTGCAAGTAAAACTGGTTTAGAAGTTTTTCACAGAGTTTGGGGTCACTTCTTCCATCAGAATCAATCAGAATCAGAATCAGAATTACTTTTATTCATCCCCGAGGGGAAATTTTCTTTGTTACAGATGCAACCGACCAAGAGCATGTAGATCGAAACAAGTTACAAAAATAAGATAAGATAAATACAATAAGATAAAAGATAAAATAGCTCTCTCTGGGAAATTATTTACATCAGTGACATATTTATGACTATATACATGTGTGAGCAGGGAATAGGATAAAAAAGGATAAAGTAGTTTGTGATTTAAAGTGCAGCGTTCAATAGTTTGATGGCGACAGGCAGGAAAGATTTCCTGTGTCTCTCAGTGGAGCAGCGCGGCAGCCGCAGTCTATGGCTGAAAGAGCTCCTCTGATTGGCCAGCACCTTGTGGAGGGGGTGGGAGGGAGAGTCCAGAATAGTCCAGATTTTGTCCAGTATTCTCCTGTCCAGCACCACCGTCAGAGAGTCCAGCTCCTCCCCCACAACATGTCCAGCCTTCCTAATGATCTTCTCGAGTCTATTAGTGTCCCTCACGCGCAGTCTGCTGCCCCAGCAGACTACAGCGTACATGATGGCACTGGCCACCATAGACTTGTAGAACATCCTGAGCATTGTCCTGCAGATGTCAAAGGACCTCAGCCTCCTCAGGAAATAGAGGCGGCTCTGGCCCTTCTTGTAAATGGCGTCCACGTTCCTGCTCCAGTCCAGTTTATTGTCCAAGTACACCCCCAGGTACTTGTACTCCTCCACCACGTCCACACTGACCCCCTGGATGGAGATGGGGGTCACAGCAGCTTTGGTCCTCCTCAGGTCCACCACCAGTTCCTTTGTCTTCATCACGTTGAGCTGCAGGTGGTTCTTCTCACTCCAAGTGACAAAGATGTCCACTACAGTCCTGTACTCCTCCTCATCACCACCGCTTATGCATCCTACCACTGCAGAGTCGTCAGAAAACTTCTGAAGGTGGCAAGACTGGGTGCAGTAGTTGAAGTCTGTGGTGTAGAGGGTGAAGAGGAAGGGAGACAGGACTGTCCCCTGTGGAGCCCCGGTGTTGCTGACCACTCTGTCCGACACACATCTCTGCAAACGCACATACTGTGGCAAACGCACATACTGTGGTCTTCCAGTGAGGTAATCCACAATCCAGGACACCAAGGAGGCATCCACCTGCATCACCGCCAGCTTCTCAGCCAGCAAATGGTGTCGAACGCACTGGAGAAGTCAAAAAACATGATCCTCACAGTGGCGGCCGGCTTGTCCAGGTGGGAGTAGACTCTGTGGAGTAGGGTCAGGATGGCGTCGTCTACTCCAAGGTGGGGCTGATAGGCAAACTGGAGAGGGTCTTGCAAATGTTGGACCATGGGCCTCAGCTGCTCCAGGACGAGTTGCTCCAGAGTCTTCATGATGTGGGAGGTCAGTGCCACGGGCCTGTAGTCCTTAGGGTTGCTGGGGCGCAGCGTCTTCGGGACAGGGACGAGGCACGATGTCTTCCACAGCAGGGGGACTCTCTGAAGACTCAGGCTCAGGCTGAAGATCTGGTGCAGGACACCACTGAGCTGGGGAGCACAGCCCTTCAAGACTCTGGGGCTCACTCCATCAGGTCCTGGTGCTTTACCGGCCTTCAGTCTCTGCAGTTGACACCTCACCTGCTCTTCAGTGACAGTCAGTGTGGAGGTGTCAGGAGGGGGAGGGGTGGTGTTGCAGTGTTAAAGCGATTGAAGAAGATGTTGAACTCATTGGCTGTGTTCACATCTCCCTCAACGCTTCCCCCTCGGGTCGGCTTGTGTCCCGTGATGGTCCTCATGCCGCTCCACACTTCCCTCATGTTGTTCTGCTAAAGTTTCTACTCCAGCTTCCTCCCATGTCTCTGTCTGGCCTGGCTCAGCTGCACCTTCAGTTTCTTCTGAGCAGCCCGGGCCTCCTCCTTGTTTCCCGAGCTGCAGGCCTTCCTCTTCCCGATGAGTGTGGCTTTAATGTCCTTGGTTATCCATGGCTTGTTGTTTGGATAACAGCTCACCGTCTTTGTTGGGACAACTGAGTCCACACAGAAGTTTATGTAGCTGGTGATGCAGTCAGTCAGCCCGTCGAGGTCTTCTCCAAGGGGCTCAGTGAGTGCAGCCCAGTCTGTCACCTCAAAGCAGCTCTGTAACACCTCCAGAGACTCGTCTGTCCACCTCCTCACATCACTATGTTACTTCAAATCACCTACCAGATTTTAAGACTGGATAAGTGACTGAATAAGAACTAATAAAAACATGTAGTATAATCAGTTTTCTGGAATTGATACTTGAAGAATACTTTTTCGGCACCAATGTCTATATGAATTATTTTCTCTAATGAAATTTACTTTGAACTGTTGTGTAATTTATTTGTGGCAACACGTCCAGAAGTTTAGTGGAAGTTGTAATCAAAAGAAAGTACCTTAGCTTTTTGATGATTGGTCTAGTACCCTTTGTTGGTACTGTGGTGGAAAACGTTTACTTTGTTTTCTGTTGGGATCTATTTAAGATAAAGAATGTATTTTATGGGTTTAGATACTGTTAACTAACAACTGCTAAAGTGTTTGTGTATTACTGCTACATGTGATGGTGTAATCTATTGTTCCTGGGGTATCTCAGGACAGGACACTCTGCTCTGTCTTTATCCAGTGTTTTTAAAACAACAAGCTGTTGCTTTATTCTCATCATTTAGAATAGTGAGATCCTTAGGGGGTAATCTGCTTGATGCCTCAGCTGAACCAGACCCGTAGTCTCTGTTTGGAGGTTGTTTAGATATACTGTAGTATGTATTACGTCATGTTGATGTTATGACGTTGTCAACTGTATAGAAAGCCTGTGTTTGTTTTGCCATGGATCAGATTAGGGAGAGACGGACCTTGCGTGAGGGACAGAAGGTTTCTTATTCATTTTCTCTGTAATTGTGCACACAATTACTTTAATAAATCCAGACTCTTTGATTGAGGACAACTTGTCTCCAGTTTTTATTCTTCTCAGATTTAAAAATCCACAACAGGTAAGCAGTCCTATCTATCAAGGAGGATGACATATAGACCCCAGAATAACTGAAGGTAAGCCCAGGTCTAGTTAAACGTTAAAAGAACATTCATGAAGTTGCATGAATAGAAAAATAAATGTGAGCTGGAATAAAGTGTGTTTTTGAATTTAAAATGCCGGTGTTCTTGGTCTCATTTGAGTAAGTAATTGAGAAAGTTTGGAGAACATTTCAAATTAGTTTAGGGCCTTTTGACCATTTTCAATAACCGCTAAAAGAAAAACCATCCAAGCATAAGGATTTCACACAAAGAGCTGTTTTATGTGAATATTGGGGGCAATTACACAAAACAAAAGCTAAATAACAAATCCTTCCATAAAAGTATGTAGAAAAAAGGCTTGTCTTTTGTCTTATGTCACATTTTAAAATCAATACAGGCGTTTTAATGCTTGAAAAATACTTCGAAAAACATGCATTCTTACTGTGAACGAGACAGCCTCTCCATAGACCTGACCTTTAACTGCCTTTAACTGCTTGTTCCATGGAGATAGATAAGTTAATGCCATTTTGTGGAACGTTCCAAGGAAACAATAACATCTCCATAGAGTCAAGCAGGTGATGGACCCTCCACCAGTGAAGTTACAGAGTGCACCATCATTTACTTTTGTTGCTTGTACATATACTGCTAGTATTCCTGCTGTAATCGAAACTACTACTTTACCTTCCACTGTAACCATATGAAACTTCTCCTGACTCCTGAATTCTTTTACTTGAGATAAATGTTTGATGCTTCGATTGTTGACTCTGTCTTTTATGTTGATTTTTCTCCTTTTTATGCGTAATCAGCTATGTTTGTTTTGGACGTGAATCACACCCTCAGGAAGACACAGCTCCAGATCTATTCGTCTTTGTAAAGTTTTGTCACAGCGCGCAATTTTGGCTGGTCAGGTAAATGAAACTTACTGGTGCAATAGTCTGTAAAATGGCAGTCTGGTGTGGCGTTTGGAGAGAAGTTAAGCAGTGAGGCTGATCCGTGGTTAGTTATCAGGATCTCTCCCTCTTCATGTGGAGGAGTCAAGTATCTGGATCAACCCTGCACTGAGAACAATCACAGAGCCCGCCTCCTCCCTCATCTCACCAAATGCCACATCAACACGAGGTAGTGAGAAGCGAGACCTCATAATTGCTTTTGCTAATTAAAAGAGAAACGTATTTAGTGCTAGATGATCAATTCTGATGCATGGCTGAGCTCTGAATAATAAATTCCTCTGTAGTAAAAGAAGGAGGTTCTAATAAGTGAATATAAAGCCCTCCAAGACAAATCCAATATGTATGATTCAGCGTGAACAAGTGTTATCTCACGCACTTTAAAAGATTCATCTGACATCCATCCATAATGAGAATGTGTTAATAATCAACTTAGTATTCTGTCTCCTCCCGCAGCACACTTTATATGCATGTGTACAATAATGAATGCAGGCCAGAGACAAAGAAATCTACATTTTCATACTCATAGAGATGTAATTGATTCATGTTGATGAGCACCATAGATCGGACAAGCGAAAATCTTCATTTTAATCTATTCTATTCAATATAAAGTATTAGGTTAACAATGAGTGTCATTTCAATTTATATTACAGTTTGAGCTTTTGAGTATAGGATGCAGTTTGTTCTGTTAATGTTTTTGTTTTGTTGTTTGACTTTGAATTGCTTTTATAATGTGTTATTTTAAATGAGCAGGCATATCATTTAACAGGAAAGAACTCTAATCAGAATAATGAAAAGTTCAGAATGTTGCTGTTGGAATTAACAATGCAAAAGAAAATATTTTATCTTTTGAATGATAAACCCATGAATAGGTAACAGAACTGCCTAAACACCTGAACCTGAACACAACAACTGAAAGAAATAATCTTCTGTATATTTTAAAAGGCCCATATAACTCGATTTTCTGATCTGTTATAATGCTGTTTCCTCATTAAAAACATGCATATTTAGATAGAGTTCTCTGAAACTAAAAACACTCTGTTCCACCTTGTGATGTTATGCCATGTCACTGTGTTTTTAAACTCCATAAACTTTCACTTGAATCATTTAGATGATTTCAATCCTGAAATAGCCAAACTCTACTGAACAAAAGTTAAAGTGTAGCTGCGAACATCAAAAGTACCACTATATGGAAGTACTTTTCTTTGGAGATGTAGACAGACTAATAATAAAGAGTTACTCAAACATGTGTGAATGAAACGAAACACAACTCTAGCTGCGTTTTTGATGAAGTAACAACATTTTAACATGATATAAAGCTCGCAAGAGTTAATTTTGTGTAATATAAGACCTTTACATGTATCAGAAAAGTAGGACATGTATTTTCAAACTTTGGAATTACATGTTGTTTATATAGCATTTAATAAGCCAAAAAGCGCCTAAAGCAGAAACTGTTACTGGCACCAATAGTAGGTCAGATGGATATTAGCAAGTTTGCGAACTTTATTTCCTACTTTTTGGGAAAGGGACATGGAGAACCTCGAGACAGCCCACGAGAACAACAACTATCTCAGAGGTCACAGGATGAGTTTATTTTTCACACATTTCAGAAAGTGGTGTGTGTTCAATTGTGAGTCCAGAAACTGCAGCTAATGGTTCAATTTTGTACATTTGCATTGTGGCCTTTCTCCTCTCCCTTGAGCTATTCTACTTCGCATTTCTCACTGATCATCGTAATTCTGGCTGTATTATTGTTAGTGATTTTATTTCAAATGAACAGAACAGTTAGAATGTAACACTAAGGGGCACACTAATTTTGTGTTCATGAGCAAAACACTCACATTTCTCTCTCCAGTTAATGAATTGCTACCTATTCCTAAGGTGCACTGTCTTAGGATAAACTTTAGTTAGCCACAATTGTAAAGAGGTATTATGTAACTTTTCAGGATGAGGGTCTGCCACATGCTTGTCTCCTTGGAGACGTTTTTACTTTGCCTTAAATTCAATTCCACGATGAATTCCATCCACTGCAATAGCAGTGCCATAGAGGGAATAAGAGAAGCAAAAAAGTTACATAATTCACCTTTAAAGGGTCTAGGGGTGTTCTCACACTAGGACTATAGAACTGTGCTGTGCTAGAGCGTAGACCCACACTCATATCTGCATAACCAAACCGGGCCACGGCCAATGATGTCACTGATGCTGTTTGTTTACATGATGTGCAGTAAAGATATATATATATATATATATATATATATATATATATATATATATATATATATATATATATATATATATATATATCCTCCGTGAGTTTATGATATAGCGTGGAAGAGTGAGGACAGATGGAGACGAGGCTGCAAAACTTCTGTCACCGTCCACAGTCCTTATTGAAGGTAAATGCAGATTCACTGTGTTTTAGACCGGACTTTATTCACTGTTTTCCTTGTATGAGTAACATTAGCGCACTTGGCAGGGCTCGTATAATGAAGTTGTGCGTGTGTGCGTACATGAGCGACCGTGCTGTACTTTGGTACTTTGGCCCACCTCCTCCAACCGGGCCAAATCCCAACTGCCACACCTGGGCATGGTTTGACTGCACTCACACTGGGCAAATGTACCGCGCTTTAGGGGCGATTCGTGCTTGGGCACTGTTCTAAAGTCCTAGAGTGAGTGTACCTTAAGTTACACTATTTTCTAATGTATTTATTAATATAGTTGTTTCCTCATCAAAACATACCTTGAGTTTTGTTTTGTCTCATCCACACATGTTTAAAACACAAACCCAGCATATTAAGAGTTCTGCGAAAGCCTGGCTTATTTGGGCCATTCTCATTTGGCTCTTGGTGAGGGCAGATGTTTTCTCTCTCCTCCCCTGCCCTTGATCTTCCCTTTGCTTCTTTGTCTCATTTAGTCTAGTGTCTTATGTCTTATTCCAGGTGACTCTCTCTGCTCTACTCTCCAAAACTAAATTAACTACAGATTTGATAAGTTGGTCTTTCAATTTAATTGACACCATTTTCTCAACAAGAAGCTCAGGATGGTGAACCTGGATGTCCCCAGGGAACTTATCCGGCGAGCTACACAATGGTCGGCTGGGAGAATTGGTGGGTTGTGTGTCTGACGGCTCTTTCCATGGAGGACATAGAAGACATTTATCTATTTGGAACAATGATTATAGGACTTTTGCTGATTGGATTAGATGTGGTCCTGTCTTTTCTGAAAACTCGGAGTACTGAGGCAGCTGTTCAAAGTCCCACTTGGCTGCCTGGTTTAACAGATATGATGGCCAATGTGATTATGAGTCATATCATGGAAGGTTCGGTGGCTTCGTACCGCATTTTGGAGAAGATCATAGAAAGATTAACAGATATTGACCATAGGCTGGATGGAACTGTGGCTCTAAATCGTAACATTGATAACATCTCAGAGAAATCTGACGCTCTGCCTAGACAGATGGGAAGACCTTAAGACCAATGGACAGAGAGAGCAGTGTTGGACACAGCTGCTCGCTCTAAAACCAAAACAACCCGATCTTGTCTTTTGGCCTCCCCAAGCCAGCATCGGTCACGATCAAGGCTGAGTTGAAATCAAGTCGCCCTGAGATTACAACAGAGAGAACCTGGCCTGTCCCAAACCCCTCAACTCCACACCCCTCCCCTACCCTGTTGCTACTCCTGTGAAATGTTTGTACTGTGTTTTGAGTATGTGCTGATGTGCGGAGGTGTTTTCTTGTACTATACCATACCATGTCATACCATACACCGATAGGAGCATGGTCTGGGGCCGTACTCTTTTTTTTCTCCCCTCCCCCTATCCTCATGTTCTGCTGCAGTGTTTATTCCTATCTGCTACCTGTCTCCCAGTCCAGTCCATGTAGTCTTCTCCATGTATTGTATTTTTGTAATGTACAGATGGGCGGAGACGTCCAATTTCGATTCCTTTGTATGTACGTGTACATGAAGAGAACTGACAATAAAGGCCAATGTTCACTTCATTTCAATCCAGGCTTGTCAAAGCCTAAATTCTGTTCCTCCAAAGTGACTCACCAGAGGGGGCGCTGAGTTGCCGCAGTAACAAGCACCCGGGCACAAACCTGGTCACGACCAAGCTAACTGTCAAGAGTATTTTAGCTCTGTCTCCAAGAACATCTAAATAAACAGTTTAGTTAAAAGTTTCAGCACAGTGAGGGGCAGTGCAGCTTTTACACACAGACAGATGCTGGTTTGGACTCTGAGGATGACAGTGGGTTTTGTCTGTTCGCTCCTTCAGCACGTCTGTTTCTCTCTCTTCATTATTTTGTCTTTCGCTCCCCGTCAAACTGCAAACACCTTGGTCCGGATTTTATCATTTCTTGTTAGGATACATGTGATGAGTTCCGTTACAGCTTTACTTTTACGCGCAGCGGAACTTAAGCTCCGCACGGACCCCCTCGCATCGGGAAGGGGCAAGGCAACTTCATTCCCCAGGTGTATTAACCAAGCTCCGCACTCTGCAGAGTATGTTACACTGATGATTACATTCATTATAACTGTGAACAAAGGTGCACTTACCCCACCGACTTTTTCAAAATATGCCCCGTGACTGCCAAAGTGGATGAGCTGTTCATTGAAGAACCAGGTGAACTTGAGCTCCAGTGTTGGATCATGGGAAACCTGACAGGGCAGGATTATGCTCTCTCCCACTGTCACATCCAGATGACCCGCCGGGCTTGTGATACTGGTCGGCTCTGCAGAGAGAGAGGAGAAACACACACACACAAAAAAAAAAATTAAAATAGAAGCTGAAGTGGCTCATGTGTGAATAATGCTTTTTCACTGCTTTGAACATTGCAGAAATTTATTGACATGAACAAAATAGGCTGGGCAGAATCCTGTTGCGGGATTTTCTACAAACATTAATAATGCGTCTCAAGACAAATTACTTCTACGGCTGTCAGTGAGCTCATATTGCCTTCTCCCTTTGAGTTGGCAAGATTTGTATTATATATATTGCTAAAGTACTGCAGGAAAGAAATAACAAACAAACAAAAGGGAAAGCGAAGCCATTTCATCAGGTCAGGGCTGAGTCTATAATTTTGCTCAGACAAAGAAAAAAGCATCTTATTTCACTGCACGGCATGGAGCACATCAGCATAATCTCTGGTCTGTCTCTGCTGGGCGTCCTACTCAAAACAGAGCATAGAATATAGTGGTGTGGATGGAGGAAGAGAATATAGGATGGGACAGTAGAAATAATGCTTACTATAAAAAGGGACTAACAGCAGGGGTGGGAAGTAGAAGTACTTCCCACCCCTGGAAGTAGAAATATAGTTTTGTATTTTAATATATTTTACTTTTTGCCTTGCAGAAGTAGAAGCAGTAGTAGTAGCTGGGATGAGTAAGTATAGTGAAAGGTAAAAGTAGCAGTGGTAGATGGAGTAGTAGCTATATGCATATTAAAATTGTGGGTATTGTCTGTTAATTATAAAAATAAAACTATTAAACAATCAAATTATAAAAAAGTTTAAAGTACAAAGATCAGAGAGGTAGTGTAATCTCCCAACCAATTCTATAAAGTGATATTTCTGAAATTTTGTGGTAAATTTAACAATCCATTCACAATTTTAGTAATATTTATATCTCAACCATAACATTAACGGTTAAAGTATTGGGACTGATAGTAGTTATGGTAGTAATAATAGCAGTAGTAGAAATAGTAGTGGTTATAGTAGCAGTAGTGCCATAGATGATTTGTACCCTGGACCCAGATTTTGTGCTATACCCTTGCAAATAATAGCACTACTTTTGGACTTTTATTTTGTACTGTATATAGTATATGTCATGTTACTGTCATGTGAATAGACAACCAATATTGCAGACTATATATCTCTATGTTCACTATTGTCAAAACAAGCACAATTATTTTTCCGTTCTGCTCCTTGGTGGAGGGACTGGTCAGGGCAGTGCATATCAGGTGATGTTCAGGAAAACTTTGACACCGGATGCAAAAAAGGCAAAGGGGCAAAAAGTTTGCGCCTCTAAAAACAAAGCTGTCAAGCTCCCTCCCGTTATGTCTGTAAGAAAAATCACAAATTGGTTCCCTTGTTTCCGGCAGCAGCTCTGAACAGGGAGTCTCATACTGTGGGATCCTATGGGACAGCAGTGCACTGTTAAACAAGCAGAAAGCTGGTTTACTGTACACATGCAGGCTATGTTACAGAGTGAATGACCAGAAAGAGGCATGCTGGGAACTGCTGCTGAGACTACAAATGATCACAGCCACTGGTACATAAACATGGATGCCTCAGGTCAGCACTGCCTGTAGGATAGAAGAGAAATTTAACATCCAGTCACGCTCACTATTAGTCTGTACGAACTGATGCAAGTTTAGGTTTCTTTGCTATAAGCACTAATGTGGTAACATACACATGTCATGTCCAGAATATCACAGCCTGAAAATGTGAAATGGAGGTCAGATAAAGGTAATGCATGTTTCTATTGGTCTTTGGCTGCTATTTTAAGAGTAGTAACTCAATATTAAAAAAATAGTCCAGTGGGTAGGGCTGTAGGCCTGTAGTTGTTTTGTTGATAAAGCTGTTGATGGTGTCTTAGTTGACCAAAACTTATATTAGTGGACTAATAATTTTATCTTGATTAGATTTATATGGGACAACAGCAGAAAGGAGAAGCTAATGAGTGAGTTAGCTGAAGACGAATTTTGTATTTTTGGTATTTATTTAACACATGATTCAAGTTGATTCCTTGTACATTTTCATAAATTGTTGTTTTTGTATGACCTACTGTGTAAGTTTAGTCTTGTGAGAGCAGTTTTGTCCGACGTCTAGAAATAAATAGTTTTAGCAGTTGCCATGCCCCCTTTTTAGTGGGTTAGTCGATCGGCATGACATTAGATGACATAAGTCTTTAGTTGACCATGAATGGCTTTCAACCACAGCCCTACCAATTGGGGATTCATGTCAAGGCTAACGTGTTTATTTATTTCAGAGAAAAGGAGAAAAGTGTGTAAGAAGATTGCCCTATGAATCTGCCATTTATACAACGTTAAACGTGGCCATTTGGATTAAGCAAACTAAAGACTAAAGACTAAAGAATGGTCACTGTTATCTGCCTCAACAAACCTGCCTGAAGAATGTCCTGACCTCGGCCTGACCTTTGCCGCAGCCCACTTCACGTGGGCGTTGCATCTTGTACCCTGTTAAGGTCTAAACTCAAAGGAATATCCAAAACAAGGAACAAAGACTTCTAAATGAAGAAGAAACCACATTGACTGAAGTAATTCAAATAACATATATTAAATAAATAACTGAGACACATAAAAAGACACTTTTGTTTGTCTATCAAACTTCTCTACATTTCAAGTCATTGGACTTTCCCTTAGAGAAAGATGAACTTTTGACCTATTCAGATCTCTATATCACTGATTGTGTTCTAATATCAATTTGTAAATACGAATGTAAATGTGTTTAAACTGTTAATGGTTCATGTGTAACATGAGAAGCCCATCTCACTCCTTCCCCGTGGTAAGAGTCAAAGGGGGGAAGGGAAAAGAAAGAACTCTTATTAGACTCATAGACTGCCGCTTCTCCAGCAGTTTGTCAGTTCTTCTCCAGCTGCCAAAGGAGGGACACCGCCTAGTTCTCTCTCCTCCTTTAAGTTCTGCCCGTCTTTTTGACGCATTTTTACAGCTGTAGCTTAATCTGACCATTTTTCCAAAATCCGAACAATTGCATTTTATAGTCAACGCATTTTTGACTAATTGCCTCATTTCTGTTAGCGCTACCCAGACCTCACAGCAGTGTCCCTGCTCCTCTTCCGAGGATAAAGCGTTTTCAGACTGTCTCGTGCTGTGGCCTCCATCTCAACAAGTTTGATTCTTCAGATCCAACACCCTGAGGACTTCGAACTACAGCGAAACCGCCCGAAGGACCACACTGAACAGACATCTCCACTCTGCGGGTCGTATGCGCATTGTCACAGAAAGGCTTATCAATGCAAACTCAACACACAGCTTTAAATAACTCTTAAGACTTTTGTACAGTTCCTTTGTCCACATCAGCCTAATTTTACTCATTCTAAACTCATTTGCATAATTTAATATTTAAATGCTGTTTAACTTGGTCAATAAATATTCATAAACCACAGTTTTACTAGATCAATGTGATGTTTTTCTTCAGATTCTGGTCCCTATCATGTCAAAGAACTTAACAAACCTTCAGATCAAAATGTTTAATTAATTATTAATTAATTAAAATAGGTAATTGATTATATTGTATTGGTAATATTTTCTCAACACTAGTTGAGTGGTGCCCCAAACTCTTAATTCTAGTAAAGCCAGGACTCCAAAGGCCACGTGGTGCTGCTGAACTCAGAATAATCAAATTCCAATTAATCCAATTCAATCACCACATTCTTTAAGGATAGGAACCATCCAAAATTTTAAGAATAACCCACGTGAAAACACTACATATTTTAGTGTGATGCAATATATATTTTTGTTACATATTTGGTACCATCCGTGTGAGGAATATTTTTCTTACAGGTGTGTTTTAAGTCCATCTCTGTCAGCACAATTGAAGTGGAGACTGTAGAGTGGCATCATCCTGCCACAGTTTAAAGCTGTGCTATTTTACATAAGTCATTGTGCTGAGGCAGGGTGGAGGATTTGAAAACATTATTCTATATGTTTTCTTTCTCGCAGCTGCCCTTACAAACATGTCGACTAAACTGCACATACACAGTATAAAGGCTCTATTTGCCTCTGTGTAGAAACTGTGAAGGTGAAGCAAAAACAAAAACAGGTTTCAGTGTGAGCCCATTTGCAATTCAAAAATCTCACAAAGACGAATCACCGAAAGGCATTCTAATAGAGGCCTGTTGTTGACTCTGCTGTTTAGAAGGACCAAGGAAATGCATTGTGCTGTGCAAGTGTGTGATATCAATGGATTGAAATCTTAAGCAATCTGAGCGGGGCTATTAGACGCCACAGAAAAAAGGAAATAATGAATTAAACATGGAGGTGCCAAAATGCAAAAAAGCCTGGAGCCCTGTTTCCTGCAGCCACTGCCAATCAACTAATTGGTGTGTATGTGTCAGGTAAAGGCTATGGGGAGCAGTATTACCTTATTGTGCTCCTATACTGTGCACTCAGGGTCAGCACATTGTTTAAATTCAGCAGTGGTTGGCTGGGGCTGGCTGCCTCTATATCATTACTTTGACAGCTATAAAGAAGGGTCTTACTTAATTATAAAGCGTGGTGACAAACAACTCAAGGACATCGACACAATTACTGAACCATGTGACTTGGAGTGGAACAGTTGCATGGGTTCAGTTGTAGATCATGTTGGGCTCTTTTAAAATACATAAAAAATACATACTTCTCCTTTCAGAAGCAAGAACAAAACAAGACGTTAAAAAAATTGTAATTAAAGGGTCAGATATAAAGAGTGGCTATTTGATACGTAGACCAGACCAAAGTCAGCTTGTGCTTTTTTATGCCAACTTGCAGCAAAATGTCATGTCATCTACTTACAAACGCCTCTGCTCAGATTCTTTTTTCTAAATCCCAAATAATTTTCTACACTATGCTGTTCCATTTGTAATGCCATTAACAGCTCTACCACAGTATAAATGTATGTAAGAGAAGGGAAGACAATAAATATTTTGGGAAACATGTGATTGTTCTAACTTATTTTCTTACAATGAACAATGTTTCTTATGGGCAATGACGGTCTGAAACACGAAATAGTTTTTCTTGTAACCAAATGATATATGGACTTGAGTATGCATCACCGCACCCAAGAAGTATTCCTGTGACATAATCGTACAACTCACCTTTCACCAATAGACTCCCAGCACTGCTTGCCACCCCAAACTGGTTCCTGGCCACACACGTGTACAGTCCAGCGTCCACCTTGGTGACATTAGCGATTCGCAGGCTCCCAGTTTCCAACACAGTGACCCTGAAACAGACAAGACGAATATGTACAGCCATATTAGAGCAGCTGAAGGGCAGTGGGGCTGAAAATGAAGCACTGGTTTGAGCTGTCAGTTCAGATACTCAAAGTGCATTGGAATCTATTCTTAATGAGCTAGTCTAATGTCCTCCAGCATTTCAAGTATAGCCCCGAGTTTATGTGTGCAACTTTTAATTGGTTCCTGGTGCTTTGGAGTGACAAGGACAGGGCTGGGCTACAGTTCAATTTCTTAGGACTTCAACGGTAAAAAATACTACATTAAAATTCTAATAAATCATGATTCATTTTTTAACAAATTACCTAAATATGTGAGGGTGTATTACAAAAACGAACAAAACTTGAATCCAGTGATACACTATATAAACAACCAGACTATTCGCTGGATTTAATTAAAGAGAGTAACTTGTGAATGTCAATGTAATTCTTCAGACTGTTTTTAATAAGGGAAAAGGAAATTCAATAGATTACACTTGGGAGTCTGCACATACTTTTATAGCAGTATCAGTCAATTGTGACACTTTTCATTCGACCGAGACAGTGAAGTCATCAGGATACCAGACAAGGGCGTTACTGAATCAAATAAAGGGGCAGCTTTCAATTTGTTAAAACAATGGGGCGTATTCTTCGGAGGCGTTAGGAAATTACAAATGGGAGTGGAGTAATTAATTTGAAGAAATCTTATAGGCCAAGGCCAGGTTTAATCGTTCACTTCTTGTGAGTGTCATGAATTATTTTTAGCCTTAACACTGGCCTTTACAAGTCTGCAGTATTCTAACATAGCTGTTCTATGAGGGGCCTTGGAGCAATGCAAAATTAGAAAATAACAAGAATAGGGAGGTATTTTCTCATTACTCTCAAAAGTGCACAAAAGATTTTATTGTTATGTATTTAAGTATTTTATTCACCAATTTATCTTTTAAGTTAATGAAGAAGAAATGAAGAGATAATTAATTAATACGATTGCTAAAGGTGCACAGTGTAACTTTTTTGGTGAAGGATCCATCATCTGCTTGTCTCCATGGAAATAATACTGGTTTACCTGCATTATTCCACACTTGGAAATAAACTTGGTAATCACAATGGAGACAGGTTAATCGTCAGAACTATGGAGAAGCAAACCTACACATGCTAAGAATTCATGTTTTTAAGGTATTTTTGAGCTATAATACACTTGTAATTGAACAAATTCAAGGGAGATACGTTTAATGCCCTGCTGTGGAATATTTCAGCCAAAGAAATAACATCTCCATGGAGACAAGCAAGTATGCAGTGCCAATTTTTATTATAAATTTTAACTAAAACTACATATAATCTAACTTCACAGCCAAGCTTATTAAATTCAATCTGTAGTGCACACATCCCATTGTACCATATTCTTACAGAAGTTTCAAGGTTTCAAATATAAATGCAGGCCACATATAGTTCCAAAGAAACCATTTTTGTTTTAGCTGAAAAGCGCAGAACTGTCATAGAGCAGATTTGTCATTGGAAGAGAAGACTCAGAAGTCCTGGCTGTAAACAGGTCACTGAATATACAATAAGTGCAGGACAGACACAAAGCACTTTACTGCAAGAGCTCGCGCCACCATTTCAGTCTGCCCTATTTGTGCTTTTGAGCAAAGTGAAGGAGAAAAGAGAAAATAGAAAAACATTTCAGTGGTTAACTTGTTTGGACAGTTTCACAAACTAAACACTGCAGAAGCAAATTGAGTGACAGAATTCCATGGAAGCACACAATTGTAAAGTAAATAGTACCTTCATACAGTTTATTGTGTAGCCCAAAACATATTTCGATAACCTCGCCAGACACTATTCATGCATTGTACTGGGAAAGCTTTTAAATAAATCTGACTTTTTCAACTTGTTTGAACCCTTTTACTTAATAATAGACAGATTCAGTGCTTGCAAAAGCAGAGTGAGGCCACAAGGTCAAGTTACAGAGATGTATATGTACCGGTAAATGTTTTATGATCAACAAGTCTATAAAATGAGGCATTAAAGGACTAAGTTTTACTTGAAATTTTAGTCTCGTCCCCTTTCTGTTGTAAAAGCTGTCTGGGATAGTACCACACAGTTGTTTCCTTATAGTTCTCCAATTTATACTTATTATTTTTTCTATTTGTAACTCTTAAAAATGCATGACAGAGAATCGATTGTCTGGAATAGAGTCGGGCAGCTGGTTACCCATGATTCTTAGTCACACTGTGCCTGACTGGACTAAAATGGTGACCGTGTAGCTTTAGCTATTAATTATTACCAGAGGAAATGCTGTGTAAAATGAATAGGATATATTTTTTCTTATTGTTTTAGGTTTTACCATAAAGAGCATGTATCTTAGGGTCACCAGACGTTCTCTTTTTCCCAAACATGTCCTCCTTTTGGGACCCAAAAAAACATTTGGGAGGAATTTCTAAATTATCCTAAAATGTTTGGGATTTGACAGCTTTGAATGGGACACTTATCTTAGTTTTGGTGACAATCTTAACTCATGTGATCAGATACAATCTTAGATAATAACTACCCCCAAAACATTAACAACAAATATTTTTTGTTCATTTTTCATCAAGTGGGATTCATTACATTGAAAACCCATGTTCTGATGTATGCATTCTCCCCTATGTGAATTATTTACCCTCACTGATGGTTCATGTTTGACGTTTTCCTCTCCTCCCATCGAGCTGCTGCCACTTCGATAACACATCTCATTGTTCCGCTCACTTTGATCTTTGTAATTACTGGAGGTGATCTATCGTATCTCTTTAAAGACAGGTTCACTGCAATCTATTTCACACCAGTGAGAAGAATGTGCAGTGTATTATCTTGTAACACTGCTGAGGTCCACAATAGTAGTTCTTATTTTAATCATAAGTCCCAGACTGAGTTCGAGGCCTTTTATTAAAATGTGAACTGTATTGACACTCATCCCACACAGCAAGAATCAATCACCAACCGCATATGCAGATAGATGGAAATTTATTGGAAAAAAATCAAGATGGGTAAGTGAGTTGGTTCTCTTCTATGATATTTGTCTCTAAAACATTACAGTTTTCAGATTTACCGGTAGACATGTCATTTAAAGGTACATAATATTACACTATTTTCTGCTCTATGCTATAATGTCCTCACCAAAAACATACCTGAAGTTGTGTTTTGTTTCACACATGTTTAACACACAAACTTTGCATATTTAGTTTCCTAAAGTGCTCTACTGTGCATTTAAACTCCATACACCTTCACTAATTTCCCCCCGGAATGGCCAAAATGCTCAATTCCACCGTCTTGTAGCGGTATCATTTTCAAGTTAACATCTACCTTTTACATTTTGTTTAGTAAAGATTCGA
Source organism: Odontamblyopus lacepedii (assembly GCA_034769755.1). Classification (NCBI taxonomy): domain Eukaryota; kingdom Metazoa; phylum Chordata; class Actinopteri; order Gobiiformes; family Gobiidae; genus Odontamblyopus; species Odontamblyopus lacepedii. The sequence continues at coordinate 28,452,757 of CM068345.1, read as the reverse complement.
ATTTCCAGCGCTAAAATTATCCAAATGATTCTAGTGGTGTTTGAAAGACAGTGGAGCACTTCCTCCTGTATTACCACATGAAATCATTAGGTGGAACTTTTTCCATTTGAGAGGATAACTCAGCCTAAATATGCAGGGTTTGTGTGTGAAACATGTGAACGAAACAACACACAACTCCAACAATGTAACATCGATCAGAGAATAGCATAATATGGGCCGTTTAGAGCACAAATAGTCATTTAAATGCTTTTGTAACCACTAAAAAGGGAAGGACTGTTATGATCAATCTTACTTTTGTCTGAAGTATTCCCTCTGGGCACTAAACCACTAATGTAAGAACAGAGACAGAAGATTGCCAAGATCGTAACATCCTTAGACACTTGACGTTATAGTCTCATATATGCACTTCATCAATATGTTTGCCTTATTGCACCATTTACCATTCTGACCTGTTAATGAACGATCAATATAAGCTCTTGACTATTACTACAGAATGCATGGGTCCCAGGAGAAGCCAGTCTTCCTCACTTGTGTATTTAGCTGCATTTGTCACCAGTTTTCTGTAAAGTGTCTGATCTCCGAGGAGCCAGACGCAGAGCTCCAATCCCACCGGGAATCCACAAAATATTACACTGTTAACAGGGAACCCCCCAGAGCCCGGCCCACGTCTGTGGCTTGTACAGAGAATCATTCATTTGGCCTGGTTATCCGCACTATTACAAACAAGCAGTAGCCAATAAGCCTGCTGAGCACACATACATTTTTCATGGACAGTTGTTAGACCAGAGCTGATGTAGGATTTATGATCAGAGAAAGGTGCTTCAGTCAGTGTCATTTTGACCACTAGTTTTGATGCTGTTTTGGTCTCTCTAATTTTAGTTGACTAAAATCAGATGATCATTTAATCTACTATATCTATAATAGTTTAAAGGCGCTGTACCAGATTTTATACTGTCTTAAAATGTAAAAAACAAAACTAACTCCTCACTTCCCTCATGCATTATAAATATGCATCATGATGACTTTCAAAGCACTTTTTTCATCACGGTAATGCTAATAACAACGTGATTCTTAAATGCCGACAGTGTCATTTGGACCATTTTGAAGAGCTGCTTTTACAATATATCTGTACTGGGGAAAAAATGTAGAATTCATAGTTAAATTATATACTTAAAATGATAAATTTGTATTCAAAGTCTGAAAATTATATTTGCACTACACTGACAAACCTGTTTCTTTGATGTTGTATATGGTGGAGTTTGGGGCTCCATTGGAAAGTGGACATTGTTTCTTGTCTCCACTTGCTCAATTTTGTTTCTTTTTTCAGTTGACAAAAGTTTCAGTGCATTCATAAAATAATCTACTTTTAGTCAAAGTTAGGCCAACAAAATGAACTGGTTGCATTTTATTTCATTAAAGTAAAATTTAATTAGAAATCCAAGCAATTATCTTGAAAACTTAACTGACAGAAGTACACTATTAAAATGTGTACTGCTCAGAATATGTGTTTGTCCATTTGAAAGTCGGGTTTGTCTGCTGTTAAGATTTCTCCATTTTGAAAAGTAATTTGCTCATTTCTATGGCATATTCAGTAAACATTTCAATGTATCTTTGTATCTATCCTGATGATGTTCTTGATAAATACGTAATAGCAGATATGTAGATTATCCAAGCACATGACCAATAAAAGTGATAAATAAATAGCAACTGGCCATACAACAAGCACAGTTTTTAGATATATTTTTTATCTATTGGTTTGCCAAAGGGAGAAACACGTAATGAAATGGCAATATTTCCAGAAGAAAATATGAAAAGCTAATAAAATGACTTTTAAATAATACATGCAGGGTTAGCTCAATGTTTCGCAATCACTGTGTTTGTGTTTAAAAGCAACTTGATGAAAAGAGAAACTTCAAAGTTCAGTTAACTGGCTGCAGCAACTGACAGAGTGCACTTGTGTCCAAATAAATCTCAGGGGCATTTATACAGAAGGTCAGAAAGACTCAAATTAAATTAGTTTCCATCTATTCAATATTGCCAATCAGCCAGGCCCGTGGAGCAATTTCCTGACCACTTTGAGATCCCACCAATTAATTGCCCCATTGATACATGCCTTCAGTTGTAAGTCTGCACTTAAAGCACCTATCTTATCTTCTAAACTACATGATTGGGGATAATGAGTTTGGGGGGGAGGGTTTTAAGCTGGCTGCACTCAAGACCCCCTCTAAGGCAGCCCTAAACCACCCAAAATGATCAAAAATGACCTGTATATCTGAAAATCTGGGAGTATTAAAATACATTACCGGAGAGACCATTTGGTGCTCGGAGCCTGAGGTACAGTCTATTCCCCCATTTGATCCGAGGGCTTCTTTTGCAACAGACCATAATAAAGAGTTATGGATATGAGATGTCACTTGGATAAGGGTTGCCATTAAACCGAGCAGCAGCGTGTGTCAGGATTCCTATCTGGCAACACAACAAAAGGATGGTGCGAGATAAAGACGTAGGGCGGCAGTATCTCACAAAAATGCTTTGACTTTCTTCCTCCTAAATGTTTCCCAGGAGCAATTAAGGTAGCGGGCAAATTTGTGGCTAACATAAAAGCTTGGGCAGCATGATATAGTAAACAGGCACTTTAGCTCAACCTTATTGGCCCGCTGTTAAAGTGAGCTCTGTCGAAAAAGCTTGCCTCCTTCTCTCCATGGTGTAACAGAAAATTGCAGATTGTAAATGAAAAAAGATTACTTTAAGCACTAAAAAGGCTGTGTGTAATTAAGTCAGTATATTACGGAGAAGCATGTTTATCTAATTCACTTTTATGGTCGACACATCTGGCATAAAGCTTTTTCTTTTCCTGACAGTTTTATTGGAGCTGTTTTCAGTGGTGATGGTGACCACTTTGGGCTGGTACAATGTGATCCTGATATTCTATTGTCCAATCTCAAGCCTGAGGTAGCTATGACTTTGGACCAATCATGGCATTGCACTGTATTTTTGAGTTTAGAAAAGCGATTAACTGTTCTATATCACTACAAAAATAATGTAAGTTAGTTTGCATTCGATTTTTCACTGCCCATGGTATAAATGGTTATAATATGTAACTGTATCGTGGTAAGACAGTATTGAGGCCTATGGCGTAGGTGCGCTCACGTGGTCCCCGCGGCGCGGGCAGGTGGGCTTTATAAGCGCTCCCTTTCTCGTTGCTCCCCTTTTGCCCCCAAGCATTTCCGGGTCCCCGTGTAGGCTGCTCTGTCCTCCACGACCAGGTAAAATTCAATCCTTTGGCTCTCATTCATAAAAAAAATATCCAAATTCCCAATCATTGGTCTTTTAATGCCGCCATTTGACTGCGAGTCCGGTACCGCTCCGCTCCACTTTGGGACACGCAGAGTTTCACAGCGCATTCTTGTGCGCCATAGTCTTCGCTGGTAAGTAATGCCGATTGCTCATGTCCATTCCCAAACATGTCCCAATTTGTCACCGTCCCTGTTTGCCGTAGTTTTCGGCTTGGCCTCTTGCTTGGGCCACGCGCGCGCCACCCCGCGCCCTCATCTGCCGTGACGCCCCTCACAACCTCTTCATTCACAAAACACAAACACTTCTTATGTTTCTGTCCCTCGCAGCCACGCTGCTCAGCTGCATTCGCCGTACCAGGACTTTTACGCACCGTCCTGCGCCTTCAATATTGGACAAGCGGCATTGCGCCAGTCACCCCAAACTCAAAGTTGCGCTGCGTAAAGCGTGTTCCCAGCCCGTCCACCCCGGGAACATGCGCTCACATTTTCAACTAGCGGTATGCGCTTTCTTTGGGCAGTTCCAGTGCGCCTAAAGGGTTTACAGTAGCCTAACTCCCAGTTTGTTTTCAGGTGTCATCAGCGGTCAGCAGAAGTACAGGGCACGAAGTCTCTGCTGCTTTGTGTCTTCGCTTCGCTTCACTTCACTTTGCTTAGTCTTGCTTCACTTCGTCTCTGCTGCTTTGTGTTTTTACCTCTTGTTTTATTCTGCTTCACTGTTTAGCCTTCACTGTTCCACTTTAACTTGAACTAAAACTTTTTGGGTTTTCCTCCACTGTTGTTTTACTGTCTTTACTAGTTTTAATTATTAGTTAGCCTTTGAATGAAATTACAGATGTTTCTTTTTTTTCTTTTAAGTAAAATAAAGCCCTTTTGTAATTAATGGAATCTGTCTCTCGCATTTGATATGCTTACCTGTGTGCCTTTACATCTAGACCCTTATTTCCCCAAACTAGATTTGGGGTGGTGTTGCTGCACATCAGTCCCTAATGTTAAGTGCCACAGTATCATAATCATTTGGCCACGTTTTGATCACGTTATGACATGTGCAATGTGCAAATGCTTCTTTTTAAAAGGTAAAGCCCACAACTAATTCCAATATAAGCAAGAAATAAATCTAAGGTACCACTCTGAAGAAATCTGGAAAGCTAAAATGTCTCAATTTATTGTGTCCCTCTTTTGGGAATATTCCTTAAAAGTCCTATATTACACAAAATTCTTTCTTGAGCTTTTAGCCATGTTGGAATATTGTTTCCTCAACCAAAACATTTCTAGTGGTGTTTTTGATTCACATGTTTGAGTAACGCAGCATTATTAGTCAGTCTACATCGCCAAAGCTCAAAATGCTCCCTTCCACCTTTTGATGTCATGTAGTAGTTTCTGTATTACCATATGACATCACAAGGCAGAACAGTGGTTTCCAAAAAAAACTCCATCTAAAAATGCAAGGTGTGTGTTAACATATGAATGAAACCAAACAACTGCAGGTAGGCTATATTTTTGATGAGGAAACGTACCATAGATGAGAAAATGGCAATAACACGGGCCCTTTAACAGCTGTATTAAAACCAGAACATGATACCGACATTAGCGTTACTAACCAACTGCTGACAGGTCCCGCCTCCCTATTTAAATCAAAGCCACTTCAGGGCTGACCCATGCTAACCTTACCTCACTGACCTGCACAATTTCACTAAATGGAAATGTAGCTCCAATGACTCTACATAACACAATGAGCCTGTGTAATTTAAAGTCTAGTATAACAATCTTAAACACAGTGGTCCAATCGTGAGGTAATATTCCTGAGAGCCATTTCCTATATCCATTTTACAGTTGCTGGCAGTGGTCAGCAGTGAAATTCAATTAGAGTAAGCACTTTTGCCTCATTGCGCAGTCGTAAGTGCACGGTAAGCCATACGATAAAGCTATCACGTTAAACATTCCCGTAGTATAAAGGTATATGACTATAGCCCTGATTTCATTATATTAACTAATCAGATCCAGTCTTGTTCTTAGCTGATTCGTCCTCCTCTGTTCCCCATCCTTGAAAACATTATCCCTGCAAGATTAGAAGGAATTATGGGTATTTTAGCTGAGCCAGTGGGGAGGATTAGTGTTGTGCCATGGCTGTTATAACGCGGGCAGCCATTTTAATATAAAGAAAAAGAGGAAGAGAAGCCGGGAACAGGGGAATAGTTTTATAGGCAATAATGCATAAGCCTATAGCGCCTTGTTTGTAGCTTGCACACTTGAGGCACTAAACTACAAATGAGAAAGCTAGCATTTATAGCAATGTCTGATCTATGGGAGGTTTTCTTGTACGGATTGGAGAACTGGAGATAAATTCCATCTTTTAACAAGAAATAAGCACAAGAATCAGCACGTGATTGTTTTTTAAAGATGCCTAGTTTTGTACCATATTATACTGCTGCATCCTTTTGTCTCATTCAGGCGCTTTTAATAATCCTGCATGTTTATTTTGTCTCACTGACACATGTCGCCAAAATGTAACCATAAAGCTCCTCTGTGTTTTTAAAGTCTATACACCTTCACTAGATTTTACCGTTGGAAAATAAATACTTTTCAGTGCGCCAGGAGATGCAGTCAAAGTTCTTAAAGGTACACTGCGTAGCTTTTCTAGTAGAGGGTCTGCCACCTGCTGGTCTTCATGGAGATAGCATTGCTTTGTCTAGAATGTTCCACCGTAGAGATTAAATCTGTCTATCTCAAGGGAGGACAACTACAGGCTACATTACAGGTCAGATCTACGGAGAGGCAACACTATTCACAGAGAGAAAAAATTTATTTTTGAGCAACAGAAATGCCTGTAATGAATAAAATTTAGATACATGTGTTTAATGCCATACCATGGAGCATTCCAAGCAAAGCAATAACATCTCCATGGAGACAAGCAGGTGACGGACCCTCAACCGGAAAAGCTGTGCAATGGACTTTTCAGAGCAAGGACAAAAAAAGAGTTGTTGAACGCTTGCAAAATGTCCATAGACATGCATGAAATATATATAAAACTGGATCACCAATAAAATGTTGGCTCACTGCTGGTATTTTAAAATCTCCATTAGTTTAACAATAGAATACATGAAAAGTCAATGAGGTGTTGCAACATAATCCCAATCTCTCTAGACATTTCATGCCAATACACCTTTGGGCTTCCAAAACACATCCATTACTTCACGTTACCAAGGCTACGGCGTCAAGAATTGAAAAGCCTGAATAATTAATATACAATATAAGATAGATAATGTCCTCAAATAACCCGGTGAGAAAAATCTTTGAGAGAAGCGACTGAAGCACTCATATTGGATGTCCCAAATGTTCGGAGTGAGTGGGGGAAAACTGCTGAACCAGTCAAACAATTAATCTCATTTCAAAGGAGCCCACACGTTCTGCCAGGTGTGCGGCCGCCTGCTGGGTTTGAGCACATTTGAGTTTTCAAACAGGAAATGCAACAGAATGATCACAATTTCCATCGTGCTAATTGGTTATAGTGGGACTACCGTTGCATGTTGTTGTTTATTAGCGAGAGGTACACTTCACTAAGCACTATCTAGAGATGATAAAGTACTGCAATAGTGGACATGCCAGCACTGAATACAAGAATCATTTAGTTCTGGGGTAATTGCTGTTCTATTAAGCCACTCCAGGTAAAATAAAACAACTTGTTAAAGTCTGACAAACTGCTAACTAACAAACATGTTTAGTCACAGCAATTCATGGATTTCAGCTTCCTGATAATGGGCACCGCTTTTGATTAGTGATGTGATGTTTGTGAATGAATCAGTTCTTTTGTCTGTTTCCTTAACATCAGCGTTTGGATGCAGATCTCATTTTTTAAAAGAACTGAATCTTTTCTTTCCAATTTGTGTGCATTTTCACACGGATTAATGCTGAACAAAACAAGAATCAGCAAAAAAAAGCAGAGCAGACAACACGAGTGAGAGCTTTGTGCAAAAAAGAAAGAAAAAAGAAATTGGTATCTTACAATTAATTTTGGAATTAGAATATCATAATTTCAATGGGTAAACACACTCCCACTCTCAGGTTGAACCATTTTAAACAGATCTGAGCCTTGGTCATTTTTCTCTGTTATTAGTTATTACTGCAAAAAAGGTTAAGATATAAACATTCAAATCTATCAGAAAATGACTTAAAAGTAGTGAAATTATTTTGCTGCATGGACAGAACATTTTAATTGACAAGTTATCTTAAAATAAACTACCTCTCGACTAGAATTAAGTAGTCTCCAGTCTAGTAAGTCGATAATAAATCTGAAAACAAGATGAATAACCTGATAGAAGTTTGAAAATCTTGGCCAGATCAGAGACATTTTCAGTGTAGTTAAATGAGTTCTCACAATGGCTTCTGTCATACAATCAAGAATAAAAAGAGCCCGTCTTTTGAATGGCTCCTTGATCAACCAAAAGAATCAGTTCGCATAAAGGACCCGAAAGTCTCATCACTATTGAGTACTTTTCACCATTCAGAAGATACAATATTTTGTTATCTGTTTCTATTCTGCACACAATACATAATATTTTGCCTAATTTGCCTAAATATGAAAGAAACCATCAGTCACCTGCTTATAAAAAGTGGCAAATGAAGAAAAGTACAGTAATAATACACGTAATAATACAAGAACCCAACTGGTATTTCCCCCATATACTTGATACATCAAAGTGAGGCACCATCCTGTCTTATTAACTTCTCCTTGTACATCTCCACTTCACTGCGATATTACATTGATTTGCACTTAGCCTGGTTTCTAATAAAACAAGGTGCTAGCTGGTTCCCCTGGTGACCAGCTACTATCACACAAGAATGTCGGAGTGGTTGAGTGGATAACCATTGATCTGTTCTTTTGGGGATTTCTCCTGTCTCCTGATTGTTTCTGTGGTAGCCCCCGCATCACCATGGACGCGGTGAGCTCTAATGACCCGCCCGGACTTACACACTGCTAATGAGCTGATGGAGGAGTACATCGATCCAAGTGCCTCAGTGTAGGAACGGCCAATTACCTTAAGTAAACAGAAAGAACCTGCTCGGAGCCACGCCAGGGGAGTGCTGTGTATTTGCTGTGTAGTGTTATGCAATCAGAGGTAGTGGTAGGTAGTACTCAATTACAGTTTGAAGAAATTGCACTTCTCTGAGTAATTTTGGGACTTAGTAATGAGTAATATTTAGTTAGAAGCAACAGAAGTCGTACTTGATTAAAAGTTACTCCTTCACACATGATTTTATTTAGCTAATTCTTGTCATCTGTCTTTTGAAAATACCATATTTTGAGCATTATTTATTATTAAGTTATTAGTTATTGAAGTTAAAATGATAAAACATTTATTATATCCCGACAGTTAAGCTTTCAAAGACTTTTACTTGAGTAGAAGTTTTCCCAAGTGGTTTATCTTACTTAAATGGACCAATACTGTACTTACTTGAATAAAATACTCTTACATTACTCTTAAGTAAACTTTTTGGCTCCTCTACTCTGTATGCAATTCAGATAACATTGTGTCATATGTTTTCCACTGCAGTCTGACCCAGTGAATACCAGGCTGGGAGCAATAAAGAACCTGACGCCAAAGTGAGGTAGATGAGCTTAACTATGTACACAAAATATTTTCATCTTGGCAAATACAGTGGAGGCTAAAAGCAGATACCTGTGGCTTTCTCGCAGTGCCTCTTTGCCCTTCCTCCATGAAATGACGCCCCGAGGAGACATCCGAGGCTTGCACTCGATCAAGATGTCGCCGCCGAGTCGGGCCAGAGTCTGGGCCTTGAGCAGGTTCTGAGAGAAGTCTGGAGCGATGGCTGTGAGGGGGAGATAACAGTGTTTCAAGATGGATGAACCAAACACTTTTTATTATGGTGAATCTGTCAAATAGAGAACTCGTCAATAGAAATGTTATCGGTAATATATGATCAATGACTGCTGAGATGTCAGGTCAGCTAGATCAGTGCTTTTCCATCTTTTTTTGTGTCATGGTAGTTTTTTGGTTGAAAAGATTTTGTGGCGCACTATCTATTAAAATATCAAATGACACTTTTTAGAAAATAAAAGCGTGGTCTAAAAGGAGCACATTTTGTCCATATTCCTGAGATTGGAGTCTGTTATGGAGATGGATTTGCTTTTATTGGATCAGAAGTCTGCACAAGACCTTCCAAGCTGTTAATTTATTCAATTAAATCTGTGTGATAACTGAAGTTGGGCACTGCCTGTAAGCACACTAGTGCCTCACACTGGTAGACTCGCATCAACAATATCTGAAGTAAATGAGGAAAGCCAAAACACAGTTTTTTAAATGGTCTCTACTGCTATTACTACTACTACTTCTACTACTACTACTGCTACTACTGCTACTACTACTGCTACTACTACTACTACTACTACTACTACTACTACTACTACTACTACTACTACTACTACTACTACTATTACTACTACTTCTGCTATTACAGCTACTGCTACTACCTCCTCTACTCCTTGTTATTGCCTCATTCTCTATAGGCCAAACAAGACTAGGATATTATTGCTTTTCAATTACTGTGTATAAAGCCTTTCATACCATTCATACCAAATGTATTTAGTGAAAGGTATAAAAAGGTAGGGTCACAGTTTCCATTAGTTAGGTCCAGTTACACCATATATCTCAAAAGAATGGGATAAAAAGCAAAGTACATTAATTTAATCAAAGCACTGTGTTGGTGTTTTCCTTAATCCTGTACATTTTCTCCAGTGGGACGTTGTGCATTAAGGATGAGCCTCCATAGTGTATCTGAACGTGTGCAAAAGGAGGGGCAGGCTTCTATCTGCTCCTTTAATGACTCTGGCGTCTGCTTGTGTTTGCTATGAGTCCCGAGTCAGCACAATGCTCTTCAAAGTGGATCCACAGCCCGGCTCCACTGACAGAGGCCAGCCTCTCTCCCATTATAACATATACAACTCTAGAACACTTACCTGACCAGAAAGAACCACACACTGACAAAACTTTACAAAGACGAGTGGATCTGAGATAAGGTTATTGTGAGATGATTACACATTTCTAGTACTTGGAGACATTTTGTAACACAAACAACAATAGCTGATACAGAAGATAGAAGATGTCATGCCTTAAGTTTAGTGTTCCAGTTTGATGTGTTCTTTTTCCAACTGTATTTTACAAATTAGTCACAACTTAATGGAGAAAAGAACTTATAAGGAGTTCTAAATTAGAGAAGTTGAAATAATTACAGAAACGTTAAATGAATTCAGATGGATTAACTAGTGCTAAAAATACAAGTTGGTAATAAGATTTAATTTAAAGGTCTCGTATAATGCGTCTATGATATGTAGAGACTTACTCTATAAAGAAAATCACGTGTCTCTGGGTTTATAAAATTCACAAGCTCCTCAGAGTACTTAGTCAATACCTTTTTTTCTCTCGCCATATGTATGTACGTATATATATATACACATCTATACATATGGCGAGAGAGCCATATGGGGGTCAACAACTAGCAAGAGTGGAATTTGAACTGTCAACCTTTTCAGATATGACAGCCGTGATACAGCTACCAAAGCACATCATTATATTGTAACATGTTATTGGGGAACTAAAGGCCAGAGCACGTTAGATTGTCCAAAATGACCAAAATCATGCATGGTGTTAGAGAGTGGCTCTTGGGTCATCTTAACTTTGTCAGAACAATGTGAAAAGTGCTGTAAATCCACCTGCTGTTTTCACTTAGAGAACCTCTAACCACAAGAGCAATTTTATGTTCTTGTTTGACTGGTACTTTAAGCTCAAACTTCTTCTAAATACTTTTAAAGATGAGTTTCAGGATAAAAAATGTGGTAGGCCTATGTAAAACTCATATTTGTGTACTTACTGCAGCGTATGAAATTCTATGTTCTATATCCGGCTGTGTTTGATAATGAGGATGCTAGATGTTGAGAAAAGTGCGAATTATGCTCTTCGCAAATGTCAAGAGGAAGAGAAAAACATGGTGCTCAAAAACAAGTCTGAAGAGATTTGGAGCCTCTGTTTGGTTTGAAAATTTAACCACTCAATCAACATGCTATCAGAGAACACAAAAGCCATCTGCATCTTTATTCTAATTTTAGCAACACTCCTATTATTCACATTACAAAACAATATATGAAATGAATTGTAAAATAGCACGGCACATGTAAATGTGGTCATGGAATCACTGCATTTTTGAAAGAAGAGATTGGAGGTCAAAAATCTTAAAACCAAAAACCAAAGACTTTTTGAAGTGATAATTCCAAGCCTCCATGACGGCCTTATGTGCTTCTTGTATGTCAAGTCTTACATCCACCTGTCAGAGTTCGTTCAGGTGCATTACAGGTGTTGTCCCCTTTGGGTCCTAGTCTGAGCCCAGTTAGAGTTCTAGTAGACTTGATTTAATCCTGTTCTACTTGGTTTAATCCTGTTCTACACCTTGTTCAGTCCTGGTGTCGTTCCAGTAGTGCTCTGGATTTAGTCCCATTTTGAACCAGAACTAGATTTGGTAACAGTGCAAGTGTGAATGCGCCCTTAATCTGGATGGTCTTGTTTCAATACCTGCATGCTGCCTTTTTCTATCATAATACAAAACCTGGACTAAACCAGGAGTAGAAACACTTGTCCTGCTGCACTTGCTCAAACCAAGTCCAGCCGTGAATGTTTTTACGATGATCTTGATCTATATCAGAACTTTTATCAAATCACATATTAAAGAAAATGTAAATACAAAAACTATTTTAAAAAGTGTTAAAATTACATCTATTGTCCAAAAGACAATGTGGTAAAACTGGCATCAAACCTTTTCTGTGTTGAAATTGAGTTTAAATTGTAGTATTGTGACATCAATAGTCAAATGAATCACATTATTCTCAATGATAAAAAGCCCTTATTCCCCTGCACTGTTATTCCATCCACACACACATGCCTGTCTTACCGATGACTCGGAGCTCTGCGTTGGTGAACACGCGTCCGTGCTTGTTCTCGGCCACGCACTGGTACATGCCGATGTCAGCCAGATTCAGACTGCTAATGGTCAGCACTCCAGCGCTCACCTGAAGCCTGTCCTGTTACAAACACACAGACGCACATACATATTAAAGAGGAGAGGGGGCACCGTGCTAACCTGCAGCTCACAAACAAAGTACTTCAGACAAGGTGAACAAGTCAGCACCCTCACGCTCCACTGGGTGCCTCCTGTGTGTAAATGTGCCCCCATAAAGCCCATGGAGCACGAGCAATCAGACCCACTCTTCACCTCTGCTCTAATGCAGAATAGAGCTGTAAACGAACACGTTTAAGGGGGGAAATATATGGGGATCTTTGAAAATGAAGCTTCAAAAACTTTATTTTATAACACACTTGACACAATTGTACGGTACACCAAATTAAATGATGTACGGACATCCCCAACAACTTATAAAAGTAGGTAATTTCAACATTCTGACCCTGGATCTCAGTACTAGGTAATAAAATATTGGTTTGTTATTGGTTTTGAATTTAACTAAGGTGCCAGATAAACTGACATTTTTTTTGTTAGAATTAAGAGTAAGAAACTGAGTGATTGATTGTTAATTCAACTGTGCAGACATATTTGGTCGGAGCACAAAACCACTGCATGTGGCTTCAGTCAAACCCAACTGCAATTAACAGTGGAGTGGCTTGGCCCAAAGTCTATTATTTTGAAAAAGAGTAACAATGAATGAACTTTTTAAAACAAGACAAGAATCATTATAAAGGAAAAAAACTGCAACAGCCCAATTAGTGCCTTAACACAATGTCACATAAATGTGTTAATCTGACTTGTGTGAACTCAAACTGCCTGTAGGCCTGTAATTAGGGCTATATGCACGCACTTAAAGCAGGACCAGGCCAACTGTGTTCATTCTGATAAATGGGCTGATCTAATTCAAGCTTTAGCCACACTTTCTCCTTCCTCAGGGGGTTGATAATTGAAACAGTGCTAATTTTCTGTAGTTGTAATAGGCCCGTGGTGAATAGATGTAACAGAGCACTGAGACATTATCAAACGCTGGTTCGACTCAAACCTCAGAGGGATTCATCAGGAATAAGCTGTAGAATCAGGTTATCAGAGTAGTATGGGGTGAGAAAAAAGTGTTGTTAACATGTAAAAGTAAATGGATGCTCTCTTTAGGCATGACACACTAACATACTGTATTTTGAAATGCCATATATTGAATAAAAACAATAAACTGTAACATCGATACTACTTTATGCCACTGACACAACAACCCTAAAGCACAATAATCTCAGTAACCCCTTTCTAAATAACAATATAAAAACACAAAAAACACAAAATTAATAAACAGCACTTTGATACACTTAAAGGTGCTCTACTTGTCCCTCTTAAAAATGTGAAAAACTAAAAGTAGTTTGCAATGGTACAAAGTTATTCCTCACTTACCTTATGCATTCAGAGCATTGTAATTAGTCCCTGTGATTAGTTTAGAAGAGCTTTTCACAGCCCATAGAGAGCTGCCTTTTTGACTAGACAAACTTTACTCAAATACTTGAGAAAAAATTCAATTTTTAAAGGGCCTTTATTACCCAAAACTGACTTGTGAGTTTTAAGCTTTAAATTATAATGCTGTTATCACCTCAAACACAAACCTGCAGTTGTGTTTTTTTTCATTCACACATGTTCGAGTAATCCTGCTTCATTCATCTGTCTACATCTCTAAAGCTCTAAATGCTCTGTTCCACCTTGTGATGTCATCCAGCGGTAGTTTTCAAGTTAACAGCTAACTTTAACTTTTTGTTTAGTAGCAATTGGCAATTTCAGGGCTGAAATCATCCAAATGATTCTAGGAAAAGTGTACGGAGTTTAAAAACACAGTGCACTTCCTGTATTACCACATGACATCACAAGGTGGAACATAGTGTTTCAGTCTGAAAGAAGAACTCATCCTAAATATGCAGGGTCTGTGTGTTAAACATGTGAATGAAACAAAACACAACTTCAGGTATAATTGGGATGAGGAAACAACATTATAACAGATCAGAAAATAATGTAATATTGGTCCTTTAATGTGTATATGTGATTTGTCATCGAATTTGAAATACACACCCTCAATAAATATCACCCTATCATTTATGGCAGTTGTTTTAGTAATTATCATGACAGGCCTATTTAAAACGCCCACACAGAGCAGCATTACAATAATAAAACCAAATTGAAGTGTTCTCTTCGGTGTCGCTTTGACCTTTGATTCTTTGCCACACTCCTCTTTATAGCCGTGTCAATTTAAGTGTGGCAGCGCTCATTGTTCTCGCCCTTGATCTTTCCCTCTGAGTGCAGCCGGACCTTTTAATGTCACTGACAAAGTAGTCCAGAGGGTCCTGGCGCCGGCGTGCCTGTGGTCCCTGTCATTACTGCAGAGCCACTAGAAAAGACAAGCTCTGTCCCCTAACATCAGTCAGCCTCTGTTCAGAAGGTTTCTCTCAAGAACATAACAGCCCACCACAGCTGACCTGCTGACAGACAACCACTAGAGGGCACTTCCCAAGTTCTGATCATTTATTTAGGATTAGGTTTATTGAAGGGATGGGAGATATATCTGTTTCAGTGTTGGTGTCAGGGATATCGGAGCGTCTCATCTGATATCAGTCTAGTATTGCAGTAGGTATTTGACACCAATATTTTCTCTAGTCTCTTTGGGTCCAGTTTGTCCTCAGTGCAAGAGATTTGTCTTTTGGAAATAGGCTAAACAAATGGATTTATTATACACAGTTATGTAACAAATGATTTTATATCCCACATAAATACATGCAATTATTTATTTATTTGCTAATATATTTTCAGAAGTGTAATGTTGCAATGTTTGTGTGGGCTTTGCGATGGATAAGCAAACATATTTTATTGGCCACAGCAGTGAGAAATCAGATATGGAACAGTCCGTAGTTGATTACATGTACTGTATGTTCAAGAGTAAAAAAGGACGAGCAGAAGAGAATAGGATAAAAAGAAAGAGCAACTTTGAATAGAGCAGCGTCTTTTAGGTTCCACAGAGCACGGCCCCCGGGAGCAGGCAGATGAAAGAGACGAGTGTAAGAGCAGGGCCGTGCCACAGTGCATGTTTTGTATCCAGTGCTCTGAACCTGTGCAGAATCACTGGTGACTCCATCACGTCCTCTTTAGCGCTGCACACAAATGCTGGCATTCTGCCTCATGGCCTTCATTAATTATGCCTGACTCCTCTTGTACAACTCCAAGCAGTGGAGGAGAGGCCAGTACTGGGCCCATGCTGCTCCCTGCACTGACCTGCCCTACAAAAGCTCTGCAGATACAACTATATTTAAGAAAGAGTTTATATATAGTCATTATGAGATCTGCATTGCACTACATGAACTTTACTTCACTGCAAACCACACTGCACTGAAATGAAACATTATTCTTGTAAGTAGTTCACGAGGTTCAACACTGTTTTTTGTTTCCTTTAGTTTGTTCCAAAACTGTATTTGTGCACAATAGGTGTATGAGCCGTGAGACTCAGGCAAAAATCATGAAATTGTAGTAAAGTCATTCAATGACTCCTGCTCCTCTCTCCTAATGTACTTCTTCTCCTTTCCCTCTGACTTTGCCCTTAATTTATGACTTATTTGAATACACTGAATATCTGTATTCCATTGTACACCTGTCTTTTGGAGGCTTTGTACTTGTACCTGGCCCTGGCCAAAGCAGAATGGAAAAGTACAGGGCTGAGTGGGCCCTTGTTTCACCGGGGTGACATTTGAAAGTGACAGGCCTCCTCTGTGCCATTTAATGCCCTCAGAGGGGAGCCACAATGAAGCACAGAGGCCAGAGGCTATAAAAATCTAAGAAAGAGATAGTGTGATGAAGGAGCATGAAGAAGCAGGACTGATCCATTCTAATGAGGAATAACAAATGGTGGCCCGTGCTCTCCCCTCTCCTGCCTCTCTCAACATGGCTGACCTTTGGGTTTGGGAATTGATTTACTGTTGCCGCTGTTGATGGTGGCATTTTGAAAATGGTAACACCCCACCTCATTAATATAGCCACATGTACAGAGAATATGTTACCTTGGCCACCCGCCCAAAGAATTTTACAATGTTATATACAAATCAATACAAGAGACGCACAGGTGGGCTTCCTGTGGCTAAAGTGTGTGGCCAAAAGAAATGACCTTTATCTGCTGTTTAAATTAAGAAAATACCAGATTTGAGTGCAGTGGAGATGGGTATGATGAGGACAATAATGTGTTTTCAGACCTTTTCTCCACAGAAATGTCAATATTAGTAAACAACAGTTCTCATTTTTCTTGACTTCTAGAAACAGTGCATAACCATATTCTATAGAAATGTTACCAGCTGTACCAGGCAATAGAGGTGTATATTTGTGTATATTTGTGTATATTTGTGTATTCTAATGAAACACTTTTGATCAGTCTAATTCTTCTGTACCGAATGCATATGAAACTAAATGGTTTGCTACCTGTGTAAGCCTCTAAATGAGCTGTTTTCCAGTTTCTATTATGTAAACCCAATACCTGGATGCATGTGACCTCTAATCATAATTAGGATGAATGAATGAATACAATGTGCCCAAGTGTTTAATTGGTCATATTAATTGCCCTCTGATAGTCATGTGATTAATTAGTAAGGATATACAGTAGTGCCTAATTCCCACAGGAGTACTGCGTTCACCTCCACTGAGAATAAGCAGTTCATTTTTGGTAAGATATTGTAAACAGTAAAACTGTGCTTGAGTTGGGAGTGTGGTAAAAATCTGTAATTAAAGAGCTCTGGGTTTCCACTATTTGCTGAGCTTTTACTTTGTTGTCAAAGACCAAAAGCGTTTCTTATCCTTTATAAGAAACTTGTCAAACAAAACGGTATCAGGCGTATCGTGCGTGGTCTCATTACACAAACCAAACACACACATAGTGTGCGACTGTGAATCACTGTAGCTGTGCTTTTTAGGCAAACAACTTACGCACTCACACCCTCACACAAAACAAGGCCGGCTGCCCGCATGTGAAATGCATTTTGGATGATGAGGCATTTTTGCGCCGACTTAATGATAAAATTGAGAGACAGAGATAGTGGTGGGGAGAGCACTAAATTGTCAAGTCTCTGGCTGACGACAGGCACAAAATGGCATCACTTTGGCTCCTTTGCAACAAAACATACAAACAGCCTCCCCTTCACAAACACATTCTAGTTCAGATGCCAGATTTACTCCCAGGCAAACGCAGCCTTTTCAAAGTGACACACTGCTGCCAAGACCAGCTTGTGAACAGCCGCCATTACTGCTCCAACTCCATTAGGACGCATGCAGCTGCTGCGCTTAAGCAAGCTGTAATCTTATCCACTTTCATCTCTCTACTTCTTTTAGTGGTCAGTCATCAACACGGGGAAATGTTTTGACATGTTTGTACCAACACAGGGAACACTATTAAAGCCTGAGGACAGAACTTTAACTAGTGCTTTACAATTATCTGCTCAAAACTATAGAAAGGCATTTGAATGGATCATACAAACACATACAAACTAACATTTTAGTTCAACAAGTCATGTTATGTTTCACCATAGAAAAATACAAAACTGTGACTAACTCAGAGCTGAGAAACTTAATATGCATAGAAGTTATTTGAGTTGAAAGGTGCCATTCTTTTGAAATGTTGTTTGTACTTTCCCTGTATGTTGCAAATTGAAAATAATAATTGTTCTTTATCTGCAGCTCATTGCAGAAAAATAAAACAAAAAACCGTCATCAAAAGCAAATGACCTAGCATGAAAAAAAAGTCAATTTGCACTAAAATATTGAATGCAGTGTCACTCTTGTGTCCCTCATCAGTTCGTCCTGGGTCTTGTATTTAGGTCACATTCATGTAAAAAATGACATGCTGTGTTTTATTTACTCAAATAAATATCTACCTTAAAATGGGAGCGTCTTGCCTCCATGAAGACGTTATGGTATTGCCTGTAATGTTCCAAAGTATGGCATTTTATCTACAAGTAGCACTATGAAAACTGTTAAGAGGTGTGCCTGCTCAATAATGCAAGAATTAATATTACTTCTTTGCAATTAAACGCCAAAAGATTGATATGTTGGGGTGACAGTAGCTCAATTAGTAGTGTTTGTCCACTGATCCAAAGGTTGGCGGTTCAAATCCCGCTCTCGACATAAAACATCGTGTGATTCCAGCTCCCTCAGATGAATGTGTGACCTTTTACGATGTTTGATGCCATACTGTGAAACATTTCTGGTCAACATCTCCACTGGACACATGCAAATGACATACTCCTGCTTAAAAAACATAGTGAACTTTAACGGTATTTCCCCATTCTTCTCTTACCTCCATGGGATCCAGAGCTTCTCCATTCTTTAACCACCTGTACGAGGGTTTGGGCTTGGCACTGGCTTTACAGTCCCACACCAGATTCTCATCTATGGTCATCTGCACATCCTGGGGCTTCTCAGTCAAATGAGGCGGCGCTGAGGACCACAGAACATACACACTATTTTACAGTTGCTCTACTATAACATGCCTGATGAGATCACAACCTTTTAAAACTAAATCAATGAATCAACCAAGCAGTCAATTACCCCATTAAAAAGACCTTAGAGGGTAAATTTATAAATCTACTTCAAATTAACCTGATTCTGACCCTGAGCAGCAAAAATAAAATTACACAACAAGCAATGATCAATAATGAATTCCTGATTAGGTTAAAAGTTTGAAAATGTTGAGGATTTCTTCAAATGACTCGAAACGCAATTCTCACATTTTACAGGCTTCTAATTCTTTGACAGTAAAGAAGCTAATAAGACATTTTTATTCCCTGTTGACTTCAGAAATCCTTAGAGAAAAGGGACGTTTATTTATGGTGGTGGTCCTGGTGCCACGGTAATGACTAGCACCTTATCTGTGGTGACATTCTGTGAAGATTTATGGAGCTCAGGCAACAGAGCCATAAATAATAACTCACTGTCAGGGTCAAGGGGAGGCAGGCACTTGTTTGTCACAGTTTTTTCTGCCATTATAACGAGCAACCAACTCTCTAAATATTTTGTTTATACTTAAAGTTAACCCAAAGTCTGGGCTTCAGTCTGAGGTCTATATCTAGATGAAGTGAAAATATGTTGCACCTTTTATTTACATTGTTATGTAATGGCGATGCTGTGTTTGAATGGAAAATGTCGCTAACACTTTATAATAGCTTCACTGTTCATAGCCCTAATAAAGCATGGTATGACTACTTAATGAAGAGGTTAAAGACAGCTTATAAAGAGAGAAGGAGAGAGGGTTATATTTAAAAGACTTAATTAAGAGGTGTATAGAAGTGCTGCGTTCTAAATAGGAAATAGGAAAATAAGAAACGTGAGCATGAGCTTCCGGTTCCATTGACTTTGGGTCAAATGAAAAACTTTCACCCCTCTTTCCGTAACTGCTGCGGTCAGGCTTATTATTTTGGTCTTAAAATGTTCGTATTAACCCGCTCTATATGACCCTGATGTTTTTATTTTGCTATTTTGTCCATAAATTGATAAGATTTGAATATTAACAGAGAAATTAGATGCCTTTCCCTGAGGTCACTCCCTCAAGTGTTAGCAACACTGCTATGAATCTCATGGTCAGAATTCCAAATATGGAACTACGCGCCGAATTCGCTCCTGTAACTGTAAGAGAGTAACTGAGGGTGACTCCTTATGGGTGACGTCACACTCCCTTAGTCCACTTCTTTACACCGTCTATGGGTTAAAATTGTGATTTAGGGTTATGACATTAGTTAAATAGTTACTAAAACAAAATAATTCTCAATATTCCAACCTTTTTTCAAGTTTTGTGTAGTTAACTCATTGTTGCCACAATGTCTTTATGTTTTTTCATAGTTTGAAGAAATTTTAACTTGTTTTGTTAAGGTTTGTTTGAAAAATATTGTAATTTAAAGTCACTGCTTGTACTAGGTCACAAAAAGGTTGTAGTAGTATACAGGAAGCAGAAAGTCATACTATATGAGACTCGTATACTCGCCATCTATCCTACTTCAGGGGTCACCACTGCGGGCCACATTATCACTCCTGACTGTTGGATAGGCCGTATAACAGAATTGTATGACCCAGACCAAAATGAGGACCAGCAGGCCTCATTGTATAGTAGGAATGACGAGCCTGGCACAACCATCCACAATACTATATCAACACAGAATTCCTGGCACATATTTGTTTATCGTTATTAGTGATTGGTAAAAGTATGCTTCACACTTTGTTTTAATTTGCAATACCACAGATATTCCACTTATTTATTTTCATGTGCGTTGACTGTCACTGTTTGATCTCGAGCTTGTCAAGTGACGAAAATTCAGCGCAAATTTGGCTGCAAATGTAAAGACGTCATATAATTATTTAAATGTATAAATACTTAATATAAATATTTTAAATTGAAAAATCAACAAAATACAAGATGCAGACATGTTATTATTTGCCAAAAAGTAATTAAAAAAAATATGGGCCATGACAACCTGAGGATTCCCTCATAGGGCCGGTTCAAGTGGTGAGAGCCAGAGGGGTTGGGGGGCTGGACAAAGAGTGGGCTGGAGTGGGCCCGAGGGCCTTAGTTTGATAACCCCTGTCCTACTTCTCTTTGATGACCCCTGTCCTACTTAGTTTGATGACCCCTGTGCCCTGTAATGTAAGATACTTCATTAAAGTACTTCATTAAAGTATCTTACATTACAGGTAAGTGTGAAGTTTGGATATTAATTGCTTGCACACTTGGTTTGGGTTGCCTGAGAGTAAGAACATAACCTTACCTCTAACCCTGATGTTTATCTATCTACTCCCCAATAATAAGCCATTAGTCAGCGATGAGGCATCACATTAACCACATGTATTTGTCAGACTGGGTTAGGACTCATTATGTTGTTGACCCTGAATAGATCTGAAAATTACATCCAAAACAAACCAGACCCAGAGACTGAACGCCAGAGAGACGCTGCTCAAATCACTCAGTGCTCTTGAAGGTGGATTAAAATGTTGTCAGGAGCTGGGTTCATTATGTGCTTTTGTCAGATGCTGCTCGGAGAAGTGTCCTTGTTAAACCTTTAGAAAAATGTCTGGAAGCTAAAAATGCACCAACAATAAATGAGGGTCTCCTGCTGATGAATTCTCAGTGTACTGTGTCTGTCTTTAGTAACAGCACTGTGCTCTGCCTTAAGTCCTGTCTGATTCAGTTAAAGAGCATTTTAACTTGGACAAACACCAAAGAATAGGGTGGTATGAGTGAAACATTCAATTCATTTCCATATTTAAATATTAGCATAATCAAAAAGACAGGGCAAAACATGTAATCAGTTACTGCCATGTGACCAAGCATCTCTATTATAACAAGAAAAAATATAGAATGAGCATAAAACTTGACCCTAACTATAATATAATGCCATTGTGACAGTAACTAGTCTCTTCAGATCTCATCAGCTGCTGTGATGACTCAAGTGTATTATTTCTTCAGTTTACTGTGACTTTCTTGGACTACTTTTAGATACTGGACACTCCAGACACAAAAGCAGTAGTTTTGGGGATTCATGTTGCTGCAAAATAGCTGACTCCAATACATCTACAATACACAATGATGTGATTACTTTAAACAGTGCACTTTTACTGTGAACAGACACTCTGCTCTAGCCTCTGAAAGCTGAAAAGTGCTTATGAACTCAGGATATTCAGAATGCATAAAGTAAGTGAGGAATGACACTGGACCATTGCAAACCATTAAAAATGAATGAGTAAAAATCTCGTACACCACCTTTAAGACAACATTTTGAAACACCCATAAAATATAGCATAATCTATTTTGATTCATGACATTTAGCTCTTCGGACCAGCTTCAAAATGTCATATAACACAATGCAGCTGTTTGCCCCGTTACAAATGAGGCCACTGCAGATAACATAATAAACCCCCAACATGAGTGGCCTCTATACAAATTGACCCTGATCCTGGCCACTGAAATGCAGTCAAGCGCACAACACATGATCTAATTTAATAAATCTAGTGAAATACAGAAGGACAATTAAGTGTGGAATCGACCGTATAGCCTTATTGCCCCGCTCATTGTTCCAGTGCTGCTTTGGTTGGGCGTCACAAGCCACATCCTCTTTATCGATTCTCCTGTTGGTTTCTCTTCTTGATGGATGTCCCACCAGCTTCCATCTATGGCAGTTTAAAATGAGATTACAGATTTTTATCACTTGGCAGCTGGCCCAAATGTCTGCTCGACTCGGGGAGGGGACAGCACCTAAATCTTGTATGCGCCGCCTTGACTAGCACACGGCAGAGGTGCTGATAAGCTGTGGAACTAGGACACTCAACTTTTTGGACTACCTAGAGGGATCAGCCTCAGACTGCAGTCCCCCGTTGCTCAATTTGAGTTCCAGGATCACTTGTTAGTTTTGTTTCACAGTTGTACAACATCTGACCTCCTCTGAACTGTGTCCAACCTGATCCAACCTGCTTGAGGAAAGGGAGAGCTGTTTTAGAGCTGCAGAATGCCTGGGGAATGAAGCACTTTTGTTAGACTTGACTGAAACTATTCACATACTAGTTTTACTCTGGTCATCAATCTTACCTTCTTGCACTGAAATTAACTTGTTTTAATTTCCTGTAATGAGATTCAATACAGTGAGTGTTCACATTTGACACTCACTGTATTAAGCTGATATTTGAAACAATAAGGCTAAAACCAAAACCACAATTGGGATTCTGAAATTTCTGAAACCGAAAGTTATTAAAAGATTGCCTGATTGTTTTAGTTTGAAATGGGTTTTTGTATTGAAAATAACTGTGTGATAACATAGCAGGTTTGCCTCTGCTGTGCCTCTCATTATTCTCAAAATGAAGAGGAAATTTTCTTCTGTAACCTTGGTGGATTTAGAAAATGACCACACATTATGATAATACTAATACATACTAATACATAACCATTATACTGAACTTTAATCTGAAAATATGATATGAAAAATAGTGCTTGATCAATGAGTATTGACAACCGTCACCTAATAACACAAAAGGCATCATTATCATCATCCACATCACAAGGAAAAACGAAACCGCAACCCACTACAGAAAATTATTTTTCACTATTTTCAGCCCTTATCGTGTCCAATATGAATAATTTTTGTAAACATGTTTTTTAAGCAAAACATTTGGTCAATTTTCCAAAGCAGAGGGTTTGTGTTGCATCTACTGTGTGTTGATTGGATTAGTTTTGCAAATAAAAACTGTGAAGTTGTCTCCCATCTTCAGATTTTCCAGCTCATTTATTACGTTAATGATGGACTACTGGACGATAACCAAGTTTAGAGAGCGTGTTTCTGAGAAGCAAAACTATTAAACATAATAATTTTCTAAATATAACATAACTAGACTGTGTGGCTGTAAAAAAGTGAAGCCCTCTTATCTTCCTTGCTGCTTCGAGATATTGGCTCTTTCTGCGCTACATGGAAATCCCCTGCTTCTAAGTCAGAATCTCTTGCAGCTTTAAGTGCCATGAACAATTCAGATCGGGGCTGAATGTTCGCTAGAATTGGACCAGGGAGGGCAGCCGCTATAGTGAAATTACCACAATTATCCCTGGCTTTTGTTTTATTGGGCCTGCTCCTCTGGGCTCCGAGCTGCTGCGCTATAAGAATAGACATTCCTCTTGAAGGTAAAGCATGTTTAATCCGCTGGTATGCCTCAGCTATAGCGTTCACATTTCATCTTACCCACAGGTGCTGCAAAAATGTATTATCATATCAAAGGCTCCCTCCTTCACTGGAAAGGAGAAATCGAGATTTGATGATTTGAGTCAAGCACTTCCCTGCAGGGCCTGCTGGGCACACATCATAAATGCATAAAGTACAAAATAATAGGAGCTGAGACCATAGAAATCCTTCATCAAAGCATATTAACAGCTTTTCGGAGAATGTAGGCTATAAGTCCGGTGAAAAATCAGGTCTGGCTGAAAGGTGGTGTAAATCTGTGTAGTAACGTGTTCGCCGCTAGCATAATAAAGGCCCTTGTCAAAGATGTAGTATATGGCTAATGGTTTGATTTATAACTAGTGTGTGATATGATGCTGTTATTTATGGTTTCTAATAAAAGCCTCAAGATGCTGCACAACAAATAAATTCTTTTGTTACAGCCGCATTGAAACCAGTGCCAAGTCCAGCGTTCATATGGTGAGATGTTCAATCACTAGCGCCATCTGACCGAGGACTGCAGGGAGGCAGGCTGGGCAAAGAGCTAGAACTATACAAAATCTGTTCTCCACCAAACACTTTTTACGACTTTTTTAGCAGTAACTGTTCAGTATTTATTTACTTTTAACAACCCCTCTTAAGCTAATTGTGTGAACCTTGAAATAAATACCCAAGGATAATGTGAATCCAAAATGGAGATGAAAAAAACTCGTAGGCCTAATAATTTAAGATGAATGAACATGTGGGGGCTCCTTAAAGGTGTACTAGGGCTGGGCGATATGGACCAAAAAATATATCTCGATATATTTTTGCTATATCTCGATATACGATATATATCTCGATATCTTTACAGGAAAAATAACCCCCTCCCACACTACTGCAAAAACAACAGACAAATTTTATCTGATTAATATTCATTTAGTACTGCACTTAAACACTCTGTGCCCCTTTTTGGACCCTCACCCACAGTTTAAAAACCTCTTCTTTAAGAGAACAACCACTGGTAAAAAGTGTGTAGGATTTTTAAACCTGTATTTTGACATTCCTAACTGGAGTTACATTCTCTTGTTTTATAGTGATGTTTAGTCTCTGCACATTTACCAAATCAAACGCACATTGTGACAAATATGACCGCACTCAGTATTCAGACCTTGAGTCCGTGACAAGACCGAGTCCAAATGCGCTCGAGTCCGAGACAAGACCAAGACAAAGCTCTCGCTTTGGAGAGGGAAGTCCAGCGGTGTGGGGGTGTCTACTGAGTGGTGGAACAGGTGTGGGTCCTGCTGCGGGGCGCTCCTCATTTAAGGGGGCGTGGGTGTGTTTTGAAGCGGAGTTTGTTCGTATGAGTGATATCGGTCACACGCAGAGCTCGTATGCTGGAGTCGTGCGCGGTCGGAGGTGTCATGCCCGGGCATGTTTAACTCATCACGTTACGTCTGTGCGCAGCTCTCCTTATTGTGGCTGCAGAAGCACTCGCACAGATGCGCCTGTTTGTTTTCCCTGTTTGCACAATGAAATATTTACTCGCAAATGCGAGTGAAATGGGCGCACTGTAGAGCCCTGGTCCTAGTCTTGGTTTAGTCCGCGGCCAAGCCCCGGGCTCTGTGGCCGCGTTTAGTCCTGGTTGAGTCCTAGTCCTGGTTTAGTCTGCGGCCAGCTCCGGGCTCCGGGGAGGAGCTCGGGGGACAAAAGCAGGAGACCGAGGTGAGCGCGGCACAGAGAAGGCAAAAACAAGCGAAGCGGCGAAACCAGAAGTAAACTTAAGCATTATAGCGATATATCGATATGCCATAATTCATATCGAGTTTCAAAAATATCTCGATATATTTAAAATATCGAGATATCGCCCACCCCTAAGGTGTACTATGTAACTTTTCTGGTGGAGTGTTTGTCACCTGCTTGTCTCCGTGGAGATGTTATTGCTTTACCTCTTGAATGCTCTACAGTAGTATTAAACATATCTCTCTTGAATGTATTTAATTATATTTTGAATAACTTAAAATACATATTCTTATTGTGAGCAAAGTCGCCTCTCAAAAAATCTGGCCTGTACTTCCATCTCGTCTCCATGGTGATGCATGTTTAATGCCTCCCTTTTGGACTTTCTAGGCAACAAAATTACATCTCAATGGAGACAAGCAACAGCAAATGCCCCATTAATGTGGAAAAGTATTTAAAAATATGTGTAATTGGAATTCTTTTGAGATTATGAAAAGATATACCCCAACTTTCAGTAAACATTTCTACAGAACTAAGCCAGTAGAAAACCAAACCAAACTGAACATCTATTCTGCAAGATGTACGCAGAGTTACCCCTTTGAAAAATGGCAAGTGGGCTGAGGACTTAGCAAACTATAAATGTACCAGATGTACTCCGTACACTACCGACAGGTTAACAGCACAAGATATTTTTGTTCTTGAGACTAGAAACATAGAAACACAAAGTAGGATGGGATCAAAGTGAGTAGAAAGCTCTCGCCCACTCACCATAGAAAGAGAGTTTGCCTTGTACTGAGTTCCTGCCTCTGCTGTTCTCTGCTGTACATTCATAAGCTCCAGCGTCTTCCTGTTGAAAATACGGGATCTCTAACACGCCACTGGCTTTGTTTACATCCACTTTGCGTCCAAAAGTCGCCCCGTCCACTCTCCTCCAGCTGATGGTTGGCACAGGGCTGGGAAAAAAAAATCACCACATTAAAAACCAACATGATAACAACCACATCAATAATGGATCTGAATGCAGGGTGAGTTAAATACTTAATGATAAATGCAGACAGATACACAGCAATGTACACCACCAAATCTCTTATTATTTTTGCTACTTATTTTGAGACTGCATAAAGAAAGGGAATGTGACGTCACCCATAATGTTCAGCTCCAGTCAAATGAAGCTCACGAGGCAAGCAGTTATAGGGGTGAATTTGGAGCCCCGTTGCCAATCAGAAACAACCTTAAAATATAGGCCACAATCTTTTTGACAAAACCTCTCAAAGCAAGATAAATATTGGGAATGAAAGACTTTAACTGATGTACAGATAGTGTAGCAGTGTAATTAATCAGGTTTCCCTCTTAAAGGCCTGTTAGATAACTGCGATTAGACAAATCATTTAAATGCCAAATGACGGAGGAGTATGGTGGCAGACGTAAACAGTATCTGATGTTATTGTTGTTGTTATGGTGATATAAAGACACACAGAGGGACATACTTCCCCAGAGCAAAACACTCCAGTTTGACGGTGGAGCTCTTGGCGACAGGGACCACCTCAGGAAACTGCACCTCTATCTTGGGCTCATACTCGCCCATTGCACCTGCACAGGAGAAAAGATTAACATTAAAACAGATATTAGTTTAAGGTAGGAGGTCAACATGGATAGCAAACTTGTAGAATGAATTTTAATTTGAGTTAGACTTCTTCTAATCATTGTCAGGAATTCAGTTCAGTTGCTAATTTATTAAAAAATACAAATAAGTTTAATTATCTGCCAATACCAGATACTAACCGATACCAGTGAAGGGACCGCAAATGCACTTATTTCCTTAAAACAAAAGTTACGTTAACAAGAGACAAGACAAGAGATCCAACTGTGTTATGCAACTGTTATTTTTCCTATAAATAACTACTGAACTGCTTTGTATGAGTACAAATTAAAGCATTGAGATGTTCTGGGCCCAAATCAGCCTGTAAATAGTCTTTTTACATCCAGTTAAAGGCCCAAACGGGATATTGGCTTAATCAGTATAATGGAACCGATACCAATGGTTTTGGTACATCCCTATTAAAGATGATTTATAAAATTCAACATATTTTTCCCATTGTATTTGTATATATAACAACATAAAACAAAGTCAAATAATATTCATCATGTGTTGAGATAAGTCCATCCGTATCAGACCCCTACCGTCTCTCACACAGAGTAGCAAAAGATTGTAATTACTGCCAGTGATTCGCCGCGTCTTAACTCTGTGATAGTATTGCTTTGAGTTTCTTTCCAATGCAGCATTAGATACACTTGAAAGTGAACTTTGATGATGTGATGTGATATATTGTTTAAGGCCAGTCTCCATCTCTTTGACAGACTGAGGAGTAAAGCCACACAGCCTCTTTTAAATATAATGAGATGAATCTTTTCTACGCTTTCATTTCTTAGCACAGGCTCTTTTAGTGAGTGTACATACATAGGGAGACTAATGAGATTATGTAGGGCTTTGATTACATTGTTAAGCCAGGTCACAAAACTAAAGTAAATTATTCTTAAATTTATAAGAACAATCAACTGGAATTGTAAGATGTTTTCACTCATTTTAAGACAGAAATGGTTATAATAGGATATCTTTCAGTATTTTATTTACCGGTATTTATTTAATTTTGTGCCATGCTGAATATGGACGCATTTGCAATACTACTACTTCTACTATAAATGCTGTTACTGCTTTAAAGCGTAATGGGCCCATATTACACTACTGTCTGATCTGTTATAATGTTGTTTCCTCATCAAAAGTTTCATTCACACATGTTTAACACACAGATGGCGTATTTTAGCTGAGTTCTTCTTCAAGTGGAAAAAAAAATCTCTGTGCCGCCTTGTGATGTCATGTGGTAATACAGGAAGTGCTCCGCTGTGTTTTTAAACTCCATACACTTTCACTAGACGTATTTAGATAATTTTAGTTTTGAAATTGCGTATCTCTACTGAACTAAAGGCAAAAGTAAACTTGAAAACTACCGCTTCATGACATCACAAGGTTTAACAGAGTATTTTGAGCTTTAGAGATGTAGACAGACTAACAATAAATGTTGTTAAAAGAAACTTTAAATATACCCATTACATAAACATGTGTGAATGAAACAAAACACAACACAAGTTCCTAGGCAAGGCAAGGCAAGGACCTTTAAATCTTAAATATCTAACATAGAAGCATGTTTTTTATATTGTGTAATGGATTTCAGGTTTCACATTGTGTGTTGTCTCTCCATGTCTAGAAAACAGTCCGTAAATTCCTGAATAATTGCACATATATGAACTTGTAAGGAACACACAATTTATCACGTTAAATGTTTCAGTCTCTTTTGAAGTCCATACTCAATAATAATAATAATAATAATCCAATTTATCTTATTTTAAACGTCAATGTACCGCTGAAGCTTGCAGGCTGTAATCTGAAGGTTGTAATTATATATGAAAAAAGCTCTCATACCATCCACCCTGAGTATGAGCGGGGTGGGCGGGCCTTGGACACTGGTCTTGGTGACGGTATTGGTGACCACACAGGTGTAGTTGCCCACGTCGGACGGTTCCACTTTGGCGATATACAAATTCCCCGTCTTCTGGGACACGAAGCGCCGTGTATCCTGGGTAACGAAGGAGGGGTAATGGTTGAAGATCCAAGTGAAGGTAAGTTCTGTAAACAAAGGCAGAAATACACC
The DNA here is from genome assembly GCA_034769755.1 of Odontamblyopus lacepedii. NCBI lineage: Eukaryota > Metazoa > Chordata > Actinopteri > Gobiiformes > Gobiidae > Odontamblyopus > Odontamblyopus lacepedii. The sequence goes on along the minus strand of CM068345.1, from coordinate 28,423,291 downwards.
GGGTCAGTCCAATCCATGGTCTGTATTCACGTGCCACTTAAAGCCATCTAAGTGAACGTGTTTGAATAAGTGCACCATCACTTGAGTGTGAATGGAGATGCCTATGGGGATAAAGCAATTAGTGGTCTGGAGTGAGTGCCAGCCGACGATGATTAAAAACACAATTTATAATTAAACAGCGATTACTCTTACCCACCGCTGGACTCAATAGATGCCCTCAATAACTATTTCAGTGATTTCAATGCAGGAGCAGTGAGGGTAGAAGGAGAATGATGCCTTGGAAGGGTTTTTGAGGATGCAAATGTTACTATAGCAACAGGGGGGAAATGAAGAACCATGCATACTGTTGGGAAATATAGGCTTAATCAATTTGCGATGTAGCCTGTACTCTTGTAGTCAGATATACTGTAGGGGGTGTTTAAACTTGCACATAAACCGCATCAAAACTGGGATTAAACCTTAAAGACAGAACTAAACCTGGACTAAACCAGAACTATACCCAGACTAGAACAGATATACACCAAGTCAACCTTAAGACTAAACTGGACTCCAATCAGGAACCAACCAGGACAAGTGTGAACACCCCGATAGTAACAGAAAGTAATGGATAAGAAAGAATAAACCAATTAAAGGGCCATGCTTGATTTTTCCCCTTGTTTTGAGCAACATACGTCTTGGCCCAGTACAGATATACAGTATTGTGACTGCAACTAATTAGAAAGTGTCTAATTGTCCCATCACCTTCACAACAAAACTCTGCACTGGTCTCTTGAGACTTTGAAAAGCACAGATAAACTCATTGTGGTGAATAATTAGGATACTCGAAATGTGTAAAATGTGTAAAGAGGAATAACAAGACAGTAAAAATGACATTCATTGCACAAAACAGATATTAGTATTCTTAATCAAAAAATACACATTGAAGTTGGGGCTATAGAATAAATAGATCTTGTTTTTCATGCTAGAGGTCGGAGCAGGGAGCAGAGGTAGAACTTGCAGACAAAAGCAGTAACTTTCTCACAATGGGATAGAAGTTAGTTTGCTCCAGTGCACTGAACTTTTAAATGAGCCACAGATAATACATTTTGGACTAGATGCAGTGGCATAATACCCATTTTCAATATAGAAAGCCCAGTATTCGATTCATCACGGGGATAACAAGCTTCTGGCAAACTCTATGCTGAGAAGCAAATGGAGTGTGGCGAGAGAGTTTAGCACTAACAATCAGCAAGATTATAAGAAAAGGAATGATAGTGTTTTGACATATTGACACAAGGATAGATTGCCCTGGACCATATTGCATCCCTGTCCCAAAAGCAATCTTGGCCGATGGTAAAAACTTGTCTAAACGATGAGTCGGCACTACAGTGGAGAGAATAATTGAAACGTGAGTTGGACTATGATCCCGAGTCTCTATGCTTTTGGATGTCACAGAGTCAAAAAAGTGAAACATGGTGTAGATCTGCAGGACTTGCACTATTAGAGGAGGGTAGAATAGACCAAATATGTACTACTTTAATATGCAATCGCTTAAAGGGTCTGTACCAGATCTTTCTCTTGCATTTTGTCTTGCACAGTACAGATATATTGTTTAAATAGATCTTGAGGCCGCTGTGTGTCGTCTGCATCTAAATATAAAGCATTTCATTGTCCGATATCAGGAAGAGGATGCTATTTGTTGTTAGCTTTATCATGACAGCCAAACTCCCGCTCTAGTCTGTGAAAGCTGTACAAAGCACTTATAAACCCATTGCAGTGAATTAGAGGGATCACTTTGGACCAGTGCAATCCATTCGAAACTAATCGTAAGATGATGTAACCTGACAAAGAGACAGAGAAAGGGATACTTGAGAGAGAGATACTTTAGTGATCCTGAGGTCAAAGGTCAAAGGGCTCAGTGCAGTTTAACAGAAGGACTGGTCAGGTAGGGTCAGCAGATCCTGTGGAAGAGTCAAAAGTGTCCTTCCTCTGTGTCCTGGATCATCACAGCAATGTCCTGGGGGAACCAGGTGAACACAACAGGAAAGGCCTCACTCTTGCTCCACTGGTGTTTTAAAATACCAATTAATTCACTAATTCTGGTAGTTCCATAGAATAGGTCACAATAAAATGAGAAAGAGGCAACTATAAGATAAGATGAGGTGTAAGAAAGACATATTTTATAATTGTTTTATAATGTCAACATAAATCACTCAAGACGTGTTCACAGAAAGTGACCAAATCGTGCAGAGCAGTAGCCAATAATAATACAATGTTCATTGAATATGTATTATGCCCCCTTTTTTAATTAATATTTCTTGTTAGCCCAAAGCAAATCATTTGGAGTGTATTATTATATATAGATATATAATAATTATACTTTGGCATAAATTATTAAAATGGAAAAGATGCCATAATATATCTCTACTCTATAGGGTGAGCATTTCATTTGAGGTGATATTCAGAGTTTTGTTACTTCATAATAAAATGACAAGTAAAGTAAAAGTAAAAAAAAGTATAGTGTGATAAAGCAGTTCTCCAGGTTATTGTAACTGAGTAGATGTAAATGCACTGCGCCTCTGGATCCAATAAGAGTTGAATATTGAAAGCTGGAGTGTGCGAGTTCTTTGGCACTTGCAGAGCTGTTATTGTCAGAGCAGGTGTGAGAGTGAAGAGTCATTGTGACCCTGAGATCCTCTCTGTTCACCAGGAGCAGCAATCGCACCTGTCGCTCTAATGCTTTTACCACATCTGCTCCTGCCGCCCCTGCCGCTTCACTGTTATCATTGTGCTTCATACTCATTTTGGACCCAGTTATGTTTGTAATTATATATTTCGATTATAAGGAAATTGAACAATAAAATTAGAGATGAGTCATTCTGAATAATAGTCTGCTCACTTTTCCCTAAACGTATTATTGAGGAAGAACATAATGACAATTTTGTTTATCACTAAGAAATGTTTGACAGCAAAACACAGAAGTTGATGCTTGTAATCGACATCAATATTTAAAAAAAATAATAAATGTCACTTGTAATGTGTTTTAAATGAGCACTGTCCCATTCAGGATTTGGTAAAAATGCAAAAATTATACTATCAGTTTTACCAGACAGCCAGTGACTGTTATGTGATGTTCATAGCCATAGTCTGAAAGTTTTATTGTCAGCGAATAAAATTTACAAACTAGGAATCTACTTCAGCAATATTGTACAGCACAAAACAAACACTGCTCTCTATTTACAATTAAAGGTCTTTTTTTTTAAACCATGTTATAATGCTGTTATCTCCTCTGGAGTTGTGTTTTATTTCATTCACATGTTTGAGTATCCCTTTATTATTAATCTGTCTGCATCTCAAAACCACAAAATGCACCATTCCACCTTGTGAAGTTTTCAAATTAACTACTCCTTTCACCTTTAGTTTAGTATAGAGATCAGCAATTCCAGGGATGAAATTATCCAAATGATACTAATGAAGGTGTATGGAGTTTAAAAATGCAGTGGAGCACTTTCTGACATCAATGTGGGACAGAGTGTATTCTGTTTGAGAAAAGATCTCATCCTAAACATGCAGGATTTGTGTGTTAAACGTGTGAATGAAATAAAACACAACTCCAGGTATGTTTGTGCTGAGGAACCACATTATAATAGAGATCACAAAACAGCCTAATACTACTTTAAGGTAGTTGTTTGTACTGCTATTAAACCCTGACATAGCAGTTTTTACAATCCATGTGGTCACGAGTCACAGCCCACTCTGGGAGGTGCAAGTAATACCCCCTCTCCCCTAAATAATAAATCCGTGCTTTGCTCCTAACAGCTATATGTATTTTTAATGTGTTTTTAAAAGTATATCTTCCAAAGGTGCAGAGTGCAACAAAGTGGAACAACAGCAAATAAGATGTTACTAATAGATTAGTAAAAGATTTATGGTGGGAATTAGGAAGCAGGAAATAGGAAGTGGGGAAGCCGTGGCTGTCTGTGATGATTTGACTTAAGAGCTCTTTGCAGATAAGCAGTAATGGAATAATGCAATGGTGAGTGACAGTGAGTGGCACATTTTCATTGTGGTTCCATTTAGCTCCTGTATAATGAACAGGCAGCATCAATCCCCTCTTAATGATCTGAGCAGAGCAGAGAAATAAAACATGACAGGCCAAGGACAGCAGCACAGCATACCTCTACTGCACTCAGGAAGAAAGAGTCTGCAAACTTTGGATTGGAAAGGAACGTTACACATTTTGAATGGTAGGAATGTATTTGTGTTACATTTTAGACTCAAAACGTAACGAAATTTGCATTCATTCTCACACTTTGTGTAAAAAGTAACATGAAAGACACATCTGTTTGCATCAAGAGACAAGAAAGTTTCAAGATGGTGACAAAATACTTTCTGAGTGCCAATAAATGCTGTTTTATTGACAGAACATAAGAAACCACATCTGCACTCCCAAATCAAATCAAATGTCAAATCGAATAAATCGACTGAAGTGTCTGCATTTAATTCAAAAGTATTTTACTGTGCCATAATCAAGAAGTGTGCAGTAGCATGCTAGTTGTTGTTAGTTACTCTCAAAAAGCAAAACGCTACTCTGCTTCATCCTTGAAATAGAAAAAAACACTTAAATTCATCGCTGTGATTAATTAGGATGCTCGGAATGCATATGGTAATTGGGGGAATAACTTTGGACCATTGTAAATTGTTTTTAAGACACTAAAATCTGCTTTAACTACAACTATAACTATAAGTGATTCCCCTGTGAGTTCTGAGCACTCAGAGCATGACTGAAACTGACCAATAGGAATAGGTTAGATTAGGCTGCTTTATTTGTACCCGTAGTTAAATTTGTTTTGCAGATTTGAGAGGCTGGTCCCACATTTCACATTTCATTCATCCACACTCTGCACAATAAACAAATAAAAACACAAATACAAATAAAGTGTTGCAGTTCTCCAGTGCAGAATGGTTTTGTTCCATAAATAAATGAATTCATCTCACTTATAAATGACATAAAACGATTTGTTCTCGATCTTGGGACGAAAAACCTTTGACTAGAAGGAAGTAGCTGAAACTCTGAATTTAGAGGATGTTGCACGTCATTTAGTATATTCTGGGACATCCGCTGTCTTGAGTACAGGGAGTCCACCATTCTGAGGATGGCCAATCACCTCACTCGCCCATTTAATCAACTGGATCAGGGAGTTCTTGTTTTTAGCACAAATGCTCCCAAACCATGAGACCAGTGAAAAAGTTTAAACTGATTCCATCAACGTTTTATAGAACAGTGTCATCATGGTTCTATCCACACAGTAAAAGGACAGTTTCCTCAGACAATGAAGGCGTTGCTGGCCTCTTTTACACACAGGAAGAATAGCGGGTGGGGTTACGTTTTGGTGCATTAAACAGAGAAACACAGAATCACAATATGACCCCAAAAAGCATATGGTCACAGGGATTAGCTCACAATTACATTTCCAACATCATATTCCCCAGCCCTAAAATCATACAAAATGGACATCCTCTTCTCAGATTTAGCCTCTAATCCTTTACTTAAATCTAATCTGAGCAGGACTAAGCAGCCCCATTAGACTAGAAGCATCTGTATTCACGGAGCAGAGGCGGCTCATTGTGGAGTGGCCTGGGTCACGCTCACTGTTGAAACCCCTGGCAGCGATCTATGTGGTTAAAGTCCAACCAGCGCACTGTGTTTTGGGGTAGATGGACTGAAGACAGAACAAGTGATTTCAGCCTTGAGTAAGTCTAAAAGGCTGTCTTCCATTAGGAAAAGGAGGTCAGATGCATTAGGTCCCGGACTAACCACTGCTATTCAGGGTGGTTCAAAGAGACATGGTATACACAGACACTGAATACAAATACAAAGGCAGGAGAAGTACCAAAAATATGAAACAAGAAGTATCTGAAAAGTAGGTGAACTGATATTTCAAATACCAAAGTACATTTAAAAGTTTGTTCCTTCTTTTTTTCTTGCAGACTGCAAAATGGTGTTTACTACAACTTTCAGTATTACACCTACTGAATTCTTAATACAGGTCTATCTATCTGTGCAATATCTATGCAACTACTATAACTGTTTCTACTACAACAAATACCGTATTTTCCGGACTATAAGCCGCTACGTTTTTCCCAGGGTTTGAACCATGCGGCTTTTAGAACGGAGCGGCTAATGTGGATTTTTCTTCCACCGCTAGGGGCGCTCTAACCGGAATTTTAAAAACAAGATAGACGGAAAATTAATGCAAAGCATACGCTACTTTTTATTGAGCAGATATAACACGCACGACAAATTACTAACTGGTAATTATTTTCAAATCCTCGCCCCTTCATGAAAAGCACACGAAGGAGTTTGTATGATGCAAGTATTAAGTTGAAGGCATCGATCTTGCTCCAGGAAGGAAACCGTGCTGTAGAGCCCTGCTCCCGCGGGACCCAACACAAAACAGCGCGGTGCGGGACCATGGATGTATAATAAGAGCATTCTGAAAGAACATTCTGAAAGCTTATTGCAGGCGCTGGTGGGAGCGCGACTGCACGGCATGGGAGCGGGCGGGAGCGGGACTGAAAATTGTGTCCCTCGCAGACCTCTACTGTGCTGCTGCACGTAAGCTTGGCATCAGCGGAGATGATTAAAGTGACTTGTGGTTTCACTGCACAGGAGAAATGAAGATAATTAATTACCGGTTCTTTTCTGTTTTGACCTCGTTTTAATCAGCACAGTTGCTGCCGTGTTAAAAGGCACTGTTCAGAAAGAATCTGTTCAGGTACATAAATGTACATTTTGTAGTACAAAATCATTCTGTATATGCAGTAAATATCTCATTTTTCAACATAGATATCAGCAGCTTATAGCGGCTTGTATAACTTTTTTCTTAATTTAAAAAAAAAAAAGAGTGGATGCAGCTTATATACCGGTGCCTCTATAGTCCGGAAAATACGGTAGTATTGGTTAAAAAAAGTATCAAAGCACATTCCCAGTAAGTACACCTAACCCAAAAAATATACAATTTCAACGCCCTATTACTTTAATGTTAAAGGGCATGTAATAAGTCAAATTTGCTCTTCCCCAGTATAGATATTGAAAAGCAGCTCTTAGGGTAAAAAAGTGACCAATGAATGCAGTCTGTATGTACTTATAAAGTGTTTTTCTTGGCAAAACTCCACTCTGGCCTCTAAAAGTTGTGAAACATATATGGTAAATAATAAGGATGCTATAAAACATTTTTCATATTTTTACAAATCAATTAATTTGCTTGTCTTTTATTGACTGATTTCTGTTTCTTTGTTCGATCTTCCAAGTGTTAATGTTGGTTAAATGGACTAGCCTATTTGTGACTCTCAAAACAAAAAATACATAAAATTTGAAGTTAAAATAATACATTACATCTTGTCATCATGTCTTTGATAGTACTTTGAATATGGTCGACCTCGGAGGCAGCCTGTCCACGGTATTCCACTTCCTGGAGCTGTCTTGTGGTTTGAGGGAAGAGTTAAAATGAAATAATGGCTTCCTGAATCATGCATGGGGAATTGAAATCCTTTAAAGGGCAGGTGAGGCTCATCTGATGCTTCTGTCTGGTGATGGAGAAAGATGTCCTGTCACCGTTTATGAGAGTATGCATTTTACATCATCAAGTCGGAAAATGCCCCTTTAAACACCCAATTTCAATGGCGCCCACAAGTAATCACGGCACTAGTCTTTTCATATGGCTGGTTTATCTTTTCGTTTTACATGTAACTGAAATATAAATGAAAAAAACGCTTCTCGATTTGTATCAGTATAATCTATGGTGACACATGGCCAAAATATTGCTATGGGGATGGATCTTTCCAAGTACAGAAGTAGACCAACCGAGAATAGCAATGATCCGTCACAACAAGAGGGAAATGATGAGAGCTGGTGTAAATAAAAGCCATTTGTCCACATACGTTACAGTGTGGTTGTCCAAGAGGAATCTTTTTTTGTTTTTGTTTTAAATTCTGATGTTTTGTTGGTACATGCCATATACTAACATCTGAGACACAGTGCAGTGCAGTACAGGCGTATATGCTATTTATAGAAGTCAGATAATAAGCAAACTAAAATATTACAACAGTTGTAATCAATGATGTTACCATGGCAAATAAGGTACCAGTTAAATGTCCTAAAGCTGTTGTTAAACATGTAAACACTGTTGGCATCTATGTACAGCGCAATCCGGTTATACTATTTATATCTATCTTTTTATTGCATGACTGACTATAATTATCCCACTGTGGGACAAATAAAGGTTTATCTTACCTTATCTGTTCTTATATTGTTGGAACTACAATACAGGGCTAAATAATATCACAATTAAGACTGAAAAATTAATTGAAACTAAAAGCTACTAATGTAAAAGAAACCTCAAATGATGTATTATTTGTCTGGCAAATAAATGTTAGTATACAAATGTGCAATTAAAGACATCTAGCCAGATAACAAAAGACATTAAAAAGTTTCATTAAACTTCTTATTAAGATAGATGCTAATCCAAAAACAAAAATGGTGTTTCCTTACATTACATGAACACACTCTTAGCAATTATTTGAACCACCCGATTCTTGAAATCATTTCATTCATGTTATATAGGCCTACATAATGAGATATGCAATATTTATACATATTGCCTTGGTCATTGACTAAAGCAGTATGGCTGTCTAATGTGCCCTTCACTTCCGCTGGCTGCTCTGGTGCCACTAACCTTTTGATTTGACGACTGCACACTTGCTCGGTCGGTTATGAATGGCTGACCTATACAAGACCATTATTATGGTTCAGGCTGGCCTTCAACGAATGGACGACTGCAGAGGTTCTTGGTTTCTGTAGAATAACTACCAGCACTACCTCTGTATAAACCTATCGGTGGGAGACACATGAGAGAACTACCACTTCACTACAACTTTTACTACAACTATTACTTTTAATACAATTACTTATATTAGTGCATATATATACTGCTGCTCCTGCAATGATTTCATTCTGATTTGAATAGTGGTGTTGAACTGGTCCTTCTTTTTCCTTCTGAAACACAACTACTTTAATAAACAACTGATCCTGGCTCAAGATGTGGAGATGGGTCCCTGGGTGCCGCACTGGGCTCGCCCACTGCTCAAGAGGAAGCCCAGAGGCACAGTTGAAAGATTGGTCAGGACAAACTTCCATTACTTTCTTCTATTGCTTATGCCACGACAACTATTACCTTTACCTGTTCTATATTACAAATACTTCTGCTTCGTTGCATTCTATTTGTAATTATAATATCCTGAAAACTGTCAAATACTGGTACACCTAACCAAAATCTAGCCAAGTTAAGATGACTTGAATTATGATGATTATGATGATGATTTGAGCAAATTTCACTTGACAAGTAAAATTATCTGCCAGTGGAACAAGACGTTTTGTACTTAAAATATGAAAATACACTCAGTTGCACTCAAAATAAGAAACAAATGCTCTTCATTTAAGTGATTTTAACTTATACATTGAAACATTAACATTTCATTTACATTATCCAGATAGAGTTGTTAAAAATATACCCATATTAACTGATAATAAAACTAGTATCAAAACTAGATTTCCTTTTTCTGAATCGTTTTTATACCATATGTTCTATTTCCAATTTGTATCAGAACTAGCAAGGATATATAAAAACTTTAAAGACGATACTACGATTTTGTCCTGAAAATGTCATTATAATGTGATGGCAAAAGAAAATTTCAATTCTGTCAATGGGATGATGTTAGTTCCAGATTCACAGTATCAAGTACTACTTGTGCTACTACAAAGTTTTGCTCTGGTACCACGCAACAACACCTATTATGGCTATCAATGCCTGCACATCCAATTAGCCAAAGCAGAGTAATGTAAAGGCCGTGTAGTTGAGGAGCAGGTACGTGCTTAGTGCCAGAGCCTATGTGACAGATATGGGGCAGGTACGCTGGCATTATACCTTCTACTGACAACACCGCCTACAGGAGCCTAGTCCCCAATGATCAGCGTCACAATGTAGACAGGTCCAAAGGGAGAAGAAGACTGAAGTTTGAACAACAAATGAGTGACAACACATACATGAATTATTAAAAGCTGTTCCTTTAAAAGAAACTATTTACATCCCCCAAAGGACAAAACATTAAGACCCAGATATTTGCATTCCTAGTGATTCAGTCAAAGTTTTATGCAAACAAATAAACATCTGTGGGAAAAAAGAGGGCTGTTATATGCAAAATCTCAGGCAGAAGAAAGCATCTGGAGTTTTTGAACAAAGCGTGACATCTGGGAATCTCCTATAAAAAAGTTCAATAGTTTATGTTCTTTTAAATGTGCGGGTGTTCCCAAATCTGGCTCTGTCCCTCGAGTAATGAACTGACAAACAACAGACAGTATAGCAACGGTTCAAAGAAAGTACATTACGATTCAGTGCCCATACAAGAACAACCGGAAGTGGCTTTGAACCAGCATCACAACACAAGAGAGAGACTGCAAAGAGAGAATTATAAAGAAAGTAGTTTTCAAAGGTTTGTAAATGTCACATGGACTTTTTAATATATGTTGGGTGCTGTCCATGGTTTGATTATCTAATTGACACAAAGATTGACAATATAAACATTACAATCGCAGTATTATATACAGTAGAGTAACATTACAGCTATGATCAGTTACAAAATAATTAGGTTATACTAATAAAATATGAAAATCTCTCTGAGCCCTGTGTAGTATAACGTGTATTTTTATTGTATATTGTTTATTGTTATTGTACCATAAGATAAAACAGATGAAATGTCCTATATTTTGCATTATTATGCCATGTTAGAATGTTACTACCTCCTCATAAATATACTTGGAGTTGTTCTTTTTTTCATTCACACATGTTTGATTAATCCTGTATTATTAGTCTGTCTATAACTCCAAAAATCAAAATGCTCTGTTGTACCTTGTGAGGTCATGAAGTGGTAGTTTCCAAGTTAACAGCTACTACCTTTTACCTTTAATTCAGTAGAGATGAGCAATTCCAGGGCTGAAATCATCCAAATGATTCCAGTGAAGGTGTATGGAGTTTAACAGCACAGTGGAGCACTTCCTGTATTACAACGTGACATCACAAGGTGGAACAGAGTGTTTTCTGTTCGAGGGAAGAGCATAGCCGAAACATGTGTGAATGAAACAAAACTCAGCTAAGGATTTTTTGAAGAAGAAACATTATAACAGATCAGAAAATAGCTTAAGATGAGCACTTTAAAACATATTTACAAAACGTCATTCAGCATAAATGCAGTTTTGCGTCAGCCATCTACTGATAACAAAAAAGATTTAAATAAACTTGCGGATGGTAGCTTTAATGAAATGTCAATTCAACCGAACCTTCTACACAGAAATGCATCTATTTTAAAGCCTTATATAATTTAACATACACAATACATTTCCGTATCTTCTTCCTTCCATCAAGTCTTCAAATGTCTCGTCTATTACGTGCACTTTGGAGTTCAGCAATTATCAGGACTTTTATTTATTTCAACTCAGTGTTTCTCAACCAAGTCCTTGTACTTCCATTCAAAGTAGCAACTGTATGAGAAAATAATGACCTGGAAAAATATAAATCATGTCCACAGAATATACACAGAATACCAAGTGATAAATAGAATATGGATGAGGACTTTTAGTTTGACAAAAAGTCCAGGTGCTGAGAAAGATGTAAAAAAGTTCTCACAGCAGAACAGGCAGTTTTGTTTTTATAGGACATGTTGACATTTGGATTTGTACTTTGCACCAAGGGACGTGTGCTCTAAAATCACCAGGAGGCTGCCAAATATACTGTGGCTTGTTATAACGCACCATGTCAACATAAGGTGAGACGTCTGTTGTAACAAATTGGGCACAGAACCCAACAAAAAGTAGCACATGATGGAAGAAACTTTAAGTAATACCTGTCACTTTTTTGCAGAACTAAACTAGATTAAGATGACATGTTTTAGAATATTTTAAAAGGACACTATTATGTTTTTTGCCAGAGGACCAAATACCATATATTATCTATGGAGATGTTGTTATTTGCCTGGAATGTTCCACATATTTTTTAATGGGTCAATATTACATTATTTTCTGATCTCTGTTATAATCGTGTCTATTCATCAATTTGTTCATTTTGTTTCAGTGACACATGTTTAACACACAAATCCTGCATATTTAGGCTTTTTACATTCTTCTCTCAAACAGAAAACACTGCTCCACCTTGTGATGTCATGTCGTAATACAGGAAGCGCTCCACTGTGTTTTTAAGCTCCATACACCTTCACTAGAATCATTTGGATGATTTCAGCACTAAACCAAAACTGTTCATTTGAAAACTAGCACTACATGACATCACAAAGTGCAACAGAGCATTTTGAGCTTTGGAGATATAGGCAGACTAATAATAAGAGATTACTCGAACATGTGTGAATGAAACAAAATACAATTCCAGGGATGATTTTGATGAGATAACAACATTATAATATGCCTTAAAGCTCACATTTTGCATAGTCATTTATTTACTTAGCAATAAACAAAGCATGCAGTGAATAAATGGAAGATAAATATGTTACGGAACATTTCTGGCTAAGCAATAACAGCAGAAAGTTCACGTGGCACATCTTTAAAACATCATCATCCATCCATCCATCCATCTTCTCCCGCTTAATCCGGCTGGGTCGCGGGGGCAGCGTGCTGCCCAATCCTCATAGCACCTGACCCCCCCTATGAACCCCTCTGCGGGTGGTGAGCCCACATCATCACTAAATCTTTATTATAGAATTGTGGTCCAAACTTAAAAGATACACCACAAAAAGTGTTAGTCTTCACAAAATGACTACAATAAATCTCTCTGTCATGTTAGGAGTTATTTGGAGCTGGGTTTGGACATAAGTAATAGGCTACAGTGGAGCTAAGTCTCATTGATAATGTCATACAAGCAAACAGCTGACACAGTATAAACCCACCCCCTCCAGAGAAGAGCTCTATTACAGGGCCTGGCAGTGCCCCAGTCTCCTGCAGTCTCCACAGAGCACTGTCTCCCTAAACTTAAAGCAGGTCGACGGGCCAGTGTGCGTCTGACTCACTGCTCTGACCTCAGCTACACAAACAATAGGCAGGAGGTCTAGAAGAAAGATCACAGCTCCTGTTTTATCCACAACAAATGAGACCAAGAATGAACCATCTGCAAACACCTTTTTAATATTAATGTGAAACTTTCCTGCTGGCCCAAAACGAAAAAAGTAACTTCAGATGAAAATATCTGGACACACCTGTACTGGAGATGTTAGCGTCAGATGCTATAATTTTGTGGTTTTGTGGAAATGAAAAGGCATATGATGATGCAAGCTATGCGTGAGAGTTGTCCCCTAAACACAAATCCAGGTGCAAGCCTGACAATATTATGCTTAGAAAGAATTCTAGTCATAAAAAAACAAAAACATTTGAGAATTGGCCAATCTAGCTATAGATACAGCACAGCACAGTACACCAGTTGCTATAACATTACTACTCTGCTACTTTTAGTCAGTTTATATGCCATAAAATAAACATAACTCTATATTTTATGGGTATAATGAGGCCACGTCTCTGCACTAGGGCAGCTGTGAGTGCAGAAGTAGCTCACCATTACAAGTGTGACTGTGGAGTTAATGAGTAACCAAAATGAAATACAGCATACCATAACGGTGTGAATAAAATATACATGACGATATTAGACAATGGATAAAGAATGAAGACATAAAGTGCAAGTAAGGCTGGGTGATATGGATTTTTGATTGTATTTTATTTTATTCACTTAAAAACTAGATTATGGCAAAAATGGCTCTACTAATCAAATGTCTTCCTCCAAAGTATGAACTCTGCTCCAAATCACATGCTTATACTGACAGAGGAGAGGCTGTAGACTTCTCCATTCAAAAGCCGCAACCATATCACTGACAATTAGACATGACTGAATCTCACTATTTTGATGAATTAGTCAGCCCAATTTGAAAGTATCTAAAAATTCCCCAAACCAGACTACACCAGGATGCACCATATCTCTTTTGGCCACATGGCCGCGTTTGTTTACTACTGCACATGGAGGAAAGTTATGTGAGGGTCGTCCTGGTGGAACCTGCTGGGTAGTCATCTGGGTGGAGGTTTGCAGCCAAATGCCTCTCAGCTGGTACTATGCAGCTGATGTCATCAAGATTCCCTGGAGGGGTGATGCTAACAGAGAGCACTTTTCTGTCTGAATCTCTGTTACTCTGATTAGACATTAATCTGAGCTTTGTTTTAACACAATATGGCCATAAAGAATTGACTTAATTGAAACTACAACAGGTGATTTGTACGGTGGCCGACGGGGGCCAAATGCACTGCAATGGAGAAAACAGCTTCAAATACAGAAACGATGCAATTTCACAAACTCAAACACAATTTATGGTGCAAATGAAAAAAATGTGCTGCAATAAACAAAGACAAATGTATCATCATTAAATGCGCAGCAACGATGCAAAGCACAAAATGGTGAAAACCAAGAAAACACCTGCAAATGAAAAAACACTGCATAAAGTCACCACAATGGAAGTGCTCCAAACCTGCTCAGTGTAACAGCTCAGTGGAGAGACACACTGTTGCACTGTGATATTTATATTATTTAGAAGCACAGTATATGAATATAATTAAATAAAAGCCACATTATTGTAACAATAATTTGTTCCTGCTGTAGTTTATCATCAGTTGGCTGTTTTCTGTCTCTCTCATAGGCAGAACCTAGGCAGAACCTTTCTCTCCATCCAGTGTGTCTCTCCACTGAGCTGTTACACTGAGAGCGCCCCCTGCAGGTTTTTTTTTGCAGCATTTTTCATTTGCAGATGTTTTCTTGGTTTTCATCGTTTAGTGCTTTGCATCTTTGCTCTATTTGCATTTGATGATGATACATTTGTCTTTGTTTCTTGCAGCGCCTTTTCTCATTTGCACCATGTTTTTTGTTTGCACCTCGTTTAAACTTTGTTTTGTGAATTTGCATTGTTTCTGTATTTGAAGCTGTT
The DNA here is from genome assembly GCA_034769755.1 of Odontamblyopus lacepedii. NCBI lineage: Eukaryota > Metazoa > Chordata > Actinopteri > Gobiiformes > Gobiidae > Odontamblyopus > Odontamblyopus lacepedii. The sequence continues at coordinate 28,408,234 of CM068345.1, read as the reverse complement.
TTCTCTAACTGAGAAGCACTGGAGCGTTGCAGTGTGTTTGGCTCTCATCGGCCACCGTAGATTTGTGCTGTTAAACAAGTCCCTCTCAAGTAACATTACAGTCACACACTAGCATTAACCAACCATTTTTCAGTTCTTCACACACACACCATTTGTGTTCAAATCTAAATCTAAACAGAATCATGAACACTCTTATTGAACACAGGTGCCTGAAAATGTGTTTAAATCCCTTCTGTATTTTTACTTGAATTTTGAGATAATCTTAAAACGTTTTTTGCCAGTTTGCTAATGTGTGCTCTGTGTCTCCATGGTAACTCCAAAACATTCCACCATTAGAGATCTATGTAGAACACCCCCAGCGCGATGTCACAGCAAAGTATTAACATAACTTTACTGGTTCTGATAAATATTTAATAAAAGTTGGCATTGCAATGAACGTACTATTCAGACAAAAAAAGTAAACTACAAAAAACAAGCCCTGAATGCACCTTTTACAAACAAAAGCATGATTCATCTTGCAGGGTCTTACCTCCGGAGTGGGGGGGTGGGCCACACAGCAGGACCACTCCCTGACCCTCGCGGACCCTCACGGGATTCCTCCTCTGTGTCTTGAAGTTCTCCAAGTCTATTTACCAGAACACAAAAGCAATAAAGACAAATAATTATTCCATTGTTCACAAAATCCATAAACAAACAGAGAAAGCGTACGTGTTGGGCTTGTTTACACAGATAAAATATGCTCTAAACAAGTCATTTCTGTGACTGGTAATTTCATATCAGGAGAGGGACCAGAATTTCATGAAAGCTATGGATAACTTTTATTGTTTTCTAATAGCACAAAGCATGTTTTGTTTGTTTAAGCGTCTACATGGTGTGGCCGAGACCTAAACACTACAGAAAGCAATTCCTCAAGTATAAGTTCCACATGAACAGGTTTAATTGGAAATGCATATTGTTATCACTTTTCTGTGTTCATCCGCCATGCACGGACCCGCCACAATTAAACCAAGAAACATCATTTGTGTGGTGACTGATTAAGTGTAGACAACCCCTCTGTGCAAAGGAAAATAAAGACCGCAATCCTTGAGCATTTTGTTTACTTATTTAGCTATTCTTTTTTTTTTTTTTTTTACCTGTTGTGGCTGTTGCTGATATGGTTATAGGCAAATACGCAGCAGACATATAATGACACAATCAGGACTGGATTCAGAAAGAATGAAGTGAAACCTCCAGGAAACAAGGGTAGCATAATAAACAAGTGAGCATGCGTATGTTCCCACAGCCCGATGTTCCCTCTGCCCAGATTAAGGTCATGGTGCGAAGGATCCAAGGTTGAAATTACTCTGAATTATCCCTTCAAATGCGGTATAAAAAAAAAGACTTTAGTTTTGAGGAAAAATCTTAGAAATAAGAAAAAATGAGGGACTGTGGGAGACTGTGGCTGTTTTTATGTTTTTCTAATTATTATATATTATATCTATAATTATTACTTGGCTTGGTCAGATGGTGCATTTTACACCAGTTAAGTGGCAGTTTGTGGAAAAAAAAAGTGGCATCTAAAGTACCTAATATTCCTCTTGATTGACCAGCTAGAACCATATGCTTTGCCAAAACTTTACAAAGACGAGTGGATCTGGAGCCATATCCTGTTTCCCCGATTTCAAAAGGTGTGATTGACAGGGAGGTTAACCAATCAGAAAGACACATGCTCCATTCCCATCAAAAACAAACATGGCGGGAAAAAACAACACAAAATACTGAAAAAAATGCCTGGATTTTTGAGAATCAGCAATCAAAGCACCAAACTCGTATTTATCTCAGGTAAAATAAGTTATATACTTCACTCTGAATGATACGAGAATTTTGGAGAAGAGATGTCTATCGAATTCAGCTGTGGTTGGACCATCTTAAGTTTGGATGAAGGATTTTCACTGGTCAGGCAAATATTCCTCTACCTCTGTTATCAATACAAAAATTCTATCCAAAATGAATAGACAATTCACAGGCAAGGAAGGCATTTTTCAAGCTGGTTAAATCTCCATTTAACAAAATAAAGGTGTTATCATTTATTTTTATTAGTCTAATTATAACTAGTGTGTAATTTAGACATGGTCCTTGTTAACTCTATGGTAACCAACATATCTGCTGCTTGTGCCTAACCACGAAGTGACATTATAAATCCCCCCCAAAAAACAAACAGAAAAATATTTTTAGTAACATCTTAAATTTTTGTGAAGTGAGTTTTGTATAGCTGTAATAAATGTAATGATCAGATGATTTGGTTATTTCCGCGTTCTCTGCAGACAGATGGGCGGATGCATTAGCCGCCAATCGGTAATCCAAAGATGAACCAAGAGTCTAGCAGTATATCGCTGTCTCTGTCTGAACTCCAACAGAAGATGGAGGGTCTCACTGCAGCCATTTGCAAAATCCCTCTGCGTCGGGAAGTCCACAGCGAATCAGGCAAATTTATGGGTTTGATGTGTTTGTGGAAAGATGTAATAATAGTCAGGCAGAGGATGATGTATACGCCACTGATATTCCCCAATCACAAATCTAGGTACACACAAAACAATATAAGCCTCAGGAAATGATTCCCACTTCAGCAACTCCGAGTTATAAAGAGGGTGAATGTGAAAATGCATTACTTTAGTGTTGGCCAGACGCGTTAAAATGGAGCTATGGACACAACATAAGGTAAAGACTATATAGTACACAACTGTTATACTACTACTCTACTAAAGGATATTTTTAGACCGGAACTTTCAATACTTGGAAAGACATTCTTCTGCATAGCAATGGGTTTTGGATTTATGCCAGATGCCCTACCTGGTCTTTTGTCACTTTGGCATGTTTGTATGTATCTCCATATAAAAAGTTATTTGCCAAGTCACAAGAGGTCCACATTTGCTGCAGTTGTTGTTTAGAAAAATGCCAATTTGGAGCCACTCTTGCGTCAGTATCTCTCATGGTTCAGCACATCAGCTGATCTCTTGTCCTGCTGGCATTTCCACATGATCAAATCAAGAGATTTGTGTACAAGCTTAGACTGTCGCTGCAAACTGAAGAAAATATATATTTAGCAAAGCCAATATGGTCATCCTTAACAGCCACACAATCTTTATGCCATTTGGTTCTACAACCTATGAAAGAATATGCTATTATAATAAAATATAATATTTTATTTTATTCTATTTTGTAGCAGAGTCCTGCACCTGTTGGGTACCCGCCAAGTTCCCGCAAATAGTTGCTGAAACGGGTGGGTTTTTAACATTTTGGAATTTTATGGGCGGGTATACAGGCGGGTAGTGATTACACACGGGTGGGTCAGGTGAATCAGTCCATGGGGTGTGCTCTCAATCCTGCATCCAGCGCCGTCAGTGAGAGACTTTTCCTCTGCTGGATTTGTGATCCAAGAACACAGAAGGCAGCTGAAACCTGGGACTGAGGACGATACACTGTTCCTACACAGTAGCCTCGGTTAGATAAAATTAAGACTTTTATTTTGTGTTAAACTGACATTGGTTGTTGTTGTTGTCATTGTTATTGTGCTATTTAGGGCTTAGGTAGAGCAAAATGTTTAGCCCACAACTTTAAACTACCAGTGATTAGGCTACTACGAAAAGTGGAAAGAAAAGAATGGAGTGTATCGTGTATTACTAGTTTAAGGTTTAGCGGTGAACTACTACTGCTGTTCATTGTTGTTCGTTGAGAGGCGCATCGAAAAAAATAAAGTGCGTCAGTTAGAATGCTTCTAATTTGTGTGTGATTTATCATGGGCTCAGGCTGGTAACAGTGGAATGTTAACGGGTCCGGGCGGGTGTGGATTTAACTTTGATATAATCACGGATTTACGGGGGGTGTGGTGCTGTACTGCACTGCACAAGTGCAGGTCTCCAAAAATGGAGGGATGGGCGATATATCAGATTGATATCTGTAAATATTTGTTATCAGCCAAAGTATACAGACAAATATCAGATGTCTGTACTGACTCAAGAAATCCCATATTGAATCCTCTCTATAGTTTTGAATGCAGCGTTTTCACTTCCACAAGAGCCCACTTATTTACAGCACATTAAAAATGACTTAACAGAGAAAGTCTTCACACTCTAGCATCTCTCTTTCCTCAAAGTATTGGTTTAGTGAGCGACTAACAAGCTGTCTGATCTACATTAACTGCTGAGTCAGGCTGTGCAGTCTCAGAGCTGCAGGCCCCCCTCACCACACTCAAAGTCTAATGTTGTGATTCATTTTAGTGCTGTTAATATTCTGTACTTTATCTGCCTCCGATAAGCAACACTCTGCTATCTACACAGAAGCACATTTAAGAATCCAGCAGGAGACATTTGCTGTAGTGTTAGACAAACCCACTGTATACAAAAGCTTTCCTGTGTGAAAGTACCACTTATCAACAATATCTTCAAAGCGGGGGAACTCAACAGTCTTTTGATTTATGGTGTTCAGACAGATGAATGCAGTTTTTTGAAAATGGCTGGCATAATTATTTCTTTCTAAAGGAAACATTTCAGCTTTTGCAACCAATCAATGTGCACACTATAGATAATAAAGCAGCACAGTGCAGTTTTACACCTACACCTCGCACTGTTTAAGTAGAAATTACCAGAGAATAATTGGAAACCATCTTCAATAAGTTTATAAAACACCGGATTAGGAGAGGAAAGAGGCAAGGTTTAGAGATGTTGTCATGAGTCACAGCACATTTTTGTTTGTACCATTGTTTTACACAAAATTAAGTCTAATTCCATGTTTCTGTAGTATCCAAGGTTTTCACTTTGGCCTATTTGGTTAACAAGTTAGGCATATGTACTAGTACCATAGACTCTCTATATAAACGGACATAGCTAACCCACTAGCCGGTGCGTTTCAAACAGGAATACTCCTTTTCCACCAAGGCAGTTCCAGTGCTGGTTCAGGGCCAGTGCCGAAACAGAACCAGTTCTGTTTTTACACACAAATAAACCTGGCTCTGGCCCAACTCAGAATCAACTTAAGGCTGGGCCAGAAACAAGAACCGGTGACGCAGGGTGCTAGGGGCGTGGTTATAGTGACGCATGTCCATAAGAAGTCATGCTAATGGTACATGACGCCTTTGCCTTTGAATTCAGATGCCCCCGACACACGTCTTGGACGCCGAGAGTGATTTTAGTGTATTTATTACATAAAACACAACAGCGGAGCAACGGCCCACAGAGCGGCGGACCGTGGAGCAGTGGACCCACTTAGCTCCAGACCCGTGGTGCTCCCGCCCGCGGTAACGCATCCTTTGCCCATAGCAATGATGAAGAGCTTTATGCTTTGTCTTTGGATTGACAAGAACGTGTAAAGTTAATAGCAGCAGAACAGATCTGTAGCGATAGTCCTCCATTGTTGTTATTATCGGAGCTGACAGCTGTTGCTAGGATAATGGTAGCGCGTGCAGGGACGTAGCGACGTAGCACTTCTCCAGCTCTCAGCTGGTGGAAACACGAACCGGTTCTTAGATAATTGGCAGGAAGCACCGAACCGGCACCAGCACCAGCCCAGAACCAGCACCTGGTTCGTTGTGGTGGAAAAGAGGTAGAAGTGGTGGGGGTGGTTCTGGTTCCATCAACTCTGACTCTGACTTTACATTGAAAAATTGTTGCCCCTCTCTCTGTAACTGCTGCACCTAGCCTAATCATTTTGGTCTTAAAATGTTCATATTAGCCTGCTCTGCATGATCTTATTATTTTTATTTCTCTGTTTTGTCCCTAAATTAAGTCCAATTCCTAATCTGGAACTCTGCTCGAAATTCGCCCCTGTAACTGCACCACTAGCTTCATTTGACTGGAGCTGAACGTTGGTGAAGTTACACTCCCTTAGTTCACTGCTTTTATGCGGTCTCTGGTTGGTACTTTAATAACATTCCAATAGGTTTGTTCTAGCATCTGAGCTTCTGTCACACCATTTGTAAAAGTTTCATTATGCGTTGTGTTTATTGATTATAACTACATTCACCTCAGCAAATGATTTACTTCCACCATGTTTTCATTTGTTTGTGACGGAGCTTGTCAGTACAGTCCAAACTTATTTTTACTGTTTAATGTGACATATACTATTCAGTTTAATTATGGATGGACCTTAAGATCAACAAGGGAGCAAAAGGATGCATTGCAACCTCAGTCCAAATGTTTGCACCCTCATTTCAGGCGCTAAGTTAATGCCATTTAATGTTAGCGTATTATATTTGCCCTCCTTTGAAACTCAAATGCACTCAGTTTAGTCTGCACCTGGGCCTATACCTTAAGGTTACAAAGTTCAGGTATGTTAGAAAATGTAAAAAGCTGCTTTTGTAAATGTTGTCAAGTTGCTTCCATTCACCCAACCCATCTGCCTGAATATTGATATGCAAGGTCTGCTGCTCTAAAAAAAAAAAAAAAATTATTTGGGCCCTGGACCCAGAGCCTACAATGAAAGTGTGTGTATAGTCCAGCCTATCATAAAAAAAACCTTTGATCACTGTCCTTACAGCACAGCACAGATTAGCTCTAACAATAGTGTAACTAGTCTTGGGGATTATCACACATGCTTCAGTGCTGAGTTCCCTCACAGACAGAGGCTGTGATCAATATTCCCCTGGAGGATGCTCACATATGGAGCAGACGCAATAAAAGGCAACAGCGCCTGACGAGGCGAGCTGTCGTTCGCAGAGTTCCTCGTATCACCGGGATCATGGCCTCCACCTCAGCGGACCTCACTACACCGAGCTCTATTCACACCACCACATTCAGGGCCATGAAATTGGAGGTGGATTTGCATTTGTGTGCCTGAATTCTCCATTGTAATAAACAACATGTGACTGGGAAACAAGGTGGAGCTGAAGCTTTGTCATGTGTCATAAATATCAAACATTAAAGGCACTAAGAGAAATGTTCTACAATATCTTTAAAGATGCCCTTTTTAGTTGTTGGTCTGCCACCTGCTTGTCTCTATAAATATGTCCTTGCTCTGCCTGGAATGTTCCACAGTATGACATTGAACACTATACAGTATATTTATTCAATTACAGGTGGTTTTATAGCTCAAAAATATCTGGAAAAACAAGCATTCTGACTGAGCGGGGTTTTCTCTCCACAGACCTGTAACTTGGTCTGGTTTGGTCTCCATGGTGATAGAACCATACTGTGAAACATTCCAGATAACGTTACACAATGCACCTTTAATTTGACACTTTTCCAAATTTGTGTCTGCCTGTGAGGTTAAAGCTGCACATATTTTTTTCTTTCTGGTAGAGGGTCTGCCACAAACCTGTTTCCATGCTTCACCTGGAATGCTCCACAGTATAGTCCTAATCATTTTATATGTTTTTTTTTTTTTTTTTTTATTGAAAATACATTATAAATTCTTACTTAAGCATTCTTACTGTCAGCATGCAGCATCACCCTTTGTACACATAAATGCAAAGCAATAACATCTCCATGGAGACCAGAAGGTGGCATAAAAGTTGCACCAGCAAAATTGTCTGAATCAACACACTGTTTGCATAAAATGAACTGCTATTTAAAATAGTTCAGTCGTAATGACTGGATAGAACAATTGGATAGAACAATTGCTCTCAATGAGATTTATCACTGATAAAAAAAATAAAAAAAAACGTCCAAGAATAGCATCTATATATATTTTTGGTCCATACAGAGATTGCCCTTTGACCTTCAGGATATAAAATGCCATTATTTGATCCCATTACATCCGTCATGTCCGGACATGTGTGCCAAATCTAATGAAATTTCCTCCAGGCCTTATTGATATATTGTGTTGACAACAATAGGAGGTTAGAGCGGCCCTGGCCTCAGCGCTCCTAAATCTAATCATCTCATTCTTGACTTCAGAGGAATTTCACTTCCTTTAATAACACCAACCACACTGTGTTGTATTAAGAGAACTGAGATCAACCTTGAGCCATGAGAGCTTACAATGTTCTAGCAGTCTGTGTTTGCCATGCAGTGGCAACTATTGACCATGAAACTGAAATCATGACTTTAAAGTGTGTATGACAGATTCTTAATTTTGACTTTATTTGGTGGGATTATAACTTGTAAATATAAATTTTAGTTTTAGACAAATCTTTCGTGATCAAGTATAATCATTTTACATACCAGAAGAAAAAAAAGACAAAATCAAGATGAAATTTGCAAAGAAAAGTTGAAAACTGTGTTGATTCAATCCAAAAGTCCACAATTTATACACGCTACCGCTGTTCCCCGTACCTGACGGCACAAGACCAAGGAATGGTCTTGTGCCGTCTTCCGAGCGCGTTGGTGAGATAGGTCCAGAGGCTCCGTTCTTCATGTGCTGGTTCCAGACAGGGACGAGCAAGACCAGTGCACAATGTTCTAGGTCTGAGCGGGTCCGTGCCGTCCTCTGCGCGCTGGTTCCGTGAGGGGAAAGCGAGAATGCGCAGTGGAATATAGATCCAGGCAGGTTGCTCCAGTCCTCCGTGCTCAGGGACTGCAGCTGGTTCCGAGGTGAGACAAAGCAACCGAAGAGAAGCGCAAATCCAATTTGGTTTGTTATATCTTTTTCTGAGCGGTTCGTCCACGTATTGTTAAAGGTGCACTGTGTAACTTTTGTGGTGGTGGGTCCGTCACCTGCTTGTCTCCATGGAGATATTAATGCTTTGCTTGAAATCTTCCATAGTATGACATTAAACACATCTATCTATTTTGGGTGTTTCTATTGTTAAAAAAAATACAATAATTCTCACTATGAATGGGGTTGCCTCTCCACAGATCTGACCTATAAAGTAGCCTATAGTTGTCTCCCTTGACACAGATTTAGGGTGCGTCCCATTACTCTGTCTTACCCCTTCGTCTTACCCTTACCCCTTGGTTTTGCACGTTCATGTGAGGGCAAGGGGTGTGTCAATTCTAATTTTGATCAAGGGCTAGAGCCACGACCTAAGGCTACATATCCCTTGAAACGAAGTAAGCACTCGACCAGACTTGAAGCGAAGGGGTACGCCCACAAGCCCAGGCAGGTTGGGATCAGGATGGGAGCATCACATCGACCAGCCAAGGAATCTTCAGCAGTTGTAATTATCAATTAACTTTTTAACATGAGTTACAATTATGACATGTTCTACGTTACTGTTAGTGAACTGTTGTTGCGGTTTTAATTGTAGTAATGTCTGTTTAGCTGACATTACTGTTGTTATGGAACGTTCATTTTTAAACAAGCTAGTTATTTGTTGAGCTGAAATCAGTGTGACGTGAATTTACTTGACAGTCCTTTTACTGGTGGACCGGTTTGATTACGGTAGAGCTAGCTTACCACGTGATTCTCCTAGCAACCGTGTTTTCCCTCAGGGACGCCAGAGGAGGCTCGGCGGCTCAGCAGGTATCAAAGCGAAAATTACAAAAAGTTCATGAAGTCAAAAATAGTGGTGAAGCAACAGTGGGAATGAGTATTGTTAATTCATTGTTCAATCATACTGTTGTGTTGCCAATGCGAGCTGCTGCTCGTCTGGCTTATGTGCAGATACTCATGACAAAATCCGTATGTGGATTTGTTTTATTGAACTCCGACAGTTCCGCGTGCATACATTTGTCAGTACACAAAGCCACTGTTTTTCTGTATATACACACACACACAAAGGTTGTGCATAGATGTGCATACATTCTACAGTAATACTCAATACACACGTGTGCTCTGTTTAAAAAACAACAACATTTTGAACACACTACTACTGCTACTCACCATTACAAACAAAATTTCTCCTAGTTGTCAGGTTATTGTAAAAAGAAAATACAAAACAGTTAATATATATGCAACAATAAACACAACTGTATAGAAATAAAGGCAAAGAACATGAAAACACTACTGAACACTAAAATGATTAAATGTATTGGGTATATACAATTGTCATGTTCACAAACAATACAACATCTGTCTTCATGGGACCTGCACATCCCTGGAAACTTGGGCAGCCAGTGTGTCTCTGAGATCATTCCTGGAGGCTTCATTAAGCACCACTGCTTCTTGGGGAGGTTGGGGGTCAAGATCATCCCAGCCAAGATCCTCGTCAGGATCCAGTGAGTCCCCATCGTCCAAGCACACATTATGCAGGAGCGCACAGGTAGCAATTACCTGAGGGGCAAAGGTAGATTTGACTTCCAGTGTCCAGAAAAGAGTTGACCACCTTGTTTTCATTACCCCAAAGGCCTGTTCAGTTATGCTGCGTGCCTTTGGATGGCGGTGATCCATGTACCGCTTCTTTGTATGGTGTGAGGAGGCATATAGGGGTCTGTGGCGGGGTACCCACCATCACCCAGAATAATGTATCCTGGTGGGGGGCAACATGCAGATGTGTAAAAGGAGCTGTTCTTCGCCACATGTGTGTCATGGACTGACCCTGGATAACCCACGAAGATGTCCAACCATTTGCATCACATGGCCTGCATATTGATAGAGTAAAAGCCTTTATAAAAACCAAACAATGTTGTTCTGGTGGTTTGATCCGAATGTTACTGCGATCTATTGCCCCTACAACGTTGTGGAATGCAGGGTTACCTGATAAAGATACAAATCCCTGACCCACAGTTTGTAGCTCCTCACATTTTGGGAAGAAAATGGCTTTGTTTAAATTGTTCTAAATATTCTGTGCCACCCGGTGTATCACTCTATGTTCTGTTGCCTTGGGGATATTGAACACCTTTGACACCACCCGCTAAGAGAGTCCATGTGCCAACCAATGGGTGTATAGGAGGACTAGCTGATTTCCCCAGCCACGATCTTGATTTCTAGCCAGGAGCATTTGCAGTCTGTTCTTGGGTGTCCTGGTCAGCCTCCTCATCGAACCACAAGCGCAAAATGGGCACATTTGCATCCACCCTGCAGTACATAGGTGGTCAATCCACCTGGAGGAACAAAAAGAAAAAAAGTTCAAACCTCACATTTACACTGGCCAAGTAAACCTACACATAACTACACCCATAAGCTCAGCGCTGAATCACAATCATGTAGATAACGATTGGGTATGATTTAGCAACTGCATAAATACAAAGTATTTCGCAGGTTTTTATTTATTTTTTATTTAACCAGGTAAGCTATTAAGAATATGTTCTTATTACAATACAATAACGACCAGGTAACCTAGGTAACATAAACAAGTGCTCAGCTGGACACGTAGACAGCTGAGCTTGCTAATGTTAATGTTAGCTAGGTTACATAGGTAAATATTATGACATACATACCATGATTGAATCCGTGAGCAGTCGTATGCGTCTCAGAAATCTTCTTCTCTGACATCTTTGTCTGATCGCAGACACGCACACAAAGATAAAAAGAGCCCAGGCAACTGACATAATGATCTGAGAGGACGGCATCTTCGTTTGTTTGAGTCAATTGCTGACGTTCTAGACGTAGCAGTCAGGTAGCGGCAAGGGATGGTGACACAAATGGTAATCGAGGGGTGTCCCATTTCTTAGGGGAACATTTGTACCCCTTGCCCTCTCAGCTCGGTATTAAGAGGCAAGACAAAGATGTAGATAAAGGAGAAGAGGTAAGACAGAGTAATGGGGCACAGCCTAATCTATACTGTACTGTGGAACAATGTAGACAAAGTAATAACATCTCCATGAAGACAAGCAGCTGGTGAACCCTTGTACTGTACCCAATGCATAGTATTTTCATGGTAAACCACAGGAGTTTTGGCTTAATTGGTCAAAAGAAGTCGTCAAAAGAAACATATTTAAAGCTTTTTATATTGTGCAAATGGGCTAAGTCCAGCTGTAATTCAGGCCTTCAGCTCCCCAGAGTTAATAGACTGGTTTTATATCTATTTCTCTTGACACGTTGGACATAACTCTTGTCTTTTTAGAGTGGACTGCGTTAGCCAGCTCCTGTTCAGGCACAATTCAGTGGCTTTTAATAGTCGACCGCAAATGTTCTGTAAAGCCCTTTTAGAATGTTATTTCTTCCTTCAAAATACTCAATCAACGAATGCACTTTCTGACGTAGGTGCTATTTTAGATACTGATAAGCAGGGACATAATGGAAATGTATTTTGAAGTCATTTTAGATTGGCATGATTAGATGGCAAATATAAAATGAATTTTAGCTTAAAGAGAAAAATCATTAATGCTGAAAAGTATGTACAATACGCTAAATTGTACAAAATTGGTATGCTTTAGCCCTGCAATTCCACTAATAATACAGCATGTTCTTTCTGCAAACATGCTACATTTTAAGAACATAGTGTTTAAGGTGGACTGGTGAATTTAAGGTGCTATGAAATAATAATGCCACTAGGTCAAGTTACAGGTCAGGTCTGCTTAGAGGTAACCCTGCTCATAAAATCCATACTAATACTAGCATTGAATTTGAAGTTGATATGATAAAAACACCTTTCCTGACTTGATCCAAATCAGAAATTTTATAACACCACATTGTCATTTTAAAGAAACGACTATGATCTTTATTGAAAAACATCAAACTTTGGTATCAAATATTAAAGATGCACGTTGTAACTTCTAAGGTTGAGGGTCTGCTCCTTGCTTGTCTCCATGGAGATGTTATTTTGTGCCTGGAATGTTCCACAGTAGGGCTTTAAGCATATCTCCCTTGGATTTGTTCAATTGTAGGTGTTTTATTCCTCAAACATACCTTAATAAACATGCATTCTTACCATGTGCAGGCTTGCTTCTCTATAGGTCTGACCATTTACCTGTCCCCATTGTTAGTTTATTTCTATACTTTGTAATACACAACGCAAAACAGTAATATCTCCATGGAGACAAGCTGGTAGCACAACCTCCACCAGTAAAGTTACACAGCATACCTTTAAGCCTTGCCCTTAGCATTGAAATTCAGTTTGAAATCTATCGTGACAGCAATAGTGATTATCCCATGTCAAAACTGTACATGAACACCAAGCAGGCAGCAGAGTATGTGTGATGTGCTGAAGGACATTTGAACATCCTCTCACTTTCTTTGCCTTTTTCATCTCTCCATCTCATATCCCCACTGCATTCCCGTCTTTGTTCTCCCCCGCTTCACGCCGCGAAACCCTAACCATGACTGACACGTGACATTTCACCACTGATAGGCTTCAAAATGCACCTAATCAGTACACAGAGCGGCTGCCTGTGTCTCCTGACAATTACAACCCTGCTCCACCTTCCCCCATGTCTAAAAACATGATTATTTATAAACCCATATTGCATTTTGGTCAGACTATCCCCTGCTCCAGTGCGCCAAACAGATGTCATTTTCACCCGAGGCAAAACGAGCAGAATAAAAGACTACAAAAGCAGAGCGAATGATGGAAGAAAAACTACAGATAGACATATTTGCAAAGTAATTACACCGATAAGGAAGTTAGGTGAGACAGGAGCCTGTAAAAATGCAAATGATGTGCAATTACGGGCCAGAATTGATAGGAGGAATCATGAGCGGCCAATATACAAGGGAGTCGCATCCGGCATTGCTTTCATAAATACAGTTATTTCACCCTTCATTACACACACTGTTGCTTGGCTGGTTTTAAAAGCAGCTGAATGTAGATTGTGCGAGGGTGCGTATTCTGCAGCACCAGGGCCAAAGCTTTGTAAAAGAAGAAACTGCAAAAGGTCACCCAGGCGTTACAGAGCACAAAACTAAATCATATGCCCATTTCAATTTAATTTGTTCAATCTTTAGTTTCTATATAAAACTATTTGGTTTGTGCAAAGTATTGTAAGTTTGGTTTTAACAGTTATATGAAACTAAAGGCCAATGTTGATAAGGTGCTTACTAAAACATATGGAACAGTGAATCTATCAGAAGGATGAAATATTAGGACCATTGCCATAGCAACTGACACAATATTCTATCTTTTGAATGGCGAAATGTCGTCAAATTATTAATAATGAATCGGCATTGCATGTTTTTCAATCAGGTGACATTCCTGCAAGTCTCTTTGTAGTATCGTTGCCTACATGATGCCTGATGTTAAACCAATGGACATTTCAAGTATTCTGACACTACAGTAGTACTATGAGTAGCAACACATTAGGCTATTGGGTTGTTCCACACCTTATTTATTTATTTTTTATTGGCTCATGTGACTGAATGAATTTCAGTAAAGTAAATAATAGTAAAATATTAAATATACATGGCATTTTTGTGCCAGACTGGAAAAGTGAGCCCCAAATCTCTTCTTAGACGTGTGTTTGGAGGCCCTAGGAGCTCAGGAGCGATACTACTGCACAGACGGCTAATGCCCTTCTATAGCCCAGCTGGCAACTGTTGTTGTATAATGTTGCACCCTGCATCAGTGCAAATCCTTTCATTTTACAACAAAAACAACCCCAGGAGATTAAAAAAGTCAATCGGGCTGAGATAACCAACTAGAGGATTCCTTCCAGCTCTCTCCCCAGCAGGCTGCGCAACCTTTGAAACATTTATTGTCAACAGGATCAAGAGGCTCGTGCTTTGAGAGGTTTAAGCCATGACCAGATGGTAACTGAAACTCTTATATCATCCATCTTTTTAGAGATTTAAAATGTTGCTTTTTCAATGCATATACGTGCCAGACATTGTTTCTCTTAAGTAACAGCGCAGCATTAGTATTCCTATGCCAACAGTGCATACATCAAAAAGTCTGCAAATGCACAGTCTGCTGCCATTGGAAAAAAACATTTTGTGATGATCTACGCTGAGGTTTAAGCACAAGCTCCAGATATATGGAATAATTATGGACTCACTATACAATGGCTTTTGTCTTTTGAAGTGACATTATAGTAAATTTGACAAAAAGGAAAAATATATATATATCTGGACAGAACCTATACTAACTAGAATACTATTTCCTGCAGTCATTTGAAATGCAGTATTAGACTGACACAAATTGGTGGTACGCTACATAACAAACATTGTACTATAATTTGACCAAAAGTAGGTCAACTAAAATTTTCCAGCTAGGCCAGAATGACAATAGCCTACAAGTAATTATGTTGTTCAACAGATCACATTTCCTGGCACATCAATTTGACAAAACATTCCAAATAACAAGAAACTGAATTTCAATTTAACATAAATACTATTAAAACATAAATTATACTTTTGACTTCTCTTTCATCTTAACCCACAACTTCTATTGACATTCTTATACATAGGATATTTATTTCCCATTATACTTTTGCAAACATTCATTTTGGCGTAGACAAATCTTTAATTAAAAAGGGAACATAAATGCCTAATTAAAAGGTTCATTGTGTAACTTTTCTGGAGGAGGGCCTGTCAAATACTCCATGGAGGTGTAACGACTTTGACTTTGACTTTGATATTTCACTGTATGGTATTAAATCTTTCTATCTTCACAGTCAGAATGCCTGTTTTTCTAGGTATTTTGAGCTATAAAACCTTCTGTAATTGAGTAAATGTGAGGTAAATCTATTTAATGTCACACTGTGGAACATTCCAGGCAGAGCAATGACATATCCATAGAAAAAAGCAGGTGACAGACCCCCAACCAAACCACACTTTTAAGGCATCCTTTTATCTTGTCTTAGATTTTGTACAGTAGAGATTTGAGGGACATATTGAACGCTGTTGTATCATTTAATGATACAGTCTTGGACTTCATCTCATGGTATTATGGCATTGAACAATAAAACACCAGATCACAGGGAAAGAAAAAAAAAAAAAACTTGACATTTCTAAAAGCCTTCAAGCCGCACAGAGCACCAAGTCTTTTACAAATGACACCAAAGTGAATCCAATAACCTCCTCTGTGAAAGATTCCCTTGACCCGGTCCCCCCCTCCATCACTGCAGCACTCACTTAATTAAGTTAAACCAAGAGCAATAAATACGATGGCTGACATACTGACGCTGATGCTCGTCTTCATGCGGAGAGACTCGGCGATGGATGGCACCAATCACTACAACATGCAGCTTAGGTCAACCTTCAAAAATGGATAGGAAATATGATATGATCGACAGCCCTGTGGGGACTTGGGACACCTTTTCCGACTATATGCCAAGAGATTTAATGTTGTGTTGTGACAAAGAAGTGCCTGGATGAATATATTTTTGCCGTGGTGGTGCCAAGGCTCATCGGTGTGTCTGGCTATGGCAAAGAAACAGAGATTTCAATCTAGCTAAGCCATCTGTTCCCCGATACCAGCTCTGTCATTTGATATGGACTGCCCATCACCAGCAGAGGCCTCAAGTTCACCTTGCCATCAGAGACGCCTCCGACTGGCTCTTATAAAATGTGATGGATGAAGGCCGTAAAGCACCAACTAGGCTCTTGTCAAGGCCCAGCACACAATCACAGTCTTCATTACCCAAAAGTCAGAGTTTAACACGGATGGGCAGAATCAGAGCTTGAGCTGGCAGCTATAGTCAGGGTTACTGCAGAAAAAACACGTTGGCATAGACAAAATGGGAATATAAGTTGGAGCTATTGTTAATTTATCTGATGCTGAAACTTTTGATATGCAAGTTAAGGTATACTTTGTTGTCCCAGTAGGGACATTTTTCCTGTCAGCTAAGCTTGGTCAGGACTACGTTAGTTGGAAGATTTTACCATTTGTGCATATTTCAAGTATTCTTTGATAATAATACTGCTGATAGTGCAACTTTCAATGAACCACTTCAGGTATTGTATCATATTTCATTAGACAAATCAAGGACAAAAGAGAAACTGCACAGATTTTCTTCAAATTTTTCTGTAATAAAAAGACTTGGATCCAGACTGTGGTCTGAATAGTGACATTCTGTAATACTTGCCAGCCACATTGACACAGCACTTCAATGCTAATGATGTTTGTAATAATATGTTTGATGGTTTTACATGTAATTACTGCATAATAAGCACAAATACAAACAAACAAGATATGCAAGACTTTAGTTACATTTTCAAATTTTCTACCCTTGCACAATTACTTCTAATGCTAATGGTATTAGTATCATGTCAGATAAGTGTTACTATACACACAAATAATGCCAAGCTAAAAATATACATTTTTCTTAAGTAAACCTCAGAATTACTGTTTATAATAACGCTTACAAAGCAGAGAGATTTGACCACCTCACATTGAAAAAAGAGGGACACGTGGTTGCATGTGATGGGAAATATGATTTTCAGTTGCTGTCAATCATAACATACAGAACAACTGGAACAGCAATAGGTGCTAATATATTACAACCTTTAATACCAGTACACCCAAACTATTTTCTTTTTTTCCCTTTTTTCGCAAGAAAAAAAATCATGCTTTCTGTAAATCTCTGTAAATTTCTGTAAAAAGTGGCACATTCTCTAAATAAGTGGGATGAGGGACAGGGCCCTAAATATCTGAGCAGAAAAGAGGGACACCTACTTACTAAAAACGATGATTTTGTCTTCTTAAAGGTGCATTGTGTAACTTTTCTGGTGGAGGGTCCAACAAATACTTTTCTCTATGGAGATGTTATTGTTTTGTCTGGAGTGTTTCACAGTATGGTATTAAACCTTTCGATCATCATGGAGACCAAATCAGACCAAGTTACAGGTCAGATCTATGGAGAGGTGCCCCCACTCACAGTCAGAATGCCTGTTTTTCTAGGTATTTTTAGCTATAAAACCACCTGTAATTGAATAAATGAAAGGTCAAGCTGTTTAATGTCATACTGTGGCACACTGCAGGCAGAGCAATGACATATCCATAGAAACACGCAGTTAACTGAACCCCAACCAAAAAGTTACACAGTGCACCTTTAACATACAGACAGGTCCAAACTGAATGGTAAATGGTGACATGTTTATATAGCGCTTTTCTAACTTCAAGGCTCTCAAAGCACTTTACAGGAAGGAACCACTCACTCATTCACACACACACATTCATAGACCAGTGTAGGCAGACACTTACACGCAATGTGCAGGCTAGCCTCTCTGCTCACGATGGTGCCAAAGGAGTTGGATGCCAGACACTGGTAGATGCCCACATCCTCGTCTTTGTTCAGGTGAGTGATGTGTAAGTTCCCTCCCATCAGAGTGTACCTGGAGCCGGGCCGGGGCAGGATGAAGGAGTCATTGAGTTTCCACCTGTCAAAGCCAACAACACAAAACACATCTTCAGCAAATATGGATAGAAAATGTTAAGATGTCCCAACTAAGTGAATACAGGTCTTAAATAACAGTGAAAATATAATTTAGCTTTAGTTTAGCTTTGGGAAATAAATCTTTTAATAAATGCTTCAGTTTAAAGGTGCACTGCGCAGCTTTTCTCATGCTAGTCTCCATGGATATGTTATTGTTTTGTTATTGTCTAACATTTATTTACAATGAGCATTCAAAAATACATGAATTCCTTCTGTGAATACATCTGAATTGTTATGTAGCATAGTGCCGTAACCTGCTTGTCTCACTTGCAATAGAAATTTTTTAATCTATAGTGTGGAACATTCTAGACAAAGCAGGTGGCAGACCCTCCACTAGAAATGTTGCGCAGTGCACCTTTAAACCAAATTAGAAAAGCATAAAAGAAAGATGCAGAGGAAACATATCTCATAGCTATCAGTTTTGTCTGTTTCATTTTCCCACAAAATAACTGCTTTTAAAACACAAAAAGTTGACCCTAAAAATACATTGTCATCTTTTCTATTTAAATATGTTACGTTAAATTACTATATTTTAAACAAACAACACTAAAACTAAATGACTTGCTTTGTATCAAAAATAAATGAAAAAGCTGACAACATTGTTTGGGGTCACTGATTAATTTTTGAGAATCTTTTTTATAATTATTCTGCTTAGTGAATTTGTCAAAAAGAATTGTTTTTCAGACAAATATTTTCCTCTCAATTTTAGGAGCCTGGCAGAACTACAAAATTGGCATGTGCAGAAGTAACAATAGTATATTGTGAGCGCTTTTGTGTTTCTTTGTTGTGGTAAATGGTGATATAGTTCAATAAACAACAGAAAAATATTTAGCAGAATTGCCTTTTAGTTCAAAGAAAAGTCTATGATTTCTGCGTGATGTTCTTTCATAGACCGGTGCCATGATGGTCTCTTCTGACTCACTTCAAAATACAAAGTGTTGTCAAAATCTATGTCATTTCAAGTGTGGATGTTTTGGGGGTAATTTAAGTGCATGAAGAGAAAGATAATGGCAGCAAACTGTAAGTAAAGGCAGAACAAAAAGAACTCAAAAGAATACACCACTCTTGAGCATTGAAAATGCATTGAATAAACGCTATCGCCATGACAACAATAGACGTATCCTTTGAACATAATGCATGCTTTGTGTACCTGTTGTTGGCTTGAGCTAAGAAAAGTATAGATTCTCTAAACACATGGTACAGGTGTCACTTCACATGATACTATTACCTATTTCTGCTTCCTCTTTAATTTTGATCTATTTCTATAGATTTAATTTATTTTTTAACACTTTAACACGTGTTGTCATGGTCGAGTGACTTTATAGTTAAAGGTGCACTATGTGACTTTTCTGGTAGAGGCCAGTTACTGTTATTGCTTCACCTCCAATGTTCCCACTACTGCTACTGTAACTTATGACCTTCTGTATATAACTGCGTGACTGTGACACTATTTGTTTTTTACTTACTGTACATACATTTATATAATTTATATCTTATTGATACCAATCTCTTGCTATGTTTTATTGCTACTTATTTAGAAGTTTATTTTATTTATTTATTTACTCTGTGTTGTTGTAATATAATGTGATGTATGAGCTATTGTGTCCAAGTAATTTCCTTTGTGGATCAATAAAGTCTGTCTAAGTCTAAGTCTTTGAGCAATAAAAACACCCATAATTGAATAAATGCATCTTACATAAGTTTAATACCATATTGTAGAACATTATAGGCAAAGCAATAGCAGAGTTTTTAGTAAATTTACATTGCATAATTTAGGGTAGAGAATCTAAATCAGCACTGCATATCGGCCCAAAAACTATCGGCCATTGCTCTGGATTCTAAACCATCAGTATCAGGATCGGTCATGAAAAAAACCATATTGGTCGATCTTTGCTGCTTATTCATTGGTGAGTGTGTTAATCTTGAATTTCCACATGCCTTCGATAAGTGTTACCTGTTGATTCATGTAAAAGTAGCCTGTGAAACTCATGACCACCAATGGTTTACACTCAATGGGTTTCCTTACACAGTTACATGCTACAGTTGTCCTTTTGTGTGCAGTCTGGTTTTTCACTTTTGTAAGAAATAACAGTCTCAAAGAACAGAACTGTGGCATAGAAAAAGGCTGTAAGTGTTGTGGATTTTATGAGGATACAATATTCTTATGAGTCCTTGAAAGATGGAATTTGATGTTTCATTGAGATTGTGGGAAAATTATGAATCTAGTAACAACTGACAAGTATAAAAAGGTGAACTGCATGTTTCTCCGTATATGAGTTATATCTTTTCAATTATTCAATTCTTTTGGATTGCTCCCTCCTATAGCTCCCACACTGCTGTATATTTTTTATCCTTCAGAACATTCCATTCACCAAAATATATGAAATGGGAATCTGTTTTGTCATATTTTCTGCCTATTCAATACAAAGAGAGCCCATTTATAATGATTCATAGATTATAGTCTGTCGTGTGTGATTGATGGCCCTCAGACCATATTTCTATAGTTTTATATAAGAATAGATAATATTGCAATTGGCAATATGAACATTTTTAATATTGTGCATATCGTCTAGAATTAAAACTATAAACATTTACCTCATAAAGAGTATGGAACATCTGGTGTAATCTCCCAAACAAGGGTAAGTGCCCTTCGGTGATTAATTTTATGGTCCATTCACATTTTGTGCTAACCTTGAACTTCAACCAAGACAGTTTTATGCACATTTCAGCACATTCTTGAGGCACTGTTAAAGGGCCCATTTTTCACCATTTTCTGATCTATGATAATGTTGCTTCCTCATCATAAACATAAATATTTAGCATATTTAGGTTTAGGTTAAGTTAACTTCTAAGTTAACTTCTCTCAAATGGAAAACACTCTGTTCCACCTTGTGATGTCATGTGGTAATACAGGAAGTGTGCCACTGGAATTGTTTGATAGCATTTTGAGCTTTGGAGATGTAAACTGACTAATAATGATAAAGGATTACTCAGACATGTGTGAATGAAAGAAAACACAACTCCAGGTATGTTTTTGATGAAGTAACAGGATTCTAACATGTATTAAAGCTCACGAGAATCCATTTTGTATAAGCATCTTTAATATAACATTTGACTATTGTTATCTAGACAATGTATTTCAGAAAAACAGAGATAGTCCCAGTTGTCAATATCATCCACTCCCATCTGGTAAGTTTGATCTGATTTGAGAAGCTGAAGATTTGGTTCTCAAGTAATGGGAATCGGCTCTTCTGATTCACTGTAAAGCATTTATTCTAAGAGTTCGATCTGAGCCCAATACATCTTCCTTCTTTTTTCACTGGAGCCATTTTGGGAAAGGGAGTGTCACATGCAGCCAAGCAGTGCTCCACAGCAGATTGCTTGATTAGATTGATTTAGTGATTTGGGGCTGGAGCTGGAGCAGGCCCAGCAGCAGTGTAGAGGAGGCCATTTGAGCGGTGACAATATGAAGTGGTGATTTCTGTGCTTATATGCCGCTTGGACAGTCTTATTCATTTGTCCTCTGTGTCCCTGGAACACCGCATATTCTCCACACTCAAGAGCCTCTTAGCCTGACTGCCCTGCCACTGCACATCACAGGCATTCACAATGACCAAGGGTTCACACTCACAGTGCATGCTAACAAGCACTGCATATACTAAAGCAATATAGAACAAGATTAAATATGTCAGTGGTTTTAGTGTCTCAAGCTCAACTTAGCTGAAGGAGAACAAGCAGGCAGCAGGCATGTTGAAATTTATGTCATTTATTTATTTAGCTTTCTACCAAGTTATAACGTGTTTGCTCATCAAAAATATCCCTGAAGAGGTTTTAGATGTCATCCATAGAAGTTTTAGTAATTTAGCGCTTTCTTCTAAGCCCTATTTGAACCCTCCTTATGTATGATTCTGTCCAGTGCTCAACCCACAAGCCAACATCAACCATGCTCCCACACATCAATTCTCCGTATATATGTACAAAAGCGTGAAGAAGTGTAAAAGTGTACAAAATGACCTGACAAATCTGATGCCATGCCATTTTCAGAACAATAAAAGGTAACACGGTGAGCTAAAGATGCCATAGAAGTAAAACCCCCTCTATAAGATCATGAATTGTTTTTAATGGACTGAGACAAATTGTTAAAATATATTAAGAACCTTTCATTTTTAAGGTGCAAAAAAGTAAAGAAAAGAAGACCTAACCTTAACCATACAGTAGATACTACTTGACAAACGGGATGTGATTTACCATGGCACCATGAATGTGTGTAGATTAGCCCCACAATACAACCATCCACACAAAAGGCCAGGACTTTGTAAGAAAGTACCAAACATGGAACATTAAAAAGAGGAGGTTTCCAACCAGTTTTTTACTGTGTGTATTGGAGGGGCTCGGTTTAATGACGAGAGGGTTTTTCATTCAATAGAACAATGAAGCCTCAGGTTGTGAAGGGGCATTTAACAGCAGCTGGCTGAGGAGGTGTTACAGGGAGCATCTTTCTAAACTGAGGGCTCTCCTGTGTGTGCTGATGTCTGGGTCATTCTTGCATCTCATAATGTTATGTTTTTGTGCCCAATGCTTGTTCTACAAGAATTTCTCCATAAGGAGACAATAAAGCCTAATCTAATCTAAAATACTTTTGGGAATGGCTAAGTGTGATTGACTGTATGCTCTTTGTGAAACTTCTTCACCACATGGACTACTGCCCCTTCCCACAGTCCCCAGGAAATACTTTGATAAAGAATGCCAGGGCAAAATTTAAAGGTGATCAAAAAAAAAAAAAACAGTGGGACAACTCAAATTCATTTACACATATTTGCCTTGTGCCTGTTTCTTTTTCTAAATCTAAGATTTACAGCTTTCTGTATTTTAAGCTATTCTACATTTGATATTTTACTTTTGCGCTTATGCAAGGCACCGTCACATTGACCCTACTACACAATGAAAAAGACATGCATTTAAATATGCTCTCCCTTTCTCTCAACTTAAATGAGACTTGTGTGTATCCAACTCCAGTGTAAATAGTCTCCTTGATGGTGGCAAGAATGGAACATTTTCTCAGAACTTAAAAGGTCACATTTAGCTGATATGAATTCATGAACACTTTTAAACCAGAGGCTGATGCTGACAGGAAATGCACTGAGGGATGGATACAGATTCCATTCGACCCAAGTGATAAAATCTTGTACATTTATTTCAATTTGTGCCCATTAGCCATAACACTGAAGATCTTCAAGCTACATTAACAGCTGCATATGCTGATATTATGAGGGATCGTCTCAACCTATTACACATTAAATAAACGGCTTTGCGAACTGAATTTAATTACAGTGACAGAAGTGCCAGGGAGAAATGGCCCCAGCTTTGATTGATTAAGAATTAATACTTTGTGGGCTGGATGCACTTTAAAAAAATCACTGTTTGTCATTTGGTATCATTTATCATTGTTAGGAACTGAAAAACTTGGCATTCGTTTTAAATAAACATGGTCCCCGTATTGAATAAAAATCTGCGTATTATACTGAGGGCTAATGTAATCAAATATTCTCCCATTGTATTTTGTCATTACTCCATGTCGGAGATATCTGAACAAGCCCATTGCGTTGTGGGTCACTTGATATGGTCGCGGGTCAGTGGTACGGACGGCAGGAAGCTCTCAAAGCGTTCTCTACAGAAAATCAATGCCCACCATACAATGCAAATGTACGGCATTCAAACCAAAGCCGATTCCTTTCTCTTTCTCAAATGAACCATGACTGACAGAGACGATAAGCGCCACAGGCAGCCAGCGTCACACAGATAGAGCCTCTTTAAATTGCTCTTAATGACACAGTGGTTTTTGTGGATTTGTTACACTTTCCGAGGCAAGTTAGACTTCATTATCATTTGAGAAGGCTAAAATCAAAGTCTTATTTATTTGCTAGGTGGTAGGCAATGTGGCACTAAAAATAATCATAATGTTTGATTTTTATTAAAAACAAATATACCTTTTCCTCCCACATGTTTTTGAAGAGAAAGTAGAAGTAGTAATAGAAATCCATATACCCATAGAAGTTGTTATTATTAGATCAACAATATGATTCAAAGTTTCAGGTTAAAGTAGGTTAAGATTAGGGTTTGAATAAAAGGTGCTTTGTGTAACTTTTCTGGTGGAGGGTCCATCAAACGCTTCTCTCCATAACGATGTTATTACTTTGTCTGGAATGTTTCACAGTATGACATTAAATCTTCATGGAGACCAAACCAGACCAAGTTACAGGTCAGATCTGTGGAGAGGCGAGCCCGCTCACAGTCAGAATGCTTGTTTTTCTAGGTGTTTTTTGAGTTATAAAACCACCTGTAATTTAATAAATGTAAGGTAGAGCTGTTTAATGTCATACTGTGGAACATTCCAGGTAGAGCAATGACACATCCATAGAAACAAGTAGGTGATGGACCCCCAACCAAAAAGATACATACCGAATTTTTCAGACCAAAAATGCACAGTGAAGAAGAAAAAACATGTATAAGTCGCACTGGACTACAAGTCGCCCTTTTTGGGGGAAATTTGTTTAATAAAATCAGAGACCAAGAACCAACATTTCATCTTGAAAGGCAAGTTATAGAAGTTATAGTAATAAAAACAACCGAATAGAGAACAATCCGTGTATCATTTGTTCATTCGTTTTTCAATATAAAAAAATAAGGAAATGAAAAAACAACTCTTTCCTTTATTATTTGTCTCTATAACCAAAATGAAAAAATGGATAATGATTTGTTTTTGTTTTTTTTCATTTTGATTCATCTATACGATTCATAAATTTGGTCTATGGGCTGTCAGTGTGAAAAACTGAATATATAAGTCGCACCTGAGTATAAGTCCCACCCACCCAAACCCTGAAAAAAATGTATAGCCCAAAAAATACGGTTGTGCACTTTTAAAGTCACGCAAGGTAGGATGGTTAAGGGTAGAATCAGTCTCCATGAAATGAATGAAGTCAATGTAATATCCACAAGAAGCATGGTAATGTACAGTGTTACTTACCTGTAAATGGGCGGTGGGTGACCCTGCGCCTCACAGCTGAAGACCACCTCCCTCTGGTCCTCTCCAGGCTTCAGGGGGAACACCACACTGCCAGGCTGCTTTGTGAACACTGGCCTCAGAAGCACTGCACTTCCTGATGGACAAAGAAACCACATAACAAGGCGCATGAGTCGAGATGTAAGTATAATAAAATGTCTTCAAATGTTATTGCAATCTAAGGGTAGGGTATGCTTTTATTTGCACAGGGACAGTGCACAGCAACACAATAAAGGTGCAACTTTCCTGGTGAAGGGTCTGTCACATGCTTGTCTTCACGGAGATGTTATTGCTTTGTCTAAAATGTTCCACGGTAGAGATTAAACCTATCTATCTCAAGAGAGACAACTATAACCTGTATTACAGGTCAGATCTGTGGAGAGGCATCCTATTCACAGAGATAATGATTGTATTTTTGAGTAATAGAAACACCCATAATAAATACATGCTAGATCAGTGATACTCACTATTTTTGTCACAAGAGCCGCATTGGAAGAGCAAAATCGAGAGCCGCTTATACCCTATTTAGTAAATTTTCTTAATTGATCATCGGGAGAAACGATTATTGATTAATCATTAACATTTTTATATTAAAATGATCATCTTTATTATTACTATTACTAATCTGCCCCCTTTTTGGACCCTCACCCACAGTCTGAGAACCCCTTCTTTAAGAGAACTTCTACTTTACACAAAACTGTGAATAAAGTGAAGTAAGCAGGTAGGATTTTTTTTTTTTTTTTTTCCTAACTGGAGTTACATTATCTTTTGTAACATTAAGTTTTGTAGTGGTATTTACCAGCTTCTGCACATTTACCAAATGCTCGTTGTGACAAATACAGATGCATTTGTGCGACTTAGTCAAACTTCAATCACATGTTGCTGTAGACCTGCTCTGTGCTGTACACCTGCTCTGTGCTGTACACCTGCTCTGTGCTGTAGACCTGCTCTGTGCTGTACACCTGCTCTGTGTTGTACACCTGCTCTGTGCTGTAGACCTGCTCTGTGCTGTAGACCTGCTCTGTGCTGTACACCTGCTCTGTGCTGTAGACCTGCTCTGTGCTGTACACCTGCTCTGTGCTGTAGACCTGCTCTGTGCTGTACACCTGCTCTGTGCTGTACACCTGCTCTGTGCTGTAGACCTGCTCTGTGCTGTACACCTGCTCTGTGCTGTACACCTGCTCTGTGATGTAGACCTGCTCTGTGCTGTAGACCTGCTCTGTGCTGTACACCTGCTCTGTGCTGTACACCTGCTCTGTGCCAACATTAAGATAAATTTAGATGAGTTTTTGGTTCACATTTCGTCTTGCTCTCCTAATCAGCGCATTGAGGAGGGAGCCTGTGTGCGCTGTATGTTGGGGAGGGGCGAGAGCGCGAAAAGGCGAGGAGCAGTGCGCTGAAGTGAGGATGGACAGGTAGGATGTTTTAAGAAGTTTAACCTGCCCTGTGATACTGTTACACGAGTGTTGTGGACAAGCTGTGTGCGCTGGGTGTGTGTGTGGTGACGCGTCGCACAGTGTCTGGGCTCCAGCACACAGGCAGTTTATTGGCGACAGCAGTGGCTGTAATGAAATATGATCACACTTGACGAGTGTCATAAGACCTTGAATCCAAGGCAAGACTGATTCCAAGCACCTTCAAGACCAAGTCCAAACGCGGCCCAAGACCGTAAAGAAATGGTTTTGAGACTAAGACTAGTCTCGAGTACTTCACTACGATCTACCTTGGCGATCTACCGACAATACCTTGGCAATCGACGTATTGGGCACCCCTGAAATGCACTCAATGAGGGATATAGTGATCTCCAAGGAGGTGTGCCACAGCCAAGACATGAGACTGTGAGGCCGCAGCTCCAGTGTTTGTGCTCAGACGCAGCCTCGTCTCCTTCCCCTTCCCCTGTAAGTTGCTGCATCTTATGTAGCATATTTTTAAAAATATGCTACATATATATTAAATTATTTATATTATATATATATATATATATATATATATATATGTGTGTGTGTGTATATATATATATATATATGTGTATATATATGTGTGTGTATATACTCACACACACATATATATATATATATATATATATATATATATATACACTCAACAAAAATATAAACGCAACACTTTTGTTTTTGCTCCCATTTGTCATGAGATGGACTCAAAGATCTAAAATTCATTCCAGATACACAATATTACCATTTCTCTCAAACATTGTTCACAAATCTGTCTAAATGTGTGATAGTGAGCACTTTTGCTTTGCTGAGATAATCCATCCCACCTCACAGGTGTGCCACATCAAGATGCTCATCAGACACCATGATTAGTGCACAGGTGTACCTTAGACTGTCCACAATAATATATATATATATATATATATATATATATATATATATATATATATATATATATATATATATATATATATATATATATATATATATATAATATAACATATATGTAGCATATTTTTAAAAATATGCTACATATATGTATGTATGTATATATATATATATATATATAAATATATATATATATATATATATATATATATATATATATATGCTTGCGGGCCGCGAGCCGCGCAATGAGTATCACTGTGCTAGATAGATGTGTTTAATGTTATACCATGGAACATTTCAAGCAAAGTAATAACATCTCCATGAAGACAAGCATGTGACAGACCAGAAAAGTTACGCAGTGCACCTTTAACCAAGACAAAAGTCATGGCAAAGATGCTGGTGCCACATTATACCATGAATGCTAATTTACACCAGCAATTCCTGATCAAGTTGGTGAAAATACTGAAAATACAGATTACATGTATATAGATAAACTGACCACAAATGTAAACAGATATCACCTAGGGCCTCATTATTCAAACACTATTCTAAATATAACATATACCTATGTGATCTTACAGAATTAAAAATGTCTGAGCTTATAGTTTAGAATTCTGTAATGTATGTAATTCTTATATGAGTTTAGTGGTTCATATTTCAGCTTCCTCTCAGATGTTAATACTCCTAGACAATTTTCAAATGTGCGCTGAGAACTCAAAATTGCTTCTAAATGAAATCACATTACCGATCACAAAACGATGATATTCAGCTCCATCACGCGATTATACGCCCTGTACAAATCCTCGAAAAACTCACCAGCCAAAAATGCATGATTTTGTTGCAGCGGGATAATGAAATGAATTACATAGACTATGATCCTTTGCTTCATTTTCAGTATGATTTACATTTTAAAAAATGTGTTATTGCTTAAAGTGCGCATATTATTGATCTATGTTATAATGTTTCCTCATGGAGATGTGTTTTGTTTCATTCACACATGTTT
The DNA here is from genome assembly GCA_034769755.1 of Odontamblyopus lacepedii. Taxonomy (NCBI): domain Eukaryota; kingdom Metazoa; phylum Chordata; class Actinopteri; order Gobiiformes; family Gobiidae; genus Odontamblyopus; species Odontamblyopus lacepedii. Next base: position 28,379,728 of record CM068345.1, on the reverse strand, counting down.
AACACAAACATGGCATATTTACGTTCATATTTAGTTCTTCTCTCAAACTGAAAACACTCTGGTCCACCTTGTGATGTCATGTGGCAATACAGGAAGTGCTCCACTGTGTTTTTAAACTCCATATGTTACAACCACGACCCCTGAAAAAGGGGGATAAAACTTGAGTAAATAAAACAGCGGTTGTTCAGGTCTCAAGTCAATGGTTTTAATGACGCGAGACCGAACCAGAACTCCCAAATACAAATAATAATCATGTACCAGTAAAATGAAATTACTTTACCTTTTTAAAATAAATCCTACTATGAATTATATATGATATCATAAATGTATATAATCTTTTAAATTGTCTTGTTTTACAACCATTACACATACACCTTCACTAGAATCACTGGGATGATTTTACCCTGGAATTGCCAATCAAACGTAGCTGTTAACTTGAAAACTACCACTACATGACATCACAAGGTGGAACAGAGCATTTAGAGTTTTGGAGATGTAGACAGACGAATAATGCAGGATTACTCACCTCAAAAATGTGTGAATGAAACAGAACACACCTCTCTGGGTATGTTTTTGAGGACGTAACAGCATTTTAGTCTAGGAATTGCGTCATTTGTACAATAACAAGAGCCTCTCCTTAACATCATCATAAATATTTTAGCGTAATGGATCTAAATAATGTTGTGTCCCTAGCTGTGATATGTACCATGGCCTCGAGCGTGTTTCAACACCTGTTAGAAGGGAGTTTTACAGAGGAGTGAGGAAATGATCAGAGCGCCTCAGGTAGTGCTGTGTAAATCTATGGATCTTTTGCTCCCGTAAGAAGGACCCATGAGCCAGTTTTATATCAGCCATAAAAAGTTCCCTGATCCTCGAGGTACTGCATAATAACTTGGTAACCTTCATAAAAGTTTAATGCAAACATGGGATGGTACTGGCCAGTCACATAACCTCAATGCATTTTTATCTAAAATCCAAGGCATCTCCACCATCCCGAGAGATATCATTCAATAAGGATGACAAAATAAAATGCCACAGCAAATGCTAAGAGTAATATAGTCTTGTTGACAAAGCTCTCCACACAAAAGCCTATGAAAATGCTGCCCTTTGCGACACAGAAGGAAAAGAGGAGCACTTTTCAAAGTTTGGGGAAAAAGTTGCCTAGAAACACCTAGAAAGTATTTTTTTCAACTTTCAAGATCTAAGTTTCTTTCTGTACTATATTGTAGAGCTGGAAGATAAATCAAACTAAAATTAATCAATCAAATTTGAAGTACCATTATTTCCTCCACACTCAGTAAAATATCTTCTTATTCTGCATGACCATAGTAGATCCGTAACATGTTCTGACATACTTGTGCATCTCAGTTTGTCAGTTTATTTATTTCTTTTGTCTACTCTCCTGGATGAGTTTGTGAATTTTGAACAGAATCCTAATATTAAAACATAAATTGCAAAACAAATCGCAGTTGCAGTGCTTGTCAGAAATATCGCAATGACATATTTTTCCCAAATCGTTCAGAGCGTGTATATTCTCCAATTATCTACACGCATTTTAACTTTTTTGATCCATGAGGGAAATTACTTGGACATAGTAATTTAGATAAAAATATGATTTTTTAACAAGGAAAGGCCCACTGAGGTTAGGAATCTGATTTTCACTGCTAAACTTGTGGCTGCTTTGGGGTTCATTTTTCACATGGCAACCCTAACACTCTCATACCAAAACATAGAAAACGTCAGACTCTTTATTGTTGGTTTGCAATCAATATGCTTTTCCGTATATATAAATAGATGTAGACAGTGTGCAGCGGTTTGATTTTGACAGTGCTGCTTTTATGGTTTTTTAAGATGAGATTTTGACTAAAATAAAAAATAAAAAAACAGAACTAGTACATTTTAAGTGGTTTGCAGTAGTCCAAATTTTATGCTCACTTATTACTGCAGTCTGAGAACTCTAATCACTGCAATGAGTTTCTAAGAGCTTTGCACGACTCTCAGAGACCAGAGTGGTTTTGCCACCACACTAAATCTAGGTAAGCACACACTTTCTGATTTTCAGGCAGTGAAATGTGTCATAATTAGAAGCAGAAAATACACAGTGGACTTACTTTGACCTCAAGAGCTGCAGTTACAATATATGCACTGAGGAAAGACAAATTTTACTCTAATACATGGAAAAAATGGGGAAAGGTAACAAGGTAATGAGATGAGTATACAGAAGGAAAGTGGAAAATCATCTGACTTCACTGTATGCCCTGATTCAGTTTAGAACATTTGGTTTTTCTATGCGCACAAATACAAAACAAAAGACTCAAAGCTCCAGTAAACTCGGATATGAGTTGGGAATGACCTCAGACAACGGCTAGAACAGTCTCCAGTCTGTCATTCTTTTAATCCCTCGTGCTGAGTCCTCTTTATATAATTGGACATATGCTTGTTGTTGATAAACCAACTAAAGCAGCACAAATCAAGTGTTCAGGAGTCTGAAGTGAGCCTGATATGTGCAGTTATACACTGGAAAAAAGATGACATAACAAATATAACGGTTTTCACAAATGTCATTGTCCACATGTGATGTGGTAGGAGCAGTTTACTCATCTGTTCTGTACTATGAGACATGTTTCAAAGACACATTCTGCTCTGGGGACACAGTGAGACACAGAGAGAAAACCAGGACAAGCCTCTGCCAAGCAGTGAGCAAATTCAACTGCTGTACAATGTATTATCAAGGAATTTTATTATCTTTAAGCATGTGATTAAAAGGTCCTATATTAGATAAAACTGACTCTTCTGAAGCCATGTTATGTGTTATATGTTTACCTCATCAAAAACATACCTGGAGTTGTGTTTTGCTTCATTCACACGTTTGAGTAATTGTTAGAATAAAATGCTTATAATGGAGTTATTAAAAATGTACATGTGGTTAAAAGAGTTCTTTGTTAAAAAGGAATGCTTTGAGAGACCAGATGCCTGACCTCTTATGACCTTTTCCCTCCTTGCAGACGATTCACAGGTCGTAAATTTGTGCTTATCTCAGCAAATGTAAAACAAAGCCATGATATACTTCACTATGTTGTAACCTATGTATTCACTATGTTGTAAACTATGTATTCACTATGTTGTAAACTATGTATTCTCTGACTATGCTTTGTACTGACATGATTGATTTGATAAAGGAAATAAAGGGACGTGCTGCAGAAGCAGGGGGAGGAGACCTGGGATGTGTATGGCCGAGTAACAGGCAGACATCACCAGCTCCTCCGTGGCACGTAAAATGAAAAGACTGACTCAGGTGGCTTTAATCTCAATGGGGCAGAGACTGGTTTAATGTAAAACTGTAAGATTTATCACTGGTTTGTGATTTTATTCCATGACAGTAATCCTTTATTATTAGCCTGTCTACATCTCCAAAGTATAAAACTCTCGGTTCCACCTTGTGATGTCATGAAGTGGTAGTTTTCATGTTAACCGCACCTTTTACGTTGTGTTTATTAGAGATTGGCAATTCCAGGGCTAAAATCATCCCAGTGATTCTAGTGAAGGTGTGTGGAGTTTAAAAACACAGTGGAGCACTTCCTGTATTACCGCATGACATCACAAGGTGGAACAGAGTGTTTTCAGTTTGAGAGAAGAACATGTAGGGCTTGTGTTGAGTGTGTATGAATGAAACAAACCACAACTCCAGGTTTGTTTGTGGTGAGGAACATTATAACAGATCAACAGTGCCCAACAGTGGAATATGGGCCCTTTAAAAGTGCTATAATCTCATTTTAGCTAAATATATATGACAAACATTATTACTCATGTACAGATGGAAGAAATGCTTCTTTCACATGATGTATGAGGTTTAGAGCTGACACCTTTATTTTTACTGCAGGCTGTCCGACAAAGAGGATTTAAATGGGAAACATGAAGGTGGGAGACTGAGATGCAAATTACAGAATTTCACACAATCAAGTAATAATCAATAATAGTGCTAATTTTCATGTGACAATGAGGCTGTGTTCACACTTTAACACACACCACAGCAAAAGTGGAACTAAACCAGGAATAACCCATGACTGGCAAGAGCAGTGGTGGAACATAACAAAGTACAAGTAGTAAAGTACTGTAATCTTTAGGTATCTGTAGTCGGTATTTTAAGTGTATACTTTTACTTCACTATATTTGAGAGCAGGTATCTGTACTTTCTAATCCATTATTTTTTCTGAACAGAACTGAAAAGTAAAATGTACTTTTCATATGATTTGAGAGGTTATTTTGACTAAAGGTCACTGAAGGTTTTGAGTTCAAGGTTCGGCTTTCAGTAAACAAACGTAAATACACAATATGAAAATTGGTTTGTATTGCAACTGTTGACTAAAGTCTGTATATTTTTCTATCTACTACATTTAACACTTTAAAATCTGTGTGAAATACTTTTACTCTAAAAGTTCATTTTTAAACTTTAATACTTTTAGTCGATTTTTGTATCAGATACATTTAATTTGTTCCCTCTGTATCTGTACTTTAACTTAAGTAACAAAATTGAGTACATCATCACTGGACAAGAGTCAACATAAATAGTAAGGACTAAACCAGGACAGGACCGAACCAAGTCGGACAACTGTACTCAAACCAAAATGGTTAACTGTCTCAAAAGAACATTAGGTTATGGATGTTTTATAACCTTTTGATTTGATTATACTTTCATTGATTTGTAGAGTAATCATCACACATGCAGTATTTTTATGGTTTTGAATGAGCTACCTCTTGGCTCCTGGTCGAATAAAGTTTAAAAAATGCATACAATAAATAAAGTGCTACTGTATATACCCAGAAATACAATTAACCAAATGGACAGAAAGTGAAGTTCAATGAGACCCAGGCTATAAACATTTTACCTGAGTCTTTTTATTTGCATACTGAATCAAACAGCCCACATGTACATTTCCTTTTTTCAGAACTATTTAAAGGTCTTGAAGCTAAGTTAATTTGAAAATACACTAAAACCATCTCAGCTGCAGTGCTGCTGTCACTGTTCTACTCGGGAAGACCCATGTAACTTCAAATTGGAGCAATGCACATGAATGAATGCTGTATCTTTGAATCCCACCAGACACAATGTAAAAATCAAGGAGAAAGTGGAAAAGGCAACAACAAAGATACTGGCTTCTTGTCCTCTGTGACATGCCATGCACAGTTAATTACAGAGAACAGCGTATCTCATCCTACGGGCTCTATTATACCGCAGGTGACCCAGGGGTAGTCGTGCCTTCAGCGAAATAAACAGCACTTTTTTGTCCACGGTGGGGGGGTTCATCTGAGATATTTTAGAATGAATTTGCATCAGGAATTGTGATTTTGTGTAGATGTCTTGAGGCAGGTATTCATTCTGAGTCTCAAGAGATGTGGAGTAAACAGGTTTATCTTGCTCAAAATAACTTCCTGGGAGGGAGGAGATGTTTGACAGGGGACCTTGGCCATGGATTGCTCCTCTCCACAAGGATAACGCTCGGAATAAGCGGACAACTAATTATAATCTTAGTTTGATGAAGTATGTCCCTCGAAGCAGCCAAAGAAATATGATTGATTACTGTAAATTTCAACAGTACCATTCACAGACGATGTGTGGTGATGACTTGTACTTAGGGAGGAAAAAAAATAAAATAAAATAAACATGAGCTGCTGTATTTAAATGATGAATGGGGTTTGGAGTTGTAAACACAAGCTATGATCATTGAGAACTCATACACAATGCAACTTGGCAAATCTTTGAAGCCCTTGAGTTTTGAAAATCACACTTCACGTAATTGGTAAATTACTCAGAACTTCAACTAGACAAGCAGCTACAGGGCTATGTTTTGAATGCCGAAATACAATAGAGTCATAGGAAGTCATTTTAAATATGCCTAGCTGGGTTTTGTGAAAAGAAAAGATTTTGAGTAATTGTTGTTCTTGTTATCTTAAACTACAACTTTCAAATTGAGGAAGCATCATGTAAAGCAAGTTTAAATAAAATAAATTAAAGATATGACCAAATTTCCATCCAAATGCATCAACCATTTTTTATCATCATGCAGACCAAACCAGACCAAGTTATAGCTCAGGTCTGTGGAGAGGCAACCCTGCTCACAATTAGAATGCCTGTTTTTCTAGGTATTTTTGAGCTATAAAACCACCAGTAATTTAATAAATGTAGAGCTGTTGCATAGTGCACCTTTACAATAAACAAAGGCTATTAACAACAACTAGAGTAATGTTGATTATTCTGTTTTCCTCATGCACATGTCTTAATTAAGGGAATTATACTGGAATTATAGTTTACTAAGCCAAGGACATAACTCACATTCTCTCTGCTGAACGCCTATTCTCTTGGTGTTTACATATTTAGACAGTAATAGTAATAGTTGTATGACCTGGGCAGGTAGTAAAATAGGCCAAGCACAGATGTCTTTTTGTTAGGGCTGTAGGCATTTAATAGTTTGGTCGATTAATTGGTCATGTCTTAGTTGCATAACATTAGTATTACTTGACTATTCACTTTATGTTTTTGACTATACACTGTTTCGTAGTATTTTTTGTACACTTTTTTTTTTTTTGAACTCCTGTGCAGTGGTAGTCCTATGAGTGCGGTTTGAGTCAGATACAGAGATATGTACAGAGATGGGAAGAATTCTAATATAATACTTACAATACTTTTACACCAACTTGCATTATATTATATTGTGAAAATATGACATATCATTCAAAACATTATTATTTTTGTGATTATGCATTCAGTTCTGTCTAATTAGAGCTGAAAAATCACAGATGTACAAACTGCAGGAGCTGTGTTTTCATCTTTTGCACTAATGCCATGCAGTTCAAAGCCAAAATTGCACGATGAAGCACTGCCATGTATTCCTTTCAATTCAGGAAAGTAACTGTACTCTGGATATTAGTAGAGCTGTTAAGGACCAAAATAGTTTGTTTTTGTGGTACAAGTATGAAACTTTGCCAGATTACTAACACCCACAAGACTAATATTTCTGGATATGGAACCAAGTCTGGTTTGGAGAAAGACTTTGTTCATGTCATTTCTAGATAGTACATTTATGACATTGTAGTACAAAAATTACTTCACTTCCCTTCCATTATGTGTATTATCCAGATGTAGTGCTTGTTACAATCTTAAATACCTTCTTTTAAAATTTATTTCCAAATACCAGCATATGATTCTAAAGAAAAAAGAATGAAATAAGTTAGGACAGTTTTACACGGCCTTATAATAATGCACTATGCAGTGATTTCGTTTTGTAATTACTATATTATATTTGCACTATATGCATTTTGTGTTACTGTATGTCTTTATATGATTCAATTAAACTAATATACTTTTTATACATATTTTTGCTTGAAAAACTTCCTTAAAGTAGGGCCCATTGTCCAGACACTGAAGCTCATTGTCTCCATTGTCCAGATGTATTTGTTAAAATCGCAAATTCTTCTTTTTAAAATGTCTATTTATGTATGCGTTGTTTACCATATTGCACATAGCCGTCTTAATTATGCTATGAACTACTATTTCTTTCTTTCCAGTATCCTGCATATGATCCTAAATTAGACATAAGCTGGGGTAGTTTTACACTGTACCCAAATGTGCACTATGAGATGATTTTATTTTGCAGGTACTTAGCTAAAATCATAAAGAGTAAACAAAGACAGTTTTTTTTGCTTGAAATTATACTTACACTGGAGCTCATTGTCTGCATTGTCCAGATATAGTACAATCTTAAATGCCTTCTTTTAAATCACTCTCTTTATTTCTGCCTTTTCACAGTATGTATCCTTTGGTCACCATATTATCTGTAGAGTTCTGACTGTGCTAGGAAAAAAACAATATAAGAGTATACTACATATTTCCCAGTACCATACATATGATTCTAAATTAGACATAAAATAAAAGAATTTTACATTGTACCTAATTGTTGGCTTTCTCTCATAGTTTGAGTTGTCACATGAGATTCAATTAAACTAATGTTTTGGTTTTTTTTCTACACATTTTTGGTTGAAAATTTACTTTATAAAGGTGCATTGTGTAACTTTTCAGGGTCCAGATGTTGTTGCTTTGTCTGGAATGTTTGACAGTATTAAATCTTTCTATAATTGTGGAAACCCAACCAGACCAAGTTACAGGTCAGGTCTATGGAGAGGCCAGCCCGCTCTGTTTTTTTATGTATTTCTGAGCTATAAAACCACCTGTAATTGAATTCATGTGAAGTAGAGCCGTTTAATGGCATACTGAGGAACATTCAAGGCAGAGTAATGATATATCCATAGAAACAAGCAGGTGGTGGACCCCTGACCAAAAAGTTATAGTTCACCTTTATGCTTTATGCTGCATTGTCTAGTTGTAGTACAAACTTAAATGCTTTCTTTTAATCTCTCTCGATTTCTACCTTTTCACAGTGTCCATTGTTCACTGTATAGACTGTAGCCTTCTAACAGTGCTATAAATAACCAAATATAAGATTCCTGCTTATTTCCCAGCACCACACATATGATTGTCTCAGTCTTGGGTTATTTATATCTGCGTAAGTGGAAGCATTACTGATAATGTGTGATCATTTAACATTATTTTCCAAAAAAGGGTAGTTTAAGCAGTAATTTAGCTCCCAGCCTCGTTTTCATGTTAGTCATTTTGAGACTTGCGCAGTACTTGGCTCCAGGGTCGACTTGGCTTGGTTCCATATCCAGAAACGTTGGTCCTAGGGAATAATCAGGCAAAGTTTCATGCTCGTACCATAAAAGTGAACAATTAAGCACTTTTTTGGTCAACTAATCAATTGGCATGTCTTTAGTCGACTACGGCCCTAACTGTTTTATAGGCTAGATGTTATAAAATATTAAAATCAGATTTTGGAAATAATCTTGATCATCCCAAAGCATATGCCAATTTAAATGTTATATTTCGAGCTGATACTACTTGTGTTACCCAACAGCCCCACAGTCAAATCTCCCTATGCATATAAAGGATAGAGAGCACTTAATATGTTGGACCTCACACTCACTGCTGTTTAAAGTACCACTGCTGCATGCTCAATGGAAAACCCAGCACCCACCAGCCCCATGTTAACAGTAGAACATTTTAGCATAAACCAGACTGGAACGCACCCTTAATCAATCCCAGGGGGCGCTATAAACACACATGGGCTAATAATGAATGAATTCGAAAATAATCACCATGTAGCTCTCTTTGGCAGTGCTATGGCAACAGTCGTGGTTATGATGGTGATAAGTGTCAGGATAATGAGTGGGGAATGAGATCCGGGGGCTTCGCCTGGGGGCTCGGTTCAAACTGATGCAAAAGTCATGAAACAAGCAGTGCACCGGGGAGAGATGTACGCGGTGGTAGGCAAACCTGAATTATTCCTAACCTTGCTTTATGATAATCAAACATAGAATTGTGCACAGGAACAACAGGGCTCTTCAACCATGGTTACCAAGTTTTGACACTAGTTTTTTTTCTTTCAGTTTGGTGTCAAGACTGAAATTTGGAGACATGGATGAAACTTTGATGGCAAATAAGAAAATACAACAACTTGTAAAAATGAGAGCGAGCAAAACTATATATCCATAGAAACCTCTGAGTTAAAAGGTGCACTATGTAGCATTTCCAGTGGCGGAACCTTTGCTTAAAATGTTTTAGACTATGGTAATCCTATCTTTATCCATGGAGACTAGCAGGTAGCATCACAGATCAGATCTCTGGAGAGGCGACTGCTCACAGTAATGCATGTTCTGTAAGGTATTTAACATTGAAGGTCCTATATTATGTAAAATGAACTCTTGTGAGCTTTCTGGAATCCTGTTATCTCGTCAAAACCATACCTCAAGTTGTGTTTTTAGTAATCTTGTATTTGAATAACCTTTTATCATTAGTCTGTCTACATCTCCAACGCTCAAAATACTCTGTTCCACCTTGTCATGTCATGAATGGGTTTTAAAGTTAACAGCTCCTCACCTTTAGTTCAGTAGAGATTGACAATTTGAGTTAACTAATTGAATATTTTTTTCTTTCTTTTTTGTGTTAATTCTCCAATTCACCAAGCAGTTTTCTCAACTTCTGATTCTATATTGGCATCCCAAGGCTGAGTAAAGTGAATATTTGCAGAACAGGGGCCCACTTTGAGTCTACATTTGAGATTCTGAAAAGATGACAGCGGACCAGGACACATCCATCTGGCGACAGGTCCAGCTGTGACAGAGAAATGAAAGCAGCGGTGATGAAAAAGTGCTCTGATTTTGCCTCGCCTGACTTGTGGGGGCAAGATGGAGGTCATTATAAAAGGGTCTTTAAAGAAACCGTTCGCACCCCTCATATTTGTCACCCGCTGCCAGATGGGAATAGGTGCTGGCGCTCCTCAGACAACACAAGACTCAGCATCGGAGCTTGAGAGCGGGGCAAGGGGAGCTGTTTGGGGTCTGAAATAAAAACTAATCTTAAATTCAATACTGGCTGACAGCAAATGAATTCCTCCAGCTTACCTCAGCATGAATAAAGGGGCGCAGGGGGAGCAGGCTATGGGGGAGGCATCGGCCGTTTGTGAGGTCCCAAATCCATTCGTTTCAGCTCAGGGTTTTATGCATCGAATAAAAAAAAGCCAATCTTGCTTTTTAAAGTGTCTCCCCCTCTGTCCTGGCTGATAAGGTGCACCTTTAAGGTCTCCTATTCAAATGGCAACAGGAGGGGGCAGGGTGAGGGGGTAGAGCAGGAGCTTTGATCACATCTCAACAACGCACACTATGCACAATGTTTATTATTTTTGCCTCCATATACAGCAGTATTTATTTATAATCTTATTTAAGGCCAGCGGGAGGGGGTTTCACTACATGTTTAGATATGCAACAGCCAACACTTGAAAACTGCCAACACTTGAAAACTGTCGTCACACTAACTCCCTGCATAATTATTATAGCAGATGTCTTTGCTGTTGATTGTACTGCATGTAAAATTTTTAATTATATTATGGTTTTGGCTGGTATATTGAGTGGTGGGATATTACATAAATACACATTTATTACTGCACTGTGTCATACTCATCCTGTACTGTATGAAAGATTATTGGGGATCAAGTATGGAAGAAAACTAGTAATATATACCTCAATTTCATAATGTATCCTTCAAAACACATGCATCATACCTTTCTTTTAGATTTATTTTGTCATTCTTTTTGGAGATATTCGGTGGACATTTATATTTTTACTGGCAAAGTAAAGTTTTGCATAAATTGAGCCAAAGCTTGAGAAGAGGCATTTTATCTCTTTAATCTTGTAAGCTTGAGTACTAGGCTGGTACCTGATATTCAACTTTCTACTTGCTCTAAATACTAAAACACTGACTATAACCCCACTTAGGGATGCACCAATAACAATACTGGCATCAAATACTGGCACAGATGCAAGAAATGTTGCTGGATCAGGTCTGTTCAGTCAATAATATAATAATAATACTATAAAATGTAAAAAGAGTGAACGGTCCATCAAATTCTTCACTCTATAGACATACATGGGGATGTTATTGCTGGAATGTTTGACATTATGGTATTTAACCTTTCTATGGAGACTAATATAGACAAAGTTACAGGTCAGATCTGTGGAGAGACAACCCCGCTCACAGTTGGAATGCCTGTATTTTTGAGCTAAAAAGCTATAAAATGTAATAAATGTAATACAGAGCTATTTAATGCCATACTGTGGAACATTCCAATCACAGCAATGACATATCAATAGAAACAAACAGCGCCTCCACCAGAAAAGTTACACAGTGCACCTTTAAGTGTCAATATCGGTATGGGAACTGCATAAACTGTCATATTACAGTTCTATTGTCATTGAGGTCTAACAGGTCTAAAAAATTTGAGTCGCTTTGTCCTGATAAATGACACTGTACTCTGGAGTTGGGTTAATTGGTCACATTCCCATCGACGGATCACGACGTCTGAAACTAATATCCAGCCTTGTCACGCCGGATTGCAGTTAATCAAAGCGGTTACATGGGAAATTCAATAGCCCACTTCTGGCGAGCAGATCGGGTGGTACGCACGCAGGGATACACACAATTGATTAAATCTGGCTCTATACGTGGAAATGGTAAATTAAAGCCATTTTTTGTTCCTCGTATGTCTACATTTAACGCTCAGAACGCATCATTTTTCATCAGATTGTACAATAATACCCCAGCCTTTGCCCTCTCCAGTCTGGTTAGTACCTTATTTGTTACATAAACCAGCCGCTATGGTGCTCACTAATAGAAGCATTCATCATGCTACAACAATGTATTTGCACTAACTTACAGATACCCGTGAGCACAGGTGGAAGTCTTAAACAGAGCCAATATCCACAAGTTAAGTAAAAAAACAATGAGGAAAAAAAATAAATAAATTCTTGTTAAGGGTGCGTTCTACACCAAATCATAACTTGACTAAACCAGGCGACTACTACTACAAATATTTACATATTTACATCTATTACATACTATTCACATCAGGATCAAAATTCATGGTCTATTCACTCCACCAAACCACCAGACCATAGCTGCACTGCCTCTGTTTAGGCCTTTGTATAGTTAATGCTTTTCTATATGTATTTTGTTGTAAGGGGACCTTGAGTATCAAAATAAAATCTAAAATGTATTACCACTGCACACACACATTGTGATAATAGGACGAAATACATTTAGGACTCTTAAATAGAAAATAAATAGAGAAGTAAATAGAGAATAAATAGAGAAGGCAGTTACACAATTTAAATGCTGATAAAAGTGTACTACATTTATCATATGTTCCAGATAAATCTGTCATAATTCTTTGTAAATTAATCTTACCAAACATATACATAAGCTCTACTAATTACTTGTCAATCACATAGAAGATCATTCTGACTGTGTTTACACCACCCTCTAATTAAACTACAATATGTCTGTCTAATTAGCGTAATGCCAATTAAAATGCATAGTATATTTTGACACAACCACTGAGCATAATTACCATCACATCTTCTGTGCTAATGTACATTTTAAAACAGCATGTGCAAGACACTATGGGACTATTTAGAAATGCAGCCTAATGCAACTAAATGCTATTCTTTACATATGCCACTGCCTCATTAGCATGTGTTTTGTTTGCATGTAGCACATAGAATAATTACATTATGGATCTACAGTCTATTAAGTCCAAGGCTTTGTATGCAAACATATTAAGTGAGATGGGAGAGGAATTTGGGTTGAAATCGGGATTAGTGCTGGATGGTTGGCGCTAAACTTTTGTTGCTATGAGCTGCTGTGAGTTTTATATTATGGTGTAAAATGAGATAAGGGAAGTAGGTGACAAATTTGTGTTATTATTACTGCTAACACGTTAAAGGTTCTATATTGCACAAAAATGGGGACAGTAGTGGGCACAGGTAAAAGGTGAATATAGGTAAGAAGCTGAAAGGAGCCGAGGTGGCAGGCATATTTTTGTTGTCTGTCTGTCTGTCTGTCTGTTTGTTTGTTTGTTTGTTTGTTTTTACCAGAGTGAGACAGATAATTAAGTTTTGCTTGTTTGCTCATGTGGAATGAAAAATAATTTTATTTTTTCATTTTGATTTTACTAAGTTTGTTTGACACTGCATTTACAGACATCTCAGGTATTCTTAACTGAACCAGGACTGAACCAGATCTAAACCAAGTCTATACCCAGACTGAACCCGGTCTAAACCAGGTCTAAACTAGGACTGAACCAAGTCTAAACCAGGACTAAACCAAGACTGAACCAGGACTGAACCAGGTCTAAACCAGGTCTAAATCAAGACTAATCCAGGTCTAAACCAGGTCTAAACCAGGTCTAAACCAGGGCTAAACCAAGACTGAACCAGGACTGAACCAGGTCTAAACCAGGTCTAAATCAAGACTGATCCAGGTCTAAACCAGGTCTAAACCAGGTCTAAACCAGGTCTAAATCAAGACTGAACCAGGGCTAAACCAGGTCTAAACCAGGTCTAACTCAAGACTGAGCCAGGGCTAAACCAGGTCTAAACCAGGTCTAAATCAAGAGTGAACCAGGGCTAAACCAGAACTAAATCAGGTCTAAACCAGGACTGTATCAGGACTGAGTATCAGGACGAGCTGCGCCCACGTAAACTGTTGACCGCAGTCAAAAGGGCCGGTGCAGAGGTCCGCGCCCCACTGGGCTGAGTGCAGCCGTTGCCCGATGGTGCTCCTCGCAGTCGGCTCCGAGCCCAGCAGCTCCAGAGCTCGGAGCTTCGCCTCGCCGGAGCTTTGGTGTTTTATGTAATAAATCCCCAAAGTAATAAATCCCCAAAGTCACTCTCGGGAAAACAAGGCACTCGCCGACCGCAGCAGATGTCCGGTATGCGTGTCAAATATTTTTCTCCCGTTTTGTCACGGGTGCAAGACGGGGGCGTCTGAATTCAAATGTAAAGGCGTCCAAATAGAGGTGTCCAGGACGTTTTTGGATGCTGCGGTGTTAATACATTATTAAGGTTGGGTTGTCAGAATGAAGGGATGGATGGCGAAAAAAAACCTCTCCTGACCAAGAAAAAGGCGATTGTAGCCGAAAAGGGACAAATTTGCAGGTCTGAATATGGGCCCGTTAAAGCAACACCATGTAACTTTCTGAGAGTGTCAATTGTATGTCTATTTCCGGAGGAGGAAAATAGAAAGTTAAAACCCTACATAGGAACTTTCTACATGGAGATAGATAAATTTAAGTCCTTCTTCCAGTCATAATATAAGTCAGGTTTGTGGAGATGTAAGCCCTCTCACAGTACGGGTGCATGTTTTTCTGTTTTTCAGTGGACTAAAAGCATAAAAAAAACTCCCAGATCATTTTCATAACCAATAATTATTTATTTACCACTTCATATGGCAAATCACAGGAGCGCTTCCTATAGCATTAGTATTAACCAGACCAAACGCACAGGAAGCTTTGCGACCAGGACTCATTTGAGAGCACTTCTCATCTTCACACAAACCATGACTTCAAAGATGAAATCAAACCCGCTCTGGAGCATTCCTAAAAGGCTTTGGCATGTTCTGATGAATCGATGAAGACAGTCAATATTTGTAACTCTAGTAGTCTTTGGGAGGCCACAGGAGAGATAAACCGCTGTGGAAAAGTATTGGATAGTAATTTTGGTAATGTTTGTCGGTTGAAAAAGAAAAAAAAAGTGCAAAATTTGAAATGAAAACGTGCGCTGTGGTGATGATAAAATGACAGCTCTATGTGGATGAGTGGGACATGATGTTCGGAACTGGCACTCCAAGGTCTAACAGCGGCGCGCTCAGATTAGTCGAATATATCACACACTTTAGCCATTTCACTTCACTCAGTCAGTACTTGCCTCCAACCTGGTTTTTGGAGCCACTAGAGCAGACATGCCCCCAATTTATGGCTATAGACCTAGTGTGAACTGTGCACCTTTGAGTCCTGGTTCAAAACAAGTTAAAGATTCTATATTGACTCTTGTGAGCTTTTCATTCACACGTTTGATTAATTTATTATTAGTCCGTCTGCATCTCCAAACCTCAAAATGCTCTGTTCCACCTTGTGATGTCATGAAGCGATAGTTTTCAAATGAACAGCTCCTTTTAAATTTTGTTCTGTAGAGATCTGCAATTCCAGGGGTCAAAATCATCCAAATGATTCTAGTGAAGGTGCATGGGGTTTAAAAGCACAGTGGAGCACTTCCTATATGACCACACAACAAGATGGAACGGAGAAAAGAACTCACCCTATAAATGCAGGATTAGTTTAGTTTATTTGATTTATTTCACAGGGACAATGTACAGGAGCATTAATCACACAAAATGAAAAGATGCTTTGTACCAGACTCTAGTTCTCGGAGCTAATTTCCATCTGCGTCCCTGAGACAAACAACATTACAGACAATGTTTGTAACAAGTAAGGCTAACAAAGAAGAAGGTTGAAATGAGCATTAGGCATAAAACAATGCTTACAATGTCGGTGATTTCATCAGTTAGTTAAAATAATAAAAATTTGTTTCCCGATACTGCCCCTGCCCACTTCTCATGCCTACTTTAATGCTGACACGTCTGCACTCTTATAAATGATTGTTTAATTTCCAGGCTAAATTTTTTAAAGTCTTTGCATCATTTTAGCTCGGTTGGAAGTTTGATTAGTGTGAATGAAACAAAACACAACTCCAGGTATGTTTGTGATGAGGAAACAGATCTAAATAGCAAAAATCCCTTAAGTCAACCACCCTTTAGTCATTTCAAGAGTTCAGTAAGAATAAATTTAGACATTTAAGAATATACAGATATGATGCTATTTCTGGCGTATATTATAATGATGCACTTATATTTGACTCCTCATTTTCAATGGCTTAATAGTAGAACTGAGTCCATTGACCAACTGAACAGTGATTTCTGCCTGCTCCTCTACGATAGGTCACCGCCCACGGATTGTTGAAGTTCATAATAGCTTTGAGATTATGTAAGTACAGGGCACAGCGAGGGTATTTTTCAGCAATAGAATCTCAAATAAAGAGTACTCAAACATGCGATAATTCCTAATACAGCTGCGCTATAAAATGGGTAAAAGGTGATTTTGTATATATCATTTTATCATATGTCCTTTTTTACTTTTCAGTGGAGACGTGATAGTTACAGTTCACAAGTTGGCAGCATTCTTACATTGTTTTTTTTCCTCCCACAAACCAAATGTAGACATCGCCTCTAATTTTCTATTTGTAAACATTTTAATTTTTAATTAAAAAAAAAATTACAAAAAGAAATAACAAAATAACATGAATCAATAATAGACCAGTTGAGTAGCAAAAGAGGTGGAGGGAATGTCAGACAATGCTGTAGTCGAGGTTTTGTTGAGTAAAATGCATCACAGCTTTTCCACTGAATGAGTAAAAAATGTAACACTGTGTATAAAGTGTTTTGTAAAATAAAAATATAACAGTGTATAAAATGTTTTTGAACAAAACCATGACATGGCAGTTAGAGCCGATGCTGCCACTACTGCTGCCAGCTCCTATTTGCAGATGCCTGTTATCTTAGCACTCACAAACCAAAAGCATTATTCATATTTTTTTGGAAACTAAAGGCCACCACACACTCCAGGAGAATTTGCCCAATTTTGGCTGCGATTTGCTTCTCCCCGAGTTTGTGGAGGCTTGACCCCACTTTGTTTCTTCGTGTGCGATTGTGAAGCCGCTGCTCTCCTCATGTCTGGTGTCCTGTGTCCGTGTGACTCTGAGCTGCTCTGTCAGATCGTAACCACCAAACATCAGCTATGTTACGGTAACAGCCAATCAAACAGAGCGTCAGGGGCAGAGGAGGGATGGACACGAAAGGTGCAAGATACAAACACAGGAAATAGGGAAAATAATTATTACTCACCTCTCGTAAAGTTATAAAGTTAAACTGCAGCATCTCATCCACATTATCCATAGAATTTGTCCTCTGCACATAATGGCATCCAGTCCACAAATCCGTGCTATTAATCCAGTTTGAGGCGTTCTTTAAAAGTAAAAGGGCGAGATAGATCCTCACGTGTGTTTGTTTCCATCCACACAGCGCACGGATCGAGGTGAGGCTGCAGATTAGTGATAGTGACTCTACTTCCTGTGAGTTTTATCGACAACCATCTGTGCATTAAAAATCGTGTATCTGAAGTATTATACCGCATTTCACAAATAATAATAACACAGTTTTAACTTGTATCTAAACTAGAAGTTCAGTACTCTGATCTTTTGAACACTTAAGAGTCTCAAGTGAGTCATTTTACTTTTGACAGGAAACAGCCGAGGTGAGGTGCACTCACAACTGTGTAGCCTGTGGTCCGTAATCATATCCCACCACAGTCTTTGTGATCAGAGATTTAAAATCTCACGACTCTCCTCAGGTCTAGGGTGCGCGCTTTTTGTCGCACGTGTAAAAAGTCATTTAATACTGAAAATCCTGTAGTGTGTGGTGGCCTTAAAAGAGATTAAACATTGTGTACTTTATCTCCATTTAACTAAAGGACAAACAGCGTGGAGGAGAATTCATCAGAGCTACTGTATTAACTGGTTACATTTCATAAATATTCAGTACCAGTTTAAGAAAATATCTCAAGACCTACTTAAGGCACCTTGATGTTTGAATAAGTGGCATGCAGTCTTTATTGGAATCACGACTATGACTTATATGCTAACATAACTGAGCAACTTAATTAATAATTTACTAAAGCTACAAATATTTGTACATGTGTTACTGTCCTTTTGTTCAAACACACTCATATTCAGTCATTATCATTTGGACAATGACACAAAATGGCCTAATAATAGTCTAGTATTGCACTGTTCATGAATCTCAGTCACATGACTTCTCCCTGTTTTGAATCACTTATGAAGCACAATTGAAAAGATTTTTTTTTATTATTTGACTTGTTAATTGCTATGTCAACAGTTTCAAATGTTGTCACTCTGAAACCCAGGAACAGGTGAAGAGGGATAATAGAAACCTGCAAGTAGAAATCTGGAAAATGAAAAATAAAGCAGTGATTTTCTTGGCTTTATTTATATCTTGATAATCTGTTTTAAGGCCACCACACACTAGAGGATTTTTCGGTCTTAAACGACAACATGCGCACACCACAGACATGAGGAGAAACTTATGAGACTTAAAATCTCTGATTGCAAAGACTGCAGAGGAATATGTCTGTGTAAAACAGGCTTCGAGAGACTGGTTCTGCGTCATAACAGAGACTGTCCCCCCCCCCAACAGATCTACAGAGGACGCCATAGCCACCACCATCCACTCAGCACTCAGCCACCTGGAGCACCGGAACAACTACGTCAGGCTGCTCTTCATTGACTACAGCTCTGCTTTTAATACAGTAATCCCAGACATCCTGGTCCCCAAGCTGTCCAACCTGGGGATCCCTCCTTCCACCTGCACTTGGATTAAGGACTTTCTAACCAACCGGCCTCAGAGAGTAAAACTTGGTCCACATCTCTCGTCCACCCGCACTCTCAGCATCGGCTCTCCTCAGGGCTGTGTGCTGAGTCCTCTCCTCTACTCTCTCTACACGTTCGACTGCAGCCCCACCCACTCGGAGAACATCATCGTGAAGTTTGCTGATGACATGACGATAGCGGGCCTGATAACTGGGGAGGACGAGGCAGCCTACAGGGATGAGATCCTTCGACTGGAACAGTGGTGTTCAGTGAATAACCTGACTCTGAACACTGCCAAAACCAAGGAGCTCATCCTGGACTTTAGGAAGAACAGAGCTGCCCCTGCACCCCTATTCATCAACGGCGAATGTGTAGAGAGGGTGGAGTCTTTCAGGTATCTTGGAGTCCACATCGCAGCAGACCTCTCTTGGTCTGTGAACACTGCGGCAGTGGTAAAGAAAGCCCAGCAGCGGCTTCATTTCCTGAGGGTTCTCAGGAGGGAGAACCTGAACACCCAGCTGCTGGTGACCTTCTACCGCTCCAGCATAGAGAGTCTGCTGACCTATGCCATCATGGTGTGGTACTCCAGCTGCACTGAGGCAGAGAAGAAGAGGTTGAACAGGGTAGTAAGGACAGCAGAGAAGATTATCAGTTGCCCTCTGCCCTCTCTTCTGGACTTATACAACTCCAGCTGCCTCAGGAGAGCTCTGAACATTGTCAAGGACACTTCTCACCCCGGCCATCACCTTCTTGCCCTGTTGCCCTCTGGCAGGCGCTACAGGTCACTCTGCTTACGGACTAACAGATTCAGGGACAGTTTCTATCCAAGAGCTGTCACAGCACTCAACTTACAGTATTCAAACTCGCACTGACAATTCACTAAATCTGCACTTTACACCACTGGTCACTTTCCAAATCATGTGCAATAAGTCATATATCTACCTCCTTTAAATTTTTAATCTTGTATTTATTTTGTGTTTGTATTTATTTTGTGTTTGTTTGTATTTATTTTTGTGTTTTTAAACAAAAAGGGGGATGCCACTGAATTTCGTTGTATCTTTTGTTACAATGACAATAAAGGCTATTCTGATTCAGACGCTGCACTTTAAATTTACCACTTTATGGGAGGTGACTAATAAAGTCTTTCTAAAGAAAAAATCTCTCAAATTTTCGCTATATCCCGAGTTTGTATGTTGAGTCTCTGTGTCCGTCACTCCTTTGCCCCTGACGCTCTGTTTTATCAGCTGTTACCGTAGCGTTGCTGATGTTTGGTGGTTATAATCTGACCGTGACATCACACACACGAGGAGTGGAGCGGCTTCAAAATCGCACATGGAGACAAAAAGTCGGGTCACGCCTCCCCAAACTTGAGAAGAAGAAATTGCAGCCAAAATCGGGCAAATTCTCCTGTAGTGTGTGGCGGCCTTTAGTTTACATTTCATACTCATTTAAAGGGACATTTCCCAGGCAAGGAACATACGGTATATGCATTCAATTTTAATTTTTGTATATTTTTATGTGAGTGTGATCTGTTGAATAACTGAAATGCTACAAATGAAAGCTGTCATTGTGAAGGCCCAATTATGTTTCTAAGATGAAGCATTTGATTAAAATGAATAAGTAGAAATGTTACTGTTTTAAGTTCCTGTGGTGTGCCTTCAGCAGAACAAATAGTGTGAGATAGGAGGGATTTTCTTGGCGTATTTATGATGTATATCTTGCTGATGGAGTGCCTCAGTAATGTGCCGTGTAAAGGTTAACCATATGTGTGCTCCCAACTACGTTTAACCTTCCTACTATGCCCTTTTGACTTTTTCTCTCTCCAGTTTCTCTCTACTATCTCGCACTCTTTCTCTCCTCTCTGTCTCTCTATTCGTTCTCTTTCGTCCCTCTCTCTCTCTGTCTCTCTACTCTTTAACCTCAGTCTGTCCATTTCTACCTCCCTCCCTCTCTCCTTTCCTCCTTCCCTCTCTGCCTCCTCTCCTCTCTCCTCTCCTCTTTGGTACTTGCCCTCTCCTCTTTGACAGAACACATGGAGCTTGGGGCCCCAGCTCAGACCTGCTCCGGGCCCTTGGGGAGAACAGAGAGTTGAGCTGGTTAATTCTGTTTGAACTCGCTCTGGGACTGCACTCCCCTTGGCCCCTTTAGTCCGGCACAGCTGATGTCCAGTGTTTATTAAAAAATACACTCTCCACATTGAGATAAACAACATCTCCAGGGGCGCTCCTCACTATCTACCGCCTCATGTCTCACCACTACACTTTTAAAAGGCATTATATAGCATCAACAGGGTGTTCAATTAGAACAGGCTTACTAAAAATACTAAAAATGTTCTTTTTTAGACAATCAACACAACAGATGCACAGGACAGCGGTTCTTTCTACAGGAGACATGATACCAGACAGGACAGCGGCTCTTTGTGCAGGAGACATGATACCAGACAGGACAGCGGCTCTTTTATAGGTGACATGACACCAGACAGGACAGCGGCTCTTTCTACAGGGACATGATACCAGACAGGACAGTGGCTCTTTCTACAGGGACATGATACCAGACAGGACAGTGGCTCTTTCTACAGGGACATGATACCAGACAGGACAGTGGCTCTTTCTACAGGGACATGATACCAGACAGGACAGCGGCTCTTTTATAGGCGACATGATACCAGACAGGACAGCGGCTCTTTCTACAGGGACATGATACCAGACAAGACAGCGGCTCTTTCTGCAGGAGACATGATACCAGACAGGACAGTGGCTCTTTTATGGGCGACATGATACCAGACCGGACAGTGGCTCTTTCTACAGGGACATGACACCAGACAGGACAGCGGCTCTTTTATAGGCGACATGACACCAGACAGGACAGTGGCTCTTTTATAGGCGACATGATACCAGACAGGACAGCGGCTCTTTCTGCAGAAGACATGAGCCGTAGTGACGTAGTCTGACAGGCACCCACAGTCTCTTTATTTAAGAAAGCCCCATTTTTTCCTTTTTATGATTTTTTTTTCTGCATCGATACTCGAGTATCTGTAGTTTTGATTAACATCTGATTTTTTATACTTTTTCATAATGAACAAACAATTTTGAATGATTGAATGATTCTTAGTACTTACTTAACCGTAACCTTTTAACCTTATCCAGTAAATGAAGTAGTCACTAAACCTGAATAATTCTTTCTACATTATTTTTTGAATATAAATTATACAAAATAACATACAAAAAACTCATAATTTCTGTTTCAGTTTAGGAGGCTTATAAGCTTATACTGTACCATACATGTCTGGCAAGTGTGTACTGTGTTCAGTGAGTTGCTGCGTGTGTAGTGTGTTTCCAAAAATATAACTTGTATGAAGCTATAAAATACTTAGAGGTGCGTAGGTGTGTGTTGTAACTTTTCTGGTGGTAATACAAAAATATCAGTATCTCATCATATGTTTTTCAGCAGGTCTATAATCTTATACTGCACCATACATGTCTTGCAAGTGGAGCATATGTAATGTTAGCCGCACCATGTTGAATATTAATACTGCATTTTGCGAGTTACAGCGCTTCAGTACAAGAGTGAGGCAAGGGAAATGCAACACAAGTCTTTTCAGAAACTATTTGCACACGACACCATTGTTACCAACTAATTTGCAGGAGAATACTATGAATGTGGGTTTTGCTCGTAATTGCCACAGTGTATTTACAGAGAGGTCTAGTTCTGCCACTGCCAGACACAGACTTGAATTGACTTCTTGAAGATAAAAACTCAGTCTGAGAGTCGTCATTTCTGCTGACAATAGCTCTGTTTCTGTTTCATAACAGGCAAATTTGAAGGGGAATTTAGAGATGCAACCGGGAGAATATGCATTAGTAGCAGTTTTATGGCTCCCAGTTATGATTTTTTTTATCCTAAGATTAGACTGTTTATGAGCAAAATATGTTGAATAATTGAACAACAACTAAAAACTGGCCATGTTATATCATTTTTCCACAGTGAGAGGAAAAAGAAGCATTTGATTATACAGAAAAGCCAAATAAGAATGGATAAGCCACGCTGCATTATGCTGTTTTAACTTTTTGAGGAATGCCATCAGTGGAACAAATTGGGTAAGATAACAATGGAGGATTAAAACAATGAATACTTCTTTGAAAACAACTGATTACAGAAAGTCAGTTCAGGTCAAAGTGGCAGAGATGTTGCAATTCAAGTCTAGCTCGGCATCAGAGACTCAGAGACTCATTCTGGTATTTACAGATTCAGGAGGAGCAGTGTGTTTTTTGGTCCAAACTGTGGAACACTGTGGCTGGACCAGTTCTATACTCTCCATCAGGTGCTCAAAAGATCATGGGAGTTTTGCTCAATCAGCCCAGCTTCGGGTAATGGCCAAAAGGACAAGATCTAAGAGAATGAAATGAGTTTCCTCCACAGGGTGGCTGGGTGCTCCCTCAGAGATAGTGTGAGTAATCAGTCACATAACAAATCACACAACAAATAGCTCTACAGCCCTAGAGTTAATATAAAATTGTTTACAATACTTAAAGAACTTATATTACTATTTTTTAATCTACGTTTTAATGTTTTTCCTCATCAAAAACATACCTGGAGTTGTGCTTTGTTTCATTCACACATTTATAAACACACAAATGCAACTTAGGGTGAGTTTGTCTCTTAAACTGAAAATACTCATATATTTGACCTTGGGATGTTATGTGGTAATACGGAAAATGCTCCACTGTGATTTTAAACACCACACATCTTCACTAGAATCATTTGGGCAATTTCTGCCCTGGAATTGCTAAACTCTACTGAACTAAAGGTAAAAGGAGCTGTTAACTTGAAAAATACCACTTCATGACATCCCGGAGCAGTTTGAGCTTTGGGGACGTTGACAGACTTATAATAAAGTCTTACTCAAACATGCGTGAATAAAACAAAGCACAACTCCAGGTATGTTTTTGAGGAAGTAACAACATTCATAACATAACATGGCTTAAAGCTCACAAGAATTCACTTTGCATAAAATGGGAACTTTAAATATCTTGAACATAGTCTGGTGAAGCCTTGCTAAACAGGACAGTATGTGCTGTATATTTAATAGGATGGCTAAGTGGGACATGATGCAGACTGATAGCGCAGATCCCTATCTAAAGTAAATTACTGCTCCCCCAGGACACCATCATTAGACAACAGCTCTTGTCTATGGGATTCAGTGATCATACTTTGAAATGCCATGGACTCAAACTTAGGATTTTGTCATGATACAGAGCATTTGAAAGAATAACTTGAATATTCAGCACTGTCAGAAGGTTCACTAATTATTTCAGATTTGACTGAGGGAAGGGTTGGCGGATTTGTGGGAAAAAAGATGAAAAGATTACTCATTTTTCAAGACACAAAAAATTTATTCATCTACTCCGCAGCACCAGACTTTTTTGACATTCAAACAAGGCGTAGAATTTGACCCTCAGTGTTCTGTGTGCGAGGAAATTAGGTCACTCATTGAAAGCAAGATCAATGGCACAATTTTTGCACTTCTACCGTCCGTCACCATCATCTTAATTAGACTTGTAACAAATGAGCTGCTTTTTGGAACAAGCGAGTATGCTTTTAACAGACAGAATTTGGTAGACAGAGACCTTGCATTGGAGTTGCAAAAGAAATGGGTGGATGAAATGAACAAAAACAAATAATAAAGATTTGAAGCTTCTCGCGCTTTTTTTTCTCAGATTTTTATTTTTCACAGAGAATATGTAAAACAACTGTAGGCAGAACTGCGACTGACTCATCGTTCACCGTAGCATTTTGAATATTTTGTCATCACAGTTGAAAAGGGGTCAGCAAAGACCCACTGTTAGACCTGAACAATATATCACAATCATATTAAAATTAAAATAGCAATTTGAGTTAGTAGTAGAATTTCCTCTGCAAAGAACAAACTATCTTGTCTTTTTTTTTATAGAAAACTTTGTTGTACCTGTAGTTTAGACCTACAGACCTTTTATTAGTTTATTCTCAGTTAAATGCTAATCCTCCTGGAGTTGTGAACATAATCCGACTTTTTAAACACGTCACAAATCTAATTCCAGATCATAATTCAATCCTTATCCTAAAAATTACATGGTGCCACTGTGTCCTTTGGCAACACACCTTACCCAGCCAGTTGAATGTTTGTTCTCACAGTTAATTATTATTTGAGATCATTACAGAATATGTTCAAAATCCGAAATAGCCGATATGAGTTCAGAGGTACGGCCATGTTTAAGAAAAAGAAAATCAGAACAAACATGAAATTTTGTACATCTGTTAAGGGGGTGGAACTCTGGAACAACTATACAGAAGATTTAAAACTGTGCACCGCTCTCTTACATTTTAAAAAGAAGTTTAAATGTTTAACTCTGAGCAGATACATGAACTATGAGGCGTAGTTTGTGCTGTAGTCCTCTGCCATACTGTTACTAATTTGTTTGTTTCCTCTTGCTGTATTTATGAACCGGTGCCAAGATAATACAATGGTAAAGCCATAATAAGCTCAAGCTCCAGCCTCCACCTTTTCGGTCTGTTAAATGTGATGGTCTATTGTATAATGGCAGGATATGCTTGTGACCGAAATCAATCAATCAACCAATCAATCTGAAGTACTGTAATGATGTCCAAATCACACAGTATTCACACAATAATAAAACTCATTTGTTGTAAATTTGTGGATGTTAGTAGTACATAACAACTTTTAGATTTTTTTTAAAGGACCCACATTACACTATTTTTGATCTATGTAATAATGTTTCCTCATCCAAAACATACCTGGAGTTGTGTTTTGTTTCCTTGTGTTGTCATGTGTGGAAGGAAGTGCTCCACTGTGTTTCTAAACTCTGTACACCTTCACTAGAATCATTTAGATCTTTCCAGCCGTGAAATTGCCAGTCTCTACTGAACTAAAGGTAAAAAGCGAGCTGCTAACTTAAAACTACCACTTCATGACATCAGAGGGTGGTGATGTTTGAGCTTTGGAAATGTAGACAGACTTGATAAAGAATTCCTCAAACACTGATGAGTTAACAACATCATAGCACGTCTTAAAGCTAACAAGAGTCTATCTTGTGTAAAGTGGCCCGACATGCATATTTGAGAAAGTTCGATGAGGTTCACTTGATGTTAAATCTACACAAAAGCTACAAAAGGGAATCCTGAAATAACCCTGTTCTTATATGCAAATAAAACAAACATGATGTTTGGGAGACTCACCTGCCACACTCTCCACCAATGACAGCAGCAGGAGAAGTTTCCATAGCAACTCCATTTTAATGGTCTCAGGTGAATACAGCTCACATCCAATCACAGGTGTGTGGACTGCCGGCTTTGTCCTGTGCGCTGCGTTCACTGTTCCTCTGTGAAATGGAAAGACAATGGGAGGGAGAATTAGACCAGGGCTCTCATTTAACACTGCCACACTCCAAACACACACCAGTATTAACAGGGCTTATTGAACCTTTTTACACACCATTGGAGAATTGCACCACCAAATTAACAAGATGGGTGTAATGAGAGTTAAAATGTCTCTGCAAATGTACAAACTTTGCTTACCTCTGTTGACCACATGTGACGACAATTACCAGTGCATGATTTTTCTAATCATGATTTCTGCATATCCTCCAGTGGTGGAAGAACTATTCAGTTTTGTTACTTGAGGAAAAAGTACAGATTCTGGTGCAAAAAAATACTCCAGTAAAGAATCACATGAAAAAGTATTAAAGTATCAGTTAAAAATGTAGTAAACGTATTTCACTCATATTTTGAGGTCTTATGAGGCTTCAAATGTAATGATTTTGATAAAGATTTGTGCTGGATTTTGTTCAGCAGAAACAATTAAATCAGTTTTTTCTAGCTATTCTATCTTGTTTGTATATTTTTGTATCATCAAATTATGAATGTGTTAAAAATAAACCCCTCAGTTATTTCAGAAGATCTCAAACAACACCTGTTGAAAAATGTAGTTGAGTAGAAAGAAGAGACATCTGCTCTCAAATGTAGTACATATGAAGTCCATTATTCATACACAAACAGCATACGCACTTCAACAGGCATCCAGTAGAGTTAACTCAGTGCTAGTAGTAAAGTAAAGTACCGGTACCTATTGTGAATATTTTTAATAATCAGGAAAAGTACAGGGTCTGAACTAACAAAGAATAGCTTCACTTGCAAAAACTTCCAACTCCAATTGAGCCACAAATGTAGGGG
Source organism: Odontamblyopus lacepedii (assembly GCA_034769755.1). Classification (NCBI taxonomy): domain Eukaryota; kingdom Metazoa; phylum Chordata; class Actinopteri; order Gobiiformes; family Gobiidae; genus Odontamblyopus; species Odontamblyopus lacepedii. The sequence continues at coordinate 28,352,560 of CM068345.1, read as the reverse complement.
CAGAGTTTAACCATACCTGGCGCACACACTTAGATTTTGATTGTATTAGACCACAAAGCTGCAAATTAAACTAATTTGCACCAATTGAAAATGCCAAGTACGCATTTTTCCTGGAAAAAAGTTGAATTTGGGATTTAGTCGCACTTTAAAGTTATCAGTGGCCCATATTGCAGACATTTGTTTGGACCATAGAAGCCAGAGGAAGCAGACATTACTTGAGAATGGTGAATTGGTGCAACAACTACATTAAAAACCATAGACTGTATGTGTAAAAGGACATACCTAACCTGTTAGCCACCATGTTACAAATAGGAAATGTTCATGGGGCCCTTCTGGCTCCATTGACTTGACTGCTTCCAGTTGACTTTACATTGGTCACCCCTCTTGTCTGTAACTACTGCTGTGAGCATTGTCATTTTAGTCTTAAAATGTTCACACTAACCCACTCTACATCGTCCTGGTGTTTCTAGTTCACTATTTTGTACATAAATAAATTCTAATTCCCACACACGTCACACTCCCTTACTCCACTTCTTTATACAGTCTATCTTAAAAACAACACAAAATAATAAATAAATAAAAATGCAATATACAATACAATATTTCTCAGATAGATGTAGAGTTAAAATGAAATAAAATCCTTATATCTTTGCAGTTCATACAAGTCACATTTACAATGCAGATTTTTCACAGCGGGTTACTTGTCAGACTCTACCCCTTTGCTCTTGTACAATGCAGCTTAAACGCAGCACGCTTAAACTTAAATAACAGGGATAAGTTCTGAGCCACATGTAGAGACTGGTCCCATGTAGTGAACCCTTTGGAGAGCAAACAAAGGGCTGCTGTCACACACATCCTCTCAATGTAATAAAGCATTGTCCAGATGCCGTACATTCTTGTGAGCAGTGCGGATTACGTATTTGAGACATAAAGAGCTGACTGTATGCAGTACTCTCGCCATCCTGCGGGAGGGAGAAGCAGAATTGATTTTCTCAAGGACTAAAGTGTCATTTATCTGTGCTTAGACCTAAAGCCGCACCACAAAAGTGCTGGATATGATATTCACGTATGTTACAAATGCCAGTGGTTAGGAATTGGGAATATAATATGTGTTTGTTTATTATATAATATGTGTTGCAGCACGGTGGTTGAAGGTTGCGGGTTTGATCCCCGGGTTGCCCGGGCCTTTCTGTGTGGAGTTTGCATGTTCTTCCTGTGTCTGGATGGGTTTCCTCCGGGTACTCCGGTTTCCCCCATCAACTCAAAACATGCAGCACCCCTATGAACTAACATCAAGGACCATGTTGTCCACCCTCCTGTGGGCTCACCACCTGCAGAGGGGTTCATGGGGGGGTCAGGTGCTATGAGTATTGGGCAGCAAACTGCCCCCGCAGTTAGTTACATGCTTGATCACAAAAGTGCACTAAGTAAATTTTCTGGTGGGGCCTGGTTTCTATGAATGCTCTCTACAGTATGGTATATCTAACATATCATAGGCCTATCATGCATTTATTCAATGAATCTAATCATAAATTCTCACTGTGGGCGAGCTCTCCTCTCCAAAGATCTGACCTGGAACTTAGCTTGACAGCATCTCTTACTTGCTTCTTCAGATATAGATATGTTTAATGCCATACTGCGGAACATTCTAGGGAACACCTCCATAGAGAGATGCAGGTGGCAGACCCCCGACCAGAAAAATTACAAAGTGGACCTTTAAGATACAAAGGAATTGTACAATCATTGGGAAATGTTATGTAAAAGACACATTGTTACATCATTTTTTGTAATTTAAACATTTATACAGACTAAACTTCATAATGAGAGACAACTTTGTAAAGTGCTTCCTCTCGGATGTTTAATTTTTTCACATTAGAGGTTATTTCTCAGTTATTTTGAATATTCTGAGGTTGGGTTGAAAAGTAGCACATCATCATGGAATTGATGTCTTTAATAGAAGTGCTAATTAGCTTAACCTTTGATAATTAGTCTCCCTACTTCTGTTTCTGTGCTGTGTCCAAGTTTTTATATAGCTAGAGCTGCTTTAACTGGCATAAAGAAGCCTGCAGAACAGATGTTTTACAAGAAAATACTTAAGAGTTCAGTCTCGTCAATACGAAGAAGCATCTATTTGTGATCATGTAAAAATGACAGTGGCAGTGCTCTTGACAGGATGGGTCAAATGTACAGGATACATTTCCCTACAGGGACAATAAATTGTACCTTACTTTATAAACTAAACTAATACTGTTCTTTTGTAAATGCTTCTATATACAGCTGAGCACAGAACTATGACTAGTACATCCCACAGACATAAGTAAAAGAAGTAAAACAAAATTGTACTAATAGATAAATCGATACCAAAATATAAATCCTTGGATCACAGTTGATACTTAACCTTTGATTTCTTTTCTTTTTTTTTTTCTTTTTTTTTAAATCAAATACCAGTATGGCCAGTATAAAGAGATTGATCGTCTATTCACTTGTATAAATGGATAGTGGGAGGACGTCTGAATATGTAGAGCATAAACAATAACAGAGGATGAACAGCAAATTCCACTGGGAAAAATTATGAGTCAACACAGATATATATTTAGGAAGAAGAAATCTTACTTTATTTTGTATTAAAGAGCTGATTAAAAGAAAAGTTTTTTTTCTCAGAATCATCATATAAAACATAATTAATCAATATGAACTAAAAATGTTGATATACATTTTTGTTATATAGCCCAGCCTTAGTCTGTATTGACTTGAACAAACATAAACCAATCTTTAGACTCTCCCATGCAGAAAGAAAGGGATAAACAAAAATTGTATTGCCCAAGAGTGGGTTGAATGCCAAAAATGTGGAGTGTAGTGAAAGATTACACTTCCATAGTTTCTCACTTATCTCCAGGGCTCTTCTTAGTGCTCCTCTGGACGGCCTGACAGAGCATACAGACGAGGAGTAAGTCTCTACCAATAATAACGCAGTAAAAGCAACACTTCTAACTCATAAATCTCATTATGTAGATGCAGCTTATATTGTCATTTTAGTTCTTGCTTTTATTAGGCTGCAAATGTCACAAGTAAATGTTGACTTTTAATAATAAAACCGAATCCCTTCTCGTGCCCACAGATATATTGGAAGAGCACAGCCTTTGAGGGAAAAATGGTGAATCTGCCGAATACACAACTCTACAAAAGAAACTAAAATGCTGAGATCCATTCAATTCAACCAAAAATCTTCAGCCAAGTTTATAAAAAAAAACCATAACATTTAGTAAAAAGGAAATATGTTTTTGTGAACAGATGGAAAATGAATTCTTTGTGTGACATATCAGAATCTTTTAGAAATGTTTTTTGTATCGACTTGAGGGAACAAGATGAATCTTTTCAACTATGCGTATACCGCATTTTTGTCTGACTTGGCTCTGATTGGTTACTGGAAAAGAACATTTCTGTTTCAAATGTCAAATGTGTATCTAGTTGTTATGTCAGCGCATTTACAGACAAACAAAGATTGAAAGGTGAATGCGGCCTGTGCTTCATCTTTTATTAAGAATATGATTAAAGATGTTACAAAAGGTAAAAAAATTGAAGTTGGATTTATTTGGGTGCCCGACCTTAAATCTGTTGTCAAATATATGAACTAGGGGTGGGACTTGATCCTAAAAATGTATCTAATTAATTATAGACTTTGTAATTAATTAATCTCAATTAATCGCATAACAGCATTTGCCCCGAAAGCAACATTTATTTTATGTAAATGAATTTTAGTGGACTCATTTTCTTCCTGAAGCCCGTCATTTGTTGGACTTTGGGCTGCTAACACCTTTTGTTTGTGCTCGGACCAGAACTGCTCCTGCCAACAGCTCCAGCAGTTTCTGTGCTGCTGTCACATGTTTTGCATTTAAATGAGATCATAGGGTTGAGGTGCTTCTGTGCACAGTTTGTAATAAACAACGTCTTTGTCAGTTCTTCCATCGGGTCATTTTTTTAGTAGAAATTTTCTGTCCAGCAGACCCAGAGCGCTTTCCTGCGCTGTTGGAGTAGTCAAAACTGTGTGCGTCAGTATAATTAGCGTACCACGACATGGTGCACTGACAATCGTTCCGCGTTGTTTGGCATGCAAACTGCAATAAAAATGTTTTGATATTTTTGAGGCATTATTTTCTTTGTAATGAATTAATCATAATTAACGTGTTCATGTCCCACACCTAATATGAATAGATCGATCTGATAATTTTTATTTATTTTAGGCCCATGTTAAGATATTTTCTGATCTATGTTATAATGTTTTCACAGCAAAAATATACCTGGAACTTGTGTCTCAAACAGAAAACACTCTGCTCCACCTTGTGATGTCATGTGGTCATATAGGAAGTGCTCCACTGTGTTCTTAAAACTCCATTCACTAGAATCATTTGGATAATTTCTGCCCTGGAATTGTTAATCTCTATTGAACTAAAGGTAAACGGAGCTGTTAACTTAAAAACTATCACTTTGTGACGTCACAAGGTGGAACAGAGCATTTTGAGCTTGGAGATGTAGACAGACTTACAATGCAGTGATACTCAAACATGCATGAATGAAACAAAACACAACTCCAGGTATGTTTTTTCATGAGGTAACCGCGTTCTAATGTGGCTTAAAACTCACAAGAATTCATTTTGTGCAATATAGGACCTTTAATGTACGCTTTTTAGTTCCCATGAGGAAATCTATTGTCTGCATTTGACCCATCCTTCGTTGTCTTTAGTTAGGGGCAACTTTTCAGGAGCAGTGGAAGCCCCCAGTACAGTGCCTAAGGACCTATCTCCAGTTCTTGTGCAACTGTCGTAGCTGGGAGACTTTTCCAATGGTCCATGTTTTTGGTTGGATAGGCTAGGCTCTTTAAAAATAAAATGATGTGTGCATTTATTTATTTATCAGTGCTGCCACTACACTGCATCACGTCACATTTAATTTCCATTGTGAAGAATATTGCATTTCTATTTGTCCTTCATGTCCCTCTCGAGTATCATAATGAAGTAAAAATAACATAAGACACAACCTAATCATTTATTTTCACATCTGTACTTTATAGACACGTATTTCTTAATTAAACATTATGTATTCATCCAACAGACCTCATCTCCACATCTCAATCCTCAGCCCACTCTTTCCATCTCCCACGTTACATGTAAATCAATGACACTGTGGCCATCTTAAACGAATTGCCCTGTACATGTCAGAGTCGGGACCATCTATTCTCCAAAGCCCCTAACATCGGCCCCTAACATCTCTCTTTTGATCCCTATTACGCTGGATGCCCCGTCAGACACACTGGGGTTAGCGGCCAATCAAACGCAGCCTTTTGATCTGTCCCACGATGATTTCTGAGGGAGTGTCCATGTGGCACTATCTGACGTCCTCCTCAGAATAAATGAATTACCCCTTTGACCCTAAGTGGTACTGTCAGGGGCGAGGACTTGCTTTTATCCTAAATTGAATCTTTTATTTGTTTGTTGCTTTAAAAGTCAATGGGACAGCGAAAGGAGCTCTTGGAGTTGTTTCAAAACCAGAGGCACTTTCATGTCTGCTGAAAGAGCCAGAGGTTGGAGCTAGAGAAGGATCAAGGCTACCGCGGCCGCTCCACACACCACATAACCTGACCCAATTTAGCTCATAGGAGGCCACTTTGGAGTAACTGCACTGCGTTTTTATGGATGGTGTTAAGCGAAGTGACGTGTACAGCATGACAAAGAAGAAGATATTCTGCCCTGAGTGTATCTTGGGGTCTTCATGGATAATACTGAAGTTGCTTTGTGTGAAATTGTAGCATTCAGCTGAACAGAATGGAACAAATGCATCTCCTCATAATAGAGCTTGCTTTAGCTGCAGTTAGAAAGAGAGAAGTGACTGTAGAAGTTTAAGTTCTGCACCGTTAAAAAAACTATTCAATACTATTTGAAGAGGGGATATTTTGCCAGATAAAGTTTTTGGAGCTTTCTAGCATGTTATGACATTATTCCCATGTCAAAACCATGCCTGACAAGATCATCCATGCACGTTTGAGTCATTTAGCAATCTCTCATGAGCTCTATTCAAGTCTACTACGGTTAGCACTACAATCCTATTCAAAGCTCAGCCCACAAGCCTATGTCACACCTCCCGCACAGGAATTTTCTATAAATATACAAAAGCATGATACAAAACAATACACTACACCTTCACAAACCTGGCGTGATGTGTTGTAGTTTGATGATTAGAGGAATGCACAGTGTTTTTGATAGATCTCTCTCAAGGCAAAACAATAAAAGTGATTTGTGTTTAGTTACTACCCCAATGAAGTGTAATACCGCCTCTTTCAGATGTATGCATGTATTTTTAAACATTTTTATCCCATAGCCTCTATAGTAGCTCAATTGGCACTCGTCCATCAAGGTTGGAGAATCGATTTACGCTGTTGCTGTGCCCTTAGGCAAGACACTTCACCCACCCTAGCATGAATGTGGTGTGTGTGAGTGGTAATAAAGTGCAGAGATTGGCTATAGTATTATTGCACTTTAAGAGGCTTTGTTGAGTCTGTAATTTACATATCAAGTGGAATTATTATTATTATGAGCAGTGAGAAATTGAGCACAGATAGAGGTGGGAATATTGAAAATGGATAAATGTTGCTTTTGTGTGTATGAATGAAACAAAACACAACTTCAGGTATGTTTTTGATGAAACAACATTCTAACAAGAGGCAGTTTTGCATAATAGAGAATCTTTAAAGCTGCCATCTGTACTTTTATTTTTATTTATTTATTTATTTATTTTTTTACGATTTATTTATAGCACTTTACACAGACACATGTCCCCAAATCACTTTACAGAGCATTTTACAGAGCTGTAAAAGCTACTGTTGTAGCCGCAGTTGTCCTGGGGCAGACTGACGGAGGTGCGGCTGCCAAGCCAAGCGGCGCCAACGGTCCCTCCGACCACCACCAACACTCACACACACAACTTTCACACCTACAGTGCATGTTTTGGGTTGATGGGGGAAACCTGAGTGCCCGGAGGAAACCCATCCAGACACAGGGAGAACATGCAAACTCCACACAGAAAGGCCCAGGCGACCTGGGGATCGACCCCACAACCTTCTTGCTGTGAGGCATGAGTGCTAGCCACTCAGCCACCGTGCCGCCTGAGTAGAGGACAGATATGAAATGTGTTCCCTTCTCTGCCGTCGTCTCACCTGGCCTATGTTCGGCCTCCCCTGTGCTCTCTGGTCTCCTTCTGTCAGACCAAAAGCTGGCACACTCTCAGACAGCAGTAACGCTGACAGCATCTAGTGGTGATATGTGAGAATACAACAGGGTGAAAACGAACACTTATTCAATCACCAACAACCATTTCATTCTGAGTCCTTCTATAAACAGACTACAGGACATGTCTTCAGTGCCGTTGTGCTATGTAGTACTTACTTTTACTTCGCTAACAGAAAGAGTCTTTTTAAAGCTCCCATATGGACCTATGAAGGACAAAATTGCAAGTTTCTACCAAAAGCTACAAGTGGCTGCAATTACTCCTCTGCCTTCATGGGCAGTCTGAAAGCTTTGTATTAAGTGATCGTAGGCACTCATACAAGCACGTAATAATGTCTTGGAGAGAGATGGAGTTAAAGAGTCTTAGCCAAGGATAAATACAAGAACTTTGTGAACAGCGTGACCTTTACGAGTTCCTCAGATTCCACCATGTCACAGTTCAAGCTTGTTGCTACTTTTTCACAATAAATATTTCCAATTCTTGTCAGATTGTTTTCTAGTTTTTCCAAGGTCTGTTTGTTTTGCAGATCAAACCCAAACTGTCAAACTTTGTGGCCATGATTGATGTTACTACTGTATAATTTTGTCTTCTGCCTGGCTGGTGAAGCTACAACACATCTGTCCAGTAAATACTATCAGAGCCAGTGGAAATGTCTACTCATTCAAATGAAGTGTTAAAAATCAAGCCCGAGACATTTAAACCACAAAACAGAGTCTGTTATACAATTAAATGAATGACAGTCAGTTTTATGGTGAGATGAAAGTTAAACAGTGGTGGAACGTGACAAAGTAAAAGTAGTAAAGTATTGTACCTAAGTATACGGTTGAGATATCTGTACTTTACTTAGTAGATTTTAAAGTTTTACTGTTAAGTGTTTCTGTTGAACAAAATTGTCACAAATTTGTATCAAAATCACTATATTCAAAGTTGAAATACTTCATTAGATTTTTTCATGTGATACTTTTAGTTTGATTTGAGTTTTTTTGTAACTTTTGTAACTTTTTGGTTAGGGGTCATCACCTACTTCTTTCTATGGTCTTCTTGCTCTGCTTGGAATGTTCCACAGTATGACATTAAAAAGTTCTACCTTACATTTATTCAATTATAGGTAGTTTTATAGCTCAAAAATACCACGAAAAACAGCTATTCTGACTGTCAGCAGTGTTGATTCTCAGTGTTGGTCTCCATGAAGAGAGAAAAGTTTAATGCCATATGTGCAACATTCCAGACAAAGCAATAACATCTCCAAGGACAAAAGCATCTGACAGACCCTCCACCAGAAAAGTTACACAATGCACCTTTGAGTAACAAAATTGAATACTTCTTCCACCACTGGAGTTGAATAAATTACAAAAATGCATAATCTTTTGATTAGTGCTTCTGATTGTAAGCACTAGAATGACACTTTTGATGGTTAAATAAATGAAACCCAAAACTATTTCTTTCATATTAATTTTCATATTGAATAGTCACTCACACAAGAACAAATATCATGCTTGTTTGGCCAGTCTGACACAATTGTACAACCCTCAATTTCCAAACACATTCTCCAAAAATTTGCCTTCATATTTTTCTCCTGTACAGAATTCAAAACGCGTGAATGTTGTTCCGTTTATTGTTTGGACAAGGCTGTTTGATTGTGCAGACCTTAGGGGCAGCAGGTGAAATAGACCTCCTGTTATCATTATAAAATACATGAGGAATTATCATTTGAATCAAAGGTGAAACAGCTCCACTTTCAAATGGTTATTTAGCACAATGTTGCAATCCTTCCACAAAAGATTTGATCTCTGTGCCGATGAATCTTTAACAAAGGAACCACCTTTGATCTGTATTTTCAGTGGTCAATGTAATACAAATGCATGTGCTAACCCATTGCTTATAAAATTCTAATAATATATAAATAATCCAGACAAACCAGACCATTTACCATGTCAAACTGTGCCTACATTGTCAGATGTTATTAGAATTATGAAATCTATCATTTTATTTTTGATTGTTTTATCCCTGTTCTGGCTGACAAATTGTTAGTTAAAGATGCACTGTGTAACTTTTCTGCTTCCATGGAGTAGTTATTTCTTTGTCTGGAATGGATTAAAAAAAAAAAAACTTTAAAAGATGCATTCTTACTGTGAGCAGTATCACCTCTCCACAGATCTGACTTGTAACTTGGCCTGATAGTGTCACACGCTTGTCCCCATGGAGATACAGGAGTTTAATCCCATACTGTAGATAGAACATTCCAGGTAGAGCAATAGCATCTCCACGGAGACAAGTATGTTGAAAAGTTACACAATGCACCTTTAATAAATCAAAATAACTATGTTTGCTTATCTCAAACATAGTATTTTTAGAGCAATAAAATGTCCTGTACTGCTTAATATGTACTTCAGGCCTCTATGAACATGTTCCGAAAATCATCTGTATTATTTTAATGTAGAGTTCTGCTTTTGGCATGTTTAAATCCACACTGGACTGAATCCTGATTTTAATTATAGGCATGAATACAACATTTAATGCCAATGCATTTACTTTTCTTTCTTTTTATTATCAAGTCATTATATTAAAGTAATGTACAGAAAAAAGATACGGTTAAAGTTAGCATTTTTCCCAGTGGTGGAAGAGGTACTCTGTTTTTGTTAGTACAGACACTGGAGCAAAAAAAAAAAAAAAAAAAACTCAAGTAAAAGTATCACAATTCTGCATTTTCAAACAGCCTAAAAACATAAAATGTGTGACATTGTGAGGCTGGTGCCGATGATCCAAGAGAGACTAGTTTTGGTGAAAATTCTCCGTATATGTGACCAATTATCACCTTTCACCCTCTGTGCAGTCTCTGTGAAGCCACCCACAGCACACCTCATCAGCCCGGAGCAAGACGGAGGAGCACTTTGAGGACTTTCAGCGGCTTTCATATTTTTGGAGACAAACACTTGTACAGATTTGAGTGCAGGGCCAGTGACACCTCTCTCCTCTCCTCCTCACATGACGACAGCCGCTGGAGCAGATAAGGCCCTAGACTACATGGAGTTCACTCTACCCAGACTCCCACAGTGTGATGGCTGTTGATTCCACCTCCTCCACTACTCCCACATCTCTCCTTCAACATCAAATTTTCAGCACCTCTAAAACGCATTAATAGATAGGCACCCTTTTTATAGCTGTCCACCATGAGGGAGGAAAATTCCTACACAGACAAGTTGAGATGTGAATCATGAATGAAAAGTGACTGTGGTTCCAACACTTGGCAAAGGGGAGACAGCAGTGTGGAGAGAAAACTGTGCACAATACTGCATCTTTAATCAGAGAGCTGTGGCGGCACTTGATCTGCAGACACCAGCCCGATTAGTGCTTCCTCTGAGTGCCTCCGGTCATTCAAAATTCATCGCTGCTGCTGCGCCTGCTCCAGTTGACACTTGTAGTAGTAGTAATAGTAGCAGTAGTAGTAGTAGTAGTAAATGTAGTAGTAATAGGTAGTAGTTGTAAGTATGACCATAGTCCTTTGGTTGGTTGAAGTTTTGGGAGTGGCTGGACAGTCTTAATGTTCTTGGGTTTTTCATTTAGGAATATGAGGTTTACTAGGAAATTGTTTTTTGTATCATAACTTTTGCCAGTGCCACATCATGTCGCCGTTTTGTCGATTAAATCGATGCACCAAGTTGATTACAATTCTTGTGATAAGAAGTAAGGGTGTGTATGCTGTCCACTCTGGAACTACACAACTTAAAAAAGAGCAGATATATATCAATGAGAAAACTGTCAATTATAAATAAACTCAATGAATAAATACAACTAGTACCAATAATAAGAGCACACATATTTTATATAGCACTTTTCAATAAATTCAAAGACACTTTGAAAACTAACTAAGACCAATCATGGGCTTTAAAAACTTCCTCAGTGTCACAATCTAGAAGGCTGTTACCCTGCCCATAGATTTCAGCAAAGGTTTGCAGCCTCATTGATGTAGTATTCAAAACCAAATCAGGTATTGCACAAGAAAAGCCTCTCACCATCTGCCAGAGACTTCAGAGCAAGCCTGCTTTTACAAAACGCCTGAAAATGCATTTTCAAATCTAGTTAGCAACTGTTTGAAACAAATGGCAACTTTTAAGCAGAAGTAGCACCAGGAAAGCTTAAGACTTAAGGAGGACAACATTGCCCTTGAAACATTATAAAACATGATTTGTCTCGGGTTTTACACCAGATGTACTGGTGAACTTGTAATTCTTACTTGTAAACTGGGAAATGATTGAGGGTCTCTGTTCCTCATGTTAGACACATTAATTTATAGCTAAGTTAATCATTCTTTCATTACTCCCTCTGTGGGTGTCTACGCTCATCTATTTATTCAGTTTGTTTGTTTATTTATTTTTGGAACAGGTCAGCTGAGAACACATTCTCACGAGCAATGACGACCTCTTCAAAAGGAGCCACAATAACAGAACAAGACAAATGTCCCAACACTCTTTAAATCAATATAATTCCACAGCAAAACTTCAGCATCTTGAGACCTTGGGTAGGGTACAGTCGGGACAATGAAATAAATACATTTTAAAAGTTTGAAAAGTGCTGCAGAGGCAAAAATTACAATTCAGGAGGAGACCA